>JAWNPD010000387.1:14439252-15791378 GCA_035045305.1 Drosophila maculinotata
CTGAAGTAACCCCAGACGTTCTTGCTCGACCGGAAGTTCAGTTCCTGCACTGTGCCGGAGCTGGGCTTGAAGCCCTCGTCGGGATTCTCGCTGGTGATACGTGCGGCAATTACATGTCCCGACGGTCTCGGCTTATTCGGCGGATTCTCAAAGTCAATGATGGATGAGCCCCACGGGGATTCGCCGTAGAGCAGTCGTATATCCTTGAGCCTGTAGAGCGGTATGCCCATTCCAATCTGCAGCTGGCAGGCGGGCAAATTGACATCGGCCACCATTTCCGTACATGGATGCTCCACCTGCAGACGGGGATTGAGCTCTAGGAAGAAGTATCTGCCCTCTGGGTCGTATAGATACTCAACGGTGCCGGCGCTCACATAGCCCACCATTTTGGCCAAACGCACCGCGGCCTTCTCCATGTCCTCGAAGACCTCCGGCTGTGCCACAATGGCCGGCGCCTCCTCAATAATCTTCTGATGACGACGCTGTATGGAACAATCGCGTCCAAATAAACTGATCGCATTGCCATACTGATCCGCCAGCAGCTGCACCTCCAAATGTCGAGCGCCGCTTGCCATCTTCATCACAAATATGGGTGATCCGGGCACCTCGGCCTGCACTTGACGGAACAGACTTGGGAACTCCTCGGTGGTGTCGACGCGACGTATACCCTTACCGCCGCCACCCTCAGAGGCCTTAATCATCACCGGGAAACCTAAAATAAATACAATTTATATGAGTACAGCAGATATATTAGTTTCCAAGAAAAATGTTGAACCGTGATATAGTATATTTATATATTTTGAATCGAATGGACAACAATTAAGTTCCATATTATTGGTAATTTTCTTACCAATCTTAGCAACAGCTGCCAGGCCCTGTTCCACGTTAGTGACACATCCGCGGGCGAATAGGTCACTGGATATTTTAATCTTCTTGCCGCTGTACTGGGCCTTCAGGCCCGAGCCGGACCAGGGTAGGGTGGGTATCTCTGCCGTTTGGGCCACTATCGAGGAGGCCACCTTATCGCCCAGCGCCCACATCGCACGCTCCGGCGGACCGAGGAACACCAGACCCTCCTTGTGCAACAGCTCTGGCAGTTTCGGATTCTCCGACGCATGGCCCCATCCCGCCCAGACAGCCTGCAATTAAAACAAGTGTTTTTTCATGATTCAAAATAATCGTCTAATTGAATAGATATGAATATGTATTTGGGTTATGATGTTATTATGTTGTTATGACGCTTGTGCACACGCATTAAATCAATTGTGACGTCAGCGTGAAAAGCAATGACGACTTTGAAAAAGACTGGGATATACCCAGTATAAAGGTGTAAATTCATATTTATTTATGTACATATCCAAAACAAATAAAATAACAGATAATCACGAATACATTTTATAAATAATAATAATAGGCAAACAAATCATGAAAATCAAATAGTTAATAGAAAAGCAATTTTTCAGAGAGAGAACAGTGAATAGATAGCACAAGTTAGAGTGAGAGTGGATAGGTGAGAGACTAACGTGAGTGAGTATAAAATAATAGATACATATCTAATAATTTGGGAACTAATTAGTTATTTCGCGACAATCAATATATACAATTAGGTGTCTCTAGGTAATATAATCTCTGGATTGTATGATCTTCAATCGTGGGGCATAATATACTTGATCTGCATAAGGTAAATTTTCTGACTCTTTTTAGTCCAAATATGACGTACGAGACATATCTTTCCTACAATAGATTGCTGGAATCGTATATATTTATTGAAGATGTGCTATAAGTGTTATATCTTCATATTTCTAAATTTAAATTTGTATGCGGAGAGTGCGAAACGATAATAAAAAGTGCTAAAGATAACACTCTAATAGAGACTTTCTTGAAATATATATTGTTTTAGAATAATGAAATGTTGAAATTGTATATAGAACTGAGATATATAAATACATTTACGACCAATACTTGTATTCTATACTTTCAAACTGAAAAGTTCAAATATAATTAACTCTTATATAGTTGCGAAGTGTAATCAATGAAGTATGTGCTCGTAAAATACAACCAGTTATCCTAAGTATATACAAACACACACACATAAAGCTATTGGTTTTTTAGGGGCTGTATGGAATTGTTTTAGAATCAATCGAACGATCCACTTGGTTTGAGTGTAGCGCGTGTAAATACAAATCATACGATGTGTGCCTGGTAGATGATGAGGTCTAGAGGGCGGGGCCTGAAAACCTACCTACGGTGCTATAATAGATAAACTTACCTGCACTTGAGTGCGAAGTGCGATGTCCACAATGAGCTCGACATTGGCATAGTTGTTGTTGTTGGAGCCACCGGGCACGGGCACATAGTGATCGGCCATTTTGATGTACTCAGCATTGGCCTTCAGATCCTCGGGCGTTACCATGACCACAAATCGAACGGCCCGCTCATTCTTGAACATCTCGTAGGACCAGCGACGTATCGATCGCATGCACTTCACTGCCGCAATTCCATTGTTGGCAATGAGAACCCGATTGATGACACGCGTGCCACCGAATCTCTTTACGAACTCCTCCGTGGTGGCAATATGAAAGTCCCGATCCTGATGACGATCCTGGCCGAGGCCAGTGCGCGACATGCTAGGTCTGTAATAGCAAAAGGGTGAATTTTAAATGTCTGTCGGAAATATGCATCATTTGGTTATTGGAATTCATAATAATAAGTGCAAGCAACAGGTGTAATATCACACTTTAAAGTATGACAATATAACACCCCTATATCCCCTCAAATTCGGTATTCTAAGGAAAGTAAAAACTGTTAACTGGGGGAGGTCGAAGATAAAATACCCTTGCAGATATTTCACGATTGTATGATATTTTAAGCCTCAAACTTTGACAATTTGTTGTCGATTCGGCTAAAATACTATGGGCTGTTCTGAAAAAAAAAGGTTCTTCATCTCAGATCTCGATTAATCTTTCCTATAACAGCTATATTATGATGAAGAGCAAAATAAGGCTCATTCTAAGCTGTTGCAGGATAACTATATAAGCAAATCTTTTTTGAGACCTACATTTTCAGACTGTAGTGCTTATTATATATACATATATGGCATGGTAATGCGAGCTGACCAACCTCGACATACATATAACTGTCTGTACCGAAAATTGAGTTCATATTTTTAAAACAGCAAATACATATAGCTAAATCGAATCGGCCATTCATGATGATACAAAAAATATATAATTTATGGACACATTTTCAATATAAAACCCCAATTTGGCTGCACAGTGTAGCACTAGCTGTGGGTCAATGTTAAACGACAAAGAGAGAGGGAGAGAGAAGCTATAGTTGAAGAAGAAACAGTCGTAACTGATGGAATTTAAAGGCATTTTGGCAAACCGGTTTAGCCAAATTCAAAAGTTTTCTTGCCTTTTTTTTTGTAAAGCTTTTACATTGTTTACTTTGCTTGCGAACTAGCTAGCTCTCGCTCACTCGCTCTCTCTCAGAAATGGAGGACGCATTTTGCATTCGCAAGTCAATTATTAACTTGCTATACAAATAATTATGCGTGATTTGTACATAAAAATCGTTTTTTTTTGCGAATTACTTAAGAGTGCCGGTGGTTGTTGTGACGGTCAGTAGTGATGGCGATGACGAATTGTTATTGTCCGTTATATCAATGTTGCTGATGATGTTGTTGTTGTTGTAGGCATTTTCATCGCAGCTGCTGCTGCTGCTGCTGTTGCACTGATCAATGGCAACAATTTTGGGTATAATAAGTGGAGCATTGGGACTACTGTCCGCCGTTCCAGATGAGGGCAGCAGATCCTCACCGGATTCGACGAGCACAAAACGTTTGCTGGCGCGTCGCTTTAACATTTTGGCAAATGCAATTAAGGCCAAGATCATTCAAGTCCAAAGTTTAAGTTTAAGTTGAAGTTAACGGTGTAAAGTCCGCCTTATCTTATTACAGCTTATACCACCATGTAGTTTATTATGCAAGCGTATGTATAAAATATGACTAATCAGCATGCAGCGTGACTTTCACCGTATTGAAAATACAATACAACAATAAAGAAACACCACTAAAAACTAATGCCAGGCGGGTCAGCTAAAAAGCTAAAGCTACAGCTACAATATATCACACGCGAGAAATGTTTTGGGCAAAGAGCTGAACGCTGATGGCGACCGACGCGGACGGCAAGTGCTTAAAAACTGACAGCAAGCGACCAGCAGCGCCAGCTTGAAAGCCCCCCATAGACCGGAGACGATGACGTCGTTGCTCATACGACCCATTGGTTGCCAGAAAAATGGAGAGAGAGAGAGAGTATAAGAGAGAAAGCGCATTGGATGTTTTAAACTCTGTTGACAGTGGCTTCATTTGCTGTTATGAATGAAAAACAAACAAGAATTCAACAGTTCTTCACACGCTGACACGCTGCAGATGCAGCTTTCGCTTGAGAGAGCAGGTGCTAACAGCAACTTTGGCTCTCTCAAAAGCTTTTTATGATAAAAACTTTTCGCCTTTGCCGCTCCCTACTCAGCTGATGCACGTTGTTTACTATTTGTTGCCATCTCTTTCTGTGAAACTCGCGCGATTTGTTTGGCGTGGAGAGCCCCAACAATTATGACGTACAAATGTGCGTATGTAGTTTAATTAGTTTGGCTCGCTATCTTGTTGTTGTTGCTGTTCTTGTTGTTGTTGATCTCACCTCAGACGCTTGCGACGCTCGGCAATGTCTCCATTTTGACTAATATCGCTTTGCATTTTCTGCGGAAATTCATCACCAGCTTCGCCTGCTTCTATCGCCTCCTTCTCATCGATTTCATCGCCCACCTGTTTAATTAATAACATGCTTAATTATGTCAGTCATAAAAAGTTTAATTAATATCATACCAGAAAACTGGGGCGTTCGCCATCTGTGGGCGTGGCCTGTGTCGTTTCGCCGCTTGTTGTTGCCGCCTCCTGTTCGCTCATTTTGTTGTTGTATTTGATTTCAATATTATTGTTATTATGGTTGAGATTAAAATTGCTCAAATCGGTTAAAACGTTATCCTTCAACTGCTCACAGAGGCCATCTACATCGGCTTTAAGGCTCTCGCTGGAGAATTTCACCTTCTTAATGCACGATTTGGGAAACCGCGGCTGCTGCTGCTGTTGTTGTTGTTGTTGTTGCTGTTGTTGTAGCTGCTGCTGCTGATCGTTGCTTTTCTTTTTCGTTATGCTTATCGCAGCCGACGTTGTTGCTGTAGCCGCAATAACGCTGGAGTTCTCTGCAAAATATATGGAATGGAAAAGACAAAAACATTGTTAGCTTCAAAAGGTTTTGATCTGATGTTTGCGATGTAAAGTGCTTTTTTAGATCCGTCCATTGTCAAGCAGTGTTGCCAGTTGAGCTTTTTTCACGTCAAGTTTAGCTTTTTTTAATGTGATGGCGGGACAAAATCTAAGCAGCGGGAAGCATGAATCTTAGCTCTTATTTTTAAATTGGATTTTTTTTTTATGAATCAAAATTTTTTTATTTTGCATCGGTTTATTTAATTGGAATTCAAGAACTTCCTGCACTATGCATAGTTTAACAGATCTAACGATCTTTGCGGTTAATATGGTTAGCGTTTTGTCTTTAAGCTCTAAATTATTACATAAGGGAATTATGAACTAAACCAATAAACCTCAAATCAAATATAAGACAGACGTGAAAAGTAAGTATCTTCAAAATAATTTAAATAATTAAGATATCTAAAGCATAGGTTTACCAGCCTTACAAACCAATTAATTTAGATTTTTACAAATTAATTTTCCCCATTAAAACTTATTTTAATTGCTCGTCAATAGTTGGCAACACTGATGTCAAGCTTTAATTGGTTTACAAAACGAATACAATTCGTACGATTCTTACTATTGTTAGTGTTGTTGCTGTTGTCAGCGTTGTTAGTCGAGAGTGCTGTTGTTGCTTGTCTTTCACGGCCGCGTTCGCGACCAAAGAGCAAATACAACAGGTATGCAATAAACGCCAGAGTGATTAATAATGCGATAAACATTGGCTACCTTAAAATAAAATCTAAAAATGTTGATATTGCTGCTAAGTATATAAGATCTCATAATAGGTAATTTTTTTCAATATAATATACATATATTTGGGGCAGCAGGGCAACTGAGTTCAAGAGGTTAAAGTCATCAATATTTATTGAATATTTTACGAATTTATGTGCCAAAGTAGATCCAAAAATACAATCATATTAAAATGCATAATTACGCTAAAACTAGTTTTATAAAATCAAGACAAAATAAAATAAAAATTGTTTTTGTTTGTCGAATCTTTAATACTCTTGACAATGTTGCTCTTGAGACCTTATCAACATCAAATATTGCCTTATGTAAGCGGTTGCATAATATATTCACAAGCAATCTTTTCATAACACGAGCTTTAATATTAAGTTTAAGGGCTTTGAGCACAATAGTTGCTGTTCTTTATTTAGAAAATAATATGATATGAGAAAACAAAGTAATACACGATACCTTACAGGTTGTTATTGATTTTCTTATAATTTGGTCACGAATTGTATAACCCATTATATACACATACATATATATATATATATATATATTTATATACATACGTACACATGTTTATACCTGGAAACAATATTCAACTGATAAGTTGAGTATTATACCGAAATGTATAGTGATTAGCCTGAACTTTGGTTTAAAAATAGAAAAATTGATACATTGAAACTTAATCATGGCTTTATAATAAAAACAAAACCAAGTAATTTTACTATTTTCATGTAAACTGAGATACTTAATAGGCTCGAAGCCAAAAATAAATTAGTGCCTTATAACATATTATATGCTAATAAACTTTATGGAGCTACTCAGACTATCCCTTTTTTTTCGTAGTCAAAGAGTATACGAAATTAAATGAGATTTTCGGGGTACACTGGGGCACTACGCATTTAAATATAAAACAAAGTAGACAAGAAAAATACCACTGGTAGGCTTTGTGGCTATGCAAATGGGCTGTGTGTATATTGTAGAAGAGGTCAATGGTTTAACCATTACAATATGTAAGTGTGCCAGGGTGTATATTTTCAAAGGCACCAAAGCTAGAAAAAGACGTGAAACACATGGGAAGTTATGCAATCCAATAAGATTTCCAAAGTAGTCCGATTGTGAAACTTAATACATGTTTTGTCATATCAGATTTATGTTCAGAAGCATTTTATTTGTAAATATTGTTATTGATATAGTCTGAAAACTTTGAGGACACTTGCAGCTCTATTTCTTAAAAAAATACTTAAGATCTTGCGACATTTTTTTTAAAACATTTTAAACTACAATATTATTATATTTTTTTTTATTTTTTTGGGTTTCCATTTTTGCAAACACAAATTAAGTTAATTTTGTTGTTAATGTGTTTCATTTTACCACGCTTTGTTCAATTATTAGGCAATTAATTGCATTTGGGTCTCGGATTTGATGTTTAAAGCGCGCGCCACGCAACGCAGAAAGAAGCAACAAGTTTTTCGCACGATTTACTAAATTTTGCTACCGCAGTGACCGACGTTTGGAATGCGACTGACTGATGGACACCAGACGCTTTTCACACAGAGCGCACACTATCGACGACTGACTGACCAGTGGGCCGCCGCAGTCGACGTCGCGACGTCGCCACTATCAACATCAACTACTTATGCTTGCCTAAAAGTCTGCGTCGGCAGCACCGACAGCAGCAGCAGCAGCAGCAGGTGTGTGTTGGTGAACATGTCTCTGTGTGTGTGTGTTCGTGTCTGCGCATAGGTTGCTGTGCTCGTATGTTAATTGCTCAGAGGGCTTTACGGGTCGAGGCAGCTGCTGGGCCGCTGCTGCTGACTGCACGCAAAAAAAAACTGCATGCGACAGCGATTTATTTATTAATTTACAGTTTTTATCAATTTTGCCAATTGTGACTTATTTGTATGCGCCAAGCTTGGCGCGTAAGCTTCGATAACAATTGATAAATCGATAACAAACAGTGTTTGAAGCTTTTATGCTCTCTCTTTATCTCTGTCGCCTCTCTCACACACTTTTCAATGTCAAGGTTGTTGTTGTTTTTATTGCGTAACGTAAAAGTTAATCTTTATTGCCAATGACATTGTTGATGCACTCACTCACTGGACATCGTTCAGGGTTATGACACGAACACAATCAAGGAAACTGCATCCAACTACAACAACAACAACAACTAATTGAACCTGGGCTATGCACGTCAGCGGCGGCTTTAAATGCTGATTGCAAATTACTTGAACTAGCAACAACAACAAAATTGATTATCTTGTGATTAAGTCAAATTAAAAACAAACATGAGAAGAACACGCGAATAAATCAACGTTCCGGCATTTATTTTGTATTTCAAATCAGCAGAGGATTTTTAAAAGTCATTAGCTGATAAGAATTCTTAAATTTAAAAAATCTTACGATTTTTGGCGAAGCAACAATCAATTTGAGGCCACAACGGTATCCACGGAAACAAGTACATATGCCGGTTGTGATTAATACTTTTATTTGTTTACGGTAAGCACTAAACAATATTAACAGTATTTCTAGCTGTTATCAGTGCAGACGGAAACTTTTTAGCCTGCGACTAACGACTTACGAATTATTCATGTTTGGCGCGTGGATTATCAATAGGGCGTCAACTTCAGACGCGTGCTTCTCAGACGTCTGCTATTGATATGCCATAGTATATGTATAAGTACAAGTATAAGTATGCATGTATAAGTGTTACTCTTATCAGCAGAGCAGCTGTTAGCATGCTGCAGTTTGCAGGCGCGACGTCACAGCGTTTCGTCGCTGTTTCCATCTCCAATTACAATTACCCACACACAAATACAGACACACACGTAAATTAACTATTAAGTAATTGAAGCCGGCTCACTGTGACTGCTTTTCAGGGAATCGTTTTGAAACCACCCACAACAGTTGTACCGAAACACACCATACACACAAATATTCACAAACATACATAGAGCGTCATGCGGACATCGCGCGATATGCGAGCCCAATAGAAATCAAGGTCAGCTTATTTGGTGAGCACAAATGAGAGCAAGACCAAGAACAAGAGAGAGACTGAGAGAGCGCAAAAACATATTGAACGGAATTATGCTGCCCAACACTTACATACATTGTGCAAACGAATTAAATTAAACAACAACTCATACATCTATAGGCACCGTTATATTCTAATGTTGATTTATGCAAGTGAGGTGAATAACCCGTGCTTTTGCCCCCTAAACTTAAGTAATGCATATTTATGTATGAAAAGTCACTAATCGCGCATTAATTGCATACTTAATGCTTAGTTTAAAGTTCTACTAGGCCATTGACTTACTCTTCTCCATCGTATTGCGCTTTCCACGTCTCTTTTTGTTAGCAATTTTGTATTTTTCCAACTCTTTTTTATGTTTTCCAATTGGGATTTGGCTCGATTTGTTTTGCTTTTGAGGCACTTGATACGCACAATTGAATTAGACGCGCTGCTCTATGCTCTTCTTTAGCGAGTATTGTTTGTAACGGTTATGTTGATGATCATGTTTTGCAATTGTTTACAGGTTTATCAGTGGTTTTATATACGCGTAAATATGAATCCGATTCTTGATTGAGGCTGCGACCGATAACGATTAGCCCGATAGCGGCAACAAGTGTTGCAAAGCGACCATGGGCGCTGCCAATGCGATACATCGAACAAGAGTGGGCAGCACCGGCAGTCGACAATAACATTTGCTGGGAAAAAGCCGCGTTTTTGTTGCTTCGCAAACTAAAAGAAAAAAGGAAAATTCGAAATGTTTGATGTGGAGCCAATTCTTGCGGACCACAAGGATGTCATACACGATGTGGTGTTCGACTATTACGGCCGCCGAATGGCCACCTGTTCCAGCGATCAAACCGTAAAGGTAAATAGACTTTCCAATATTGGAAGGATTGGAAACAATGTACAATATCCCTTTTTAGATATGGGATGAGGATGATCACGGCAAATGGCTGGTCACGAGCAGCTGGAAAGCCCACTCCGGCTCCATTTGGCGGGTTTCCTGGGCAAATCCGGAATTTGGTCAGGTCATCGCAACCTGCTCCTTTG
This sequence comes from Drosophila maculinotata, assembly GCA_035045305.1. Lineage (NCBI taxonomy): Eukaryota > Metazoa > Arthropoda > Insecta > Diptera > Drosophilidae > Drosophila > Drosophila maculinotata. Next base: position 14,449,359 of record JAWNPD010000387.1, read on the forward strand.
ATCGCACCGCCTCCGTTTGGGAGGAGGTGATGGGGGAGGCGAAGGTGCCCACAACGAATGCTCCAACACGCCGTTGGGTGCGTCGCACCACATTGGTAGATTCGCGCACCAGCGTTACAGATGTTGAATTTGCGCCCAAATATTTGGGTCTCCTTTTAGCCACCGCCTCTGCGGATGGGATTATACGGATCTACGAGGCGCCGGATATAATGAATCTATCACAATGGCCGGTGCAGCATGAGATTGCCAATAAACTATCACTCAGTTGCCTCTCATGGAATACATCCACATACATGGTCACACAACTGCTGGCAGTGAGTTAATCTTAATCCTTAAAAGATTTGATCAATTAAATCCCTCTATTTCCATTTGCAGGCAGGCAGCGATGAGTCAGCCACGCCCACCGGCAAAGTCTTTCTCTTTGCCTACAGCGAAAATGCGAGGAAATGTGTGAAAATTGAGACTGTCAATGACATAACCGATCCAGTGACGGATGTTGCCTTTGCACCCAATGCGGGACGCACCTTTCACATGCTAGCCGTGGCCAGCAAGGATCTCTACATTGTCAACATACGCGGCGTTACGTAGGTCTATTTACATATAACTATTTACATATGTCTTGAAAGCGTTAAGCAGACGAAACTCTAGTTCCCATGACACTAGATACACGAGTATTTTAAAACCGGGGAAAACTTGGGCATTCCTGAACTTAAGCTCATTTACCAGAGAGATGGATCTCCCTCTAAAAATAATAATAATAAAACATATGTATATTGTTCTTGTTTTAGCGATTCAACGGGCAATGCCAAATTGGATCTGCAAACGCTGAAATTTAGCGAGCACAATTGTCCCGTTTGGCGCGTCTGCTGGAACATGCTGGCCACCATGCTAATCTCAACCGGCGACGATGGCTGCGTGCGCATTTGGCGCATGAACTACACGCGACAGTGGAAATGTGCTGCTGTCTTGAAAGCAGAGGGCAGTGGACCGACATATGAACCAAATCCGGCAACTCCGGCGCTGGCAACGACAGCGGCGGCAACAGCAAAGTTCTACAAAAAGGGCACCATTGGCAACCAAGTGCCGTGGCACTAAACTGTGTATGTTATTTTTTTACGTGTAATTTGTTGCCCATCTTAAGTTGAAAATAAAATATAATATAAACTATGTACTTCAGCCAATAATATTTAACAAAAATACGGAATTTACAATTTATCAGATGTCATTGATTTTGCTGGTTATATGGTTATATATCGTTTATTAGCAAATATATTGCTTATATCCAATATCACCCGTATATAGAAATTTTATGTGATATCTAAACTAATACCTCTTCACTTACGTCCTGTGCTGGAGCACATTTTGTTGGCTCCTTGGCCCAGTGCCAGCGCCAACGTCAGCCTCAGTCGTTGAGTCCACATTTGATTTGACGTTACTTTTCACATGTTTAAAGCGGAGGGGAGAAACTCGCCGCACTCAATTGCATTACATCACCGTGGAAAATGTGCGGAGACGAAGAAAAAAACGCGTCGCGCTTCGATTTACTGAATAAAACACAAAAGACCGGCAAATAAAATATGTCATTTGCTCTTTTTTTTATTTTGAACGCAACTCGAACAAATCAAAACAATTTTCATGCTCTTTCGCAGCGATAACACAATTAAAAATAATCGAAATTATAAATGTGTGTGTGTGCGAGTTCTGGTAATCGAATTCAAATGAACATATGCATATATGCATCTGAATACTACAAATTAACCAATTGCTCAATGCCAGGATTTTTTGTTTCCTTTGGTGCCTAAAACAGCATAAGTTGTAACTATTTGGCTTGTTTTTCAGCCATTGCCACAGCTACATGTAGTGTAACCCATCTATTGCCTGTTGCTCGAACACTTGCAGCCCCACCTGTTGCCTGGTTGCAGCACTTCCGCAGCCATGTGCACAGATCCGATAGGGTTGCCGGATCGTCCATAGACCTTAGCAGTCTGGCGCCAAGAGCACACAGCAATGCCAGATTGATTAATTTGACGTTAGCCTACCATTTCTCTATACGAAATATATAAATAAATAAATATTTCAAAAAATTTTACTTTCAATAATGCATAAACTTGAAATGTAGAAATGATATATAGGACAACCCATGAACAAAATGGCCTCAAGCTTGAAAATCGGTTCAGTTTTGACCAAGTTGTGGGAGTTTGAAGTCTAGGAAGGAACCAATTAGGGCGTTTACAAGCCATTTTTTTTTGTCATTTTGGCATGATTTTTGACAGAAAAATGAAACACCTCAGAATCATTTTTCTTATACTTTTTTATACTAATTTTAACACCCACAATCGATTAAAAAAAGAATTTCGAGAATCTATTTTTTGAAAAATCAATTTTTGTAAGGGTCCCCCCTTATGCTTTTTTCTCAAAAATATTTGAAAAAATTTGACTTTCAATAATGCATAAACTTGAAATGTAGAAATGATATATAGGACAACCCATGAACAAAATGGCCTCAAGCTTGAAAATCGGTTCAGTTTTGACCAAGTTGTGGGAGTTTGAAGTCTAGGAAGGAACCAATTAGGGCGTTTACAAGCCATTTTTTTTTGTCATTTTGGCATGATTTTTGACAGAAAAATGAAACACCTCAGAATCATTTTTCTTATACTTTTTTATACTAATTTTAACACCCACAATCGATTAAAAAAAGAATTTCGAGAATCTATTTTTTGAAAAATCAATTTTTGTAAGGGTCCCCCCTTATGCTTTTTTCTCAAAAATATTTGAAAAAATTTTACCTTAAAAAATGCATAAATTTTAAATGTAGAATTGATATATAGGACAAACCATGAATAAAATGGCCTCATGCTTGAAAATCGGTTCAGTTTTGACCAAGTTGTGGGAGTTTGAAGTGTAGGAAGGAACCAATTAGGGCGTTTACAAGCCATTTTTTTTTGACATTTTGGCATGATTTTTGACAGAAAAATGAAACACCTCAGAATCATTTTTCTTATACTTTTTTATACTAATTTTAACACCCACAATCGATTAAAAAAAGAATTTCGAGAATCTATTTTTTGAAAAATCAATTTTTGTAAGGGTCCCCCCTTATGCTTTTTTCTCAAAAATATTTGAAAAAATTTTACTTTCAAAAATGCATAAATTTTAAATGTAGAATTGATATATAGGACAAACTATGAACAAAATGGCCTCATGCTTGAAAATCGGTTCAGTTTTGACGAAGTTATGTGAGTTTGAAGTCTAGGAGGGAACAAATTAGGGCATTTACAAGTCATTTTTTTTGTCATTTTGGCATGATTTTTGACAGAAAAATGAAACACCTCAGAATCATTTTTCTTATACTTTTTTATACTAATTTTAACACCCACAATCGATTAAAAAAAGAATTTCGAGAATCTATTTTTTGAAAAATCAATTTTTGTAAGGGTCCCCCCTTATGCTTTTTTCTCAAAAATATTTGAAAAAATTTTACTTTCAATAATGCATAAACTTGAAATGAAGAAATGATATATAGGACAACCCATGAACAAAATGGCCTCAAGCTTGAAAATCGGTTCAGTTTTGACCAAGTTGTGGGAGTTTGAAGTCTAGGAAGGAACCAATTAGGGCGTTTACAAGCCATTTTTTTTTGTCATTTTGGCATGATTTTTGACAGAAAAATGAAACACCTCAGAATCATTTTTCTTATACTTTTTTATACTAATTTTAACACCCACAATCGATTAAAAAAAGAATTTCGAGAATCTATTTTTTGAAAAATCAATTTTTGTAAGGGTCCCCCCTTATGCTTTTTTCTCAAAAATATTTGAAAAAATTTTACTTTCAAAAATGCATAAATTTTAAATGTAGAATTGATATATAGGACAAACCATGAATAAAATGGCCTCATGCTTGAAAATCGGTTCAGTTTTGACCAAGTTGTGGGAGTTTGAAGTCTAGGAAGGAACCAATTAGGGCGTTTACAAGCCATTTTTTTTTGTCATTTTGGCATGATTTTTGACAGAAAAATGAAACACCTCAGAATCATTTTTCCAATACTTTTTTATACTAATTTTAACACCCACAATCGATTAAAACAAGAATTTCAAGAATCTATTTTTTGAAAAATCAATTTTTGTAAGGGTCCCCCCTTATGCTTTTTTCTCAAAAATAATTGAAAAAATTTTACTTTCAATAATGCATAAACTTGAAATGTAGAAATGATATATAGGACAAACCATGAACAAAATGGCCTCATGCTTGAAAATCGGTTCAGTTTTGACGAAGTTATGTGAGTTTGAAGTCTAGGAAGGAACCAATTAGGGCGTTTACAAGCCATTTTTTTTGTCATTTTGGCATGATTTTTGACAGAAAAATGAAACACCTCAGAATCATTTTTCTTATACTTTTTTATACTAATTTTAACACCCACAATCGATTAAAAAAAGAATTTCGAGAATCTATTTTTTGAAAAATCAATTTTTGTAAGGGTCCCCCCTTATGCTTTTTTCTCAAAAATATTTGAAAAAATTTTACCTTAAAAAATGCATAAATTTTAAATGTAGAATTGATATATAGGACAAACCATGAATAAAATGGCCTCATGCTTGAAAATCGGTTCAGTTTTGACCAAGTTGTGGGAGTTTGAAGTGTAGGAAGGAACCAATTAGGGCGTTTACAAGCCATTTTTTTTTGACATTTTGGCATGATTTTTGACAGAAAAATGAAACACCTCAGAATCATTTTTCTTATACTTTTTTATACTAATTTTAACACCCACAATCGATTAAAAAAAGAATTTCAAGAATCTATTTTTTGAAAAATCAATTTTTGTAAGGGTCCCCCCTTATGCTTTTTTCTCAAAAATATTTGAAAAAATTTTACTTTCAAAAATGCATAAATTTTAAATGTAGAATTGATATATAGGACAAACCATGAACAAAATGGCCTCATGCTTGAAAATCGGTTAAGTTTTGACGAAGTTATGTGAGTTTGAAGTCTAGGAGGGAACAAATTAGGGCATTTACAAGCCATTTTTTTTGTCATTTTGGCATGATTTTTGACAGAAAAATGAAACACCTCAGAATCATTTTTCTTATACTTTTTTATACTAATTTTAACACCCACAATCGATTAAAAAAAGCATTTCGAGAATCTATTTTTTGAAAAATCAATTTTTGTAAGGGTCCCCCCTTATGCTTTTTTCTCAAAAATATTTGAAAAAATTTTACTTTCAATAATGCATAAACTTGAAATGTAGAAATGATATATAGGACAACCCATGAACAAAATGGCCTCAAGCTTGAAAATCGCTTCAGTTTTGACCAAGTTGTGGGAGTTTGAAGTCTAGGAAGGAACCAATTAGGGCGTTTACAAGCCATTTTTTTTTGTCATTTTGGCATGATTTTTGACAGAAAAATGAAACACCTCAGAATCATTTTTCTTATACTTTTTTATACTAATTTTAACACCCACAATCGATTAAAAAAAGAATTTCGAGAATCTATTTTTTGAAAAATCAATTTTTGTAAGGGTCCCCCCTTATGCTTTTTTCTCAAAAATAATTGAAAAAATTTTACTTTCAAAAATGCATAAATTTTAAATGTAGAATTGATATATAGGACAAACCATGAATAAAATGGCCTCATGCTTGAAAATCGGTTCAGTTTTGACCAAGTTGTGGGAGTTTGAAGTCTAGGAAGGAACCAATTAGGGCGTTTACAAGCCATTTTTTTTGTCATTTTGGCATGATTTTTGACAGAAAAATGAAACACCTCAGAATCATTTTTCTTATACTTTTTTATACTAATTTTAACACCCACAATCGATTAAAAAAAGAATTTCGAGAATCTATTTTTTGAAAAATCAATTTTTGTAAGGGTCCCCCCTTATGCTTTTTTCTCAAAAATAATTGAAAAAATTTTACTTTCAATAATGCATAAACTTGAAATGTAGAAATGATATATGGGACAAACCATGAACAAAATGGCCTCATGCTTGAAAATCGGTTCAGTTTTGACGAAGTTATGTGAGTTTGAAGTCTAGGAAGGAACCAATTAGGGCGTTTACAAGCCATTTTTTTTGTCATTTTGGCATGATTTTTGACAGAAAAATGAAACACCTCAGAATCATTTTTCTTATACTTTTTTATACTAATTTTAACACCCACAATCGATTAAAAAAAGAATTTCGAGAATCTATTTTTTGAAAAATCAATTTTTGTAAGGGTCCCCCCTTATGCTTTTTTCTCAAAAATAATTTAAAAAATTTTACTTTCAATAATGCATAAACTTGAAATGTAGAAATGATATATAGGACAAACCATGAACAAAATGGCCTCATGCTTGAAAATCGGTTCAGTTTTGACGAAGTTATGTGAGCTTGAAGTCTAGGAAGGAACCAATTAGGGCGTTTACAAGCCATTTTTTTTGTCATTTTGGCATGATTTTTGACAGAAAAATTAAACACCTCAGAATCATTTTTCTTATACTTTTTTATACTAATTTTAGCACCCACAATCGATTAAAAAAAGAATTTCGAGAATCTATTTTTTGAAAAATCAATTTTTGTAAGGGTCCCCCCTTATGCTTTTTTTCTCAAAAATATTTGAAAAAATTTTACTTTCAATAATGCATAAACTTGAAATGTAGAAATGATATATAGGACAACCCATGAACAAAATGGCCTCAAGCTTGAAAATCGGCTCAGTTTTGACCAAGTTGTGGGAGTTTGAAGTCTAGGAAGGAACCAATTAGGGCGTTTACAAGCCATTTTTTTTTGTCATTTTGGCATGATTTTTGACAGAAAAATGAAACACCTCAGAATCATTTTTCTTATACTTTTTTATACTAATTTTAACACCCACAATCGATTAAAAACAGAATTTCGAGAATCTATTTTTTGAAAAATCAATTTTTGTAAGGGTCCCCCCTTATGCTTTTTTCTCAAAAATATTTGAAAAAATTTTACTTTCAAAAATGCATAAATTTTAAATGTAGAATTGATATATAGGACAAACCATGAATAAAATGGCCTCATGCTTGAAAATCGGTTCAGTTTTGACGAAGTTATGTGAGTTTGAAGTCTAGGAGGGAACAAATTAGGGCGTTTACAAGCCATTTTTTTTGTCATTTTGGCATGATTTTTGACAGAAAAATGAAACACCTCAGAATCATTTTTCTTATACTTTTTTATACTAATTTTAACACCCACAATCGATTAAAAAAAGAATTTCGAGAATCTATTTTTTGAAAAATCAATTTTTGTAAGGGTCCCCCCTTATGCTTTTTTCTCAAAAATATTTGAAAAAATTGTACTTTCAATAATGCATAAACTTGAAATGTAGAAATGATATATAGGACAAACCATGAACAAAATAGCCTCATGCTTGAAAATCGGTTCAGTTTTGACGAAGTTATGTGAGTTTGAAGTCTAGGAGGGAACAAATTAGGGCGTTTACAAGCCATTTTTTTTGTCATTTTGGCATGATTTTTGACAGAAAAATGAAACACCTCAGAATCATTTTTCTTATACTTTTTTATACTAATTTTAACACCCACAATCGATTAAAAAAAGAATTTCGAGAATCTATTTTTTGAAAAATCAATTTTTGTAAGGGTCCCCCCTTATGCTTTTTTCTCAAAAATATTTGAAAAAATTGTACTTTCAATAATGCATAAACTTGAAATGTAGAAATGATATATAGGACAACCCATGAACAAAATGGCCTCATGCTTGAAAATCGGATCAGTTTTGACAAAGTTATGGGAGTTTTAATTATGGGAGGGGTCATTTCAGGGTAATTGATAAGCCACTTTATAGTGTTTGGGCACTGTAAAAGCCGAAATTTTTGTTTGCATTGATGTGTTTCTATGTATGAATGCAGATAAATAATTATGAATGACTAGAGCACTCTTACTTGCTTAAAGTGTATTTTTGGGTCTGTTTATATTTTTGACCATAAGGGAAACCCGGAAAATAGACTGTAAGAATGGTAGGCATCAATTGTTAAAACTTGACCGATTATTCATTGATTTTAACAAACAACTTGCCTGATGCCAAAGATGCCATAAGAAGCCCCAAATTCATAAAAAATGTTTGGTCTCAGCCCTATTGCTCAAAATAGGATATCATTTTATTGCAAAGGGTAAGTAAGCGACCACAGTACATTATTTTATGTGGTAGGGATTGCCCGCAGTTCCAAAGGATAAAACTTTGTTGAACCCTTGAGGACTGGTAAAAGATTTAGAGCATTAATAACGCTTAGGTAAATGCACAAATACTCAACGATGCGTTTACGTCATGCACCATATAAAACAACACGTTAAAGGACACAACAGGATCAATTTTGCTATTTTGCTTTTCACATATGCATATTTAGCAGCTGTGCGATTCAATTGTCATCAAAAACGGCAAAACAAGTGGCCAAATCGATTAACTCGGTGGGTTTATGCTTATATGGAAATTTCTGCCAGGTTAAACATGAAAATCCATTCAAAAAATCACATAATATTCCACTTAATTGACTCGAACCGCAATAAAAATAAAACCATTCGAACATATCGAGAAACTGCAGGTCCAAAACTATATCCACCCCACTCCTGTGGTCGACCTTGTTGTTGTTAGCTCGAACGTAATCCAAGAAATGAAACATAATTCTGGTTGTGCTTGTGTTTTTGTAGGCAAATCCATCGAGGGAAACCACCCTGCATATGTTTAGCTTGATATCGTCCTATCCCGTAGCAGAATGATTGTCTCTAATTGGAAGTTTTGACGTGTGTATTACGTGATGGTGTTGACGATGTGATCTCTGTGCCACCCCTTGGCCGAGTGCTGCTTGATTTCTACACAATGGAAAATCAGATGCCAGGACGAGTGCAACTTACATACATACATACATAAAGGGGGTGGCATTCACATTTTGCGTGGGAAGTCAAAGCGTCGAGGTCTCTCACATGTTGCAGCGACCCAGCCCTGGTAACGCGATAAATATTGAAAACATTTATGTTTAACCGGCAAAGTTAAATTAATGCGCAGAAGATTGTTTCATTTCAATGCCAAAAAAATAAAAGCCAAGCAGGGTTTCCTTTAGGGGTTGTTAAAGCACTTGTACTTGTTCTTGTTCTTGTTGTTATTGTTGTTGTTGGTACGGAAACGCTTATTACATATATTTGAGAACAATTTTGGTTGCTCGGCCTTTTGTCAAAGTAAATATGTTTGGTTAGAGGTGAAAGACGGTACTTGAAATCTTTTCGCTGTTCTAATGAAATTAATTAATTTCATTTAAATGATAGCAAACTTTGTATTGCGAAAGCAAGAATACGGTTTTAATGGCAACACGATCCTAAATTTGTTTATTTAATTGTCTAATTTATAACATACTTTTAAGATCCCTAGAATACTTTTCAATTTAAAATATTATCTAAGCTCCATGTAACTTTGCCCTTTACTAGTATTTTTTTGGATTAATGTATGGTAAGATTAGACAACAATGTTGTCATAAAACACTAAAAAACTGAATAATACTTTATAATCCCCGAGAATACTTTGAAATATGACAAATTCTGATTACTTCTCAGGTAGATGTTTCTTAGCCTGTTTTTTAAGTAGTGAGCTCTTCAGGCTCACTAGATAATTACCTTTCTAAGCAAGCCAGTCGGAAATATCTCATTTGCTGTATTGTATTATATATATTAGGGGTTATTGCTACCCTTTGCACCTTGTAGCCTGTTCCTAATTATGTTCAGAAAATGCAGCAACCGTCGGCTTAACTAATTCGTTGGGTTTCTGTTTTTAGTTAGCGCTTTGTCGTTATGCAAATTTCACACTCGTAAACCGAAGGCATTGCGGACAAGAACAGACAGCAATATACATATATGATGAATACATACGCTTGACCCCCAGAAACGAAAGGGTTAGACCGAGCGGGTTGACCAGTGGTCAGTGGTCAGCGGAAGCAGCGGGTCGCGTTCGGTGGCCGCAGCTTATTAGTCGCGATTATGTGTTCCAGTTCAACGGGTTTGCAGTAATATGAAAAACAATTTACATATACATATTGAGGAATATTTAGAGATATTGGATGGAGCTTTAGCTTTAGTGGTTCTTTAAGCCTACAGGAGCTGAAATCCACTATTTCCGTATGTGGTTTATTTACTTACAGTAATCAAATACTCAAATGTATAAAGAAATGCATTTTTATAAGCACTATTAGTTCCTTGCCTTACTTGTGAAAGTTAAAGGAAGAGAGAGATAATATAATTTCGAGTTATAAAGTATATGATAAATTAAATATGCCGGCCTAACTTGAGGCTAATGAAAATCGCATAGAAAGAATAGAGCTAGTTATTAATGAAATCAGAAATCACACCCAAATAAAATCTAATTTCAAGATTCTAAATATTAGACCAGAAAAAAAAATTTCAACTTCATAAAAAAACAGTATTCAAAAGTGCATTGACCTTAGATGTGAAATCAAAATAGATGCCAAATAATGATCAAAATGACCTAGGGATGGAAAATCGTTTCAGTTTTTACAAAGTAACGTTCTTACTATTAACGGGGACATTTATTCGTCCCAATTAATTGTTCCGATCGGAACTAGAAACTTTCTTGCGCTTTCTTACCCTTTTCGGATCTTATGCTCTAATCATAATAGCCTTTCCAAAAAAATAAGAAGTAATGCTACTTCCATTTGTCTAATTTATAGGCACTTTAAGTTTATTTTATTATTTATCTTGTAGGGTAGAACGTATACTTGGATTTGATCTCTTCTTCCTTCGCGATCTTGCGGCTCGTCCCTCAGCCGGTTGGGTTGGGAGGTGAGTTGAATTTTGCCTGGGTCCTGGCGTTATCAATCCCTAGCTTGGTATCGTTGGGCCACTTATATGTACTGTTCGTTAGTACATCAACGTCCAATAAGTCTAAGAAGGTTATTTATAAGGCACTTTCCATTGTTTTATATATGAAACTATATAGAACTATAATGAAATATGAATGTCTATATTTACGCTGTGAAACTAAGTTAATGCTTGTTTTTCAGTAGACAAATTATGTGTTTATTTACAGTAACTGTATATGCTTATAATTACAAAGTACGCTTCATAGAAAATGTAGAAAAAGTCAAACTAATCCAAAGCATTTAAGCTATATACAAGTTAGTGGTTTTGGGATCTTGTCGAGATCAACTTAAGACTATCACACATGTTTCGGCTTTGAACTGACTAGAACTGACCCTCAGCATTATTAGTAGGCCATTTCGGCGCCCCAGGGTCGATAGGGCTTGGCACCATTTGCACCTGTGGCATATTGTAAAGCGCTGGCATTATTATAATCCTGACTGCCGCTAACAGGATATGCGTGGGGTGCGGCACTGTAGCTGAGACTCTCGACGGGAATGGCGGCCACCTCGTTGCGATGACTGTTCGTTAGATCAATGTAGGTGGGCACCTGTTGAGCCTGCGGCTGCTGCTCCGCATGTCCTGTATGCTCCTGCGTGTAATGCTGTGTTGACTGTTGCTGCTGTTGTTGTGGTTGCTGCTGCTGTTGCTGCTGCTGCTGTTGCTGCTGCTGCTGCTGCTGTTGTTGCTGCTGTGTGCTTGCCTCAGCACGTGGCTCCAACGGTCCAATGCTCGTGGAGAGCGCATCACTGGCGCCAGCTCCACTCGATGTAGAAACGCTGGAGCGGCTCACATGATGCGGCGGCGCACTCATATAGGCACCAGTGCTGGACACATAGGAGCTGGCAGTGCTGGGCGTGGCATAGCCCTGATAGGGCGTGGCCGCACAATTGGGCTGATAGCCGCCGCTGGCGGAGATCTCGCGCTGCTGTGCAAAATACTGCAGATGGGACATGAGGCGCAGTCGCAGCGGATCCTGTATGTCCATGCCCTCGATGGTGACCAGATAGCGGGCAACCTCAGCGGCGCACTCGCGGAATCCAATGATGTGGTAGTCCATTGCCACACGCTGCGGATCATAGTTGAGCGAGTCCAGGGCTGCAATAAACAAATTGGGTGGCAAAAAGTCAATAAGCTGTCGCAACAATTAAACATTATAGTTTCCCACGCGGTGGTCCTACAACAACAACAACAATAAATTAGGACAAAAAAAAAACTACCCCTGTCCCGTTTCAGCTTGCTGATGGGGTGTATAGTAAAAAGCGGGTGGTGGCGTTTAGTGGTGGTAATTTACAGCGGGGCAGTGAGCAGCGTGGGAAGTACCGAGATTCGGTATTCTCTTGGGCGGTGATTTTCCCTACTTTATGTATGCCAATTGTATTCTTTCCCAGGCACTTGGGTCAACAGGTTAACATTGTTTATCCAGCTTTGTGATAATATGACACATATTGTGTGCTATTTATAAGAGGATCAACTTTCCCATGCAACTGCAAAATTCGGATCATTTTAGTTTTTAGGAAAACTTTTAGTTCTCCATCTACTAAATTAGGTCAAATGGAATGATGAAAGGTGAATAACAGCAAGTATTGGTCAAAAGGTCTTCGGAAGGTGTTTTGATTTTATTTTATTTACTTTAAATATTCATTTTAGCTACAACAAACTTTTCTTTTATATGTTCCCATGTAAAAGTCGAGGAAAAAAAGAGTTGTTCAGAGTATTATAAAAAGGAAAGTGCAAAATATTATTCCAAATTCGATACTAGTATATATTGGGAAGTACCAAGGTTCTAGAAAGAAAATAAAATCTGATACGATCATTTAGCAAATGCTTAAGATTTTTTAATGGCTGAACTTAGGGTATATTTAATATGTGTGCATAAAATCTTTCTTTATTAGAATTTCTCTGGCAACAAATTCACCTGGAATATGATGCTAAAAAGAGAAATCATTCCTATAAATCCTAACTATAATTTATTTTTTACTATTTCCTATTGTAACTCTTAAACATAACGGCTCTTAGGCAGTTTCTGCACTTAAGATTGTAAATAAATGGAAACCCCCTATTTAAATCTAAGCTTGAATAAGCATTACTCACTTTTTGATTGCAAACTCTTCAAATGCTCGACGGTCAGTTGCAGAATCTCCGCCTTTTCCAGCTTAGCCGATCCCTGCTTCTCGTAGGCCGATGGCACCAGACGCTTCAGTTCGGTCAGAGAGGAATTGATCCGATCGCGACGCTTCTTTTCGATGACACCACGTCGCTTCTTGCGGCTCATCAGTTGACAGCTGCCCGTCTCGCTGGGCGATATTCTATTCAAGAAAGAGAGAGAGAGAGAAAGAGTTAAATAAAGTTAGGTTAAGGCGGTAAAAACAAAAGTAGCACAAAAATGAAGAGCTCCTTTAGAAGCCTTAAATGCCTTGGCTGTTTGTGCTCTTACTATTTTATTTAATTGAAATTACACTAAATTACATAGAGAAAAATACAGAAAATTCGAAATTGAATCAAGTAAACTCGGTACCAAAAGTTTGGTAAGATGGGCCTTGCTTGATTCAAGTACGAAGAGGTTTCTTTCTCTAAGTGTAGGCTTAGGTTCAATTTACCAAGGATCAAAGTTAAGCAATGTTGCTCTTTAATTTGTTAAGTCTAACTTGTACTCGACTTTTCTTGAAAGTACACAATTCGTAAAATAAGAACTTATTAAGACTATTTGAATTCAAGCACATTACGCATACGCACTGTTCTTTGGATGATTCCTCCGAGTAGAGCTCATCGCAGTCGCTCTCGGAGAGCGCACGCTTCAAACTGTTGTGCGAGTGATGGCTCTGATGGCTCTGGTGGCTGTGACTCTGCGGCGGTGGCACCCAGTGGCTCTGCGGCGTGGCCGGCATAGCGGCAGCGGCGCCATAGCCCCAATGATGTAAAGGTGGGGCATTCACGTGCATGTTGTGCTCCATTTTAAATATGTTTTTGTTTTTGGGCGGCTTATACAATTGGCAACAATTATATACGATTAACGTTTATCTCTCACTCTCTCTCTGTATGTGCTAGTGTATTATCACTTTTGTATCTTTAGCACATTGAACTTGGAATATTTTGTGTGTTGTTTGTTGTGTGTTGTGTGTTGAACTTGCTGCGGAGCTAGTTTTGAGCACGTGACTTATCGTGTGCGCGAACGGCGTTCGACTGATTTTGCAGCACACGACTAACGGACGTTCTGGCCGCCGTTTGCCCGGCCTCTCAACCCCTTATTGCCGCCGGCAGCAACGGCAACGGCCACAGCAACGGCAGAGCGGCAGCAGCAGCAGCGGCCCAATAAGATGCAGCAGCAACCACCCCCTTTTTGCGTGCCACAGAGCAACAGAGCAACGCGTGCCACAACGCCGTCTCTCCTGGCTGGGGGTAGCTTACAGTCTAGTGCCTAGTGATCATTGCCAGGCAGTGACCAACAAATGAACAAGGACGAGAGTAAACGCCGCTCCTGTCGCTCTTGTTGCTGTTGCTGCTGTGGCTGCTGACTGAGTGCGACAGGGAAGGCAGTCGGTTAGCTTTCTCACTTGCACTTGCAACTAAGTGTAATGCAAATGAAAAACCTCAATGATTATTATTAGTCGTAGCAACCTTCTGTCATCGATGCCGATTGTATCTGACTTAAGCAGCAACTGCAACAGCCGCCGACGCAGCATCGGCGCCGTGGGCGGAGGGCACAGCTTGTGTCGCGTTGTCTTTTTTTTTGGGCGGCGGCAGCTTCATTGACTTGTTGCCGCTTGCCTTGGACTAGGCACTGGAAACTGGAGCACGCGACCGAGCCGCCAGCCGAACAGCCGCCGGGCTCGTGTGCGGCATGCGGCTCCAACAAGTGCAACGGGCGACCTTCCTCGTCGCCGCCCCGCACCGCCCCGACTGTGCTTTGACTTTGCTAAGTGTGACCCGCATTTTGTAGGTCAGTGGTCGACTTTCCTTTCAAGGTTATGATTATGGAGCAGGTGCCACAGCGGCGTTGACCTATGACCCACTCATTGTAAGCCAATCTCAGTGGGTGAAGAAAATCTGTTTGCTCTTTAATTATTGATTTATATTATCGATGTAAATTACGAGTAATAATAATCTAATTGACCCAGTCGTTCCGGAAACTGAACAAAGAGGATCCCAGAATAGTGTATGGATGCTGTCAATGCATTAGGCGATAGTTTATGACTATTTATCAAATCTGATAAAAACTAATATAAATAATATGCAATATATGTTAAGAAAAAGTTAAAAAAGTGTTTTTTTCAGCTAGTAAACGCTTTTTTATTATTATGAATTGGGATTAGATCTATTGTACTTGTTTCTGAGCCTATAGCTTACTCATCAACCGATCTTCAAGCACGAATGAGAGAATTTTAGTCGGGTTAAAGGTTACTATGTTCTCTGGATGGATAACATGTTTCCCTAGGATACTGCATCTTCGACGATGAATCGGCAGGTTCCGCTGCTGTTTATTCCTACTTATTCATATTGCCCTGTCAGGAAAGTGGTGAATACTCCAAGTATATAATTCTCTATGCGTATTGCTGGCATAAATATTTTTCTAATCATATTTTATTCTTAAATCGTTCCATTTATATAAATGTTACATTTTTAAAACAATTGTACAAAGAGGCAGCTCTAAAGGATACATTTTAACTCACCCGACTGTTTTTCGAAGTTTATACCTAGCAATAGTTTATACCTGGCAATAGCCTCGATAATGTTAAACGACATAGTCATAAAAGCTAATATAAAAACGTTGACACCTCCAAATACTGGAGTTTCATTACTCTGTTAGGTACTGTGTTAGGGAACTGAGAACGATCATTGTCCAGTTTAAATAGGAAATTAATCTTTTTTTAATCGCGTTTTAAATTAATACAAAGAAAACGTTTTCCGGTTTAGGCTAGCAATTAACTGTATATATATTGTCTCTTTTCTAAATGCCCACTTACAATTCTCAAATGGTTTAAGCGTGAACTAGATACACAGAATCACTCTAAATAGGAATTGAGTACCTTAGATTGATAATAAATGAGGAAATAGTGAGGCTATTATCTATATTATATTATATTATTATAATTATCTATATAAGTATACTCCACCACTATTCTAAGCATTCTAGATTTCAAAATTAATAATCTTAAATCTATAAAAATAGTTAAGCTTTGCGATAAAAAACCTGTATTTTGTTCATTGTGGAATATTTGAATTTTCTTGATAGAAAACGATAAACGATACAATAAATATAAGCCAATCAATAACTGAGCAATCAGCCAATTTCTAAAGAGGTACAACACGGCGTATGTTTGATATTTACAAAGTATACTACACCTCGCCGTCATATCGATTTCAAAGTGCTGAATTAAAATTAAGAAAAGTGGTTTTCATTCGCTGCGGCATACTGTCGCTCAGGTTGCCAAAAAAGCAAAACGTAAGCAAGAGCAAGTACATATGAGTATAGTCCAGAAATTTGAGTGGGCGAGCGTCGATTGTTGTTGTTGTTGCTGTTGTCGCGACGCGTGGGACAACTCCACACAGCAACAATAGTTGTTGGCAATAACTCACCCTTAAAATGCAGCACCACCACCACCACCACCACTTTGCACATTGCCTGATCCACCGAGCGCACGACAGTGAGAAATGGCTCGTGGGAAAGCCAAAGGTTCGACGATTCTCACGCATGTTCAGCACGTGCGGGTCGTGCGCCCGTCCGCCCGTCCACGTTCACATCTACGTATATTTCTACGTTGCCAGCCCGTGCTGGGCATTAAACCAAAAAAAGCGCAGACCAAATCGTTTGAAGTGCATTTAATGCACGTCGAGCCGAGGTACGGAAAGGAGCGCCGTTCTTCATGTTGCTGTTGTGTTGCCTTCCTTGTTTTTTAAATGGGTTTTTCAAATTGTAACCAATTTTCAAATAATGAAACTAATGGCAATTGCCAGCCATTATAATCCGTGAATGAATATAACGTGACATCGATTCAACAAATAGCGTATAATTCTAATAAATAAAAAAACACCATTTTCTACAACTAAGTAGAATTTAGAAAATCTACCTTTTTGAATATAATTAATCATTTTAAACTTTAATTAATCAATCAATTTCCTTTCTGTTTAAATAAATAATTTTTAATTTTTCAATATCAATTTCTTAATAACACAAGCTGTCTCAAATAACAACATATTATTTTATTTCAATGTTTCAGAAATACTTTATAATATTAATACAAATTTTTGGTTATTTTTTTAAATTCAGAAAAATTTAAAATGTCCCATAAAGCACTGAATAAGTATAAAAAACAAAACGAAATCACTAAAATTAAAAAATAAACAGATGAAACAAACTAATAATATTTCTACATTAAAACATAAGAAACTCAGGAATTTAGAAAAGAATTTTCGCTTTCTTAAGTAAGTAATTACTATAATACATATAATATAAAATACATTGGACTTTAGAAAATGTTATAAAAATCTACCTAATTAGTTTAGAAAAAAAATGTAGGAGGCGAGCTAAATTCAATGTGTTTTATTCAGAGTGTAGAGCGTAAAATGGGCACTGGGAAACTTGCTAAATTATTTATTAACAACATTAAAAATAATGTAAATTGCAGGCGTTTTTAATCCATAAGTGAAACAAATACTGTAAGTCTTAATGTAAGATCGATTTCAAATATACCGTATAATTTTCAAAAAATGGAAACTCTTTTACAGCACATTGAAAATCCGATTCACAAGGGAACATCAGGCTCAAAGCGGAAAATCCGCTTTAGAGGGGAAAATCGCTAGAACATTTTAGTTTTTAACCACTAGAAACTTTTAAGGCAATTGTTACAGTTGTTTTTGCTGGCTTGCAGCAAATTTTGCGAATCATCGGCATCATCAATCCAGGTCTCCAGGGTGCAGGAGCTTGAATGATGACTAGATCTCTGCGAATGCGAGTGACCGCTGCCCAAACGTTTGCCCGTCGCCAATTGAGTGGCTTGAAGCTGCCGCCAGCGGTTGTCGAAGGCATCCCAATGCTGCCGGAGATCAAACTGCTCCTCGTCAAGTGAATTGCCATTGATGTCCCACTTGACAATGGGATAAGCATCGTGGGGCGGCTGCTCGAAAATGATCACATTGTGATATTGCCCATCGAACTGTGAGCCCACGCTGACGCTATAGGAGTGCTGTGGTGGCGCCACCTGGCGCAGATCCAAGCTGGAATTCGAGTTGGAATTGGAGGGCGTGTGCCGCAAATAGCGCACGTTCTCCTTGTAATGCATCAGATCGAATTGTACGTGTATCTGCTGCTCTTGTTGCTGCTCCTCCAGCTGAGATAGACTTGTTGCTGCCTCATATTCACAAGATTGGACGGATGGGTTGGGTTTGTTGTTGTTGTTGTTGTTGCTGTTGTTGTTGCTGTTGCTGTTGTTGTTGCTACTGTTGCAGATGTTGTTCCACACATATTGCTTATCGTTTGCCGCAGCTGTGTTGATGTGATCCACCTGCTGCTGCTCCTGCTCCAGCTCCTGCTCCATCTCCTGCTCATCTTCATCGTCCTCGTCCAGACGCTGCACGAACAGTTGCTTTGATGTCGATATTTTACGCAGCAGCTGCATTAAAAATAGTAACTGTATGTGAATGCCAATGCACATTAGGCGCTGCTGCCTCAATTTCTATAACCTTGCAGCGGCACACATTTCATACTTCATTAATTATGCATATATATTAATTATCAACATTAACTGAATCGATTTCGGACTACTATATCTTCTCGCTTCCTTTTATTTTTTTTATATATATAAAATAGTATATCTATTATTATGTTTTTATTTTCCTCGATGTCGCCATGTTCTAGCAAGAAATCCTTATCATCGGACTACTATATCAAATCGTCAGTTGTTCAAATGAATATTTATATTTAAAAGTTTGTCGGATTTTAAAGTAATTAAAATAGGCTCCATTCCGCAAGGGCGTTTAATCTTCGGCATGCCGAAGCTAGCTCTTCTTACTTATTTTTGTTGGCCACACGCAGCTCCATCGATTTTTTATTGATTGTGCAGCAGGAGCACCACACCAGACAACCAACCACACAATCACTAACGAAAACTCGATAAACACTCACCTTGAGACAGGATTTCTTGGTGCGCCTCAGCAAATGAGACATGTCAGTGGTTAAATAGTTGTGACTATTGTTGTTGCTATTGTTGTTGTTGTAAGTGTGTTAATGTTAAATGTGAAACAGGCAACGACATTTTGACGGCTGGCTGCTGCTCCTGGCTGCTGGTGGCCGCTGCTCCCAGTGTGGCTGCTGCAGCTCGTCGGCCTAACAAAACAACACTGAAATTGGTAATAGAGAATAATAGAGAAAAATCGGATTCGAACCCCTGGCACGCTTACTATTATGAGAGTCGTCCACGAAGCAGCTGCGGCGATGGCGACGTTCGCAGGTGGCGCAAGGACTCGCACTGGTCGTGTGCCGCATGACTCATAGACCAGCAGCAGCAGCAGCACCAGCAGCAGGAATTGCAAGTGCCAAAACGAGCTAAGCACTCACACACACATACACACACCCACACACACACACACACACAGCTGAGAGCCGAAGGCTTCTTCGTCGGCACCGGCGCAGTAATCATTAAAATCTCTCAGATTTTGGCATATATTTAATGGGCCAACTCGAGTGGGTTGCTCGAGTGCAAATGCGGCAAACGAGCGCCTACTCAATGCGGTTGCTGCTGCTCCAAATGTGCTAATGCGGTAATGCTAAAGCCCCTCCACCCCTCCAGCAACCAACCACCCCCAACCCTTAAATGGGCAGCCTTGAGACCGTATTTTTATTGCGACTAGGCGCCAATTTGGTGCTGTAAATCACTATGTCCTGATTCTTTGGCGGCGCACGCCCTCCAAGCATATGTAAGCAACTCATGAGTTTAACATTTCTAATTAATATAAAACTAGGTTTTGTTTAGTTTTTTTTGGGCAAATCAATTTTTTCGCCTACAGACCATCAATATAATTTTGTAGGTATTGACAATTGCACATGGATGTTCAAATTATTAACTTTTTATGAATTACTTTATGGGCTGGTGCAGGGTAGCCGCTAGTCGTGCACTCTCGATTGGAACAAACTTACTTATTAGTACATGAATGTTATATTATCTTTTATATATTTTCACATAAGCTAAAATCTTTTTTTGGTTGTTTATTATTTATAGCACAAAAACAGAGTTAATTTACCCTTTGACTTAGTAGATTCAATATTTTTTAAGAATTTTGCTTGTATAGGTCACAGATCTTGATAACATAAATAATATTCAAACACTATCAAAATATGTCTACAACTAAAAGCCTAGACAAAAATAAATGTGTCTAGCTCAATGTGAACTTCTCACCTCACCCAAAATGATAATTACGTAGCACATGCAAAATAAATGTTGCCATTGAGCCAATTTTGTGATCTAAAGGAAATTGATGATGTACAGGATGGAATTAAGCTGCAGCGTATCCTTTCGCTGGCTATGGGAACGAAGCTGTCTGTGGTTGTGTGATTTTTGGTACGCAACAAATAATTAATGACATTTACATTCAAATTTCGTGTTCTTATTACAAAATGATTTAAATGCATTTAAGTGTTAATTTGAAAACGAGTTTTACAATTTAACATCGGTAGACTTTTTTTTGTTTTCTCTTTTTTTTTCGGTTTGTGGTAAATGCGAGAATGGAACATGAATTTGAAGCACTTTGCGGCTTGTCTGCGCATTTGTCACATCACTCAAAGTGAAGTGCGCGAAGAGGAGGACACGGCCAAGGATAAAGGATGAAGGAGCCGAGCTGCACACTCTAAAAACTGCACACTTTTGGCTGAGTTGAATGAATGATGACACTCGCAGCAAATTGCGCTGGGCAGCAAAATTCATATTTGATTGCAATTGACAATGTTTCAGATCTTAAGCGTGACTGTATACATTTGTTGTGTAGCGATCGAGATAATCGCTCACTATTCCCGCCTTTTTGACAGATGTCATCCTTTTGATTTTTTTAGTGAACCGTTACCTGACTGTCGGTCAAAGAAAGGGTGGAGTCGATGAGTCGCCCAATTAACGATTTTGATCGAACGATTGCCAATGTGAATTGCAATATATCGATTTCAAGAGTTTGATTTTAATTTATAATTGCCCATCAATGGTAGTATGGAACTATGGAAGTAGGGAAGTAGGGGGAGGTTGCAGACACAGCTCTGCGGTTGACTGCCCTCGGTCACAAGCATCATTCCGCAACAACCCTCCGCAACACACATAGATTTAATTGTTATTGTCTCGTGGGCTTGAGGTCCTGAGGGGAGGTTAGTTTGTTAGAGTGTCCTCTGGCCAAGTGTCAATTATGCGCATTTTGAAGTACTCTTTCGCTTTGGGCTCGCAAAATTTACATTTTATTAGTTTTACATGCTCGACACATTAAAATTATTTACGATCCCAAATATTGTAGGTTGTAAATAATTTCGCTGGCACGTAGAACACGTACGAAGCTGCCAATGTAATGAATAACAACTGTAGACTCGCCAAATGTAACGGTCATTGCTTGACCTTTTGCCGCTAATTAGAGCCACATTGTTTCCGATCTAACCCCCCCTGCCCACGCCCATCATCAACGTAATAGAGAAGTGGACATTCGTCTGGACACGCGCACATTGCATTCTAAATGTTTTTCAAGTCTGTTGCGATTTCAAAAATCGATCGACGACAGTCGTTCAACTTTTCGGATTTGCTGATAAGAATTTTATTTTTAATTTTTTAATAGACAAATAAGAGTGTTCTAGTTAGCCTCTACCAGAAAAATAAATACGAAATATAAATTAAGATAATAATCTGTTTTGCATAGACATTTGTATACCATTGCAGAGGGTATTATAACTTTAGCCAGAAGCTTGCAACGCATAGAAGGAAACATTTCCGACCCCATAAAGTATATATATTTTTGATCAGGACGACAAGACGAGCCGATATAGCTTTGTCCGTCTGTTTCTACGCAAACTAGTTTCTCGCTGAAGGTAGCCTTTCGTTCTCGTTGTTAGTTTTAAATGGACCTTATTCTACAATTTTAGAAAGTAATATCATTATTTTAGAAAATTATATCATTTTGTCGAAAATGTTTATAAAATATGGCCTTCTGGTAAAATATTTAAAGCATCGTTCTTAAGTTGCCTAAATGACTGCAAAAAATAAGAAAATAAATTTAAACTTTTCAATGTACAATTGAGATTAAGTATGGTCTAAGTACTGTGTCAACTAATAGTTTTCTTGTAGGTCAAATAAAAATAGAAAAGCACCTTCTCTCCATATTATATATACGATTTACGATAGAAACATTTTTCTTTATCTCCATCAAATTTTACACAATCAGATGTATACTTTCTTGCGTGTATAAGAGAGAATCTCTTATAATCTATAGTAATCACATATATAAAATTGCTACAACGTATTTTTATATAGAAAGTGTGCACATTACAGCTGTCTGGCCAGTTTGTTAATCAGTACAATTTTTAAGCGTGCACTGGTTAGTCGTTCCATTTATTTGAAGAAATGAGTGCCGAGGGGATTATTTACTATGAGCAAGTGCTCGACATTCGCCGAGTTATAGATGAGGCTCAGTTGGAGGATTGCGATGAGGCACTCAATATATGCGATCTGTCCAGCGTGGAGCGTAAACTTCACCTGTGGCAACTTAATATGCCACGGATTAAGCCCTACTATGCCGTCAAGTGCAATGATGATCCGATGATTGTCAAAACTCTGGCTAAATTGGACGTGGGATTCGATTGTGCCTCTAAAAATGAACTTAAGCTGGTTTGTTCACATCAATATGTACCCATGTTGACATATACTTCACTAACCCTCATTAAACAGGTGCTTGACTGTGATGTGGAACCCGAGCGCATCATATTTGCCAATCCCTGTCGACCCATCAGCCACTTGGAGTATGCCAAAAAGCGTCAGGTGTTAAAGGGCACTGTGGACAATGAATTTGAGATTTACAAGCTACACAAACACTATCCCAACTCCAAGTGTGTATTCTCTAATCTCTCATTTATTCCTATTTAATCTTTTATAATTATTGTGCAATTATTTCACAGCTTGATTGTTCGCTTCAAGTCGGAGGCGAAAGAAGCTCAATGTCCACTTGGTGATAAATTTGGTTGCGATGCGGACATTGATGTTTCCGCCCTGATGCTGCTGGCAAAAGCTCTGGAATTAACAGTGAGTCTGACAAATATATACATATGAACATAAATATGTGTATGTAAAAAGAGCTTTTAAAGCACATTTATGCTTTAAGTAGCAATGATTATATAACAATAATCGCTTGAGAATTTAAGCTCTCAGAAATTTGTATTGTCCAGAATTAATCTGGAATTAACAGTGAGTCTGACAAATATATACATATGAACATAAATATGTGTATGTAAAGAGAGCTTTTGAAGCACATTTATGCTTTAAGTAGCAATGATTATATAACAATAATCGCTTGAGAATTAAGCTCTCAGAAATTTGTATTGTCCAGAACTTAGAATTGTAATTTTTAAGGCATTAGACAATTATTTAAAGCTCTTAATTATTCATACATGGAAATTACCTATCAAATCGAACCATAATAATTTGTTATTATATATATATGTTCTATTAAGAACTATATAAGGCTCATGTAATTTTGATTAAATCATAGTAGCTTTATAACCTTGCCAAATCTATAATATCTAATATTAATCCATAATCTATAATATTTGTTCATTAATTGCCAATCTATTCTGCAGAATTAATTATGTGTTAGAAAAACCATTTATAGTAATTTATTCTTTAATTTTTACCATATCCTCAGGTGACAGGCACCAGCTTTCATGTGGGATCCGGCTGCAGTGAATTGGAGGCATATGAGCGGGCGATCAAGAAGGCCAAGAACATATTCAAATTTGGCGAACTATTGGGCTACGATCTCAAATTGCTGGATATTGGCGGCGGCTTTCCTGGCAGCAATGATGAACAGTTTGAAAAAGTATGCACCACATAATAATAGTGGGAACTAGTTGATGTCATATCTAAAATATTTCCATAGATCGCTGGCAGTGTAAACAGAGCGGTGCAGCGACATTTTCCCGAAGGGTGTATTGAGATTATAGCCGAACCGGGTCGCTTCTTTGTGGCTGCTGCA
Source organism: Drosophila maculinotata (assembly GCA_035045305.1). NCBI lineage: Eukaryota > Metazoa > Arthropoda > Insecta > Diptera > Drosophilidae > Drosophila > Drosophila maculinotata. Next base: position 14,473,445 of record JAWNPD010000387.1, read on the forward strand.
TATACACTGGTCTGCAAGATTCATGCCAAGCGGGAAGTGCGCAATGGAGCTGGAAAACTGGATACAGTTATGTACTACTTGAATGATGGCGTCTATGGATCCTTCAATTGCATACTATATGATCATCAGTTGGTCACAGCCCAGCATTATTTGGTATGTGTGTTGCACTATAGTAATTTATACAGTAGTAGATTATAATTGTTATTCTGTGTAATTTTTGCAAGTAGTAAGTTGAAAAAAAGTTTTTAAAAAAATTGGCTTGTAAAGTGACCAAACATCGAAAAGTTCCTTATAAATGACCTTCCCAGACTTCAAACTGCCATAACTTTGTCAAAACTGAACCGATTGTCAATCCCGAGGCCATTTTGATCAATATTTGGCATCTAGTTTAATTCTACATCTCAAGTTTATGAGTTTTTGAAAAAATAAAATTTCGGATTTTTTTGTCGAAAAAAGCATAAGGGGGGACCCTTACCAATTTTGATTTTTCAAAAAATAGAATCTTGAAATTTTACGTTTAATTGATTGTGGGTGTCTCAATTAGTATAAAAAACTATACGAAAAGTGATTTTGTGGAAGTTCATTTTTCTGTCAAAAATCACGCCAAAAGTGACAAAAAAATTGGCTTGTAAAGTGCCCAAAGTCCCTTATAAATGACTTTCCCAGACTTCAAACTGACATAACTTTGTCAAATCTGAACCGATTGTCAAACCCGAGGCCATTTTGATCATCATTTGGCATCTAGTTTAATTCTACATCTCAAGTTTATAAATTTTTGAAAAAATAAAATTTAGGATTTTTTTGGCGACAATAGCATAAAAGCATACATTTTTCCCCATTTTTAATGGGATCAGGGTATAATAATTAATAACATTTTCTTAAAATTTTGAAAAAATTCAAACAACAAAGTTGGAAAGTGGCGGGAGAAATGTTGCATGCAACTTTTTGGATTTTTAATTTGATTAGCTTCAAAATTATTTTCAACGTGAGCGTGAATTAAGGATAATGAAAAGGGGGACAACAAAGCGCATCAGAGAAAAATGTAGTAGCAAAGCACTCTGGGAAATGCTGGTACAGTTATAAAAATTTATTTGAATGTCTAAATGATCCAATTCTCGAGCGACTACTGTACTCTTATTAAATACTGCATTCTGCATTTGCTAAGTTTATATCTTGTTTGTTTTAGAATGTTGACGATTCCTTGCCCACATTCAAGAGTTTGATATGGGGTCCCAGCTGTGATGCACTGGACAAGGTTAGTCTACTTGATTTGATCAGTTAAATCTTTTACTATAGACATTACTTTCAGATATCCGAGGACCTGCTCTTGCCAAACTTAAACAGAGGTGATCTGTTGGGTTTTCCGAATATGGGCGCCTATACGGTGCCCATTGCCAGTGCCTTTAATGGATTTCCCTTGCCCATGACCTTGTATTTTAAGGCCATATGACTAAAAGTTGTAATAAATACTTTGAATTGTGTGTTAGTAACCAATATGATTTTTTATTCATTATAAATTTAGAACTGCTCCATGGATTTACCTCAGTAATATTTTGAAAAGAACAGCTAACGCCAAAACTGACCCGAGTTAGGATTGTAGCGCATTCTTTTGAAAATGGCGTATACATATGTGAGTATGCTGAATCCGTACCTCCAAAAATACGTATTTTTCGATTTATGAAGGATTGGAGAAAGTTATAAAAAAAAAAAAATTTTGTACTTTTGTATGCTATACGAGCTTTCAAGTTATACCCAAAAAACACTGGTCTGGAATCGAAATTTATCGATAATTTTTGAACGTGTGGAAAAAAAAAGTTGAACTTGTATTGACCCGGCACTAGGAGAACCTATATTCCAAATATGAAGTCTCTAGCTTTTGTAGTCTCCGAGAACAGCGCGTTCATACAGACGGACAGACGGACATGGCTAGATCGACTCGACTATTGATAGCGATCAATAATATATATACTTTATGGGGTCGGAGATGCTTCCTTATGCCTGTTACATACTTTTGCACAAAGCCATTATACCCTTTTTCCCCATTTTTAATAGGATCAGGGTATAAAAATACAATAGAACAACACAGAAATGGTTTGTAGGCGTACAAAAAGTGGGGGTTTTTTTTTTTTTTTGGATTTTTTGGTTTTTTTTTTGTTTTTAAGGGGGCATAATAAGTATCACTTCGTCTATGTCTGATGATGATGATCGATCCATCATGACCACCTACAGATATATATATATATATATATATATATATATATATATATATATATATATCTATACATATATGTGTGTGTGTGTGTGTGTGTGTGTGTATCTGTGTTTATATGCATGTAGAGATATGTATTCATAAATAATCGGAAAATCGGATGTGAATGCAATTGATACGATTGCGAATGCTGGCTGCTTGGGGAGTGGCATGTTAAACGCTACTCAGAAACGCCACGCTACACATGGCTATTTGGGCCAAAATGTTCACTTGCAGTATCCGCATGAGACCGCCGCTCGTGGGTGAGGGACTCACATTGAGGCCGGCGCAGTGCATCTTCGACTCGAGCCGCGATCGCAAAGCAATAAAATAACAATAAATGGCTATAAAATTCAAACTTAACATGCCTTATATAAATAATATTGAATAACTTTGAGTTTTGAATATATTATTTTGCTCAGTGCACACATTTGTTGTGTTAGTTTTGCGCAGATTAACGAACACAGTAGCGGTGTTTGTTGTTAATGCTGTTGTCGGGCTCACTTGATAAATTTGGCTGCCCACCCTTGATCTATGGTAATCACATATATAAAATTACAACAATATATTTTTATATAGAAAGTGTGCACATTACAGCTGTCTGGCCAGTTTGTTAATCAGTACAATTTTTAAGCGTGCACTGGTTAGTCGTTCCATTTATTTGAAGAAATGAGTGCCGAGGGGATTATTTACTATGAGCAAGTGCTCGACATTCGCCGAGTTATAGATGAGGCTCAGTTGGAGGATTGCGATGAGGCACTCAATATATGCGATCTGTCCAGCGTGGAGCGTAAACTTCGCCTGTGGCAACTTAATATGCCACGGATTAAGCCCTACTATGCCGTCAAGTGCAATGATGATCCGATGATTGTCAAAACTCTGGCTAAATTGGACGTGGGATTCGATTGTGCCTCTAAAAATGAACTTAAGCAGGTTTGTTCAGATCAATATGTACCCATCTTGACATATACTTCACTAACCCTCATTAAACAGGTGCTTGACTGTGATGTGGAACCCGAGCGCATCATATTTGCCAATCCCTGTCGACCCATCAGCCACTTGGAGTATGCCAAAAAGCGTCAGGTGTTAAAGGGCACTGTGGACAATGAATTTGAGATTTACAAGCTACACAAACACTATCCCAACTCCAAGTGTGTATTCTCTAATCTCTCATTTATTCCTATTTAATCTTTTATAATTATTGTGCAATTATTTCACAGCTTGATTGTTCGCTTCAAGTCGGAGGCGAAAGAAGCTCAATATCCACTTGGTGATAAATTTGGTTGCGATGCCTACATTGGTGCTTCCGCCCTGATGCTGCTGGCAAAAGCTCTGGAATTAACAGTGAGTCTGACAAATATATACATATGAACATAAATATGTGTATGTAAAAAGAGCTTTTGAAGCACATTTATGCTTTAAGTAGCAATGATTATATAACAATGGTATAACTTTTCCATATCTATTATATCTAATATTAATCCATAATCTATAATATTTGTTCATTAATTGCCAAACTATTCTGCAGAATTAATTATTTGTTAGAAAAACCATTTAAAGTAACTTATTCTTTCATTTTTACCATATCCTCAGGTGACAGGCACCAGCTTTCATGTGGGATCCGGCTGCAGTGAATTGGAGGCATATGAGCGGGCAATCGAGAAGGCCAAGAACATATTCAAATTTGGCGAACTATTGGGCTTCGATCTCAAATTGCTGGATATTGGCGGCGGCTTTCCTGGCAGCAATGATGAACTGTTTGAAAAAGTATGCACCACATAATAAGTTACTGTTGATGTCGTATCTAAAATATTTCCATAGATCGCTGGCAGTGTAAACAGAGCGGTGCAGCGAGATTTTCCCGATGAGTGTATTGAGATTATAGCCGAACCGGGTCGCTTCTTTGTGGCTGCTGCATATACACTGGTCTGCAAGATTCATGCCAAGCGGGAAGTGCGCAATGGAGCTGGAAAACTGGATACAGTTATGTACTACTTGAATGATGGCGTCTTTGGATCCTTCGTTAACGTACTCTATGAGCAGGAGTTTGTCACAGCCCAGCATTTTTTGGTATGTGTGTTTAACTATAGTAATTTATACAGTAGTTACTCGATTCCACAGATTATAATTGTTATTCTGTGTAATTTTTGCAAGTCGTAATCTAAAAAAAAAAAGATTTTAAAAAAATTGGCTTGTAAAGTGACCAAACATCGAAAAGTTCCTTATAAATGACCTTCCCTGACTTCAAACTGCCATAACTTTGTCAAAACTGAACCGATTGTCAATCCCGAGGCCATTTTGATCAATATTTGGCATCTAGTTTAATTCTACATCTCAAGTTTATGAGTTTTTGAAAAAATAAAATTTAGGATTTGTTTGGCGACAATAGCATAAAAGCTTACATTTTTCCCCATTTTTAATGGGATCAGGGTATAATAATTAATAATATTACCTTAAAATTTTGAAAAAATTCAAACAACAAAGTTTGAAAGTGGCTGGAGAAATGTTGTATGCAACTTTTTGGATTTTTAATTTGATCAGCTTCAAAATTATTTTCAACGTGAGCGTGACTTAAGGATAATGAAAAGGGGGACAACAAAGCGCATCGGAGAAAATGTAGTAGCAAAGCACCATGGGAACCATAATTTCTGAAGGATTTGAATGTGTGAATGATCCAATTCTCGAGCGACTACTGTACTTTTATTATATACTTCTGCATTTGCTAAGGTTATATCTTGTTTGTTTTAGAATGTTGACGATTCCTTGCCCACATTCAAGACTTTGATATGGGGTCCCAGCTGTGATGCACTGGACAAGGTTAGTCTACTTGATTTGATCATTTAAATCTTTTACTATAGACATTACTTTCAGATATCCGAGGACCTGCGCTTGCCAAACTTAAACAGAGGCGATCTGTTGGGTTTTTCGAATATGGGCGCCTATACGGTGACGCTTGCCACAACCTTTAATGGATTTCCCAAGCCCATGACCTTGTATTTTAAAGCCATGTGACTTAATGCTGTAATAAATACTTTGAATTGTGTGTTAGTAACCAATATGATTTTTTATTCATTATAAATTTAGAACTGCTCCATGGATTTACCTCAGTAATATTTTGAAAAGAACAGCTAACGCCAAAACTGACCCGAGTTGGGATTGCAGCGCATTCTTTTGAAAATATTGAATCGGTTGTCTTTAACAAAAAGGATTGCTTTCAGGATCGAACGCCAGCGGCTAACTGACCCAACCAACTGGCGAGCTATCCGGAGAAAGACTCTTAAAAATTGTTATCGATGGTAAATGTAAATATAAATAGCCTATGCACAATACTTATTACGAAAAATAGGTATATGTTTAACTTAGTTCAAATACAATTCAATAAAGGTACATTGAAACATACATAGTTATAAAAAAAAAACAATTTTTTAAATTGTATTCTTAGTGTGGGCGTAAATATCAAAATTCTTTCAAAAGTAGTTCTAAAATATGTATGTTTTGTTTTTGTTTTTTTTTTTGGATTTCTTTTCTTTTTTTTGCGAGTCAACACTCTTGATATGTTACGATATTACAATATATATAGTATATATAACGATTATGTATATAGAATAATTGATATGTGTATATGCGGATGCTGCAATATGTCCGCTTCTTCTTGCTTCTTGCTTCCAGCTTCTTTCTTCTTGCATATAAAGAGTACAAACTACTTATTTCATAATCAGTTCTTGGTGATTGATGCAAATGTTTTTTCTTCTTTCGTTTGAACGCGTACAATTTTGTAGTATTTTGTTGTTGTTGTTGTAATTTAAGGGATAGCATCCAAAGTGGTTGCACATAGATACATATATAAATAGCATTTGATAAATAATATTAATATTGCAAATTTCGACTAGGTTGCATGCTTTTCATATGCTGCTTGGAAAAATACTTGAATAACAAACAACTAAGGGAATAACAAACAGAATTCTATAATGATTGTATCTCACAACAGCGACGACAAGACGACGACATAATAAATAGGTACATTGATATACAATACATAGATATATTCGATATGTATGTATGTGTAGTTACGATAAACATGTAAACTTGCTCTCATCTTATTTGTTCTTAATACGACTACAGTAGTTATAATATTAATAATATCGCTTAACTTGTAACAATTCACGTTTCCAGATATGTATGCGTTTTCGGTATTTCAAAATTTAAATCTCTCTAGAGTTACTTGTGTGTCTTAAGCCTAAGCTACGATTAATATGCCTTTCGATAACACTAACGATTACGTGTACGATTACGATTAACAAATAACGGATCGTTTAACGGATCTGCTAAGCTTGAAAGCAGCTTTGTCGGGCTACTGTACAGTGTTGCATTTGATACTACGTGATATATATTCACTATATATATTTTCTTTGTGTGTGTGTGTGTGTGTGTGATCTATGATTTGTTTTCTTTTTTAGCGCGCTTTGTTTTTTTGCTTTTGGCATTGGCATCATCATTAATCAAATTCAACAAGGTGGGTGTGTATCATTTGCATTTTGGGTATTCAGTTTCGATGGGGCACTTGCGGGTGATATTGCTGTTTGTTGTTGTTTTGGTTGTTTTGGTTGTTGTTGCTCTTGGTTGCGTGCATATTGAGTCTAACAATTGCCAGAGTTGCATAATTCACGGATTCACTATAATCTATAATAAAAAATACAATACAACAACACAGAAATGGTTTGTAGGCGTACAAAAAGTGGGGGTTTTTAGTTTTTTTGGTTTTTTAGGTTTTGTTTTGTTTTGTTTTTAAGGGGGCATAATAAGTATCACTTCGTCTATGTCTGATGATGATGATCGATCCATCATGACCACCTACAGATATATGTATATATATATATATATATATATATATATATATATATATATATATATGTATATAGTATAGTATATATATGTGTGTGCGTGTGTGTGTGTGTATCTGTGTTTATATGCATGTATAGATATGTATACATAACTAATCGGAAAAACGGATGTGAATGCAATTGATACGATTGCGAATGCTGGCTGCTTGGGGAGTGGCATGTTAAACGCTACTCAGAAACGCCACGCTACACATGGCTATTTGGGCCAAAATGTTCACTTGCAGTATCCGCATGAGACCGCCGCTCGTGGGTGAGGGACTCACATTGAGGCCGGCGCAGTGCATCTTCTCGGTGGGCATCGCTTGCACAAAATATTCGCGATTGTCCAGCGACATGTGGCACAGCGGCTTCTTCTTTTGCGACATTTCATCGTCCTTGTTCTTCAGATCCTCCAACAGCTTCGGGAACCAGGTCAACTCGCACGAGCAGTTCAATGGATTATCTATTCAAAATTCAACAATATTGACATTAGCTTTAAACTATGTTTAATCCACAGTCACGACTTGCCAGTGATATCAATTATGCGCAAAGTATCGATGACCGGTTCCATGGTATCCTGCGGGATCCGCTGCAGTTTATTGTTCTGCAGATTGAGAGTCTCCAGCGAATTGAGATTCTCAAACAGGGTGCTCGGCAGCACTTTAATGCTGAAATCGAAAAACAATTGATTAATTCAGGAGTTAATCCAGTGGTCGCTACAAATTTAAACTTTTCTAGAGTCTGCTATTACATACCAAAAATGATAATTTCTAAAAACAAATATTTAGAAAAAAAAACATTGATCAATTTCAAATTAAGATAAATGCTCATTGTCTATAAGTATATTTAGTATTATTATTTTTCTAAATTCTGTCAAATTATTCATGTTTGGTTTTCATTAGTATTTTATGTTGCTCGTGACTAATGCGATAATTCCTTTTATACTTGTAGCATTGGGAAAAATATCACAATAAAATTATTTCAATAGATTAATTTTGTATGGTCTAAAAAAAGAGAAGAATAAGTCCGCATTTAAGTTAAGTTTCGGTAACACCATAAAGTTTTTTCTTTACATTCGATTGCATCTTATCGATTTTCTAGATTGCGCAGCAGTATTAAAAGGAAATCGGAAAAACGGACCAAGAAAAGCATGTTTTCAAAAATACGATACTTAGTTTTAAAGATTCTAGTTCTAGATTATTATTTCAAGCAGAGCTCTAAGTTATAAGCGACCACTGTATTTGTTTGTGCACTTTGCGAGCTTTACTCATTCTTCTGCAGATTGAGGAAGGTCAGCGAATCGCCGTATCCGGTAAAAGCATCATCGGCCAGCACGTTGATATTGTTGTTGCGCAAATCCAAGTGGCGGAGACGATGGAGCGGACGCAGTGCCTCACTGGGTATGGCATGAATGTTATTATCGCCCAGACGCAAATATTGCAGATTCTCTGTGAATTCAGATGGGTATTATCGGACGTGTGATAGAGAGGATGTGATGGACTACAATAGACTTACCCTCTAGACCCTTGAATGCATCCTTGTCAATGACACTGATCTTATTGCCCTCCAGTTCCAGCGAGTTGAGTAGACTTAAGTGGGTGAATACATTTGCAGGCACGGTTGTGATCATATTGTGTGCTAATATCAAGGAATCCAAGTTCTGTAGACCTGCAAACGAGTTGTGAGTTTCGTTAATTGATAAAAGACCGATGACCATTATTCATTCATTACCTTCGAAATCGCCCTCACTGATGGTACGAATCTTGTTTTCTTGTATCTCAAGTTTCTTTAGTGTATCCAATATGGAGAGGGCCTTTTGCGGCACTCTGATTAAATCGTTGCCCCCCAAGTTCAAACGCTTCAGTTTCCTAAATATTCAATGGTGTTAGTCTTGAATTCCAGTTGAAGCACAGTTACTTACTTTTCCAGGCCGCGGAATGCTTCGGGATCGACTTGTGTAATTTTATTCTCATAGAGCGTAAGTATCTCCAGTGTGTCCAGTCCCTCGAAGGCGTTATTATGTATGACAGTGACTTTATTGTGATTCAAGTTCAAAATTAACAAGTGATACAAATGTTGCAGTGCCTATAAAAAATACAAATTCAAATTAGTTTGTTAGCTCTTTAACAGATATGCATTCAAATTCCATAAATATGAATCTTATTGTTAGATTGGAATGTTGATGTATCGGAATTACTGATTATTGAATACTGACTGATAATGATAGGTGTGCATATAATATTAACTCGTACTGCTAGTTAGTTACACTCGTTTAAAATTGAAAATTACAAAACTAGAACTCTGTCTAAAATCTGTTCATTATTTAAAATTGTATGACATTTTGAAGATAAATTTACGAAGAAATGCTTTACTACTCATAGCAAGTTTTCATAAGATACAAGCAGAACTATTTGCCAATTCGATAGGTTTTGTGTCTTTAATCAAAATGGATCAGATCCGAGGATGATCAGCATTTATTTAGGTCGTTCCGTCAACTGAATTTTATTTGCTTAACGGTCATCAAAATCAGTTGACTGAATCTCCTATAATTGCCGAAATTTCCGATGAACACTTTACTGATATCGATAATTTCCAGCATGCTGATAAAAGAGAAAAATTACCTGGGACGGTACAGTTTTCATCTGATTTAGTGAAACATCCAGCTGTGTGAGTCCTTTGCCTGCGATGGAAAATTGTTGTAATTAATATATAATGCTAATGTATATAGTTTTTTGGCACTCACCCAAGGAACTCAGTGCATTCTCCTCGATGGCCGCCAAGCTGCTGTTGTGTATTGTCAAATGGCGAATGTCCAGGGCTAGGAATACGAATCCTTGTAGCTTGGGTAGATTATTGTGCCGCAGTTTCAAATAGAAGATAATCGGACTCTTGCCCTTCAGAGTGCCCATCGATTTGGTAATGTGCACCAGATCCGTTGTCTCACATAAAATATCCAGTCCGTTCTTCTTCACCGTACAAATGCAGGGCGAGATGTCGCTCTGCTCCGGACACACCTGTTGCGATGTGCCCTGGCCCAGAGTCTGATCCACCAGCAGCAGCATCAGCACCAGTGACATCAACATTCCAATGGTGCCCACTGTATGCGTATTGTATTGGACCAACAGTTGCCTCTCCTTTCCCGCCATCTTGACAAGCTTAGATCCAACTCAACTCGATGACCGTTAGCAAATGTCGTTCTGATGTAGTTCTGATGATGCTATTTACAATTGTGTCCCTGTGTAGAGCATAGAAGTAGAGACAGAGAGAGAGAGAGAGAAAAAAATATATCAAAAATTAAGCTTGAAATGGAAACGAAAACGAACAAAAAAAACTACAAAAGAAAAGCGAATATTACAAATTAAGCGCACAATGCGCGATTTTATTGTATCTGTGTGTGTATGTATGTGTGTGTGTATGTATGTGTGTGCTTGGCGGATTAAGAATAAATTGAACTAATTGAGCAGCTCTCTACTAAACGTACAGTCAGTTGCCAGCATTATAATCTGTGTTCAAGTTACGCATGAAAATTGCAAAGAAAAATTCACAAATCATTTTTAAAGCCATTAAGTTGATGAATAATCAAAATGTTGTAAAAGAATATTTAACATGTAACAAAAATATAATAATAAATATTAAGAAAACTTTTTTATGTTTTTTAGTACATTTAATAACACAGCTCTTTATACTAGCACTATATTTAATAATCATAGGAAACAATTTCAATAAATAAACAAACCAAGCACTGGTGGAAATTACGTTCTAAAATTAAGAACCAATGGAATTTTTTTTTTATGTTTTGCTCAAATACTCTTGAATTTGAAATATTTGTTATATTTCTTCAGATTCGAACACATAAATTGTAATCATAATACCTTAAATGAAAATTATTACTTGTAGTACTAGAATAAGAATAAATAAATGAATAAATAAGTCATATGTACTCACCTAAAATGTTTGTCCGTCGCTATTTGATCAGTGCCAAATTAAACATGCTTCTTAATGCGATGCGATTTTTATGTGCGAAAAAACTTATTGTGGATTCCCGAAATGAAGAAAAGTGTCCTCCGACATGCAACAAATAACCATTGTTCACGCAGTTTACAGTGCACGCACACACACACACAAACACACAGACATGGGGCCAAAAGACACCCCTAACCCGTGTGGGTGGGGGAATGGATGGGTGGTTGGGCTGATGGGTTGATGGGTTGGGTGGGTCTGTTGCTTAAAGATGGGGCGTGCGTAAACTCGGTCAGAGTGTGTGTATAACGATATAACGGAAAATCGATACCATTCCCAAAGAGGTTGTTGAATGAACGAGTCCTTTTTTGGGTTATTTGTACTTTTTTTTATTAGGGTTTTTTTTATCGTTTTACAGGTAGTTCCCCGTTGCGAGAGTACTAAGAGCACATATTTAATATATATTTGCTAAATTATTGTATTATTATGCAAGTCTATTTCAATTGTTGTTGTTGCGCTGTTGGAATGAGTAGCAGAAATAACATCATCATTTGAATTTTGTTGTCGCAACGTTGCAAGTCTCACATTTATTTTTTTCAATTTTTATTGTACTTTTTTCGGTACCGCGCGCCGACACACGCATCAGTTGCTTGTAGTATGTATGTGTGTGTGTATTTAATGGAAAGTAGTATTAGTAGAAGCAGCGCGTTCAAGAAGCACGTTTAGTTGGCAAAACCGACGACTGCGGACTGAAGTCGAATTTCAAAACTGAATATTTGCCGTTTCGTGGGGGTTGATTCGTTACTCATTCATTGAACAGTGTTGGAAAGCCGCCAAATATATGAGCGTTGCCACCTTTAACGGGTAGATGGTCACCCTTAAATCGCAGACAACAAAATAATCGAACAATTTATCGAGCTATCGATTTACGCTGAAAATATCAGCTGCTCTATATGTGTGTCTGTTAAATTCAAATTCAAATTTTATCCCAAGCGGTTATTAACGTTACTTAGCAAGGAATGGTCAAATTTGCGTTTTGAGACTTATATACAAATAATGGTAATGCGTAAGTCTGAATGTCAGCGAAATGAAAAAGAAAAAACAAAGCGTGTTTTGTTTCATATTCTGTAAGAAATAGGAGGCGTTTGTAATAGCTTTCAAATGCCCTGAAAACATATGTATAAGGAAATTCATTGTGATACAACTTATTCAGTTGAGCAAAACTAAATTTTCCAAGTTTTGATTTTTTTGTTTGTTTTCATTTTATATTATCTAGTCCAAAAAAAAAAAACAATGGGCAAATTCAATAAAGAATTTTTTGTGAAACTTCTGTGTGAGTTTCTTGCAAGTCTGTTTGTGGAATTCATCGGCTGCTCGGTGCACGTTCAATCAGTGTTTCCTAAAGGCACGGGAGCAGGTAGGGCTTCCATCAGGGACATCATCGCGCCACAATTCAATACTCTTGCCTACGCCTTGAGCTGGGGAGCTGGTGTGCTCGCATCGACTCAAGCTTTTCGGATCGTATCTGGTGCACACATCAATCCGTGTATATCTATTGCCTCAATGATACTGAAGAACGTTGAGCTCATCGATGGCCTGTTCTACATACTATCGCAGCTCATTGGTTCAGCTCTTGGATTCGGCATTGCGTACGGCCTTTACCGTAATAAAAAATTCCCGGACAAACACTTTTGTGTGACAGTGATCGGAATGGATCCGTGGTGGAAATCGATCATATTAGAATTCTATATGACCGGTGCTTGGGTGTTAGCCATGTGCGCTTCCTGGCACTCGAGTAACGAGACTATGCTGGAGTCCATATCGTTGCGCATTGGACTTGTCGTCGTTGGCGCTACCCTCGTTGGAGTAAGCATCCAAATGAACCCATCTTTCCTATAATACTGATATCATTTATAATATCTTTTGCAGGCACCGCTTACAGGCTCCGGCATGAATCCATTCAGATCACTCTGGCCAGCCATTGCAGCCAGTTATTGGGAGTATATTTACGTCTATGTGGTTGTACCACCTGTAACTGCCATTCTACTGGCATTTGCCTGGCGCTTCCTCTATCTGCAAAATAAGGATGACTCTAAAGGAGGTGATGGAGAATAATATGCTCTAAGCTATATCCAAATACGGCGCAAATTATATATATGGCCAACCCAACGACATGGGAGTAAAAATCAAAAATTATTTGATCAATTATATTATCCAAATTGTTAACTAAAGTGCAGTAATAAAACTATGTTAATTTGTATATCGAATGTGCGTTTCTTCTATCTATAAGTAATGCTGAACAATACTTAAATAACTTTTATTTACTTTCGCAATCTTCACTTAGTTTTATTTCACTTAATTTATTTGTATACCCCTGGAGGGGGTATTCAATTTTGGACAGAAAGGAAACATATCCGACCGAATAAAGTATATATATTTTTGATCAGTATATCTTATAGCTGCCATAGAAACAATCTTTTGAAAAATGAGTCGTTTTATGAACAACTTTGTTTTTCAAGCTATCTTAACCAAACTCAGTAATTGCAAGTTTCATTATACTTTATATAGATTGGTTGAATTTGGTCTACATAGGACGACTATATCTTATAGCTGTCAAAGGAACAATAGGTATGATATATTGACTTAAATAAGAAAACTGATTTTTAAATGTAGCATTCTCGTTCTCTTGATAACAACTTTTTGCATTGATCATCGTGACAAAAGCCGATGATAGCCATTCATTCTCGCTTAAATTACCCGCGATAATCTGCGAGCCGATATCGATATAAATGGATCTATCGCTCGTGTTGAAAACAGATATCGAACAAACTGAGTTGGCGGAATATTTTGAATAAATGCTCTACATTTTGTTTTGGCATTAGTAGGCGGATTTTGGTTTGAGCTCGGAAGTTGTTTGTTCTCGCAGTTCAACTCTTAACGTGCTCAGTCAAATTCTAGTGTTATTTGTGATCGGTCTACAACATTTTCTAGTAAAATAGTTTTCTTAAAAATTGTATGAATAACAATATAAAAAATGGGAAATTTTAAATTTGATTTGGAACTGGCGCAAAAACTTCTCGCTGAATTCACGGGAACGGCAATGGTTCTAGCACTTGGCTGCACCCTAAGCTTGCATGCCACCCATAGTAGCTTGGCAATTGGCTGGGGCCTCATCTATTTGGCGGCCATCCACATATTTACCTTCTTGAGCGGCGCACATCTGAATCCGGCCGTTAGTGCCACTGCCACAATTGTGGGTGTCATGGAGTGGCAAATGATGCTCTGCTATATGCTCGCCCAGTTGCTGGGTGCCGTTATTGGCTTCGGAATGGCATTTGTGTTGAAGTCCAAAAATACTAAGCTCATTTGTCTAACGGCACACGGTAAGGATTACGACGAATTGAAAACGTTGGGCGTCGAGCTTTTTATGATGATGGCCCTCCTCTTTGCCTATTGCGGGATTTGGGATAAGCGCAGTGAAGGTGCCTACGATTCGGTCGCAGCCCGTGTGGGATTCATAATTGCTGCCCTCTACAGCGCTTCCGTTAGTATTTAGTATTTATCATGAATACCATCAGATCTATTTTCATTCTGTTCCCATTCTCCAATATAGTTATTATACACTGGTTGCAGCCTAAACTTGTTTCGCAGCCTTGCACCAGCGTTGGTGCAAGTCAAGTTCGAGGGCCTGTGGCCTTTTGTGGTCGCCCATATCCTTGCCACCGTCATTGTCGGCCTTCTCTGGCGCTTTGTCATTGCCGAAGGCGAACCCGAACCGATGGAATAAATTTAATTGCTCTCTTATTGTTCGTCCCCAAATCTGTATAAGCTAACAATATGTAAATATATGTAACGGGTACGAGTCAGGCCACCATTCATATACATAGCTGCTGTGAAGTGAAAGAAATTATCATGGTTATTACTTGCCTTTGTGCTTACCATATTGAAACTATCTTAAAAGGTCAAGTTTCTCAATTTTAATTTCTCTCTCTCTTTAATATTGTGCATTTAGATCCACAAGCATAAGCTCTTTGATCATATTATTCTGGCATTAAAGATATTCAGTTTCCAATTCAAATTTAAACAAAAATAAAAAAGTACCTGATTTAGACCAAAGCGTTGCCATCTAATTTCAATAAGTGTACACACTGGCACGCAGTGTTGTTCACTGTGTGCTCAGAATACGCAGATCGTTAAATCGACATTGGGAAATTCAAAACGTATAACTGTCATTTTACGCGCCCAATAGATTTATGTAAAGTTTAGTTCGAATGGGTTGTCTGCGATTTCCACTATTAGCAATTGCTGACGAACGTTTACATTTGATAGAGAACGTATCGATTTGGCCACGAGCCCCACAACGATTCACGATTTACAATTCACTTTTAGCGCCAGCAACTGGCATTGAAACTCCTTTGATGATGATCAGGTTACAGCCGCACGTGGGCGTAATTTTCTCGCAATTAGGATGCGATTACGATAATGTGACCGTTGTGCGTTCGCCTCGTCCTCCTCGTCGCCGTCGTCGTCGTCGTTGTCGTCGCTGTCGAAAGGGTAATTGAAGAATGGATAGGTGATGGTGTTGCTGCTGCTGGTGTTGGTTTCTTTGTGTCCAGGTCCAGACCCTTGCCGTGTGGCCACGTGCCATCAGACGCCTTCGCGCTCACTGACTCTGGCCCGGCAATTGTCGAGACGAAGGGCTGCTTGGTGTAGGAGGCACAGGGGGGGTTGACAGTTTCAATTTGCAAGCTTGTTGCCTTTGCGGAACAGAACGTCTTGGGGTTGTTTCAGCTGACGGATTAAATTCTCAGAGTCGCCAGTGAGCAGCTGGCTGTGGTTTCTGACTTCTGACGTTCGCAGAAGCAACTCAACGGATCTCGGAGCGTTGTCGGCTGGGTGGGATTTATATGGAATTTGTACTGAATTTGAATTTGACAAAGTGCAAAATCCTTTGCACTTTGAAGACTGATTGACTTCTTATCCTTGAACGGATTTGAATAGAAATATTATTACGCTGCGGGGGTGGCTCACCCTGTTGCCCCGTTTTTCGCTGTGTGTGTGTGTGTGTGTGTGTGTTTATGTAGTATAAACAAACGGAAGATAATCAAGATGTAAAACACAATCCGACAAGCGAGTGGCGCCTGCGAGGGCTGAAATTCAAAACCAAACAAACCCGTTGCTCTGAATCAAAAGGCAAGCGTTGGCAAATTACAGTGCCGCCTGCCGCAGTTACAGTTACAGTAACAGCAGCTCCCAAACGCAATGGTGTGGGAATGGGGGATGGGGGAATGCGGTGCAAGAAAAGCGCCAGTGAAAATTGTTACAACGGATTTTCGCAATTTCACTTTGTACTTGCTGAGAAGAACTGTTATTAACTTAATGAAGGAGTGTTGCACACACATTTTACCTGACACGTGATTCGGATGACGGAAGTACTGACAGCAACGGGGGTTGGGAGGATGGGGAAGGTGGTATAGCAATAGGAAATGGATAGGAGAGGTAGTCAAACAACTGAGATCAAGATGCCTGGCCGGGATGCTAAGGTGTTGGTAACGAAGTACACAGATTCAATTTTATTTATTGAAGCTATTTGACTTGGCTCAGATTGATTGACGCTTTAACTTAAAAATACTTCAATTGTTTAACTTAACATTTATTTAATGGCTAGAATTTTTATAAATAATCATAGATGATACTCTCTTGCTCAAATATTTTATGCCTGTTATATCAATTATATCCTTAACTGCTTGACAATAAGGTTGAGTTTACCCAGAGGCCTCTTGAGATCCTTGAATTTTTAGGATTAAACTCCATGCGTCTCTCAAACCATCCCGATGAATCGATAAAAATAGCCTGATTTTAAAGCGGCAAGAACGGTTATCCGAGAAATCGAGCCCGTTATTTGAACAGTGACAGACAGTCAGACAGTAGATGTTGGATGCTTTATGTCTCTCCTTCGTCCCCGCAGCTCCGGCGGAAGTCACGGAAGTCATGGACATGAAACCTTTAGCCAGCGCCCCATTACAACTCCTGTCAATCCCGGATCCTGTTCTTGTTAAAGTGAAGGTATTCGGATGTCCGCTTAGGAGCGTTTCTTAGCAACTCAAAGTATCCATAAATACATTTTATTTGTGACAGATGGTGGACCGACTTTGAGAACTTCGACTGTGGCTTATAGTAAAAGACTTGTACAACTTTTAAGACTTTTAGCGGATCAGGAAATTAAGGCTTGCTCTTATTTTGAAAAGCATTTGATCTCAAATCACCTTTGCATTTTATCCTTATCCATCTTATTCTTATTGTATACCATATTCAAAGTGGTTTACAATTTGTATTGTTATTATAATTGGTATTATTATTATTTTTATTATTATAAATTTAATGTTTTGAGAGTTAGTTGTGTAACAGTGTATAATAAATAAATATAAGATAACAAGCTTTTGATACGCATCCTTTTTATGTCAGTGTATTTTGCTAAAGTTGAAGTATAATCAATATTTTGTGTAGATTTCGAATATTGAATATTGTTACAGTTATTTTCCTGTCGGCATAGACTTGACAGATAGCTTAAAGCTGATGGCAAATGCCAAAGAAATTTGAAGCAAACTTTATGTATATTATCCACAATATTTAGCCAATCGAGCAGGGCGCATACTTGATATTATTAATTATTTTCAGCTTATGCTGCCTCATTAGCTGTCCCCAACTTGACGATGCTCGGTGGCTGTTGCATATTTAACAAGTGTTAACAGAAATCCCCCGCTTGCTGTAATTAAACCAGGAGATACATACGCACACACACACACACACACACACACCCACTCACATGGTATATATATTGTATATGATAAAATGCATCTGTATCTACAAGTTGTATCTATATGGGTGTGCTTCATATGTGTGTGTGTGCGTGAATGAAGCTCATCTTGCAAAGTGGCAGGTTAAGTAAACAGTTTCATTGTGCGAATTCAATTAAAATTTATTCAAAACGTCAACGGCAGCTTCTCAAATCTGCGGCTGCAACGGCACCAACAATGTAACAAAGTGCCACACGAGAGCGCAGAGTATCTGAATCTGTAACTGTAGCACACACACACACACACACAAACAGCACCAGATACATATATATATATATATATATATATATATATGTATGTATGTATATAGCCGTGTATGTATAGTAGATACACACGTTTGGGCTGCCATTGGCAAAGGGGTGTGTCCTAGGCAGTGCCACGCCCCCCACAGCGCGCAATTGCCGCACTTGCGATAAAGCGAGACAACACTATGCGGATGCGGCCCATAGCGTATGAATGGGTAGCTCTAGCAACATGCATACATACATATATACACAGTGTAGCTGTAAGTGTAAATGTATCTGTATCTGTAACTTTGGCTTGGCACTTGTCGGCGCCGTCGCTACTGCTGCTGTTGCCGCTGTTGCTGTTGTAAGTGGTGTAAATGGCAATTTGTCTGTTGCCTGCCGTCGCCCCCGCACGGTAGCGATAATCAACGTACCCCAAACAGCAACGGCAACAGCAGCGTTGACAGCGAACTGCCAGCATATGTATCTGTGTATCTTTGTATCTGTGTATCTTTGTATCTGTCTGTATGTATCTATTCTGTATATCTATTCATTCGCATTCGCGCATTTTGTGCCATATCATCGTCGTCGTTGCTGCCACCGCTTCTGCTGCTCCGTCATCATCATTATGATCGTCCATTTTCCAAGTGTCTTATTTTTGGCTGTATTATTTCTTTGTACGCAAAATATACATATGTACGTGTGTATGGATGTATGTATGTATGTATCTGTGTATATGTATACCTGCCCCATTGGGTTATTTTCAACTTCCGCTGCTGCAGCTCGTCATCCAAACCTGGCAGGTATCCGCAGGCGTTGCCCCTGCCCCTACCCCTAGCCCTGTCATGGTCCCTCATCCTCACCCTCTGTCTCTGCCCCTGCCTCTGCCACTCGTCGTCTTTCTTTTTGGCCCTGTGTTATGATGTTATGTGATGTTCAGTTGTAACTAATAAAATTACTCAGCAACAAATTGTATTTGACGCTGCTCAGGAATACCTATTCGGATACAGCCAACGTTACAGGTATTCATTGTTTGCTTGCTTCTCAATACAAAATAGCTTTAAAAGCTTTACAGTTATAGGAGTGTGGCAAAATAAATGAACAATGGAAAAACAATAAGAATTCATATGCTAAAAAATTGCACAATTTGTTCCTCAGCAAAAATTACTATTCTTGAATTTTCAGTTAAAGTCAAAATAGTTAATACCTAAAAATAGGAACTCAAATCTTAAAGCTCAAGATTGATAGGATTATTAAATATATATTATTAATACAAAATCAAAAAAATCATAACAATAAGATCAAATAACAATAAAAACTTTTAATACTATCATATTTTTTGAAGAGTATAGTTAATATTTACAAACTATAATCATTGTCTACAAATAAATCTTGATGTGATCAGATTTTAAGCAAAGTTTGTCTATATTATTTGGGTAGCTCTGGATGAATCGGTAAAAAATTATAAATGTGAATTAAATTTTTAATTTTTGAAAAAATGTGTGCACTTGAATCTATAGATTTGTATACAAATGAGATTACAAGTAAGCATAAAATAAAAGGATTGGTCAGTTTCTGTTAAATTGATCTTATCGAGATATTTCCTTGCTACCCTTTAAAAATGCCCTCAAAAGTATCCTGTGTGCAATGGCTACCATTCCACAACAACAACAACAAGACTGCTTGTGTGACAACAGTGGCAACAATGGATGGCAACAATAACAACAACAACAATTGATGATAATCATAATAATGATGATGATGATGATGATGATAATGATAATGTTGACGAGTTGCAATAACGAGAGGAACGACATTTCGCGCTAACGAATTCAATTGAGTTGAATTTTTCATTTAACATTTATTTAACTTTTCTTGTTTTTTTTGTTTTTTGTTTTCAACGACAACGGTAAAACGCAGCCAGCGAGGCAAAGAGGCAGCTAACCAGCCGCAGGGATTCGCACAGCACAAAGATGAGCAGATGATGGTTAAGGATGAGGCATCATCGTCAACAACTGTTCCACAGTTACTCCACATGTATACCAAGTATATACATATATATATATATATATATGTGTGTGTATATATGTGTGTATATATGCCCCGTTTTGATTGTGCCAATGGCCGTTGCCTCACATCATATAGTACCATATATGTGGAATTGTATTCGCCCATAAATTTATGCCTAATGGCGATATTGTTGGATTCGCCACCCCTCCTTCCCCCACCATCCTCTTTCACTCTGGTTGTTGCACATTGTGTCGCTGTCGTCATTGTACTTGATTATTAAATGACACATTATGTGATTTTCAACATGTTTCCGAAACTCTGGCGGACAGACAAAAGGGACAAGGGGGAACATGGCTGCGGCAGAGGGTGAGGCAATAGGCTATAGGCTATAGGCTATGGAGAGGCACAGCATCGTCAAACAGCAGCAGTTCATAGTACTCGTACCCACTTCAAATTGAATTCAAAGCAAAAACCAAATGGTCGACTGTGCCCTCCCACCCCCCACCCCCCTTTCTCCATACACCTCCCCCCCCATACCATCCACGCCCCTTGCTGGATCTGTCAGCCAGTTACATGAGCATATGACAGCCATAGAAGGCATTTTATAATATGTTCATTGAGTACGTGAGCTTCCTGTCATGTAGGAGGGGGCGACGCGACGGTAGCATCCCAGCACATGGGCGTAGTCGCAGTTCGTCCAGTTTGACTCAAGTAAATATATTATTTCCTTTGAAGCACTGCATACCCGATTGGCATTGTTTACCTTTCGCTTAGAGATTATCAATTTTCACTTGTGATTTCTTTTTTCCCAGGAGCACGCTTTAATATTTAAAAGTTGATCGAAATAAAATTGTTTTGGATTTGTGCTTGAGTAGATATTAAAACTATCAAAGGATATACTGTCCGCAATCCCTTTGAGCTGACAACTCCAAAGGAAATGTCAATATGTCTCTTCAATGTCCCGAAACAGAACAACCCCTGAAATCTAACAATCATAAGTAGTTAGAACTTTAGTCCTAAATTTCTGATAATGGTTACTCATAGGTAAATTCAATGGCCTTAAATTAAGAAAGGAAAAGGATTGTTTAATGGCACATTTTCAAGAATAAAACTAAAACAAAATGTGGTCTTAATGTTTTCAAAATTACATTTTTAGGGTTTAATAATCTTTAGAATAAATTGAAAAATATTGAAGAGTTCGAATTTAAAGTGACTTTGTGAGTGTGCAAGTAATTTAATCAATATCAAAAACCAAATCAAATAAAATATTAATTTACCTTTTCAGCAATTTTATGAGTACTAAGTTTAGGCAGATTCCCTTTCCAATTGCCAGCACTTTGCCCAACTACGCCACTGGTTGAAAGTTTATTGTAAATGGCGCCGCATGGTCGCGCCTTTTGGGTTTGGGCGTAAAACCACTCCCCCTTTGGGAAGAGTCATAGACTGACTCCTCGCCGTGCGACAGCAGCGTAAAACGGAAGAAAGTGTTCAAACAACCCCCGAGATAAGAACTGAATGCCACAAAAGACCGTTATGTGGCTCAGCACTCGATGCTCTCTGCCGTAGCTGTGGCGGCTGTTCTAACATTCCAATCCAGGCAGCGCTGAAACTTTGTAATACAAATAAATTGAAATTGCGTACACAATGTCCTCACCTCCTCTCACCACTCAGCTCTCAATATATATACATATGTATGTATGTATATCCCACACCCAACTAGGGGCACAGTTGCAAAAGCAGTCACGACTATGGGACACGCCTTTTGTGCTGCATAATGAAATTAAAAAATAAGTTACTGTTGCCCAACAACGAGTGCAAATTCATGGAGCGAAAAGTCCATTATATCATTAGGAGGGCGCAAATATTCCCATTCAATTTCAGTTTCCAAAAAAAGTGGCAGGAAGCACTGCCAATCAACTTGCCGAGTGTTGTGTTCCATGTTGAGATTCAAATTACAGCATTGCCAAATGCTAGCATAATCTGAAAGAACTCAGTCCTTGCCATTATGTAACTATGTGCATATATAAGCATTAATGGCAGGGGTGCTTTCAAGGGTCTAATACTAAGTAGTTTACAGGGCGGCAATTTAGTTGTGTGACTTTTCTCATTAACTTATTATTAGAAAAGTAACCGAAGTTAATTACAAAAATCATTTGGGTATTTCCAATTAAAAGTTAAAAGTTACTAAAACGATTGAAATCATTTATATTTTGTATATTTATAAAGTATTGAAAACATCTAAGTTTTTAGACAAAAGAAAATTAAACTCAAAAAAAATATTACCTTTATGTTGAAAATATCCATAAAATGAAAATTTCTTTATAATTTATAAATATAACTTATTTTTAGAAAAAACCGTAGTTTTTTTTTTCTAAAGCAAAAATTACTGTTCAAAATTTGAGTAATTAATGTCATTTTTGTAACCAACAAATTAAAGAATTGCAATGAGATTAATGATATTTAAACTTAAAATTTACAATTTAGTTTTCTTTCAAAAATATTTGTATCCCAAAATGAGAAAGAAGTGGGAGAAGTAAACATAGTTTTTTTCTAAACATCTTTCTTACATTCTCATGTAACTGGTTTAATGACTTATTTGGAACTTATCCATGTTACTTTAATTCCTTTGGCAGTTATTATTACAGGAATTATGTGTTTTATCTATGATCTGCGATCTCTAGTCTAGACTTGCCCAAAATGAAATTTGTCATGGTGTCAAATGTATAATGCGCATTCCCGCACTCAAATTGCGCTCTCAATTCTAAAGATGTTGATTCCTTGGCTTTGGATTACCAGTCGGCTGTGGCCAGGTTTCATTGGGCTGTAGTTCATTTCCTTTGCTCGTGATTAGTTTTGTGAATTTTCTTCTCTTTTTTTCTGCTGTACATCTACATATATCTATCTGGCTACATTGATGTTATCGATTGACCTGGGCTTGACGACTGCGGCGGCTCATTTCCGTTTTCGATTTTGCCATGGCTTAAATAAGGAAACCAACTTGGTCAGCACAGGACAAAATATGATGGCACATTAGGGTGAGAGACGGCAACGAACGGTTGGGTCTGGGTGAAAGTCCAGCGATTGCAATGAAATGCGTTTAATTTCAACGCGAGTCTTAATGTTAATTACAATATTATGACAGTTTTGTGGGTCGCGATGAATAATTATCACCTCATAAATTGTGACAAACCGCAAGGCATTTTTTTCTTTTCTTTATACTATATATACTACATGTCAGATGTCTGCTGTCTGCTGTCGTGTTGCAGTTGACTTCAGTAGTAGTTTGTAGTAGTTGCTGTTAATGTTGTTCCTTGGTTGGTTGGCCCGAGCCGAGCCGGTCCGGTCCGGGTCGGTGCCGGTGCCGGGCAATGATTAATCGCTCAGGTTATTTGAGTCGTTTGCCAGCCGCCAAATGCAATCAACGTCTCCGACAAACGTAAATGTTGTGAAAAGCAAATCTAATTACACAAATGCTCGCCGACTATTTGAAAATGGGCAATTTCTCAAGATAGTTATCTAATTAATAGGCCTAAACCCCGCCAAGCCCCAGCCCTGTCCACAGTTTACAATCTACAGTCTAAAGTCTCCAGTCCCATTCACATTCGCGTTCGCGTTCACTAAAAAAACACATTCAACATTCCCAACGTCCACGTCGACACCCATGCCACAGTTCCAGTCTTAATGAGTTATGTTAAGAACAATGGCCAGCGCTTGTATATAATATCCTCACCTCAACCCCCGACCGCCGGCTCCCTGCCCTGTGACTTGCCAAAACATTGCTCCGAATAGGCGTTACAACAATTTATATAAACGTCAAAAAAAAGGCGGTTGCAAAGAAGTTGTATTTTGTAGTGCCAGTTGATTGACTAGCAGATACCTTGTAATTAGCTATTGTTCGATTTTAAATTTTATTATCAATATGAAAGTTGATGGAAACAAAAATACTTGGGTCGGGACATTGACGATTCGATATACAAGTAGTTGAAAAGTAGGAAAAGCAAGATGGATCCTTGGATAACATCTGTGTTTTATCTAAACTTTAGACTATTTGTTTCACATTGCGGCTGTTATTCAGTAGTTTAAACTTGGCGGTAATGAACCATAGATGGGTTTCCAATATGATATTATTTGTGGCTTACAATTTAACGAACATAGTGAATATTTAATAAAATGCATAGATACGAGATACCATAGATGAGAGTATTAATTAAATGTATTTTATGTGGAAGGGGCTTAATTTCAATTGTATTTTTACTTTGACGGGAAACGTTCAAGAAGTAGAACATAACGAGCATATATTTCAGCTATTCTTGAGGTAGACACCCTTCACATGGTTATATTGACTGGGTTATTTACATTGAATCAATAATCCGTATACCTTATAGAGCTATGCTTAATACTACCTTTCGTGTACTACTACAGGGTATAATAAAAAGCCGCAACAACGAAAAAAAGAGACATAAAAGTGGCTGCGATGCGTTCAATTACCCAGCAGTTGTTGCTGTTGCCTTTGCCCCCCCCACTGCCTTAAAACAAAAGGCTGATTGAGTGACAATTGGGTGCGAGTGCGAGCGAGATGGCCGCATATATATATATATATATGTGTGTGTGTATGTGTGTGTTTGCAGGCGCACAACGAATTAAGCTCATTGCGCATTTGACGCGTCGCTTGACGTTTCTCTTTTGTGCACATTGCGAGCAACGGATCAGATCGGATCGGATCGGATCGGATGGGGTAGAGGGGAGAAGGGGGGCTCATTAATTGACACTCCCTATCGAGGCATACATACACTACTTAAGTACATATGTACAATGTACATGCATAGTTTGCAGCCTCTCATAATTGTTGCTCTCTTTTGTTTAGAGACTGCGGCGAAAGTGCCGCTTGTTGTAATTACATGAAATATGCGCTGAATAATCAGGCTTTTTAGCACCGCTTACGACAAACAGACAGCCAGCCAGCCAGTGGAGCAGTTACTTATAATAAAAGTCCGATTACTACTAGATTTGTAAAGCAATCGCCCGTAATTAACCAGTTAGTGCTTGTTATGCAAAACCGATTTGTTTTCCAGTTCTCTCATTAGTTCTGACCGTGGGATACAACGGCTGGGAAACCCTAGCAGTCTGCCCGTTGTGTACAGTATAGAGTTCCCTAGGGTAGGCATAATTGATATTTTATTGGCAACAGTATCGTTGCCCGACCGCAAACAGATAATTTTGCCCAAAAATGGCAAATTCGATATTGTTGCAGTTTGCCAGTTGCCAGTTTGCCAGTTGCCAAGTTTGCCAGTGTCCCCATGTGATTGGTGTTAATGACTTAATTAAAGCTGCTGCAGCAAGTCCGTCCTCCGGTCTCTCTCTCTACCTGCTCCAACTTCAGCTTCATACTTTATGTCTTATGCCTGGTGCTCCTTGCCTCCTGCAGTAGTCGACAATTTCACACTTTTTGCGTGGCAAAAAGAGGCATCAACAAAAAACAAGTAAGAGTGCTCTAGTCGAGACTGCTCGACTAACAGATACCCTGTACTCTGCTTTATTATATGTACATAAACACCAAACTATGAAAAATGTATTATCTTAACATCAAATGTTGACTGCATAAGTACATTTAAATTTATACAATGCTAAAAACTCGTCATCTGTGATAGATGTACGATTGATAATCGTATGTTAATCTCTTGCACCCTTCAAGATGTGTTACAAAAAAAACGGAGGTCGTAAATAGATATTTATTAATAATTTTTGAGAGTGAGTTACTAACAAAGAATATTCTTTATATTTCATTTCTCTATATCTGGTATAAGTCTCAAATAGAGGAGAGGAGAGAACAATGAACGGACGGAGAGACAGACACTCGGAACTGGCTAGATCGAACCGGGCTGTTGATACTGGTCTATAATATGTATACTAAATGTATGAGAAGATGCTTGATACTTCATGATACCCTTTATATGTGTACATACATATATTAAGCAAAAGAAGAAGACGCAGCCAGGCAAGTGGTCAACGACAGGCTCAGACACATCACACACATGACACACACACACACACACACACATACGCAGTCTAATCTTGTCGAGCTGCGCTGAAGATTTCACGCATGTTTCGTGCCGCGTATCACTTGCCAGTTGCTTTCCTTTGGATCGTTAGTACTGAAGAGTGGTGTTGTTGTGCTGGTGTTGGTGCTGGTGCTGGTGTTGGTGGTGCTGGTGGGCACGGGCTGATTAATATGCGCTGCCATGCCGCCCTTATGTGAGCACAGAGCGCACAGTAGCCGAAAATGTGGCTCCTGACGGCTCTGGGCGCGCAGCTGACACTGAGCCTCTGACATTTCCATTAGCCGGCGAAACAGCCGAAAAATCACAATCACAATCACAAACCACAAATGCGACTCTGTTCTTTTGCCCTCGCGTCGCCACGCACTCATCATCATCATCAGCATCATCATCGAGAACATCAACGTTCTCGTTCTCCTTTGCGATCTCTGTCGCATCCCCATCCTTGTGCTCCATTCTGCGCGGCATAATTATTAAATGCAGCTCAATACATTTGCCGTGCATTGCTCACATTGTTGGGCAACCTAATGCCCAAAGGCATTCCACTGGAGCCTTATGACTATGGAATGCAGCCCAATCGCACCAGCCGCACAAAACAACACAAATATGTGACTGGGCTTCAACTTCATCTCCTACTCCATCTCCTGCTGCTACTCCTGCTCCTGCTTTTGCTCCTTCTACTGCTCCTGCTCTAAACGCCGGCGCAGTCTGGCGGCCAAACAGAACGATGTAAATTAAACGAATACCTGGAGACAGCGCCGATCTTTCATCATCTTCATCGATGCAATTGGTTATCGTGGTGTCCCCTCGATTCGATTTGGTTCCCATTCCCTCATCGCGCCTTATGAAGCTATTCTGATTTACCCTGTAAAAAAGGGTTTACTTAATTTGTGCAAATCTGTGTTATAGAAGGAGGGAAGTATCATTTTTAATTGCCTATCGATCTATGATATGCCCATTAGATTTGGAATATGTTTAGACTCTCTTTTTAAGACTAGAATTTCGGTACTCAAACCTTTACCTAACATTATATAATTAAACACTTAATTAAGAACTTATCGTTCAAAATATCATTTCATAAAGACTATAAGTAAAATATATGGGATATATGGGATATATTCATAGAGCTAGTATCGTTTGAGCAACAATCTTGCTTATAGCATTATATATTGTTCTTAAGAACGCCCTTATTATATTTACAGGGTATCGGATAGTCGATCGTACTCGACTAGAGCACTTTGACTTGTTGTTTTTTGAAAAATACTCGTATTTTTCAATCAGTGCTCTTTGGCGAGTCCGGTTTTTGATATTTTACGATTTATTAAATTGCGTATAAATTAAAATATTAAATATTTGCAGCGACAAAACTTTTAATTACCAGCCGTTGCTTGCTTGGTATTTTCGCCGATATTTCGTTAAAATCTTTAAAGGGCTAACGAACCACCAGACTTCAAACCCTCTAAAAGCTGAAGGGTCTGGCCCACCGAAGGGTCGGACTAAGAAAACCGATTTGTGTAACGTTTAAATTGAATTTGGATCCCTTTTGTCAAACTCAACTACAATATATACATATATATAATATATTTACATTGAGTGTTTTTTTTTTTTTTTTTTTTTTGTGGTCTTGTAAATTGGAAATCTAGAGGTCCAGCGAGTGCGACATGTCAGCGTCTGACACAAAGGTGTCGACATTCACAATTTATTGTCGTATTTCCAGCTAGGTCTCCAGACCCCCTGGTAACCTGCTCGCATAACATATAAATATTCAGGTACATGAAATCTGATTAAATTATGTTAAGCAAATTGAGTTGCAAACGCAACACACAAAGGCAACAACAACTTTGACTAGCGGGGGTTGCAAGTAGGTAGAAAAAACCCATCACAAATAATATTTCACTCTTTGTCCTCTACTCGTCTACAGCATATGTAGAGGAGTCCTTCTAGATTGTCTAGGATAACTTGGCTGGCCAGAAAATTACTTTCTAGCCGCGGGCACAATGAGGCACAAAGCAATGGAAAAGCTTTCTTTCAGTTTATTAAAACGGTTCGCTGGCTCGTTTTCGCTTTGGCCCTTAACTTTTGTCAGTTTTGCGGTTAGCTGCCACAATCCCGCCAACCTACACCCCCCCCCCCCACTCCCCACAGGCCCTGCAGCGCTTTAAAAGCTCAACGTTGCGCGCTTTGAAAACACTTTTAATTGCCTTTTAATTGTTTTTGCAAAATGAAATTTCACAGCATAACGGTATTCGGAATAGTACTCGCACTCACATTTGGCCTAATTACATTTCAGCCTTTTGTGCACTTGTTGTTGTTGCTGTTGCCCCTGACTGTGCCCATCACACACCCCCACCCCCCATAAAGTGGGCGTGCCGTGCCGTCCAGCTGGGTGTTGGGCACGCGAGCGCACATTTTGTCATTTAATGGACCACTGGGCGGATGATTTCATTGAGCCAGTGACACAGTTTGTCCAGGATATTTTCAACATCAAATTTGCAGTTGGATATTTTGATTAGCGCCCCCAGCGACACGGTAACAATATCACAACATCATACAACTGAGAAGAACCAATAATTACTGCTTCGTTAGCCAATTTGAATGGAATTGAGATTACTTTCTGAATAAGCTGCAAGTTCAATGGCAGTACTGTACTCAGACTATGATATTATAAATATACTGGTATGAGACGTCTTAGGTAGCTGTATAAATGTCATGCATGGAGTTGGCAATATTTCAGAAAATATTTGATATATGCTATTAAGTAAATTCGTTTTGTTCTGTTTTAAATTCAATATAAATCCAATAAATATCAACTATAAATAACCAATTATGAATGAAATATAATTAGTTTTAAGTTTCTATGTAAATGTATGTATATGTACGTATTTAATCTACGACTAGCACGTTAAATATATCGCTATCCGCCAATACATATTATATTATTAATTAAACGCCATGGAATGCTTGTCAAAATGTCATATTTTCAAAATATTTTATATAATTTTGTATTTATTTAAAAAAGGGATTAAAATTAAGCAAAATTCAAAATCAAATAGTGAAAACTAGAGCATAAAAAATAAAATTTACGAGTAGCTTTTTTAATTTATTTTTTTGTAAATTTTGACATATATATATTTTTTAACGTTAAAAAGATGTTGTTTAGTTGTGAAATGTGGTTCAGTGGATTTGTATTTAATTTATTTGTCAAATTTAGCTATTTGGGTATTTAAAATTACCAAGCCATATATTGATACCTAATATATGTATATTCTTTATAGCATAGCTTTAGCTTTAGCTATCCAAATATCCATTGTATCCATTGAACTCAGCAAAACCTAACGAGCTGAAACATTTATCGATGCTACAACAAACCCGGCGGCACATAAAAGATGATAGATACTAATGATAATGGGCACATCCACAGGAGGCCTGTCAAGCCAGGTAAATACATATATTGTAAAACGTTGTGGGAGCTGGCGCAATGCGTACGCTATCAAAGTTTTGTATCTGTGTATCTAACGTGAATGTATCTACAGCTAAGGTAACCCCTGGTTGGTGTTGCTGGTTGGTGTTGCTGGTTGGTGTTGGTGCGACACAATCGCAATCAGTAGCCGTAGTTGCCACGAAGCCTCTCGTAATGCAATTATCCTAAATGCTCAACCAACTACTCAAAAAGTCATCGTTCAGATTTAACAAGAGCCAAGCAGCGGCAACTGCCAGCTGCACCGACACCGGTTTCAGATACAAAAGCCTCGTGCAAGCGAGATACGGACACGGACACGGATACGGCAATGGCAACGGCTCTAGCTATGGTTCTGTCTCTGGCTATATGGTTACATGGCTATATGGCTATATGGATATATGGCTATGGCGTCGTCTCAATGGCGAATACATATGTATACATATATATATATATATATATATCTACAGCAGCTGGGTGGTGTGGGTTGGTATGGGGTTGGACACGGTTACGGCTACGGTTACGGTTACGGTTACGGCTACGGGCACGCCTCTGCATGGCGGCAATTTGAAAACTCATTTACTTGTGGCATGTAAACAACTAATCTGTTAACACTCCGACAAAGCGCGAAACTTACATCAGTTGGCTTCCTCCCCTCCCCTCCCCTGGCCACGAGAACCCACGACACCCGACGACACCCCACTCCACCCCTAGTTGCTTTGACTTTGACGACGATGTAGCAGCCAGCAAACCAACCGCGCTTGTAAATATTTCCCTTATTTGACGGCATAATCAAAAGTTTTGCTTTCCTTTTTTTACACATTTTCTTTTTTGCCAAAATGAAACCAGAATTTCGTATTCTCTATGGTTTTAGGGGTTAGCTTAGCATGGGCTTATGGTTTGATGGGTGCCTTGGTTAGATTGGGTTGCTTTTCTCTCAGCTGTGCTGTTAGCAGAGACGGTGACGGTGACGGTGACGGTAACGGTGACTGAGATCGAGCCGGCCACATAATATCAAACATTTTGCTACACTACAATATGTTGCAGTTACAGTGGGTTAAGGAATTGTGAAAATGGATTACAACTTTCCATTTGCAAAAATTTTAAGAAGTCTTTAAAATAAAAATATAGAACTTAGTTTTTGTGTTTAAAATGTACTGA
This sequence comes from Drosophila maculinotata, assembly GCA_035045305.1. NCBI lineage: Eukaryota > Metazoa > Arthropoda > Insecta > Diptera > Drosophilidae > Drosophila > Drosophila maculinotata. Next base: position 14,504,301 of record JAWNPD010000387.1, read on the forward strand.
TTCTGGTCTATTAAGTTTATGACTTATAAATAAAACGAAAACGCATTCGTTCAAATTTATTTCATTAAACTATTTTCGTGTTTGTGACTGACTTTGTTTAGCTATGCTGATTCAGCAATCGACTGTGGTTCTGAACTTGACTCTTGCTGTATATCAATGAACGGAATGGTTATTATTTATATATATCACATTTTAAATAGGATAGAAAAATTTAAAATAAACCAGGAAAATATCAAGTATGGTATTTTCCACATTTTCAACATATTGATACCTTTCAGTCTATGCAATATTTTTAGTTATTTATGAATTAACTGACTCTCTATCAGCATACACGTTTAACCTGCTCATATCCATAAAGCAAATAGATTGGACTCTTAACTAAATAGAAAACCCATTTTGATTAGCCATGAGTTTGAACCACTGTGCAGCAGGCAGCAGGCCGCTGCTGTTGCTGTTAGCTGCCGCTTTATTTGATTTCTTTATCAAAATATCAACGAACTTGCTGCCTCACTCATCACCAGCAGCACCATCGCTGTACTGTATGCCCTGTTCGTGCCCCTACCACCTACCCCAACCCCTCTGCACAAGCAGTTGCAACTGTATGTATGTGTGTACGTGTGTATATATGTACATATGTATAGAGCAGGGCTTATATACATTTCATTTAAACGCAACCGGGGCTGACGACTACCACCGCAGCCGCAATGCCGCCGTGCGAGCGAGACAGGTAGTGAGAGATGAATGCCTGCCTGCATGGTGACAGCCAGCGAGAGCGAGATGACTAGCTGGCAAGAACCGTTCAGGCCACTCAGCGCAGTGCGGCGGCAACTTTAGTGCCCCAGGAACGCCTACCCAACAACAGCCTTTGCCTCTGCCCTGGTATGGTGGTGTTTCAGTATCCGTATCTGTTACTCAGTCTCTCTCTGTGTATGTGTGTGTGTGTGTGTGTGGCAACTCGTTTCTGTAGCTGTATCTGTATCGGTGTATTTGTATCTGTATCTGTGTGTTTGTATCTGTATCTGTAGCTGGCAGCTGGCAGCAGTAGTAGTAGCTAGTAGCTGCTGTTGGCTCTGACTCTGGTGCTGCCAGAGTATCTGTATCTGTGGCGCGTCATTGTTGTGCGTTGCCGTTGCCATCGTAACCAACGCCGTCGCCGTCGCCGCCGTTGCCGTCGTCATCGTCATCGACATCGTCGTCCATCGCATAGTAGGCAGCTCAGTTACAAGACCATTATTTGACGTATTTTTTGTGCGCTCGGTTGTACGTTTGGTTGGTCGGGTCGGTCTTGGTTATATCCATAGCACGCCCCAGCTTGGTCTCAGTCGCGGACGCAATCCGGATTTGGATCACCAACAGCAGCAGCAGCAGTGGCAGCAGTGGCAGCCAGTTGCACTTTCGTTGTTGTCGTTGTCGTTGTCGGGTATCGGAATCATTCATTGGCATTCATTTGCTATAATTCGCCCGCTGCTCTCGTTAATCGTCAAAAGGATCCCCAAAGCGTCGCGTGTGATCCTCCACTAATATGCCAACTTAATTATCGCTGTGCTCAACAGATATACATATATACATATATGTATACAGAAGATATATGCGAAAGATCTAGTGACTGTGTTTGAATTGAATTGAATATATATTGTGTGTGGTTTCTTCAAGTGTAGTACTCGATACAAAATTCTTTCGTTTTGGTGCGGAATAGTATGCGAATTTGTTCACAGTGGATTCAACGAATAAAATGGCCGTTGGACCGACGGAGGGCAAACAGCCGCCCACGGAGACATTCTCGCCGACCCATCATCAGATTATAGCACCCAGTCCGATATTGGCGGTGCCGACGCTGGCCTTCTCCGCCGCCCAAGTGGAAATCGTATGCAAGACCCTGGAGGATTCCGGCGACATTGAGCGTCTGGCACGTTTCCTATGGAGTCTGCCGGTGGCGTTGCCCAACATGCACGAGATACTCAACTGCGAAGCGGTGCTCCGGGCCCGGGCAGTTGTCGCCTATCATGTCGGTAACTTCAGGTAGGCTCCAAAATTGCCCATTTAGCCAAATGAAAAGAGCAGACCACAAACATATACATGAAAGCAGACAGCTCAAATATCAGCTCTGATTAACCTCGATCAACGCAAACGAATAGGGATGGGGAGAGGGGATGAGGCGATGAGGGAATGATCAAGGGTAGGGCACACATTTGGTTATTCGATAGTTTTCGCTGAGCTTTGTCTGTGTGTTGGAGTTGGACACGGACACGTAATGAGAGCACACAATGAGCTACGTAAATTAATAAACAATGGCATTAATTTACTAATTAAAGAACTCGCTGGCCCCCAAACAATTGCAGCAGACTTTGATTAATAAAACACCGACCCAAACAAAGGCCCAACCCAGGACTCTGATCTTCTCGATAGGAGTGTGCTCCCTTGACATTTCAGCTTCCGTCTCGTCTCGTATCGTCTCTAATGGAATGTTTTCCATCAAATTCTCAAATTACACAAACTATAAAAAAAAGGCATTTAAATTTGCCGGAAACAGTTCATTGAAGCTACTGACAAGATTTGCATGCTTATCTTTCAGTTATTCAGTTAAAAAAAAGATTAGCTCTGAGAACTTTTTAGCTTAGTTTAAGTTGCAGTTTAAGAGTTTCACACACACACACGAATAACTTATGTAAATTGACATTAAAAAAATACATTAATTTGTCTACAAATATGTATGCAATTAACTGCATGATTGACAAACTACTTTAACTAGACATAGATACACGTCTCTGATGCATACTATATGCATCAATACAATACTTGGCTCAAGATCAGGTTATTAACAAGTGGACAAACACGTCTCCACTGCTTCTTCTTCCAACACACGCGACTCTCCATCTTTGGGATATCATTAAACAAATACAACAAGCGTTTATACGTTTTATTATAGACCGCTTATGGCTGAATCAAGTTTGATATATTGCTTATGACAGCTGACAGACTGACAAACTGACTAACTGGCAAAACAAAAACAAAAACCGTTGAGTAATATTTTCAAGCAGTTAACATCAATGTCTAAATGTTAACGGCAGTTTTAGTCAAAAAGAATATTCGAATGATTGGGAAATAAGTATTTGAAGCTGTCATAAATGATGAAAACCTGCTGCGGCTTTAAATAAATGTATATTCAGCAGCACATTTGAATTTAGCAGGTTTATCTAGCTTTTAAATAGAGCTTAAATAGAGTATGGATTGTGTAAAGCTTAAATGTTTAATTACTTAAAACTCAACACTTAAGAGTGTTTAATAAGTCATGCATTTAAAATTATATTTATATGAATATGTGAATATGTGAATATTTGCAAGTTTAATATTGTGTTTATATATGCTGTCTAAAAATATTATTGTCAGTTCTGAAAGTAATCCATTTTTAGTTTTAGACACTACAATATTTTAACACAGAACTTAAACAATTTCAATCAATCAGTGTCTATATACAATCCTTACTTCCTATTTAGATATATTTGTATATATATATATCGATCAATCAATGTCTATATACATAAGTATATATAATATATATATATATATATATCGTCTGAAGAGAACTTCTGGTATTGCAAGTGATTTGATTGCTTTGAGCTGAATAAATAAATGACTTTCAATTAAAACAATTTGTTGAACTTAACTGGGCTGTCAAAGCCAGTGACGACAATCAATGCTTATGAAATTGTTTCAAAATACATACATATGTTGGAGTTAGTAGCGAACAGACGACACAAGTCCATTAACCAAAGCACAGCAGGACATTTGACATTCAGGATATACGTATACTCAATAGCTTTTCAGGGTGGTTCTCCTTGTTGTTTTGGGGTTGCAGTATGCAACACTTGACTTTTATATGTTATATATACAAGTATATAGGTTTTTTTTTAATATACATATATTATCTTAAAGCTGACATTTTTTTCTGTTTTCTTATTCTTCTTTGATAGGGAACTATATGCAATAATAGAGAATCATAAATTTACAAAAGCATCCTATGGCAAACTGCAGGCCATGTGGCTGGAGGCGCACTACATTGAAGCAGAGAAGCTGCGCGGTCGCTCCCTGGGTGAGTACCAAGTGAAATCCCAAACTATCACCATATATATATAATTCGATATATATATATTTATATATTCAGGACCCGTTGACAAATATCGCGTACGCAAAAAGTTTCCGTTACCGCCGACAATTTGGGATGGCGAGCAGAAGACGCACTGTTTCAAGGAGCGGACGAGAAGTTTGCTGCGCGAATGGTACCTACAGGATCCCTATCCGAATCCAACCAAGAAACGTGAACTGGCCAAGGCCACCGGCCTGAATCCCACGCAAGTGGGCAATTGGTTTAAAAATCGCCGTCAGCGCGATCGTGCGGCTGCCGCCAAGAATCGGTAAGTTGATCCCACTGCTTCACTGCATCATTAGTTGGCCATTAGAAATGGGCAAAACCAAAAGCAGCAGCAGCTTGTAATCCGAGCTGCTGCTGCCGATGCTGCTGCTGGCCATATGAAAGCGCCGTCAAGCAAACAGGCGTAAACTGATATTTATCAGCATCCAAGTGGAAGGGCCAAAGTGGATCTTGTGGGGGGATCGCATACAGGAGCACAGGCAGTAGTAGTGTGTGCCGCCGCTTGCTGTGGCGTTTGCGTGCCATTTCCATTTCATTGATCCGTGCCGGCGGCGGCAGCGGCAGCAGCAGCGGCAGCAGCAGCAGCAGCGGCGGCGGCGGCGGCATCCATCGAAGCGTTCTCGATTTCTGCCGTTTGTTGCGGTCGTCGCTTTTGGCCACATTAAAATGACCGCCGACGATGACAACAGCAACAGCAACAACGGCAGCTGTAGCTATAGAGCAGTTACAACAACAACAATGTAATGCTTCAGCTGAAAGGTGCAACCGCTTGAAAATGTATATATACATACATATATGTACACATATATACCATACGCAAGCGAAATAAAAACTCGACCAATTCGCGCGAAGTGGAAATGAAGAAGATTCGCTGCCAAAGTGAAAGATGGCAAGTTAAGTGGAATGACATGGCAGAAAGGCAGTAAGCCCCCTGATCTCAAGTACGCTGCTCCTGCAGATGCGCAAATATTTCTCAAGTTGATTCTACCTGCTGTGCAGCCAACCTAACCCCCCAAAACCCTCACCCCCGACCCCCTTTCCCTTCCCCTTCCCATTCCCCATTCTATCTTCTGCCATCCCCTCCGACCAGTTGCCGACCACATTTTGGCATTCTTTAGAAAAACTTGCAGGCCGCCAAGTCGAAGACTGGCGAAACGACCGTGTTTATTAAGTTAGGAGCTCGCCTCGAACTGAATGAATCTGCACAAAGCGCCAACAACAACAACAACAAAAGAACGAGACTGGCAAGCGCCTTTTGGAACGGGTCATTAGTTAAAATGATGGCGATTATTTCGCCTTGTAAAGCCAGCAGCGGCAAGCGGATACATGCCAACGACCATTACAACTCCATCTTCATATATCCAACTCCGACTCCGGATCCAACAAAAAAAAAGCATTCACTCTGTATGCGCAGTGCTCCAAAGCGACAACAGACCAAGTGGCAACCAGTCGCCGTCGTCGTCGTCGTCGCAGTCCTAGTTTTGAGCTGCAGCTCGAGTTGGATTTCGAGTTTTGGGGTCTCGTGTAGTCATCGTGCTATTAAGCAGCCAAGAAGACAAGAAAGCCGGCAAAAAACCAGCAGGAATAGCTAGCTGCGTCACGCCGAAGATTACATACCCTTGCAGGCCTGAGTGCAACTGTTATAAATTTAAATTGAGTTATTAACTGAAAAATGTTGCTAAATTTTAGGCTAGAATTTTGGAGGCATTACAAAATGCGTGAGTTCCATTGGCATATTTGAGAAAACAAAAAAAGTATTTTTACAAAAACTCGCATTTTTAACTATAATGCATATAGAAGTTAATAGATATAGTAGTTCAGTATTGATATTTTAATACAAATTATAATACAAAACTAAAGTTTATCATACCAGAACTCAGTTTTCAAGAGATTGATATAGTTTATAGTTTATGAATATAGCAAAAGTTCTGAGTAAATACTAGTTTGAATAGAAACAGATATATCAAGGATGATACCCTCTGCAAGGGTATCTGAAAAAACAACACCAACAGAGATGGAATAAGAAGTAAGAAATATGAAATTAAAAGCTGCTCATATGCCAGCCAGCCCGGCTGCCTGCCATTCAACGGCGCATCAAGATCGACAGCGCCGGCAATAATGATGAGCATCAACTGAGACATTCTAACCAGATCGGAGAGACAGCGAGAGAGAGGAAGACAGAGAGGGAGCAAATATAAAGGCGCTGACTTTTCAAGCATTGAGTGCTGAAAAATTGTTAACATTTTTGCTACTGCACTTGAGCGCAGCTCTTTGCCGTCTCGCCGGGTTTTAAGTATCTGCTCCGATACGATATACACTTTGATGGTATTTTTTTCTCTTGTTGTTTTTTTTGTTTGTAAGTTGGTAAATCAATCATAAGAGCAACTAGACAGAGCCAGACAGCAGCATTAGAAAGGCCAACAACTGGCAGAGCAGCTCCCGAAATTGAGTTATTAAGATATTAACTATCATATTTAACCAGCAGACAGTTTAACAGTTTAACAGTTTTACAGTGGCGCAACAGTTTTCGTCATGCTCTGTTGACTGAGATACAAATGTAAATGCATTACATATGAAGTTTGAAGTTTGAAGTTTGAAAAGTGGGCCTTATAAAGTAGTCCGTCTTCGGCATGAATGCGTAACGATAGCATTTTTGCCAAGTAATGGATAATATAATCGATGTGGCAATCTCTTCCTCATATCCCCTACAGCTTGTGCATATTTTATTTGTGTGCCCTTTAGGATAGGTTAAATTCTCAATTAACCTATTTTTATTATCAAAAATATTTGTTATTCAATTCCCAAACACGTTCATGAAGAATCTTGGAATACTTGTTTTAAATCCTTGTTAAATCCATCAAATTTTTTTAATAAATATTATATTTTTAATATTTATTTTTAAATAAGTAAAGGATCTCTCCTGCTTTTTCTTTTCTTAATGAATCGATATTTTTATACTCAGTTCTCTATTTGGTATATAACTCCTCCGCGTCAAATAAAGTTGTAATATTAACCTTAAGCCATATTTGCTCAAGCAACAGAGTATCTAGCAGTCAGGAGGTTGCGACTGTCACTTGTTTTTTAAAATTCCTTCGTGATACAGCATATTTCTGATGAGAAACATGATGTTTTTCGGCTTTTTGCAAAGTGCTAAAGAAATACACAACGATGAGGTGTTCCGCTATAAGTTAATATATAAAAGTTAAAGCAAAAATCATGAAAGCAATTTAATTAAATCATTGCGTAATGAAAGATTTTGAAATATAATAGGAACAACTGTTCAATTTATGTTGAATGTCTTGTGGCTAATTCAATAAGCAAGTCATAGACTTGAGTTCGTTCAATTATAAAGCACCACTTGATGGTCGATCCAAAAAAGAGGCGGAGAGTTGAAGAGGGAGAGTGGGAGTGGGAAGGAGAGTGCAAGGGAATTTTTGTAATTCATAAAATCCACACAGATTATTTTATTGCGTGAATTAAACCAACTGAAATGGGAGCTCGTGATAGCCACTAAAAATCTACCCACACACACACACACACACGGGAAACACACACACACACGCACAGCCAAGCGCCTCAAAAACAGAAGCCAAATTAGGAGACACAGTGGGCGGGTGTCAGTGAACATGGCACGAAATATGCGGGCGGGTGAAGAGAGTGGGGGGGGAGCAATTTGTCAAGCACAGAGCACACGAAATGAAATCAACGGCAATTGAAATGGGAATACGATTTCTAGTGTGTGTGTGTGTGTGTGTATACAGAAGTGTAATAAAAATGAATGAGTATAAACAACAACAAATAAACACGCACAACAAATATGTTGTAAATGTCAATGATCAATCAAATATATACACACACAGACACAGAGTCACACGGCAATAGAAATTACCTATGGAAAAGAATGAAATTGAAGGACGAGCGAAACCCTGTGAACTGGCCCAACAGAGAGAAGCTCAAGAGGCTGTTCATCGATTTCCCAGCAGCGGCCAGAACTCGAATTCTAATGAAGAAAGGTTGCCGATGCCGATGCCATGTGAAACTCAGCTCCCCAAAAACTCGTGAGCCTCCAGTCAGTCAGTCAGTCAGTCAGTCAGTCAGTCAGTCAGTCAGTCAGTCAGCCAGTCAGATAGTCAGCCGGTCAGTCAGAAGCTGCAGCCATTGTCAATATCCAAATCCGAGTGCCCACTTGGCTGCGCGTTCGGACAGGCACACTCGAGCCCCATAAGTACCCATACCCAATACCAGGCAGAGTCCGACCGTACCGTACCGGACCGGACCGAGCCGAACCGGACCGGACCGGGCCGAGAGAAACACTTGAAGATGTTTGCACAAGGCAACTACCGTTTCGGTGGCTTGTGAGAAAAATATACAAGCTATAAGATACAATGCATTATACTACAAGCTGGAGCTGGAGCTGGTAAACGGTGGAGGTGGAGTTGGAGCAGAAGGAGGAGGAGCAGCGGGCAGGAGCAGGGGGGTCCGCGCCCACTTCAGCAGCGAGTAGAAAGTGTATTACAGAAATCAATGATATAAAAGAATGAACACAAAGTTGAAGAGTCATTTCGAGTCAGCCTCATCGAACACCGGATGTGGATGTGAATGTGACTGTGAATGTGAATAGGAGTCGGATTGAGGAGGGGGGGGGGGGATATTGACAAGTGAAATGTATAACGAGCAGCACTGACAAAGTAACTGTGCAAATAAGCGAACGAGCCCAACTGAAACTGGAACTGAGCAAAACATAACAAAATATATTCAAATTGAACAAATTTAAATCCTGTTTGTCAACAGATCTCAGACGAGTAAAAAAAACGAGGGCATTTGAGCGGCAGCAACGACAAAATAAACGTTGATTGCGTTTAGCGCCGGGACACAACCCAAACCCAAGCCCAAGACCCATACCCATACCCATACCCATACCTAAGACCCAAAGCCCAACCCCCGGAACAAAACGTTATTCGGTCCACTTAAGCGCTCGAACCCCTGGGATTTGGGCACTTCTCCGCTGCTGCTGCTGCTGCTGTTGTTGTCTAAATATTTACACAATTTATAACTTTCAATTTGAATGACACAATTATCGAAATGCGTCGAGTTCGAATTCATTTCGCTTCAATTTGCATTATTCCATCAGTCATTTCTATCTTAAACGATTCTTGCCATCAAAATTAGTATTAAATGCTATATCATGCCAAAAATGTCAAACATTTTGACTGGAAAAGTGCCCGAAACTTTTGTAAATTCTATTCTTAAGCTTCAATGACAGTTTGAACTTGTCAAAATGTAATCGATTATTGGTAAAAGTATGTCCTTTATTTAAACCTACAAGAGCCAGCGATGAAAGGTTATTTCGATTTTTTGAAGAGAGGTTATAATTATTGGAATTGATAAACCAGTAAATGGATGTTTTATATTTTATCAATCTATGTTTTGTATCTTTTCAATTAAATGTGGACACAAGAATTTTGATTACAAATTAATATAAAATAATATACATTTTACTATTTATTTAAAATGGTAGCTTGTTGAAAAGTCTTTTGAGGTCTTTTAAAATAGATCGCAGTTGAAATTCGATTATAATCGATAGGCTTTACATTCATATTTCAAAGCCATATTTAATTTGAGCAAGAGTTATAAACCTTTTTTTGAATTTGGCCTATGATCAGATCATATTACCAGCAGCAATCTTGCAGCTGAATAAGTTTTCACAATCCCAACAGAGTGAGAGAGTGAGAGAAGGAGGGAGCGAGAGAGAGAGGGAGAGAGAGGAAATATATATACACGAATCTTCTGACATGAGCCGATTAAAGCATTTCAATGTCTTGGCCCTGTGCTCAGGTTACCAGTTAACAGTGGAGGGTATCTAAAAGGGGTTATCTCTTCCTCTCTCCCTCTTTATTCCTGCTGCTCTCTCTCTCTCTCCATGTCCATGTGGATGTCACTCACTTTCTGTTGTGTCCACGCGGGTAATTACATACGTGTCATTTCGGTTTCGGTTAGGTGCCACAGTATCAGATTCCCAGCACACACACACATACAAACTTATAAACCCTTTTTGGGTCTCTGATCTGTTTAGTCAATTGTTTGGAAAATATATATCATACTCGTATCGAACTTCAACTTAATTTTTGGCTCAAGCCGAGCGTGCTGGTCGCCCCAATGAAGCATAAACACGGCCTTGGAACAGCGCCCGTGCCAGATTTGTTTGGCTATTGGATATTGATTATCGAAGGGTTCTCAAATAAGTTGCTGCCTTGGGCTTCAGTGAAGCGTAGTCGCTACCGCTGAAAGCTACAATTTCACAAGCTGTCGGCCATTTTTAGTAGTTTGACCCACCACAAACTCTGGGCTTCCCATAGTTAGATCCGTAAAGAAAGGAAAGAATAGGCCGTTGATAATCAAATGGCAGATATACCAGTATCCCAGTATCCCAGTATCCCAGCAGCGGGTAGCAGTAGTCACAGTCGTTTGATCTGTGCCAGTTATTCATCAGCAGTGGCAGCATCACATGAGAGGAGAATGATGCGAGTGTCAAGTGGTAAATGGTAATCCATCAAGTTGGCGCATTAGGCAACTAAACGATTCCATTTTCAAGCCCAGCAACATCAACAAAACAAAACAAAAAACAAAAGGTAGCCGCAGATACATTTCGCAGCAGCAGCTCCAACTGAGTTGTGACTGCGACGGATTGTTGGGCATTGGTTGCTCATTGTTGCTCCCAGTGACCAGAGCATCATTAATCACACAACACGAGCCGCAAAAGGACAAGGGACGAGGCGAAGGCTCCAGCATTATTAATGCTGATGGGTCAACAAATTGCGGCAAAGTTCGGAGCGATTCCTAACCGATAATTATGACAGTGCAGGAGTCATGGTGTGATGCAGATGATGATGTATATGCGTCCGAGCAGCACTCACTCTCTCTTCTCTTTGTGATGGCTCTATAAATATGCCGACGAGGCATGCCACCGACTGCTGCACAGTTGCTTCTTCTAATCAAGTCATCTTCATGTGTCCGCTGTGACCGCTGTGTCCGCTGTGTCCAGGGGCACACCTTTGTTTTGGCCACAGATAATTTGTCTTAAGCATGTGTGAAAGTTGCGTCAGATTTATGGCCTGCCTGCCCGCCTGCCGAGCCCAACGACAAATGAGCCGACTAATGGGCGTGTTTAGAGCCCCGTGCAACAGCATGCAACTTGCAACATGCAACCAACCAACCAACCCGCTGTCCCCATTCACTAATTAACAGTGTAAAAGTGTTCAAAACTATATTAACGTCACATTTTCATTTAATAAGTGAGAATATAGAAAAACAGAACCTCTCACAATGTGAACCTAAGATCACTTGCATTTGTTATGGATCATAAATTGTGGTTCAACAATCAAATTCTGGTATTTTAGTGCGGCATGCCTTGAGTCTTCAAAATTTCAAGCTTAAATCTTACGGTTCATTCATTAATATTATCTACTTAACCTTTTAATAAAAGCGTATAGAAAGAGGTGTTTTTTTGTAGATCGAAACACATTTTTAATATTATAAGAAAAAAGTTTTTTGAAGATAACTTTTCTTTTTAAATGACTAAACTACAGAAAGTTTGAATATAAACTATACTTGATCAAGTTTTATTTATTTAATACATTGAAATTAAAGTTAAGGGTTCGTTTTTATTATTATATTTTATTATTATTAATAACTTTAAAAATAGTAAAAAATATTTGTATTTTACAAATAATTTGCAACTATTAAAGTGTAACTTTAATATTCTCTAAAAAAAATTAAAATATACTAAGGAGAAACTTTAAAGCTCAAAAAGATCTGTGTTGAAATCTGATTAATAAAATACATAAGATAATAAAATAAAATTGACGAGTAAAACCGCCTAAAAATTAAACATAAATCATATATTATATCCACCCACTCGGTAAACAATATTTTTGGATTATATAGGTATATTATAGATTTGCGAGCTGATCCAACCAATTCCCTCTAACTCTTTCTTTCTCACTCTATCATTGCAGCATGCAGCATAACCAGAACAACTCGGGAATGGGCTGTCGCAGCCGTCGGGCTGATGGAGCCGCGTCGCCAACACCATCGGACAGCTCCGACTCGGATATATCGCTGGGCACCCACTCGCCGGTGCCGAGCAGCCTGCAGCTACAGCACAGTCCCGGCAGCATGTCCAACGGGGCCAACGAGGAGAGCCTCAGCGTGGACGATGATAAGCCACGCGATTTGAGCAGTGCTCTGCCATCGCCCACTCCTCCGCAGATGCCGTCGGCATATGGTCCGGGTGGCGCTGGAGCGGGAGCGGGATCGGGTCCTACTGGGCTGCCTGGCTGTTTGCCGCCGTTTAAGCTGGATGCAGCGAGCAGTTTGTTCAATGCTGGCTGCTACCTGCAAAGCTTTAGCAACCTGAAGGAGATGTCCCAGCAGTTTCCCATACAGCCGATTGTCATCCGGCCGCATCCGCAGCTGCCGCAGCCACTGGCGCTGAATGGTAGCGCCGGTGGAGCGCCACATCTGCATCATCCGGCCTATGCGGCTGCGTATAGTGTGGAATGTGGTGTGGTGGTTCCCCAACTGCCGCCAAAGCTACGCATCAATTCGCCGGAGAAACTCAACTCGACGGCGGTGGCGGCTGCGGCGGCGGCAGTGGCCGCCTGTGCTGGAGCGGCACATGAGCACAGCAACAACCACACGACAACAACGACGACGACGGGTTATCATCATAGCGCCCAGCTGCTGCATCGGCCATTCTCCACATCGCCGGAACTGAAGCATAGCGCTCCGGAGATCACATGATATCAGCGTGTGTGAGGCGGCGGCGGCTATGCCCCAAGGGTTTCTCTGCACAGTCCCTCCACCTGCTGCTCCACCTGCTGCTCCTCCTGTTCCTGTTCCTCCTCCTTCGCCTGCCCAACGCACTAAGGCCCAGCTATTCAAATTGTTTCAATTTTATTTAAGTTTAAGTCATGCGTAGTTAAGAAGCATTCAGTTCGGGGACAGTTCGAGCGCCCGAAAGCAATAACAGCAATCAACAATCGCAGCCAACTTCATTTCGTACAGATCTGTGCGAGGGATCCGTTTCCTAAACCTACATATAGTACATACATAAGTGTATGCTGCACAGCTGAGGAGAAATATCGAAATATATACATAATATATATATATATATATTAATAATAAAAAAAAAAACATCGTCGCACACTTTTCAAAGATAGTTATTTAAGATTTACTCATATGAAACTCGAATTGGGGAACTGACAAACACTGAACGAAAATTCAACAAGTTTTTCATTCTAATTTCTGTGTGTGTACGTATTTGTAAATAGAGTTTAAGTATGCAAATCATAGTGCTTACGTATACATTTAGAATGCAATAAAAACAAAACAAACGAAATGAAACAGTTAAGAATTTAAATCATTACCGAAAAAATTACAATTGCTTTTCTTATTTGATGGGTGGGCATTTTCATGAATGAAAGAAGCGAAGCAAATTAAAATACAAATTACTTTCCAGCAAGCTACGTTTCAGAATAAATTACATTGGTCCAAAATATATAAATTTATATGTGGGAATTTGATGGTTATAGTAACAATTTTTCTGCGCATTTTATTCGTATAACATCAAATTTTGGTATATAATAGAACAAATCTATATATTGATAATAAAGCCTGTCATTGGTTTATTTTTTTATTGAACATATTTTCTTTTCTATGGATTCTCTTTTACTTTGCCATTTTGTTGAACATTTCTTAAATTTTAATGTGATACAAGAAACTTCTGTATCTGTTCTTGGAAGGGAGCTAGTTAAACTCAAAATATAAATATTTACTATAAAAGTATAGCAATTTTATGGTAGATATGCTACGGCCATTTTTTATATTCTTATCTACACTTTGGGAAATTAACAGTTAATGGGAAATAAGGAAAATTCTAGAATTAAATACACAAACGGTTGTGACCGTTCAGTAAGGTGGACTTGAAGAAATATGAATACCTAAAGGAAACTATGGAAATACAGATTTTTAAAGCGAATATTAATTTAAATTTATTCATTAAATTTATTTCATGAATTTATAATATTCACTACAGATTAAATTGGATGAAAGCTAAAAGAAATGAAAAAAAGTTATAGGCACCATAAAAGATATCTTACCGGCAAACACGCAAAAAAGCAATCTTAAAACGATTTATTTGGACTAAATTGAATATCGCTGTTTTAGCGCGTTCATTTTTCTCTGTGTACTGCTTTGCTTAACCGCTGTTCGGGGATTTGCTATTCTAGCAGTTGGTATTTATTTTGAAATAAAATATCAATTTCTGTGTAAACAACAACAACAAACGCTGACTGGAAAATACGCATATTGAAATGCCATCGAGCCCGCAAATGCAGCCAGAAGTCATCTGCAACAACAGTCGAGGGAAAAAACAACATCAAAAGCCAAAAACAAAAAGATATCAGCCTGGTAGAAGCGGCGTCGACGTAGTCGTCGTCGTCGTCGGCGTTTTAGTTGAAGACTGGCGCCAACGATGACATGTCCTACTTGAGTGGTTTACTTAGCTGCCTTATGAAAATATCCGTGTGGTGGGCAAACACACGATCCCATCGCCAGCTATCCGCTCAGCCAGCCAGATCAGTCCAACAGCTAACAGCCCATCAGGCCGAAGATCCACCACACACAGGCTGAGGCAACGGGCAGAGGCAGAGGCAGTGGCAGAGGCCACCAAAACTGACGCGTCACTGTCACTCACACACAAATGCAACGCATCATCATCGTCATTATGAGCACTGAGGAAGAGTGCCCTGGGAAACATGCATATAAATACAGCCATAGTACATATATATATATATATATATATTTGTATATATAGAACTTACCTATATGCATATGTGCGATATAATCTGTAGCGCGATTAGATGCAACAGCAGGCTACAGATTGTTGTTGTTTCTTCTTTTTTTTTGGTTTTTGGCTGGGGGGGTGGGGGAAGGGGAGACCGCCTAGATGACTGACTAGTTGTATAAGTGCTTCCTTCTTACAAACCACAAATTTCGGGCTCAAATTACAAGGTGAGCGAGAGACATGTGGAAGTTGTCAGTCAGTCAGTCAGACAGTCACTTGAAAGCGCTGCAATTATCAGTAGCTGGCGCTCCTCTACATATGTATATTGAGTATACGCCACGTTGTCAGTTAATTTTCGCCTTTCAGTCTTCAGTTGTTTCTATAGTTTTAGTTTTCGGCGCCGTCCTCCGTCGCAACGTCATCGTCATCATTAAGCATGATGTGACACTTTTGACCTCATTTTCACCCCACTCCACCACAGCCAACTCGGCTTTTGGCCACAATATCCAGGCAGCAATCGATAGCCGATAAATGCGAACGCGTTCGTTACCATGATTGTCATACATTTTAATTAGCTGTTCGTAGTTTTTTTTTTTAATTTTTGGCTCACACAAAATGGCATCTGGCAGTGCGTAATTAATTTTACACTCTGTCTGTCTGTTGCAAGCGCATTCCAAGGCTATTTACCAATTACAGCAACAAAGCCAACAAAAAAACAGCAACAGCAGCTAAAACAACAAACATTCAAGTGTCTGCTCGTCTCTTCGCCTGTTCAACTGGCAGCTCCTGTTTTTATATCAAATTAATGCCCCCTCTGCCCTTCACACCTTCAGCTGAAAATGTCCTTTTTTGGGTGGTTATTTCGATTTACATATTTACAAGGCAACTCAATTAGTTAAACCACAAAATGCAAAGCCCGACATCGGCCTCGACACAAGGTTTACATATTTAAAATTGAATTTATGCACCCCGCTTTTTCTTCACTCAATTTATTTAGCGTTTCTCCAGCCTCAAACTCCAATCGTTGCTTCTACAGCTCCATCTGCTGGGACAGTGGCTCTCATAAATATTCACTAGACCCAAAAAATATAGATGTTTTGATTATCTTTTAAAATGTTTAACAATTGTTGTATACGAAACCAAATTTATAGTAAATTTGTGAATGAAAAAAATGTATTGAATGTGTTAACTTAAATTTTCTTGTTTTGAGTAGGCATCTCGGGAAAACAGGAAACTAAAAAAAACCAAAAGCAACACTACAGAGTCGGCTTAAACCATATGCAACCCTGTTTATTTGCTTAACTTTGTCGATCTCGAAGACTATAAGCCACAGATTCCCAATTTGATATGAATATTGAAAAAGATAAGATATTAGGATCATTTTCTTTAATACAGCCTGGCACATTCGCAGTTGTCATTAAAGCTCTTATCACATTAATACTTATTATTTAAGAATTTATTTAGAAATACTTAAAATTCTTTTGTTAATTTACTTACTATGCTAAATCCTTTTTAGTCCAATTGTCAATGCTAGATACAGGATAACCGAAATTGCGAGTTGCGAGTCTGTAATCCAATAATGCTCACACTCTAAAAATAACAAAATGTTTATTAATTTTTATTCAGGTTATGCAACTTTGTTTTCTTCTTGCCATTTGACTGCCTTGCCCCACTGTGCCAGCTTATTGACTTCGCGCATATGGACTAAAGACAGCAAAGACTGGCAGACAAAGTTCGCGTACCCATTCCATATGCCCGCCCATTCCCACTGATACTCCCTCATCGAGCATTTGATGCTCACATCTTGAATGCTCTTGATAGACATTTGCTCAGTTTAATGCGCGAGGGAAGCCAAATGAACCCCATCATTAAGTGCGTAAATGTACTGTAAATAGACAAACGCGTTTTGAATAAAATTGAACAAAACGGAAAGAGTTGCACTCCCACTCTCTGGGGGGGGGAGGGGTGAATGTACACAAGTGGGGTATGGGGAATGCAAATTCCCTGGGCAAACAAAAAAAAAGAAACCAGACAGACGCATCTGTGATGACAATTGTGGAACTGGCGGTCAACAGGGCGTACAATCAATAAGGCAGAGTAACAAAAGGATATAAAGGGGAGTTTATATTATTATGATAATTTGGCGTGACAAATTGAAGAAACTCTTGGCATTATCAAAATATTTGCAGCGCCAAATGCGCAATGCAAACACTTTACACATGTCAGAGTCTAAATAAACCCTTTTTTTGGGAGAAATGGTAGAGAGACTAGAGATTAGTTGTGGATGTGGGCAGTGGGCAGTGGGCGTGGCAGCTGCTGCTCATTAAGGGTGGTAGAGGGGGAGAGGCGTGCTTATGGTTACAAATAATTTGACACTTGTGTTAATTGTCATTGAGCAGCGAAATCCAAAGTGAAATACGATAGAGAAAAGGGAATTTCTGGTCCCATTGTTGCCACGTTGGCGCGTCTAATGAGATTTGTGCCTCAAGGAGTCAGATTCGGGCGAAAGGTGCAGACGTCGTCCCGCAGATGAGGCGTCGATGCGTAATTCATAAAGCCATTGAAAAGGCAAAAAAAGGAACCAAATCTTTCTCTCCCTCCTGCTCCTAGTTTATCTAGATGCTGTCTTTGTCCTGCTTGTCAAGGCGAACAAAGGCGTTGCCGATGAGGCGTGGCTGTTGTGGCTGTCAGAGATCTATCTCTCTCTCTTGTATCCCGGGGTACAAGACACAATTCCGTGCTAAAGAGCCCCGTAGCAAATGGGCGAACACCATTGCGGTTTTCTCTATCCTCAATCCTCAATCCTCAATCCTCAATGCTCAATGCTCAATCCTCATCCTGATGCCTCGTATTAAACACAAAAGCACTCAGCAAACTGATTGAAACATTTCCGCTGTTTGTTATTGTTGCCAGCGGTGTGCGGATTTAGAGATTTTCGAAACGGATTAGAAACAAGACAAAACAAAAACGGTGCATTTTAAATATATGCTGTCTGAATCCTTGATCCTTGCCAGGCGATTGCTAATGCCAGAGACAAATTGCAATTGTTTGATAGTTTCATTTGTCGTTTGTCGTTTCTCAATTGTTTTTGCAGCTGCCAAGTTTTTTTTTAGTTAGTCAAGCTAAGTTTGCATTTTAAACGGGGAACCCATTTAACTAATTCCAAATAAATTGGCTATGCAATTTAACAATTGCTCGACAAACTCAAGACAAAATGCTGTTGTCTGCTCTCAAATTGAAAAATCGTATTAAATTACAGCACAAAAGCGAAAAACAAGAAAATTGAAGTCAAATCAAAACTGTAAAAAAAAGATAGAAGAGAAAATGAAAATATACACACATATATGGATGGTATATGGTATATGGAGGAAAAATCATGCATTGTGCATGTGGCCCCGATTGAATTATGAATTAATAAAGATGTTTTGCCCGCAGGCTAGATTTGGGTTACATAACAGAGTGGGAGAGGGGGAGGACGGGCAACCCTCTATGTGTGTGTGTGTGTGCTGTTTGCCGTTTTGGCTTTTCGGATTTGCCAACAACTCAAACTCAAACTCAACTCAAATCCGTTACAACAGCAACAACAACTTTTGGCTTTTGTTTCTCGTAACTTGAGGATGCACTTTTGCTGCCCCCTTTTTATATTGAAAGATAATTGGGTTCACAGCGCGCAGACAGGCATGAAGCATACATACATCGTATCCAGTACCCAGTGAAATTTCACCCAAACTCGCACAATTCAATTGAGATTCAAATTCACTTAGTTGCAAACCAGGGCCCAAAAAAACACACACACACTGCCCAACTTATTGTATTACAGCTGGGAATACATGTAGCACCACCATATATCACCACCACCTTCGTTTCATCATCATCATCATCATCGTCATCATCATCATCATCCAATTTTCATCAGCCACAAAACAGCTAACGCTTTGACGTGTAAATGTTATCTCTTTTACAAATTAAGCCCCGCTGCATTTGCCATTGGGATTCGACCCGGTTTGTGGCAGATTTTGTTCACAAATCTATTAGGCATTCTCCGCCCTCAATCCTCACCCTAACCCACATCTCCATCCTCATCCTCAACCTCAACTACAATCATAGCAAAATGTTAGCAATTAAATGTAATTTGAACCTGCTGAACTGTTGATGTGGCCTCATCTAAAGTGAATCTAAATCCAAGTTGAGGGATCAGCTAAAGGTCGGGAAATCTGACATTTTTCATATGCGAATTATGTGGGATCTATTAAGATTCATTTAAAAATGCATATTCAGTTTTGTGTGGCAGAAATGGATTTGGAAATTTAATAAGTACAATTTTTAATCTTTATGCATAAAGTGTTTCGATTTCCCCCTTATGCTTTTTCGCCAAAAAAATCCGAAATTTTATTATTTCAAAAACTCATAAACTTGAGATGTAGAATTAAACTAGATGCCAAATAATGATCAAAATGGCCTCGGGATTGACAATCGGTTCAGATTTGACAAAGTTGTGGCAGTTTGAAGTCTGGGAAGGTCATTTATAAGGGACCTTGGGCACTTTACAAGCCAATTTTTTTGTCACTTTTGGCATGATTTTTGACAGAAAAATGAAACACCATAAAATCACTTTTCGTATAGTTTT
The DNA here is from genome assembly GCA_035045305.1 of Drosophila maculinotata. Lineage (NCBI taxonomy): Eukaryota > Metazoa > Arthropoda > Insecta > Diptera > Drosophilidae > Drosophila > Drosophila maculinotata. The sequence continues at coordinate 14,523,924 of JAWNPD010000387.1, forward strand.
TTATACTAATTGAGACACCCACAATCAATTAAACGTAAAATTTCAAGATTCTATTTTTTGAAAAATCAAAATTGGTAAGGGTCCCCCCTTATGCTTTTTTCGTGAAAAAAATCCAAAATTTAACTTTTTCAAAAATTCATAAACTTGAGATGTAGAATTAAACTAGATGCCAAATAATGATCAAAATGGCCTCGGGACTGACAATCGGTTCAAATTTGACAAAGTTATGGCAGTTTGAAGTCTGGGAAGGTCATTTATAAGGAACTTTTCGTTGTTTGGGATCTTGACAAGTCAATTTTTTTGTCACTTTTGGCATGATTTTTGACAGAAAAATGAAACACCATAAAATCACTTTTCGTATAGTTTTTTATACTAATTGAGACACCCACAATCAATTAAACGTAAAATTTCAAGATTCTATTTTTTGAAAAATCAAAATTGGTAAGGGTCCCCCCTTATGCTTTTTTCGACAAAAAAATCCGAAATTTTATTTTTTCAAAAACTCATAAACTTGATATGTGGAATTAAACTAGATGCCGAATAATGATCAAAATGGCCTCGGGATTGACAATCGGTTCAGATTTGACAAAGTTATGGCAGTTTGAAGTCTGGGAAGGTCATTTATAAGGGACCTTGGGCACTTTACAAGACAATTTTTTTGTCACTTTTGGCGTGATTTTTGACAGAAAAATGAACTTCCACAAAATCACTTTTCGTATAGTTTTTTATACTAATTGAGACACCCACAATCAATTAAACGTAAAATTTCAAGATTCTATTTTTTGAAAAATCAAAATTGGTAAGGGTCCCCCCTTATGCTTTTTTCGACAAAAAAATCCGAAATTTTATTTTTTCAAAAACTCATAAACTTGATATGTGGAATTAAACTAGATGCCAAATAATGATTAAAATGGCCTCGGGATTGACAATCGGTTCAGATTTGACAAAGTTATGGCAGTTTGAAGTCTGGGAAGGTCATTTATAAGGAACTTTTCGTTGTTTGGGCACTTTACAAGCCAATTTTATTTTTTCAAAAATTCATAAACTTGAGATGTAGAATTAAACTAGATGCCAAATAATGATCAAAATGGCCTCGGCACCAAGAGGCACCAAATTTTGTATGTATTCTCCTAAAGATATATCACCCCGAGCTCCGAGAAATATGTATGTTTAGAGGTATGATCTTTGGATTATACATAGTCTCACATTTACATGCCATCTTTATGTCCTACAAATTTCATTACGATCGGGCAATAAACAAAGAAGTTATTTACGATTCAATGCAACATAGTGTGGCCAATGGAAGAAGAAGCAAAGCAATTGCATGACGCGCGCAGCGTGTGTTTGCATGCGTGTGTGTGTTTTCATGTATGAATACAGATAAATAATAATGAATGAATGTATTATATATTATAATTCGCCCTAGAAACGATATCTGTGATTTTTAGCATTATGTATAAATACAATGGAATGCATTTTTAGTGTTGATCCTTTATGAACAAATATTATCTTGAATTTAATTTAGTTTGTAATTAGCTCGACATTTTTTAATATTAACCGAGGCATATGCTAACGGCTCTAACGAATAGCTGAGTCTATGCCGATATCTAATCGGTTTAGCTTTAGACCCCACACAAACAGAATCGCTGCACATGCCAAGCCAAAATATGATCCCTCCTCTGGAAGCGATTGCTGAGGGCTTATGTCACCTGAATATGAGAATCTCTAGACTACCAAGTATACATATGTACATATATACATACATATATAAATTTGTATGCATGTGGCACATACATATGAGCGATATCTGAGGCAAATCCGCTTAGGGCCAAATAATCGCCGTTTGAAAAATAAAAACAAGCGCATCATCGACACCATTCCGACAACAACAACAACAACCCAAAGAGCTGCTGCTGCCAATGATTATAAACCAATAACAACAACAAGAACTGATTTTGATCGAAAACCTTCGGCTGTCACACTCATACATACATACATATATGTATATATTTTATACATACATATATATTTTCGATTTGTCGCCTCTAATGACATATTTAAGGTGTTAATCGTCTCATTGGAACGTCGCGACGTTTGCAGCGGATTATACATACATACATACATACATACATATATATGTATGTATGTATATGTCTGTCTAGGCATATATATGTACATACACACATATATGGGGTAAATATTGATGTTGCGATTATGCCTATTGATGCCTTGACAATGGACTTTCCGTCCATTATCCTCAGCCAACAATCTCAGCACCTACCCCTACCCCTACCCCTGCCCCTGCCCCTGCCCCAGTCGATTAGTTGCAGCCGCTGTGCGTCGGATTCAGTCAATCGTGTTTGGCTTTATGGCGCATTATCCCCGTAAATCACAAACAAAACTAAAAACAAATTTACCGCTGCAAGCCCAAACATAGCACCTAGGCTTAAGGCCAACAGCAACAACAACAGCATTTGGGCCAAGGTATTAGCTGAAAATTGGCAAATGGCCTCAGCCAAAAACTGCATTGCTTCCAACATCGATATATATACATATACAATATATAGTCTGCTAAGCTGTCTAAGGCAAATCCACACACACACATACATATACACACACACTGACATTGACTGAGCAGATTGGTGCGTGTTTATAATCCACACTGACTGTTATGTTAACTTGCGGTTTTCCCACACTGTATATTATTATCGTATTTATCGTATTTTAGCATTGTTATCAATTTAACAGTTCATCTGTTTATTCCAGGGATCCGAAAAAACGATTATGGTGTAATATTTAAACTAAAAATATCATTGGGTAAAACATAATTTGAAATGCTAAATGAATGTTTTTTTTTAAGAACTTTAGCAATATGTAAAGAACATTTATTTTTTATTTATACAAATTAATTGTAATAAATACTTTTCATTTTATTTTTAAAACTGTTATAATAGATTTTGATGAATACAAATTTTTTATAATTTTTACAAATGATTTTTAATTATTACTCATAATCGTTAGGATACCCGGCTTATTCTATTTATACTGTTGTATTTTGAATGCAGGTATCAAAAGTTAGCTTATTGCTATTCGAAACTCTCAGCGCTGACTAAGTACTCAGCAGATTGTTTTTTACATGATGTTCTTTAACAGTGGAGTGCAGTTCACAAAAGGTTATATCTTTATTTAGAAATACGCATTTACGCAATATGCATATTATATACTTGCCTGCCACATACATAGCTATGACGATTTATAGCGCCTGCGCATTTGCTTTTATGTTTAGTTAAATATTTGTCGCTTTTTCAACTGCTCTAACACCACTGTGCTGGCTGCTGTTACCTGATTGGCTACGATAAGGCTGGCCAATGCGCGTTGAGTAAGTTTGCGCTGCTTGCAAGCAGTTGTGTGCGTTCAAGCAAGCAGCGCAATTTCCCCTAAAGGGTAATTTAATAGAACGTTTCGAAGTAATTTCCCCTAGTTAACTAAAATTTAAAACAGCTGCTAAAGTTTAACAGCTGTGTGGCTAACAGTCAGTTACTATGTTAGACTTGTATGTTAATTAAATTTAAAATCCACCTATTTATATATATATGTACATATGTTTTGTTTCAAACCATTTTTATTTTTAAAAAAATTAACATGCCTTTTATTGTTTGTAGCTATAATTATAATTACTAATTAAGTAAATGTTTTGTTACCTTTCTTAGCCATTTTAATTGTATTGATTTTTGTTTTTACATAATAGATCTATTAAAAATTCAACATGAAAGTTCAGCTAAAAATTGCTCAATTGTTGCATTTAACGTTAAACGTTTTGATTTCGAAATTGCTTTTGTTTTTGTATTGTTTTTGTTTTTGTTTTTGTTTTTATTTTTGTCCCCACCCGCTTTCATTTCTATTTATAACAATTTGATCGTATTCTAATTAACAATGTTTGAAAATGTGTATGTTTAATAATAAAACAAATTAAAGTTATCAACTAAATACGTATGTATGTATACAAATATTAATCTTTTAATCTTTTTTAATTTTAGGTTTAAAATTAAATGAACACAACAAATGAAAAAAAAAAACCATTTACATAAGAAAAATAATTATATAATTTGGCTAGAGTAGAGCAATGCAGTTTACTACAGGTATGTGTGTAAGTATGTGTGTATGTTTGTATATATATAATTATGTATTATTTTTTTCGTATGTCTCGTATGTATGTATGTATGTATATAAAATGCAAGTGCTGCAGGCCCTGCCATTTAGTTGACTGTGCTAACAAAATTAACAACAAATTGTATTTTGTTTTCCATTTTTCTTTTCAACAATTATATTTTCTCTAGCTTAGTGCAATTAAAATTCTTAATGCAAATAACCAAAAGCAAAAACACAAAATATTGTACAAATTATATATAGTATTAATATATAACAAACGTAATTATTAATTTTTTAATTTGTAATTTTTTTCTACTACATACATTAATTTCTCAACTCTAGAAATTTGTGAACCTCATGGACGGATGTTTAATCTGAAGTAAAAATTGGCGCACAGCAGCTCAGCCGAGGCTGCATACAACCCCCGAGTGACGTCAGCAAAGTGTTTTTTTTTTTTATAGGGTATAGGGAGGGATACTTAGTAGAGAGGGAGGAAGGTTTGGGGCAGGTACAGGGGGTCAGAGGAAGTTCGAGTTGTTTACCACAATTTTGATTTACACTAAAGTTAACTATACGCTAATCAACAGTTTTTATCCTTTCAGTTTTTGTACAGTGTATACGCAAACGTGCTCGTATCGTATATAGGCATCTAAGGCATAGTTTTTTTTGTTTTTTGTTTTTTTTATATATTTTAAACAAAGTACTAGTACTTTTTTGTTTGTTTGTTTACCAATTATTTACAACAATTTCGTATCACATTTGCATTTGTTTTTGTTTTTACATGATTTTTAATTTTTACAAAAAATTGTTTGCATTGCTTTGCTTGCGTTTTGGACACAGTGTCGTTTGTTGTATGCAATCTTTTGAGCAGCACTGTGCGAATTTTCTAATAAGAAGAAAACTGACGGCTTTTGAAAAGCCCAATTTTCTAATGTTTCGGCTTTTCACTTCTTATTTGTTATTGTTTAAGTTTTATAAGTTAGTTTAACTAGGAGCTAAGTAAAAGGTACGAGTATAATAATATAATTCTTAAATTGTTTTTATCTTAAGTGTGTGTTATGTCTGTCTGTGTGTCTGTGTGTTTGCTAACAGTGTATCCTGGCTATAGATAAATCAACGTGCATATATCTTGTATATATAAAGATTGTTATATATATATATATATATATGTATGTATCTGCGGTTATAATTAAACTTGGTTTTTTTTTGTATTTTACTGCTGTCCTATATACTTATATAAACTCTGAAAAACATAACAAATTGAAAGCCCTTAGTTATGGTCATACATATTGCGGAGTATATGGACAAAGTGTGCAAACTATACTATATAATGTACTATATATATAAATATATGTAAAGTAGTCGCTAGGAAATTAACACCTCCAGAAATGATATATTTTGGTTGAATTTTAATTTGGAAAAATGTGTTCGTCATCTTTAGTTTTGAAACATTTTTTATTGCATTTTATTTACCCATTTAGACTTGGCTTATAGAAATGCGTAAATTTAAATTATGGTTTATTAGAAACATTAATTTGTAATCTGCTGCATAGCAAATTAGAAAATTAAAATTATAAAAAATTAGTATCTGTTTGACTGCTAATTTCATAGCGACTACTCTATATGTATATATATATAGTATATATGTTTGTCTAGCTGTCTGTAATACACACATATATATATCTCATATATAGTATATATATGTATGTATATATATATATATGAAATGCCTAGTTTAAAACCATGCCGACCACCTTTGAGGCGTCTTTGTTGCGTCGCCTAAAACTGCACTAAAACTGACGTTTGGCTTACGCAAGACGTAAGAACGTTACGTTCTACGTAGAACGTAAGCTAACCTGCCAGTTACACTGGCTGGAAAATTTATTGCCTTTTTGTTTTTGTTTTTGTTTGTTTTTTATCATATTTGTATACTTATAAAATACACAAAACTACAGACTAAAAAAATTGCGTAATTAACACTACATAACAGGATTTATTTTTGGGGGAAGAGGTTACTTTTTTGAGTTTTCTGAAAGATCTCTTAACATTTCCTCATCAATATTCATTGTTCTTGTTCTTGTTGTTGTTGTTGTTGTTGTTGTGTGGGATTAGGTAACTACGTAGCTCTCATTGATGTTGTTGTTGTTGTTGTTGTTGTTGTTATTGTATAAACTTTAATAAACTTTAAACTAGTTGCGTGTAATTCTTGTTAATCATTGCTGCTCTCACTGATGTGCTCCGATTGAGCGACCTATACTCGATATACTCGATATATCTATATATGTGTATATATGTATATATGTATGTATGTATGTGGTGTGTATTTATGTGGCCGGCAATTGTCAGTTGCCGACGAGCTGTGGCTGCTATTGATGGCTTTTGCTCAAGAGATGCGCATTGAACTCGTAAACGTTGTTCAGCTGCTCGCCGCAGATGTTGCACTTCCACGGATTGCTCTCGCAGTGGCAGCCCTTGTGCAGAAAGTAGAGCGTCTCGTCTGGGAACTCAATGCCACAGAAGTGGCAGGTGAGTATCAGTTTGCGATTCAGCAGCAGTTCGCTTTCCTGCCCCGTCGACGTAATCGTCCCATTGCAAATGGGCGTCGAGCTGCTGCCATTGTGGCTGCCACTCGTCGGAGTTGTGGGCGTGCCGCCAGCGCCACCGGTTCCACCTGCCGTCGCACTGCCACTCGCCGCATTCCCATTCATCATATTCGGCGGCAGACTCTGCAGCTCATGCTCCAGCGGCGTCGCATTCCGGGTGATCCGATTGTTCGCCTTCGCGCAGATGCGTCGCTTTAAATCCTCCCGCAGCAGCGATTTCAGTGGCGAGACCTGTGCAGGATTAGAGAGTCGCTTTAGTTGGCTTCTAACTTAGTTTAACTGAATACCCTACACAATAATCTGCAAGACAAAGTTTATATACCCAGCCTCTTATAATCGCCGAGATTTGATCAAAACGCGCTAGATGAAAATGGATATTTATCGATTTGAAAACGGAGAGTTATCAAAAAATAATATAACCTACATTCATATTTTGAAATATCTAGCTCTTATAATCCTTGAGATCGACAGACAAACGGATGTAAGGAATACTTTGTTACTTTGTAAAGGATATATTATCCGGATTATGGAAATGAAATATTTGTAAATGTATATTTCAAAAAATCATCCATAAATCAAAAGTGGAAAATTGTATGACTGTAAGACTATAGGTTCATACCGCTAGCTCTAGTTGTAGGACATAAGTCTTATTTGTAGGATATATAGATTTCCAAGTGAAAACATAATATAAAAGCCTCAACTTTGACTCTGTGGCAATGACCACAGATTCTAACTGGTCTAACTAACAATCTACCTTAATCAGTGAGGTGATTCTGTTGTTGTTGTTGTTATTGCTGCTGTTGCAGTTGTTGTTGTTGTTGTTGTTGTTGTTGTTGGATGTTTGCTCCGAATCACTGTTGGGATCACTGAGGGTGCTGCCATTGAGCGACTCTTTCTTATCGACATCCTCCAGCAGCGGTTCCTGCACACATAAAGGGAATGATTATAAAAAGCTTTCAAGGATTAGGATGCAGTTGCTCTGCTCACCTGTTTAATGGGTATTAGACTAATCGAAGGCGTTATGTGATTCTCATGATGGTGGTGATGATGATGATGATGGTGACCCTTGTGGCTGCTGTTGCTGCTGTTGCTCAGGCTTGTGGCTGTGGTGCTGGATGTGATGGGCGTGGCTTTGCAATCCATTGGCAAATCCTGTGGTGCGCCTAGCAGCAATGCGTGCTCCTTCAGCTTCTCACAATTGCTATTGGAATCCAGATCATTGTTGTTGTTGTTGTTGTTTGTGCTGTGATTATTATTGTTGTTGTTGTTGTTGTTGTTGACGTTGTTGTTGCCCTGTAAAGCAGATTCACGCAAAACGCAAATCAGCTGAGCGCTCATAAGCAAAAGCATTTCGTGTTGTGTATAAGATTCCAAAGATTTGGATGCACTTACATTGAACAGCTCCGTGTTGCCGCTCTCATTGAGCGTTGAGATCTCCACGTGCGGCGTTAGAAAATGCATCGGAGGCGTCGCATTCTCCAGCGAGCGCAGCGATTCTCCACTATCACTCTGATGACTGGCCGGTGCGGAAGATTGGGACAGTTGCTGCTGCTGGGGTATTGTGGTCATTGGTGGCGACACATAGCTGGCGGCGGCGGCTGCTGCTGCCGCCGATGCCTGCGATTCGAGGGCCAGCAGCAGGGAGGAGGTGCCGCCGGGGCCGGGATTATCCAGATCGATGCCGTGACGATTGAAGAAATGGATGCGCAGCGATTTCATGGAGCCGGCTCGATAGCTGCACAGGGGACACGTCTTCACCAGATCATGTTGGCCAACGTGCTCGTTCTGGAAGTGCGCACGCATCGCAATCTGACGCTGGAAGCCGCGATTGCAGATGGGGCAATGATAGGGCAGCGTTTTCGTGTGCGTCGTAAAATGCTCGGCCAGATGATCCTTGCGGAAGAAGCGCTTCTGGCAGACGCGGCACTCGTACGGTTTGACGCCCGTGTGCCGCATCTTGTGGCGCCGCATATTGGCGCCATTGGAGAACTTCATGTTGCACACATCGCACTCAAAGACTTTGCGTGAGGCGTTGCCACCAGTGCCACCGTTGCCGCCGCCACCGCCGCCGCCACTGCTGCTATTGTTGCCCGCCGGCGAGGAGCTGGCCGAGGAGCTGGAGCCATTGCCACCGCCAACAGCTGCATCCGTTGCCGGCTCCTGCTTGCAACTGCTGTCCATGTGGCTGACACTCATGTTCTCCGGCTCCTCGCTCTTCAGACGCACCGCCACCTGCCCCGCCAGACACTGCACCACATGCAGCAGCAGCGTTGCCCGCGAACTGGTCTCAAAGTTATCGCAACGCTCGCAACGGAATGTCATCGGTGGCGAGTGCGGCCCAGTGCTGAGATTCGTTGGCGTCGGCGTCGTTGCCAGCGAACGCGGCTCCGGCAGTTCGGATTCCGATGCGGATGCAGATGCGGACGCGGATGCCGCCGCCGCCGCCGCTTCCTTCAAGCTGCGCAGCGCCATCGCATTGTGATGCAGCAACGCTGCCGTCGTTGGCGTCATATCCACAATCAGTCCACCACCAAGTGCCACACTGGTGTCCTTGAGCGCCAGCTCCATACTGCTCGCTGCTGTGCTAATCGCTTCGGCCATCTGCAAAACCAAATAAACAAACACACAAATTAGCAATAAGCAATACATAAATATATTTGTAGGTTTCTTGGACTGCTTTCAAGATATGACCTAGATAGTAATATCATACAAGCGGCAGCATAATAAATGACGCTGATTCCCCATTAAGCACCTAAACAACATATTAATTCAAACAAAGCAATGACTCAAGAGTTGAAATCCTCGTTGGGTGAGTTGTCCGGCTTCGAGTTCCGGGCTATATACGACGTGATAATAACCACCGTTAGATTGGTCGCCTATAATTTCAGTCGAACTTTGCTAACTTGGACCAACATAACCACAAAATGAAATCCGAGTTATAGAACACCATCATTTTTGAAATATTTTTTTTTTTTTTTTTTTTTATATTTTAGTTATGTTTTACAATCTGCTTTATTTTGAGAAAACATGGAATAGAGTTGTTTACTGAGGGATTTATTCAAGAATCAACATATAAGCGTCTTAATAATACTAAACACATTACATTAACATTATATAAATCTCTTTTTTTGTAACTAAACCTCAAAATTGTGAAATAAAAGTTGAGCTACATCAGGATCTATGAAGAATAAATGAGAATTAAGAGTGGATTAATTGGCTTTGTTTATAATGAGCTCGACCTCGAGGAATACAAATAATACCACAGCAGATGTAAATGATAGGCATTATTCTTAGTTGAATCACTTTTGAAGCGATTCAGTTACTAAATCTTGGTAGCATAGCTCAAATAATTGCTGCGTTTGACTTTTGGCCAATTCACAGAATGAGCAAACTGAATCTAGTATTGAAAATCATACAAAAAAATGATGCCAAATATATTGCAGTAATTATTATTTATATCAGAAGAAGAAATAATAAATATGTAGTTGCGCTGAAGCCAAGTAACTTATTGATTTGCCACTGACAATAAAATCATACAAAATATATTAGAAAACTGAAAGTCAAAATGAAAATTTCTTAAAATTTTATGCAAATTTTAATGTAAAACTGAACTGTACATAATTTGTCAGCTGTATAGAGGCGATAATACGGTGATTTCTTAACTGAGCTGACAAAATGGCATCAAAAATGTACTGCTAAAATAAAAACTGAAATCGGGGTCAGCGTCTGGATAGCAGCGAGTGCGGCCATTTGCAATTTGCAGTTGGCAGTTGGCTCAGTTGGCTCAGTTGGCAGTTGGCAATTTGGTGACTCGAACTAGTAGCTGCAAATTGGCCAAGAACAACGACAAGAGCCAAAAACATAACATACAGTTGGGCCGTAACCATTTTTGGGCGGCCGTCGCTGTTTGCAGTCGCTCTATGAAAATACCAAAGTTATTGAGGCCAATTACTGGTCTTGCAGGTGGGCAACAACTACATACATATACATCTATACAGATACACACACACACACACACAGATACAATTAGGTGCCACACCAGCAGACAGCAGACAGCAGACATAAAAGTCACTCAAAAAGTGTCGAGTTGAATTCTTAAATTGAGCATCTAAAATCATAAAACTGATGCTCAATGTTATGGGTTTTCAATAGGTCAAAGCTAGGATAGTTAATGGCTCAAAACTTAACTAAACTAAGATAAACGCGTCGAAACGAAGCGAATTGAGTCGACACACGTTTTGGGCCAAGTTAGCTGTCTTGCTGCAGCTAATTTGTGATGCGACCTTGAAATAGATGTGGCTGAATGTGCATTAGCATTATTAGCCAGATCACAAAAGCTAAAAGCCAAAAGCCATGGACGATTATCATCTAGTGGTTCCCCTTTGCCCCCCCCCCTCCTAGCTACCCCACATACTCCTCTTGCATATGCTTATAACTAACTATAGACTTGGATACATGTGTCTCTACATTCATCTCTGGGGCAGGTCATGCAAATTGAGGTCGAGTGGCATTTCATCACTTTTTTTTCGCTTTTTAAAGGTAAAATGTGGGTCGCTTAGGCCAAAGTAGGTCCATTTAGGCCTATTTCCAACTACATACATACCGACATTTTTATGTAAATAATTTCAAACACACTTTAGCGCCCTCAAAAACCAAAAAACCAAAAAACAAAATATCTAAGATACATAACAGGTTTCATTTATGCCCTTGCAGCGGGGAGTATTTTCATTTGATAAAGAAATGTGTAACACACTTTAATTAAGGCAGTTGTCGGTTTTGAAAGCCATTAGCTTATTATTATTCATATATGATATTAAGTCTCATCTTTACTATCGATTGGTATAGTTTAGAAGCTTAAAGGATTTGGCTAAGGCTGAACCACTGAAAAACCCAACTGAATAATGATTAATTTGTTATATGATATGGTTTTTCATTTTGTTGGGCATATTTTTAGTTGTGTTTGCAAATACATAAGTCAGTTATATAACTTGTTTCTTTACAGATAAATCTTAAATGGTCCTCTCAAATATTCTATTAATATTATGTTTTTTAATGTATCACTTATTAGTATCGTTTATCATAGGATATAGTCAACAACTTAACTAGTAAATAGACGTCTAAGATTTTGACAATATCTATACACTTTGCTTAGACTCGAACCCAACTCATCAGTTACCAGAATGAATAATATATATAAACGATTTTAAGCAATGATTTTCAACTATTTAAAAAGTTTGATAAAATACAAAATTTAACATATTGCTGAAACAATAGAAAATATCCAGTTAGTATTGATGTCTTACGGGAGCAACGATAAACTCGTAAACTCCAGTACACACAAAGATATTGTTCTACTTATCTAAATCTAATTGGCATCAATATGTAACAGATAAAAACGATTCTAATAAGAGATAGGGTATTTAAAGTTCGTCTAAGCGAATATTGCTTCTTGTTTTCATGGTTTTTGAGTGGAGTCAAATCAGGCACTTACATGCATACATATACATACATATATATATATGTATATATATAATATATATACAAAGCTGCTTTTGCCTTTTGGGTATGGGTAATTATGAGGCGCTTTGGTGTTTTGGCTTTGGTTTTTTGTTTGGCATTATAAATGCGAGCGTAGTTTGGTAGTTTGATAGTTTTGCTAGTTAGCTGCCCAATGGAGCCATTGGGTCAAGTTTTAAAGAGCAACTGGGTCACACACCACAGCTACAGCGACGCCGGCAGCGACGCCAGCAGCGCTGTCCGCTTGGGGTGTCCCGCATTTTCACTCGATGCTCCCAATTTTGCAAAAAAAGAAAGAAAAAAAACCAAAACCAAAACTATATAAAACTTAGTCGCAATAAACAAGAGTGCTCTATTCGAAAGAGACAGACTAGCATATACCCTCTACCCACTTAAAAAATAATTATATTACGAAAAAGTAAAAAAATAAGATAGATAATATTTTCTGTTTTAAAAAATTGTAGTTTTATAAATATTTTCTATAGTTAAGTAAATTATAAAAAAATTAACCTTGTGTCATTATGACGATTTTCGAAATTTTCTAAGTAATTTTTCATTTTGAGTGAGAAAAAAAATGGATTTCTCATTGTGCAACGGTAAATCGATATTTATCGATGTTTCTAAACTGGAGAAGCTATCGAAAAAGTTAAATAAACTACTTTATGAGAATCTTCATTTAAAATTAATTTTTCCAAGCTCTGATTAACTCTGAGACCAAAAGCATACAGATAAACATATTTCGACTCATATATACTCTTCTTCTTCTTTTGTCCGTGCCATTAATAATCCCAGCGTCATTATACCTATTTAAAAGGGTTACAGGGTATCACAAAAATAAAGCTCCTTTGCTTTAGCTGCCTGCTTCCGAAATGAGAGCACGCACACGCACACATACATAATTATACACACACACACGCACACACACACACGCATACACGCATGGACATAATTGGAACAATTTGAGAGCCCTTAATGACGTCGACTGCGACGGTGACGCCGACGCCGACGCCGACAGCGACGCTAACTTGTAGGCCAAATGTATATTTTGCATAGCAATTTGAAGCAGTTTGCTTAAATTCAAAATTTGAATTCAAATTCGAATGCTTGTGGATAAATCATTGCATTGAGCTGAGCATCTTTTCGTCTTTTGTTTTCATTAATCATATGCAAAAGCAAAAAGAAAAAAGCATGCACAACAAACACATAACCGATTTGACCTTAACAGCATTTTTGTCTACCGGTTTTCTAGTGGCAACATGATGAGGTTAAACCCCTTCCTCACCATCCACCCATCCCCCTCACTTTTGCCTCTTTTCGTGTTGCCCCCATTCATGCGCTAAGAAATGAGTCAGTCGGTCGATCGGCTATTGCCTTGCTTTTGTTATTGCTTTTGCTTTTGCTTTTTGCTGTACCATTCCCAAAGTGTTCCCCAAACACAGCAGCGCCCAATAAGTCGCGAGTCCGCTTTGCTTTCTGATTGGACTGTGAGTGACATGTGCTTGGCGACGCCAACAAGAATCAGAACAAGAACAAACACTCACAAACACACACACACACACACACAAACACAAACACACACTAGCACAGAGACGAGACAAACCACTTTCCACGGCTGACACACTTTAATGCTACGTGCTCTTTTGCTACTTTTGCTGCTGCCGCTGCTTTTATTGCAGCGACGTTGACAGCGACGCCGGCAGCGACGCTACTCCCATAATAGAAAGTGGAACAGGAATTTCCCTCCCATCAATGCCAGCAGCAACAAGAAGAAGAACAGCAACAACAACAACAACAACTGCCGCTGACGATGATTTCATTTTGGCTTGCAGCATTGCGAAACACTTGCCACGGCCAACAAGCAAATGGCAACAGCAACAACAACAACAACAGCAGCAAACGAGAAAAGCAGGCAAAAGAAGAAAAAGGCGTAAGAAATAGTTCAGTTGGGGGCAGCTCAGCTGAGCGCCAAGAGCAAAAGAGAGCCGGAGAGAGAGAGAGAGAGACATAGCGCGCGCCTGTGTGGTGAGTGCGTGTGTGGTGAGAGTAAGGTGAGAGCGCCAACTATCCAATTGGGAAGCAAAGTAAAACATGCGGCATGCATTTTTTGTTTATGCGCTGCACATTGTTTTTACAAGTACAAAATGTAAATATACTGTCACATACATGTGTAAACATGTATGTACATGTGCCATCTGGCATTTGACACGCATTAAAAACGCAACTTTCTTATTGGTTTTCTAATTGTTGCACAAATTGCATTTGATATGACCATTAAAACGATGTGAATTAGTTTCTAATTAGACACATATGCCTGGTCTCTCCCGTTCCGTTCCGTTTCGTTTCATATCGTTTCTGTTTCTACTCTGCGCGCTCTCTTTGGTAAGTGGCACTGGCTGGCGTATAATTTTGTTGTTTTTTATTTTTGCTTTTCTGCTGACCTAATTATACGCTCATTTTGATTCACTTGATTTTCTCTGCACACACACACGCACACGCACACATTGGCAAGTTTCGTCACTGCGACGACAAGTGGAGCAGCAGCGGCAGCAGCAGCAGCAGTTTGCGGCAGCCCATTGGGGCAGGCGGCGACCGCAATTTGTTTTTGTGGTTACTGGGACGTACATTATTGGGCTTCTTATTAGATTGTATACACATAGTATATATGCATTTGTACTCACACGCTAATTCGCACTCTATTTATGTTTTGTATCACACTTTTCGTTCTAGTTAACTGTAAATTGCATTTGTTTTTATGCGTTTCGTTTCGTTAAGTTTTTTTTTTTATTTTTTTTTTTTTGGGTGCCACTGATCGAAACACCTGCGAATTTCACTGCGCGCCGATTCTTTTTGATCAGTCGTTGACGATGCGTCGTCTCTCGCTCACACACGTTGGATTCCGATTCCGAATCCGATTTCGATGCCGTGTTGCCGATTCCGATTCCGCTTATTGGCGCTGGCGTCGACGACGCGCACAAACGAACTGAAACCCAAGCAAACTGCAATAGCTGGTGGAAGTACAAAACGTGTGTAAGTGTGTGTGTGTGTGTCTGTCTCAGTGTCTGTGTGTGTGTGTGTGTGTGTGAATGACAGCGAGCGAGCGTCTCTGACTGTCTGTCTGTCAGACTGGCAGTCTCAGTTTCTGTTTTGTTTTGGGACGGAAATCCCAGTGGCGTAGTCATCGCTCCACTTTTAGACAGAGGGGTTAACTTAGATATAAGTAATGAAGTTCAAGTTGAACTTTTTCTAATTTGTTTGTGTCAATTAGTCTTTCAAAAAGTATTATTTTCTTTACCCAACAGACTTTTAATTATTAATATATACGAACTGAAAATTGTTAGAATCTTGTGCTTTTAAAAACCGATTTGTTTTTTTTTTAATATAGACAATATACATGTTGAAATGATTTTTTGTGTTGTAGAATGTAAAAACAATTAATTTAATACAAATTATATTTTTAAATAATTTTTCATATATGATTTCAAGGTAAAAGTTTGAAATGATGCCACAAGCCTCTTTATACCCCTTCTAAAATGTGACGCCACTGTGCAAAGATTTGCCAATCGTTGGCGCGCTCGAGCTCTCAGCAGCAGTAGCAGCAGCAGCAACAACAACAGCAACACGCAGTCGACTGGCGCAAGCAGCAGAATTTGAAATTAGGTCAACAGGTTTAGTTGGTAGTGGGCCTGAAGAGCGCTCTGCGACTGCGGCCTATTCGTATGATGATGATAGTAACTAGAGTGTGTTGTTGCTGTTTTTGTTACTGTTGTTGTTGTTGTTGCTGCTTTTTTGTGTGATTTGGTTGCTGAGTTTACCTACAGTGCGACCTCGGACTGTCGCTACCATCCGGGCATCCAACGCCAACGCCAACGCTGACGTCGACAGCGACAGAGACGTCGACGCCAACGCAATATGCGTTCGTTTATTGCACCACAGCAGTTGTCGTTGCCATTGCAGTTGCAGTTTTGCTGCTGTTGCGGGTGTCGGGCGTTTGCAGAGATGCACAATTTGAGTTTTTTCACACACACACACACACACACATCTACACAGAAGATGTGTGTGTGTGTAAATTGAGCACACGGCATGGTTAGAAGCGAATTGAAGGTGGAGGAAGAAGTGTAGGAAGAGGAGGAATAGGAGGAAGCGTGAGCTAAGCTGCGCCCGTTTGTATACCCCATATCCATTACAAATGGGTGCAAGGGGTATATTGACTCGTCGATCGTAGAGCTAGACCCTTTAATGTAGGGTACGTGTTTATTTCTTTTATTATAAGCTACCGGTTAATTTACAAACAAATTATGTAAATTGATAAAAAGCCAGGTTTGGTCTTAAATAATAAACAAACAGGGAGGACTAATAAATAGATTGGTCACGCTTCTTTCGTTTACCCAAAATAAATAAATACCGATTTGCAGCCTCACTTTTTTAGCTAATCTCAAATATGATTCGAGCTAGAGACACCAAATTTAATATGTTTTAAAAAAGTTTTTAGATTTGTAAATAAATAAAAACAAAAATGTATTTTTAATTATTAGAAGTATTTTGAATTTTGGTAAATGCACATATTTCAATAACCTTTTAAATGTATGTAGTTTTGTATTTACGTATATTTGAATTATAATGAGAATAAATATACAGGGTATCTCAAAGTAAGGCACTCCAGACTAGAGCAGTCTTAGTTGTTATTACATGCGATAGATCTTTTGCAAGCTTTTCGCACACGTCAAATATGTGTGTGTGTGTGTGTGTGTGTGTTTGTGTGTGTGCGTGTGGGCATTTGGGGAAAATTGTGTGCGTCAGTTTGTGCAAAATGTTGGTGTTGTTGCTAGCTGGGAGCAAATTTATGTTTGTGTGTGCGTGTATAACACATATACTGAAATGGAAACCCATATGCACCCAATAAGACCAAACACCAACCAACATGTAAATGTGTCCAACTTGAATTTGTTTTCATTTCATTCCATTGCGTTTGGTTTTTTGTTGTTGTCCATGAGACTCTCGCAGCATGAATTGCTACATACTTCTTAGTTGGTTTCTATGTCACAATCAAACACACACACACACACACACACACATATATATACATACATATATACAGATGCGAATAGGTAAAAGAGACAGACAGCACCTGCAAAGCAGCGCAGCAGCCAACAGCAGAGATAATCCCAGTAGAAATTGAAACTGGCTGCGGCAAGTTTAGAAACTGGTATAGAAATACACACACATACATATGTATATACAAATACATATATAGAGGCAATCGACCTTGTAGGAGTATTTTGTCTTGGAGCCCGTAACTGGGCCAACAACGATTGCGATTGCAACTGAAATCAGGTGGGCGTGACGTAGGTAAATGTTGGCCAATGTGCATTAGTATGTGTATGCATGTATGTGTGTGTGTGTGTGTGGGAACATTTTGGAAAGCATGAAACAGAGGCTGTCAGTCGGTACGGTGGGTACCCTTGGCTGCCCCATAATCCATCCACATTAAAAGTGATCCACACACACACACACACACACACCCAACACTCAAACACACATACACTTACAAAAGTTGCCTTTCGAAATAATTCATACATAATTTAAAGCATCTAAAATAGCCACATGGATTTTTCGTAAGAACAACAACAATAGACTAGGCCAACGACAACAACAACAACAACAATGGGCCTTGGTGTTTTGGTTCTTGTTGTTGCTGAATTTTTACCTTCAGCGCAGCTGGAATATTTCGCAACAGTCTCCGAAAGGCGTTTGTATTTGGCAATTTTCGGATTTTGAAATACCACAAGGTGCATTCTAACAAGAAAAACACACACAAACACACACACACATATACACAGTCAGCAGCGCGCTCTCAGCACTCACACATACACATATATTCACTGCAATTCTTTGCTTGCTTGTTTCTCAATGGGCTGTGGTGGTGTTGAGTTTTTAAAGGGGGGCCGGGCTGCGCAAGGTGCAGCAGCAGCAGCAGCAGTAACAACAACAAACTAACCTCCACTCTGGTCAGCCGAAAAAAGACCGCGCGTATTGTTGTAGTAGTTGTTTCTGGAGCGAATGCGAACACAAAATGCAAACTTAACGAAAGGGCAAGCGCAGCGAGCAAATGTTAAAAAGCTTAAATAATAAACAACAATAATAATATACAAAAAAGTAACGGACGCACACGCGTTGCCCACATCTGTATGGGCCAAAAGACGAAACAACACTGCCGACGCCGCAACGGCCGCTCTATTGTTGAGTCTGTTTCTGTTTCTGAGTCTGCTTCTGCTGCTGCTACTGCCTCTCAATGTGTTGCAGTTTCGAGTCAGTCCCGCTTCAACTGCGCGCGCTCGCTCAGTAAACACACAAGAGTCGAAGCGATTTCGACGATTCCTCAAGGCCTACAGATTTAGGCCAACAAATAATGTACAACGGCTGCGGAGTCGAGTCAAGTCGAGTTGAGTCGTGTCGTGTCGGTCGGCAACGGCCAACGAGTTTGCCACTAACAATTGAACGTTTGTTTCTTGCCACAAAATGCAATTGTTCTAATTGCGCAACTTTATTGCCGCCGCCATTGCGATGCAATCAAGCGAATATATTATATTTAAACATACCGCCACACTCAATGGGCACATTTATCGTTATCGATCATTCGCAGGCTTTAAATTTGTTAAATAAAAGATATTTACAAACTTAAAATACAATTAATAATAAAACATTTTGAAAATCACACTTTTTCAAGTTCAATAGTTTATGCATATGTTGATTAAAATTACCGCCACACTGTCAGCTAAATTGACACATTTATCGTTATCGAATAAACAGACGTTTGTCCGCACGCTTTAAATCAGTTTGTAAATACCTATTTACTAAATGTATATGTATAAATAAATTATTACCATATCGAAATCACACTTATTATATACATATATGAGTTAAAAGTACTTTTAATTCGATTTCAACTATTTATATTAAATATCCTGTATTTAACCTCTTTACATAAGCGCCAAAATTAATGTAATCCACGCCGCCTGCGCCATAAACAAATCCTCTTTGCTTGCCGCTTGGTTATCGACTTGCATTCGATTCATAAAAACAGCTGAGACCGTTTATTATTATTCATTAGTTATTATAATTTATTAAAGCTACTTTGCAGCTATTAATTTAATTTTCAATGCATTACATTTACATTTACAATTCATTTTTAAATCGTTACCGTCTTTTTCTCAAACGATTTTATTCGATATTTATTTGCCTGGCCGTTTAACAGCACTGTTTTACTATAAGTGCGTTCTCGCATTTGCAGGTACTGAGGTTGGCTCCGCATTGAAAATTTGTTTACTCGTAAAAAACTCGCATTAAATATACATATATAGTGTAAAAGTGTAGTTTTAGCGTGTTTGAACATCTGTGCAGTGTTTTCTTGAAAATAATTGACTGGATTATAGCATTAAAATCAAATTGAAAATATACAATTAGCCCGCTGTCTGGAGCCGCAGTCAATATAATTATACTCTCCATTGGTTTGCATAAGTGCGAAAGGGTCAGCTAATGTACCATTTGCAGAAATGGCGTCGAAGTGGTGCACATGGCAAAGGAAACGGAGACAATGAATGACTCTCGCTTACACATACTTATGCACAAATATTGAACGATGCGAAAAGCGTATTCGCAATTTTCCCAAATACGAATAATTTGTGAATAATATATATTAGTACTGCAAACAGTGGGTGCTTCATTAAATTTAATGTACACCATTTTGTCCGGTTTTTGATTCCGCTTTGTGCACATTCGGTTTCAATGCCCTCGCTTTCAGTGTTGCTAAATTCCAGCGCATTTCTAGTGCTGTGCAATGTCACGATACCAATATTAGCATTTCGTTTATTTATATATGGTATATATATGTACATATATGATTCACTAAATTCAAGTGAGAGTGGTGTCAATTTATAATAATGATTAATTAATATAAATATAATTTTTTTGATCTTTCGCAGCTGGCAACACTGAGTTTGAGACCCAGTGGCGGCAGTGCGAAAGAGACGACGCTATTGTGGCTTTAGCGAAAACCGAACGCAAAGCAAAAGCAGGAAAACCGAAGCGAACAGACCAAAGAGTTTATAAATCAATTTTTTGTGTATGCAAGAACTGTGCAATTCATAAGGTATTTTAAGGTGTTGAATTTTTTCTTTCGTTAAATTGAAGTGCAGCAAGTAAATGCACTAAATCTTATTCTCGTGCAACAAAGTGAATTTAATTAAATTTGTAATCGTTTTTTGGGGTTGTTTTCTGCTATAAAAAAGTGTTTCCATTAAAAGCGGCGTTTATTTATATATATATTATATATGCCAGCTGCTAGCGGATGACAAAGCCAACGACAATTTTTTATTCGTTTGTGAATGATTGTTAATACTATATTAATTGCATTACATTATTGTTATAATCATATGGATGATCCATAATTTCTTCTTCACCCCCCTCACCATTGTTCGTTTCCATTGTCAGACGTCGATCACGTTCCGCACCCTCCCCTGTTACCTGTTCTGAGAATACACACCCGCCACCTCTTTTAGCGTTTGCTGCTATTACGCTTTTATTCGCTTTGTTGCTTTTATCCTTCCTTCCGTTTCGTTTGTCTGCATTTCGGTTTTGTTATTCTGATATACTCTCCCTCTCTCTCTATTTCTCTCTCTTTGTGCGTGTGCCATCTTTGTGCGTGTGCGTGTTTGTTCACGTTCTTTCATTATTCCCATTCTCTTTGATTAAATGTACATTGAACTCAGCTGAGCTGGCTACTTAGCATTTGTTGTTGTTGTTGACCTGATGCTTCGTCTGCTTCTTTGCTCCCCCATCTCTTTACTTTACTCTCCTTATGCGCAGATGACACTTGTTAGTTTTTATGTCAGTAAATTTCTCAACACGAAGACATAAAAAAGCTCATTTTAATATTTTTTATTTATGTTTTTTATGATTATTGAAGTTAACAAATATAATTTTCTGGGCATTTCAAATCCGCAGTAGGCATTGCTTTTAGTACCCTTTTTTTACTAAGACTCAGTACTGTTTTAGCTGTTGTTTATAAACAGAAATCTTGTGATATTATTTATCCAACTCTAAATCTAATTTCCAATTTCGCTTTTATTTTTCTGTTTGTTGCAGCTAATTTGTATATACAGTGTACATAGAGATGAGCACACAACAAACTCGTTCGGGGGGCGGAGGTGGCGGCGGTCGCACTCAGAAAAAATCAAATTCCGCCAATATTGGCGGGGGCGGTGGCAACAATGATGCCGGTGTTAACACACATGCCGCAACGGTGCATAAGAAAGGCGATGCAAACAAGACAGAGAAAGCAGAGAAGGCACAGCCAAAGGCCACTACGGAACAGTTGCGCATTGCCCAGATAACCAATAGCACCACAGAGGATCCGCAGATCAACGAAAAGGTCTCCCTATTGCTAACAATGACCCAACGTTCCGAAGAGGAAGTCTGCTGCGCCTTGAATGAGTGCGACTATGATCTGGAGGCAGCTGCCAATTTCCTGATCGAGATTCTACCACAGGTATGTCCTTATCCGTACTATATCCATTTGAATCCACCCATTCCAATCTACACAATATTTACAGGGCGCCTTTGCAAAGTACGAGAAGAAACGCAAGAATAAGGCTGCAAATGTCGTTGCCGATGGCGGCGGCGGCGATGGCGACTGGGCAGATGGCAACGCAAATGCGGACAGACGTGAAAAGTCGCGCAATCGCAGCGCCAATCGCGGAGGACGCGGCGGCACCGACAGTCGCGGCTGTAAGTTATTAATCTCCACTCCACTCCATAAATGTGTTCACTCGAAAATGAGAAAACAATTTAATATAATTTGGATGTTTATGGCATTTAAAATTTTAGAAATTAAGCTTATGAGAGAGTAAGCTTGCAAGTATTTAAGAGAAAACTTTAGCCAAAATGAGTACAAAACTCAATTCAATTTTGAGGTTTACAACGCATTGAAAGAGACATCTCCGACCCCAGAACGTTGTATATTCTTGATCAGTATGAACAGTCGAGTCGATATAAACATCTCCATCCTTCTGTTTCTATGCAAACTAGGAACTATCGGAGAAAAGTTGAGTTCTTGCAAATTTACTGTTTTCCAAATATCCCGACCAAACTTCTCATTAGTTCCGAGCTATTAATATCAATAATTAAATTATAATCTAGCAGCCTAAATCATAATCATTAAATCTTTATTTCAGGGCGCGGAAGAGAGACCCGTGAGAATGATCGCAACATGCGCGAATCTCGGGGCGGCGATCGTGGCGAGGATCGCGCCAATGACAACTATCGCGGGCAGCGCAATGGTGGACGAGGAGGACCCGGCGGTGGTGGTGGCGGCATTGGGCGTGACGGCGGTGGACGTGATGGCGGTGGGCGTGGTGGAGGTTTCATGTCACGACCTGGACGCGGCGGTGGTCGCATGGGCGGTCGCAGCAGCGGGCCACGTGGCGAGCGCGGTTTTGGTGTACGCAACAATGCAAACAACGAGGATCACCATGAGGTGGAACTGTGGGACAATACCATAGCGCAGAATGCGGAGAAACAGCAACAGCAGCCGTCTCATGACGATGCCTGGGGTGACTGGAACAACGAGGAGTACGAGGGCTCGCTCAAGGACAGCAAAGTCTTTACCACGAGCAATCTCAACTCGCAGACGGCTGCGAGCGTTGTCAGCGGCGGCGCTGGTGCAGGAGGTGCTCCGGGCACAG
The DNA here is from genome assembly GCA_035045305.1 of Drosophila maculinotata. Lineage (NCBI taxonomy): Eukaryota > Metazoa > Arthropoda > Insecta > Diptera > Drosophilidae > Drosophila > Drosophila maculinotata. Next base: position 14,546,932 of record JAWNPD010000387.1, read on the forward strand.
CCGGTGAACTGTCAGCGCCACCTGGTCTGGAGCATCATCTTGTGGCACAGGGATCTCATCTCAGTGCGCTCGAGGACAGCAGCAGCTCGGCGCCAGCGTCGACGGCGAACATTTCGAGTACATCAGCGACAACGCCGATGATGCAGTACAGCGCAGCGGTCAGTAATCCGCCACCACAGCTGCAATCGGTGGTGAGCACGCCGAATAGTGTTGCGGCTAATTCGTCACCATATGTCGCCAATGCATCCAATGTTGCCGCCGCCGATACATTCTCGAGTGCTGCCTCCGCAGCCGCTACCCTGGTGCAGCAGGTGAAGCAGCTGCAGCAGCAACAACAGCAGCAGACGCCACTGAAGCCATCGGCTACACTCTCAGCGGAACAATCTCAGTATTTCAACTCGCTGACGTCACAGGGCGCCAGTCCAACAGCCGCAGCGGCAGCAGCAGCCGCTGTACAGCCTTCAATGGCCGCCGTTTATGGCAGCCAGAGCCAGACGGGTTCATCGGCTCCATATCCGAACACATATGCGAATGTGTTTGCCTCGGCGCCCGGCTCCAGTGTGGGCACGCCGAATAGCAGCAGCGAACAGTCGCAGCAGCCGCAGGTGCGACGGGCACGGGTTAAATTGCCACCGCCATCGAAGATACCTGCAAGCGCTGTGGAGATGCCCGGCGATAATGCGCTGAATAACATTGGCTATTTGGATGTGCAATTTGGTGCCATGGACTTTGGCACCGACGACAGTTTCGATGCGCTACCCGAGAAATTCAATGCTGGCATCGATGGGCAACAGCAGCAGCAGCAGGATGACTATCAGACCAAGTCACATCAGCAGCAGGCGGCGCTCTCAGCTGGTCTACAGAACGCGCAAATTGTGAGTAGAATCATAAATAATTATTGCAATTTTTCAAGAGTATTAGCAAATAATAAATAATATTCAGTTACAGGGTGATGCTTTAAGTGCTGCTGGCTATGCAGCGCGCTCGACGGCGCAACAACAGAGCGCCAATGCACTGGATCAGTCGACCAAGAATGATCCTTATGGGCAGGCGGGCAGCGGTAATAATGGCGCCACGTCATATCAGAATGCGTATCAGAGTAGCGCCGCCAGCAAGGCGAACAGTGCCTATCCGACGTCTGCATCCGCGCAGGGCTACAACAACTCCAGCTATGCAAACGTTCAGTGCTCGGTGGCCAACAGCTATCAGCCGTCGAGCTATGTCAGCTATCAGCCCAATGCCGTCAACTCCTATCAGCAACAGCAGGCGGGCAGCGGAGCACAGAATGCGACGGGCAACGTTGCCAGCAGCGGTGCGGCAACTCAAAACATTCCGATCAGCGGCAGTGGCGGCCAAAATAGCTCCAGGTAATTGATCTTTCTACTCACAAGCATTTGCTCAGCTTGCGTTCGTTTTTTTAAATTAACGTTTTACCTCGCTCTAAAAACCAAAATTAACTACCTGATATAGTGGTCGCTCGAAATGTAGATTCTTTCAATTGTATAGGGGATTTTAATTGGCAGATTATAATAAATAAAAAAATAATTATTATATTGCTTTACAAATTTGATTAAATATAATACAAGATTAAAAACTATAATTTTATTCAATGTTATTTATTTCAATACAAAAAAAATTAAAGTTTATGATTTTTGATTGCTCAAAAGTGCTAACAAAAAATATACTAATAATAGATTATTAAATTAATAGTAACGATATTGATTTGTTAATGTCATTTCTACTTTCAAACAAAAGATCAAACTATTGAAAAAGTAAAAATTTTTGAATCTAGGGCTAGATTTCTGTAAGATGTTATATTGTGAATGTTTAATTATGGAGCGACCACTGTGTAACCATTACGCAACTCTAATATTGAATTTTGTTTTCTTTGTTTTTGTTACCTTCTCTCTTAACTCCACTGCCACCCACCCTTTTTAAATCCACAACTAAAACGCACATGCAATAACAGCGCAAATGCGAGCTCCGCCTATCTCACATCGGGTTATTCGACACCACAAAGTGCTTACCAGTCCAGCCAAAGTGTCTATGGCAACACTGGTCTCTCCAACAGCAGCGGGTATGTATAATGCTTTATATCCCATCCAATCATATATAGTATATATATGGCAATACCAGACTATAACATTCACCTGCCTGAAGTTATATACTAGCAAATTAGCATTACATGTTGAGTTTCTGTATGAGCAAAATGTTTTGTTGTTTATTGAAAGGTTCTAATATATTCAATATGTATAATATAGGGATATATCCAAACCCACTTAACTTGTAAAAGTATTCGCAGAATTAATACTTATCAGTGTAGAAAAGCATAGACCTCAAAACACTTTGCTGGTATTAACTTATTATAATTTTTGATAATATTTGTGTAAAGGATTTTGTAATAATTTTGGAAAACAGTTTAAAGTCTATTATTCAGCAATAACTACAGAAAATCAACAATATAATGCTTAGTAACTTACTAGCTATATACATATATATGTTTCCTTCCTTTTGTTTCGTTTGTTGTTCGATTTACGCTCGCTGGTTTGTTGGCAGGTTTGCTGGCAGCGCAAGCAACTCGTCCTCGCAGTATAACTTTAGTGCTAGCGCCAAGCTTAAGGATGCTGCAGCCGGCGCTGCAGCCCACTATGACAGGTGAGATGGTTTGTTGCTTGTTGCATACCCAATTTAAAATGCACGACAAATGCTAACTACTAATATAACAAATTCAATTGTGAAGACGCTTACTTAATTCATTTATCCACTGCTTGCTTTTTTCACATGTTATTGGGCAGTGTCTCCACGAGCAGCGGTGTAAGCAGCAGCAGCGCCAGCACAGGCAATGGTGCGACGGGAACAGTAAGCGGAGCAACAGGTGCTAACCAAGCGGTCGTTTCTAATAGTGAGTTGAAATTATGAAAAATCAAATTGAATTTATTGATTTAATAACGTATTTAACTATATATATATTATTATTATTATAGCCAACAACAATGTGAGCGGCAGCAGTTCGGCGAACAGCGTGACGGCTGGTGGCAACAGCAATAGCAGCAATGTGGCAGCAGTTAGCAGCCAGGCGGGCGTAAGTAGCGGCGGTGTTGTTGGCGTCAGTGCGTCCAGCGTCGTCGGCGGTGGTGGCAACAATGCCGGTTCTGCGGCAGCCGTTGCACAAACAGCTGCCGGCACCGCAGCGGTGCTGGCCTCGCTGACCAACAAGAACAGCAGCAGCAGTAACAGCAGCGGCAGTGGCAACGGTGGCAGCGTCAGCGGCGTCGGCGGGGCTTCTACGGGCAGCGCCGGCGGCGCAGGCGGCGGCAGCAGCTCAACTGGTGCTGGTGGTGCTGGTAGTGGTGGTGGCAGCGGCGGCGGCAGCAGCGGCTTGGTGCCACCCAACATCCAAATGGTTAGTCAATATATTCAGGCTGGATTGCCATACTATCAGCAACCAGTTTATTCCTACGAGGAATTACAAATGATGCAACAGAGAGTGCCACATGTGGTGAGTTCATGGAGAAAAGCAAAATGCAAAATAAATACAACAAAATAAATACCAAAACAACCAACAACAATTCAATGCAACCACAATCAAAATCAGCTCAAAACTCAAATTTTGTACAAAGAAAAAAACAAACATCCAAAATTCCATTTACTCATTTATCAAAAGTATCAAATCGAATTTAGTGCTCAACGCATTCAGCTGTTTTCTCTCAACTGTTTTCTCAGTGTGCATTACATATTTCCCATGTTTGTATTGTCAACAATTTCCGCAAAACACTTTCGTCTGTTTCTGTATGTCTGTGTATGTGTGTGCGTGTGTGTGTGTGTGTTTGTATCTATATTTGTAAATATTGTATTGATCAGAAAATCTTTGCCCACATTGCACTTTATTGTTATTGTAAATCACATCAAATAATTATGAACAATATGCTGTCTACCAATCAAATCCGCTTCCAATCCAATCCTTGCATCTTTTTTTTTAAATTTGTTGCTTTGCACCGTTAAAAGAAAAAGAAAAAAAATATAAACAATCCGAAATTGGCATTTAAAAAACCTTACGCTCATTAACATAAAAAGAAATATTTAAATTTCGATCCGCCTTGATAAGTGGATTGAGATTCAATTATTTCCACCGCATCCTCTCCACTCCACGCTCATTATAAATCATCATCATCATTATTATCATTATAATTTTCTAACCAATTTTTGTATATCTTTATGTTCTATGGCACTTTTAACATTATATAACCTAATTTTTTTTATCATTTCTGTTTCGCTCACAGCTATGTCAGCTGTCGGGAAGTTTGTGTTTAAAACTTCGTGATGTCCTGGCAAAGCTGTGCTTACAACAATTTCACTATCGCAGCTTAGCTCATTGGCATTTGCTGCCATTATCCTTTGACAGTTGTTTATGGCTAATTTGTATTCTTTTAACTTGCAGCAAGGCTATTATGATCTGAACTACACGCCAACCAGTCTGAACGCTGGCCGCGACAATCTGGGCTCTGTGGCATACTCAACCATGACTGATGGACGCTTTACGCGCACCGACAATAATTCCAGTCCTGTTAGTAATGTAAGTACATTTCAAATGTTGTCAATATACCCAGTATAGAATTTAGAGAAAGACGAGAGCTAGTTCATAAAGTAGGAAGTTAGGGGAAACTAACTAAATTCACCATTGGTAGAAAGCAGGACAGCATATCTTTTTATATATTCTAGATTAATTTATCATCATAGAATCATTTTGAGCCAATTTTCATATGCGATGGGTGTTACTTAAATTGTTTTACTCCCTTTTACAGGTGTCTAGCACAATGTCGCAACAAGCTGGCTCCAGTGCGCCTATGCTAAATGTTCCTTATGCTTATTTCTATGGTGGCAACGTAATGCCCGGCGGTTTCCAATATGGCACTCCTGCCATCTATCCAGTAAGCTAAAAGCACTTATCAATCATTACAACTAGCAGCTAATTATGCTTTTGTGTTGCAGCAACAAATACCGGCCGCCAATACCGCATCAGGTGGCCAGTTCCCAAAGCCTTCGTATAGCACTGGCTATGGCTCGACCAATTACGAGACGCTCTCACAAACAACTCAGGATTATAGCAAGGGCGGCTACTCGTCCAGCGTGAATCAGCAGAGCAAAACGCAAACGGTTTCCAATCAGCCGCAGGCGGGCACCGGTTCCGATCTGACCTCATCCATGTACGGCAAGGGTCATGTGGCGCTAAACAAGGTCAATGTGCGTAGCAATCAGACTGCATAATATATCTGCATATATAATGTTATGATAATAATATTTCTTTCTTTTTTTGTTTTGATTATGCAGCCGTATGAGAAGCAGAGTTTCCACTCGGGCACACCGCCGCCATTTAATATGGCCAATACACAAACAGCTGGCGGCACATCGGCCCAGCCGTATGGCATGTATCTGCCGATGCCAGCGGCCGGACATCACAATATGTTACATCAGCATATCCCTCAGGTAGAGTACAATCCCGAACAACAGTATATATTAAATCAAGATCCAAACATGCAAGTCCAATATGAAAATGAGCAAATGTGGCATCAAAATCAAAATCATGATGATGAACATGACTATTCGATGCCGGAACATGATCAGCAAGATAATGATGATAACTATGATAACTATATTCAAGATGGGCCCGATGGCCTTTCGTTTTTCGCTGATTAAACGAACAAGCGATCAAACTACTAAACTAAGAACTTATTGTATCAACATTATTATTTAGCAACATTTTCGCAAAATTAACAATCTATACACACACACTACACATATATGTATCACAGCCACACTTACACACATAATCATATGCATAATATTGTTTATCAACTATCACAAAATGAACTCATAAGAATGCATGTCTCTCTCGGACCATTTAACACCACTCTAAATCCAAATTATTGATACTTTTGTTCTCATTTGTTTTCATTTTGTGTTGTTGTTGTTGCTTACACATCTCTTTCATTTGAAATACATACTAACAATTTTAACTCCTTTTCTTTTTGTTCATTTGGCACATTACGCACCTATTTTTTATAACATTTATCAAATTTGGTTTTATGCTTCCTTCGAAACATCTATAAGCAAAGGCTGCAAACCGCTCACATAACAAAATGAGCCAGTTTATGGCTCAATTGCAAATTGCAATTGAATTGAAAAAATCAACAATTTATTTAATTGTTTATTGTTCAAATATCAATTAATGATTGGTTTTAAATTGATGATTACAAAATAAAGCACCATTTCAAGAGAAGTGAAGGCCGCACAACTCCAGGAGCAGCTTAAGGATATGCGATTGCTGGCGAAATCACTCCAGGATCAGCGGAAACACGACTCCGCTTTGGTTTCAACAAACAGCAATCGAATTGGAGAGCCGATTAAGACGAGAAACTCGGATCTCTCAATATAAATGAAAAACAGACGAGTGATGGAATTCAATCTTTGTCCCATGTGGCAACACCATGCTTCCAAATAATTTCTTTAAAATTATTCGTGAATCAGCTCTGAAACCGAAGCGTTCTAGTTTTCGATCGCAAACAATATTCAAAATATTTTGGCTCATAATTTGGAATGTTTTTTTGTATCACATGAGTGTTTTGTAGCCTTGTATAAATGCCTAACAGCCTAACATCAAGTAAATTTAAAGAACTTTGCAATCGTAGCTAACAAATACATTTCATGCATTTTGTCATAGAGCTAGGCTAATTATTTTTGGGTGGAATATTTGCTGTATGCCATCACTAGTTAGTAATTAGTTAATCGGTTATTGGTCGGTCTTAGCGATGGGTTCATGCCAAAAAAAAAAAAAACTAAATTGTGAAATGCATGAAATTGTTCGATTGTTTGACTTTTCTTTATAATTTCTTTTGATTTTTTTATGGGACAACATTAGATGGAGGGCAGGATTCATAGCACATCCCGCCGGGTAAGTTTCCTTTGTTGTTGTATCAAGTTAATAACAAAAAAAAAAAAATCAACTTTTAATCTTTTTCCGTTTTGTTTGGTAAATATCAATGTTTTCCTATATGTATGTATATAAAAACTAACACCTTTCACGCACGCACACGCACCTACTAAAACCAATAACGTATCATCATCTATATCTATATATCTAGTATCATAGTAAATCAACTAATTAGACATTCATTTTGACAAATTGTTGCTGATAAGAAAAAAGAAGAAATCAATGAAATAAACATCAGTGAAGGGTTAAACAAATCATTATTCATATATACATAAATTCTCTAAATATATATATATATATATATATATATATACATATGTATATGTATATATATATGCTAACCCATATATATTTTTGTATATATGTATGCGAAGTCAAAAGATTGAAATATATATATATATATATAATATATATATATAACTATTAAATCATTTATGTATGCAAATATTTAATCATTTTGTTGTGGTTCCATTTTGCAGGATTCGAACAGCGCTGGACAGCGCCAACAGTCGAGCAGCCAGTCAAAGTCGGCCGGCAAGCCGAGTTACCCGACCTCGTACTGGACCGGACAGAACTAGCTTCTGGAGAAGACCATTTGGCGGCCACTGCAGATAACGCTGCAGCAGAGTGCCAGCCGAGCAGGCGAATTTTATAGCCTCCGCAACAATACAACAACAACAGCAGCAGCAGCAACAACGCCCATTCACATTTATAACAATAATATCAGTCAGAGAACGTTGCACATAGAAGATACGACTACAATAATAACAACAACAACAACAACAAGAACTAATTATAAAGCGACCACAACATCAGCAACAACTGCAACAAATCAGTTACTAATGCTTGTAAGGGAGAATCAACAACAACAACAACAACAGCCGCATATAATATCCGAAGAATATCCAATAAGCGAAACGATGAGCGTTGAGGAGCATTCATCGGATAATGATGATTATCTATTATCTGAAGATGAGAGATCATATTTTACTTAATAAGAAAATGTTTTTACTATGAACGCACCGTAAAGGCGCCGCGTTGCCGCCTCCTCTTCCTTCTCCTCCATCTCCAACAACACATAGAACGTATCGAAAGTGCAAATCTTTGCAACTTTAATAAAGTATACCAAGCCTCTAACAAATACCATCCCACATTAACACACACACACACACACAAGCACACCCACACACACACACACACGCATACACACTGAAACAACAACCAAAACAAAGAAACAAATACATTCACACACACAAACAAACAAAGAAACAAACATACAGCCAACATCTGCATATAAAATATACCAAGTCCCATTTTTCACATTGCATACAAATAATTTACAAAGATAAAAGATAACAATTATTAAATATTAATGGCGTAACAGATGTATAAGCGTAAGATGAAACAAATACAAAAAAAATAAAACAAAACAAACAAAACGTAACGTGAATGAGAAAACACACAACAAACAAAAATTAATTATTGTAATCGGTTTAAACTTATGTGTATTGTATAATTATAACCTTAATATTTAAATTAAATACAAGAAAAGAAGATAAAAGATACGATTAAATCCAAACAAATGCAAAAACTAAAAACTATTTTTTATTGCAAACTTTTCTCGGAACTACTATGTTATTGAAACTTTGCCCAGAAACCGATTCAAAAGTGTTTTCTAAGATATCGTACTTCTATATCATAGTGCTCCCATATGAGCAATGGAAGATGAGTTCTTGTATGAATTACTTTTTTGTTTTTCAAGATATCCTGAAATACATCAGCTGCCAGTTATATTATGATCCTTGGCTAAGTTATAATGCGCATTTGGCGTATTCTTCTCCTACTTAGAGCCGGACAATGATATAGGTGTTCAAAATTTTCCCCTGTTCTATATCAACTTCTACAGAAGTCGAGCCTATTGGCTAAATTGTATCATCATGCTCCATATCATATATGTTGCTCAGATTGGAATCTTGTTTGTATGAGTACATCATTTAACCTTTGGCGACACTTAAAAAATCTCTTATTTTCATCAGTTTTATATTTATTGTGAAATTTATAGACTAATTGAATATATATACGAGTACAAATCATTAATTAACAACTACTGGCTATGCAGCAGCTTATTAAAGTCCGCATATGCCGCCTCAAGATCGAAGAGAAATTGTCGCACTTGTGCCTCGGTCAGTTCATCCGATGCCTGCATTTCGTTCAGCGTGCCCAGCCACTTGTCCACTTTTTGCTTGGCATCAAAATCCTCGGGTATGAGTGACAAGCGATTCATATTATCATCCAGATCCTTAACATCTGGCTGCAGTGCATCCATTGTATTGATTTGCAGACGCAACTTATCCATTATGGTAATGAACAAGGAAACAATCTCAGCAATGCACTTTGATGTATTCCCTTTGTCATCCCGTATAGTTATCGGCCGATCCTCCCGTATCCGTTCCAGTGCCGCCGGACAGTCGAGGCGAAACTTTTTCACGAATGTATCCACTGAGGGAAACTCATCGCATTGCACCTGTTTAAATGCAATCTTATACTGCACCAGATGCTTGGAACACGCAGCCGTATATTCCTGTGGCGTAATGCAATCCCGAATGTAAGCTTTTTCCAGCTGCTGGATTGTGTTTATAATGGCGTACAGATCGGCCATATTGTCGTATTTCTCACGTTCGCGGGCATTGCGAAATAGTTTTACCTCCTCGTACAGCTCAGGGCTTTGTTCCTGCATTGCTATGTATTCCAGAAAAATATACAAATGGCAAAATTAACTGAGATGTATGACGAAGAGCGATAGAAATTTGTTATTGATACCAGAAGCGATAGAAAACAGTTATCGATTAGCTCACAGTGATTCATTTCATTTGATTTATCGCCAACCAAAAACGATTGCGGCGCACACGCTATCGAAAATTTCAACATAAAATGAAAAATATTATTGACTGTCGTATTGTTATATTTATCACGTTCACGAGCATTGCAAAATAGTTTAACCTCGTCGTACAGCTTTGGGCTTTGTTCCTGAAATGCGAAATTTGTTATTTGTATCAGAAGTGATAGTAAACGGCTATCGACAGCTTTAAAAAAGTCAGCACTGATTCAGCAGCGATAGTAAACTGCCATCGATTAGCTCGCAGCGATTCATTTCATTTCAATAATCGCCAACCCAAAACGATAATGGCGCGCAAGCAACTAATTTAAAAAAACGAAAAAAATGTTTGCACACGTTATCTGCATGATAATTTTGAGTTAGTTAATTAATAATGGAAATTTTAGTTGCGTATTGAAGTGGCGCTTCAAGTTGATTGATAAGGTGATAACCCTTATTTATTGTTAAGCCGTAATCAAAACTATTCAAATCTTATCGATAAAGAGCTCTTCCGTTAAATTATTAGAATTCATGGTGTTAAACGATAAAGATAAACAAAATACAAATAGCTTTGAGCATTGATAAGCGCTATATTGACTTAAGCAGGCCAATTATTTAATTTACCAATGCAGGTTACCCCCAAACACAGGCAAATAAGTATTTATTATCAGCATATCAGGCCGTATCAATAACATTGACCGCCGTAAAGTGTGCAGCCCGTACAGTAACAATACAAATCTCTTACATGTTCTAGTTTGTTTTCAGCTCGCAATCGAACTATACGTGCTAAAGTGCTCAAGAGTTTTGCTCAACAAATTCATTGAATACATTCCGATGGTTGCCGAAAATCAGCAAAATAATGTAAGTACATATATGAAGCATGAGTTTTATAAATATATTACATTATATGCTACAAAACGTATTTCTATAGCTAACTATAAGTAAGCAAGCAACATTTTTTTGCCAATTACGTTTTATCAAAATATACTTATATACCTGTATGAAACATGCTTAAATATCATTTGCAAAATGCGCAGTATAAGTACATACAAATACACGACTTAATAATGTAGGCTAATGTAATAATAACTTAGAAGGGAACGGCCTGTTCCAATAGCTTGTAGCCTTGACCGGAATAACTATAGCTGCGTGGCGGATACAAAACAAAGAGTCCCAATTGCAGCAAGGATAGTAGGCAGCCTAGAAAATTTGGTATCTAATATGAAAGTAGATTGCAATAATTATTAAAATGCAGCAAATGTAACTGATGGGTTGGGAAAAGTGTCACCTGTATAAATGAATCAGATATTAAAATGCCATAGATTAGCCACTGTAAGCTGACAAAAAACGATGCGGCAATAAGGGGCAGTGGTAAACTCTCCGAGTTCTTGACACGTATCACATGCACCAGGGATGTAAGTGGGGCGGCAAAAAAGCACACGGTAACAATGCAGCAAACAATGCCTGAAATTATAGATTTGACACGATTAGTTATGGGTTGTATGGAGAAGGATATGCTGATTACCGGTAATATGTATCATCTGCTGTGCATCATCTTGCAATCTATTCGTGTACACTATTATAGCAATAAGTATAACTAATACAATCGCAAATTGCTTAACATAGGCGCGCTTATTAACGGTGAATATATAGTAGACAAGAGTGTAGATCAAGAAAAGGGTGGAACCAATCATATTGACCATCACGATGCTCTGCTCGTTCGTCAACACTCCATAGCGCAGCCAAAAACTGCAGCTGTATAAACAAAACGTTTTTAATCATATCTACTATCTATTTAATATCATAATTGTCTACGTCGACAAATTGTAGGAATACTTACGATAAGAAACCACATATAAATGGCACACCCGAGGAGTCACCGGTGCTCTTCTTTTGTATGTATTTGCGGCATATCACGCTACATAAATTGTTATCATTAATTAATAACAATTTGCATATCAGACAAAAGATTAGATGTATTTACTGTTACTTACGTGCCGGATAGAAATTGAATTACGGTGCTGATTACCGCCGTTGTGGATAGTAACGAATCATAGGCCAGCGTCATAGTTATCTGTATATCGAATAATTAATTAATTATTAACACAAGTTAACAATAATAAATATATACGTGCATTACCGCTACAACGTCAACAAAAAACCCAAAACAGCTGACGGCAACTAGAGTTGTCAAACTACTAGCTCGTTATCGATGTTATCGGTTTTTCGATTAAAATGCGCGCAAGCTTTTGAAGCTTTGCCTGGTGTTGCTAAACATGTTGGTTCTTTTGTACATTTGTTGTTGGTAAGGAAAAGCTCTTTGCTGCCGCATGCTACCAAAAATTGTACACATTAGTAGCTCACTGGTGGCGAACGGCAACGCTGGTTTTTTTTTTTGCTGCTCTGAGCTTTTTTTATTTTAATATTTTCAATAATTTGGCTAAACAAATTACGCGTTTGGTTTATTGTATGTAGTACATTATATACATTCGCATTCGATTCTAAGCGTATTTGTGTATGTTGTTATACAACACTTACAAGCAAATGCAGACGCCGGATGCATAGAAAGTGGCGCAAAGCAAACACTATTAACGTTCATTGTTAAAACGCACACGTGTAAAGTTGTGAACTGTTATCAACAACAACGTCAATAAATATGGTAATCGTAAAAAACGCCGAGTCGGAACATTTGAACCCCCCGTTTAAAGTTGAAGTAGCGCCACAACAAACCGAAATAAATCAGGTGAGCAGTGCCAAATAAAAACAAAGGTCTTTTGTTATTGTACATTTGTTGACTGCACTCTCTTCTCTCTCTCTCTCTCTCTCTCTCTTCTCCCTCTTTGCTGCTGTCTTAAAAACAACACTGTTTACAACACTAGATCGTTGACCCACTCTACTCGTATTCAACTTTTTAAACTGCACATTTTCAATCTCTCCAAAAATGCACTTACATATATTCTCTTTCCCGCTTTTAATTTATTATTGGGATCGTTGACTCTGAAATGAATATCCAAATTAATATTTTTTTATTATTTGTTGTATATCAAGTTGGGTTGACATTATCGAAAACTCTTTGGGTGCATTTTGTTTAAAAGATAACACTCCCAACTACATTTAAAATCTTAAAATATATGTTAATAGGTACTTAATTTCACATATTTTCAAAACAAAGTACTTTTTTGACTCACTGTACATAGGAATGTTTGTATGTTTGTGAAGTATTTTGCGTCGCAACATTTCATTGTTGCTATTACTATGGTCTTCATATAAGTCCGAAATTATTTCTAATTACAAAAGTAAATATTTATTTAAATATGTACTTAGATGCAGACAAAGTCTATATATAATATAGACTCCATAACAGCTACTTTACAAAGCTGCCATAATTATCTGTTTCCATGCATACAGATTAAATATTCATTCACATATTAACATTTATATGTAATTACGCATAAATTACAACAAAAAAAGAACATTACGCATTAAATTACAGCTGAACCAAAGCAAAATCCACGATCTTTGTCTGACATATGTATGTATGTATGTACATACATAAAATTACATGGGTGGGTACATGTTCATACATATGTACATACAGTATGCATTGACAGTATTCGGACATCAATACTATATTCATGTTTAATTGACGATTTTATAAAATAAACCTGTTGGAAATACGTTCGTTTTTTATTTATTTATTTCCTACAATTTTATTTACATATTGTCCTTTAATAAAAAAAAAAACAATTCAAAAAAAATTAAATCTGGGTCTTGGGAAACATGAACAATTTAGTTTCGAAACTTAATCAGTATTGGTCAAATTATAAATGTAAAATCAAAATACATTGTTAAAAAATATAACTTTTATTTATGTATTTTAAAAGTTACTTGAAAATTTACTTTTGTTATAAACAATTAAAAAAATGAAAAGCTTTTAAATATTAATCTTAAATAAAATTAAACTATATGCTTGTATTTTCCTAAATATGTTAACAATTTTTGTTTTGCTCTTGACTTAAATGAACTTTAATTATTATTGTTGAAACAAAAAAAAAAAAATCAAACTACAATCGTAGTTTTTGGCACCAGTAAAAATACTTTCTTGATATACTGTGTATATTTACACATACAGAATTTAAAGCCTTTTTTTTCGTTTATCGTCTGTCGTAAGCAATGACAATGTAAACATATATATATACATATACATACATATGTATTTATTTCAAGAGCATATAAATATATATCGTAAAACATATTTCCCTGTACATATGCATGTACATATATGCAAAACTTGCATAAGTGAATGTTAGCATGGCGAATTTGGCATTGTGTATTTTTATTATCAACAATTTTACGTATTTTCTTATCAGTCGTCCCAATTTTGTTGATTTTTAAATCCAAGTGCTGGACTACAAGACATTGATATTTAATTACGAACCATTTTAAAGTCTTAAATTGTTCTCTGCTAAAAATATGAAATTCATAATTGAGCATCGCCAAAAATAAATCATCGGGTTCGCCGATTCTATGAACTCTATAAAAGGTCACTTAATTAGTGACAATAAATATGAATAAACGAAAATAAATCAGAGTCAGCGATAATAGCGACATTGCGACCAAAACAAAAAAAAAACCCAGCAAATGACGCAAATCAAAAAAATTACTACAAATATTTGTTTTACTATTGCACGCTCTATTTTCCAATTTGTGTAGTGTTTCAGCTATTTAAATCGTATTTCGAATAACCTTATCAATCTTATCAACCCTTGTAGAAACCGCCATGGAGCAAACTTCTGTTGCTGGTCGCCTTTGCAACAACCCTCGGCGCTGCAGTGCCCACAGGATACTGCATAGGCGTTATCAATGCCCCTGCAGCGGTAAGTTCAACGTAAACTATAAAAGCTTATAATTTTACTCAATATAGTTATCGCTTATCTTTACAGGTAATGAAGATTTGGTGTAATGAGACGGTACATGAAAAATATGGCAGCTCATTGAGCGAGGGAGGTTTAAAAATACTCTGGTCGTCGGTGGTTTCTATTTTCCTCGTTGGCGGTGCCATCGGATCGCTGGGTGGCGCTGGATTGGCAAATAAATTTGGCAGGTTAGTTCCTCAGATAATCGTCGAGTGCAAATTCATTAATATAAATGTTTGTTTGTCTTTTTGAGTATTAATCGCAGCTTATCTGCTCCAATGCGATTAACTTTATTGTGAGCCATTCGCTGATAGCCGGGTTTTGATAGGGTTCACAGGTTATTTTGACATTCTCGTCATTCAAATTATGTATATTGCATTTGATAATATTTTTTTTTACGAGTGTAGAGTGCTTATAATTTTTCCATTCATGTCAATTTCTGAAAATATAATACCATAAACTGTTGAGTTTAGTTGGCATCTTATCTAATTCAGCCAGAGGAATGTAACTTTTAATGTTGCCACAGTGGTCGTTAGCAAATTAAAAAGCTAGGTTGCCAGAATTGATTTTAAGGATTGTAATTTAATAAATCATTTTTACTCTTGTGCTTTATTGCCATAATAATTAGCGTCTTCAGATTCTATATGGATGTTTTTCAGAGGTTAAATATTTTGAGCAATCTATAATATTATTATTCTATAGACCAAATTCCAATAACTTCTGTATTTGTTTTCCAATCATTTATAATAATTAAATGGCATTCATAATTGTAAATTTGTTATACCCCAAATAATACGTGTTCACCCATTTTAGGGGAATCGAGGGAAGGTATTTAAAAACTATCTGAAGTTCTTATTTATTTAATTAAATAAAACTATAACTAAAACTAAATTGTTTGTACCATAGGAAGGCTTGTCTGCTAATCTGCGCCGGCTTATTCGCGATTGGCGCTGTGCTCTTCTTCTTCTGCCGGGCGGCCAAGTCTGTGGAGATGCTGTTGCTGGGACGCTTGATAGTGGGCCTGGCATCGGGTCTGGTCACTGCCACACTGCCCATGTACCTGTCTGAGGTGGCGCCACCCGCCCAACGTGGCACCTTGGGCGTCTTCTGCGGCGTGGGAGTCACTGGCGGCGTTGTTGTTGGCCAGGTGTTCAGTCTCGCCAACATCTTTGGCACTGCTGATCTGTGGCATTATGCGCTCACCGCTTACATACTGCTCATTATTGTATGCTACCTACCCGCGTATTTGTTCCCGGAGAGTCCCAAATTTCTCTACGTAATGAACGGCAATCCGGAGGCGGCACGCAGAGAGCTGTTGCGACTGCGTGGCCCGGGTGGCAGCAAGCTGATTGAGCATGAAATTGCCGAAATGGAGGCGGAGGCTAATGATGACATGCAGAGCAGCAGCTTTTGTGACGTGCTGCGCGATCCACGCTTATCGATGCCGCTCATCATTGTCTGCTGCTTTCAGGGCGGTCAGCAGCTGTCGGGCATCAATGCGGTATGATCTCATCTATCTATTCTAATGTTATCTTTTACTAACCAATCCTTGTTCTCTTGCAGATATTTTATTACTCCGTTTCCATATTCACAAAAGCTGGCGTCTCCGAGAACAACGCACAGTGGGCCAATTTGGGCGCTGGCTGCCTAAATTTGAGCATTTCGCTACTGGGCCCACTGCTAATGGCCACCTGCAAACGTCGCAGTCTCATGATGCTATCCAGCGCACTCTGTGCCATCTTCCTCTTCAGCATTGCGTTTGTGTTGAACTATATTGTAAGAGCTTGTCAAAGTCTTTTGATTTCGTATGCTCTGTTAGCATTGGGGAAAAGAGTTTATTGGTTTTATACAATCTCCGTCTGTCTGTTTTTTCGAATGTCTAGACTCTAGATACTTGTATCTAGTTTTCAGTTTTTGTTTCACGGTTTGCAAATTGATAACACCTATATATTTTCCACAGTTTTAAAACTAGAGTTACCAAATTTAGAAAGCAGATTGCTAGTAATCTTCTTTACAAATCTGTCACGCCCATATATATATATTCCAGTTCCGGTTTTTTTGATTAATGATTAATTTTGGAAAGTACATGATGACTGATTTCCTTTTCAAAGGTCGACCCTATTGATATGTAGACTAACCACAAAATCAAAAATGCTCTTTCCACATGCTTTCAGTATTACACAGTCCGACTGACCTGATATTACTTTTTTCTAATTGCTATAATTTTTTTTAGGAATCTGTTAGCTGGTTTGCCTGGGTCTGCATTGCTTGCATTATGGGCTATATATTCTTCTATCAGTTTGGCCTCGGTCCCATACCTTACTTTATTGGTGCAGGTAAATTTCCAGCTGCAACACTTTGAAGGATGTTGATTTTCTTGTACAAATAATCAATTGCACTTATTTTTGCATAAACTAATTTGTTTCCGCTTCTTGAATTACAGAACTGTTTGAGGTGGCGCCACGTTCCGTGGCCATGTCGATGGGCAGTTTGTCTTCCTGGGTATGCAATTTCATAATTGGCATGGCCTTCCCAAGCTTGGAGAGTGCGTGGGGCGCCTTTGTCTTCCTGCCCTTCTCGATTACCTGTGTACTGCTCTTCCTGCTAACGAAATTCTATCTGCCGGAAACGCTTGGACGCGATCCTTCCGATGTGGCGCCTCTGGTGTCGAAAGGTTTTCGCTCCAAGGTCAAATAACAACAGGACCCTAGCTTAAATTACTTCTTTGTATACTCATCGCTTAATATTTAGTTAGCATTAAGTTCATTGTTATTTAAAATATATATATATATTTATAGTTGAGGATTATGCAGGACAAATGCCTGAAATGACAATAAGCGAATGTCTTCAATGCCTTTGGTGAATTGTAAACAAGAATGTACAACTAATTGTAGTTAAATACATAGCTATAAATGCATAAGACACCCTGTATAAAGTGGAACCCCATTGCCAACATATGTATAAGGTTGTTGGAGATCTTATCGCTGCACAGGTTCAAGTTAATTGCCTTGAGAAACTAGACTGTAGTTACTTTACTAATGAAATCGATTGTCTGCCGAATACGCGAGAGAAGTGCCAGATAAATAGAAAGGAGCGTACAAACATAGATGCTTACCTAATGGCTTAACGATTCACGACTCTTGACTCATAGTCTAGTAGTGAGAATTTTAAAATGCAGTTTGCTGTCATAATTGGAAGTACTTATAATTGTGAATAAACAACAACAACAAATCAAAACACGTTTCCCACGCTGGCTTGCCACAATCTCCACAAAAAGCGTACCACCTTGTGTCAGCTTGTGCTCGTCAATGATAAGACAACGCCATAAAACACTGACACAAGCCAATGATAACAAGGAAACCAAAACCAAAACCAAAAACAGGTCTTTAGTGACTTCCCCACATACTTTTGTCAAAAAAGAACATGTAAGAACGCTCCAGGTGAGTGTTGGTAAGAGTACGTGTGCTCGACCAGCACATACCCTGTATCCAACACACAATTATATATGAATAAACCGAACTGGAAAACTGCTGGAACTGATGAATGGAGATGGAGTAAGTGGGAGATTGGGTATGTGAAACTGACCGACTCACTGTGAATAGGAAATTTAATTATATATAATGAAATATACAAAAATGTAACTAGCAAATTAAAAGTTTTATTAATATATTAAATTGAATAATTAAAATTATCAAAAATAATATGCAGACAAAGTGATTGGGGTGCAGTTTATTATAGCACAAAACACTAAATTTCACCTTTATAAAATTAATCTTTCTTCTGTTTTGCAACTGGTTAAATAAAAACAACCCATTATAAATATTATTATATGCTAAAAAAAAAAAAATTATTAATATCATATTTTGCAAAACATTAATATGCCCTCGTTTTACTTTTAATAAATACAGAGTATAAAAAGCATTGGCGCAACTTTGACGTGTCGTCGTTTTTAAGACAACTCTTCAATTTAATATTGGTAGTAAAGGTGTGTGGAATGACAAACCCATAAAATATTTCCGCACAGTTTGTGCGCAGCATCGATAGAGAAAGCAGCTGAAAGTAAAACTTACGGAATATGGTTGTCATTATGGTATTTTATTTAAACACAAACACACAAGCAACGGAACGCTTCAGTTTGTGTCTTAAATCTTTTGCTTTGCACATGTAAATTCGTTGCATTTTCTTCTTCTTCTTCTCACTACACTTGCAGCACGTGAATGATGAAGGTGGGGGCTGGACCTGGCTACTGCTGCTCATATGTGTGACAACCACAGTGGGCACCACAATGCCGGTGGGTTACTTCTTTGGTGTACTCAATGCACCCGCGGAGATCATCCAGAGCTGGTGTGACGAAGTATTGGCCAATGAATATGACACGAACAGCAGCGAGGATCAGCTTAATGTGTTGTGGACATGCATTGTGTCCATCTATCTGATTGGCGGCATTTGTGGGTCCTGCTTTAGCGCCTGCTGTAGCAACAAATATGGACGGTGAGCTAAAATACATAACTTCTATTAATACGAATTTCAATATGAAATTCATTTCTTTAAAACTATGAAAATTTAAGACTTTTAATTTAGTAAAATTTTAAAGAATATAATATTCTAAAAATTGAATGCTCGCTGTAAACATATTAAATTTTGATCAAAATTCTACACAGTTTTAGAACATTTTCTACTATTTTCATTTTAGCGCTATTTCTAAAAGTATAGGAAACTTTGATTTTATTTTTTCCCGCGTAGTGCCTGCATAATATGAGCTAATTGACAGTTTTTTGTTTGTCTTTTGCAGCAAGGGCTCGCTGGTCATCAGTAGTGTGATTCTAATGATCTGCGGCCTGTTGTTCACCTGGTGTCGTGCAGCCAAATCGCTGGAGATGCTCATGTGCGCCCGCTTCCTTGGCGGCATTGCCTCCGCTCTGATCTTTACTGCACAGCCGATGTATCTGCTGGAGTTGGCGCCGGCTCGGCTCAGTGGCAGCGTTGGCGTCTTCACCTGCATTGGCGTCACTGCCGGCATCCTGCTCGCCCAGATTGTCAGCATGCCTCAGCTGCTGGGAAGCGAAGAGAATTGGCCATACGCCTTGAGTTTCTATGCGCTGCTCGTGCTCTTTTGCCTGCTGCCCCTCATGTGCTATCCGGAGAGTCCACGCTGGCTGTATCTGGTCAAAGGTGATCCGGCTGGCAGTGCTCTGGCGCTGCATCAAGTGCGTGGCAAGCAGGCGAACGTGCAGCAGGAAATCAACGAACTGGAGCTGACGCTGCAAACTAAGGGCAAGTCGAGCAGCATGTGCCAAGTGCTGCGCGACAAGGAGCTCTTCCTGCCACTGCTGCTCGTTTGTGCTTTCCAAGCCACACAACAGCTAAGCGGCGTCAATGCTGTATGTATTATATATTAGATACTCTTTACAATGTTCGTCTACTGATCTCTTTACAGATCTTCTTTTATTCGCTATCCATACTCACCAGTGCCGGCTTCACGACCAGCGCGGCTACGTGGCTCAATCTGGGCATTGGTGGCTTCAATCTGTTTGCTTCGCTGCTTGGGCCGATCCTCCTGCGCAAATTCGCACGTCGACCTCTTATGCTGTCCTCCTGCGCCCTGTGCAGCGTTTCACTGGCGGGCATGTCCTTTTCGTTGTACTATCTGCTTAGTTCGGAGGGTACTGTTCTACGGTATGTGAGCATTGCTTTTATCTTGAGCTTTATACTGGGCTTTCAGCTGGGACTTGGACCCATTGCCTATTTCATTGGTTCAGGTTTGTACTCAATTTTGTTAATATTTTATTTGAATTTAATAAAATACGTTTTATTCGGTATCCCAAAAATTACGATTGCAGAACTGCTTGAGGATGCACCGCGTCCTGTGGCAATGTCCATGGGCAGTCTATTCTCCTGGATTGGCAACTTTCTCATTGGCATGTGCTTTCCCCTGCTGCAGAGCGTTTGGAGCTCCTTTGCCTTCATGCCCTGCATGTGTGTCTGCATCTGTTGCCTGCTACTTACCTGGCGATATCTGCCAGAGACTCGTGGACGCGAGCCTAAGGATGTTAAGCCTCTCATGAGCCAAGGACTACGCTCCAAGAACAATTAGATACATATTTGTAGTATTTTATATATATTGTTTCAATTGTCTATATGCATTTATTATAATAACCAGCCATATAAAATATTCATACAAGCAAATGACTTTGTTGCTGCAATTGGTGTAATAAGTATTTTAAAATGACTAGTAAGTTTATGCCAATTAATACCGAATCGATTCAGCAATCGTTTTAAAAGAATCGAATATAATCGAATTGCTAATATAACGGTATAGTATGAGTATGCGCAGTCAAATTCAATTCAGATGCGCTGCTCTCGCACTGGCGCTCTTTCGCTCTCTCAGCTGAGAAGATCAGTGAGCCGATTTCGACGTCACAGGTGAAGCGTCAAGATTAGCATTTGTATTCGCCGTCTATAAATATATGGCCCCCAGTGGGTAGCAGAACGCTGTGGTGAACGTATCACGTGGAGGGAGCAGCGCGCGCATTTATGTTTTTAGTTCTCCTCCAAATGTGGCAGAGACGGCATTAAAAATCGGCATCGCCTCGTGCAGTGGAATTAAGTTAGTACGTTTAAAAATAGTGCTGCAGGTGCCAATAAATAAATAGAGCAACATGAAGTGAATGATAAAATAACATGCAAATGTACATACATATGTATAAATTCATGTAGATGTGTAGTTTAAAATAGATGTGCATGGAAATCAGCTGCTAGGAAACAAATTTAAAAACCCAACGAAACGAACTGAACCGACGAATCGCAACAAAGCAATGACGACAACGCGTCAGTGACGTCACGGCCGGCGTGTCGTGAATGGCATCTGGCAAAGAAATAACAGAAAACAGTAATAACAACATACACACATACATACATATAAACACTGCCGACAGCAACAACAAATAGCATCAATAAACATATCGCGCTGCCAGCGACCGTTGATGGTTATCGATTGTCCATGATAAATGGGTTTGAATTTTCCAATAAAAACACATAACTGTTAACATGTAACTGTCAATTGTACAATGTACCATACTTCCACTAATTCCATGTTAATAAATAATATTTCATCTATTTCTGTTAGATTCGTTTTTTGGCAGCTCAATACACCGGCCAATGCACGAAAATTGATTTTTTTTTGTTGGCCTCACATCAATGCCGGTTCGTCAGTCTGTCAAACGGAATGAAAAACATTTGGTTAGCCAAGTACATATTCCACTGTAAATTATTATTATCCATGTCATTTGCTTTGCACACACAAACTAATTTTACCGCAGACTTTCGGTTAAGCATTACGATTTTTGTGTGTTTTCATTTGCATTCAAACATTTGTTGTTTTTTTTTTTGCTGTATGAAATTTGAAAATATTTTCTCGTGTAGTTGTTGGCACTTAACATTCTGTGCCCGTTTATAATATTTGTGTTGTATATTTTTGACGTGGGCAATTATGTATGTATATTATATAAAAAGTTAATTATGCAAGTGCTTTTGTTTTTGAGAGATTCAAAAGTTGATTTTGTTTGTACTTTTAAGCAAGTTCTTAATCTTTGGGCTCCTATTGAAGCATAAACATACTTAAATTCCGGCCGATTTTAATTTTTTGGGGGGCGGTACGCTGCCATAAACAATCTAAGCATTCATGAGGCAATTCAGTTTTTAAGTAAACGGTATCTTATTTGCTCGTGCAAAAGTTAAAAGATCAGCCACTTCCCAGAAAGAAACTACATATGTACATAGAGCATGCATATACATAAATAGATATTTTTACACAAATCATAGAGCAAATTTCTTTAATATTTCCTTTTTACTAGCTGCCTTTTGATCTTTTTTCTTAATGCTTTTGATTCCCCTTAATCAGTAAAATTAACCAGGCGGCCCACAAATATATTTTTTTGTATTTTTGGGTTCATTTGGTATTTTGTTTATTCTTTAATGTTAAAGCTGTTTATTATTAGATTGAATTACACTGGTAAACATTGGCAAAACAATTCTAGAAACCAGTCCATTAAAATAGTAATGAAAGTAAAATTTAAAAGCTAATTACTTTCTAATAGCCATTAAGCATAACACATTTCTTAAAATTCATCATTTTAATTATCCAGTCTATAAGTATATTTGCAAACGCACTCGACGGAATAAAAAGTCGTGCCTCCTGTGAATTATTCTCGCAACTTTTACGATCGTTTAATTGCATCAAATATATAAACATATAGTTGACATAGACGTTTCCATTTTTTATTTTTAATTTTCCATCCCGCCCACATTTCAATTATTTCATTAATGTGCTTGCGTTGTTGTGTTTTTGGCTTATTGCTCGTAATTTCCCCCCTTCAATTTATTTCTTTAACATTTTTTTTTTTTCGGTTACGTGTTTTTGTTTTGTTTTTGGCGCGAATTTGTTTGGTTTTTAATTATCTATGTATGTATGTTTAGACTGTTTTCGCTTGTAAATAATTTAGACATCAATTGCAAATTGAATTTAATTTATGTGCCACCCACCGTCTTCCCCCTTGCCTTAGCAAACGGTAAATACAAAGTTGGTACTTATCTATGTTAGGATGCTGCCTGTGGGTTTATCCACATCTATAAATTAGTTGTTCTTACTGGGGCGGCGCTTTGGGGCTTTTGAATTAAGAATAGATAGATCTCTCTCTCAGCCACAAGTTTCATTAATTTTGCCATGGCAAAAAAATAAATATATATAAAAACCCACAAATTAGACAAATGACTGTTGCGTGTTGTGGAAGTTTATAAAAATAAGCTTCAACATATTTCACACCCACTAAATGAAGCAAGTAAGCGTGTTCGAGGCGGGAGTGCTCCACTCAGCGATACCCTGTACTCAGCTCTGAATAATCTGTCACGTTCAAATTTACTTCATTATATATACATAACCCTACTTTCAATGTACAATCCAAAATAGCGGCTTAGGCTCAAAGTTCTCAGTGACCGATGTACTTAATAAATTAAAAAAAAATATATATATAATAATAATAAATATATAAATGTTCTACAATAAGAGTCAAGTATTCTATAATCGAAGTAAAAATCTAGTCATTACAAATAACAAGCTACAGGTATTTTTCCACTGGTTAGATAAATATATTTTATGCACATAAACCCAATTTATTTATCTTGTAGATTATGTGTTTATTTTGAATATATAATTCATGTAGTGAATTTTTCAAAGGGAGATTGATTTCATGTTCCTGACATAGTTTTTCAGATTACCAGAGCTACATCGATCAAGAATCTTAAAATTGTATATGCTCATAGATTCCTTATGCTACCCTTTATATTAATTTCGACAGCTCCATCATACCCAGTTTTACACAATACTAATGGGCATAGAAAACGAAATAGAAAACATTTGGCAACATCTTTGCCACAGCGCCGCGGCGCCACAGACAATATCGCATCGTTATGGTTAGAAAGTGTTCAATTTGACGCCTTGGCTACGGCATTAGTTCGAGAAAGTAGGCGACAAGTGTCATTTTCAACATCATCATCAGCATCGGCATCACCATCATCATTGTCAGAGCATTCCCAAATGCCACCCACAGTAGCAGCAGCCAAGTCTCAGGGCCATTTCGCGAGACGCTCCACAGACCAGTTGAGACACAGAACGTGTAGGCCCAAAATTAAATGAAATAATTCATATTCATGTTTGTAGTTCGTTTATAAAACAACTCAAATCCATTGGATAAGTTTCTTAAATTAATTTGTTGCCAAATATCATAAAAAATATCAAAGTAATAAATCGCTATACACAATAGTACAAGTGTGTTAAATTTGTAAATATTTAATCATTAAATAAATAAAGTATTTATTATTGAAAGATTTCCAGCTTGTTAAAACTTTAGAAACTATGACAAGATACATTTTTTAATAGAGTATTTACAAAATTAACCCTTTGCACAAAAATTCGTTTAACAAAACACTTGTTGTTGAGCAACAGTTGCCATAAATAAGCTCACCACTCAGTGATGGAGAATATATATAAAAATATATAAACTTACTCGTAATTAGTTTATCCGGCTCAAAGATTTATTGCAAATCGGTCGGCTTGAGAACAGAGTGACGAGACTTTTATTTATAAACTACATACATTTATTTCGTATGCATTATTTCCTTACCCATTGTTCTAATTCCGAAATGTTTATTTTTTGTTTGTAGCTTGAGCAAACGACGCCAATCCAAATCAATGGGCAGGCCAATCAAATTGAAGCATGTCCAGACCAAGACCGAAGCCGTTCTCAGTATACCAAGAACACGAGAGTCCGCAACGAGCTGCTAATTGGGGCAGGGGTGTCAGCGTCAAGTTGCATGTGGATGTGGATGCGATCGAGCCATGTCTTCGCGGCGCAGCTCCTTTCGACGCCGAGAGAAGCCGGCATTCGAGCGCTTCAAGGATCACTGCCGTCACTTTACGGCATTTATGTTCAGCAATGTTGGCATCATACTCCTAGTCACATTCTATACGATCGGCGGCGCCTTCATATTCCAGGCTATCGAAATTTTCGAATACGATAAACTAAAGACGGACAAACCTCATCGATTCATTGAGCGCAACGCGAGCGGAGATTGCTTAAATCGCATCTGGGATCTGACAGCCGAGAATATTAGTTTCTTTGATCGACAGGCCTACAGAAAGCGGTAAGTTATAGTCGCAATCACTTAACAGATGACATTGATAATAATACTTCTATGGTGTTAGTGTTAACGATGTGCTGCTGGACTATCAGCGCTCTGTGGTAAAGAAACAGCTGCTGGGACCAGATGTCGATCATCAGTGGAGCTTCTCAGGCGCATTTCTCTACTCGCTGACTGTCATCACGACCATTGGCTATGGCAACATAACGCCCAGCTCCGACTGGGGCAAGTTGGTGACCATACTCTATGCCATTATTGGCATGCCGCTCTTTCTACTCTATCTATCTAACATAGGTATGTGTACTAAGATATAAGATATACAATTCATTTTGTGTTTTGCTTGTGAGTTGGTTAGGCAGGTTGTTAAAAATGATCCTCATACGCCTTCCGGTGTCTTATGCGCCTCCCATATATCTGTACATTCACAATACAATACACATTATACACACACTTACAGTTTATTCTAGCAGTCGATCTCAGACATTATAAGAACTACATGCAGTAAATTTGGAATATAAGCTCTTTTCGATGGATCTTCCTATTCAAAAAATATAAAAATAATGTTAGTTCAAATTAATATTTACACCGTTGTTATAGCTTATTTGATAAACCATACTATGGTGCTTTACGTTACGAGACAGTTTTCCTACTTGTCCATCTAAGTTTTATAAATCTTAAAAATGCCATTACCCATTTTATAATTTTATATTTGTAAGGCAAAAGTAAAAAATACGTCCTAAATGATTAAAAGTGTTTATGAAATAATAATATTTGGCATATTTACAGGTGATGTACTGGCAAAATCATTTAAATGGATATATTCCAAGGTCTGTCTCTGTCGCATTTGTCCGGGCGTGGCCAAGAGACGGATAATACGCGAGAGACGGAAACTGCGTCACTTAGCCAGGGCGGTGAGTGTATTAAGGACTTACACATAAGACTCTTTTATAATATTTTGTGTCTTTGCCCACATCGTTACCTCAGCTGCAACTGCACAACATGGAGAGTGCGCGGGGAAGCAGCAGCACCAGTTACTCGAGCAACAGCAACAGCAGCACGAACAGCAGCAGCAGCAGCAGTGATTACACCAGGAGCTCTGTGCAGACGTCCAGTGTGTTGGATGTGCCACTCAGTGATTCGGATTCGGATATAGAACGCGAAATACGCGGCAGCACGGATGAAATAACGGTGCCATTAACAGTGTGTGTATTTGTGATGGTCAGGTGAGGTGGATAAAAGCATGTGGAGGAGCTGTTTGATTAATATCGGTTAACATTTATGTAACAGCTATATACTATCGGGTGCCATACTTTTTGGACGCTGGGAGGATTGGAACTATCTGGATGGCAGCTATTTCTGTTTCATCTCGTTGAGCAGCATCGGATTTGGCGATTTGGTGCCGGGTGATCGTGTGGTAACTCTACCCCCCATTTCGACTCTTATTATATATGACTTGAACAATCTTTTTCATTGCCAGATAACCGCCGATAAAGACAAGGTCGAGGTGAGCTTCATTTTATGTGCCGTCTATCTGCTGCTGGGCATGGCCTTAATTGCCATGTGTTTCAATTTAATGCAGGTCCGAAAAAAATGCTAAATACAAAGTCATCTACTATATCCGATTCTGTTTCTTCCAGGAACAAGTCATTCACAATATGCGCGCCATAAAGCGTGCATTCAAGGCCTGTTTCCGTTGCCGCAGCTCTTAGCCAAACATTTGTTGACGTACAAAATCATCAACTAGAATCTAGTATATATACATATATATATGTAGATATATAATTTAGATATAATAGTTAACAGTTAAGCCAATAAGTAGCTTAGTTTGAGTAGTTTTTCTGTATACGTGTATATATTTTGTAGCAAGAATGTGTTCTTTTTTTGGTAAATCAATTTCAAATTCTAATAGTCGTAAATATAACTAGTGTAAATTAGATTATATATATTGTAACAATGCACAATTAGAATTCTAAATACTGCTGCCCGTTGGCCATTCCTCTCGAATTTGTACTCTAATAGTTGATTATATATAAATGAGAAATATTTTGTACTTTGTAAAATATATTATTTTTCCCTCTTACAATTGAAGTTTTACAATACTACAATGCAGCCAGTGCAATTGACAATTAAACCCAATTTTTCACATATCGTGCTTGCTCTGATTTCGTCATTTGTTTTTCCAAACGCTTTTTCTTCGCAATCAACCCCCTAACCTGACTATCCATCTGCAATGGCTTCACGTCAGCTAGCGCCGCATAGCTGGGCAAAGTATCCGAATATTTCTCAAAGCAATCATCCTTAAATTGCTGGGTGAGTTCATCGGAGATGTGGCTAATGTCCGGCGATGTGACCAAATCGAATGCAGTCCGCTTAAGTGCCTCGAATTGCTGACGAGTCTTTCCCGTCACCTGTTTGCGTCGTATCTTCGTTTTCGTAATGGGTGCGTTCGCTAATTTCTGAGCTCCGGTTAAAATGAGCGACTTTTTCTGATCGACAATCAGCCTCCGGTGGCGCACCTCCAGTTTAATGCGCGGACTCGGCGGCTTCGTTGACGACACTTTCGACAGTCTTTTCTTCTTCACCAACGGTGACCAGGTTAGTGGTGCCTTTGACTGGACTGTTGTGTTACCCTTTCGCCGTGCATAGGTGCGCACAGGTGGCGCCTTGTGCATAAAGTTGCACTTGCCCGAGTCCTTACCGGATGGTGAGAGTGAGCTGGAGCCGGAGCCAGAGTCTGGGCGAGGCGGAGTGGTAAAACTATTGTTTAACTCAACGATTGGCAGATTGGAGTCGGAAGAAGATGCTTCCAGAAAAGGTAGGATAGCACCGACTCTAACGGGTGTGGGCGAAGCCTCCACCATCTGAGTGGGTTTGGAACGCGCCTGCTCCGGCGTCAGCAGCGACTTCATATTCTCCTTCTCGGACCGGAGAAGAGAGCGCAGTGAGGAGCCGCCGCCTACAGGTGTACTCCTCGCCAATGGTCCGGATATGTTGCCCACGGTTTGCGGCGCATAGTTAATTCTTTGTGGTGTGCTGCTACTGCTGCTGGTGCCGCCAAGGACGACTCTAACGTCACCTAATTTGTTGGTGGGGAGTATTAATTGACCCGTTTGGACATTGACAGCGGCAGCGTCGCAGCAGCGGTGATTCGGTATAATGTTCTGAAACGTAATACGTCCTTTAATGATCTGCGGGATAAACAGCTCGCTCTCGTATCCCACACAATCGACCAGCACAACATTGTTCCCGGACAAAAGTTTAATTTTGAAACTTAGCGGTTCGCTTGGCTTTTTTTGTAAATCGATTGGAGATTTTGTACAGGTCAGCGACATACTTTGAACTTTGAAATGTATTTAATGAAGGTGTGTAAACTTAACAACAAACGATTCAGATACAATACAATAAATATAGTAAAACTAAATTTGACACATGCGCCCTGTAACAGGTAAACAAAACTACTCTTTCGGCTTGTAGTTGCTATTGTCGACAGCGATTCGAGATTTTCGGTAGCCCTAGGTCATCGATTATCGACTTTATTGGCGTCTATGAACTATCGATAGTGTAGTGCAAAAAACCGGCACAATAATCTAAAATTCTTCAACTACAGAAAATAATACATCATTTGTGTTGAATAATATTAAATTTAAGGCAATATTTAAATTAGTTACGTCAAAATACAGGCAATCAAAGACAAACCTCAATAGCTGTTATCGACAGCTGTGTATCGATAATAGCAAAAAGGCACTAGTATCGCATGAGAAAATAAAGATGACAAGAGTATGGATTTGTTATGGAAATGTTATTGTGCTGTTAAATTTGAAAGTTGCTTAAATTATTAAATTTTTCAAAATTTTTATCAACATTTAGACACAGAACTTTTTATCATACGATTATTTACGCTATTTCGCAACAATCCACATTTATATTTTAGCATAATTTTCAAGGCTGGAAAACGGGGCCGTCCTACAGAAAACAATTGGTGGTCGGTCGCTGTTAATGCTAGCATGGTAGCAAAATGTTAGTTAACAGACAGACGAGCAAAACAACGCAACGCAAAAACAAACAAATATAAATATTAAATGCAATAAATAATTTGCAATCAACAAAACCAAATAAAATATCGCTGACAAGGTACGCAACAACAGTTCAAACGTGGCAAATATTATTGTGTTAATTCGTGTAAAATAAAAAACCAACAAAAAAAACAAAAGAAAATTGCCAAAGATATTAATACATACATATGTACATATATATGGTACATATAAGTATAAGTCTGTAGTTAAAGACATAACTAGCGTAAATTAGGTTTTGCCTTTTTTTATGGCAGAGTGAAAAATTCATTTTAATGTGTGCATGATTCATGGCCTTAAAGAAAAGATACGAATAGCAATAGAAAGGTGGGATGGCAGAGTGAAGAGTGACGCGATACTTCTCCGCCCCCCAGCCTACCCCCTGCCCCAAATAGCACAAACAACAAAAAGCAGCAAAATCACAAAACAAGTTCGTTTCAACGCACAAAAAAAAAGAATGAATAATAATTATCTTATACATATATAAAATATCTATTTATACTGTGAAAATGCATGTCAAATATAGTTTCTGCGTTTTAGGAGAAAGAAAGTGATTATTGCAACCATATGTACATATAGCAGACTTACATTTGTACATAGTATATACAACGTCAAAATATGAAAAGATGCAATCATCATGCTCACTGACACAAGTGACAAGCACTTAACTAACATTTCAAAATGAGATAAGCAGGGCTGCCACTTGTAGTACAATTGGACTAAAACTGGTATATAATTTATTTGTTGGTAACCTTTTTTCTTGACAAATTGTTAACTTATTAATATGTTTTACGTTTTTTTGGTTTGATTGGTTTTTTTCTGGATTTTCCTTAATTCTTGCCACAAATGTTGGACAAAGGTTAATTTGAATTGTTATTATTAATTTAATTAATATGGTGAATGCCTTTAGTCGATATTGAATTAATAAAACAAGTATTAAATAAAAAGTATATTAAATTCTTTGTAAAGAACACTGGAAAATATGTTATCCAAAAAAATATCTGTGAATATCCATTGCTATAACATTGATTGACATATATTGATTGATTATGGAAAATTACAAATTGAAATCAATAAAACAAGGATTTTGTTTGGCTTGACAAAGCTTTGAATTAATTACATTTTAATAAATTAAATAAAATAACTACATTAATATTAATTGAAAATGTATTTACAAAGTTGGTATACTTTTTTTTTAATATTGTCTTCAAGTGGCAACCGTGGAGATAAGTGAGAATATGCGTTATATATTATATATTTATACCCTGATCCCATTAAAAATGGGAAAAAGGGTATCATGGTTTTGTGCAAAAGTATGTAACAGGCATAAGGAAGCATCTCCGACCCCATAAATTATAGTGCCGGGTCAATACAAGTTTATTATATTTTTTTCGATATCTCGACCCGTTCAAAAGTTTTCGATCAATTTAGATTCCAGACCAGTGTTTTTGGGTATAACTTGAAAGTTATAAGAGCTAGTGGCACTAAATTCGCAATGTATATTTTCGTATACCATACTGAAGTACATGTTTGAAATTTTGGATAAATCGAATAATACTTATTTTTGGAGGTATGACCTTCGGTGTGTGTGTGTGTGTGTGTGTGTGTATTTCCATGTATGAATGCAGATAAAGAATTTTGAATGTAAGAACTGAGTTCAGGGTATCTCCTAGTCGGGAACTCGCGACTAGAGAACTCTTACTTGTTTTTTATTATTATTTGCTTTCTCTAGAGTCTAGACTCAAGACCACTGCACCCTCACTTTGTTGTTCCACAAAAACCTAATCAATAGTAAATCATAGGATACAGAGTAATATGCATATGTTGTAATGCTTTCTTTCTTTCTTGTGGCTTTTTCTATAACTGTCGCTTTCAAAACTAGCTTCATATACATACATATGTATGCATATATGCTGATATGGCTGGTCCGATAACGCTGTGTGTAATTTTGTGTGATTGTATTTGTTGAAATTTTCAGGCGTATTTTACTACGATTCGCGTGGACTTTATTTGCTCTGAGCGAAGCGACCTAGTAAGATATGTAAATTAATCCATCTCAGTCTAACAGATTGCATCGCTACACTTATTAAGTAATTGTGGTCCCGCATTGAACTTAAATTGGTTCAAGCTTCTGAGGGTGGCCTATACCGTAACGAGAAACGGGAAAGTCAAACATTTATCTTCTGATGCTGAAACACCCTTGCAAATGAGAAGAACTGTTTCTTTTTCTATTGTAAAACTAATTGTACATTATTTATTTATTAAATGATGTTTGAAGTCTAGGAAGGGCATTTGTATGGACTTAAGAAGCCAATTAGGTCGTTTACAAGCCATTTTTTTTTGTCATTTTGGCATGATTTTTGACAGAAAAATGAAACACCTCAGAATAATTTTTCTTATACTTTTTAATACTAATTTTGACACCCACAATCGATTAAAAAAAGAATTTCAAGAATCTATTTTTTGAAAAATCAATTTTTGTAAGGGTCCCCCCTTATGCTTTCTTCTCAAAAATATTTGAAAAAATTTTACTTTCAATAATGCATAAACTTGAAATGTAGAAATGATATATAGGACAAACCATGAACAAAATGGCCTCATGCTTGAAAATCGGTTCAGTTTTGACGAAGTTATGTGAGTTTGAAGTCTAGGAAGGAACCAATTAGGTCGTTTACAAGCCATTTTTTTTGTCATTTTGGCATGATTTTTGACAGAAAAATGAAACACCTCAGAATCATTTTTCTTATACTTTTTTATACTAATTTTGACACCCACAATCGATTAAAAAAAGAATTTCAAGAATCTATTTTTTGAAAAATCAATTTTTGTAAGGGTCCCCCCCTTATGCTTTTTTTTTCAAAAATATTTGAAAAAATTTTACTTTTGATAATGCATAAACTTGAAATGTAGAAATGATATGTAGGACAAACCATGAACAAAATGGCCTCATGCTTGAAAATCGGTTCAGTTTTGACGAAGTTATGTGAGTTTGAAGTCTAGGAAGGAACCAATTAGGTCGTTTACAAGCCATTTTTTTTTGTCATTTTGGCATGATTTTTGACAGAAAAATGAAACACCTCAGAATCATTTTTCTTATACTTTTTTATACTAATTTTGACACCCACAATCGATTAAAAAAAGAATTTCAAGAATCTATATTTTTAAAAATCAATTTTTGTAAGGGTCCCCCCTTATGCTTTTTTCTCAAAAATATTTGAAAAAATTTTACTTTCAATAATGCATAAACTTGAAATGTAGAAATGATATATAGGACAATCCATGAACAAAATGGCCTCATGCTTGAAAATCGGTTCAGTTTTGACGAAGTTATGTGAGTTTGAAGTCTAGGAAGGAACCAATTAGGTCGTTTACAAGCCATTTTTTTTTGTCATTTTGGCATGATTTTTGACAGAAAAATGAAACACCTCAGAATAATTTTTCTTATACTTTTTAATACTAATTTTGACACCCACAATCGATTAAAAAAAGAATTTCAAGAATCTATTTTTTGAAAAATCAATTTTTGTAAGGGTCCCCCCTTATGCTTTCTTCTCAAAAATATTTGAAAAAATTTTACTTTCAATAATGCATAAACTTGAAATGTAGAAATGATATATAGGACAAACCATGAACAAAATGGCCTCATGCTTGAAAATCGGTTCAGTTTTGACGAAGTTATGTGAGTTTGAAGTCTAGGAAGGAACCAATTAGGTCGTTTACAAGCCATTTTTTTTTGTCATTTTGGCATGATTTTTGACAGAAAAATGAAACACCTCAGAATCATTTTTCTTATACTTTTTTATACTAATTTTGACACCCACAATCGATTAAAAAAAGAATTTCAAGA
Organism: Drosophila maculinotata; assembly: GCA_035045305.1. Taxonomy (NCBI): domain Eukaryota; kingdom Metazoa; phylum Arthropoda; class Insecta; order Diptera; family Drosophilidae; genus Drosophila; species Drosophila maculinotata. The sequence goes on from JAWNPD010000387.1 coordinate 14,580,323, forward strand.
ATCTATTTTTTGAAAAATCAATTTTTGTAAGGGTCCCCCTTATGCTTTTTTTTCAAAAATATTTGAAAAAATTTTACTTTTGATAATGCATAAACTTGAAATGTAGAAATGATATGTAGGACAAACCATGAACAAAATGGCCTCATGCTTGAAAATCGGTTCAGTTTTGACGAAGTTATGTGAGTTTGAAGTCTAGGAAGGAACCAATTAGGTCGTTTACAAGCCATTTTTTTTTGTCATTTTGGCATGATTTTTGACAGAAAAATGAAACACCTCAGAATCATTTTTCTTATACTTTTTAATACTAATTTTGACACCCACAATCGATTAAAAAAAGAATTTCAAGAATCTATTTTTTGAAAAATCAATTTTTGTAAGGGTCCCCCCTTATGCTTTTTTCTCAAAAATATTTGAAAAAATTTTACTTTCAATAATGCATAAACTTGAAATGTAGAAATGATATATAGGACAATCCATGAACAAAATGGCCTCATGCTTGAAAATCGGTTCAGTTTTGACGAAGTTATGTGAGTTTGAAGTCTAGGAAGGAACCAATTAGGTCGTTTACAAGCCATTTTTTTTTGTCATTTTGGCATGATTTTTGACAGAAAAATGAAACACCTCAGAATCATTTTTCTTATACTTTTTTATACTAATTTTGACACCCACAATCGATTAAAAAAAGAATTTCAAGAATCTATTTTTTGAAAAATCAATTTTTGTAAGGGTCCCCCCTTATGCTTTTTTCTCAAAAATATTTGAAAAAATTGTACTTTCAATAATGCATAAACTTGAAATGTAGAAATGATATATAGGACAAACCATGAACAAAATGGCCTCATGCTTGAAAATCGGTTCAGTTTTGACGAAGTTATGTGAGTTTGAAGTCTAGGAAGGAACCAATTAGGTCGTTTACAAGCCATTTTTTTTTGTCATTTTGGCATGATTTTTGACAGAAAAATGAAACACCTCAGAATCATTTTTCTTATACTTTTTTATACTAATTTTGACACCCACAATCGATTAAAAAAAGAATTTCAAGAATCTATTTTTTGAAAAATCAATTTTTGTAAGGGTCCCCCCTTATGCTTTTTTTTCAAAAATATTTGAAAAAATTTTACTTTTGATAATGCATAAACTTGAAATGTAGAAATGATATATAGGACAAACCATGAACAAAATGGCCTCATGCTTGAAAATCGGTTCAGTTTTGACGAAGTTATGTGAGTTTGAAGTCTAGGAAGGAACCAATTAGGTCGTTTACAAGCCATTTTTTTTTGTCATTTTGGCATGATTTTTGACAGAAAAATGAAACACCTCAGAATCATTTTTCTTATACTTTTTTATACTAATTTTGACACCCACAATCGATTAAAAAAAGAATTTCAAGAATCTATTTTTTTAAAAATCAATTTTTGTAAGGGTCCCCCCTTATGCTTTTTTCTCAAAAATATTTGAAAAAATTTTACTTTCAATAATGCATAAACTTGAAATGTAGAAATGATATATAGGACAATCCATGAACAAAATGGCCTCATGCTTGAAAATCGGTTCAGTTTTGACGAAGTTATGTGAGTTTGAAGTCTAGGAAGGAACCAATTAGGTCGTTTACAAGCCATTTTTTTTTGTCATTTTGGCATGATTTTTGACAGAAAAATGAAACACCTCAGAATCATTTTTCTTATACTTTTTTATACTAATTTTGACACCCACAATCGATTAAAAAAAGAATTTCAAGAATCTATTTTTTGAAAAATCAATTTTTGTAAGGGTCACCCCTTATGCTTTTTTCTCAAAAATATTTGAAAAAATTGTACTTTCAATAATGCATAAACTTGAAATGTAGAAATGATATATAGGACAAACCATGAACAAAATGGCCTCATGCTTGAAAATCGGTTCAGTTTTGACGAAGTTATGTGAGTTTGAAGTCTAGGAAGGAACCAATTAGGTCGTTTACAAGCCATTTTTTTTTGTCATTTTGGCATGATTTTTGACAGAAAAATGAAACACCTCAGAATCATTTTTCTTATACTTTTTTATACTAATTTTGACACCCACAATCGATTAAAAAAAGAATTTCAAGAATCTATTTTTTGAAAAATCAATTTTTGTAAGGGTCCCCCCTTATGCTTTTTTTTCAAAAATATTTGAAAAAATTTTACTTTTGATAATGCATAAACTTGAAATGTAGAAATGATATATAGGACAAACCATGAACAAAATGGCCTCATGCTTGAAAATCGGTTCAGTTTTGACGAAGTTATGTGAGTTTGAAGTCTAGGAAGGAACCAATTAGGTCGTTTACAAGCCATTTTTTTTTGTCAGTTTGGCATGATTTTTGACAGAAAAATGAAACACCTCAGAATCATTTTTCTTATACTTTTTTATACTAATTTTGACACCCACAATCGATTAAAAAAAGAATTTCAAGAATCTATTTTTTTAAAAATCAATTTTTGTAAGGGTCCCCCCTTATGCTTTTTTCTCAAAAATATTTGAAAAAATTTTACTTTCAATAATGCATAAACTTGAAATGTAGAAATGATATATAGGACAATCCATGAACAAAATGGCCTCATGCTTGAAAATCGGTTCAGTTTTGACGAAGTTATGTGAGTTTGAAGTCTAGGAAGGAACCAATTAGGTCGTTTACAAGCCATTTTTTTTTGTCATTTTGGCATGATTTTTGACAGAAAAATGAAACACCTCAGAATCATTTTTCTTATACTTTTTTATACTAATTTTGACACCCACAATCGATTAAAAAAAGAATTTCAAGAATCTATTTTTTGAAAAATCAATTTTTGTAAGGGTCCCCCCTTATGCTTTTTTTTCAAAAATATTTGAAAAAATTTTACTTTCAATAATGCATAAACTTGAAATGTAGAAATGATATATAGGACAAACCATGAACAAAATGGCCTCATGCTTGAAAATCGGTTCAGTTTTGACCAAGTTATGGGAGTTTGAAGTCTAGTAAGGGCATTTGTATGGACTTAGATGCCAATTAGGGTGTTTATTTGAAAAAATGTAAGAATTTTTAAAAATTACAATTTTGTCAATTTCTTAACATTTTGTATTTATTACACTTGGTTCTTTCACTCGTAATAAATTTAGTTGGTAATCTGGGAAATCCCTATCACGTTTTATGAAAAACTCTTTAGACCTTCACACTAGCAAGGGTATTTAAACAATCAAAACTTAAGCAGCGTGGTTTTCCATTAACGATTTTGTACCTAGCTGCTTTGTTATCAGTTTTTTATGTACACAGAGACGAGTATCACACGTTTTGGCTTTGCTTGGTATCAGACACAAAAGTTGGTGTCCACTGTTTGTCATCTAGTATTAATTTAGCATTTTCGATTATTTTCAGCGATTCACTTGCGCTCGTCCACAAATCGCACTTTCGAGCCGAAGCCGTGATCAGAGGAAGGTCGTCGTCGTGCCAGCCGGAAAATGGATATAACAGTGCACGATAATGGTTATCAGAACAACAGCTACTGTCCGGTGGTTGGCAACCGCACCACTTTGTTCATTAGCGCATATAATGGCATACCAGAGACTCTAATACTGAATACAATCTTTTGGGTGCTGCTCATCCTACTCTTTACGACGCTGCGTCACCAGGCGAGCGACTACCGTTTGGCACTGGTCAATACCAATGGCACCAAGAAGCGTTGGACGGAAATCTTTTACTCGCGTGCCGCCAGCGTTGTGGAGCCCCAAGCAGGCACATCCACGCAACAGAATCCCACTCCCCGGCCCAGTGTAGAATCACACCCGTCTCAGCATGCGGACTCTACGCCGCTCTCGCCCATCCAAACCGAACCGGGCATTTTCAATTGGATACGTGTGACGTTTAAGCTACGCAAAGAAACCATTTTGCTGCACTCTGGCCCGGATGCAGTACACTATTTGTCGTTTCAGCAGCATTTGATGGTTGTTATGGCCCTGGTCACCATCATCTCGCTAGCCATCATACTGCCCATTAATTTTCTTAATGGACCCAAGGACACCACGTACGATGTGAACGCATTTGGACGCACCACAATGGCCAATCTGGAGCCGGATTCATCGTGGCTGTGGGTGCACACCATCATTACCATATTGTATATACCGCTGGTGGTGCTCATCATGCGTCGCTCCTCCGGTCGCAATGCCTTCAAAAAGGCCGCCACTCGTACCATCATGATATCAAATATATCCAATAGGTTGTTTGCAACTACATTAATTTATTCTTTATAAGGAATACGTTTATTTATATTGTTTGTTTTTGCTTACAGTGATCGCAACAAAACCGTTATACGCAACTATATGCAGGAACTGTTCCCGGATGTGACCATCGAGAGTGTCAGCATTGCCTACAACATTTCACGGCTCTTTGTCCGCAATGCGGAGTTCGAAAGAGCGCACGAGGCACGCGTCTATTGTGAGCATCATCGCGATCGGGACACATTAATGGCAAAGCCGGAGATGTGCTCGTGCAAGAAGGAGAACGCCTTCGAGTATTATCAGCGCGAGGAGCGCAAATTGTCCGGCGATGTGGCACGTTTGCGTGCCTCGACAATGAACGAACCATTGGACATTGCATTCCTAACCGTCTCCACGGTGCAGGAGGCGCAGAATATTGTCACCCACTTCACGCCCGGCACGTACAGGCAGTGGCACATGATGTTCGCACCATCGCCGGATGACATCTTCTGGGAGAATCTAAATGTCAACAAGAGCCATTGGTATTTGAAATTCGTGTGCGTAAACGTTGTGCTCTTCATTGTGCTGTTCTTCCTGACCACACCGGCCATGGTGGTCAATTTGCTTAATAGTCGTCCCTGGCTCAAGGATACGGAGACTAAAATTTCACCGCTTGTATCTGAGTTCTTGCCAACGTTGATGCTGTGGACGCTGTCTGCTCTGATGCCAGTAATTGTGTCCATTTCGGACAAATGGATGGGTCACTATACGCGCTCCAAGCAGAACTATTCGATAATGACAAAGTGCTTTGGCTATCTGCTGCTGATGATCTTGATATTGCCTTCGCTGGGACTAACATCGGCACAGGCACTATTGGAGTGGGGCCTTACAAACGACACTGGACGTTGGCAGTGCATTTTCTTGCCGGATCGTGGCTCGTTCTATGTCAATTATATTATAACCGCTGCCTTTATTGGTACTTCGTTGGAGCTGTTACGTTTCCCCGAATTAATTGTGTATATTTGGGCACTCCTCAAGGCCACTTCGAAGGCTGAGACGCCCTACATACGTAGATCCATATTGATAGAGTTCCCCTTTGGCACACACTACGCCTGGACAACGCTCGTCTTCACCATATCGATTGTGTACAGCGTGTTTTGCCCATTGATTATGCCATTTGCCATGATTTATATTTGCCTAAAGCATATGGTGGATCGGTATAATCTTTATTTCGCCTATGGGCCCTCAAATATGATATCACGAAAAGGTGGCAAAATACACTCCACGGCTGTCACAATGACCAAGTTCTCTGTACTAATATTGGTCCTGGTGATGGCTATGATATGCTATTTCCGCGGCGATACCGGCATGGCTAGATTTTTGATATTAATCATTACCTTGGCCATTACGGTGACGTTGTTCATATTTATGTCGCCCATTAAGCGCTGCGCGGCCACACGACGTCCCAGTATTGTGGAAATCGCTGGGCCTGCACCCGCCTATATACCCGATGTACTGAGGACACACACACAAACAAGCGCTAGGCCCTCGGTGGCTGGCTTTGGTGGCTATGGATCGGACAATGTCTCCGATTACGACAGCTCCCAATACAGTGTCAATAGCGTGGAGGCGTAAGGCGATATCTTTTTATTTTTGGCTAAAATGGACTCTCAATATAAGCAATCAAAGAGTTGACATTTACATATTTTTATATCAAATTTTTTATAAGCCGCTGATAACTTTCCAAGTGTTGTTAATTGTGCAAAAAAAAAAGCCTTGTTTGCAAATGAATGGAAAATGTGATAGAAATTAGCCTCGTTATTTGCGTCTGAGTTCAGTTTAAAGTCGTTTTTTAAAAAACGTACCCTTCTGCGCCACCATAAATGTAATTTCTATTTGTATATATGCATGTCTATTCTATTTATAACTTTAATTTACTTTGTCTGTATAATTATTTGTAATTTCAATTGTATATACTATCTTTTTATCGCATATTGATTAACAAGGATATATTATATAACTGTAGCCACTCCAATTTGCAACTAAAATTTATAATATACATTATCTATTTCTTTACTTTAAGGACAACAGTAAAAGATCGTAAAACAGATACAAAAGCTGGTATTTAATAGAAAAAATGTCAACACTGATGTATGTATTTATACATGTGTTTTTTGTTTATATACCAAAAGTTATTAATAATAACGATTTAGCTTATGCTCTTTATTTGAAATACTGAGCAGGCTTTCCCAGCGGCTAAGCTTCCGGTGCAGAGTACCACTGGCAGTAAATGAAAGATACACTTTAAAGAAAATCTTTTGCAATGCCGGGTAACACCTTCTAGTTTATTGTATAGACTTAATAAAAAAAAGACATTATTATTAAAAATGAGAACAAAAATAATATCTGGTTGTTTCCTTTGTGTACAAATCGAAGACTAACTCGCGCATGACTATTTAATAACTCAGCGTAGAACATACGTGATTTTTGTAAAGTAAATAATAGTTTTTTGTACCGCATAATAATCTATCGAGTTTCTAATTCATCCCTGAGTCGAACGGTAGCTAAGTTTGTGTTATAACAGTTGGTAAATAACGAATTTTCCATATCATATTTTTCTGTGACAAAACACACTAAACATGTGTCTTCCTTAACTGAACCGAGGCCATTTGGTCACATCTCATCATACCATAAGGTTTATGCAGTTTCAATCATTTTATTTTTTTCAATTTTTTTTGGGAACAAATTATGTTTTTAAAAATAAGATGGATTGGACTGGAAAAAAGCGGAATAGGAAACACTGATGTATACAAGTAATTTTGTTTATTTATCGAAAATCATAAATAAAAAGGATTTAGTTTATGCGTATCCGTTTAACATACAGATTCATAATTACGAGTACTAGGTTTATTATTTATTTAAGTGTTCTATTAATATTAGCCTGCAAATGTTTCGTTTATTGTTATTTGAAGGACAAGTACTCAAAATCAATAATAAAAACAAAACCCATAAATAATATACGATCTCTGTAATTGGAAGTTATTTTAAATATTGCTGTAAATTGTTGTTCTTGACGATTTAGATATAACTCAAAGACAAACACAATTGTTGCAACGTTTTACTCTTTAAAGCCGCAAAGCTTTTGTAAATCAAACGCCTAATTTATTAGATGATACAGTAACTTACAAAGTAAAACGAATCGCAGCAATTAAACTAGTCACCACTCAAAACTCTGTGCGATCGTGAAAGAACTACAACTACAATATGTAATTGATAATTGCTCAATACGTTCGTCTCACGCAGATACCAAAAGATTTTCGTTGGACTTGTTTAGTATTTGATGTATGGTATGGTTTAAAAAAACTACATTCGCTTGTTTTGTGTTAGTTGGCCAAAAAATTGAATTTCCGCACATTTATGCCACATAGTTGTATTGATTTTGATTATCCTTGTCCCGCTCCATATAATCACGATCAATCAGTGACTCAATGCGCTTTTTCAGATCAGCAGGCTAAAATGTAAAACATTTATATAGAAAATCACACTAATTGTATATTGCTGCTATTACGCACCTTAACGGGAAATGTTAGTTGGTTGAACAGCTCGGTGATGAGCAAATTGTGGCTTAACGTTTTACGCATTTTCATAATGCGCACAATAGCCGCATCAATTTGATACTGACGATCCTGAAATACTCGCTCCTCCGTCGCCTTTTGCTCCTCGTTCTAAAAAATAAAAGAATTTACGATTTAAGAGCTATTTATGCAGTTGCTTTGCTTGCTTACCGTTTCTTTCATTTGTATTTGATTGATTTTGATGCGGAACAGTTTGTTGATGAACTCATTATTGAAATCAAACTGATCCTTATCCTCAATTTCGCGTCCTTTTGGCGCCTTAGTTATGACACGCGCACGTCCGCAGGCCAGCGACTGCAGAGTACGTCGCAACTCACCATCCTCAATGCTGGTGGCAGCCAATATCTCCTCGTAGCTCAGCGTTGGCTTATCATTGAACAACAGCAGCACGAGCGCTTGAAACAGAGATACCATCAAATCTTTTGGACCCTGAAAGCCAAATGCAATAATAATAAAATAATTAATGTTTTGACCTGGTTGAGAGATAAACCGTTTTCTAACCGCATCGAATTGTGCACGTAGCACGCAATTGCCCAGTGTTGGTTGCCATTGCAATTTTCGCCCGCTGTGTTTCTCCAGATAGAACTTGTTAAATATTTGCTTAGGGTTGATGAATTGCGGCGGCATTGTGACCTCGGTGGGCGCATATGTTGGCCAATAGCCCATGGTCAGAATGCTGACAGTTAAATCCAGATTAGTTACATCACGATTGTTGCTAAGCGCATGACCGCGAAATGCCAAATTGACATCACGACTCAATTCCATATCCTTGAACATCCCCTCCAGCTTGGATGTAAAGCCACCACCGCATTCCTGTTTTAGTTTCGACAGCATGCTCTTCTCAGAGTCCACCGAGGCAGACTTGCCTACAAGCAAACGCTTGGCCAGATCCTGTCCACATTAATATTAAGCAATTAGACAAATTGTATAATAAGATGTAATTTTATGTATGTTTAACCTTTTTGTAGAATGCTTCAAAGACGTCCTTGCCATGTATAAAACGAAACAGAACCATGATCTTATCCAACGTCTTTTCCAGCTCTTCATCGGTGGTGCCCTTGTTGCCTGAGCGCAATTTCATGTCAACATATTTAGCTGTTGAAAATAAATGTAGGTAAACAGAATCATCTAATTATTTATATATCAGTTGACAGCATACCAATGAGTTCCGCCGGTTTGTTGGCGCGCTGATTGATGAAGAATTCGAAGGCCTCGCGAAGCGAATTCGTGAATTTTTCATTGTGCTCAAAGCAATTGCGCACAATTACATCCATTTTGTCCTTAAAGTCCAGCAGGTCCTGAACCATACTCTTATCCTTCTCGGGATCGATGACAATAGTGCGTCCCTTTTTCTATAAAAAATAAGAAGTAGAAGAGTATTACAAAAAATGTAGTAAAAATAAATGTTAGTTTATCTTGCCTTAATGTAACCGTTAAAATTGCCACATAGCTCAGAAGTGCCGTTTTTGACGCGACTAAGCAGTCCATACAAAAGGGTTAGATCGTTCAGTCTGTTGTCCTCTAGCAGTGAGTCAAGGCCCTTTTGCAGAATTGTCGTTAAGTGTTCGGCAAGTAGTTCCTTTTCTACATTATATATTAAAGGATGTCTGCACAAAAAGTGTAAGATTTTAAGATAAGTAAATATATAACATGGTTTGTATTATATGTCATACTTTGTGCTGGAGTCTAGATAATGCAACAGACGCTCGTTTTCCTCGGCCAGGCGTTTGCTCACATGCTGTAAGTACTCGGGCACCTCCAACTCCTGCATTTTGCGTTGACTTTCAGCCTTGTACAATTGATTGGTCGCATCCAGGAACTTCTCCTCAAATGCGCTGCTATATATCTGCAGATCACACAGCATCCGCACCAAACTCTTTAGCAATCCACGATCCACTGTCGCGCCCTGACGTTCCTTCTCGATGAGCGTCAGCAGGCCGTCGACGGTGCGCTTCTGTACCACGCTGTTCTGTGCAAAGTGAATACGAAAGAGGTCCAGCCCCATGTCCCATATCGAGTGTATCGACGAATTTTGCAGCACATACGTGCGATCCATATATAAAAATATACTGCGTATCATGATCATTTGCTGGCAAAACGATAGCCACCAATTGTTGATCTTCTCCAGCAAAACCTAAATCAAAATTTTACATTATATTTGGTTTCTTTACATAATGTATGCGGTTGGATTGGAATTAGAGAGGTATTTATTTCAGTTAAACTGATAGAAATGGTATACAATATAAAGAAATTATCTGGAATATAGTATAAAACAGAAGTTTGACTACTGGAAAAAACTATGACACGATTTATTGGCCACAGTAGCTACTATGGTCAAACTCAAAACCTTTTATTGTCATAGAAAAGCCAAAAGTCTTTAAAAATTTTAATTAAATTACTTGGACTCTAATAACAAAACAAGGGGTACTATTTGTTATAATTATGGCTAAGACTTCAGAAAGATTGTTCTAAGCGTAGTTTTAATGACAGAGGTGAAGATAATTATTGAAGAATTAGAGGAGTAGCAGGGATATTACTATGTTGTGTGTATATCTTGGCTATTATCAGTTGATCTACTTACTAGTTTGTCCATGCTGCCGCCTGTGAGTTCCTTGAGCTTGATATTACGTTTGACGTGCTGTTCAGTCAGCTCCTTGAGTTTGGCATAAAGCTGTGCATCCATTTTATGACTGCACATATTCACAACGGCCTGGTAGAGCTCCTCCAGTGAATATTTGATGGGCTTTGACAGTTGAATGGCGATAACGGCCTCCTCGAGTTTCACGTAGGTGTCCTCAGAATAGTTATCGGGCAGTGTGGGTTTAGCTATAGCGAATATTCAAATGTAATCGTTATCGTTATCGCTGATGCTGCTGCTTACCCTTGAAGTTCTTAATAACAATCTTTTTGACATCGCCTGGCTTGGTATTGTGTATGGCGCCCATGCGATTTAAAAGATTTGAGGTAGTTGATGCTGCCGCTCGAATATCGTTGCCATGGTGCGTGCCCAGCTTCGAGAAGTTGGGCAATCTTTCGCCATTTGTGGACGCTGCTGAATTCATATTTGTATTTTGGGCGGCGAAGGCGCTCCGGCCAAGATTCGGGTTGTTGTTGCTGTTGTTGTTATCCCCCTTTTTGATACAGGCGGCAATATTCTCAGTATCGTGTAGTTCACTCGTATCCATTGACTTGTATTTCTTAGCAGCACTCATCGCTTGCAATGAGTGTGTGTTTGTGTAGTTTGTCTCCAATACGCGCTGAAGCCTCCTCAAAGAGCTCACGGCGTTGGCGAAAGGACTTCAATGACAGCTGCTGCTATTTATTGTTTGGCAATCAGAAATTTGCACTTACCAAATGCGACAATGTCGATAAATGTGTGAATTGACTTTTGCTAGTTTTGCACACTTCTCGCTGTCGCCATCAGCAATGAACTGGGTTAGCAATTGGGCAAAAGGCACTTTCTTTGTTGTTGTCCAAGAGGCTACTTGTGTGTGAACACCAAAATAATTCCGGAGCAAAAATGATGACAATATATTCACGTTAGTTATTTATTTCTACTACACAACTCAATTCGTGCATTGGAGATAAATGACAGAAATCGAATGTATATCGCACCACCACCACAATGTACACAATAGTTTATGTATCGATACTTTTACGATAATCAATTAATAGACATGCTTGTATGACAATACAACCACACTCGATCTGCATGATGAGTTCGATTCATACCCTCAAAGTTTGAACTTCAAACCATACCCGTTTTTTATAATTATTGAAAATTGAATTTGTTGTTTTTTTGGTAAAAACACAACCTTATATGTATGTATATTTAATAAGCGTTGAGTTTTTCTTTTATTTGTCTTAAATATAATATCAAATATGTTTTAAAAGGTAATATTAAGGGTTTTGCTAAATAAATACTGAAACGTGTATACAAAATGTAAAGGGTGTTGTTTACATTAAAAAAAAATTGTATCTACAGTTTACATATACATAATGATGTGTGTGATATACAACAAAGTCAAACAAGTCCAGAATTCTTAATGTTCTCTTGACAGCGCTTTGGAATAAGATATACATATACATATATATTTATATATATATTTTATATTTATGTGTGCTTAATTGGTAACAACTTCTAGGTACAGGGGGTTGAAATGTTTACTTATGTTTTTATTTATATAGCTTTATATGTTGTATATGTTGTATGTATATCTTTTGTTTATTTGTAATAGCATTTGGGCTTTACTTTTACGATTGCAATTGAGTTAAGCTTTAATCTGAGTAAACTTTTTTTATTAACGTTGTTTTATAAACTTTCATTTAAATCCATCAACAGTATTACATAATTTGTGTACGAGTTTATGCAAAGTAAAAAAGCCATACCAGGTCGGCTTTTTATTGTTAGTACATATGCATATCATATGTACATACATATATGTAAATATGGCAGCGTATTGTTAAGCATATATTAATACAAGTAATTTCATCATTTTCAGATACCGCTGAAGCGAATGATGTATTTAATTTTTACAGCATTACAGAAGTTACTTTTGAGGACAGCGTGATGTTTTGGCTAGCAAGTAAATTTAGTTAATAATATGATGATGGTAGTTAGAGATATAAATTATAGCCTATAACACATTTGCAGGACATATTCAGTTGTAAAAGCAATTCAAAGCGGCTCCTACTTATAGTATATGCTTTAAAAAAGGGACAATATCAATTTAAATATACACAGTAAGTGTTAACATACATAAGTATAGTATACTTTTAATATGTTCGCTTTTAAAAGAAAGAAATATAAATTATTTGATTTGCGTTCATCGCTTGAGACATTTGTATTGCTTTGTGTGTTTTTACAATCAATTAAACCAAACAAAATAAATACATACAGTTGTAATTTTTGTGATTAAAAAATGTAATAAATAAATAAATTGTTTTGTAAAACACACACACACAATCTCACATATTCACACGCTCACATACAGCCCTACACACGCAGACGCACAGATAGATACAAACTGAGATGCCAATTTAATCTGGCAGCATATGTACAAAACTAACGGGAAACATGCCACGTCTCGCCGGATGCCCCTCAATAATGCCCTCCATCCAGTTCTCATCATCGGTGCGCTCATTAAGCACAATCAGTATTTCACCCTCCTTAAATTCCAGCTCATCATCGTTGTCCGCCACACAATCATACAACGCTCGGCAGCGTCGTTGTCCATTCTAAATGATCACAATTAATATAATATTTAATTTATATTATTATCATATATCATTTACTTACATAGTGCAATTTGGCACCGGAGCCAACGACACTTGGGTTCTTTAGCTGATTGTCAGGCGACGAGTTTAGCCTATCATTATCGCTAGACGAGACATTTGACTCGGCGGAATGATCCAGACCGCCGCCAGACGAGTCCATATCCGTCTGCCAGGATTCGTAGTCGGTGAAATTTGTGGATTGATTGATGAGCTGTGAAATTGCAGGCATAAACATTAGGTCAATTGATATATATACACATATTTCACTTTTTGAGTTAGTGCAACAAATATTAGGAAACACAGAAGAACAGACAAAATTGTTTGAGTGTTTAAGTTTTTTTTTTTAGAGTATGCGCGCATGGAGTTAGAAGAGCTTTTGAAATAATGCACACGGCACATGTAGTAAAAAATTAAAAACAGGAAAGAACGAAACAACAACAAGAACGGCATAATTTTTTTTTGTTTGTTTGGTTTGTCTCTGCAATTTACCGTTTCCTCGCTGGAATGCTCTAATCTCAACAAGTTTTGTTGCTTGCGCTGAAAATTTGTGAATTACAGGAGATACACAGGATACATTGAAAACGAAAGTTCTCATCAACTAAACGCGCATCCTTATTGGTTTTAGCACAAACAAGGATGCAAACAACTTACCTTACGCGGCGGCGCAATGGGACCCTCATCCATTGAGCTAATGCTCTCGTTTGACTGTCCATTTGGTATCTCGCGCTCTGTTGAAGTAAAATCCATTATTTGTAAAAATCAATGAAATAAGTTGAGTTGTTTACCTGCCGGCGGACCGGGCGGTGGTATTTTGGGTCTCATTAGCGCCGATTTGTCCACATGCTTTAACATGGGCAGCTCTCCAGTGGGCGGCAGCACCAGCTTGGCACCAGCCAGATGAATATTACGATTCAGTGACTCGCCGCTGGGCGAGCGCTTGTGCCCAAATGTAGTCATCGGCATCAGACTGGTATTGCTGCCATTTCCAGCACCAGCACTGCTACCACTGCCAGCTCCACTGCCTGTAATCCGCGGTGAGCTCTCCACGCTGCGCATGTGCGGCAGCGTACCATACGCCACATCCATTGACTGATTTTTGTGATTGATGGAGCGTATGTCGTTCGCATCCATGTTCTGCGAGTGCCTGGGCGGATGTGGCAACGTGCCGTAAAATATACTAGTTGGAGCACCGCTCAAAGTGCCGGGCGGTGGAGCTGGCGCTGCGCGCTTCTTCAGGGAGTTCATGTTGGCAGTGGACGTGGACTTCCGTGCGCCCGTCACATGTGCCAACTCACTCTGCATATTCAAACTGTTGCGAGTCGCGCGAACATTTTGACTGCAGGCAGAGCTGGGACTAGAGCCACCGCCTCCATTGTTGCCACTGCTGCTGCTGACAACACCCAGATTGTTGCCACTGCCCAAATACTGGCCAACATTCGTGTGCTGTTTGGGCGAGGTGCCGGCGGACTGAGTATAGCTGGGCAGCGTAAACTGACGGTTTGGACAATTGGCAATTGGACTAGAACTGGACTGTATGGAATCGCAAGTGGAGGAGCGTGAGCGCAACACTGGCGAATCGCCACCAGCAAAACTGGGTGGGCGTGAGCGGGACTTCTGTGATTAGAATATAAAAAAATATTATATTTACAGTATAAATATAATGTTGTTGGTACATATCAATAATTGGAATTATTTAACTGGGCAGTTTAATTATTGATAGTATAATTGACAAATACTCACGCGCTCGTCGATGACAGTTTCATCGTCACTGAAATCAGTGGAGCCATCCTCGTTAGGCAGATTCCAATCGGTGTTGATGTGATCAAAGGCGCTCTTCTCCCGCTGTATGGCACATTCAATCTGCAATAAGGAAACACAAATAGTATATATCTAGAAGCTTAATAATTTGATTTGCAGCATTTGCTTACCAGCTCCTTGCAGCTATTGTGACCCATCTCTTTGGCAATGTCCAGCGCTGTCTTATTCTGTGAATTTCTAAGCTCATAGTCAGCGCCGGAGCGCAGTAGGAGCTTCATGCATTCGCGACGATCGTGCAGCGCACATAGATGCAGCGGCGTATTCTTGCCGTAAACATCAAGCAGACCGGGCGGATTGGTGGCCTTGTTCAAGCCCTTGGGCGGCATATTCTGTATGAGGAAATCAACAATGTGCAGCGTTGAGCCGCCCTCGCGCAAAACGGCCAAATGGAGGGCAGTTTCGCCCGCATCGGAGCTGGGCAAACAGCAGGTGAGATCGGCGCCTTCAGCCCACACCTGTAGCAGCTGACTCATATCCGCATTGACAATCGCCTGCTCCAGATCACAGCGCAGATCATTATCATCGGCACAGGTGCGCATCACATAACGCTTAGCAACATATTTAGCGCGTATGAAATCGTAGCGCTCCTCCCTGCAAAAATAAATACACATGATTACAATAAATGGATATGTTCAGTTCCAGTTCAGCGAGCTTACATGCTGCTCTCATGGCTGAGCTTGCCCCTGCCCAGCTTGGCCTCCATAATGTCATTCAGTGTGCTGTTGCCCATGGCCCGCGCTATCAGCAGATTCGCTGTGGTCAGATTGTCCAGCGTGAGGCTCTGTATACGCGAGTGATGCACGCCGAGATCACGATGCACACCCGAACATTGGATGCACACCAGGATACCAAAGTTGAGGCTAATCCAGGTGACATCGTTACGTGAGCCACAATCGCAGCATCTATCGTTGCCTGGCAGCAGTTGCACATAACGAATCACTGTCTTTTGTAGCTCCACCAGGCTGGGACTCATCTGGGGATTGGCATGCTGAAAGGCCTTGGTTAGAGCTTTCTCCTTGCAGTTAACCAAAACAGCCATCCAGGCTTTCTGATCCGATTCGTCCTCCGCTTGAAAATGATACGGGCGATTGTCTAAAGGAGATTAAAGTTTAAGTAATGTGGATGTGAATGTGGCTCAATCACTTACAGCTGATTAGATCGAAGCCACGCTTGTCATCTGGCACAGGTTTAATCTGACAGGTGAGCAGATTCACTCGCGTCGGCGGCTTCGATTCGTCCGCATGGAAAATGTCCAGGAACCCATCGCTAGTGACGTGACAGCGTCGCTTTTGCCACACGCGTCGCACCTTGCCCTCGCTCTTCTTCAGCAGATGTCCCTGACGCGTTACCCCGTGATGCTTGTCGCCCTGCAGCTGATGCAGCGAGTATCCGGCGCCCGCACCGCCACCCCCGCTGCGATTTTCCGACATCGTCGCATTGTCTACGCGCTCAAAGTCCGGCGTGCTGCGCAACAATGTTCGCAAATCAAGCAAGCTGCGCCTGTCCTCGTCCTGCTTCTGCTTGATCACATGCAGCTTGTCGCTCAGATCGCCAATGTACGTGCCAAAGTGTTCGATCGTTTGCAGTCCATCTTTGAAGTAACTGCAATGCCAATGACTTCAGTTATATAAATGCGTACACAATAAACAGTAAACAAAAGCAAATAGCCAATAGGTAATGACAGTGAGTGATCGAATAGAAGATACCGTATACCTGTACCCAGGTTTTTATGATTATTAATATGATTTGAATAAATGAATTAATCGGAAAAGATATATCAGATCTTATTTGTGATATTTGATTAATTTAAGGTGTTGAAGATGGATACTTTATAAATTCAGAGTTGCCTGTATCCGACGGTTACATACAATTGCATAACTTCAATCTGCCCGTTTTAACCCATTTTAACAGGCTTACAAGGTATACAAATTAGCATGCAGCTCAGCTTAGCCTGGGCCCAAAATAAAAGAAAACTTACTTATTAAGCGCGTGATAATACTCGATGAAATGCTGCAGCAACTCAATGCCAGTTTTTGTTTTGATCTCTTTGTATTTGAGCAGATACTCGCAGGTCTGCAGCTGATAGAGACGACGCTCCTTTTCCATTTCATCGGCAACGACAGCGGCATCGATCTCTGTGCGCACCATGCCCGCCTCCTTGGCCTGCGCCTTTTTTTCTTTTTCAATTTTGATAAACTTGGCTTCGTAGTCTTTGGCCGCCTTATCGAAGGGACGCTTCATATCGCCCTTGACGCCACGCAGTTCGCTCTTTAGCATCGAATCCACCGGAAACATGACAATGTTGTTGATGTTTTGCATCTGGCATTGAAAGTGGGACAACAAGATATGTTCAGGGTTAGTTAATTCAAATGAGTTCAAAGTGCTGTAAAGTTTTCTCATGTTCAATGCGCGTTATATAACTATAACTGCTTTGTAAATAATATTAGAATTACAGTGTTATCACATTGTAATGCACCGCAGAAAAACACAATGCTAGTCAGTTGCTTAACCTGCCATGAACTTTGCATTTAACATGAAAAAACTGACTTCAAGAAATACATATATAATTTATTTATTTCTCTTTAAATTATTCAACCACATACTTACCAGTGTTTTCATCAGCGCACTGAGCTCTTTGGTGACCACAGAGAACTTGAGAAACGCAGCGCCAATGTCGGGCTCATCCTGATCAATGACCTTGCCGCCCAGCCGCTCCATGGCGCGCACCATAAACATTTCATTGTCCACATGAGCTATATGTTATAGAGTTTTATATAAGTAAATTAATATACTTGTAGTTAACTATTATCACTTACTATTGCCAGAGTTATGTATGGCTTTGACGGCCTTCTTTAGTTTGGTAAGACCCTCGCGATCAAACTCCAGACGCTACAAAAAAAATATATAAATGGAATATGGGTTATATTAGTATTATGATTGATATATCTATCGTATGGCATTACATATGTATATAGCAAGACATTCCCAAACAATTTATTCTTCTTTATTTGCATATAACACGTGATTCCATGCATTTTGGCGGGATTTTCCCCTTTTACCCCTCTTTACACATACTCATGCAGTTTCATAACTAGTTTAACCTCTTGACTTTTTAATTAATATTAATTCGTTTCATTGAATTAGACACGCTGCTAAATGGAGGCAATCAGTGCTTGCTTGCATGCATTTGAAATAAGTTTGAAGAACTTTTTAAAGCTATGAACTATTATGAAAAGAATCCCTTTTTAATATTAATAAATATTATGGGGTTTGAAAGTCAACAAGTGAATCAATGATTAGATAAATCAGGAATACGTACGTAATTTTACAAACATAGAATTAGGAAAACCATTTACGAGAGCAATTTCATATCTAAGGTACTATTTGAGGTTTACCAACTGAAATAGTGAGTGGGCAGCGATAACATTAACGTTCCGAAGATGTTGTTAAAAGCGTGCTAATAAAGATTAGTCATAGTATATACATACATATGTTTATAAGCATTTGTGGCAAATATTTGGAACGCAAATTGCTTAGAACAATAACATATTAAGTTGGTCAACCCAACAACTGGTTTCCGTTTCTCTTTCTAGCGACCAAGCGAGTTTTTTCCCCCCCTTTTTTTTGTTATTTTTTTTTATTCCGTTGTGTCTTGATAACAAAAGACGAAGTTCGTAAAACGTTGAGACGCCGCCTGGTCAAGTTACTTTTAGCCGAAAGCCGCAGAGTATTTATATTACTATAGAGATATGCGTATTGTGAATAAGCTGCGCTGTAAATAATACTCTTATTGTATGCGAGGATTTAATTCTGATTTCATATAGAGCAGGCATATACATAGGTATACGTGAATGTTATATTATGTATTTAAGTAGTATAGAAAATTCTATTTTGGCTGCTTTACGAGTGTGCCAAAAAAAAAAACCAAGACTGAAATGAAAGGTGTGTCTTTTTGGGCTCATTTATTGATTTACCCATTTAGGGCGAACTTTGGAAACCCATCAGAGAAATTAAATATTAAACATTTAATTTGCTGACAAACATTCGTCAGGAACAAACAAAATCTGGGCGCGATGGGTGACGCTTGTGAAACAAATATTAAAGCTAATTTGCTGTACACTGGTAAAAATTAACAACATTTAACTAAAGTGTTATTTAATAAACAATCAACATTATTGCCAGAAACTACAAACTAAATTTTTTAATAATTAAACACAATTCTTCTTTCGCTCAATTGAGCTTTATGTCATGCTTTAAGTACTTTAGTACAACCGAAAGGTTTGTTAGCTTTTTGAATGTATATCAAGTTAAAGCCTAATCCAAGCATTATTCAGTTGGACAAATTTAATTTGTGCCGGGAGGCCACTGTGCCTCTGCCGACAGCTTGGGCTAATTTTAGCGAAAGAATTGGAGCGCAGAGATTTCGATGAGAAATGCTTTTAGGGAACAGCAGCAGCATGCACAGGAATTTCATGCATAATCAACTGTGGGTGCGCCTACTGTATATGTACATATATATATATATATATATATATATATAAGAAAGTATGTATATAGTGGTTACTCGATTGATAAGCTCTGATCGCTGGTAAGCTGCAACTTTAAGCTAAAATATGCGGCGCATATGGCAATGTCTGCTTTATCATATACGCCTTTTCCGCCCGCACTTGCCCTTATCAGCAGCAGCAAGTATGTGTGCGTGTGTGCTTGTTGGTTTTTTATGGGGTGTAACAGCAGCTGCAATGACTAAAAATAAAACAATGCTTTGCTAGAGGGGGCAAGTCGACGGGTAGGGGGTGTTAGCCAGCTGCATTGATTTAAGAATGTGCACTTTCATTATTTATGACTCTTAACGGAGGAAGATGAAACCACCTGCAATTGTCGACGACGTCATCATAGAACAATTGAGAGAAAGAGAGAGTGAGTGAGTGAGAGAGAGAGCAGAGAGGCACATGATGACTGTGGGGTTCGCTTGGCGCAGCGCCAAATCAAATGCAGTTTTTTTTTTTTTTTATTTCCATAGGCCACACTGTGAGAATACATAATAAACAGATTTGTTTTTTTGTGGGGGAGTACATAAAGAGCTGTAAATGTGTGTGTGTGCATGCAATTTATTCTACTGGATCATTGATTAGCTACCTTGAACTTTTTATGAGGATGCGAGACTGAGAGAGAGAGTTGATGCTTACCTCTTCCAATATGCTAATCGTTTGACGGCAATCGGGCATGCGGGATGCAAATGTGGAGGTGGTGGGCGAATTGTAATCGTCTCGTGTCTCCTCCACAAACTCCGAGATGCCAATTAATGCTGGCGGCATTTTTAATGTTGTTGATTTTACTTTACTTTTTGCTGGGCACACTTATTTTTCTGCTTCTCTTTTTGCACACTTAACAGCGGAACCTCAAGGACAACCAGGCAACAACAACAAAGTAACGAATAACGGGTAGAGTGGAGAGTAGAAACACGACACGGACAGCTGCCAGCAACAAAGGATCACACGAGAGGCAACACGATGCCTTCTTCGTATATATTCGTGTCTGTGTCTGTTTGTGTGAGAGAGTGCGTTTGTACTGTTTGCTGTTGTTGTTGTCTGTATGTGTGTGTACTATTTTTTACTCTCTTTTCACGTTATATATGTAAAATTCCTTTTTGTTTTTGTATACTACTACACACTTTTACACACGCTGCCGTTGCACATTAGATTTATATGTACACTTTTCAGGCGCGCCATCTGATCGCCTCATCATCATCTTGCAGCTAAATTCGAGACACAATCAAAGTCGCAATCGAAGTCACAATTAATGTTACTGTTACAGTTGTAGAGAAATGCGCCGCGCATATTTACAGACAGAGTAACGGTTTGTTTGGTCACATTGCTAACAGTTGTATGCATTAATTATAAAAAACATGGTTACGGTCGATTTTTCACGTTTTTTTATGGGACGCGCCCGCGGCTGTAGCTAAAATTAAATATTATTAATATTGCAGTTTTTTGCTGCTCTGCTGGCGTCGTCGTCGCGTACACTGTTGCAGTGTTGCCCCATAGTTTGATTTTAAAAAGGTGCTAAAAATGACCAAAAGCAAAAAAAAAAGTTGTACAGCCACACAGGGCTGCAATCTGTTATTAATTCCATAAAAGTAGCTCATTCAAAAATGAACTGATGGGCAGTGGCAGGTTTTTTGCATGGCTAGTATGCTGTTCTGGAAATGACAAACATAATAAATGCAGCTAATTGTCGCTGATATATATGCCTTAAATTATTTCATGCGAGTGTGTTATAACATCTATTTTCCAAAATGTATTACACCAAATAAATTCCTCGTGTAATACATTAATGTATACATATAATTATAATATCAGTTACAATTATTTTTCTATTCAATTTTTTTTGTCCACTGTTCGACATTTAATAAATTAAAAATATTGAGAGCAAGCAAGCCCTGCTAGCGGCGTATGGAGCTACTTTGAGTGAACAAGTTCGTTTGCTTCGTTTCATGAACTTGATAATATAGTTCACAGAGTAAACTTTATTCATTACTGAACAAACAAGCAGTACAGTAAAAACTAATACTTTGCTTCTAATCACAAATCAAAAAATAATTAATATCTATATATATTATTTATCAAAAAATTAACAAATGGCTGGAAAAAGACAAGCTACATCGCATTTAGACCACACTAACTGGGAGCAGGAGGATGAGCCTGAGGAGCGTGGCACATTCAAAACGGCGCCGCCAGAAGAACTTAAAGCACGCGTTATCAAAAAGGCAACAAGACGCCACCAAGCGGTAGCAACCGGCGAGGTCGCCAAAGATAATGATAATAATGATGCCACCGATACTCCACGTAAAAGTGTATTTAGCGGATTCTCAGGTGGGTTTAATATAATTTACTTTTATTTCATAAAAATGTAATTTCCTGGTTACGTTTAGGATTCGGCACTTCCGGAGCCAGTACGTCTTCCGGAGTCGCTTCCGGTTCGCCCTTTGCATTTCTATCTCACCTGTCGCCGGCGGCGTCGTCGGCGTTTTCCGCATCAGCTGGTGGCAGCGGAGATGCCAAAAGGAAAATGCTTTCCAGCGATGCAAATTTTATGAATGATTTAAGCACCAGCACCGCCGCAGCAACAACAACTTCAGCAGCCACCACTTCAATTTTTGCCAATATTGGCAACACGGCTGCTGATGCTACCAAGTCGCCCAAGGCGTCCGATTCTATGTTCAAGTCAGCTGTGGATTCCGTGGAGCAGCCATCGACGAGCAATAATAGTACATTAAACGTTTCCTTTGAGTTTCGCAATAATGTTGGTACATTGAATCTGGCAATAATGAAATTTTTGCAAGCACACATGGACAAGAATCCGTACTGCATACTAACGCCAGTGTTTGAGAGTTATAACAAATACCTGAAGGAGCTGGAACCGAAGGCAGAGATCAAAACTACTCCAAAAACTACAACAAAACTAGCAACAACCGCAGCAACTGCAGCTGCCAGCTTTTCGTTTGGTAAACAAAACACTTCCTCAGCTGGTTCGACTGCCACCGCCACCGACACTGCTACACCGTCCTTGACTGCTGCATCCACTCCAGGTTTCTCGTTTGGCAAGCCGAGTACTTCTACTGCTGCCGCCGCCCCCGCAACAGCAGCTTCGTCCACGGCTGCTGCCAGCTTCTCGTTTGGAAAGCCCAGCACTTCCCCCTCATCAGCAGCACCGTCCTTGCCTGCTGCCGGCTTCTCGTTTGGAAAGTCTAGCACTTCTACTACGGCCGCCACCGCAACAGCCGCACAGTCTTCGGGTGCTGCCAGCTTCTCCTTTGGCAGGTCCAACACTTCCACCGAAATCGCAAAACCAGCACCGCCAGCTGTCACTTTCTCGTTTAGCAAAGCCAGCAGCGAAATCGCTTCAACATCTTTGCCAACCGCTCCCGATGTCAACTTCTCGTTTGGCAAACCCAGCACTCCCGTTGCCGCCGTTAACGCCACCGACACTGCGTCATCGTCTTTGGCCTTCGGCAAGAAACCGAATTGCACAGTTACCAGTGGGGGCAGCACAAGCACAGTGACAGCGCCAATCTTTTCCATTAGCACTGTTCAAAAAGCAAATGCTTCACCGACCAAGTCGGAGGCAACATCTAGCACAGCTCCCAGCAGCATTTTCGGTCTTGGCCTCAAATCAACAGCGACTGCCGGCAATAAAGATGAGCTGCCCAAGACGGGCTTCTTTTTTGGTGGCAATAATAATAGTGATGCAGCTACTGCTGCCACATCACTGACAAAAACAAATGGTTTCAGTTTTGGATTAAAGAGCGGCGATGATAAGCCAAGCACATCGGGTTTCACGGGTTTCGGCAAAGCCGCTGCTGGTGAGACAAAGATGCCAGTGCCTAGCGGTTTATTTTCAGGCGCTGCATCTTCATTTTCCTTTGGCAATGTGAATCCTCCTGCGCCTCCGGCACCTGACAGCAATGCCGCTGACGAGGAAGACGAAGATACTCCGCCAGTGGTACAATTCAACAAGGTAGGTTAAAACCCTTTCCAGTAGTTTATCACATAAAAACTTCATATTTTTATAACACACACACAGGTAGTTGAGGACGATGCCATATTCTCCAAACGATGCAAAGTCTTTGTTAAAAAGGGTCTGGACTTTACTGATCGCGGTGTGGGCACGTTGTACTTGAAGCCCGTCAAGGATTCGAACAAAACACAGTTGCTGGTGCGTGCCGACACCAATCTGGGCAACATTCTGGTCAATCTAATTCTGACCGAGGGACTGCCCAGTCAGCGCATGGGCAAGAACAATGTCATGATGGTCTGTATTCCAACGCCCGAGGAGTCCAAGGCTATGTCCATGCTATTACGCGTCAAGACCGGCGCAGAGGCCGATGAATTATTGGCGCAAATCAAGAAGCATACAGTCTGAACTGAACATTCGCCAATCGAGTGCTTTGTAACTCGAACATTTATGTTATTTGATCGTTTACATTAACAATTTATGAAAATATATAAACATGAAAATGTATATGCATAAGCGATATTAATCCACCGAGGAGACGATTACCTTTGCATCAATCAGTTCCTTGAAGTTCACATATAAATTTGACGCATCGCTAGAACAATCCAAATTAGAGGCATATTGTCGCAGTATATGCGTACTACCGCTGGAACAGGCTGAAATATATCAATATATATAATTTACATTCATGTACGATAGTTGGTATTACTCGGCTTTGCCTTGGCCAAGTGTTTAGTCGAGTTCCCTATACGTCTGATTTTATAATCTCGAATGCTGTACTTTTTTGCAATGAATTTTTGCATAAAAGACTTGGAAATAAATGCAATGCCGACCGGATGAAAAACAAAACAGTTTCGTACAAAAATGTTCCAGACATCAAAGGAAAGTAAACAATTTGGGCTCCCAGATCTTACGACTTATACTGTACATTGATTTCTAATCAGTCAGTCAGTTTTATATATGTTAATATAGATAATATTATATTATAATGCCGATAATTACCGATCACTTTAATTGTTATGGCCTTTGTGCGACGATTGACGTAGGAGCAGGTTCCAGCAATGTAACCGGTGTGAGGCGGCGGCACTAAGCCCTTTGACCGTCGACCTTTTGATTTGGGCAACTTGAAGATGACTGTTTCCCAAGCATTTGGCAAATTTGTTAATGGCGCCGCATTCTGCAACATATTTTCAATTATATCCGCTGTTTCATCAGGCACAGCCTGTACATCTGTGTCCGAGTCATCCACATTTGTATCGTCGAGCACCATAACGTCATCTTCCGAGTCTGAGTCCAACAGACTATGCTCAGCAAGCTGCTTTGGTGATTCAGCAATCGACTTTTCCTCCAGCAGAGTGGAATCCTTTTCTACTTGCTGGGGTAAAGCAACTGACGTTGATAGTTTCTGCTCCACTTCAGCTGCATCTTCAGCAGCAGTGGATCCTCCTGCTACCTCCACATGCAGTTGCTCGTTTGTCTCTGACGGTTTTAGGCGTACAAGCGCTGGTATAATAATATCTTCTAGAATTTTAATGGGTTCAGATTTGCGTGGCAGCTTAAATACGCGCACTGAATTGTTGTCTAGTTCCATTAAGGGGCAACGAAATTCAGCAACTTTTATCACTTGGACACTCGTCTGCACTGCTGTGAGATCTGCAGGCTCCGTTCCTAGTTCATCTTCCTTATATATAATGTGATTATTGGAATTATTTGTTGACTTAACGCTACTGAGGTTTCCAGCAATTGTGTTTGTTGCTTGCATTGGCGACGCTCCATTGCCATTTATGCTGCTCACTTCTGGCGCTTCCAGTTCCTCTTCCAACCCATCATCATATTGTTGCTTGGATTTCTTTCGCTTATTGGTTTTTCTCTTTAATGTGGGTGGCTCTAAAAGGGTTGCTTCTTCTTTGGTGACATTTTTGCACTTGGAACGCTTGGGAAGATTGGGTGTGGAGCTAACCAGCTCTATTTCCGTTTCTGCCGAACGATTCTTGCGTTTCCTGCACACTTCTTCCACATTTCGGAGCGCCGGCTCCTCATCCAAATCGAGGTGAAAAGCCTTAAGGGACTCGGCTGATTTGAGTACCTTGATGGACTCCTTTGGTGGCAAATAGCATCCATCGTTCGTCAATAAGCTTATGTTATTCTATAAAGAGTATATGATTAAATATACATAATGTTAATTGTTAATTAAATTTTAAAAATTACTGCACATGTATTTTAATTATAGTTTTTGTAATTTATGATTTTATTTAAGTGTCCTGCTCTTAGTCAGCATTAAATTATTAAATAAAAAAATTAATATTATTTATTTATTTACAATTAATGTATTAACATACCAAATAAAATAGTTTTTGAATGTGATCCTGTAGATTCTTGACATTCTCCCATGTTGAATCAATCAATACCAAGGAACAGCTGCGAGCGTCTGTGAAAAAGTTGGATAGATCCACTTTCATTGGGAAATTGTGCATTCTTACTATTTTGTTTAATTCTTGTTTAAAACATTACAAGCTTGTGTGTGTGTATTCACTGTGTTATTGGTGGCTTATCGACACAAAAAACTTATCGAATAACAATAATTGTTATACCCTTGACCAATCGAAATAGCGGGTATATTTTCGATATGTATGTAACATAGCGACCCAATATAAATTCTTAGACAATATTACGTATGTATATATTAGCTAAATTTTAAGCAAATCATTAATCAATTTAAAAAATCTGTGTGTATTAATTGAATTTATACAAACGATATAGAGTGGGAATATTAAGAATAGTGAGTGAGAGGCAGAAAAAAATTACAAAAAAAATATAAGAAATATATTAAAAGAGAGCAATTGGAGTAGAGTTTTACATTAAACAAAACATTTTAATTAAGGCCTATGTTCACTTCAAATGGAATGCTATCGAAAAAGAAAACTCCATATGCAAAAAGCAAAATGAAACGAAATTTGTTCCGGGACCCTTCACATTTGGTGTGCTCACTTCGGTAGGAATGGCGGTTAGCAGGCCATAAAAGTAAAATGAAATGGAAATATGTTTGTATATACTCCAGGCAAACAAAGGTTAGATCAAACGCATTACGTGGTATCTAATAGCCCCCACACGCAACTAGTTACTAGTTATTTGTACTCACTCAAAAAAGTATCGATACATTGAACATCCCTCACAGAAAGCCCTGCTTCCACTTCTTGTATACTACTCCAAAGGAAAACGAAAACAAATAGTTTCTTATCACATATTCAATTTAAGTTAGTCATCACAATTCTAAGAATCATACTAAAGGCTAAAGTATGTGATTCTCATAAAGTAAAATAAGTTCAAAAATTCGTTCTCCCAAATTGGATCAAAATGAGTAACGGCGACAACAACACAAATCAAAACCAAGGCCAAGTGGCTTCTAATTCTGCTGCTGTTGCTTCATCTGCTGCTGTTTCGACGGATGCCAATACGATTACGAGTGGAGGGAGTGCAGCAGCGCGAAACGGGAATCGTGTCAGGAATCAGAACCATCCACCGAGTCAGGGATTGCTAGCACTGGAAAACGTGGAGCAGAGTATGTACCCGATCTTTACTTTGTACATGTTTTTTTTATTTGTACATAATCGGGAAACTGAACGTGGATCCAGGATGCAAATACCAGTGAATGGTAGTTGTATTTATTTTTATATAGCTCACTTTTGAATACTAGAATTTAGCATTGGAATTTAGCTTTACTATGAACAATATTTAATCGATAGTTTACAACTATGTATATCCTATACCATTTTAATGTAGAATGTAATAAAACTTGAGAGTTAGAGATTACAACTTATCCTTCACACCTTTCCTTAACTAATTGCCTCTATTTTAATTCTATGCAGCCGCTGCAACAACAACAACAGTTACAAAAGAAAAGCGCAGCTGGTTTCATTCACTGACCAGACGCAAAAAATCGGATTCAGCGCTGGCCAGCTCAAGTCCAACAGTTGAACAGCAAAACAATAACAATGAACCCATTGAAGGTGCCTTGGACGCCAGTTGCAGCACAGCTGCATCCGTTAGTAACAGCAGCAGCATTAGCACGACTCTGCGCAAGCGCAAGGATAAGAAAAACATGTTCTCTCGCATACGCAAGAAGATGGGTCTGGGCCTGAGCGCCCTGCGCAACTGGCAATCCATGAGCGATGACTGCGACTGCGATGGCGGCACAACAGATGCCATGTACGAATTTCTGGCGCCAACCATACGCGTGGAGCCCACATTACCGTTCACGCATGACTACATGCGATTCATAAGAAAAAAGTGGCTGCAGCAACAGGATGCACCCAATGAGGTCATGTACAAAGCCTGTTCCGAAATGCTTAAGTATGTGTTGACGTATTTTAGTTATGAATCATTTGCGTGACGATATTTTCTCTTTTGTTTGCTTTGCAGCCAAGTTTGGTACTGGGGCGAGATTTCTCGGCGCGATTCCCAGCGTCAGCTGAGTGACAAACCCGCGGGTACGTTTTTGGTACGGGATTCGGAATCGAGCGGTTCTCTATTCACGCTTAGCTTTCGGATAATGAGCGTAACATTGCATTATCGTTTGGAGTATCGGGATCAGTTCTGGCACTTTGAGGAACTGAAATATGAGTCAATAGTCGCGATGATTGATGACATACTGCATCGCTGCACGAATGACAATTTCGTGTGCTACGTGAAAGTTCCCAACGAGATGCAGCCGCCGTTTCACGTGGTGCTCAAGTATCCGCTCAGTCGATACCTAAACATGCCCAAGCTGCAGGATCTGTGTCGACGGGTCCTGCAGAGCCAAATGCCCGTCGCTGAGCTGGTCAAACTGCCGGTGCCGGCCCAAATGTTGGAATATCTATCCGTTGAGCGTGAATTGGTATTTCAAAGCTAGGCGCATTGTGCTGTGCCTGTGCTGGTATTAGCTTTAATCAAAGTGAAAACCAAAGACGTTAAGAGGCAGCTCCGACAGTTCGACAGACGGCACTGCCACCAGTTATACATATACATTACATACATACATATATATATTTCAATTGAGTTGCTTGAATCTTGAAAACAAACGAGAGAACGCGTGTCGCATTTTTCCAACATGGCTATAAAAAAAACCTGTCAATATCATGTATTACATGTTATTGTTTCATATGTAAAAAAGTAATATGTTTAGATTTGTTTTCATGCACCCTATGAGCTTTTATAGTCAATCGCAATTTTCACAATCATCATTTTAATTGTCTGGATTTTCATTGCTATATTTCTCAACATCATAATAGATCGTTAATTTTGCATTACCTACACGTCGTGTTGAGTTGAGAAAACACGACACGCGTCAAATGCGAAGTGAAGCACACAAAAGCCATAGCAAAAAGTTTTGCATAAAGTGTTTTGAAGTATTTTGTACACATACAAGCTGTTTAAACTCACACAAAAATTGATACTATATACATATATATATATATGTATATTTTTACTCTATTACTGTATTACCTAAGTATTAATGTATTCATTTACATATGTATATAGAATACACATATGTTATTATTAGCCAAAATTAGTCTATTAACTCGTTTCCATTGGTCTTGGTCAAGTCTGTACGCCTATTTGATATTGATACTAATTTTTACATATACAACATATATGTATGTTAAACTCCTTTAAACTATTTGTAACAAATTAAAGTTATACATATTACTATTAAGGCCGCAGCTCAAAGGCAGCTCTATACATTTGTGTTATATTTGCATTTGATTCCTAACGTCAAACTAACTTTTGCTAATATACTAAATATATAGTTTATAATGATCACATGAACTGGGCAAGATATGTTTAATTATATTGTTACTGTGGGTATTGACATTTATTTAACAAACTGTATGAATAATTTAT
This sequence comes from Drosophila maculinotata, assembly GCA_035045305.1. Taxonomy (NCBI): domain Eukaryota; kingdom Metazoa; phylum Arthropoda; class Insecta; order Diptera; family Drosophilidae; genus Drosophila; species Drosophila maculinotata. Next base: position 14,609,647 of record JAWNPD010000387.1, read on the forward strand.
GTTTGCATATATTTTATCAAAATAAAATTACATTTAAATATAATTGCTATTAATTGCTATCATCACTGTCCCGTGCCCTTATATCCAGTCTCTGCTTCGGCTGTCCATCAACCTCATCATCGGGTCGCTCTGGAAGATCGTAAATGCGATAGGCCTTAAATTTTCCCACCCTTTTACCATCCACGTAGTTGAAGCTGTAGAAACAGTTGCGGCACAGATATGAGGGATCGTGCAACTGCCTGCGGGAGTGCTCCACAATGAAGTTGTAGCCGCGCAGGCCGCACATGTAGCAGGAGCGTCTATTATAGGTGTTGACGGCGCGCATAAAGGGATACTGATTGCGACACAGAATATGCGGTCTCAACACCTCCACTTGGGAGAACACAAACAGATGCTCACAGTTGCCATGATGTAGATATTGTAGTGGTGCACCCAGTCTGACGGTGAGGTCGAGGAAGCGTGTAGTCTCCATCGAAGCACACTGGAACTCTTCGTGATCTACACCCAGTGCCTTGCGTGCCCATTGGGTCACAGTCTGGGAGTAGTCACAATTGTTTGGATTGCGTTTATCGTTGTAGAATGTGCCATTGATAAAGAAGTAGCCAGGATCTGTTTCTAGAACTGGAAGCGGCGCCTCCGGATCCTCGCTAATATCCACAAACCCCTTGCCGTTGCAAATGCAGGAAATTTTGTCCCGCAGCTCGGTCAGATAATTACTGCCCAAACACACGAACTCCTCGGCAAAAACTGGACGCTCCACTTTGTAGCCACGATACGCTGCACGTGGTGGTCGATAAAAGCGCACCGTTATCTCCAGGTCGCACTGCTCCACTTCCCACATCTTTGCCAGATCGCCGTCGGTCGTCGACTCGGTAACCAGACGGTAACTATATTGTGTGCGCGCAAACGGATTCCGACGGGATTTAGCCTTGTGCTCAGTTATGGCAGTGTATGTCTTCGGCACCTTCTGCCCCATCTGTGGCTTGACTGCGCTGTGACGCACTATCTCAGTGACCGGATCGAATACATTGACGGGATTGTCGTCCGGAGCGGAAAGCATTTGCAGCGAGCAGCTGGCTTCCGTATCCGCCGAAACCGGTGAATAATCAGCAAAATAAAAGGGAACATTCTCTGCCTCAATTGAATTGTTTAGAAGGTTTTTATATTTCTCTAGAAATTGACGTAGGTTAATAGGTGGTTCCAGTGCCTCGATTACGTTTTCCATTATGCTAAAAGAAATACGAAAATACTTTTATATAGTATATATAATTATAAGATTTAATTTTAGCATTAAAGCTGAGCACGAGACAAAAATAAATGTAATATCATGCCGCCATCTCTATTTACTGTTGTTTGCCAAATTTGTAAATAACTATTGAAAAATACAGTTAGAGCCAAACTAAATTAAAGAATTGATTTAAAGGTACAGATAGCATAAATATCGTAATTTGTAACGCGCCCATCTCTAAATTACACATACAAATTTACTTTTATATTTACTGTTTTGCAAAATTTGTAATTTACCGTAAAAAGAGTACGTTATATTATAAAGAGCCATATTAATAATATTTAAGAATGCATGAATGAAACAAATGAAATGAGAATATATCAAATGTAATTTTTAGTCACGCGCTCATCTCTAGTTTTGCACATACACAGTTTACTGCTCTTTGCCAAATTTGTTAATTGCGTCCCTATAGCTGATGTTTAGTTTCAGTGTTTGCGTCTTTGTTTCGTCTTGTTGTGGATCCTCTTCTACTTTAATATCCTGCGGCAGATTCTCGATGTAAACACGCTCGAAACTGATGACTTTATCGGATTTATTCATGTATTTATATTGCTGTCGGCAAACTGGCTCGTAAAGTGGATCCCCGAATACGCTGTTGGTGTCTTTCTCGAAGAAAACATTGGTGCCCATTGCCATATCATAAGATCCTGTAGTTGTAATAATCGAAATTTATTAATGGAAATGTTCAATTGCTTAGATGATTATATCGAACCTTTGAAAATGTTGCCATTAATCTCGGCCATGGGCGTGTCGCTCTCAATTGCAATTATGCGGATGGCAGCATCTTCGTGCTTCAATTGATGTGGTGCCAGATGATTTTTAAAGTCGGCATAAACCAAATATTCGGTTTCCTCGTACTCCGAGTCAGAATCGCTCATTGCAAATGTGGGAGGGGAGTTGGGTACTAATTTTTAGCTATCACAAACGTTTGCTATCGATAACTATCGTAAAAGGCGATTATTGTTCTATGCCCTCCCTAAAAACGAGGCGAATTGTATTATATTCGCTGCTCTTTTTTTTGCGTTGACAAAATTATTTCTGTGAAAAAAGTGTCGGATTTTTGTAAATACAGTAATTGTAAATTTAACTACTACTGTTAACAACTGAAAGTGCGAGCAAGAAAAGCATTAAAGCTTTGTAGGTATTTAAATTTATATAAATATACAGTTTTGCTCGTGAGTAGCGTGTGTGGATTATCATCATTGGGCAGCGGCCATTTTGAGCGAACGCACAAACGTCAGCAGCATTCGCAGTGCCTTGCCGTACATACATATATCGACGTAAGTGTTGGTTAAACAGTCATTCTATAGATAATATATTTTATAATGAACATCTATGTGCTGTGCCTTTATGTTGATTGCGAAAAATAGCGCCAAATAAATAACTTCATGACACGTACATTTAATCAATGCGTACTCTCTTTTGTTAATCGAAATTCGTTTTTTTTCACTACGTTCTCTTTGCAGTGAATTAAAAGTTATCGATAATTACCGCAGTGCCGCTAAAAGCTTATATGCGACAAAGTTTAGCTTCGTAGGCGTAAACAAAAAAAAAAAAACACCAAAGTTCAAAAACCAACACAAAGTAATTTAAACAATGGCCGATGAAGATATTACTTTAAACGAGGATCAGCTCTTGGAGTCGCTGGAAGAGACAAACGGCGAGCAGGAGCCTGAAATTGTAACTGAACCGACAGAGGTTAGTTGTTAGTTTTGTGCGCCAATAATAAACCAGTTTCCCATTTCGCCTTGAAAGCACGCCGAAATTCGCAGAAAAAGCTTTTGCCACAAAAGCTTGCGAAACAAAGCGGCGGCCATTTTCGAAGCGTCCCCATCCACATTTACTCACAGTTACTCACTGTCCCGTCTCTAAAGCACATTCGGCATTTTACACTTTTTTTAATTATTAAACGTTTTGAAGCTAAAACAGTTGCTATAAATTATTAAAATTTGTTAATTTCAATACTGAAGGACAACAACATGCAAATCGACCCAGAACTGGAGGCCATCAAGGCACGCGTCAAAGAGATGGAGGAGGAGGCGGAGAAAATCAAACAAATGCAATCCGAGGTAGACAAACAAATGGCTTGCGGTTCAACACCCGGTTTGGCAACCGTGCCGCTTTCACTCGAAGAGAAACAGGAGATAGACACAAGGTCCGTTTATGTGGGCAATGTGGACTATGGTGCATCTGCTGAGGAGCTGGAGGCGCATTTTCATGGCTGTGGCACAATCAATCGTGTTACCATTTTATGCAATAAGGCTGATGGACATCCCAAGGGATTTGCCTACATTGAGTTTGGTTCCAAGGAGTACGTGGAGACTGCCCTGGCCATGAATGAAACCCTCTTCAGAGGACGTCAAATCAAGGTGTGTATATACAAATTTTATATATACATATTTCTGTATTATGGTTGCGCGGATAATATAAATCGTCATATGGCATCTAAAATTGTTCATTTTGAGAACAATTCTTTTGATACCATTTTGGAGGGTATTATAGTTTTGAGATGAAGTTTGTATAGCATTCGAGGAGCCATCTCCAGCTGATTCAACCATATCAACAAGCTATCGCAAGTCAAACATATTTATTTTGAATATTTTGTTGACATTTTTATACCCTGTACCCATTCCCTTATTGCCTTCTCGTATTGCCGGGTCAGTACAAGTTCATTTCAGTTTATCGATATCTTGTCCTGGTCAAAAGTAAATTTTCGATTTCAGACTAGTGTTTTTAATGGCATTACTTAAAAGTTATAAGAGCTAGAGGCAGGAGTAAAGAAAATTTTACTTCTTGGAGACCTCCTTCCGATCCCCCGTATTATATTGAGGTGTAACAATTTATATGCCATTTTTATGTCCTACACATTTCGTATACTATGGGATAATAAACAAAGAAGTTATTAAATGTAACAATGGGCCAAGGAAGAGAAAACAGCAGTTCTATCAAGCGCGCAGCTTACAGCGTGTGTTTTCATATATGTGTGTGTGTGTTTCTATCGACCACTTTTATTATTTATTTGAATAATTTATTAATTCCTGTTTTTCTGCCCACACAGGTCATGTCGAAGCGCACTAACCGACCGGGACTCTCCACTACAAATCGTTTCGCTCGTGGCAGTTTCCGGGGACGAGGAGCACGTGTCTCCCGCTCCTGCTGTCACTCCACTTTCCGAGGCGCTCGACGCGCAATGTAAGGCAATTAGCAAAGATTAACCTTCCCCCAAGTGGTATGTGCTAATTTCGGTCTGTTTTTCGTTTCAGAAGAGGTGGTTACCGCGGACGTGCCAACTACTATGCGCCTTATTGATTATTGTTTTCTTAACTTATAGTAAGGTAAGTTGACTGATCACAACTATAAATAGTCTGAGGGCATATACATATGTGATATAAAAAGTGACCAATTCGTATACGACTTGAGAACCTTTACATATTCACTATAAAGTTGTATACTCCCCAATTGTATATCTGGTTGTCCGTTTCCATTAAAAACAAAACCAAGTGGTTCCGTAAGCTTTAAATCACGTATAATGCTTAAACTAATGCACAAAGAGCTTTTCATAAGAAAGTACAATTACATGTACATCTTAACCCACACACTCATTCACACACAGACATATTTGTGATTGTCCATTAACAATCCGTTCCAGCCATGTTGGCACTGCTCCTCTTCCGTCTGTTCATCCTCTGGTAATTTGTATCTTAAACATAATCGCGAACCGGGGGCACTTTAATAACAACTATTTAGTTTGATTTTTAACACAATTCTTTAATCCAATCAATATTTGATTTCAGATTTTTTTAATATATAATTTCAAAAAACATTTTTATGCCAAAACTTCTTTGCTAATAAATACAAAAATACAAAAAAGAAAATACAAGAGTTCGCCACCAAAAAAAATAATATACATGCAAACAATAAAAAATGAACAGCAGCAACGAAAAAATTTCTAAAATAGGCGAAAAAAAGATGAAACCACTAAAGTGAAAATCAACAAGGAAAAAGCAAAAAAAAAACCAAACTTGGCTATAATGTTTTTTGAAGCACCCAACACCACAAAACACCCCCTTATCACACTTTTTAATTTTTCTAAATAAAAATATATATATTATTTATATATATAATAAACTGCATAACTAAAAAAAGAAGAGAAAAAGAGTTGATAAAAAATACTAAAAAAGAGAAGAAAAGCAAAAGCATCATACAAAAAAAACAAAGAAAAGAAGTTCTAAAGATGGCAAAAAAAGAAGACGAATAAAAATATATAAAAAAGTATGAAAAAGAGCAGACATGGAAAAGATGAAAAATCACCACAAAATAATAAAAAAAGAACCAAGATGTTTGTGTATCGAAAAAAAATATACATATAGTAACACAAGAAAATTGATTATACCGAAAAGATGAAGAAATATAAACGAATTAAACAACTTTTCTATGCCTTTCCTTTGGGTGGGACAAGGTAGGGAGCGCTACAGAGAGAGAGAGAGAGAGAGAGACGAAGAGAGGAGAGAGAGAGAGGCTCCAATCAGGAGTGAAGCTCTCAGTTTGGATTTGCGGTATAATAAGCATTATTATATATGTATGTATATCAATCAACTATATATGTATATAGCATTTGTGTTGTCATAATCAAATCAAATCAAATAAAAAATTATAACTTGGCTATAAAGCTCGCTATTATACGGTGTTTATTTCAATTTCAAACAAAGTGCAGAACCCAAAAAGTGATCAAACATTAAATGCTGATCACACAAGTGTGCATATAATGCGATGCTCGATTCTCGATGATTCGCTCGATTGCTCTACTATATGGGGCGCTGTTGCTCCTGCTGGCTGGCGCTTAGTTCTTCTTGAGGATGGCAGCCTGGACGAGGGGCAGGTTCTTGCTGAGGAAGCACTTGAAGCCACGATAGGCCCAGGCGCTGGCATTTGATTTCTGCTCGTTCTTATCGGCGCACTTCTCAATGTCAGCCTTCAGCAGGGTCTTGTCCTCGCGTCCCTGTCCCAGCTGGGCGACCAGGTTGTCGACCTTGAAGCCCTTGGTGTCCTCGAACAGATCGAATTTGTTGAAAATGCACTTGATGTAGTTGCGGGTGATCTCATCATCGGGATACTCAAAGGCCTTGTACTTGGCAACCAGCACCTCGGTCACCTTGTTGGCATCGGCGCACTCCTTGCGCACCTTCTGCAGATCCTCGGCGGTGCGAAGCTTGTACTCGGCAGCGGAGGCCTGTGGATAATGATTAAGATTCGACTTACTACATTTGGCCAGTTTACCGAGGAGGAGGCCGACTTACCAGGCCAATCAAGGCGCAGAGCAGAATTGCAACGGAGTTCTTCATATTTGCAGGATTTGTTTTTATTTGGCTTGGTAAAATCGGACGATTTGCTTGCTTGCTTGCTTCCCAGAGAGAACTAATGATTCCATACTGTTGTGCTCTGACTTTTATACCTTCGATTGGGGCCCGACAGTGGCCACTCTGGCGACTACCGAAGGCTGTGTGTGTGTGTGTGTGTGGGGGGTAGAGGCGACGTCGACGTCGGCTTCATTTTGAGTGGCGCTCAATTGAGTCGCTGTCGTGCAATTTAAATTTGATATGGAAATTTAACTGGGCTTTAAAGTCGCGCACTTTTTATGTTGATTACAATAAAATACTAAACCAAGTCATAGTTTAAAGTTAGTTATTGTTCTTCCCTCTGCCGCATATAGTAACTATAAGTAGTAAGTAAGTCACATATGCATCCATATAGCATATATTTAACACTTTACAAACAAACTGTTCTCACAGTTGGGGCATTCGAATAATTTATTTGTTATTGCACTTGAACAAATTGTCCAAATTATGCCGAATCAGCTGGCTTGACCTCCGCTGAAGCATTATCATTGCATATATATACCATATGTAGATTTGAACAATCTAATCATAATCAGCTAAATCTGCTCTTATCTCGATGAGCACAAAGCACAGCTCAAGAGGTGGAAATTTTTAACTTAATATCATTCTAGCTCTTATTTCCATTTGTTACTGTGGAGAGTGCGTGTGTGTGTGTGTGTGTGTGTGCGTGTGCGTTTGTGTGTGTATTGCGAATACAACAATAAACCTATGTGTGAGTGTGTTTATGAGTGTCGATAGGGTTGAGCTCTGATTATTACATTTTTCAAAGCCCTAGTTCTAAAAAGTGACTAATTATCAAGTTTTATCATAAGATAAGCAAATCATTGCGCCTACTTGGAGATACGGTATTCAGATTCAAAAAAAGCCCTTGCGTCTTATTACCGGATGTGAGTACAATGTCAGCAATCTGACTGCATCGTGATCTCAATCTGCATACAGTCGAGGATCAGATATCCTTTTTCTCTAGAAGGTACAATGAACAGGCTTAAGATATTTTGGCATCCTTTTGCCGGCGAGCTCTTTGTCACGCTCTCGATCCCGTTACAGGCATCCAACATAAAATCAGTGAACAAATAATCCATAACAATATTGTTAAAAACTAACTACTGAAGTTCTGTGCTTATTATTATTATAAACAAAAAACAAATATTACAAAAAACAATAAATAAATACATGCATAATGGCAAAAGGATATAACTAGTAATATTTATTAAATTATTTTATTTAAAAAAGTTGAAGAGGGTACTACAATACCTATTTATATCTTTATACAATTAATAAATATTGTATTAATACATGAACGATATAATAAATACTTTAAAATATACAATTTTTCAGACTCATTCAAAATAAACAATATCAAAGATAAAACTAATGATTTTAAGTACAACAATATTGGAAAAGTTTGCATTTGAACACTTTCTCTGTCATTGTCAGTCAGAGAAGACTTTGCTACCTGGAAAATGGTTGTCTCAGCAACTTATCAGAGTTATTTAAGTTAGGTATAAACAATATACTTATTTCATATATCCCTGAACTGGCTTAACGGGAAACAGGCTCTTGCTTAAGGGGGATTATGTGGTGTCTAGGTGTCTAGGACACAATCTGGCATAAGTAAAGACGAAGGGACTTTGTCTCAGACACTAACCTAACCTAATGCATCAATACAAATACATCTCAAGTCGCACAAAGCTTACACACACACATACATATATTATATTATATATATATATTAGACTCGCAATAATCTAATCGGCGAATCGAGTCAGTAAATCTGTCGAAAATTTAGTTCTCGTGTGAAAAACATCTTTTTGTGGAACAGAACAGATTGCCATATCCTATAAATCACATCTGTAAGCAAAGGCTTTAAAGCTTCGTCAATACATAGCCTAGAATGTTATCTTTGTGACATGTCAATTGGAATAATCAATTTTGATTTCATGCACATAATGTATAAGAAATGATTATCATGCAACATTTGTATGGCTACGCCTCTCATAATATGCCTGCCTATTTGTTTGGCCATTTAAACTGTATCAGTCCCCTAGTCTGTCCCGCTTTGTATGCTGCTACTGCTCATGAAGAAGATGATGATGATGATAATGCTGCAGTTGCTGGGGCCTGGGCCTGGGCCTGAGCCTGGGTCTGGGCTGCTGTGATTTAAATGAGCATTAATTGAATTGGCAAAATTACGTTGACAAATACACAACATGCCCCATGTGTCTGCTGCCTCAGTTCACTAGCCCCCATTCGCCATACCCCTCGCCACTGCCTACTGCCCACAGTCAACCCCTATGCGATCAGTTTATTGTTGTCCATAATCGCTCACATTTCGACTCGAATGTTCTCATATTTATGTATGTATGCTAGACGACGACGACGACGCCGACAACAAAAACAACAATTGTATCTGTAACACCCACATTTGAAAAAATTTTCCACTGCAACTTGAGTTCAGATTTGTCCACAGTGCGGGGAACCCAATGTCGCCTGATTTCTGTAGTAGAAACAAAGTGTTACATTTTGAATGTATTTCTAAATTAGTTTAAAGCATTTGATTTTTATTGAAACATCATATATATATAGGATGTATGATAATTGTTTTTTTGGGCTAGGCATAGTTAATTATCATGCTGATTAATTGTATCTTAAGCCCAGCGTAAATTAAATTATAGACATAGTTTTTAAAACTAAACTGATCATCACAAAATCATAATAATAATTATAAATAAAATTATAAATCACAAGACGCATTTCAATAATAGTAGTAGCTCAGGAATTTCAGTTTCAACCAGTTCATAATTTATTTTTATTATCATTCATCATAGATAAAGAGATCAAATAAAAATAAGTTACTTTATATCCTTTTAGTTTGTAGATAAATTCTCATTTTCGAAATAATATAAAACAATCCAATAAACTAAATATAATGCAAAAATAATCTAAATCACTTTCTCTGGTTTTTGACAGAACTTAAAATTTAATTAAATATAGTATACATAGGCATTAATGTATGAATTTCAAGAGTTGATCAACTAGATAATTCGGTAATTTGAATGCGTTCAACAAATGAATTATGTGTGCGAAATGAACAGATTGTTTACGAAATATATAACAGGAGAGAAAGCATCACTCTAATCGATAATGGGAATATTTTGAATATATGTTGTATGTTGTAGCTTATGTAGTTGCGTTGCGATAGTTGTTCTTGTTCATTTCTCTGGAATGGGTCTCAGTGTGGCTATGTCTGTTTTATTGGGTGGCACCAGTGCCGTCTCCAGTTCCGGACAATCGACTATCGGATCGCGCCAGTAATTGAAATTGGAGAACTCGACGGCCACTTCGTCATGCTTGACGGGTGGAAACAGTTGATCCACAATGTAGGTCATGCTGCAGTATCTGCAATTAATTAAGATCAAATGTGGTTAATAAACAACAAATGTTATGCAGCATTAACGGTTTGTGTTGGCCCAGCGCCTAAGCGTATGCAACATAATTTGAAATGCACACCTAACCTCAAACTTATGCTACGTGCAACATAACCTCAAACTTATGCCACATTCCACGCCAGAGTGAAAACATTCAATAACAGCAAAAGTATGCACACATTTTATTTGTGTATATATTGTTACGTATATATAGATAATATGTCTTAATCGATTAAAACAACTTTTACTTTATGCTTATCATAGGACTCATAGTCTGTCAGATCTTAAAACTAAGAATATTTAGTGGGAGCTTCGGCTTTCAAAGCCTGCTTCCCTTAAATCTAGCATAATAGCATAATAGAGTGGAAGTTCCAGCTATCAAAGCGTGCTCCCATGCCACTAGAAACTAATCTTAAACTTAGCACTACGAATAAACATATATCATATCACAATTCAAATTTCTCCCTCCGATTTAATCTACATTTGGTTTGCTTATGTTTGCTGGGCATTTAGCCATTTGGATGGTGACGATAGTAGTATTTCATTTTTGGCCCCATGATGATTGATTATGAGGCTCATATCTCGATCATCAGCATCAGCACCATCATTGGCATTGTCAAAGTCATCATCGAAGACAGCTTCATCTTCAGACTCATCCTGCTCCACCATGTCAACGTCCACATCGTAATCATCGCTGAATTGCAGTTCTTCCTCCAATTCCTCATTGTCAAATACATCGGTGCGATATTCGTATTCATCGTTGTGCAGCAGCAGCGGAAAGTATTCATCGACCTCAAGCGACTGATTGATGTAGCCACTGTATATATAAATTTGACAACCAAAATGCTTGAGTTGAATTTGTTTCTCTTTCAACATTGGGTTTGATTGCGATTGATTGACTGATTGACTGATCGATTGATTGGTTGATTGTGTGAATTTGGTAGTACAGTAATAATGAAGTCAACTCTTACCACAAATACATATGTATGTATGTATGTGGTCTGGGAATACACAAAACCTAAACATACACCTAACGTTACATTTTATGAGGTTAATAACGACTTAGACCGATTAGCTTATTATATTTTGGCGATTTAGAATGTGGCATGAGTTGCAGTTAAAGCTTTTTAAGACTGGTTTAATGTTGCATTTAAACACCTTTGAAAGCTCACTTGAAACGAGCTCAATTGTAACTTGATTGAGTACAATTAAACTTAAAGCTCACTCAAATGTTTAAATGTCACTACAAGCCAATATAAGGTTAGCAATTGTGCACAGACCAAAACCATATAAATAAATGGCAGATATGTATGTACATATATATTTTGGATCTACTTACGATGACTGGAATGTTTGGGTCAGCTCGTGCTTCAGCTCACCCTTAGTGTTGATGGTGAAAATGCGCATGATGGGTATGCCGACGGCGCGATACGCCCACACATCCTGCAAGGAGCAGCGTTAAGTAAAAAAGCAAATATATTTACAGAATATAGATCGCTTACATTAATGCGATTGCCGTAGCCAGCATAGAAGGGCTCCTTATCGGGGAATAGATCACGTATATCCGACAGGCAGGCGATCTTAAACTGTTCAGGTTTCTTTTCAATCACCTCGCGATGGAATGCTGATATCAACGATGTGGGATTCAGCAGCAACGGGCCATCGGGCAGCATCACATTGCCCTGCCGGATCGAGCGTAAATATTCGCGTGTCACGCGTGACTGGCCAATGGCACGGGCCGATAAATAGAGCAGCTTGTAGCCATTCTGTTCAATCTTGGAGAACAGCTGTGCAACGCCCAACTGTGCCCAATCCTTGCCCACCATCGGCAAAATGTGACCCAGCACATCCGACTTGGTAATGGTGCCATCAATGTCCGAAATGACAACCTTGTCATTATGCTTCCAGCGGAACAAATAGCACTTGCAGCGCGTAGTGCCCTGGTACGCAGTCGTCACACTGAACTCGATCTCATTCATGCCCTCCTTTAGATTAAGTTTTTTCTACAGCAAAAGGAGACATTAAAGGACCGACTGCCAAGTATTTGGTTTTAGGGATTCTTACAATGGCCGCCGAGCTGAGGCGTAGCGTTTTCTTGTAGCGTTCTTTGGACTCACGGCTTTTGTTGGAGCCCACGAACCACTCGTCGAGATTGTCTGCCAAAGGGGAAGTGTTCTCGGCATTCGCAAGCGAATCACTCTTGCTGAGCGTGGGATCACTAGTGTCTGGCGAATTGGGACGCGATGTTTGCGTGCTCACCACAGCCTGATCACCATCTGAAAATGGTAATGGTAGGCATTAGCGATTGATACGGCTAGGAAAAAACTTTCCAAAGCTCGAACCTTTCTCATCTTTCAGCGGTGAAGTTTTGCGGATGTAAATGCCTTTGTTGTTCTCCTGAATGGGCACTGCATCCTGAGATCGTCGCCAGCTCCACCAAGATCGCTTAACCTGGCCAGCATTGTCCGATTGAAGTGCAGCCTCCGGCTTGTCAACATCTTCTGGAGCACACGCAGTTGGCGATATGAGCTGCTCTATGGCATCCTGTCAAAGGAAAAACAAATATCAGTTTTGAAATTAACCGCCAAAAGAACAACATTTGTGGCATTAGTCAAGACTTACTTCAGTTAGTTGCTTCTGAAATGTTATCATTGTCATGACAATGGGGCATGCAGCGATCCAGGTGTAGTATTTGCCATTTAAACGTACAACTAGATTTGGCGATGCAAACATATTTGGATTTTGGCACACCTGCATGTGGGGATGGCAGCGGGGAGCAGCAGGCAAGGCATGAATAATGTTTGTTCGTTAATAGGTGCAGTGCTGAGTAGTGCAGTGGTATCGAATGCACACAAATATATCTAGCTACAAAACTATCGATAGTATTATCAAGTTACTAGTTATTCCCACCCACAGCCTGCATTAAATCTATCGATAGTTTTGCATATTCAAACACAATTAAAACGACTTGAATAACTTACATCGCGATAGGTGATCAGCTGGCGATCGAACTCCTCATCTTTGGGTGGCGCACCATTCTCCTGCATGCCGCACATGGACATGGCCACAAAATCCAAATATCTAATCAAATAGAAATCAAGTGTAAATGACATGAACTCATGATATTTGCGTCGTGGTCGGTTAGCGGCTACGCACTTCTTGCCCTGTGGCATCGGAACCATCTGCTTGCTCTCATCGAAGTCCGAGTCCAGGCTCTTTTGGTTCTCCTCCAGGGAGCTGGGTGAATGGGGCAGGCTAGTGCCATTGCCGCTCTCGCGATCCTCATCGCCGCTATGCGATTGCTTCGCCTCCTTAGCCTTGGGACTGGGAAAGTAGAGCGCAGCCATTTCGGGATCCATGCTACCAGCATCTAGATCGGATAGATAAATGTCACCGGCCTCGTTGACACCCTCCTTGCGCAAACGATTCGCCCGCTTCATAAAGCTAACAATGTTGCTCAGCATCGAGCTGCGATGCTCCTCAGCAGCGACACATTTGGCCTGCTCGGATGTGGGTAGTTCACCCCACTTCCAGAAGGCGCTGTTCTCATCATCTGCGCCATGACGCTTGCCACGCATCGTCGTCTCTAGCTCGCTGTCGCTCTGTATGGGCGTCGAGGGACGTCCGGCTCCACGTCCTCCTCCGGAAGCGCCCAGGCTCGTCGGAGTTGTAATCTCCGTGTCACTAAAGAAGTGTATGTCCGGATCGTGACGTGCCACATTTGTGGGCGTTGTCACATGCGTTAATTCACTGGCAGCCGTTAGCAGCGGTGCCGATGGCTGCTCCTCATTGGATGAGGAGTTAGTGTTTGCTTTGGATACGACGCTAACGGGCATCACATCGGTCTCATCAATGTTGCTGACCTGCACCGAGTTTAGAGAGATGGCATCTGCATTGGCCGCATCGCAACCAGCGGCGCTGCCAGCAGAGCTGCTTGAGGATGTCTTACGCTGCGAGTTCTTCTTCTTCATTTGAGACTTCTTGCGTCGCTTCTTAGTCTTGCTTTTGGTATCATCCTTGTTGATGTTCTCATTGACGCTGACCGGCATCACTTCAGCTCCTGCTGGTGTCGCCAACAGCATCTCGGGCTTAACGACCGCTTTGACCAGCTCTGGCTTAGGTTCCGGCTCTGGTGCCTCTGCCGGTGCCTTTGCCAGTGCCTTTGCCGGTGCCTTTGCCGGTACCTTTGTCGGTTCCTCTGCCGGTGCCTCAACCGGTGCCTTTAACGGTGCCTCTGCCGGTGCCTCTACCAGTGCCTCTGCCGGTGCCTCTGCCGGTGCCACTGCCGGCGCCTCGGCTGGTGCATCCTCCGGTTCCGGCTTTGGCTCTGGCATTTTCTCTAGCTTCTCTGGCTGCTTCTTGTCTTGAAATAGCTCCTCATGGTCCGCCCATTCCTGGCGCATCTTTTGTGTGGTATACTCCTTGAGTTTCTCACTCAAGCTGCGACGCTCCAGTATGTTATCGGTGTGCCTAGAGTGGGAAAAAGCATAAAAGTTAGCAGGTTGTTTCAAAAATTAGATATATAGTATATTAAGTGGTCGCTTAAAAGCTCAAATCCAGGATTGTAATAAAGACAATTTGTTAGTTTATGATATTTAAAGATCAAACACAATTAAAATAAAATTGATTCTAATTTCTACACAATTGCGAGCAAGCACTATATAGTAAATCAATAATTTTCTAGCAAAGCATTTCTACCTGCGCTGGGTGTAGTCCGAGACCTGATTCTCGAACTTGCTGCCCTCGGTGGCAATCTCCTTGGGCTCCTCCTTGGACAGATCAATGGAGTTGCGACGCGGCATTGGCAAAGGGATTTGCAAATCATCGCTAGCGGTTCTAAAAAATGTAAATATGATATGATATTGATATGTAGCTAGCTGCAGCAGCAATCGAATCTACTAGAGATGTGTGTGGAGAATGAATCAACTTACTTGTCGCCTGTGACACCGCTAATGTCCTCCATGGTGTCGTTGGTCTTGTTGTTCAGCGACTGAAAGAAACTCTTTGGTATGGGTGAAGTTGCCAAATTGGCGGGTAGCTCCTCATCATCATCCTCTGGGCACTCCTCCACAAAGAATGCCTCGCCAGAGTCGCCCAGTTTCATTTGTATATCAACGGGCGTGCCATTTATTTCAATGTCCACCTGCCGCAAGGATCAAATGTAAACAAAGTCTGCTCTCTCTTTCACTATCTCTCTCTCTCTCTCCTTTGATTACTTACCACCTTCTCGCGACTGCGCAATACGCCTAGCTTGCCGAAGCGGACGTGGAAGGGGGAGCATTGGAAATCGCCATCTTTTTGCTCCACGACGATCACATCGATGGCGCCGGTCAGTGTGGCCGCATTGATGTCATTGTAAAAGTCCTGTAAGTTGCTGAAGACGCGCACCAAACTGTTCATCTTGAGTGCAAGTTGTTAATCGATATATGGGCCTATCGATATCGCCTTATTGAAGTTTATTTTGAACCGCAGCGCTCTCACTGTGCGTGTATTGTGAGTTTATCTACGTTTTTTGACTGGATGTATGAGACGGCAATTAGTGAGCCGACATTTTTTTATGACACAAGCTCTAGTTGTTCCGTTGACAAATTCTACCCTATTTGGCAACTGTAAGTGGCAGAAAACACAGAGGTTGTCATAAATTGATTGTAAATATTATATAGATTTCGGTGTTTAAAAATATCCTAAGCGTTTTTGACATTTAAATGCAGCGACAAGTGCAACAAGCACATCCGCTAAAAGAAATCAAACATATAAAGCTTTAGCGCATCATGAATAAAAACAGATTTTGTTGTTGCTAACCGTTTGTATTTTGCAAAGCTTCGGCACAGAAAGTCAAGGTGATTGCATTCGCGAATGCAAGCAAAACAAACACAAAAACAAAGAACGATTTTTTTTGTTTGGTAACACACAAAGCTTAAAACGAATTTTGTCATTTTGTTTTGTCGATTTTGCCAAAAGCCATAATCAAAAGTTGTTTGTAGACATGTACAAATGTACATATTTGCATGTTATGTAACGTTTAGTGTGTTCACTCGGCATGTTCACGAAACTAGCTGTACTCGAAATAATAAAAGCGTTTACAATTAATTCATGCCGACCGCTTAATATTTGTTTTAGATTAAACTAGGGCATTGATCGATTTCTAATTACTTAAAATATTCGCATTCACTTGTGATATTCGCATGAATCTACAACAAGTTCAAGGCATAACGGCACCTACCTAAAGATACGCAAAGTCTACACAAGGTGTTTGGCATTCGTAAGTACATAAATACATATGTATGCAATTGTTATCGATAAAAGTAGATAGTGTGATAAATTGTCGCACAGCCATCAACAGTTAGTTAAACGCTTTAGTGGCGTGTTTATATTGTGTTTGTAATAAACAATTTGATATCGTCAACACACACACAAATATATAAACATTAACTCATTACTCATATCTCATGCCTCTGGAAACATCACGCGATTTCATAGGCAACACACTTTAAACAAATGTATATATGTATGTACATATGTACATACATACATATGGTATGTTTCTATATAGATAGATCTGTAAATTAGTACAATAAATGTGTATTTGTATATTTTTTTCGTTCTAAAAATCGTGCGACTAGCTTATTTTAAGTCAAAATTAATTCATATTTATTTTTATTTCTTACAAATTATCAGCCTAGCGTAAAGGTCAATGTACAATATTGAGGCAGTGTATTTGTGTGTAGTACACATGTATTAGTAAAATTTTATCAAATTATTTGATGGTTATTGGTCTTTGCTTATCGCCACAGGAAATGGTCAACATATTTCGTGCTTATATTACTCTTGTACTTAAGACTTGTACTTCTGTTAGTTGATAAGACAAAGTTCTCCAAAATGTTATTATTTTAAAGTTGTTTTTTTTATCATGTTATATAGCAAGGTGATTCAGGTAGGGTTATTGATAGAGCCCAAAGTCCAATCTAGTATTACTTTAGTAAGACAGAAAACACGCCATCTATCATTGTTGTTACTTTCACCTGCAAACAAATGATATGAAGCGCAGCGTGCGAAATGCGACTAGCAAAACAAACGCACAAAACAAACGTAGCTAAAAGCTCGCTCCCTTTTGTTATACAGAAAGCACTCTTAAAAGCAGTGAGAGTGAATGTGAGAGAAGAGTTGGTGTGGGGTGGGGTGGTAGATAACCATGCAATTCACAACGTAAAAAAGCTGCATGGCAACAAAAACAAGAGGCTGGACAAAAAAGCAAACCAGACGACGGCAACATTCAAACGAAATGTGCATAAAATAATCAAAATACGAATTTGGCGAGAATGGCACAACACACACATAATATCAATTTTAATGTTTGTGTTTATTTATTGGTCTGAATAGTCGTCTGAAATTGTGTTGAGTCACGATCAAAGTCCAAAAAATACACTCATTAAACAAGAAGAAACAAACACAGGAACAAAGTCGAATAATATTGCTTGCCAAGAAAAATCACATTGAAAATTGCAGACGTTTCGAGTATAATGGAAATTTTAATTTTGTTCGCTACCTTTGCTTTTTCACAATCTTTTTGTTGTTTTTCTTCTTTAGATCTTTCACGAAAAACTAGCAAGACTAGACACCGCCTTGCTCTATTTCTGCACTTGGGTTCGTTGCGTTGGTTAAAGTATATTTTTCTATAACACAATATATATTGTTGAACAAGTCTTTTTTTGTTATTGCTTTAATTTGTATTTTTCTTTGGTTAAACTTTTCAGCTTTACCGCCTTTACGTGCTGTCTCGACGACAGCGTTGCTACAACTGAGCGCTCGACCGACAGTGTCGTCTCTTTTTAGTTATTCAAGCGCGCCAAAGCTAATTTAATTAGGTACCTGTGTCTGTATTTGTGAGTGTGGGAGCGTCGGTGAGCGAAAGAGAAAGAGCTGCGCGCACGTTGCGCGACTGACTTAAGAGTAAAAGCTTTTGCGTCTGCTGGTTCGACTTCTCAGCAAAACCTGTAAAACCGGAAAGTGTTCGTGTAAAACATTGTTGTCTCAAATGCTGTGGCTGACCAGCTGTTCGAGTGTAATATATCTCTCTCCCTCACTCTCTCTCTCTCTCTCCGTCTGTCTGTCTTTAGCAATGTATCAAAAGTACTTGCAGCGTTCCTAACAGAAAGTCGCAGACAACTACAACGTTAATAACTGTGCTTATCAGCTGTACGCCAGTCGACGCTGCGTAGCTGCCAGTAGCAGCTGTTCTTTTACGACTACTTTGCCATATCTGTGTGTACACGTGTGTGTGTGTGTGTGTATTTGTATGAGCGATTGTTGTCATTTAATTGCCAGCTGCAGACGAAGACTTGTCGTTGCATTCGGAAAAGCGTCTCTCTTAAAGCTTTCTATCTGAGAGACAGGAAACGTCTTTATATTTTGTATGTACTTGAAATATGTATTTATTTATTTATGTACGAGTTGAATCCATCAACATATTTAAGCAAAGAGTCTTAACGCATGTGCTCAGGGCCATCTATACTAAAAATATATATATATGCCAAAATAATTTGTCACAGTCTTCGCCAGTGGAATCTTTTGGTTTGTACAAATAGTCGTCGAGTGCCAAAAATCATCACAATGAAAAATTCTTCATGATTACACTGAGAGCAAATAAAACGAACATAAAAGCTACAATAATACTTATAAATATTGAAGATGAATAATGATGATAATAATTTAATATTAAACAAATAATAACGGAATTCAAGTAAATAGTATTCAAAATTGAGTTCATCAAATAATATAAGAAATAGTGACTATTAATATAAGTAAATCTTGTGAATTCAAAATAAATAAATAACTTACCGAAAATAAACAAATCGAATGCAACAAATTAAAAATGAAAACAGTTCTTCAATATCAATAATTTAAGTTTATTTATAAATTTATATAGTACATAATAACTAAAGAAAAAAATGCATAATTATGTACATTGAACATATTGTACCAAAATAATATTGTATAATGTAATACATACATACATACTATATGTATGTATGTATATCAACTTTTCTTTGTTTGTTGTTGTTCTTGTCTACTTGCTACGGTTTTGTCAATTTGAATGCATATATAATAGATAAGTATAACAAATACAAAATAATTGGCAAATGTAGGCATACAAATAAATATATAAATGTATGTATATATATATAAATGTGTAAAACTAAATAGTTGATGAAATATGATTGGTTTTTTTAATATTGTTTTTTTTTTTTTTGCATTAATTAAGCGTTTTATTACTTTTTAAATAACTCTAACGAAAATGCAACCATTTAGATAAAGTCCACGATCAATCAGGATCCTAGCTTCTATTTGCTTTTGCGACGCGCATCCGTTATAGCACCCCAGAGTTCGATGATGAAATCATCGGTGAAACCGAACGATTCCAGATCCGAATTATCAATGGCCTCGGCAAAGTCCATGGAATTTGACTTTTTATCGCCCAGATCCCAGATCTGTGACGCCAGCTCCGTATCGTTGATGCCCATAAATGATTCCAGCAGATTATTGATAGCCTCCACGCCCGCCGTCGTCGCCTCATCAAACTTGGGCTCGATCTGTGCATTGCCATTCGCCTTAAAGCGCAGCGTCTCCTTGCCACTGCCAAAATTGCGACCAGCATTGCCACCAATGCCGCCCGCGGAGGAGGATGAGGCGCGCGACTGACTGCGTGGCCCAATGCCCTGGAAACCGCTGCGGACGGGTTCGATAAGGCGCAGCGTGAAGGTATCCCCCGTGGCAATGTCCTTCAGCATGCGCGCCACCTCGTAATGCCTCTTGCCCACCATATTCAGACCGTTGAGTTTCTCGATGTGATCGCCCACAGTTATGTGCTCGATGCGATCAATGATGGAGTCGTCCTTGATGCGCTTGATGAACGCATAGCCGGCCCCATTGTCGGTGATTGTCAGACCGAGTGCATCCTGTGTCTTCACAATCTCAATCTCCTTGGCGCGACCCTTGCGATGAGCGAATATGAAATCATCCAAACCAATCTGGCCACCCAGCAGACGCGTCATGTCCACCTTGTGTGAGTTGAGTGTGCAGAAGAGAATATCATCCTCGGATATATCAAAGCATTCGGCGATTTTCTTATATAGCTCACGAACGCTGGCAAATCCGGTGATCAGACCCGTTGGACTGCCATGGGCCAGCTGGCAGTGGAAGATCAGTGGTGGCTTCTTGTCCAACTCATTGTTGTTGTTCTGATGGCTGTTGTTGTTGTTGGTCATCGGAGCTGTTAGCGAGTTGCGTCCCTTACTCTCCTGACTGATATCGCTGTGATCTGACGAGTTCTTCGATTTACGGGCAAAGAGCGGCATGTTGAATAATATTTCTTAGCTTTCTCTTTATATATTATTGAGAATATCTTTCGCTTGGTTTGCAGTTCCTCTCTTTTTATATATATATATAGGGATTTATCTGTGTGCGTAGAAGAAGATTGTGGTACTCGTTTTTTGAATAGTTCGAAATTTGGAGCATAATGTGGTTAGCTGTTGATTAGTTCCGTTCCCATAATGTATACGTTTATATATGAGTATGTATGTGTGCGTGTTTATATATGTACAAGTATACCACCAATCAAATATTATTATACCCTATAAAGAGGTATATCGAAGTTGTGCAAATGTAACAGGAGACCTGATAAAGTAGATAAAGTCTATTTCACCCATGACATTTAAAGTCGTAGTCTTGAATTTTGGTATAAGTATTTATATTATTGTCATCTGTTTGACCTACCAATTTCTAACTGATCGGGTAATCAATACAGAAGTTATTTAAGAAACAATCAATGAGTGGAGAAGAGGGAAAACAAGAATTACAGGGTATTTGCTACTCAGGCACTCTTGACTCTTAGTTTTGATATACATTTATCTAATCTCTTACGGGTTGAACAGAATTTATACCCAGAGTTCCGAGTTAGGAGTGAGTCAACGATCAAAGTACTCTCAAACAAAACAGTTGTTTTAATAACAAATTTCACAAGTTAGTTAAACGGATAAAATCATTTTTATGTTAAGGGTCGATAATTGACTGACTTTTGCAAGTATTTTAATTGTGCAATATAATATCAATAATTGATTGTTTAGTTATAAACAAAGACGGTCATTGTGCACTCGATTACAAAGTGAGGTTAGACACGTCTACAACGAACTTTTCACTTAAAGTTAAAGTTGATAAATCTTACCCATGAATTATTGTCATTAAATGCAACTTGCTTTTTATAAGCCACGGGTTAAATGTTAAGCAATGACAAATTCGTATGTGGCGACGCCAAAATACTCAATTAAATTGAAGAAATATCGATATAACTGGCAAAAAATGTTGTTTCCACTTGATAAGGTTTCAATGTGTGACAAGCGCGTGATAGAGTGAAAGAGAGAGAGAGAGCCAGAGAGAGAGTGAGAGTAATTGAGAGCGAGCGAGTTCAAAGATAACGCCTGGAACGCGTACCCCCCGTTTTATCAGCCAAGCACATTTATCACCCGCTTCGCACCGTTCTCTCGTCATCCGACCCGCATTTTTCACTAAAGTCCGCCGTAGAGAGTCCGTTAAAGTTCCTTAAAATACTGAACGCTAATGGCGAGATGTGGCCCGATCCCACAACTAAAAGAACTATCGCCCAATAGATTCATACGCTCCAAAAAAGGGGGGCTTTTCAGCTTTTGTCTTATCGCAAGCAAATCTTAAGTGTGTAGCTCTTCTTTTTTACGTACGATTTTAACTTGCGCTGCACTCGCTGCTCTTCGAAATGTTTATAGCACTTGCAAACTGAACGGTAATCACATGCACTAATTTTGAAAACTTAAGCAAAACAAATTTTTCTAGAAAATATCAAATATTAAAAACCAAAAAACACATGAAAGGTTGAACAAAGACAGACTGAGCAAAGTTTGATCAACTATTAAAAAAAAGTTCAACAAACTTAACTTAAGACATACATACAATGTAAATACATACATGTCTAGGGTATTTTTTTTTGGGCGTTGCCACCTGGTCAGAGTTGCACAAAGACTGAACTGCAACCAAATATCAGATATCGCTCTATGTAATAAATGTAATATTATCATTTTATCTTTAGACTGAACTATTTATTCTTGTTTAGTTCTCGTTTGCTTTGCTTTGCTTTGGTTTGTGGTTTCGCAAATACGCGTTCGCTTTCAACTTTGCTTTACCTTGACAGTTTTTTATATGGCTGTTTAATTTATTTGGTTTTTATACTCTGTTGCTGCAGGTAGAAGAGTTTTGTATAAAATGCTAAATACAGTAAGCTAACTATGTTTAAATTGTATTTCAAAATTATTATCCGATACACTGTGAAAGTTCCAATTGTGTAATTAAATAAAGAGCAGCGCAAACAATAAATTTGAAATATTTCAAAACGTCAATTCTAAAAACAAGAGAGGCAACTTGAGACGAGCCCCTTTAATCAGCATGAACGAATAAATATATTTGTAACTGGGTAGAGAATAACAAGCGCTACTCACGACTACTATGATACACACACATATACAAATACATATGTACATAAATAGGTATGCTATATACATATATACATATGTACACTATATATGCACAACCGGCTATTTCTAGCTGAGCATAAAAGATAACCCGGCGAATGAAAAATACAACACACATCAAGGTCGAATTAGTTAAGCATTGAGAGGCGCGTGTGGCAGTATCCGCACCTTTCACACAAACACTAATGAAACAATAACAACAGAAACTATTTACAAAAATACTACGCAGTTGGGGTTTAACTCTTAACGTACCCGCCTCTATAAACTGAAAAGTGGGCGCGTATAAAAATAATCTATTTGGGTTCAAAGAACTTCCACGTGAGATTTTAACTATTTTTTAAGCCCCGAGAATTTCCCTATTATTCATAGTTATAAAGTTGGAATTGTGCAGTAATTATTGTAAATCATCTTAATTTATTAGTATTCAATACATTTTTGTGGTGACTTATACATTTTTTTATGATACTGATTAGCAATACAAAATGAGAGCCGCTGAAGACTAGATGGAGTTTTTACAAAAAACTTTTTATTTTAAATTTGTTTCTACACACTTTTATATATATATGAACTTTAAAACACTGATCTATAGAAATCATTAAATTCAAAACCTAGCATATTACAATCAGTAATTAGTTTAAATTCAAATTATTTTGTCAAGAGTTTTAATTTGGAAAACGATTATTATAATAGTCATTAAATACATTTAGATATGATAGTTAAATATTAACATTAATTAGCCACAACATTTGCATTTGTTGCTATATCTAGAGCAACTGTAACTTAATATTTGAAATAAACTTAAAATTTACATTTATAATATTAAACGTTTAGTTTTTAAGTTTTTTTTAATTCTGTGTCGACTGTTACTAATTGACATAAAATAAACAAACATGTCGATAACAATAAATGAATAAGCTTGTTTGTTGACACGTGCTTTAAAGTTTATCTGGGCTATATGTCGAATATCAAATTGTAATTGGCACTGCACTTCGCGTAAACAACCAAACAAAACAAAGCAACAACAAAACAGTTTCCGCATACGCAACGCAGCCGGTTCTAAAAGATACATATTCATTAATGTATATGCATGGTTGTTGTTGTTGTTGTTGTTATTGTATGTTTACTCGCCCCCGATTGGTTGTAATTTGTGGGCCCGACTCGCATTAGTGTGCGCAAAGAAGCTGTCTGCTTAGAGGTATAAAAATACATACATACATATGTACGTACACATGTATCTGCAAGGTGCTTAGTTTCTGTATCTGTATCTGTAGTTGGGGTAAACGACAAATAGCGTAAACAACACAAACTGCGCGTGGGTTTTCTTCGATTGTAGTTGAACTAACAAAAACAACTAATAAAATTTTCAGTTATCGTCTGGTAAACAACAACGCATTTAACCATTTTAATTTACAATGTGCCTTTGCTATGCGACGACTAATTTTGAAGGAGTTTTAAAGAGAGTTCTATAATATATATGAACTTTAAAAATCGATTTAATGGGTTTTTGAATATAATATGGTTTACTCATAGAGCAATTTATATTACTTGCCTACAAAAATTAAAATATTAATAGTTTAACGTAAATCAATTTATATACTTAGTAGCAATATATTTAGTAGCAAGGAAAAGTTTATCATTTAAGACAATTTTCTTAAATGAACTTCAATTTTCAATACTCTTAATAACTATATCAAATATTAAATAAATAATAAATAGCTTTATACAGTTTTTTAAACATACATATAGGGTATAACAGAATGAGTAATTCTCGAAGTATATAGAAAAAGTCACGCATTTTTCATTCATCTTTCTTTTTATTCGTTTTATTTTCTTTAATGGTTTAGCACTCGTACAAATGCGTTAGTTTGTTGATTTCTCAAGAGCTGATATGGCAACAAAACTATACGAATATATGTACAAACCAAATACATACATATTAACATACATACATATATGTATAAGAATATACATATGTATTATAGAGAAATCCACATGGCTTGCGCCATGTGTTATCGCGAATACATACATACATATATGTATATACATATGTACGATAGCATTTAGTATATATATATATATAGTATTGTATATAATAGTGCGGTGTGCTTTTGTTTTTATTTTATTTATTTGCTAGTTTCACCTCTCATACGACAATAAACACAGAAGCGCCCCCCAGGGGGAGAAACTAGAATAACAAATCAAGGTTATTTCATGTTAAATTATCAATCGGGCTTTATCATGGATGGGAAGGGTGTTTGCAAAATAATGTGATATGTATTTACGTACTCAGTTATTGCATAATCAAAACCATATATGAATGTGTTTATATACATGTAGATAGGTACATATATAGTACATATGTAAATTGCAAATTGAAAACAAAACTTTGTAATGACGACAAAAAAAGCACGTAAACGATTTTTCTTTGTTTTTGTTTGCGTTTTAGCTTTGTTGTTTACACAAAAGTAATTACAAATAAGCTTTACAATTTGCTAAAGCGATCCTAAGTGGCAGAAATTGAGTCAAAAGGGCGTGGCAACTGCATAAAGAATGCAATTATAATTAAACAACAACAGCTGTAAAATTAATTGCATTTCATTGTTATTGTTATTGTTTAATAAAACTGTTTCATTGTAATTGCTTTTTAAATATGTGAGAGAATTACATACATATTTTGTACTATACCTACTTTATACAAAACTGCCTAGCTACAATTTTCGGTCTCCAATTAAAAACCTTCAAGCCATAAGGTTATATATTTCTTTTCAATAGTTTTTAACATCAACAAAAACTACCCAATGCCAAAAACAAAATCTATAAAGAGAGTTGAAATTAAACAATTTACCCAGTTTCTCTTAGCTTTGTACTCTTTGAAAGCTTCGCCGCAAAGCTTTGCCGTCAAAAGCTTTGTGCAAACTTTCTTCCGCTCTGGCTAATCGATCGGCTGAACTTTAAAAAGTTCGATATCATCGAAACCATGATTCATATTTCGTTGACTAGGTCAATATTTGGACGAACCGTATGGAACTGTTAACGGTGAAAATTAATGTCAAGTGATTTTTCGCTTAAACTGGTTTCAGGCAAGCAGAAAATTTATCTGCTCATGGGATCGCTACATCGCATATGTATTTTAGAAATGTGTATATACATATGTACACATATAAACGATTTTAAAAGTATGTGGAAATGGAAGTGTTGATGACGTGTACCCTGTACTAAATATAAATGAGTGAAAATGGGTATCATGAGTTTCGCATATGCATGTAACAGGCACCTCCGACCCCACAAACTATATATAGTATTTGTAATCAGCAATAACAGTCGATCAAGCCATACCCACGTGACTTCAGAGACTATAAGATTCAAAACATAAAATTGTGTATTTAAGTTTACTTTACTGCATCCCAAATACCACATTTTTGAATACAAATAATATATACAATTATATTTGATTGCAGATTATCTTAACGTCGAGCATTTCCAACATGAATTCTTACGTGTTCAGTCTGGAAATATACTATATATACGTATCGGTCATTCACATATATACATATATATAATTTATTTGTTTGCCCAAACTTATTCGGTTTTGTGTTTGTTTTTGGACTAGGTTGCCAAAATATACGACATAAATGTACATGGGGCTATATATGTATATTTTAGATATTATGGTACGTTGCTCTGCTTGATTGTATACATTTTTATTTATTTTGTTTTTAGCTTTTGTCATATCACGTTTTTTTGTATATTGAGCCGCATTACTCACAATTTGCTGACATGTGCGGGTAGCGGCAAAAAATAAAATAAGAAACAACGTGACTCTGACAAATGCGCATAGTTAATTCGTAGTTTATCATACATATAAGTATGTAGATATCTCAAGTGCATTGAACCGACATCGGATTGCAGTTAAAGCACCCTGTATCAGCAGATTAAAGCTTACAATGTGGAGCACACACACAAAAAGACTTGTGGCAGTTTTGAAAACATTTAACCGTTTCACCTCGCTGAACTTTGCGCACAGGGCAGGTAATTTAAGCAAACAACAAATTCAACGAGTTTACAAAATAAACTACAAACTATGGAGCAGCGCACACAGAAACAAAGCTAAACCAATTTGAATCTATGGTTAACGAGCGCAAGATGAAAGAATATGAAATTTTTGTTAAGGTCATTAAAAGCCAAACAAAACCGTTTCGTCAGATGCCGCACACAAAAATGTGGGAGCACCTGAACTGAGTTACATAAATAGATCTTTTATATATTTTCGAAATGAATTCAACAAGTGTCTGCCATAAATTATGATCTTATAGGAAATATCTAAAGACTACAAGTATCCCATGGTAAAAGATTACAATTATAAAATAGATATTGTTAAAAATACTACTATTTGACATAACAATTACTTTACAGAATATACCAATGTTAGTAGATTACAGTTCTTCAAGTTAACATACAGTTTAACTAGCAAAGAACTGAATTAACATTCGCTTCAATTAACATACATACATATGTATGTTAATAACGATCATTTATGTTAGCTTACCATATGCTATATGCAAATTTAAATTTTACTGTTGCTTTCTTATGGCAATTTTGACTGATTACGGCCATCATAGAAACTTGCAGAGCGCAGCAACTGTTAGGGGAGAGTAGAAGTAAGGGGGGAGGGGGGTTGGCTCGTTCACAATGGTGTTGGGGCGTGCGTACCGGTTCATAATATGGGCTCTGTATAGTAATGTCACGCAAACAATTTACATAAATGACGTCGCTTCCGGTTTGGACAGGCGCATCCAACAAGAACTGCTACAATTGCAAGTAAAGTGTAGCTGCAACAAAAAGCATGGCTAACAAATGGAGGATGGCTGGCAAAAATAAATACAAAAATATAAGCATAACAACAAATAAACTGCGGAGAGGAGAATGAGAGAAAAGTGTAGCAAAAAAGCAATTGTGTCTATCTGATTGGATTGTTTTGTGCGGAAGTGAGAAAGCAATCGATAAAAAAAAGCTACGTCTAACGGCAAATGTTTGTTTAACAGATAACATAAGAGAGAAAAATCGGTACACAAAAAAAAACACATTTCTTGTTGGCCAAAACAACAAACCCACTAACCAACTTCACGGTTTGTTAGCAATTTAATTTGCCTACAAATGGTTTTTTTTTTTTGATTTCTTTTGAGGCACCTGTCCAAGTGCTCATTGCCTTTGCACCTGGGGCACGCCCTCTCAATGTTGAAAATTTGTTTAAGAAAAGAAAACGAAAATTTTGAAGCAGGCCGCAAGCACGTGTTGCCAACTCATTAAAACATTAACACGCTGTTCGGTATTGGGCTTAGGGGCTTCCCCTACAGATCATCTGAATTTGTAATTAAATTAATCAAATTAGCAACATTTTGTGAAAATTTAAATATGCTTTTAATTATCAATTTTGTTGTGAAATCTACTTGAGCAGTTAGTCAATCAATAATCGTTACAGCCCCTGAAAAAACCACCCGGCAAAGCTCACAGCAACCTAACCTCAAAGTTGGGGACATTTGAAATTGCATGTCTAAAACCGCTTGAGGTAGGAAATGGCTCAATAAAGAAAAAACGTACATATTTGGCTATGTGCAAATACGTCAAAGGTCATAGACATAACTTTATGTTGCTAGGGACTATTTTGGGGGTTGGTAGAAAAAATCGTTGTATGCTTGTTGGTAAAATACATACACATATACTTATTTATACTTATGTATGTATGAATACATTTCCGGCCATGACATAAGCATTGTGGGTGGTTTGACAACACTTGAAAAACAGTTGCTTCTAATTAATTATCACTTTTGTGTAGTATGTAGACACTGTCCAACAAACAGTTGCAGTAAATCGACAAAAGTGCAATATATTTAGTATCGATTGCTGATTGTTTGATTTTTGTTGTCCCTGTTCTTGTTTTCTAAAGCATGCACATTATGTTATATGCTTTTATGTATTAAATTTCCCATAATTTAGTAATGACAAATGTTAGTAGATTACAATTACATGTGTGCTTTTGTTATGAGTCAGACAAAAGGCAAATATAGATGTTCCACCACCTTTCACTTTATTTCTATTCGTTTGAAATTTTTTGAATGAATGAATATCTATCTATTGTTAAATGGATTTGAACAGTCGAATTTAAGCAACGAAAGTAGAAAATATCTTTTAGGTACACACCTGTCTCTGTTATCGGTGCTGATTCCAGGCTTCCACTTGCCTGCACTTTGGGCACACTAAAGCACCGTAATTAGCAAGGAAAGCGGACATACGAGACCAGGTTTCTGTTGTTGTTTTTTTGCGGTTGCTTTTCCACCTCACACACACATACGCTTATACGAAATTTCTTTCTTTCACCCGACTTAACTGGTTTTTAATTTTACTTTTTTTTCACCACCCGTCGATTTTACCAGCAACAACTTTTTTTTATTAAATTAGCACTCTTTGTGTGAAGAAAAATTGGCAATTTCGGCTACTGACGCATTAACTACTATTTATTCTACTGCTCTTAGCAGCTCATTTTTCACTACTGTATGACCAGCACGCACACACATCCAAACTGTCGCCGTCGACCTGTCTGTTGTATTTGTATTAGAGATGTCAGTGATAGAAGAAAACATCGATGCAACGATTTTTGCCACGCGATTGCTACCGATATATCGATATTCATTATTAAGCTAGTATATTGAAGGAAACGATTTTGGTCTTTTATGCCTAATTATACCAAAGCTGGTCTGTTAGAGATATGAATTTGGCAATATTCATATATCGATATATTTTCAACAGTGGCTTCAAAAGAGAAAAACAGTCGATCAGTAAAAAAAACGATACAAATTATTACAATTGAATTTAAAATTGGCCGCGCAATTGTAAATACATATATAATTTCATGGCCACTCCAGCACAACTGATTGATATCAAATTGTAAAAGTTTCAAATTATTATAATTTTATTTAAAAATATACATATTTTTAGTTGCAGTTATTTTAAACGCTGGGAAATTTGTTTCTGGCGTTGAAATAAACAGCGGAGCGGCTAAACAAATGAATTAACAATATAGAACAAAGATATAGATATATAGAAGAAAACATAAAAATTGGATAAAAAAGAATAAATGACAAATCAGTGTAGTTATCAGTATTGTTGTCTGTTTGTGTACAAGTGTAAATAAATGTGGAAAACTAAGCGATAGCTAAGCACACAGAACTACAGGTCACTGGAATTATGTTCATACAATTTTCGTTGCCCTGGACACCACAGCTTTATCATTTTCATGATTTAATCGGCCAATTGTAATGCCATGATCATCAGCTAACTCATCATCATCCTGGTCAGCATTTTCCAGCTGCTTTTGTCGCTTCAGGCGCAGCTCAAACACCTCACTGATGGCATCGCGGAAGCAGATGAAATTATAATCAATGACGCCCTGCCGATTGAAGTTCTCCTCACGCAGTATGCAGACCAGGGCCAAAAACTTGTTCACCTCGCGCATATAGAGTATCGTATTGTTATTCAATTTAATCAGACTAGAACTGCCACTGTCGAACGCTGTTTCCTCGGAGCTGTGGGCGGATTAAAGACATGAGTTAGTAATAATCAAATTGTTGTTATCCTATTGCTTACCTATATATGCTGGAGAGATCAATGACCATATCAATCATATCACAGCATAGCTCGTAGGCTTGCATGTCAACTGGTGAGGAATCCGTTGCTATATAGATTTTAGATACGACATCAAAGAGAAATGCTTTCTCAATGCCAGAGTTCTGCCAAGTTGAATATGAATTGAATAATATATATTTAGTTTGGTGTAATTTGTGTTTTACTCACTGGTATGAAAATGTTTAACAGATTCTCAAGCGTGGGCAGTTGTGGTATCAGCTTCTGCACAACTTTCGAGAATGCCTCGAATATTGAATGATCATATATCGAAGTCAAGTGAAAACTTAGATGAATCTGATCGAGGCCTGCCTCGCTGAGGTCATCCGATGAGCGCTGGTGTATATCACGTTGCGATTCCATTTTGGAATCATCGCTGATGCCATCGACCTATGGGAAAAACAACAGCTGCATAAATGTGAAAATAGATAATAGAACGGTATCTACTCACTTTGTGTATGAAGACTTCGAATTTAATGCGTGGATTGACTTTGTATGCCTTTATAACTGTATTCTTGAACTTAGTTAGCGCTTCATTGTAATCATCTTTGGCATCGATGACAAACAAGAGCGCTCCACAACCCCCGAATATCATGTCCGAATCGAATGTGGGCTCTATAAAATCAATTTGACCAGGAAAATCCCAAATTTGAAACTGTACAAAACTCGAATTGTTGATGTCATCTTTAACAATTTTGCTCGTCGATTCCAGAAATAGTGTTTCATTCGGTGACATTTTGTGGAAGACGACTTTCTGTATGGAACTCTTCCCCGACCGCCGCAGACCCATTAATAAAATACGGGGTTTCGTTTCGCTGTTACTTGAGGCATTTGGTTCCAGCTCCAGGCCATCGTGGTCATATGCACCATAGCCGAAATCTTTTGGGAACGGATCCACAGGATAATCTTCATTTTCGTAGCTCTACGAGAAATTTGAGAAAAGAATTAGTAATGTTTTATTTTTTATCAAACTAAAATGTTATCAGAGAGGATCGTTTTGATTGGCTGACGGTAGATTTCCCATTTAACAGTTAACAAAAATCCGGCCATCTCTAATTTATTGAAACAAAAA
Organism: Drosophila maculinotata; assembly: GCA_035045305.1. Lineage (NCBI taxonomy): Eukaryota > Metazoa > Arthropoda > Insecta > Diptera > Drosophilidae > Drosophila > Drosophila maculinotata. The sequence goes on from JAWNPD010000387.1 coordinate 14,641,062, forward strand.
ATGTCCTTAAAGACGAGCGTTTTTTTTGGTTACAAGCGTTCAGTAGATTTCTTAATTTACAGTTATCAACAATTTACAGAACCCCATTATTATTGTATGGCTTCCTTGTTTTTGTTTACCATAGTGACGTAAGCGTGCGTTGTTTTTGCACGGCTGTTCTTCCTTTACATGCAGTTAGCTGGGCGCGTTGTTCAAATTATAAAAGCCAATGAAATAAATTAATTTATTTTTAAAGGAATCGCACAAAATACAAAACTGTTCTTATCGGAGACAAGGTGTGTACACAACAGCTGCAAAACAGCTGACTATCAGTTTTGTCAAGTGTGTGCACATCTGCTTTGCAATTCGTTTATTAAAAAATACTTAATTGGTATTTTACGGTATATTTTACAAAATGTGCTTTTGGTATTTTCAAAAGGCGCTTTTGCCGCATGCGGTCACACTGATTTTGTAACTACTGTAACTTTTATTAAATTCGTACATTTCACTTGTTTTAAATTCAAATTAAATAAAATGGCAGCCCGGGGATTATTACTGATGGGCCAATGCATGCCCTGCATCAAGCAGAATGCCTCCAAAATACGTATACGGCGCATGGAGCTGGACAAAAACTTGAATATGGTTCGCAGTTTTGTTGTGGTTTTTAATCACATGAAATTTTCAAATTTTATTCTTGCAGTACTTTAAAAAAGATACGTTTTTCTTTGCCCACGATCCACAAAATCTGTGCAAAACCGGCGATGTGGTCCTGATACGGGAACTGTCCGAACGGATGACCCGATTAATAACCCACAACGTGGAAAAAGTCGTTTATCCGCTTGGTGACATAACCGATCCCATAACCGGTAAAAATGTTGTGGTTGGAAAATACCGTGAGGATATTGAGATGGCGAATCAGCTGTTTGGCAAGTCTGAGAAGGCCTTCGACTACACAAAGGCGCCACCACGTGGTCGTCTGGAAGGCAGCAAGGACTTTACACACGGCGAGACATACATCAAGTACCACGAGGATGGCAAGGATCAACCTTTTGCCGTATAGAGAATAGTTATCCTTAGCATATAAATTAATAGGAAACACACGAGTTCATTTTAAATATTTATACCCTAATCCCATTAAAAATGCGAAAAAAGGTATAATGGTTTTGTGCAAAAGTATGTAACATGCATAAGAAAGCATCTCCGACCCCATAAAGTATATATATTATTGATCACTGTCAACAGCCGAGTCGATCAAGCCATGTTCGTCTGTCTGTCCGTCTGTATGAACGCGCTGATCTCAGAGACTACAAAAGCTAGAGACTTCATATTTGAAATACAAGTTTATCATATTTTTCCCCTTATGCTTTTTTCGCAAAAATATTTGAAAAAATTTAACTTTCAATAATGCAGAAATTTTAAATGTAGAATTGATATATAGGACAAACCATGAACAAAATGGCCTCAAGCTTGACAATCGGTTCAGTTTTGACGAAGTTATGTGAGTTTGAAGTCTAGGAAGGAACCAATTAGGGTTTACAAGCCATTTTTTTTTGTCATTTTGGCATGATTTTTGACAGAAAAATGAAACACCTCAGAATCACTTTTCCAATACTTTTTTATACTAATTTTGACACCCACAATCGATTAAAAAAAGAATTTCAAAAATCTATTTTTTGAAAAATCAATTTTTGTAAGGGTCCCCCCCTTATGCTTTTTTCGCAAAAATATTTGAAAAAATGAAACTTTCAATAATGCACAAATTTTAAATGTAGAATTGATATATAGGACAAACCATGAACAAAATGGCCTCAAGCTTGACAATCGGTTCAGTTTTGACGAAGTTATGTGAGTTTGAAGTCTAGGAAGGAACCAATTAGGGTTTACAAGCCATTTTTTTTTGTCATTTTGGCATGATTTTTGACAGAAAAATGAAACACCTCAGAATCACTTTTCCAATACTTTTTTATACTAATTTTGACACCCACAATCGATTAAAAAAAGAATTTCAAGAATCTATTTTTTGAAAAATCAATTTTTGTAAGGGTCCCCCCTTATGCTTTTTTCGCAAAAATATTTGAAAAAATTTAACTTTCAATAATGCACAAATTTTAAATGTAGAATTGATATATAGGACAAACCATGAACAAAATGGCCTCAAGCTTGACAATCGGTTCAGTTTTGACGAAGTTATGTGAGTTTGAAGTCTAGGAAGGAACCAATTAGGGTTTACAAGCCATTTTTTTTGTCATTTTGGCATGATTTTTGACAGAAAAATGAAATATCTCAGAATCACTTTTCCAATACTTTTTTATACTAATTTTGACACACACAATCGATTAAAAAAAGAATTTCAAGAATCTATTTTTTGAAAAATCTATTTTTGTAAGGGTCCCCCCTTATGCTTTTTTCGCAAAAATATTTGATAAAATTTAACTTTCAATAATGCACAAATTTTAAATGTAGAATTGATATATAGGACAAACCATGAACAAAATGGCCTCAAGCTTGACAATCGGTTCAGTTTTGACGAAGTTATGTGAGTTTGAAGTCTAGGAAGGAACCAATTAGGGTTTACAAGCCATTTTTTTTTGTCATTTTGGCATGATTTTTGACAGAAAAATGAAATATCTCAGAATCACTTTTCCAATACTTTTTTATACTAATTTTGACACCCACAATCGATTAAAAAAAGAATTTCAAGAATCTATTTTTTGAAAAATCTATTTTTGTAAGGGTCCCCCCTTATGCTTTTTTCGCAAAAATATTTGATAAAATTTAACTTTCAATAATGCACAAATTTTAAATGTAGAATTGATATATAGGACAAACCATGAACAAAATGGCCTCAAGCTTGACAATCGGTTCAGTTTTGACGAAGTTATGTGAGTTTGAAGTCTAGGAAGGAACCAATTAGGGTTTACAAGCCATTTTTTTTTGTCATTTTGGCATGATTTTTGACAGAAAAATGAAACACCTCAGAATCACTTTTCCAATACTTTTTTATACTAATTTTGACACCCACAATCGATTAAAAAAAAAATTTTAAGAATCTATTTTTTGAAAAATCAATTTTTGTAAGGGTCCCCCCTTATGCTTTTTTCGCAAAAATATTTGAAAAAATGAAACTTTCAATAATGCACAAATTTTAAATGTAGAATTGATATATAGGACAAACCATGAACAAAATGGCCTCAAGCTTGACAATCGGTTCAGTTTTGACGAAGTTATGTGAGTTTGAAGTCTAGGAAGGAACCAATTAGGGTTTACAAGCCATTTTTTTTTGTCATTTTGGCATGATTTTTGACAGAAAAATGAAACACCTCAGAATCACTTTTCCAATACTTTTTTATACTAATTTTGACACCCACAATCGATTAAAAAAAGAATTTCAAGAATCTATTTTTTGAAAAATCAATTTTTGTAAGGGTCCCCCCTTATGCTTTTTTCGCAAAAATATTTGAAAAAATGAAACTTTCAATAATGCACAAATTTTAAATGTAGAATTGATATATAGGACAAACCATGAACAAAATGGCCTCAAGCTTGACAATCGGTTCAGTTTTGACGAAGTTATGTGAGTTTGAAGTCTAGGAAGGAACCAATTAGGGTTTACAAGCCATTTTTTTTTGTCATTTTGGCATGATTTTTGACAGAAAAATGAAACACCTCAGAATCACTTTTCCAATACTTTTTTATACTAATTTTGACACCCACAATCGATTAAAAAAAGAATTTCAAGAATCTATTTTTTGAAAAATCAATTTTTGTAAGGGTCCCCCCTTATGCTTTTTTCGCAAAAATATTTGAAAAAATTTAACTTTCAATAATGCACAAATTTTAAATGTAGAATTGATATATAGGACAAACCATGAACAAAATGGCCTCAAGCTTGACAATCGGTTCAGTTTTGACGAAGTTATGTGAGTTTGAAGTCTAGGAAGGAACCAATTAGGGTTTACAAGCCAATTTTTTTTGTCATTTTGGCATGATTTTTGACAGAAAAATGAAATATCTCAGAATCACTTTTCCAATACTTTTTTATACTAATTTTGACACCCACAATCGATTAAAAAAAGAATTTCAAGAATCTATTTTTTGAAAAATCTATTTTTGTAAGGGTCCCCCCTTATGCTTTTTTCGCAAAAATATTTGATAAAATTTAACTTTCAATAATGCACAAATTTTAAATGTAGAATTGATATATAGGACAAACCATGAACAAAATGGCCTCAAGCTTGACAATCGGTTCAGTTTTGACGAAGTTATGTGAGTTTGAAGTCTAGGAAGCGCATTTGTATGGACTTAAGAAGCCAATTATGTCGTTTACAAGCCAATTTTGTTTGTCATTTTGGCATGATAGGCTTAAATGCAGAATTAAAGTAGAGGATAAATAATGAGCAAAATGGCTTTGGGGCTTTGCATCTATAAATTATATATAATAAGTTACAAAACACAAAAAAGGTTCATTTTACTAAATATTTTTATTTAAAATGGTCGATAAATGTTGATGCATTTGTTTTTGTTGTTTTGTTTTTCGGTTTCTTTTTGTTATTGCTTCAATTTGTTGCAATCATTCGATCCGATCCGATTCAATTCGATTCGATTCGTTTCGATCCGTGCCATAAATTAAATTGTTAACTAATCACAATCTCTTACGATGCTAAAGTTGTACTGGAGTATAGGGTTCGCCACATGGGCGTTGTCATCGCATAGTTTTTGCTGCAATGGAAAAAATATGTTAAATGAGCTATATATGAATGGAAAGGTGATTCCTACTTGTTCCAGATCTGGGCTGGCGCGCAGCATAAAGTCGCGTAGAAAGTTGCCTCGGTTGGGCATGTCCAGGGCCAGGATTAGCTTATTGTTGCCCAGCTGCTTGATCACCTTCACCCAGCTGCTGGGTGCCGTCTCCTCATCTTCGTTTAGCTGTGAGCCAGCAATCGCCTTCGACTGATCCTCATCGCTGCAAATGGACCACTGCAGCGGCTTGTTGGAGCTGTTAAATGGTAACAATTAGCCTGAGAAATCTGTAAAGTTTTGGGGCTTCACACCCACCTGAAATGCAGCTCCAAGCTGGCTGCCTGCAAGTAACGCGACACTGGCACAGCATAGCTCACATTCAGGGAGCTGCCAGAGCTGGGACAGAACTGCTCCACATCGATGGTGTGATTGTTCTGCCCGGCAAGCACACAGCTAGTGATGCTCCAGCAATCCAGCTGGGGAGGCAGTGCTGTCACCGCATCAGCCACGGCAGCAATCGGGGCATCTGGCCTCGATAGCAGCTCCACATGTCCGATGGGTGAAGCTGCTGCGGGAGCATCGTTTAACACCGTGTAGAGAGCATCCTCGCTGGTCGAGGAGCCATCCGCTTCGGTGGAGAACTGCTTGGCCCGGGCGACAGTGTTGTGGGAGCTCTTGCCATGGTAGACCCGGGAGGTGGCCACATTGCTGGTATCGTTGCTCGACACTGGCTGTATTATCAATATGTCTGCATCCTGCTCCTGCTCAGCGGACTGCAGCTCATCCTCGACATGCTGATGCTTGACATTCACGTCCACATTGTCCGTCGCAACTACAGCCGGCTGCAGCTCCTCAAAGCAGGTGGACTGAGGGAACAAATCAAATATTGTATATATTATCACACATGAAACATTGCTCGACTAATGAATACCCTGTACACATACTGTGATCGATACTTTTGTATATTAATTCTGTCTGTCAAGTCTGTTATCCCTAGCTCTTATAATATCAGATATCTACTTAAAATAGTGGAATTGAAAATGTATATTTATTGGGAAAACTAGAAGAGCTCGAGATAAAAGGGAGGTACATCCAAAACATCCGAAATAAATAAATTTTCACGACACAAAAAAAGAAAACAGCTTTGAGGAACTCCGCCCACTTGGAACTCCTTGTCCCTACACATATCCGACTATATCTGCCTCTTATATAATATACGTGTAGTATACACAACTATATAAAATGAACACACACCTGACAATTATCGTTGACGGCTTCATCGCCATTGCACTCGGGAGGCTGTCCAAAGAGCGGCGTCCTCAGGCTCTTGTGCCTAATCCAGTCCAGACTGCGCTGATTTGCCGAGCGTCTGCCCACAGTGGAATCGCGGAGTCCGGCGCCCGTATACTCGAAGCCAAAGAGAGCAGTTATGGGATTATCGACGGCCTCCGACTCGTTGGTGTTGCTAAGATTCTGTAGATCCAAGGCATCGACGCTATCTTTGCCACCGCTGCTGTTGCGCACCGCTGCGGGAGGTGGCACATCCAGGGAGAGGGAGAGCGTGCTCTGTGGATGGCTCTGCTCCGTGCTGACCTTGTTGGTGGTCAGGGCCAGATTAGATGTGGGTGGCGAAACGGTTTTGTACACATTATAAATGGCTGCATCGCCCGCATTGAGCTTGCGTATGGCCTGGCCGGCATCCGCTGGAGCAATGTCAACGGCGGTGCTGGCAACGGGGCCCACCACCACAATGTGCTCGTCCAGCTTTGCTGGCTGCTTCAACTGTTGTTGCACCTGCTGCACCTGTACCTGCACCTGCAGCTGCTGTTGCTGCAGTTGCGCATCGACATCGATGGAGTTGTTCTCAAAGTCCTGGGACAGAGGAGCGATGCCCGGCGGCTTCTCGGAGGAGCTGTCCGTATCGTTGGTGGACGCGGCCAGAGTTCGGGCCACGGTTGCCACGCGTACGTTTTGCAGCAGCTTTTGGGCCGCAGCCGGACGCAGTGCCTCCTGACTAACTGGCCACTTGGACTTGTTTTTGCTGACAATCGTCTTGTTGTTGCTGTTCCGTGGCGCCGTGGTCGTGATCCGTGTGTGCTGTGTGTGCTTCGGCAGCGCCAGATTCACCTGCGGATTGTTCATCACAGCCATTAGCTCCTCCTCCTCCTGCGTACCATCGCCCTCGCCCATCCGCACCGCCGTGCCACCCGTCCCGCCCGTGGGTCGTGTGGTGCTCGTCGCATATATTATACTGGGCCACGCTCCATGGCTTTTGTTCTTGAAGAGATTCTGCCAGCTGTGTTGAAAGTTGAAGCGCTCCTCGTCGCTGAGCCGCGTTGGTGCATCCGGTCTAAAGAGGCGACCATCGCCAAACATTTGATAGCCATCCAAATGCGGCTGCTGCTTGTTGTGCTCCACAAAATACAAGGTGGAAACGGCGGCCAAGCTGTGGGGGTTTTAATTAAAAATTTAAAATTTATTTGATTCGACATATCCAGAATATGCCTATACAAAATAATATTTAATATAATAAATGTTTAAATATAAATACAATTATTTCTGTTCTTATAATAATTTCTTAGTTCAGCTTTACACTTAAAACCTAACTAAAGCCCAAATCAAATGGGCTATAACTAAAACCTTTTTGGAATATTATTAATACCCAAAAGTAATTAGGATTTATTCCAGTTAAATTAATCTTTAGTGCGCTCCCTTTTTTAGTTATTCCCCAAAGGGTTTAAATATTATCTTTTTTAAAATTGTTCACCAAACGAAATTAGTTTTAAATTTAAACTGCGTAGATTATGTATTATAATATTATTGAACGGTTTTATTCGATATTATTAAGATAATATATTCTCGAATGCTTTGTTGTCAGTATAAAAAAATGTTGACTAAATTTAAAAAAAGTTCTTATTAGTAATTATCAGTTTCTACTTCATAAATCTCAAACCTTTCTTCGAATAAAATACAAATTGAGCAAAACTATACAGAATAAAATCTTAGATCCAAAATAATATTAGGAAAAAGTATCTCACTTTGCTTTATATTTATAACTTGTATCAAAAAAGTTTAAGGTATCCTTATTTGTGTGGTAATATTTAGGCATTTTTATTCTACATTCGATTGCTGCTTACCAGGCTGCCATGACAATAATCAGCAAGAAGATAATGATTTGCATGAGGCGACTGGAGCAGATCTCGTATCCATCGCTGCGATTGCTGGATTTGTTGGATTGCATGCGAGGCGGTAATATGCAGCGTGGTTCCAACAGATCCTTGGCACGCAGTTGGTGGTTATTGTGACTATTGTTTGCGCGTTCCAGATTCTCAATGCGCGACTCCAGCGATCCGGTGACCTTGCACAGCTCCTTAACGGCCCCAATATTCTCCATTAGTATACGATCCTAAAGTTAAGAACGGCGTCTTGAAATAATATATAATTGTTGTGTTGTTGTTGTTGTTGCTGTTGCTGTTTATGTTTTTCTTGTGTTTATGTTTTCCCCACTTAAATCCGATAATTTTTGAGGTGTTTTTGTAATACAAACTTTGTATTAGTTGAGTTAAGAAGTGTAGGTTCCCCAGATAGAATAGAAGCAAGAAATGATAAATTCTTTTTTTTTGTTTCTAGCTAAGCTTTAAAATATAATATATAATAAGCGAAAAGATTATATCTTATAGCAGATACATTGAATAAGAGTGACCATTAATTCTTAACCCTTCTTTTAAAATATTTCGATTTAATACCTTATTGACCAGCAAAAAGTTCTCAATAACATTCCCATTGGGCAGTACGACGCTGCCAGCCTCTTCGACCGCATCCGGTATGACCTCCCGCACCTCCTGTGCTATGACGCCGGTGTCAACGATTTCCCTGGTGTCACTCTCACGCCTCAGACCGGAGTGCACTGCGAATTCCGGCTCATAACGGTAACGGACGATGCGTATCTTTTGCATATTGCGCAGCTGAACGGATGTATCCAATTCGGCGATTTCCTGTTTGGCGCGACTATCGCTGGGCTGGACAATGTGACCGGATATCTTGAGATTGCCATGCACCACGAGGCTTTCATCCGGGCGATCTGTATTGATGCCCACACGACCCGCATGGAAGATGGAATCCTGCGTGATGCCACGCTGCCAGCACAGGTCCACATCGGACTCGAACTGGCCCGGATTCGAGGCGCGCACAATGATCCGCTCGCTGCCATGGGTGACCACGGGAAAGTGGCCGGATGTCGTGTGCACGTGGAGACCGACGACCAGCTGAAAGAAACGCTGCTCCGGATTCGGGCGTCCCTTCTTGCGCATATTATTGTTGGTTGTCTCCGAGAAGTGCAGACGCCCCACGGTTATTTTGCTAACAATATGGCTCTGGAGATCGATACTGCAATATAAATTGGGCAATGACAGGTTGCTTGGTATCAAGTATATCTTTCAAGAAAATATACTTAACAATAAAAAAATAAAAACGTTTTCTTAAGTAGTCTCTTAGATCCCAAAATCTTTTCACAAAAATTACTAAAAGTTGGGCTTGTAAAAATCAAAATTTCCTTATAAATGACCTTGGAATTACCTTTCCAACTTTCCGATTTCAAATCTAAGGTTTACGCAGTTAAGTTTTCTTTGGTAAGAAACCATGTTAACGGTTATTTTCATAGCGTAGATAACTTTGGATATAATATATAGTATATGATTATAAATCTCTAGGGCAACTTAGATGATATTGCTTTTCCAAGTAAGGATGATATATTCTATATAATAATATTAAAAACAATAAATCCATAGTAAATAGTTCGGGAAAAATGCAAAGTATGAAATTATAAAAAAAAATGTAGATCGAAAAATATATAAAAATGAGAAAAAACTATTATGAGTTTCGCTGACTCTTGATTGATATTGAAAAACTGGATAGACTTACGGTACGGGATAGAATGGCTTCTTGGAGCGATCCGATTGGCTCTGCTCTACGCGTATTGTTTGATTGGGCGCCTCGAATTTGACACCGTAGAAATGCAAGTGGAAGGATTTGATTTTCTCCAGGCCGGACGGTGTCTTCACGAATTTGGCATCACCCTGAAGGCGCGCATGGCAAGTGACTTGAAAGTGGTTCTTCTTCTGGCACACATAGGCATCGTCGGAGACGCTGAAATTGAAGCCCTTGTCCGCATCGACGCGATAGTAAATGACGGACAGCTCCTGCAGGCTCTGGTCGCACAGCTTGTGCCAGTTTTCCGGCTGGAATGGACTGAAGCGTATGCACTGCGTCAATGCCGGATCACCAGCTTCGCTGCCCGACCCCGATCCCGACCCACAGCCGGCTGCCGCATTGCTTGCCTGCCCGTCCAGGCTGTTTTCCGCCTGCGAATGAATGCCGGACAACGCCGGCGAAACGGAGGCGGAGCAATGTGAGTGCGCGGGTGTCTTGCTCAGATCGTGTTCACTGTGGCTGCCACTGCTGCTGCTCGTGCTCGGTGCGGTTGGAATGATGGAATGATGTGAGTTGCGCAGCGGACTCATTCGCAGGCCCGCCTCATGCTTGGCCACCGGCGCAAACTCCGGACAATCCAGCTGGGTGGACAACTTGCGTTTGCGCGACAATGAATGCACTGGAGTCGATGGCGTTGAGCTGCGATTCAGCGACAATTGACTGGTGCCAATAACCTGAACGCGATCGCCCAGGCCCAGGGATGAGGTGAGCATACAGGTGGACATGCTGGACAGATTCTGATAGCTGCCGCCTGCATACAGGCCAGCACCATTATCGTAGTGCTGGAAGAGCAGCTGATCCGGCGGCAACTCGTGATGTTGCTGCTGATGGTGTTGCAGCGGCAGCAACTGTTGCTCGCAGTTAAGCTGGTGCTGTTGCTGCTGCTGTTGTTGCTGCTGCTGCTGACAGAGCAAACTGTTGGGCATTCCGGATTCACGTTTCACCCTCACATCCTGCGCGGGTGCCACAAAATGATGTGGCTGTGGTGAAGTAAACTGCAAGTCCGTCTGCAACATGCCCGACTGTTGCTGCTGTTGGTGTTGCATGTTGCCCAGTCCAGGATAGATGAGATCCCGTCCGTTTAATGCATGCGTTTCTCCAAGCGGACTGTAGGCGGGCTCCGATCCTGAATCCGGTGGACTCTCCGGCAAATGTGCCAGCGGCATGGCCATTGCACTCACACGACCCGTCAGCTGTGCATCCAGCACATTCATTGGCGGCGTGTGCGGTGATTCCAATTTCGAGATGCCAACTCCATTAGCCGTCGTGTGATCCATTCCCAGTGCCTCATTGTTGTTGCTGTGTCCTGTCGCATCATCGAGGCTGGACACGCCGGCGGCTTGCATGAATAAATCCAGTGCTTCATTGTCAATGCCATCCATAAAATCGGGGCGAGCTGAAATTCAAATTATCAACCGTTAGTAACAAAGAATTATTTAGGTCAACCGATTCTCGATTTTTGTAACCGAACCAATCTTAAAGAAGCGCTGCTTCTGTTAATATAATAGCTGAAAATTTAATGTCAGCTTTTTAACACCAAGTAAATATATTTTTTACGGGACACTAAAGTTTCTTTGACAACGTAATATTTACTTAAAACTTTTTAACATCACCTTGAGAAATGGCTCTTATTTATTAACAGCTACCTACAAAAAATAAAAAAATCAGCTGCTTTTTATTTTAACACAAGGGTTAAGGTATTTGTGACAAAATGCCATAAATGTAAAAATTAATGTTAAACATAATTTTGAATTTACACTACTTAGAATTAGCAGCCCAACATAGATTACTGTTTTACCAGCTTTATTTTAATTATAATAATAGGTCCCTGTAAATATTTATCTTGTCTTAAAGCTACTGTTATTCTAACAAAAATATATAAGTGCCTAGAAATATTTGTACTGCTTGACTTATTTATGATTAAGCTCCAATAATTTGTTTTGAGATTTCTAGCACATAAAACATAATGCATATTCATTTATGTTCTATTACGTTTAATTAATTCGTTTTATAAAATGTATTATTATATTTGTAATTATATATTATAGATAAAAACTAACAAATAATTAGTAAAGTTAGCTATACAAATTATTAATATAGTATAGTTCGCTTTGAATTTTGTATATATAAATAAAAATGTTGTATGTACATTTTACATATATATATGATGTATGAAAAGCTTACTTAAACTCATTTATGCACTGCCACTGACTCACAGATTGTCGTTAATATTTATTATTATTAAGGGGCGTTTACAGCAGAATGTTGTATTACACACATGTGATAAGTTCACGATTCATTCTAATGAACTTAAATGGTAAAACTACAACTACAACTACGACTGATAAGCGGACAATAATATTTCAAGTGTTTGATCGATAAAAGTCACACAGCTGGATTTATATGTCAACTAAGTCAACTAAGGCAGCTTAAGTAATTTATTCAAAAACAAACAAACAGACACATTAGAATTACCATTTAGTGTTTTGGGATAATCCATAATCCTTTGTTTAGTATTTTGAGAATGGTTAACTTAAACTATAATTTTAAGGCGCGCCTTTTGGCTAAGCCCGAACGGATTGCACTGATAGCCAAGTTAGCAGCTGCTGCGGCAACAGCATCCACATTGAGTATAAATTGTTTATAGCATTCGTTGTTGTTCGTAAATGATTCGATAAAGAAACACACACATACACACACAACAGAAACAATTATCTAACGCACATGTGAGCGCACATGCGGTTGATGCACTTTTCACAATTGGCTGAGCAGTGAAAATGCGCTTTTCCAATTGTTATATTTATACAAAAATAATAATAATAATAATATAAACTACTTAAAAGCAGACGCTCGACAAGTAATTGAAAGCGAAAACGAAACCCAATTAATAAGCCAATGAAATAAGAAAACAAAATGCATTCAAATACATCGAAGCCAAATAAAATATGGATGGAAATGAAATCTAGCTTTGTTTTTGCAAGTGTTTCTTAAATGTTTTTACATATGCATTGACACTTTAAAGCATGTCACAAAAGCTGTTTTAAATATGCAGTTTACTCAAGTATTTTATTATTATTTTTTTTATATATATATTTATCAACTCGCGTCTTAACGTCAAATTCGCTGCAAAATTTTTGTGCACTGCCAGCAAAGAAATTCAATCAGTGTGCAAATATTTGAGTTTCTGCCTTTGTCCTGAGTCCTGCCAGCTTATTGATCAAACAAACTTTTAGCTACTCGCCTCAGCAACCAGGCGACATTATTTAGAAATGTATAAAAAAACCCGTATATATATAGCATACATACACATACATAGGCATTTATAGCTGTAAACATATTTTTGTCTATTTGCCAGGCATAAGACAAATTTTGTTAAGCATATCAAACGGCGACTGCTACATCAATTTATTTTATTTCCTATCTATTTTGGTAGCCACATTTGAATTTGTTGTTGTTGTTGGCGGAGTGGCGCATATTTTGGAGACCAGCCTTCAATATAGCCGAAGGACAATTTATTAGATTTTTATAACCTTGCCAGAGACTATTATAATGGAATCATCATATATATCTTAAGTACAAGGCAGCTTGATTTTTGAGATTAAATTAAAACATATTCCTTAAAGCGTATTATAATATAAAATGCATTGAATACAGAAAAGGGATATATTAAACTATTCCTCATTCGATATGAAAATAAGCAATAATAAACTTTCACTATTATTCAAAATGATTAGAAAATATGTGTCTTCTGTTAGTTGACTTTTATTAGTATTTTTTTATGATATTTACAATATTAAATTTGAGCTCATTGATTTCAGTTTCTTTCTAGTCTGTTTGTTTCTTACAAAACATATAATTATTTGGTAATAATATAATGCAATGAAGCAAGTATTGTATTTTAATATTTATTAGAAATCATCTAAACTGTAATTAGTTTGCTCATATGTATTTAAATTTATCTCAAGTGTAATACCACAATTCTATTAAATGTTGCTAGTTTTACTACTTACAAAAGTCCGGAAATTCAAATTCCATATTCATATCCAAAAATAGTTATCCAATAAATGTTTACACTTCAGTGGCATCCTTTCAATGTGTGCTCAGACTATAGCATGGTTCCGATGGTGGTTCTATAAATGAGAAAAGAGCGCATACACCTTATATATTGGAATTTATATAGTTTATTGCAACAATAAGCTACTTTGTTGCATAACATTCACTATTGTTGTTTATTTTGTATGCTCCTATTGCAACTTCAACTTATAAACTGAAATTTGACTTGCATAACAAATAATACTCTCAGATTTACCACAAGTGAAAGCTTCCAGTTTTTTTGTTGTTATTTGTATGTTGATTAAAAAGAAGCGACAAACACTAATTCTAGTTTTCCATAATTCCAGGAACTTTGCTGCAATAAACAACAATTCTCTCCATGAGTATTGTATATACGTTACTGCTATATGTTGGTTTACAAGTTGACCGGAGAGGTTTTATTCTCGCATATTTGAAATACTTTTGTGCAGTTTGTCTGATAACACAATGACGTCGCAACTTTTGACAAATATATGTACTTGACATGATATCTCAGTTGTACTCTGGACCACAAGTTTGCACTGGACAGTAAAACGCAAAAATTCAAAAGCCGAGATAAACGATTCGTGTATATCAGCATCAGTTTTATACTTATACGTATACATAATATATTCATAATTTTATAAATACATTGTAAAAAACGTAAGTTCGCAATCTACTAGTATTAAATCTGAGGTTAATAGAGTATGCTAATAGTCTCGCTAAGTATTATTCAAAGATCCAATAAACAGGAGTAATATCAATATAATATAATACTTAATATATTCAAAGAGTTATATATCTATGTGATTAACAGTTATTTGTGGCAAGTATTGCGGCAAACAAACGCAGCTAAGTATGCAACAAAATCGAAATATTCAAAATAAACTCGGTTTTTTATTGATTTGAAGTCTATATGGTACAATTATACTTTTCAAGTGATTGAGTGCTTTGTTTTCTGGCTTTGCTTTTAATTGCGTTTTAAATTGTGATATTATAATTTGTTGTTGTTGTCTGTCTGCTTATGTCTCTTTATCTGTTTGTTGTTCGCATTACTTTATGCAATTTTGTGGCGCAATATGTTCAAATGCGGAACTTACATCCGTCTACTCAGCGGATTTGTAAAGGATACACGTATGTATATGAAAATATACTTCCTGCCTTCGCTTAACTTATTTTAATAATTAGAAAAATATTGGTTTATAGCTATCTCAATTTATTAGCAACTTTATTTAATAATTATATTTAATTAGAAAGGAAAAGACGCACTCGTAAAACTTGTTTGTTAAATAAATCAATAAATTTTCCTATGCTTTTAGTGTGTCTGATTGTATGGTATCTGATTTATGCTAAGAAAATAAGCCATATCATTCGAGCTACAACTTCTATATGATTTACATATAGAGCACATTTACCTAGAAATATGTAAATGTGTAATTCTTTTGTAAAAGGCATCAATATAGAAATAAAAAACCTATTCAATGTAGACTGGAGACATTCTTCCGACTTTGCCTCAGCTATCGTCTTCACAGTTCTTGTTGCTGTTGTTGTTGTTGTTGCTGCTGTTGTTGTTGTTGTCGCATTCATTGACGTTGGGTTTTTTTTTTTTTTTTTTTGTAGTGCTGTCGCAATGGTTTTGATTAAATTAACGCTTTGGCTTCGGCGACTCAACGACGTGCTGAGATATGGATATGTGGATGTGGATATGGATATGGATACATTCGCAAAAGTTCCCAAGCAACAACAACAATAAATGCTTTTTATGAAAATAACTCAAGTGATTTGATTTAGTTTGACGCAACAGCTAAGCACAGTAACAACAGCAAACGAAACCACAACAACAACAATAACAAACAAACAGATCCGCAAAACTTCAGTCAAATTACTAAAAATATAAAAAAAGCAGCTGGGAGAAAAAAAAAAGAATGACAAGAATTTTTAAACAAGCAGCGCAGCATTTTGAAAAAAAATATGAACAAAAATTAAAAATAAATTTTAAAAAATAGACAGACAGAAAAACCCGTAGCCATATATACTATAGTTATAAAGTGCTGTTGTTGTTGGTATTGATTTAGCCGGAAGTTAAAGCCACTGGTAGTTCGATTGCTGTTGCTAATGTTGTTAGTCAATTGTTTGCGGGGCGCTTGGCTTTGAGACGCTCATCCTTGAGCCACAGAAACCACAATAGCAACAACAACAACAAAATCAACTGTAAACGCTTTTAGCCCTCTTCATTACGGCCAATCTTTGACGCTGTTCTTCGCTCGCGCCTCCGAAATATTTAGCGTTTTATTAGCATTTCCATAAAAACAAAAACAATAACAGCAATATACAAAATTAGTGGACAGCAACAACAACAGGGTTTCGCATTGAACTAACATGCCGGCCAAAGCTGCACGAAATAGTCACAAAACAAAAATCTATATGGTATATATGAAGCTATAAATCTGAATGAAAAAAAAAGCCAACTCATATTTGCAATTGCTGTCGTGCTAATTGCTGCTGGCATGTGATTTCGACAACATTTCAATTACATGCGGATTAGCTGAAAGATAAGACCTATGCTCAGCGGGCCAGAACTGAATTGTTAGGCTTGCGGAGTGTTTGTTTGGCCAAACGCATGATTTCAATTTGTACGTTGGCAAATAGACGGAGACTGGCTTGAAACACGCTATAGACGTGTATCCAAAATGACAGCAACAATCAACTAATCAATCGAATTAGCGAGTCAACTCTAAAGTTTTGATCAAATATATTGACTTGTCAGTTTTGCGACACCCAAAACAGATAGATTGTCAGAGTATCTGACAGATACTATTGTATATTTCAATCAGTTTCAAAAGAGATACAGTTTGAGTTTCAGGGCCTATTCAAATGCGTCACAATAGTTGAGCGCATTGGGTCTAAGAACTTAAAGCTAAATATATATAATTATTTATATATCATATATGACTCATGTGTCGTTTGGGCGTATTAAAATATATAGTATTTGAATAGGGCAGTGACTTGCAATTAGCATAGTTACGTTAAGTAAATGAAAGTATTTAGTCGATTTTGGAAAGTGAAAACTTTGCAAGTTTCGTTTGCTCAAAGTCTGGCTGGGAATTAACTGTATCAAAATAAATTTATCAAAAAACTGTTAACATTTAAAATGTTGAAAATTGAACAACTGTCAGAAATGATTGCTTTTTTGTAAAGGTTTTTGCTTTAAATTGAACTAAACAATTTTAAGCAAGTAATATAATAATTAGCAATGGAAACTAAAGATATAAAAGCCGTCGGCTTAGCTGCAATAAAATATATTAGCAACTGAAATTGAGACCATAATTAACCGTTGCTTTTATAAACCCACTCATCTTGTCACATTTTAAGCGTTGCCATACTTTCAGCACATTTTGAAATCTACTTGCAGTTGGTGGATTTGAATGAACATTGATCAAACTGTGCTATATTTATATATATGTATATAATGAACATGATCATCTCATAAATAATTAGCATACTACTACTTTTGCAGAAATCCGGTAATATTCCACTTGGCAATTATTTAACTGTTGTTTTTTTTTATCAAATACGAAACAAATGCAAAAAAAGAACCTAAACGAATCTATAGAAAAGAAACTATGCTAAATAAGCTACGATGATTTGCGGCACACTCTCGCATGGTTTTTACCCTCCAAGCTGCTGTTATTTATAAAAAAACGTACATACATATATCTTTCTTTTTTTGCTGTTTTTTTTACAAATTGTTGCTGCTGCGCTGTGGCTGCTGTTGTTGCTGTTGTTGCTGTTGTTGCTGAGATTGCGGCAGCGGCTTTGAAACTCAACCAACCGGTTGATTTTTATGTCTTTTGCTGATATTCATTGTTGTTTTTTGTTGTTTGCTGAGACGCTGCTGCTGCTGCTGCTGCTGACGGCTCTGTCGCTGTTGTTATTGTTGTTGTCTTTTTGGTCTTATTTTGGGCTATTGGTATATGGAATATGTTTTACTTTTTTTCTTTTTTTGCGCATGGCACAGGTTGAGACGAGCAATGAAGCGCGTTAAGCGCAAATAAGAAGAAACCGACAGCAACAGCAACAACAACAACGACAACAACAACGAGAGCAACAACAACGTTTATAAAGATCAGAAGAGGCGCACGCAAACTGGCTGAGATCGCTGCTTGCTTTTTGAACTTGGTTACCATCTCCGGCTCAGCTTTTTTTATGGAGGCAGGGTGGGAGTGGGGCGGTGGGGGGCACAGCATAAATTAGGCACATCGTGAGGCAGGTGGGCGGGCACTTTGCACTGAGATCTCGAGACTTTAAAGATGTGCCAGACACCAACAGCAACAACAACAACAACAACAGCAACAATATGTTTAGTTTTGCATTCTTTAACCGTTTGTTGCTTGTATGAATATTCGTAAATGAAAGGTAAGCGATGTACGTGGCTTTATATTGGTATTAGTATTAGCAGCAGTCTATCTCTATCTCGCTCTTTACGCTCAGATTTGTTTGTATTGGTGTTTTTTGCTGATGCTGCGCGTGTTTCTATTTTTTTGGTGGGAGTTTCATTGTTTGTTGTTTTGTGGTAATTTGCACATTTTTAGGTATATCTCAAAGCTGCAAATGCAAAAATGTACAAACATGTTTACATTAAACTGTCACACACACACACACACACACATGCACAATCACGCATACGCAGAGTATTTGCTTTTGCTTTGCCCACTTGCACGCATTTTATGGCTTTACTTAATTTGCAACAATTTCCAGCTTTTCACCAAGTCTATACTTTTGCTTTGATTTTCTCCACTACTTAAATTAGTTTAAAAAAATTATACAATGTATTATTTGTGTATTCTTTAGTTGCTTTCTCTCTTGCTTTTTTTTTAAGTTTTATTTGCACTTTGTGTATTTATTTTATATTATATTATTAGTGCATTTGAATATGCCACTCACACATACACTTACACAAATTTCCGTTAGTTTGACGCTAAAGTTGAACTGTAATTGTTTACGTTTATTTGATCGCTTTTGTGTTTCACGCTTCGTATACGCGATATGTGGTTACTAGCAACTACTACTATGGATCGCTTATTATTTGTGTGTGTGCTTTTGCTGATTTGTTTTGTTGCTCGTGTGATTTATATTTTCTCATTCGGCCAGAGCGCGATATCTAAATCGGTTAGAGTGTGGACAGCAACTGGCCGATCATCAAGCGCTCCGTTCGCTGCCTCTCCATCTCTGCTTAATGAAGCTTAGCTTCGGCTTGGGTTTCGGCTTCGGCTCCGGAGTTGCCACAGCGCTCGCCAACTTTTCCGCTCGTCTGGCAACTACGTTAAGCCAGCGCGCTCTCTCTCTCTCTCACCCACACACACATACGAACGATAAGAAAAAATGTAAATTAAATTATAAACTCTGTAGCAGAGGCAACAACAATGGGGCTTAAGCTAAACCCGGTACATATTTTTGCTTAGTACCGAGCCGACGGCTCTCACGCAATTAGTGGGCAGCCGAGCGCTGACACAAATCCGGCTTCGTGTGCTCTCGAGAATTCTCGAGAGTAGCTCGCCAAATTAGCACTCAATGCACCACCAATGCTTTCGCCTTTGGCTGCTGCTGTAATGTAATGTAAGATAATGCTTTATATGCCCTGCAGTTTGTTAACCCATCAACGCATAGTTTCAGCTTTAAATCACTTAATGGAGCTGTTTGCTTACAAGAAATACACGCATATATACATTTTGGGTAGAGAAGCTTTCTCTGATTGAATTAATACGTTGATTTATGTAAATTACACTAATTCATATTACTCAATTTGCTATTTAATATTCATTGCGCGTTCCCGTTCTTCCATGTCAAGGGTTTTCAGTTACTTCTGGCAGAAACTTGATATTCTTCATTCGTTTTTTATTCGAAATGGTTCAGATTTATAGGTTTTACCACGAAGTGAATATTGCTTTTAGCGTGAATCTATGTGTGTGTTAGTGTAATTGGGTAAGTATAGGTGAAAAATAGCGCTAAGCTTTGAGATTTAAAATACGTTGGCGTCTGTGGGAGCTGTCTGTGTGACTGAATTAAAAGTTTAAATGTATGATATATCAAATATAGTATAACTCAGCTTTTATATTATTCTTCACATCTATTTGTAATTAAAATTTTAAAATTTAGTTTTTGAGCTAACAATCTGAAGCAAACAAAGTTCGTTAATTGTTTGTAACAATTTAAACTTTAGGCTAAGTTAAAGGCCTTGCCAAGTTTATCCAATATTGTTGAATTGGTTTTCGGAAACTTCTTAATAGCATCCATTACAGAAGCAATCACTGCAAGAAAATAATTATATAATGCAAGGAACGCATTTTTAGGTAGAGATCGACACCTACTTTTTTTCTCTTCCTGCGACATAAGCATGGCCAAAATTGTAAACTCATCGTTTTTGCTTATCTCCAGCAGCACTGCTGCTGTAGTTGGCTCCTTGTTGGGCACATAGAAGTCCTGCAATGTGCGCAACAGATCCGTAAATGTATCCGAATCAAAGCCAGCGCCAAGAATTTTGCATATGTTTGGTATTTCAATCGATTTCAAATAGTTGTATTTCTGACTCGGTGATAGTTCCTTCCAGGTCATATAAAACTGGGCGGTGCCGGTCGGCGCAGCTGGTAGACGCTGAAA
Source organism: Drosophila maculinotata (assembly GCA_035045305.1). Taxonomy (NCBI): domain Eukaryota; kingdom Metazoa; phylum Arthropoda; class Insecta; order Diptera; family Drosophilidae; genus Drosophila; species Drosophila maculinotata. The sequence goes on from JAWNPD010000387.1 coordinate 14,661,498, forward strand.
ATACAGGATAATTAAATGTGATTCGTTTTAGAAATAGTAAAATAATATACCTCCATTGAGCCGACTTTAGCTTGATTAACTTGTGGCTCGAATTCTGGCTTAGTTTTCAAAATGTCAACCTTTGTTTCTATAGATTTGACTGTGTCTTCACTATGTTTTAAATGTACTGGTTGCTGTGGGGCAGTTGCGACAGTTTCTTCCACAGTTTTGATTTTTGTATATGAATCTTCAGATTTTAAATTTTGGAGAACAACAGTTTCGACAGGTTTTGCTAAGGACTTGATAGTTTTATCGGCTTCGTTTGACTGGGCAGCTACAGGTTGCTTAGATTCCAGAACTTTTACATCTAATGCTTGCATCGTTGCCGATGAATTGACCTTAACTTTTTTCTGCGAATTTGCCTTTTTTAGCTCCACAAAGGGTCCGCAATTACTGTTGAAAATCTTGTCAATTTCCTCATCCGTAATTCGTAATTGCTTGGGTTCTGGATCTTGATCGCCTCTGGGCGAAACAATGTCAACAACGGGCACACGACGCATGGGCTGCTTGGAGCGCTTGTAAGCCGGCTTATCAAACGGTAAAATATCAATAAAGTCTTCACGAACATTACTGAAATTTGGACCGTTTTTGGTAGCTGTAAAGGGAGGTAACTTTATTAAGATATTGCACATGTTATTGAAATAAATACCAATTTTGCGCAAGCGTGCATTGATGCGCTCTAAACTGCTCTTGGCTTCAATGTTCTTGGGTTCTATGGCTAGAACAGTGGTGCAATCCTTGAGAGCTTCCATATTGTTGCCAAGCGATTCATTCGCTTGCATCCGTCGATAATAGGCCTTAACGCAAAGCTTATCCAGCTCAATGGCTGCGTCACAATTCTCAACGCAGCTTTCATAACTGTAAGCAGGTAAACGATAGTGTTTGGTTTGTCCAAATTAAATACTATATATTAATATTATTATTATTATAATAAAGGGAGTCTCACTACAGAGAAGGGCGGAAGCACACTGACCCCAAGGGATCTTTTGAGTCCTATGGTGACAAGAGCAACGCTACGTATTTGGCGTTAAAAGCTCACAGGCCAGATACTTCCCTCAGACCAAAGCTGTATAATATTACTTACTTTTCCAACTTACGATAGCACAATGCCCTGTTTATAAAGTAAATGGGATCTTCAGGATAAACTTCGATGGCTTCAGTGTATGCTTCGATGGCTCTTTCGTAGTCAGCCTGCTTCACATAGCTGTTGCCCCGATCCTTGATATCGTTGGCCTTCTTATGCTGCTGTGCCAGCGCATCCGTTGGCAAATCCCTCTTCTCAGTGGGCGTGCTGGCTGTGGAGCTGCCAGGACTACCCCCCACTTCCTTGCTGGGTTTCTTGATTTCTTCCGCCTTCGTCACGTGGCTGCGCACTGGCGGAGTCTATAAGAAAACGATTGAATGTTACGGTCTTTACCATTACCTATTTTATTACTCACGCTTAAGGGGACGGGGGGAGCGGCGGCATTTTGCATTGCCTGCTCTTTGGCTTTGATATCCTTTTGCCATGAGTAGAGATCCTTGACCGAGCTCTGATACTCACGTGCGTTTTGGCGCACTTGATATTGCAATTCTATTGCCTTCTTTTCTCCGCTCATAGTTATTTGTTCAATATATTAGCTATTTTTATTGAACGAGCGCTTTTTTTGTTGTCATGACAGCGCTAAGCACTTAACATTTTCTGTTATGTTAATAGCAGCGCGCACTTGATTTTTCATGGAAAAAATTTTAGATTAAGTCAAAAAATTTAATAAGTTAATCCATTTATGCCGAATGGTGCTAGAAACGGTTTAATTGAAAACAGATGTCCTATTTAAAAAGAAAAATTAGCTAAAATTAAATGCTAACAGAGTCTTAACAGAACAGCTGATGCGTAACAACAGCTATCGATAAAAATTGGCGGGAAAAGTAATATATCGATAAGTGTGACAGTCGATACCCTGCAAACAGCTGTTTCGAAGTTGACAGACAGTACGCTTTTCAACACTTATTTTTATTTTTTGGAATCAAAAACTAAATGTAGTAAAAATTGTTTGTTTATTTACACAATAAAAAGGAGGTAGAATATTAATATGCTGAGGCTACCAGGCTATTGTGCCACCATCGGAGCGGTCGGCAAGCGTAAGTAGGTAACGATAGCGACGGTAAATGCATTTGTTGTTGTTACATAAAAGTAACGTATAATATAATTTAAAACGCAGTTTCGCCAACAATGCCAAATTGAAATCCAAAATGCCGGAGACCCACTATCAAGTGCTGAACGTAAGCCACGATTGCAGCAAGCGGGACATAAGGAACGCATATTTAAACCTCTCTAAACAGGTGCAACAAGTGGAATCAAATATTAGTTATTGCAACTAATTTAATATAATTTCTTATAGTATCATCCGGATGTAAAGACCAATATTGCAAATGCTGAGAGAACAGCGCGATTTGTACAAATAACGGAGGCATATCAGACGCTTATGAAGACATCGACTCGGAAGGACTACGACGACACTTTGATATGGAATCGTGGCAGCACGCGAGAAGTTATTCAGCCCTGGGAGATTAATCCCAATTACAGTTCAGATCCTGGGCCATACTATGGCATAAAGGGCTTGAATCGCTTCTCCAACTGGCAGGTGGCTGCGTTTCTTATCACATTGGGCATTATAGGCGCAATCTTTGGCTTTAGCTCAGTCAAGTGAGTGAATTATTTAAAATATATTAACTATCTATATATAAAACAATCACCTTGCAGACATTCGTTTGCTTTGAACCGGCAAGTACAGGATGAAATCTCAGCGGAGGCGAATTCCCATCATGCGGCTGTTGTCGCCGATGCACAAAAATATGGGAATCAGGAGCAAATGCGACGCATGGTGGAGCGTCTGGCCAGGGATCCGTTGGGCAGAACCGTACCCAAATAACCATTTTCACATTATAACCCATCTAGATACAATTTTTATGTATATAGTTTGCAAATAGATACATTTTATTTTCCGGTAAATTGACTCGTGTATTGATCTTTGAGCCTTGAAACTTGATATCATCTGCCCAAATATTCATTGATTGCAAATATTTAATTTGCGTCTCCAAGCTTGAAACAAAGTTTTAAACATACATTTAAGAACTGTCTAGGTTTTTATTTATTTTTTGAGCAAAAAGAACACTTAAATTAACTTCGCGATGGGAGAATTTAATTACATACATACATATTTATATAAGTTGTACTTGCTTTTTTTTATAATTTTCTACTAATTTAATTAAAAGCACATAAAGAACGAAATGAACGCACGATTCTCGAACGAATATACTTAGAACCCGCCACCGAACTACAAACTAAAAATCACATATTTTGTATAAAATGCATAATTGCTCAGAGCTACCGCAATTACAATAAAGCCTTTGGCTTATCCTTGTGCACCTCCTTCACCAGCAGGCGAGCGGACAGATGGGGCACGGCTGGCTTGAAGATGACAACGCCTTGTGGCTTATAGTCGGCATATTTCATCTCATACACCTCATGGAAGCCCAGTTTCTCCATGACGCGTGCCGAATAGTGACTGGAGCAGAGGACATGGTAAACGGATATCCTATTCTCACGCATATATTCGTAGGCGCGTTCAGTGAGTTGTCCCGCGATGCCCAGGCCGCGATAATTGCTATCCACGGACAGTATTTTGCCATCGAGTAAAACATCCTCCTTGGGATACAAATCAAATATGTTAAACTTCTCCTCTATGTGATCCATAAGACTGAGTATCTTTTTAAATTTGGGATGTTCGCAGGAGTCGGCCGACTTCTCATGGGCATCAGTTGCTGACTATAAAAATACAAGAAATTTACAAATTATTAATACAAATTTTTTAAAGAAGTGTACGAGATAAACAAATGATTGACTGATTGATGACTGATACTTCGGACACAAAATTAAAGTTTAAATTTAAGGAAAATCAATTGACCCGGGCAAAGCCGGGTAGTTGCTTATACGATAGATAGATATGACAGACTATTTATGTAGTTAGTTGAATTAGAAAATAGAAGAAGAAAAAGTATAAAGACAAATCAATATGAAGGATAAGTTTTAACATACAATACAAAAAAGTGATAGAAAGTAATGATATATAGGTATGATAGTTATTTATACATAGTAAGTATATGTAACTAAATATGATAGATAGATATGATGGTATAGTTAGATATATACATAGAGATCAACATACTGGTCGTCGCATAAGTCCATTGATGAAAACGCCAATGATTTCGCCTTTTCTGTTGACCGCTTTGTATGAGCAATTATCCTGGATTGGTTTCACTGAGAACTGCTCCAGTTCTTTGCACTCGCCGAGGTCAAGAAACGTATTGAGTGGTTCGTCCTGCAAAAGTCACAAATATGTTAATCAGGTATATTCAAGTAAACAGGCTATAAAGAAACCTGATTCCCAATATGAAACAACTGGCTTTATTGTTTATTGTTTATACTTCAAATTTGGCAAACAGAAATTTTTCGACACTGCGTATGCAGATCAGGTTCTGATCAGGTTTTGAGAAATTTATAATACGAAAGTGGAAATTTACGTTGCAATATAAAATCAGTGATATTACGCGAATTATTTATTTGACAGATAGGTTGATAGTAAAAATGTGAGCAAATTGTTTATGTAATTACGCGACACGATTAGAATTATAATATTAATAAAATGATTTATGCACACGCATTCGCAATTTTATCGCTACGATCAGCGTCATTCATAATTTATGGCAATGCAAAACAAAACGGAACCGGAGCTACAATCATTCAATCATTCATTCAGTTAGTCAGTCAGTCAGTCAGTCAGTCATTCATTCAGTCATAGACGGTGGGCGCTGGGCGGGGCTTGTATAATTTGCTTTGTTACTTGACATATTTGAATATTTATAATAAATATGCACACGCTTCACGATTTCAATTAATTGCAATTCGCAATGGATTAACTGGAGTGGAAGTTTGTTTGTCACACATCGTATGCAAGTTTATTTTCGGACAGATCGAATTCATTATAATCTTAGTCACATGCAGCGGAGCGAAAACTAGTCACAGACAGCATTCACATGACTTCATTGAACTGGTTTCCAATGAAGAGTTCGAGTGAAGGTAAACCGAGCTAAAACTGACGTCACACGAAGGGAACTCCCGATGAATCTGCCAAAATGCAAGGATAAAAGTTCACTCACTTTTAGCAATCAGAAAATTAAAAAAACGATTCCAAAAATAAAACGAAAAAAAACAATACATTCATAAAAGTTTTTCATGCATACCATTTGAATATGCAAAATCCAATTTTTGTGAATTTAATGAAGCTTATCTCGAGCTAATGCTAAAATGTGATTCCTATTTAATATTTATAATGAATTAATTTAGATTGTTCGCTTTGTTTTGACTTATCATTAAACAATTTGCATAATATTCGCAGCTAATAACAGAGCTTTGTGGATAATCAAATAGAGAAAATGAAGTTAAAGCGCAAATAGACAGAAAACACACACGAAACATACCTTAAAGAAGAAAGTCTTGAGCATGGTTAGAACTGCCTCAGTATCCTCCGGGCGCACCAGTTCAATGGTATAGGGGCATTCCTTATCCACTGTAGACGACGACATATTAAGCACGTCCAATTTCTGTGTCAAACGGGCGATCGGATATAAATCGTTTAGCTGTGAAATTGCAAGTAGACGAAACAAATCGTTAAAATTCACTACCAATACCCAGTACGTAATAGTATATAATATAAATATATTTATGTATGTATGTATGTGTATGCATATGGATTTATTATGGTTATTTATTGCTCTTAGATGAAAGCCAGACATTTTAATTTGTAGCACATGTGTGTGCTGACGTTGTCGACGACAGCACTTTTCACTTTTCACTTGCATTTCCATAACCATTTCCATGAGCGGCAGGCAAATAGAAAGCAATATTTTAATTTGCCTTTCATGTACAATTTTGACAGATCGCCTAATTTATGGTCTAACAATTAATATTTATGCTTGGCAAAATTGCTGAAAAATAGTTGCTTGTCTAGAACATATTTTTAGGTATAATTTTCGACAATATGGTTTTTAAATATTCGAAAATATTGAACCCTGAGCTCTTTAATGATGGTATAATAAATACTACACTATACTCTATCGGACATTATAAAAACATCTAAAAACCAGTAGAAATTTTAAGTTCTGAATTAACTGATTTTTTGCAATCATTTACATTTTGTAACATTGTTTTAACATTGCAGTTCTTATTTAAGACTTCAATTATTATTGTATTTAAATAATAATATAATATAATATATAATATAATTCCACAGACATTTATTTGCAAATATAAAAATATCAGCTGGTCATGTATCATGTTGGCTTGTTTATTTATTCTGTTAGCGTCGGACTGTCAACGTCAAATAATATATTAGCTAATAAACATTAATATGCCAAAGCTGTTCTTTGTTGAAGTTATATTTTTATTAGAGAAAGAACCATTACTAAATGGGTCTTCAATTGAAATGTAAACACTATTAAAATTATTTAATCTTACAGTTCAATATTTTTGTTTTTTTTTTTTTCAATTTCTAGATGTCTAGTGTAGAATCGGAATCACAAGATTGCTGCTTTATGAGCCGCAATGTTATTTCAAATATTTTGCATATTTTTGCGAAAAATTTCATTTAATTGCATTTGAAGTGCGTATTTGATTTGAAGTGTATTTCAAAGCACCAGCCCCCAAATTTATGCACATATTTATTATACTAAATGTTTACGTTATCATAATTCTCTGCTTTTAGCCCGATCGTTGCTATTATTGGCAGACACACACACACACACACACACTATATTTATTTATTTGCAAGTGCACGACTTTGGCACTGGAAGTGGAGCCCACGCAAACCAATCGTGTTTACATATGATTACTATATTTACGTATTGGGCCTGGGGGTCGATCAACTACTACTATATGCTTTCTATATAGTTTGCCACACTTACCCCACATCTGGAGTCAAGGATTCGCCGCTTGCTTTGCAGCAGCGGCTGTTCGCGCATATTTTGTACCTCCATTTCAATTTTATTTTTTATTTTTCCTTTGAACTTTTAGTTCTCTGTGTGACGCGTGAGAAAATGTTGAAAGCAGAAGGAAAATCCCTAGCGAGTTTTTTTTTTAAACAAAATAATTGTTGTTGCTTTTTAGCGCGCGCGTTTCTTTGGTATTTTTGTTGTTTTGGTTTTTTTTGCGGCGTTTGTTTATTAGTCAGTTGATTTTTATTTTAAATATTGTGGCTTGATTTATTTATTTTTTTTTGTTGTATTTTCTTTGCGATTTACCGCACGAGCACATTTCAATAGCCGAAACACTTAACAACTTTGACAGTTACAAATATTGCTAATTTCTTATACAATTTTGATTGTTAACCAATTTAAATTATTCTCTGTTGATCGAGATCCTTGCAAGCGTTGTTTGTTAGTATTTAGATTGCCTCTCGGCCTTTAGCGAACTTTATCTTCCCCTGTGCAAACAATGAATGCCAAACATCGCAGCTGTTTGCACTTTATATATTGGGTATTGGGTAGAGTAACGTATACGCAGTGTGTGCTGAACCTGAACCTGAACCCGAAACGAACAAGGCAGACGAAACGAGAGAGCACACGAGAGAGTGAACGACAGCGAAATTTAAATTCTCTCTCTTTCTGGCAGGAGCTAACGATTGACGATTGGATCTAGTTCCGTTTGTTGCCTGCTGCCGATCGCAACTGAGCACAAAGCATGAGCATACGAATTGACGGACACAACAAAAGCTAAAAGCTAAAGTAAGCAGCGACGTTGGCGCTTCGTTTGACTTGAGCGTTGCTCTTTGCACATATGCACATGTCTGTGTGTGCGTGTATGTGTGAAGATGAAGGTGTAGGCAAAGACAGCAAGAGCAACATTTGCATTTGCTGTTGGTTCCACACGAGCGGATAAGACAAACTAAATGACAGCGCGCGTGTTTGTACTGTTTAAAGAAAGCTCTTCTCTCTCTCCCTCTCTCTCTCTCTCTCACTCTCAGCAACTGTTAGGCGAGAGGCAGCGATCAAACCGAGTCGTGACGGGTTTGTGAATGGTTATTGTCGGTCAATCAAACAAAAGCCGCTGCTTTCCGGCTGCCTGTTTAAAGTTGACAGGGCGGGAGGTCAAAAATTCTCGCTGCTTCCGGTGTGAAAAAGCGTTTGTATAAGGGAATTGATTAAACTTTGATAAGGGATTTGCAATGTACTTATATATGTTCATATGTACTATATGGTGTCATGTCAATTAAATTAATTGAGCTTCACACATTTCAAATGTAATTATTGTAAACTTGTATTATATTTTAAAGTGATTTCGATTATTAAATTAGTTAATGTGCAAGTGTCTGAGCTGCGAAATGTAACTTAATGAACTAAATACATATATTGGCGACAAAGAAAAAGTTACAGTATACAATTTAAACATTTATATATGCATAACCGTTATAAATTGTCAAGCACTCAAGTTTTAAAATGTATAAACTTTGAATCAAAAATTAAAATATATGAAAATAGTGATTTTGTTTTGGTTTCGATGGTAATATGAAAATAAATATTCCAATCAAAAACACAATAATTATATATTTCAATTTAATATGTTAAAAATATATTTACTTAATTTAATACAGAATAAATCAAATATGGAAATATTTTATTTGATGTTGTATAAGTTTCGATTTAATGTATGCAGCATTCCGTTGCACATATGCAAATAGCCAGTCTCTTTGCCACTCGAAGCTGCCACCTATACCAAGCAGCGTCTCTTCAAGCGGCCGCTTAGTGAACTCAAGTAAATATTTGCCACTTGTCAGTGGGGAGAAGATGTATCTGGATCGACTCATATCTGTTTATTATACAAATACTCTCGCTGGCAAACAGAGCGCATTTCAATGCGATACGACACTCGGAGCACTCGAGATGAAGGTGGAGGCGGAGGTCAGTAGCGTTGGGTGTGTTTCGTTTATTTTTTATATTCGTTTAATTCTTTTGTTTTTCTTTTTTGCTAGCTTTGTTTTCGTTCTCAGATTTTTGTTTACATTGGCTGTCGTGCGCTCTCGTCAATTACCAGACAGCAAGAAGCTACCCGCCGTTTTAAATATTTATAAATATCGTTTATTAAGGTATTTGATTTTTGGGCTACGACACGCTGCTTTATTGACTTAATGTGTCAGGATTCACTGAATATTCTCATTTGTTTTTTGCCATCAATTAATTAATATATGTATTTTGTTTATGAATTGGCTTAGCCTCGTACTTTTTGTTTTTGCTATTATTGTAAATTGTCGCGGATGAGCACGTGATTGGGTTTTCATATAAAATGTTGTTGGAATTTGAATTTTTACATATCTGGTATACTTTTATATTTGTGGTTTTAGCTTAGTCAGGTTGAAAAACACATTAAAACTCTTGACAAATTTGTGGTTAACCTGTACGCTGAACCTGTTTGATATTTTATATTATTATTTTTTTTATTTTTGTTTTACCCTTGATGGTGCTGTGAACTGTTGCGCTTTAAATATAGCCAGCTGACATTCTTAATCTATATACGACCAGGCCAAGCCTTCTCATTGTCTCATTGTGCTGCAACGGATTCGGTTGCCACTTTGATGTGGTCAATTGCAGGTGTTAAATGCGTATTTATACATTCATCACATGGCTGGGCTTCCGTCGCCATAATTAAGGTAATCTTATTGCAGCGATTTTGGCAGTGTCATGCACGTGGACATAAAATTAACAAATTATTATTATTATTATACCCTTGCAGAGGGTTTTATAATTTTGACCAGAAGTTTACGACGCAAGCAAACATTTCCGACTCCATAAAGTATTTATATATTCTTGATCAGGACAACAAGACGAGTCGATATTGCTTTGTCCGTCTGTCCGTCTGCTTATACCCAAATTTTGAAGCTATCTTGATGAAACTTTTGTTACAGATGCTTGTTTCTTTTTGTTTTTTGAGATAACTCGACCAAACACACCAAATATAAGTTAAATTAAATTAAATTAAATTAAATTAAATTAAACTAAATTATTAAAGCACGCTTACAAAATTTCATCAACATCGGACTATTATATCTTATAGCTGCCATAGGAACAATCTGTTGAAAAATGAGTCGTTGTATGAACAACTTTTTTGTTTCTCAAAATAACTTAACCAAACTCAGTAATTGCAAGTTTTATTATATTTTATATTGATTGGTTAAATTTGGTCAAAATCGGTCGACTATATCTTATAGCTGTCATGGGAACAATCGGTCCGAAATATTGATTTAAATAAGAAAATTCATTTCAAAGGTAGCATTGTCATTATCTTTTTGTATAAGCAAAAGTGTTTCATTAATTTAGGCAACTTGAAGGGTATACTACCTTCGGAGCGCCGAAGGAAGCCTTTCTTTCTCGTTTTTTGTTTTTATTGAGCTTAAATGTATTGTTAGACACTGGCTAACATGGCGTATGCTTATAACGTATACGCAGTGTTGGCCATACAGAGACCGATTTAGTGACTGTAAGATAGAGAGAGAGAGAAGGAAAGAAAGAGAGAGATATATTGAGCACGAGGGAAAGAGTGGAAGAGAACAAGGTAAGGGACGGAGCGAGACAGCATAATAATGAGTAAGAGTAAGAGAAAAAGTTAGAGAGAGAAAGAGGAAAAACGATTTAATGTCAAACTTTGATTAAGATATAGAGGAATAGAGAGAAAAGGGATAGTAAGAGAGACAGACTATCACATCACACACTACTTATTTTGGAAACATAAATAAGAATACAGTAGGAGTGCTACTTTACTTGGTATTGGAAGTCTTTCTATCTAACTTTCATACATTTATGGTACACATTTTGCCCACTTTTAATAGACACTGATCATGCAAATAAAAACTCTTGGGCTTATTAAACAAGTTACGGATTTATATCATTTCAGCGGGGAATTTCGTGCTGATCGTAAAGTTATCGAGTTACGATTGGCAAATTAGTTAGGTAGTCTGTTGATATGGTTTTTGGGTAAATTCCAATTGTAGAGTGGATTTTTAAATGGGTATATTAAATTCAAATGTGAGTACAACTGCGCCCATTTAAGTACAGCGAAATGAGCTTGTTTATTCATTAAACAAATCTGAACAATTCTAGGTTTTTTCTATAATTACGCAATCATTTCTAATTCGTATGTATATTTGCTCAATTTTTCGAACCTTGTGAATGCAACTCTAATTTGGCTTTCTAATGCCTCGATGGGGCCATAAATTGCATTGTCTAAACAATTCGCATGCAAATTTTCATTTTCATTTTGAATTTCCGCTTGATTTGTTTTGTGTGTGTCTGTATGTGTGTCTGTGTGAGTGAGTGCTTTAATTTTCGCAATGTCATGTGGCTAATGAGCTGTGAACTGTGAACAACTTCAATTTAAACTTCAGCAAGGCAACAATAAATCTGAGTTACACTCTTTGCGTAGTTGTCCAAATTTTGTGAACACTGTTGAAAGGCATTTAAATGCGATCTGTCATTATAAACAGACTAATTGACAATTTACATATGTTCTCTGTGTGGTTGTGTGGCACCTACAACTCGCAATATTTAGTTTACTTAATTATTCATACGGCAACTCAGCGCATACGTAATATTCAGCTGAGCTGTTGTTTGATACCCTGAACCCATTACAAATAGAAGGAAGGGTATCATGAAGTGGTGCACAAGCATGTAACAGGCATGAGATAGCATCTCCGATCCCATAAAGTTCATATATTCTTGATCACTATCAAGAGCCAAGTCGATCTGGCCAGAGACTAAATAGCTATTTGGAATATATATATATAAGTTATTGTTGGGACTATACAAGTTTATTTAATTTTATTGATTTTATTTATCGATGAATTTCAATTCCAGATCAGCGTTGTTCTCTTACATAGTATGGGACAAATGGAAGAAGCAGAAGCACAACAATTGCATCAAGCGCGCAGCTTGCGTGTGTTATATGTATGAATTCAGATTGATTCAGATTCAGAATGAATGGGTACAGGGTATCTCCTAGTCGGTCACTCTCGACTAGAGCACTCTTACATGTTTTTTTCTTGTCTTTGCTTCTCTTTTTCGCGTTTTACCTGCATGCATTTTACTGTGCATACTGTAGTGCAGCTGGCACACGTTTAATGACTCTTAATGAACCGTCATCGTATCGCAGTTACAATGTTGGTTGTGCATATCGATAATTATAAAGACATTAACGCCGTTTAAGTGTGCACTTTGAGCATTTGCTTGAGTAGCGCATGCAAATTGCAGCTAAATGATTTAGACATTTACCGACCATTTATATCATTTACTGCAACTTGAGAATTTATGTGGGAACTATTATTATTAATATGGTAAATGGGTAAATGTGTGACAGCGTTGGTGTATCAAAACAGTAAAAGAAGAGCATACACCTGTATATACCCCAGTAGGCAAACAAGCTTTTTCTGAGTAACAGCTGTTACCGATCAGGGAAAATTCTTTCAATTCCAAACGGATTAAAAGTTTTTTACAATATGGGAAAGATGATTGTAAATAATTTAAATATTATTGTTTATAAACAGAGATAACATTCTATGGCTTATACAAAATTTCCCTAGTTCTTTTACTCAAGGGGAAAATTTGTATTATTTTTAAAAATGTTTTCAACAAGTTTCTTTATCTTTTCTACGTTTTCAAGAAATATATTAATACTAGCTTTTCCCCAAGGCTGTCGATGCAGAACATGTGTAATCTCAATGAATTATTTTATTCGACATTTACGAGGGCATAACCTTTCATTGGAAACCCAGAAATCCTAGAAGGACTGACTGGCAGACTTATCAGGCCGTTCTCATATTATTAAGGTTTATCTTTTAAGCTGTTCCTAATTTTGACACTCACATGATTTTTTATAGGAAAATAAATCACGTCAGAATCAATTTCCTATTGTGTTCAATGTATCTCCTAGTCGGACACACTCAAATAGCGCAATCAGAGGCAGAGGCACTCTCAGCTTGGAACCACATCCTAGACACCAGGGATATACTACGCCGAAACCAGGAAAAAACAATCCAATCCTGCAGATGATAGGACTGGACACAGACCAGAGATAGGCAAAATAGATCCGAATGGTATCAGCGCAATAACTTTCATAAATATACCAAGTTCTGGACTCACATAAAGGGTATTTAATAACAAGCCCCTGGAAAATAGAATAGCTTAATTTATTAAAATTTTTAAACATTTCAAGGCCAAGTTTGGCTTAAAATGAATATATTACTTATTTAAAGCTGACCCGGTTAAACGGTAATTAAATTGAATTGATTTTGTAACAATATATAATTAATAACATGATAACCCAGTGTAGCAACATTTACATTTTTATATGCAAATCAATGTCGGAGAACGAGCTATTATGACGCGAGCTTTTTATAATTTTTATAGTGAATATATATTCATTTTAAATATTTTTCGAATTTTCGCTGGTAGTTTGGTTTTGATGTGATTCACAACATTCCTGTTTACAGCTTGTAAATTTAAAAGCAACAAGAGTGAAAATATTATAATGAATGCCACGAAAAGTTAATACACTTATTGAAAGTAGTTTAATGAATTTAGATTAATTATTCAATTTAGATATAACGGCGAACAATTAAATGAAATGTGTTGAATTGGCTTCACAATTAGCAAAGATATGTTAAGATTATATTTATAAATTTAATTTAAAAAAAAAAGATAATTTATTTATTAGTAAAATTAACAGAGCATGCATATAAATGAATACTAGAATGACAAAAACCTGTGTATTTTTATTTGTTGTTAATAATGTTTAGCAACTGTTGAAAGATTAACAGATCAGACTGATCCAGGATCTAATCACTGTTTTTTTCTGATAATTGTAAGAGCTTTTTGTTCTGATGATCAGATGAAGTTCGTTAGAACTTTGGAAAGCAAAGTAATTGATTTACATATTGGTGTGACGAAAAAACTGACTTACAATAAGTTATTGTTGTCATATATATTAAACATTTGCATAACAAATTTTCCATAAATCATTAATAACGAGTGACTGGTCAATACACGTGTGTGATTTAGTTAAAAGTTGCAAACAGGGTACAGGGTATTCAAACTTGAACGCTATATAATTTGCATATGACAGGGCATGACATATGTACATATATATATATATATATATAGATATATTAAATAAAAATATTGAGTCGAGTGTAACCGTATACATATATTTTATAACGAGTTACAGACCGTTAAATAATTGCAAAAAAGTTCGGCAGCAAATTGTTGAAAGTCTGCGACTTTTCCGACAGGTATACTCTCTGTGTGTACCTGTCAGTATGTGCATGTGTATGTGTCTGTGTATGTGTGATTGTGCTTGACAAAGCGGAATTGATTTGACCCCACACAAAAGGGGTTGTGGGAGGGGAAAACTGGACAAATGGCCCACGGTCGGCTGGAGCAGGAGTGACCGCCGTCTCTATCGCTGTTGCTGTTGTTGCTGTTGTTGGTTTGTTGGTTTGTTGGTTGTAGGTTGTAGTCGGTGTCGTGTGTGGCTTTAAGTCAACATTAAATGCTGAACGTGACTTGAAACTGAAAGCCAATGTCGCCATCTATATGCCACACCGCGCTGCATGCGGCAGCGATGCATTTGGCGACTTGGCAGTTTGCTGGTTTGCCAGTTTGCTGGTTTGTCACTTTGTCTGTTTGCCAGCTTTTCAGCCTTTAAGTTTTCAATAAAGTTCTAAAGCCGCCTTATCAGACTTTGGTGCGGCGTGAGCTTTGTTGCTGCCCGCCTGCTGGCTTGTGGGTGTTTCCTTGGCCATAATTAACACCGCCCCAAGCCGCACGATAACTCAGTTGGCAACAACTGAGAGCTACAGCTTTGATTCAATTGTATTCTTAGCTTATTTGGTTTTATTTCTGTTTAATCAAAATTAATGTTACATTCTAAACACATTAAAGTGCTTTTTATCTCGCATCAATGTCATAAAACACCAGGCACAATGCACGTTTTTAACAATAACTGGAGGTAAACTGAACCATTATACTATTATCACTAACATACCATTAGATCTCTGGGCTCTTAAGTGGACAAAATGTACCAGCCAAATCTAGCATTAAATTTGCCTATCAAAATCCACTCGCGAATTATCTAGCACATTGAAAGCAATAAAAATTCATTAGCTGCTAGTTTATTAAATTGCACCCATAATATCAACGGTCATACGATACTATAAATGTTCATATTTGTAATACATGCAAGGGAACGGTATTTTCATAAACAAAACAATTTGGTCAGGGAGCCTAGAAAGTGTGTCATCTCTCAATAAGCTTGGATTATATCATATACATATATTGTTATTGGGTTTGTTCGCTGATATTGAAAATACGCAATAGTTTTCAACACAACCCATTTTGTTTTTTGAATTCTTCCTTCTTATTTATTTTCTATTTAAGAACACTACAACAAATCACAATCCTTAAAGGCCGTGAACCAGTTGAGACAAAAAGTGGTTCAGTTCAAACCGGTTCGAACTATATATTTTTTCTCTTCTATAGTATTTATGTGACAAAGCTGGTTCTTAATCTCGGAATAAGTTTATAATGCTTATCCATAAGCTATTTACCAAAGATCTCCTAGGAACAGGTATATTTTAATTTTTTTTTATGGTTGGTATGGAATTGTGATTTTCAGTCGCATTTCTGAAAACCCCGTTTAAGTAGTCACTTTTGATATAACAAATATCAATTACAATTTCACATTTCAGTAGCTGCAATAACTAAAATGTTCATGGGAAACTGCTCATTATAATTAAATTGAAACAAGATACCCATCGTATACGCTCAACATTGAAAATTTGCTGCACTCGTCGCAAATGGAAGGCTGTTTAAATTGGTTTCGTATTCACACATTATTGGGTCATCCATCCCAGCTCACTGACTGCACCGAGATAATACTATAAAAATCATCATCAAGAATGTTTAACAAAACGTAATTTGGCTGTCAGCCGTTACGTCGCGTCGCCACGTACAACGTAATGCATAAATTGCGAGCGAATGACATATGCATTGTCGCATTTGCATTTAGTGTGGCATGCCACATGGAGTGGAACAGGATTACGAGAGCTGTCAGCTTAAAATGCAAATGGCAAAAGAAAAAAAAAACAAACAAAAAATTGCAACTGTGCAAAACTGCATGCAGTGCGAAGTGGCAAATGGAAATGGAAGCGCAATGCCAGAGAGCTTAAAGCTCAATTAAAATGAAATGCTGCAAATGCAAGATAATGCTTTACATATGCCACTGTTGCAAACCAGAAATCTGCTACTGTTGTTGTCGTTTTGCACAGACACCAGCTCGACGCGAGCTAATCTGGCAGCATATTGCCGCAAGTCCCGGCTGCAACCGCCCTTCCCCCTTCCCTCTTCCCCCTTGCCCATTCACTCAACAAGCGCAGCAGAACAATACGCATACGCCCCCCAGGCACAAAAAGCAAACAGACAGCAGCTAAATTGTTGGCAGGAAGCCAGCGAGGCAGCTGGCGCACACCAGTGAGCATCGTCATCATCATCATCATCATCATCTTCATTATTATCAGCAGCATCATGATGACAATTCTCTTTGACGCTTGGCTGGAGTGCAGTAGCAACAAGCTGCCTCGGGACACGCGTTTTGACTATACCCTGTAATCCTTAAAAATAGGTGAAAGCGCTAAGGTTGTGAAAATGTATGTAGAAGACAAAAGGCGATATCTCCGATTCCACAAAGTACATCTAATAATATATCTGATCTTGCCGATCTCAGAGACTATAAGATACACTGCGCTGAAGTTTGGAATATAGACTTATCTCGACTTTTTCCATGATTTGTAAGTTATTAAAAATTAAAATATACGTAGGGAATGTTTTTCAAGGCCCAAGATTCAAAACTTTTTAATTATAACATATTTTTATTTTAACAAACAAAATTTCGCCGTTTTTTAAATTTTTTTTTTGCGTTTAATTTGTATTAATACAAAATGTATTTACAAAATAAAAATAAATATACTTGCGAATAAGTCAGTATGAACGAATGTAACGGCTGGGTACAGGGTATCTTCTAGTGGGCACTCTAGACTAAAGCTGCTCTTACTTGTTGTTATTTGGTCTCTGGATTCTGGCCATGTTGCCTCGCCTGACACAATGTTGGCGCCATTTTGCTGTTTGCCTTTCCTCTTGTAATAAAATGAGATCCGGCATGCTGTTTCCTTTGACGCAACTGATGAGGATGAGGGTGAGGATGAGTTGTTGTTTTTGTTGCTGACGGTGTGCTAATGATAATGGCATTCATCTGTATAGACTCAGACATCCTGGCAACAGCAGGCAAGTCCTCGACTTGTTACAATATGCAAAGTATATTTTCCATTTAAATACTTGAAAATTCAACAACTTAACCAGAGAGCGACGATAGACGTTATACTGACTGTGTTCGCCGGGGAGCTGACTTTTCAAGCAGCTCCCCCTCGCCGTGCTTTCCTTTCTGCCTGTGGGGTGTCCTGTTGACAGGCAACAAGAGATTGCTGCTTGTCTTTTGTTGACAGATTGATTTTGATGTGTTTTTATTGTCATTGTTATGTTTCTATCAGGGCTTGGAGGTCCTGTGAAAGCTGATGCTCGTTACCCCATCCCCCTTTTGTTCATTGAAGCAGCATTGAAGTGCCACTGAATTGGCAAACATTTTAACTTAATTGGTTTTCGTGCCAAAAGGCGCTTAGCAATTGGATTAGACAGGCATTCACTTGGAGTGATATTAAACGAACACAGACCATAATGAATAAACGGCCAAAGCTTTTCCCGTTTGTTCAGCTCCCAAATACAACCCAATATATATGCAGCCTCATTTATTTAGTTGCATGAAAAATGATTTTACCATCAATCTGCCGTTTTGCCGACTGTGCGCATATTTCACAGACCCGAATTAATAGCCTTGAGTTTAATTAAAGAAAAGTTTTGGCTGTCGTTTTGGTTTACTTTAAAAGCGCAAAATGTGCATTGAAACTTGAAATAAACTTTAAATGTCGATTATCCTATCCTTGATATTTTCATGATCAAGATTTTTTCTTAGTTTTCTTTGTAGTATAATATTATTATTTTAAAGATCTCCCCATTGATCTCTCTCTCTCTCTCGCGATTTGTCTCTTTCTCTCTTACATATCCTAAATATCAATTTTATATAGGGTTTTCAAGTTATATACAATATTGATATTTTATATTAAAGATGTGGTTTGAGTAATCTATCATTATCCCCCTTTTTATGCAATTTTCATGATCATATATACTTAAAACTACATGAACTTACACTCAATTTATTCGAGTATACAGAAGTTTATCTAGTAACAGCTTAGTCCTTTTGCCCCCGGGCCAATTACCGTTAGGAATTGTCATGACTGCATTTTATTTGACAAACACGTAACCTTCACACACACGCTGCCCCCCATCTGTCATTTAGTTGAATTCAATTAGGTGGATGGCAGAGAAAAACGAAGGAGGACAATAAGCAAACGGGATTCGTATTAAGCTCTGGTATTCAACTTATTTTGTGCCGACTAACTTTATTGAAGCGTGTAAAACACAACAAACAAACTTCCAACATGAAATCGAATCGAATCGAATCGATACAAAAATTGTATAAAAATGCTCAGCAAGGAAAGAGAGAGAGCTTAAGGAATTGGTAGGGCATTTGGGGGCGTATACGCAACTTGAATACAAGTCAAGTAAGGACTGGCTAACTGGACCTGGACTTGAATATCTCTTGAGTAACTGTAATTCCTTTTTTTGCCGTAAACGCAACTGTGGCCCCTTTTTTTTTTACTCAAATCAATTGAAATAAATTCCATGTGAGTATGTGAGTGTGTGTGTGTTCATGTGTGCGTGCCTTGTAAGTTTTTGCTCTGATTTCGAGATATTTTTTTCTCATTGTGTGCTGCCTGGATGACTTTGATTTTCATGGCTTTTACCGCGTACGTGAGGATTTTCCTTTGTGTGGCTTTTACATTTGTCGGTTTTGTTGCATCATTTTGTAGTCGTACATTTTATGTGATGTCCTGTGTGTGTGTGTGTTTCCTGTGGCTTCCTTTGGGACTCTAATCGAATGTTTGCGTGCGCTACTTGTTTAATTTGGTCAATTGTCACGACCTGCCACGCCTCGTTTCTCACGCCAAGCTATTCAATTTTAAAATTGAAATCAGTAATAGGAAAATTAAATGGCGACCTTTGACTTTAGTTTTTGTTTCCTGCTGACAACAGTCGAAAAATTGGCGACTGCTTATAGAAATAGAAAAGATTGTAACCAATTTCATGACAATAACTTTCCTATAAGTATTAAGGTATTGCTTAGATAAGATAAAATATTGTGATTGTCGTTATTAGACAAACATCAACGTTGTTTAATAAACTTGACAAACAGCTTTCGATTTTTTATTCTCAGTATTTGAGTGTGCCCCGATAAGTTATTATTTTAGAGATTTCTTTTAGTTTTTCTTATTTTTTTTAATTTTTTTTTAAACGGGAAAAGAAACCTTTTTCAGACTTTTAAAATAAATCCTTTGACTGAAGTGATTCACTGATTGAAATTCATTCATAATTTAGTAATATACATATATATATGTTCACTTATATATATATTTTTTCAAGTTTTATTATAAAAAAGCTCAATTCTTTGCCCAATCGGTTGATATATTGTTTTTTTTTTGTCGGTTCAGCGCGTTTTCATGCTATAAAACTATACAAATATTTAAAGCATATACATACATATATATTTAATGTTTAAAAAATGCTTAAGTAAGTATTTTATCTTTGGTGCAGACGTGGTACATATAGTATTTATAGGGTCAGACAATTTTTTTTATAATTTGATTTGGTTGCTTGCCAAAAAGTCTCGTAATTTTGTGTTGCCATTGTGTTTGTGTTTATATTTTTGCCGCATTTAATCAAGTTCTGGGCCGAACACTAGACCATATAGTAAGTTTCACATACATATATTTTGTTTTGTTTTTATATGTATTTTATTTTTATAGAACTTGTCGGCAAATCTAAGCAAATGTCAAAGGGGCACAGCAGCTAAACATATGGCAATAAATTCTTAAACACATACAAAAGCACCAACAAAAAGAAGTAGCAAAATCATACCAATTTCCTAACGATCCAGATGCATAAATTAAAAAATATATTAAATGAGGGGGAAAAAACTTACGCGCAAAAGTTTGCCAATAAATAGTCGCCTTCTTCCGCAACAAATTCCTGTCCTAGTTATTTGTTGTATTTTGTATTTTGTATTTTTTGCTTGAACAAAACTTTTGTGCGGCGTGTCGTGTTCTTTGGCAATTGCTTTAAATTGTGCGCCCTGCTTTTGATAGTGCTTATCTTGGCGGTTGACCGTTAGTACGTATTAACCACGAGGGCAGCGTATTTGATACTGAAACCGAATTGTTGTAAACAAACTAATTCAACCCCTCGCGTTGGTGAAATGCTTTTGCCCACTCAATTGCCGTTATTTGGGCATTTGAAACACACTCAAACGGCGACACGGACAACCCCAAAATATGCGATGGAGACATCGCAAAGCGCTCGGGCTCAGAAGCGACGCGGCGCGGAGAGCAAAAGCGCGTTAAAAAGCTGAGCGAGCTTTTTGATTGCACTCAAAAATGGTGCGCGACCGATAACAGTTGAGGCCAGTTGATAAGAAATAGTTTCTCGCCGCCAGCCAGAATGAGTTGTTTTGTGTTTTATAGTGAGTAAATATAAACAGAATGCGATAAGAATTTATTGAACAAACACACGAGTCGAAAGGCATGGCGGTGCTTTATTGCTTATTTCTTATCACTTCTTTAACTGGTCTACTTCGACTTGTCAGCCAAATTACTCACATTATATAGTCAGCATAAACATAGACACTAAGCGTGTCTGGTGGATAAAATTGCTGCATCTACAATTCATTCATTTACTTTGATTAATGAATACGCGGCAGACTTTCCACCTCATTAAACAAAAAATAAAACTGTAGCAAACTCTGCTTTATCTGCTTATCTTTCGCTATAATGAGACGCAAAACAGAATTATTTTTTTTTATTTGACTTTCGTTTTAAATGAGTTTTGAATTTGTAACGTGTTTGGCGCCACACAATTGCAGTGTTGGTAAATGCGCTAAGTAAGTGCTGTAGAGTTTTAATTTTAATATTGAACTTACAACGCATTCATTCACTTTGATTAATAAATACGCTGCAGACTTTTAATTTGTTGTGACTTTATTATAACAAAAATTAAATTATCTGCTAGATTACTACTATATATCACAAATGACAACAAAATGTTTAATGTAGCATGCTTTTAAATAGTTTCTTTATTTGACTTTCGCTTTAAATGAGATTTGAATCTGTAACGTGTTTTGCGCCAAGCACTCGAAGTGTTGGGAAATGCGCTGTGTAAGTGCTGTGCATACTTTACTGTCATTGACCAGCACTGTTCAAAATCTTGAATGCAAAACAGGAGCTGTCAAAAAAACTCATTACCTAAATAAATCAAAACAACTATAGTTAATCGATATAGAGAGAATAGAATGCACGATCAGCTCAAAGATTTTCAAGAAGCCACCGCCGCAGCGGCAGCGGCAGCAGCAGCAGCAGCGGCAGCGGCGTCAGCTTCAGTGACTGCAACGAAAACAGCTGAGCAGAGGGAGAGGGAAAGAGAGAGCAACAGTAACAGCAATGAGCCAGACGAGTGGAGCATGAGCGAATGTGGATTTTCAGACAACGATGTGCAGAGGGCAATACGCGGGGGCAGCGCTGCCGAGGACATAACACAATATCCAATCCATGGCTGGATGGATGTGACCAAGGAGTTCCACGATGCCTGCGAAGAATTGCTGCCCGGGGAGCTGGCCCAGGATATGCTCTTTGGCTTATTCGAGGCGATGTCTGCCATAGAGATAATGGATCCCAAAATGGATGTGGGAATGGGATTCGATAAGTTCGATCTCCCGCCGCCTTCTTTCGAGGCAGCAGTTGCGGTAAGTTCACTGTATTCCAAATCTTGAGCTAGCATCGGTTAACTCAAAAGATGGCCTAAGAATTGACCGTTTCTTACACCACAAACTGGGCTTGCAGATGGGCGCCATTAAGCTGGATGGACTGGAGGCTGCGGAACTGATTGGCATCTTTGATGCGCTGTTTGCCTGTCTGGTCTCGTGGCTGGAGGGAAACTCCATGGATCAAGTGCTGTTCACCTGCCTCTATCTGCACGCACCGTCACAGATTCAGGATAAGGCGCTGCGCGTCTTTTGCACTGCTGTGCGTAATCTCATTGTGGTCATTAAGAATATCATCATTTTGGCGGCAGTCAACGAAGAGGAGGATTTTCAATTGTATGGCAATTCTGCGCTGCTGGCAGCGGAGAAGGCGCAGCCCTCAACCATTGCCGGTCTCTTAAAGGATGTGGAGGATGAGCTGGTGCGCAAGTGCAAACAGCTGCCACCAACTGAGAATCAAAGTCTGATGGCTGTCGTCCACAGATTGCGCTTTATGCGCCACCTCTTTCAGGCCATTTACCAAGTAGAACTTATGGTGGGCGCTTTGAGCGCCGAGGAGGCGGTCAATGAGATTTATAAGAATCTCAATGTGGCCTTGGAACTCCTACCGCTAATTAAACGCACGATCGAACGCGGCACACAGCCCGTCGAGGGTTGTAAGTAACCAGCACATATATAAATCATTGAATTATTTACTCAAGTTAAGTTTAACATTGCAGCAGAGGCGCCTAATCCCATGGGCTTCTCTCCACGCATACATGACAGAAGCCAGCCGCCCACATTTCCACGCAGCATTAAGATACGCGAGCGACCCGCCAGCTATCAATTTCTGGAGGAGATGGTCGGCCGTTTCAAATACGCTTGCAAAGTGATACGCTACAAGGATTACTACTCCGCACTGGTGAGTCTCTGCAATTGTATAACAACTATATATTATGCGTATTAATTGTGAGTCTGCTTGCAGAACTTCTTTATCGAATTCAGCCGCAAGTCTGGACACTGCATCCTCTCGCGCAGCGTCCTTCAAAGCTTGTTCGCCTCGAGCATTCGCCTGGCGCATGGCAAGCAGTCAATGAAGCAGTTTTTGCGTTATTCGGTGCAGGTGTTCAATTCACCACCAGTGCTGAATGCCAAGCATCCGGTGGCCAATGATTCCAAGGTGCAGCAGCATTTGGAAACGTTCTTTCGCTATTGCATCAATATGAATACGTTCAATCAGCTCATACGCTTGTGCGGCTATAATCGTGCGCGACAACGCGACAAGCTGGCGCATCTCATTGAGAATTTTGATCCACTGCAGGTGGATGCGGCACGTCTAGACTCGCTGATGAATCAGCTTGCCAATGAGCGCGCCATGGAGGGCAACGAGTCGCATGCGACGGCACTGAAGCACAGCACCCACTTCTCCACTTGGGTGCTATACAATTGCTTTCGCGCCATGCTCATCTACCTGATGTCCGGCTTCGAGCTGGAGCTGTATGCTGTGCACGAGTTTCTCTACATCTATTGGTATCCTTATGAGTTCCTAGTGGGCTTTCTGGTTTCAGCCCTAACGCGCACAGAGAATATTCTGTTGGCCCAGGAGGAGTACGCGGAGCATCAAAGCCGTTTTCAGGCTGGCGGTAACTATAGCGGCAAGCACCGCAAAGCAGCCAAGCCGAAAAAGAACAAGAAACAGCAGCGTCCCTATCGTCAGGAAATCGTCTACTATCACGCCCTGCTCAGCCTTTGCGGTGGCATGTACAAAGCCATGGGAGCTCTGACCAAAGATGGACGCGTGCGTCTGCCCATGTCCAAGTTTGACAACGAGGAAATACGCTACAATCGACGCTTCTCCCCATTTGTTCCACTGACCAGCCCGCCACCGGTGTCCTATATGGAATTTAAAAACATACGCGACCACATGATGATCAACAGCGTCGAAGAGCTATACACCTTTGCGGCTAAGCATTTTGATCAGGCCCGCAATGTCCTCGAGAGCATACAGAATCCCGAGCAGGAGGTCAGTGAATAATATTATTTAATAGTATTTGTTTAAGAGTTTGATTTATTTTAGATATTGGATTTGCTGCAAATTGCGCGCACCAATTTTGTGGTCATGAATGTGCTAGCCCGTGGACACCAGAAGGATGTGAAGCGTCAGCCAGAATTTGATTTCTCCAAGCATAGTTATTTTCCTATCATGAAACTAAAGTAGCCCAATTCGTGTTTATATCGACCCTAATCCATGTCTTAGATTATCGCTGTATATTTGTTTCTTTTTGTTTGTTCCGGCAAATACAAATAAAATTGGTTTGTATATCTTCATCTTTACATAGGAAGTGCATTTTCAGACTTTGCATTTGCTAACAAATATCACCTACATTTTGCTTTAGATTTCAAATGGTAGATAGTATTTTAGTAGTATTGTTTTAATAACTAAATTGTATATTGAATCAGTTCGAAATGGTCTTAATGGTCATTTCAAAGTCCTGTACTTTAAAAATCAAATATCAATATAGCTTCAAATTTAAATCCATCGAAACCTTGCTAAGACTGCATACATTACAAAAATATTTACTCATTTGCGGAAAAAATATTTAGGACTGAGATTAGTGTGAAATAACTATATTTTCATCGATAAAAACGTTATTTTGGTCAAATGTCAATTGTACATCTGTAATATTAATTGCTTGCAGCTGTTTTCGCAGCAATATCCTGCTTAATGATATGTTCCTCCACGTAGCCGCTAATTTGGCAGCTGCGCGCACAGGTGTACACCGCCAGGACGCCCCAATCCAAGTGATGGTCCTCGAGCTGCACTAGCATTTGTGGCATTATTTGGAACTCAAACTGACGCACGCCGCCACAATGACTGCAGCTGGGCAGCGCTTGCAGCTGATCTGTAATCGTCTCCCCCACATTGGCTATCCACAGGGGATCAGCGCCTCGTTTATATCGCACAATTTGCTCGGGTTCCGCGGCAGTTTGTTGCTTGAAGCGCTGAAACTCTTTGTCCTCCGCTGCCGCCGCGCTGCCAAAGTACTTTTCCAGTTCCTTTTCGGAGACATCGCTCAGTTCGCCTGTTTTACCGCTGGCTGAGAGTTGCTCAAACTCCGCCAGACAGGCTTCTTCGTCCTTATCAACATCGTCACTTGGCTTACTCGATGGATCGCGCTCCATAACTATTTCATATTCGGGAAACTCAAGCTCTGGCAGCGGGTTTCTTGCAGCTGCTGCCTTTGCCCTTGCAACGCCACAGTTGGGTTTGTGCTGCGGCCAGTGAGCGCGCTGGTGTGCGGAGGAGCAGTAATTGATGTCCTTGCAGCGGCTGCAGGCATGCGGCCCCAGGCAGCCACATACGGCGCACAGTTTCTTCGCGCTGTCTATGGCAGGCTGCGTGTTTTCAAATACATAAAGTTAAAACGGGCATGTAAATATAAAAGTAGCGGTAGAGCCTCTCACCAAGGGATCTCCTTCCTCCGACGGCTCCTGCTCTGAATAGAACTCGTTCTTCAGTGGAAGCTGCGAGCGCAGCACGGTAAAGTTGCTGGAAAATGTGAAGGGAAACTTTATTATACTATATGTACATATATATAGAAAACTGGTGATAGAAATACAGTTTAATCAGCAATTTATATAGAAGCTCTTGATTCGTTTAATAACTGCAGCAACTATTTAATTATTTAACTATCAAAAATGTTCAGTTTATAGGCCATAAAAGCAGCTCGCAAAGTGTGGTCAAAGGAGGCAAAGGTGAAGCTTAAAGATAGATAAATATCAAAAATACAAAGCAAGTTGTCTATCAAAGTCCCAGTTTTACTCTTAATTTTTGTAATATTTTCAAATGAATTTGTCCCTGATATACTTATATATACAATCCGACACTTACTCCGCTTTATTGGCTTGCTGGCAACAGGGATTGCGGCACAAAAACACGTAAATGCTACGATGGAAATTGAATTCATCTTCGAAGGCAGCATAAAGTTGGCAGAGAAATGTTTTTGGCGCCAAGCACTGTTTACACTGCAGCTGAGCAGGGCTCGGCAAAGCGTTTAACTCCAGCCAGGCGGGTTGCCCACCCAGTTTGCTGGGAAAGTAGCGATTAGTTAGCCAGGCAGCATTTTGTGGCAGTTCAGCAAAGCCCAAATCGACAGCCATGTTTACCTTTTGGGGCAGAGCGCGTGTTGCGCAAGTAGCCCTGGCCTTTATCGATAAACTATCGCCAAAGAGCAGTATCGATAGTGGTAGTGCTGTAAGCGTACGCACAGCCAGTGTTGGTAAGCACAGAGTTTAGTTTGCTGTGAAAATGACACGACCACAACGCAGCGCATAATAATAATAAATAAAGCTGTGTGTGTAATAAAGTGCAAAGTGAAATTAATACAAAAATACGTCACTTGATACGCATACGCATTCGTTGTGGAAGCCAGTTAAAAATCTGCTGTTGCTGCTAGTGGTATATATCGATAAATGTGCAGCTGCTTTTAAAACAATAACAACAACAGCAAGCGGAAGCAATTCTGTTCGCTCGTTTCGCACTTCGTTTTTTTTTTTTGTTGGTTGGTGGGTGCTCTCTTGTGTGCTAAAAATAGTCATTGAACCACCCACGCCAAAAAACGCATTAAATTCGGCAACCGAACTTGAGCTGTGTATTTGTTGTTGTTGTTGACTTTAACAGCGATGCAGATGCACAGAATTAATAACAGCAACGACGATGAGGAATTTCTGTAAGTTTATTTCCGGTTTTTATACTTTTTTGTTTGTGTGATTGTGGATAAGCTTTTCAGCGATGCTGTGTGTGTGTGTGTGTGTTGCTAAATTTAGTAATGCATGCAATAGGCTGAAAATAAGAATTGGAACACCCTGCCGTAAACTTTGCCGGTTGCGAACTAACGGTACACACAGGCACACGCACACACATTTTGTCACCTTGCCAAGAAAACAGTTTTAAACTGTTGCGCCAAGTGCTGAAGAAGAGTAAAATACATTAATAGAGTAAACAGACACACACATACACACACACACACATGGAAACATACTGTGCTCATATTGTCAAAATCAATAAATATTGTGAACGATGTTAAATGCAATATAACTTTTATACATTTTACTCAAAATGTACTCCAACAAAAAAACTACTCTCAATGTCGTCAATGTCAACGAAGGCTGTTAATTAACATTCATTTGCAACGCTTGAAACAGCAACATCAGCTCACCGCGCAGTTAAAGCTTGTTTTACTTTGCTTGCCTCACACTCCCACGTTAATAAGTATACGACGCGTAGTTTCATTATTTACGCACTTGAAAAAGCTCAAGCTGAGGTTTAAGAGTGTGAGAGAGTTGCAGTTCGTGACTTTTTAGGTTTCTTACTGATCAGGCCGTTATGTATTGTGCTTTTGCTTGTGTGTATTTGTATTTGTACTTTTTTGTTATTCTGCTCGTTTCGCACTTCATTTAGTTTTTATTGATTTTTTTGCTGTGTTTTTCAGCACTGCTGCAGTCCAGTTTTTGTTGTTGTTGTTATACTTGCTCTCTCTTTGTTATTGTTGTTCTGAGCGGCATTCACTTGGGTTTTTACAGTGTAAACGTCAAAGGCTTTTGTTTTCTTCTTTGTTTTATAGTTGCTGCTGTTGTTGTTGTTGTTTTACACCTTTTTCGACTTTACACTCTCTCCTTGTCCCACTCGCTGTTACTTGGGCAGCTCTTAAACCGGTCACTTTCTACAGCTTTTAGTTTGTTTGTTTTTTTGCTTTTTACCCATCTCACGTTTCATGTTGCAAGCGTTGCGCTTGCCCACTCCCCAATCCGTCTCCCTTCGCAAGCACTTTGCTTGGCCTCATAAAATATGCAAATTAAAAGTTGCAATTGTTTTTCAACTACTTATTAAATGTACAGCCAACTTTGACTTGCATTTCAGCTGCCAATCGCTGTTTTTTTTTTTTTTATTTTCTCTTCAACTTTGTGGCTTCGTGTCATTACAATTTTACCCGGCTAAATGTCGCTCTCGTTTGTGCCCTTGCTGCAGTAGTGCACAGGTTGCACAAGGATAATACGATTTCAGTAAGTTTTATAATCTCTCATGGTACTCTGCCCAACCAGCCCCCTTACCCACCTCACACTCACCTTTACCGTTAGCGTTCCGTTCCATTCGCTTCAAATTGAATTTGTCGTCGTTTGCTGCAGCAAA
Source organism: Drosophila maculinotata (assembly GCA_035045305.1). Classification (NCBI taxonomy): domain Eukaryota; kingdom Metazoa; phylum Arthropoda; class Insecta; order Diptera; family Drosophilidae; genus Drosophila; species Drosophila maculinotata. The sequence goes on from JAWNPD010000387.1 coordinate 14,689,823, forward strand.
CAGTTTTCATGAGCCAGATTTGCTAAATGGCCAAGACGCCCGATGCTGATTTGCAAATAAATATATATGCAGATGGTTGGTGCAAACTCTGTTACCGAGTGACTAATAAACTTCGCAGAACAGTGAGCAACTGTGTAAACTCAGCAACTTTGTCAGCTTCACAGATTCTGAAAATAAATCTGATTAAATTGTGGAATGCTTCGCTAGTGTTTAGTGTTTATTTAAAGATATATATTATAAAACACATATGTATACACGAGGTTACAATCTAGGGACGAAAACAAATTCAAACACCACATTTTCTTATATCACATTTTGTGACAAAGGATATTTTATTTAATATATGAACAATTTGAAATAATACAAGTAGTTCGGCATTCCGCACGTTGCGCACAAAGCTTACCCCCCTCTTACACGCCTATATCTCAATTTTTATTTTCTGCGTATATTGCTATATATATATGTATATATATATATATATTTTGCATACTTCGTGATGCTTGTTATGCTAAATTGTATCGGTAAATAAATTATATGGAAACGAATTTCATATAGATATACACCGATGAATCAATATATATAGTTAGTTACATATTCTTGGCGACTTATGGTGTTGGAAAACACAAAACTAAACGAATATTTAAGGGGAAATACAAAAACCAATACACAAATATTGTGAATCATCTCGGGAACATTACAAAGTAAACTCTAAAATGTTATCGTTTTTATTTTTAATCACTTTTAAGTTAGTTTTTGAAAACTCTAAGTTTAAGTGACCTCTAGAATCCACTGTATATTTAAGCATTCAATTTTTGCACTCGTTTAACCTGTCAACGACGAGGTAAACAGTCCCGGCCTTCCCCTCGTATTGGGTATACATTGTTTTTTGCTAAGCTGTTTTACTTGTACTCTCTTGGCCCACAATCATTTATTCATTGATCCACTCATCTTAACCCATTTGGAAATGCAGTTTCACAGCGCGGTACATATATAAGAGTGAACTAGTCGAGAGTGCACGACTGGGCGATACCCTGCACCCGGCCCTTACATTCATGCATAATTATTTATCATGTAACATTGAATCTTAAAAAACTTCTTTGTTTATTGTCCGATTGTAACGAAATTCCAAAAAGTCAAATATTTGTTACTACTGTATGCTATAATTTGGTGCCTCTTGCTCTTATATCGCTGGTCTGAGTCGAGTTGTAGTCACCCGGCAATACTTATATTCCAAATGTGAAGTCTCCAGTTCTTATAGTAGCTCTTATAGTATATACAGACCGTAGGACAGACAGCATGTCTAGATCGATTCGGCTTTGATAGTGATATGTATATATGTATATATATAAATATACTTTCTGGGGTCGCAGATACTTTCTAATGCCTGTTACACACCTTTGCACAAATCCATTATACCCTTTATACTAATTTTTAAAGGGTTCAGGCTAAAAATATAAAATATATATGTAAAACAATTAAGCATTCGCTCTATTGTTGTTTCTTTTGGTAAGCGAATCTAATCGTAGATTGCCCATGCCGGTCCTCAGCTGATGTCCACGCCCGATTTGCGGTATTTGCGGGTGGGTGGTTCCGTGGTGTTGGGTGGGGGTTGGCAAGGCTCTGATAAGTATTAACTAACAGTCATTATCGATGTGGCTGTCATAGCCAAAGGCAAAAACAACAACTAGCAAACATGTTGCCATTGTTTACTCTATCAGCGCCGTGGACACATTGTTGTTGTTGTTGTTGTCGAATAAATATAGTTAAGCATGCGTATATATCAATACAAAATGTATGTATATAGTACAGTAGTCGATCGAAAATTGAAACGCTTATAATATATACAATATATTAAATTTAATGATTGCTGTATAACTAATTCAAATCGGTTATATAGAAGAAAAAACTGCAATTTTTAGAAACAATTTCTAAGACTAGAACTCATTACCAACGAAAATAATCTTTAAACAAAAATAAAATTTGAAAGTATATATTTTATAGAATTTAAGAATCCATTGGAAATGAGAATTCTAACTTCTGGTCAATTTAAATTTGGGAAAGTTGCAATTACCGCGATACTACTGTACTTGTATACACTTGGACATTTATTGTTTGTGTGTGCGGTGGGTTCGATAGCTCAAGCGTGCGTCATGCCGGATGGCGTTTGCTCGGCGATTCAGTGATTCATATGCCAAAGTCGGCAGCCATTTGGGCAGACTCTGCATTTAGAATGGGCCCACTTGAATAGGGGCCTCAATTGCTTGGGCGCATCACAATGTATGTATGTATGTATGTATGTGTATGTGCTCGTAATCATTAAGAGCATTGCTTTAAAAATCAATAATAGTGTGTTTGAAAGATGCAGCCTTGAATTCATTTCATTGTTTTTGTACTCATTTCTCTTCTCGCTATCTCTGTTTGACTTGCAGGAGCGGCCGTTGCATTGAATGAGTGTCCTTGGCGTTGCTGCATGTCACGCCACGCCACCATGTCCGACTTTGTACCCTGCGATATACGGTTGGATCTGTGGGAGGAGATACTTCAACGCCACTGGACGTTTCTTGAAACCGAAGAGAGCATCCAAAAGATCGATGAGCGCAAGAAACTTGAGGGTAACCATGCAATATTTATAATCATTTGCATGCTGCAATTATAAAACTTCTCCTTTTTTGCAGGTTGCTTGAAGGAGTTCCTTTGTGTGGTGCGCCACGATCGCAAGTTCTTTTTGCCGGAAACGGAGCATGTGCTGCGTAAGACCGTATGTGAGCTGGACGAGTTTACGGCAAAGAATGCAATCGTTGGCTTCGAGGCCATCAGCCAGTATGCCAACAATCTGTTCACCAAACCCTGGCGCAAGGAATTTCACATGCTGAAAGTAAACATCTTGGAAATTAGATTTTAGCCTTGTTCAAATCTTTGAAGGTTGCACAGGGAATTATAATTGTAATTCGAAATATGTATCGCTTCTTACCCATTATTATTCAGGATTAACAGTCCAATTTATATATTAATGTACATATCCGTCTGTCCGTTTTATTATATGTGAAACTACATTGCTTGTGTCGGAGTCCGGCGGAGCGAATCACTATATTATATAGCCGTCATAAGAATAGTTAGATAAAATTGTGTTTTTGTATGAACAACTTTTTTCTTTTTTAAGATAAATTAATCAAACTCACAAATTATGTCATATTAATACCATAATACCATAGGAAGAATCAGTTTAAAATTAAACTGTTGAATGTAAAACATGTCGGTCAAAAGGCATTTTAAGACAGCTGTTCTTCTTCTTGTTCTTGTTTATTCTAATCCTCCACCTTCTCTTTTATTTTATAGACTTACTCCGGCTCATATCAGCATGAGGTCGAATCGAATTTAATCGATGCCGATCGTCTTTTCCTGGCCATGGGCTATCGTCGCATTGCCGAGGATACGTTTGTGCTGGAGGGACCCATCTGTCCCGATCAGGTGACGAATGTATCACGCGATGCGATGGCCGCCTATGTCGAGTGCCAAATAATGAAGAACATCTATGCAGGCCTGACCGGCGCTGGCTTTAGCTGCAGCTGGCAAGACATATTCCACTATCGGGAACGACACGTTGGCGGAACAACACAGTCCATCAAGGACTTGGCCTGTCGACTGCACGAGAAGCGGCTGCGCAAGGAACAACCCAACACGGAAAATACTTACAGCAATGTAGCGACTAATCGCTGTGACACCTGCACTGTGGAAAAATCAGCGCCGCTGCCCGCCGCCTGTGCGCTGCATGGACATGGCAATAGCAATACTAATAACTGTGCACTGCATCCCGCTGCCAATCATCACGCCCCGCCCTCGAATCTCAATTGCATGTATCAGCAGCCGCAGCAGTCTGCACTGATGACGCACTCGCGCAGCCTGGAGCACTATCAGGAGCCGGCGCATGCGGCACTGCCGCATCGCCATTCTTTCGATCAGCATCCCAAGGATGGTGCTGCAATGCATCCACACGGGCATTTGTATGAGGCGCCGTACGATTGCCTGGACGGCCTCAGCATGGGCAGCAGTGCCTCCTATGCGGCTGTTGCTGGTGCTTACAATGCCCCAGGCAATCGCTATCCGCTTCCCTTCAACATCTCCAGTCAGCTGAATGCGCCCTATACCACGACCTTCGATGGCTACGGAAATGCGGAGCTTAGTAATAGTGTGAATATGTATGCCAGCATTGGCAAACCGACGGCAGCACAGGTGCCACACAGCTGTGGCTACCATGGCGGCCAGTTGGGTGCAGTTGGACGACATCAGGCAATGATGCAGCCCAGACAGGGCACCTATCCACCCGATCATCAACTTATTGACTTCGATGAGCGAGCGCAGCTCATGCAGCATGACTATAACGATCCGCGTCTCTACGAGCGACGTGGTCAGCAGCAACCAATGCGCAGCCAGACGGCCAAGCACGGCGGCATGAACAGCTCCTTGTATGCGCAACCACGTGATTCCATCGGCATGGCCATGGGCTATCCGGGTGCTGGCTACGATCTGCCCATGGCCAATTTACCAACGACTCTGCCGCAGCCGCAGGAAATGTACGTCTATGCCCGACCCGTGCCCAAGAGCAGTCGCATACGCTCCCAGCACGAAACCGGCGACAACTTAACGGAGAGACAGCGTGAGCCAATTATGGTGAGTCAATGAAAATAAATGCACATAAAATGTTTTGTATATTGGGCTTAATCTGATTTTTAGCGCCGTACTAATTCAATCTCCCCTTAATAGGAACCCCTGGACAATAATCGCAAAACGACGCACAAGGAATTGAGGGAGCGCATAAGTCTAACCGCAGGCGCTGCAGATAGTCGCCAGCACTTGCGGATGCCTGTTGATATGAACATCTCGGATGGTACTAGCTATGAATCCGCAAGTCTGGACGATTTTGCCGTACTGAACAGCGCATCGCCGCCGCTGATGCCCAAGGTGCAGGAGGGCGTGGGCAGTTTCGAGTCTTGGAACTATGTGTTTAAGAATCTCAAACGCCCCGGCTATTCCAATGATCTAGGCGATCGTGAGGATTTGCTGGTACAGAGCTTGGACTTGGATTCACTAACACTGGCCAATGGCGGCGCTGCTGCTGAAAAGCGGCGCCCCGAGACGCAGCCCGTCGTAGTGGAAAAGTCACGCACTCTGGAAAAGAAACGGGAGCCGCGTGTTGTGCAAGCGCCGGCCCCTACGCCAGCGCCAAACAGCAGCAGTCCGGGTGTGAAAAAGGTGAAGTCGGCTTTGAAGACGGCCACCATAGACAATAGAGGCTCGGGTAGCGGAGCACGCAGTCGGAACAGCGCAACGGGAGCTGTTGCCAAACAGCCGCCGCCGGTTTCCACGCAACTGATTGTTACCAGTCCGAATGAATGGAGCTGTCGCTTCTGCACTTTCCTCAATCCCGACACCAAGGGCATCTGCGAAATGTGCTGTCACAGCAAAGACTTTAATCGGGAGGCGGCTGCAAATGTATCGCATGCATCCTCAACCTGCGTATAGACCGAAATAAAATATGCACAAAACCCAATATAAATAAGTACAGTAGTCGCTCGTGAATTGAAACTTACTGAAACTAGAATCGTCATTTTAAAATGTTTGTTTTTGCAATTAGTTTTCTGTTTTTAAAACTTCCACTTTCAGACACTTCTGAATATAGATCGTACAAACTCACTATCAAATTTATATAAATCATTCATGACAAAAAATAATTTCAATATATAAAAATATCACTTTTAAACTCCAAATTGAGTATAAAAATAACATTTTGAAACCGAAGCGTTTCAATGTTCGAGTGACCACTGTATATGTAAAACAGTACTCTACACCACGCAAGTGATATAAACACAGTATAGAGTTTGAATATATACATCTATATGAAACTTATATATTTTTTATACGAAAATTGTCATTACAACTGAGTGCATGTTTATAGAAAGTTCTCTAGTCTTATAGCATCTACAATTTCAATCATAATCCCCCAATCAAAAACGACGAAAAACATAATTTGTACATAAATGCATACATTACGCATACATCAAATATAAGTAACATTATAACATTATGAATTATGTTTTAAGTTTCGATTAGACTCGTGTACACATGCTTTAATTAGATTGTAGATTTGTTTCCATTTGTTGTGGGCGTCGCGTTTTGTTGCAAATGATGTGCCTACAACTCGGTTTAATCCGTATATAATATTGAATACTACCTAGTATTTATTTTAAGTAGTAACTGTATATTTGTCTGTGTGTGCGCAACTGTGTGAGTGTGTGTGTTGTGAAACTTTGTACATTTTGTGGTTATATGCCAAGTTAAATTTATAATATACAGATATACATATATTGGAAAAGCAAAGTATATTTATTATGCGTATATATATATATATATATATATATATATATATATATATGTATATATATATAGTTATTGTATACTAGAAATAACTTTTCATAAATACCTTTACTACATACAATATATTCAATTCAACTTGAACGCAAAGATCGAGCTAAACCAATGGAAACCATACAAAAATGTAAAAGAAGAAATACAAGTAGTACTGAAAAACTATTCACTTATATTTTATTAGCAGCTCCTTAATACAATATAAATGTTATGCAATAAGAGTGAGAGACAGCAACTATGCAAGCGTACATATGTATATCCTTTCTATATATATGTACATTTATATTGCCACAGAATCTTTTGTTTTTGCCCACCATGCCACACCCAACGCCCAACGCTATAAAATAACAAAAAAAAAAAAAAAAACACTTAATTTGTTTGTTAATTGTTGCTATGAAAAATGTTGAATAAAACCACAAGCAAAATGAATCATATTTTTTTATAAACACTTATGCCTAAAGAAAACACAAAGCAAAAGAAAATAATGTACCTTTCGTTCAGTCGGTGTAGCAAAAGTCAAGAGTTTTATTTGATTTGTTGTTAATTTTTATTGCGCTCATTGAGCCGCTCTCTTGCCTATATACCATATGTAGTTCAAATTGTATCAGTTAAAATTAGCAAAAATTTGCAAGTATAAAAAAATAATAAACGAAAACAATCAGCAGTTAAAAAATTCGATTTTCAACTTTGCTAAAATACTAACTAAAAAGTTACAAATAAATTACATACAAATTATACTTCAAATCACTAACAAAAAAAAAAAACTAAACAAAACAAAATAAATGAATTTATAGGCATAAATCCTAAAAATCCCAGCAATACAAATAAAAACAAAAACCAAACACTTTGAAATTTTGAAAAATAAAACAGGAAATTATACAAAAAAAAAACAGTCTTTGAATTGTGTTTCAAAATTGTTAAGTTTAGGAATCTAAAAGATTTGGTCTAGCTTTAGCTTGTTTTTTTATATGTTAATTTTTTAGTATCTTTGTAGTTAGAAATTCTCAGTTGAAGTTTTAATGAAGCTGTTACCCTTGCTGCTGCTGTTGCTGCTGCAGCAGCTTGCCACTGCCTACAACTATTGCAACAATAAGACCCACCTGTGTGATATTGGCAACATGAGGCACTTTGTGTGCCACATGGACACTGCGCTGGTGAGCCTTGACCAGCATAGCATTCCATAAACACCCAGCTGTAGCCCTGCAGATCCTTTAGCGTCCACTGTATAACAAAGCCAAGTACGTGACCACCATACCGGATACGTTGCCATTGCGTGATCTCATACTAGACTATCATAATACCTATAGAAACAAGCTGGCCGCCGGTGGCTTAATTTCATCAAGCAACGAAACTTTTCCATCCGCTAGTCGCATGCGTGAACTGATCTGGGATGAGGAACTGGGGTACCTGGCGCGATTACACGCCTCCACTGTATCCTTCAAGCATTCGATGTGCCGCTCCGTATTACGCTTTCCATATGCGGGTGAGTCTTTGGGTATGGTCTTTGCCAGCACAGATCGTCGCACAATTAAAGAGATTCTGGAATTAACGTTGCTGCCCATGTTTGAGGAATATCTGGAGGCTGAGGATCCCGAGCAGCTTATCCTAGCTTTCGACGCCACCAGGTATGTTTGTTATTACATATTCAATTTATTTCAAACCTTTGTTTAATGAATGTGGTCCTTCTAGGCACCATGATGTTGGTCACTTTACGGTCATTGTCAGCGATCGAGTCTCACGGGTGGGTTGCGGCGTGGCCATAGCTACGAATTGTGCGAAAGAAGACCGCGATGGGTACGCAGCAAGTTTCTACAATCGTAATCATAATCCATTGGCTTTAGACTTGCATATGGTTTATTTTTTTTTGCATGTCCAGCTATTGCCACTTTTTGACGTGTCATTACGACTTCACCAATGTGGCCGGTTCGTATATATATAAAGATGGTAATCCGGCCAGTCAGTGTAGCGTTTGGAGAGCCGCTGCCAGCGATAGATATGATAATCTTTGCACCAACACTGGCGAATTATTTCCCATGGTAAGCGTGTTATCCTTAACTGTTCAAATATCACTTTCGATAACTTGATTTGCTTCGCTTGCAGGACCATGCCGACTATGACAACAAACATAATAAAAGCCTTCGTAAAACATGATAATACGTACATATATATTGTACATATGTATATATTTTGTATGTTACATTTGGTTTTATTTTTCATTTCACAAAACTAATCAGATTCTTATCGTGCAGCATTATATCAGTTTCTAAAGCCAAATGATGATATTTCTATTTGAAATTGAATTTGAAATACATATTAATATATATATATATATATATATTTTTTTAATATATATTTTTGAATCTTTAATTTTGTCTAGTTCGATTGATACATAAGCAAAATATTTACTAATTAATATCATCTAACGGCTAACAGACTTAGTCGGTTTTTGCATTTACGAGTATAAACCAATACTTTTTGAGTTATTTCGATTTTCATGTATGTATGTATGTACTTTGTGTGTCTTCATATTCGATTTCTGCGTGAGTATTGCAAATACAATAACTTTTTGTCTTTGTAGTTCTGAGTTGATTCCGAGTTTTTATTTGCCTCGTTTGTGAATGAAACCCGCTTGCTTAGATAGTATGGAACATAGTTAAGGTTGTTATGGTATAAATTTGTGCTTAGGATTAGGATTCTAAATGCCTTTGATGCGACTCGCTGCTTTCAACAAAATCAAATATATATATATATATATATATATGTTTATATATACATACATATATAGCGAAATTCAAGTAAATCCATTGAAAAATACCGAGACCATACAAAATATCAGACTAAATATTTGCGCTTCGTTTTAAAATATCAGCATATTCGTAATAAAAGTTAACTTTGTTTCGCCTTAATCGGGCTAGAATTCTATTTTTGTTTCTTTTCATATTTCTTTTTACACTCCTAACTTTTCGCAGCACAAAAGTGCTAACTCATTGTTCTCATTGTCGCATTGCTTAAACTATGGTTAAGTTTCCGTGATAATAATAATCGTATGAGTACGTAATATGTGGAATATTAGTACGTTTTCCTAGGGCACAGGAATGCCTCTTGCAGTTGCCTATTTTGCACTTATATTTGCGATTTTCCAGCTACACATAATTCTCCATATAGAAAAATACATACAAACTTCTCTTTTCGATACAATACAAGCGGTTCTATAAAGCCGCCATCTCATATTAATTTGACAAATTTTGAAAATTTTGTGAAATTTCGTGTGTGAAGCTCGGATTTTTGAGTGTGGATTTTATAGGGTTTATAGAGATTATATGTATTAGTTAGCTTATTAATGACATATATCAAATCAAACCAAATAATTGTTGTCCATGCGCTACAATCAATTTTCATGTCTTCAATAAATGCCAGCTCTACAAAATGATACACTTTTAAGTATATTTAAATATGTATCTTGCAAGGTGGGTTTTGTAAATTACTTTATCTTTCATTGTTAAAAAAAGTTGCATTTAGTTAAAGATCCGATTCAAAAACTTTTCAAAAAGATGACCAATAGTTTTACACGATACATTTCAACAACAAAAATATAGGTATACTAATTAAGGTTGGTTTTTTTTTAATTTGCATCATTGTTCCTTCGAGAGTAATTGAATATTTTGACCTAATTCGCATAGGCTACGCAGTGCAACATTATTATTTCTACTTTTTTTTGTGCAAACAGTTTGTGCAAATAACGTCAAATTGCGTTGGGTTTAATGCCAAACATATCGGTTGCTTATACACTAAGTTGGCTTGTCTAGAAAAACATTTTGCATTTAATATAACATTTGTTCAGCAATCTTTTCGTACGCAAAAAAACAATTTCCAATTCCATTACAATATCTGACAGCCAGATCCGTGCATTACTTCGCTGATAAACATGGGCGTCCCAGCTCCCAAGCCACCATCCGTTTTTTGATGCTCGTTCTGTAATAGGATAACAAAAGGACTATTATAATTACTTGTATTTATAAGGATCATGTATAGAAGTTACTATCTTATTTAGGTAAATCAAACGTAATACTCTGATTCCATTGTAAGAACAGCAGAAAACAGGGAGAAAAGAGTATTTTTGAGGGTGTATGGGCAGGGTTTGACCTACGGGTTAAAGAAGAGTATCGGTAGTCTAGCTACCAAATATATATATATATAGTGTTATATAACCGTTGGCTGTACAATAAATCTATAGTATAAGTAGGTTTAGTTGAAGTGTCAGGTAAATCGATCTAGCTCTAAAAGTGTGGGAGATATACAATAGATGTTCGGGACTTACGGGGATAGATATTTCCGTTATTTATGAATGAGCTGAGATAAGGGTATATCCTAGCCAAGTACTCTTGAGTTGCTTAAACAAACATGTCTTGATTATATATAGTCTGAACTTACATCATCGTAATCGCAATCGAAATAATGACTCTGGCAATCCATGCAGCGGCAGCTTTCGGACATTTTGCAGGTGATGCCCCACTGTCTGGCCAGATCCTTGTATATCTCCTTCGATGTCTTGTTGCTCATCATCTCCGGCGTCAGCAGACAGTTTTGCTCCTGCTGCTGTTGTTGCTGCTGCTGCTGCTGTCGACGTCCACGACGGGATCTGGAGGCAACTGAGCCGGACACAGAGCCAGATCCACAGCACGCCTCATTGCAGGATTGTGCATTGCTGTTGCACACATTGGCACCATTGGAGCAGCCAGCTAAGGGGAAGGTGTTGGGTGGTAAGGGGGTAAGCTTTTTAGAGCAGAGCAGAGCAGGGCTGGGGGCATTTAACTTACCCTCGTTGTTATAGCGATTCAGCAGCGGATCATAGAAATTGTGACGTGCTGCTGCGTTGCTGGTGCTTGGCTCATCGCCATCCTCCTCGGATTCAATACCCATGTGGTGAGCGGCCTGCTCGCTGCACTGGGTGCACTGCTCATCCGTGCACGGCTGCTGTCCATCGCTGGCATCGCTGCAGGCGGCGGCATAGAGATTACCCTCTTTGGCACGCGCTGCCGCCATTTCGGTTTCCAATAGAAACTCGTTGACGCTCAGCGTGCTCTCCTCGTTGTCGCTGTGCACCAGCTCCAGTTCCAGCTCCAGCTCGGTGACACCCTCGATGATGTGGGGATGCTGTTGCTGCTGCAGCTGCTGCTGCTCCAGTTGCTCGCCCTCGTTGTTGTTGTTGTGGCTATTGTTATTATTGTTGCGACTGCCACAGCTGCTGTTGTTGTAATTCTGCTGGCAATCCGGATCGTTGCAAATGTCGTTGCTGTCGCTGTCGCTATTACTGTTACTATTGCTGTTGCAATTGCTGTTGCTGTTGCTGCGGCTGTTGCTGTTGCAGCTGTCATTTAGGGTCAGCTGCTGCTCCAAAGCGGCGCTCAATTGAGCAGCGCTCTGCCGCGAGCTATTCGCCGAGCTGCGTCGACTGTTCTGATTGGGCGTGGCACTATTGTCCGGCGACAGCTGACGTTGATGCTGCGAGAGACGCGTATTCTGTGTGTGTGTGTGTGTGTGTGTGTATGTGTGTGTGTGTGTGTGTGGATAAAACGAATCAGTCAGTGACTGCAACCTTACACTCAACAAATAATATTGGTCTGGAATTGATTTATCAGAAATACCAAAATCTCTCGCTCAAAAAACCAAAACCCAAAGCAAACCTGGGATGTGCTCAACACAAAGCAATTAAAATCAAAATCAAAATAAAGAAGTTGAATTAGTTTTTATAAACAATAAAAGTAAAATTATTAATAAACAATATACAGTTGTAAAAGTACAAACATATAAATTATTTATTTAAGATAACTAAAATTTAAAGTTAAAGTTTCTGGGGTATTTAAAATGAACATTGGTCCAAAATTTGTTGCATTGATTAGAAATTTGGTGCCTCTTGGTGCCGTTGCCATTTTGATCATTCTTTGGCCCCAAATTGGCTTGTAAAGTGCCCAAACAACGAAAACTTCCATATAAATGACCTTCCCAGACTTCAAACTGCCACAACTTTGTCAAATCTGAACCGATTTTCAATCCCGAGGCCATTTTGATCATTATTTGGCATCTAGCTTAATTCTACATCTCAAGTCTTTGAGTTTTTGAAAAAATTAAATTTTGGATTTTTTTTACGAAAAAAGCATAAGGGGGGACCCTTACCAACTTTGATTTTTCAAAAAATAGAATCTTGAAATTTTACGTTTAATTGATTGTGGGTGTCTCAATTAGTATAAAAAACTATACGAAAAGTGATTTTGTGGAAGTTCATTTTTCTGTCAAAAATCACGCCAAAAGTGACAAAAAAATGGACTTGTAAAGTTCCTTATGAACGACCTTCCCAGACTTTAAACTGCCACAACTTTGTCAAATCTGAACCGATTGTCAATCCCGAGGCCATTTTGATCATTATTTGGCATCTAGTTTAGTTCTACATCTCAAGTTTATGAATTTTTGAAAAAGTAAAATTTTGGATTATTTTGTCGAAAAAAGCATAAGGGGGGACCCTTACAAATTTTGATTTTTCAAAAAATTGAATCTCGAAATTTTACGTTTAAATGATTGTGGGTGTCTCAATTAGTATAAAAAACTATACGAAAAGTGATTTTGTGGAAGTTCATTTTTCTGTCAAAAATCACGCCAAAAGTGACAAAAAAATGGACTTGTAAAGTGCCCAAACAACGAAAAGTTCCATATAAACGACCTTCCCAGACTTCAAACTGCCACAACTTTGTCAAATCTGAACCGATTGTCAATCCCAAGGCCATTTTGATCATTATTTGGCATCTAGTTTAATTCTACATCTCAAGTTTTTGAGTTTTTGAAAAAATTAAATTTTGGATTTTTTTTACGAAAAAATCATAAGGGGGGACCCTTACCAACTTTGATTTTTCAAAAAATAGAATCTTGAAATTTTACGTTTAATTGATTGTAGGTGTCTTCATTAGTATAAAACACTATAAGAAAAACTATTTTGGGGTGTTTCATTTTTCTGTCAAAAATCACGCCAAAAGTGACAAAAAAATGGACTTGTAAAGTGCCCAAACAACGAAAAGTTCCATATAAACGATCTTCCCAGACTTCAAACTGCCACAACTTTGTCAAATCTGAACCGATTGTCAATCCCAAGGTCATTTTGATCATTATTTGGCATCTAGTTTAATTCTACATCTCAAGTTTATGAATTTTTGAAAAAGTTAAATTTTGGATTTTTTTCACGAAAAAAGCATAAGAACATAGACTAGCATATAATTAAGACATTAATACCATTGCGGATATTAGTGGGTGTGGATGTGGGCCTGCCCTGACCTTTGAAGAAGCTTATTAGTAATCCAACTACCAAATTCGGTGACTCTAGATTTCAAACTGTAGCAGGTATAGATTTTCTTGATTTGCGGAGAATTTTCATTTATATCTAAAGCAATAATCTACCTTCAAAGCTTACTGGCATTGTATATAAAATTGTAATATAGAATTGAGATTCAAGGATGCATATATATATATATATAGTATATATAGTATATATTCCAAGTTTCAAGTATCTAGCTTCGATAGCATTAAAAATAGTTGCATTCATACTGACCGATTTTTAGGCCGATTTTCTAAACACTACGTTTTTATCCCCCCACTTACCTCTTCTAGGACATACTCATAAGTGGGCGGCGGTGTAGAGGGCAAGTTGCTGCTGCTGCTGTCCGTTGCCGTTTCGCTGATGCACGGAGTGCGACTCTGGTTGACATAACCTGCAAGATTATCTTGTGCTTAGCAAGTCATACATACAAATTGATTTCGCTGCTGTGCAGGTGAGGTTAGGGAGCTTTCATGCAAATTCTAAGCCCTGCATACACTCAAAATATATTCAACCTTAGTAATAAAGAGACAGGTAAATTTCAGCAAATTGATTCACAGAAGCCAGATGCTTTGTATAACTAAAGTTTCGTGATTCAATAGAGTTTATATAACAGTTTATATTTTCTTCTTAATATACCACAACTTGAGATAAATTGTTATATTTTTTGTGAAAAAATCATCATTAAACGAACTAAAATCAATATTTAATGGTGAAATTTTTGAGAATACAAGCTCTTTGAGTGTAGGCTGAGCAATGTAATGTGATTTAATGGATCCATGCATTGTGTATCTTAAAAGAAAAGAAGTTTCCAAGTTGTTAAATAACATTTGGCAGGCAAACAATAAACGCCTAAATGCAATAAAGAACCTTCCAAATAGTGCAGTCATGCAGTAAAACCACATATAAAAGAAATTGGGCATATGTTTATGAACATTGGGGAAGTTTTGATATCTTTGTGTTTTTGGTATTTTTGGTTTGTTAGCCTATTCTTACCGATACGCAAACTGTTGGTAGTATTGTTGCACGCTTTGCTTGGATTTGGTGGCAGCAGCAACTTCCGTTCGCTCATCGAACCGAGACTGTTGCAATCCACTGAATCAATGGTGGAACTGCTGGCACCAACTGCCTGCTGATGTTGTTGTTGTTGTTGCTGATGATGTTGTTGTTGTTGTTGTTGCTGCTGCTGCTGCTGCGGCTGCTGATGTTCCAGTTCCTGTTGCTGTGTGCCCAAAAGCGCCTCGCTTACGGTCGGATCCGGATCATGCTCTTGTGATGTGCTCGTGCTCCGTGAGCTGCCCATGCGAAACTTGAGTTTAAATGGAGCCATGCCGCTTGAATCTTTACAGAACTCTGATTCCGATTATCCCAATTGATGTATTTTTTAACGGATATCTTTTTAAATGAGCATTAGGCGGCGTTGGGTTTTTTTTTGTATATTTGTACAACAACACTGATGCAAAGTAAGTGATGATATAGACAGAATGAAAGAGAGAGAGAGAGACAGAGAGATAGATAGAGCGAGTGTTTACAAAAAAAGGGAGACACACACATAAAGTTAGATACAAGTTGCGGCTTTACAGTCATATCTGTAGATGCCACATAAATTATGGCTTAACAGGTGAAAGTTCATCTTACATCTCTATGAATACTTGGAATAGTTTTGTAATTTGTATACTTTGGGATTTTAGGTTGAATTGTGGCATGCAAATTTATAAAAAGTAAAATATTTATTTTCCAATAAAAAAAATATATAGAGAATTTTACCTGTAATTTTAATTGCAATACAGAGACAAGAAGAGCTGCAAATAAATAATTAGAAATAAATATTAAATCCTCACTTTAATTGTATTAGTTATTAATTGGCTTATCTGATCCATTTAATTAATCAATTCGATACGATTTTTCGTGCTGCAAAAAACGATAATCATCGGGATTTTTTCTCTCGCAGAAATGATTAATGTGAATTGCTGTTATAAATTCGCAAATTGACAGGCCAAATAACAGACACACACACACACACACACACACACACAACACACACCTACACAGATGCGAGCACACGTGTCAGCTGCCCCGCGTTGCTCATTATATGTGGCACGTGCCACGTTGCTCATACGCCTCGTACAACTTGCACAAGTATTTATGTTTATTAATTGCTTGCGCTTGGGCCACCTACTACTTTCCGCCTGGCGTTTAACCGTTAAATCAGAGCACCGACTACATGTCCTTGCCCACACACACACACACTCACACACACCATACACATTCTCAAACCTGCTACTGTTTATATGTAGTTTTTTAGTGCGCGACAAGTTGTAGCCAAATTTGGCGCACGCCTGCTTTGCTTTCAGAACCAACCCACCAACCCACCCACCCACCGCCCAGCATATGCCTCATTGTCATGCAGATTACACAAAAGCCACTTAACGCTTAGAGCGTTCATCTCTGAGCTGCTGCTCTATGTGGACCTGGTTATTATTATGCTTATTGCCTTGCCACCCAGTAGCAACACAAAAATACAAACAACAAAAAAGATAAAAAAAATGCATTTCCTTAGCGGTGAGTTGCAAATTTGTCACTTGCCTCAGGTTGTTGCCTCGCCACGCCTTACCTACTTAAATGAAGTTTAAAGTTGTCTTTAAAGTAAAAAGGATTAAAGCATAGAAACTGTTTATGCTGTCCATAGAACAGCAAATAGAGAGAGACAGAAATATCGTTTATATATTTTAAGCTGTTAATATTTGCTGGCAATAAATTTCTAATTGGTATTGACATAACAAACAGATTTGCACAGACACGTGAGCATTACGTACGGAGTATCTATTTATTTATTTAGCCCAACACTTTTGCTGATTGCATGCACACAAAAAATGATTGTGAATTTCAATTTGTTTGTTTACATATGTTTGTGTGTGGCTTAAACACACACACACACACACACATAAATGGAAACTGCTGGATGCGCATTAATAAACCCACGCTTTAAACTGGAACTAGAAGCGCGATGGATTTTAAGCTATAAATGATATAGATGATTTAATTACTCTATTCTCTTCAACAGGATGGCTATTCCTTTGGCTATTTCAGTGCTCCTCAGTGTTATAATCTAGCAGCAAGCACTTCACCCTGAATTTGTATACTCTAAATTTAGTACATCAGCTCTTCCAGCTGCAACTTTTGGTTGCAACATTACCTTGGGCTTAACTTAATATCCATACCCCCACTCTCCCTCTCTCTCTCTCTCTCTCTCTCAGGTATAATCTATTAATACTTTAACTGGGTCACAGTTTCAATTCTGTGCATTTGACAGCCTAATAAAACATACATGTACTCGTATATCAAGCTATGCTCTATAGAATTTTCTATGACCTGCCTATCCTCCCAAGAAACTTAATTTTTTATTTAGATGTGTTTCTTTTGTTTAGCAACATTTCTATTATATGGACTTCTGAGTTAAAGTCAACTTTAGATTGTACATAAAGTATTATATCTAGATGTGCTGTATAATTAAGTATTTTAATTTAAATCGTCCTATAATGGTTGTTCCATATTTAGCATTATATAATTTTGAAATCGTTGACATAGTTTAATAGAAAATGAAAACTATTTCATATTTAGATAGACTTAGTTATGTATGAGTATCCAAATAACTAACTATAACTATATTTTTTAAATTTTAAAAGTTTTTGCTTCAAGTAATTGCTAAAAATGAACTTACTATTCACATGAAATATTCAGTTTGGCATGTGGCAAAAATAAACTGCAATATTCATAAATATAAAAAACCCAAGCATGACTCAGAAGATGGGAGATATATATAAATACAGGTCATAAAATCAAAATGATGGTTTTAGCCATAAAAATAAAATATAAAAAATAAAAAACTGAAGCAACTGTTGCATGCAATCAAATTGATGTGTTTGCATATTTGAAAGGCAAAGAGGAAAAGAAATTAAATGGCTGCAATATACGTGAGTGAGTTAAAGTCGCTTTCAGCAAATAAAGGCGCAACTTGGCAGTGGCAGGACAATTACATATATACAAACAGGAATTTCATTGTAGGCTTCTTCTGATATCATGCGGCTTCCACTAAGTAAATAGACAAACAAGTGTCCTGCGAGGGCATGTGTCACAAAGTTCATGCCGAATGATGATGGAACGCTTCAGTTCTGGCCGATTGCTGTCATGGCGTCATCAGCGGCAAGCATACGGCCACAGGACAAGACAGGACGCAGGACACAGGACACAGGACACAGCATAAGGGCAGGGCTCACACACATATTGAAGTGAAATTAACACAACGCAGTAAACAGTAAGAGAATCCGCAAATGACAAGCAAACAAATAATTTAATGCGTGGGTGGTAGGGTGGTAGGGTGGGTCCTACGGATGGGTCCTGTTCCCTAGAAAACTGATATCTAATTGAGTAAACATCAAGTGAATGACCATGAATTAGCCAGGGGCGTCAGTCCTGACCGCGGTGCTATCAATTTACTTATATAGTATCAATACATACTGTATATACATATAGTATATAGTCTTTGTGGTCGTGTCCTGTGGGTTCATTTCTATTGTCTTCAATTCGCGGAGCGGAGCGGAAAAATCGAAAAGCACACACATGACACAACCTTGAAGCGAATGCAATTGTCCTGCAAGTTTGTGTACTTACCACAGTGTTCAGTTTCTATAGCTATAACTTTGTGTATTGGTGTGATTTCTGTCTGACTTCTGCTGGTGAATTAACCACTTATTATATTATTATTATTATTCCCCCAGTTCTTTATAAACAAAATTGACTTGAATAATTAACACTTCTTATTTGTTTAATTGATGTTTCGCTTTAAATTTTACTTTTCAACTGCGTTAACTCACTTAAAATCTGCCACAGACTGTGCAAAGTTTCCTTCGAACACAAGCTTTTTATTATCCAGTCTCTCATAGCCAGAAAGCTTTGTTGAGCTTGCTAAAAGCACAGCGCAGGCGCCTTGCGAGCTTCCGGCTTTTCTGGCCCCAATGTTTTGCTTCGTTTCATGCCTTACACGTATAATTATTGCGCTCTTTGCTTTGCCTGCCAAATTCGCGTGAATGAAATGAAAAGCTCTTTTATTCTAATATTTTATGCAAGCTTAAACTGCAAACTTCTGGCCAAAATTTTAATACCCTCTGCAAGGGTATAACAAGAACCGCCCAAATAGTATATTTTCCATTAGCAATTCCTTTTCGTAGTATTATTAAAAAACTTTGGTACTATTTGCTCTTCGCTTTTCTGCTGACACGTAACGTCATCATTAGCATTCATTTATATACTTATAAATATACGTTAATTTAAATAAATTTGAGACCAAACGTTTTTATTTACATTTTACCAGAGATGTTTTTCTATTGTGGCTTATTTAGTACATTTTATTTGCTCGGGTAGGTGTGTACACACCGTCGCTTTGACTTTTGGCGGGAAAATGAAAGTAAAATGAAATGAATCTAAAAATTAGCAACAGTTTTGGGTTTACTTGCAGGGTAAAATACTAATACTTTGATTTTTATTTATACAATTAAACATGTGATATTTTAAAGGCACTACAAAAGCAATGCGACAATTCACAGAGTAGCCAACAGGCCGCTTGGGATTTTCTCGATCTACTTAAATGTTTAAATGCAATGGAAAAGGTGAGAAATTTATAATTCCTGTACGAATAGATAGCCATTTTTATTTTAGCTTTTGCTAGCCAAATACTTTTGCCAATTGCCCTTAAACATTGGCAGCTTTCGGGTGCTGCGCCAGCTGCAGGACCTTCGAATCCTGACAGCCACCGAATACATTTGCAGGTAAACGAATTGAATATTTAAATATGTATGTATGTATATCACATATTCTTACCAACCAACAGCATAGATAATGAAGAACAGTTGCAACTGATATTAATTGAGTTCCTTGAAAATGAAAGTGAGCTGCTGTCCAATTTATTCATTTCAGCTCATTATGGTGAGTGTAATAATGGAATACCAAATTGTAAAATAAATAACTAAATAAATCTTTAAAGATTCATTAAATACTGTCAGACTGAATACTATACTTGAAAATGCTCTAAGGAATCTCTTTGCCGCCCTGGCTGACAATCCAAAGATCAGCAATTTAAACTACGTGGAACCATTGTGTAAATCTTTACCAGGTATATTTCCATTATGATGTAAAGCAAGTCACTTTGATAATTCCTGCAATTATGTATATTTACAGATGATGTATTAGTCAATGTATGCATGCAAATGCATTTAAACATACTGCTGGAGTTGCATCAAACTGCAGAAGTTAGTCTGGCATTTCAACAGTTTAGCTCTTGGATTAACGAAGGCGTTGATGAACTCATCTTTATCAAGCACATAACTGGCAAAGTTAGTATATGAAGTATACAGACAATCAAGCATTAACATTATTTAACCTTAGCTCTTTGGAGGTCATCAGCAGGAAGCATTATCACATCTATTTAAACTATCGACGGCAACTAATTTTCATCAATGGAAATTCTATCTCATATTGGTGCAGTCCATAGCCAGCAATTGCAATGCAGAAACTAGCACATTTATTAAAAGTAAGAAAAACTCAAGCACTGCATTAGCCATATTGATATTGATTTTCCTTACAGAATACCTTAAGAATCGTCTGCAGCACGTGGCTAGTTTGGGCTGTCAGCTTTCCTTGTTGCATCTCCTGCTCACAGCTCGCGCTGCTGCAGCTTGTACCATGAACATACGACAGAATTTGGATAACTATGCACAGTGGTACAAGCAAAACATTGGCGAAATGTCCTATGTGCTGGGCACTGAGCAATTTCAAGTAGTTTTAAATATTCTAGAAGATTCCATACACTACGAATTGGAAATTGATTATCTCGAGGTAAGCAATAATTTATGTTTTATAACATACACTAAGTAGTAAACTTGTCTTTTAGATACATGCCGCAATTGCCATCGCACCGGGTGGAAAACTCGTCCAGTCCTACAAAACCAAATGCAAAGCGCATTTGTCACGTTTGAAAGCCGCCAGCAAGCAAAAAGATGGAAAATAAATACAAAAGACACATATTGTTATTAGAAAAAGAGACTTCAAATTGAATGAAGCCGTAACAACTAAGAACATATTTATAATTACAAACATTTCACCAAAAATAAGTGTTTCCTAATTCTCAATTATAGTTTTTGAGAACGCCCTTTGCCCGCCAGCGGCTTATTTCGTTCATCCCAAAGCGTAACCCCGTCACAGGCGCAAATCCGCTTGAAGTTCTGCAAAATACCAGCCGAACGGGCTATAATGCCGCAAGCAATTCTAAAAAATGAAAGGATATCACATAAGTTATGTTAGCAGATAAGTATGCAGCATTCTCTTACCTATCCCCTGAATTGCCATCGATTAGACTTTGTGGGTTGCCACCGCATCCCATGTCATCCTCATTCGATGTTATGACAACTGCACGTCCAATGATGTCCCAAAAATCCAGGCCGCTGTCCACAAAACGGAATGTTGCACGGCCAGTTTCATCAGCACGTATGTTGCCCAAGTCTCCTGCATGTCGGTTATTTCCAGATGCTTCCGGGCTGCCATGAGGCGATTTACGGGGATTATAGTGCTCTCCTACGGATGCACAGCCCTCGGAAACATCGCCACTTTCGTGTACGTGAAAACCATGCAATCCTGGCTCTAGTCCATCCACCACTCCATCCACAACAACGCCTGCTTGCTGGTCAGCAATTGTGGTAAACCTGACTGCTCCCTGAACAGGAGTTCGGTCAACAACGCATCCGGTTGTATTTATAAGCGCCACAGCGGATTGCCCCCCAAAGCCAGTGAGTACAGCTCGGCAGCCGGTGCTTTCGATTCTCGTCTGCACCTGCGACCAGGGAATTGATGTCTGCACAACAACCCGCCCCTCCTTTGAATCGATCTCCACATGACCGATGCCCTCAAGAGCTGCTTGCAGTCTATCTACGCATGATTTGTTATCTTTGCGTATTTCCACTGTAAACTCAATCTATGGATTAAAGTTAATATGTGTTAAAGTTGTTTTTGTGACCTTTATACTATAGTACCTTAGTTGAGTCCATTTGCGTTGTTTAAAAACAAATGACCGAAGATAACAAATAGTGCTTGACAAACTATCGATATATATGTAACAGCGATAGATACAATCGATAGTTTAATATTTTGCGATTACTTACACTAGAGACACAGTTGCTATCGATATTTAATTTTATACATATTAGGGGATTCCTTTAACTGATTTTAATATTATATTGGTTAACTCTTAACAAATCAAAATCAGTTGATAGAATGTTTTAAAATGCATTTAGTTTTTAAAACCAGTTTTGTTAAAGATTAAAATGACGAGGAGTAAAATATATGGAGCTTGTTTTTGCTAGCAATTGAGTTGTTTTACCTAAATTATTTATTGCACCTTATAAATTTATAAATATTTACAAATATGTACAATTATCAGAAACTACGCTCTAATTCCTAGATATAGTACTTTTTAAAATCACACATTTTCATTACTCAATGGGGAAGCGCACACAAACCGAGATCTGTGTGGCCCAGAGTAGCACTTGAATGCTGTACAGCTGCCAGAGCTGCGACAGCTTCAGCCAAGGACTTCCTTCACACTAGCGTAGTGTGTGCGTTGGGGATGTGGTGTGCACTAGGATCACATTGCACCTGGCTACGTTGGGATTTGAGCGGCTCGCGAGGTGGACGGCGACTGCTCCAAGGAGCTGACTGCCGCCGTGCCACCGGTTGCATCAACATTAAGATGCGGATCACACTCTGAATACGGCGGAGCTGGCAATGCAGCAATGCCAATGGCAGTGGTCTCAATTTCTGAGGTGGGCGTTAGCGTTGGCGGTGCTGCAGCTGCTGTGGGCGTGGTTAGGTTACACATACGCATCACATCATCATAGCTGGGCAGATCCTTTTCATCCTTTTCCAACTGTTCCCGAATGCGTGCTGCCTCCGGACTGTTTGGCTCAATAAAGAATATATCGCCAAATCGGCTGTGATCTCGTCCCAGTTCCACATTGTTCTGCCGATCTGCAAGAGAAGCAACATAAGCTAAACATTAGCAAATATATAGTATACAAGTATATATATATATATATATATATATTGTAAACTGAACAATTCGTGTACCCAGTCGTTGCCGCTGTTCTCGTCTTTGGCGATTCAACAACATGGATTGGTGCATGCGCATAGCCAGCTAACGAAATGAATTTGAAAACGATAAAGACAATAGTCAGACATCAGAATGATTTGGGGTTGTATATTAATTACGTATATCATCTGGCTTATGACGAATATGGCAAGCAGGAAGCCCAACGCTACCACCAAATTGGCTGTCAAAGACATTTTGCGTTTCAAACTGAACTGGATTCAATAGTCATTGCTATAAACAAAATAATAAAAAACAACAAAAAATGATCGCCTAATATTAATAATAAGCAACTTGAGTGCCGAGTGCTAAAAACGCCAGCGATTAGATAAAACCCCTCCCATATTTGGCACACGTTACCATTTCGAATTCGACTTCGATTTTGATTTTGATTGCGATTGCGATTGAATTGCCGTTGCCCCTGCCTTGGCCTTTGGTGGCGTTGACAGCGATGTGGACAAATCTTTGCCAGCGTTTGATTCTCGACGCGCACATAATAGCAGAGGATGGGCAGACAGCAAAACAAGAGAAAGACCAGCGCCAAATAGATGGCCACATGGAGGCCAAACGCAGTGGCCCAGCTCATGGCACACTTCGATTTAAATGCGGATTGGAAACTGAAGACGGAAACCGGCGCATTCTCTAAGCACGCCCGCAACAGGCAACCGTACGGTGGACACTAATCGAAGTTGCTATATACCCAAATAGTATATAGAGGACGAACGATATCTATGATTTCATTGGTCGTATTTTAGCGATAAGATTATGTACTCGTTTCCATAAACGAAGTTGCTAAACTAAATACTTGTATTATATAGTAAATATGTACTATTATATATATATGATATAGTTCTCCAATGCAGACTACTACTTACTGTGACGTCTGTTGCCATTGGCGCCAGCAGGACACCAGCATCTGGCAACAAAGATAATCGCGCACTATCCCAAAAGAAACCCGAATTTACTCAGTAGCGAAAGCTTTATTGCAATTTTTGTTACCTGCAGCACTGCATAAGATACAAAGCCAATAAGCAAGAGCAGCATAAAATACAATACTGGACCCCCATCCATAATGCAGCAAGTTCAGATGAAGACTAAATCAAGAATGCTTATCAAAGCGTCACATTGATATGTCCAAGACAATATAGCGTAAATAGGGCTAACTATGTGCCCCTTATCGGACACACTTGAAGCCATACACAGACATATCTGACCAACTGTATACATATCTTAGGTACATACCAAGGGATCGTTGCGCCTGAACACGCAGCTGTATATCCCGATAGCTGCGGGGGACTTCGGGTGCAGTGGCACAGCACTTAAACAGTATAATCCATACCACATACTTTGGAATAGGCAGAAGAGTTAAGAAGTAGAATAGCTGGAAACGTTTAACTATATTACCTGTATTACGAAATATACGATGGGCAGGGCAATAATCATTACAAAGAACAGGAGGAAATAAAACATGAACAAATCACCCATTTTGCCCAAAAATAAGT
The DNA here is from genome assembly GCA_035045305.1 of Drosophila maculinotata. Taxonomy (NCBI): domain Eukaryota; kingdom Metazoa; phylum Arthropoda; class Insecta; order Diptera; family Drosophilidae; genus Drosophila; species Drosophila maculinotata. The sequence continues at coordinate 14,714,301 of JAWNPD010000387.1, forward strand.
ATAAGTATAAGTTTAAGTATAAGCGTGTGAAATCCGTTGGGTTTGAAAAGTCAAACAACACTGAATATGTTCTACACAAGCGCAATGGATATCTAATCAGTATATCTATATATATAAAGGCAGTACATAAGACTAAGCAGTTCAATAATTATTTGGCGCTAATTAATTGCTATTTGGAATGGGCCAGTTTTAAAACCGAGAACTGCCTTATCAGACTGCCAAATGCGAAATGACAACGATTAGATTAGCCAACATTATTATACAAAACTGACATCCTTTGGATTTGGAGAGCCAACATACCTTCTCGTTCTGGCTGCCACAGTTCGTAGCAGGCCCAGACAGCGAAACGCAGGCAACAGCAACAAATCGCACAGGATAGAAACAATAGAAAAACGCCAGACAATATTGACATAACATCCAACATGATCACATTGAATAGAGTTGAGTTTCCGGTTCAAAAAGAATCGATGGATGGATTGACGCGTAACTTTCGAAAGGGGCTCCGGACTCGAATCGCATCACTCCACGCAGAAGCCGTTGGCCAACTGTTTGGACTTTCATGCTGCGAGCTTTTTGGGTTGCAACTTATCAGCTTAGTTAGTGTAAATAGGCAGGTGGGTTCCCTCGTGTGCGTACCCAGTGATAAGAGCGCTTCAATGTGATAAGATAAGATTTGCATCATTGCCAGCACATGTCCATACATATGTGGCAATTTTGTGCATTTCATTACTGACAGTCAACGGCATAAAAGCGTCTAAGAATAGCCAACACATATAGTATTATAAGTTAATAAATTAAGAGCTCATCAAAAGTAAAGAAACTTGAAATCCAGACAACTGCGGAAGCATTCAGCAGACTATTCCAGTTGTCAGTTAATTCAGTGTGTGAATTAATATTATGTGAAACACGAGCTCATTAATGTTACATAAGCAAAAATCTATTACGGACTTGGCCTAAACCAGCTAACAGCTACCACTTATGTGGCCAACTTGAAACAATTACGCCACAAAGCCGGGAAAACGTTTTTCACATGTTCCACTAAAATTCAAATTGAGTCATTTCAATGTCACAACTATGGACAGCCGCTGGAGCTGGAGCTGGTTGGGCTCTTCCTTAAGAAAAGTTATTCATTAATTTCAAATTGCTTCAATTCCACTTGCCTGGTATTTGTTATTGACTTAATTAAAATCCATTAATAAATATTTTCAAGGTATCAATTATATAAAGTGGAGGCATTTAAATGTCAAGCGAACAACAACTGCAGTTTCACTGGGACTACGTCATTTTAGCTCTATAAATTCTATTAAAATTGATGAGTTTTGACATTTGTTTTATTTTCCATTTAACGTCGTATTGAACGTCATTATCACTTGCAATTTAAGCTATATATCAAGGATTAATAAAACTGAAACATTTTTCAAAACATTGATATCAATGATGACGCGATTAGATATAAAGTCAAACATAAATAAGTTCCACAGCGCATTTAACTGTGGACTATTCCTAAACATATTAAAAATAAACTGTATAAATAACAAACACTATCAATTGGTAGATTATTGTTATCACATTGTGATAATTTGGCAACCCGATTAGAACCATTCAATGAATGGCTTGGCTGGAATACACTGTAAATCGCGCTCACCTGCGACTGTTTCGATATCAATATCGGTGGCCGTACCGGATGGATCGATGCGTATGCTCCGCAGCACACGGGGCGGCACTGTGCTACGCCCCCGTCGCGCCTGTGACATGGGCAGGGGGGGCTGATCAACGACAGATTTGCGCATGGCGCACACACAGCACAGCTGCAAGAAGCAGAAGAAAGTGATGGGATGCCCAATTGTGGGGGAAAGAAGACGAGGCAGCGAGCAACTTACACGCACTAAGGTACACAAAATGACAATCAGTATGAAATACATTACATAAAGACTGACATCGACGGCCATTTTGGCGATTTATTTGACTGGAATTTCAGTTCGACACGGGCAAGTTACTTTTTTATAATGGCAAATACGAGTGCAAATCGAAGCGGGCAACTAATGATAAAATAAACTTGCGTCTTATCAACAAATTGCGTGTGATTAGTTGTATGCTATATATATATTGTATTTGTCGTATCGGGCCAGCATATTATCAAGCTTATGACAGCGGTTTGCAATTGAAAAATGTGATACATTTGAATGACTTTTAAACTATTGGGTAGTACGAGTTCACCCATTGTTAAGACATACGCACCCGTTGCACTGGAGCCCCGTCTAGAGAGTTCCAACGACGTGTTGTCGTATTCCCCCGAGTTTCTATTGCGTATACTTTTAAGGCACAACTATTTTAAGATAATTAGATTCTCAAATCGATGGAACAATTGATACATTTAAGTCACTTACGACAGCCACCAGCAGTATCAATAGAATTATATAAAGTAGATCGTTCAGATTCATTGTCTTTAAGATCGTATAACCCGTTTGGAGTACAAGCACTGACAAAACTCGACAAATTCGTAAATGGGTTTAAAAGCATTTGTGGCATGAAAACAATTTATATTGCTTTATGTGTATGTTAAGGATTGTTATCTTATCGATTGAGCTTTTTAGTGCATTCACTTTAGGGGGGCTATTTGTTGGTGTTGTTGTTTTTCTAGTTTGAACTTAATCTTACCCTCGAGTGCCAATCGTAACATCGTTTCACGGCGTATTAGGACGCGCCTGTTCCATTCTTCCAACTTGAGTCTGACAAACAGATAGCACTCCTTCAGAGAGTGATGAATTGAGCAGACTCGCCCGCTTATGCAATCGAATGTAAGGCTTACCCGCATAATAAGTGCTACAGCGATCCCAATAAGAATGCCACAGAACCAAAATTCCGTGTACATTTGAAATGTAGCAGCGTGTAATTTTGACAATTTCAGCTAATCATAGAGTATATTCAATTTTTGGAAAAACAAAAAAAAAAACAATTCATTCCTTGACTTGTGAATCTAAAACTGCTTAGGGGCTATTTCACTCACCAGCCTCTTGAACTTGGTCTCCTCTGCAGAAGCTCCAGTACCGAAAAGGTCCCAAATAGGTCTAAACAACAAAAAGTCCAAGCTCTGCATATGTTTACCAACTGAATTCGACTTAACTTACCCGCAAAAGAATGAGCAATATTAGCAGAAAGGATATTAGGTAATACCATTCCATAATATCCATTATAGTACAACGAGAGTATATAAAATAAAATAAAGGCGCTGACTGTTGAGCGATCAACAAGTGAATAAAAATGAGGATGGGAATAGAATGAAATCTACCCATCAACAACTTTGTTACGATATAAAAAGATAAGACTGATAACTGCAGTTTATTCAAGCGACTTGATGTACCTATATTTAGATTATATGACTGCCTGTTTATCTCGATTCTAGAGAGCTTACCATCTGAATCTTTCACTTGCCTTACTCCCATCATAAATGCGGCCCCCTGGATGCATTGGCAAATTTGAAAATTTATCGTTTTTTGAGACAGGCAACTAGAACTAAGAATTGGTATTATCCGAAAACAATTTAAAAGCTCTCTTTACGTTTTTAAGTGCAACAAATTATAATTCCGATATTAATAAAAAATGAACAAACGACAATCACAGCCTAATAGCAACTGATATATTTTATAATGTTTGTTTTTATCTACAAAGTATCTACAGCTTTTTTTAAGCTGCTGACATGTGTAAAATAAAAGCTTTATTATCTAATCTAAGCTCGTTTCCGATTGATTAACTGAGGAACTCAAACGGTTAAAAGATAAGCGGGTAGCAGGGCCATGTAAATAAGAGTGACTAAATACCAACTCAGATAAGAGATAAGCAACAGATTTCGTATATCTCGTCAGCTTACCGTTAGTAATTTGCAATTGTCTTCTGATATGACGTCGTCGTAGGTTTGCAGTTATCATATCCTCCTCCTTGTCTCTTGAAATATTGGCAAGCGACTTTTGAAAATGTAAGGAATTTGTAAAAGAACTTTACGCTATCTGCTGATGTTATACAAAAAATCAATGCTCACCCATGCCAAAATAATTGACAGAAATAAAATTATAAGGATTATCAGTGACATGAACTCCTCCATTTTAAAAGTGAAACTCAATTGAAAGCAAGCCAGCGACAATTTGCATTGACAGACTCAAAACGACTGAATTTTTAAAACAACTAAGTTGATCTGCTTATCTACTTATCTTAAAAGCTTACCATTAGTAGTAGTATCTCTGGTAGCGCTTCTGTTATTTCTTTGCGTCGGCGTTGCTGTTGTTGTCTTGGATTTTTTATATGCTTTCAAAAGCAACTTGAAAATGCAAAGATTCTAGTAAGAAATCATTTTTTATTTATGGGCTTTATTTAGTAGCTCACCCATACTATAAAAACAATGATTATGGGAATGATGGTTAAAATATCCAAAAAATCCGGACTCATTTTGCAAATTAAATAAAACTTAAACCGCGACAATCTTCATTGACAGCCGTTAAATGACTGCCTGATTAGGATTGTCGTCCAATACGTCTATCGGTTATTATTATCTAGACGCTATCAAAAATTAATTTTTCAGCCACTGACCCGTAGTGTTATTGCTTATCTAATCGGTTTGTGCCTGAATATAACACAATCGCCTTTATCCCCACAGTTGTCAAAAACTTACCTTTAGTAGTCGTATTCACGCTCTGCTGGATGAATAATATAACCTATGTAATATAAAGGATATATTGAAGCAAATAATCTGAATATTGAAGAAAATATGTATAGTGTAGGAAAAGTGATTTTGGACTGAAAAGTAACATTAAACGAACCGATTTTCAATATAGATTCCGTTGTCGTTATTATTTGGCCTATACTTTGTTCCACATTTATAGTTTATGGACTTTTGAAAAAGTGTTTTTTCGAACTTGTTTGCCGAATAACTTCGTGTACACCCCCTTTATAATTTTTTAACAATTTTTTTCCCCTAAAATAGATTCTTGAAATTATATATATAATATATTGTGGGTGTCATAATTAGTATACAAAATGTATGTATATGATGGGATCAGGGTATCTCTGAGCAAATGCAAATATTACTAATATAACAAAAAGTTGTCCATCAGTTTTTTAACAGAATTATCTTACTGCCTTATCGCAAATAAAATCACTTGAACGCAATGAGTAAGTCGAGAAACCTACTTTCACACACACTCACAATCCTTTGCACAAAATAGCTTTAAAGCTCTTGAAAGCTTGGCTCACTTACTATGGAAAAAAAATGTGATGACATCAAATAATAAATAATTGCAATAAAGTTATAAACAACAATTTAAAAGATATAATGGAAATGGGAAAAATATAGCATTGTGTGTGATCTAACTGTGCCATTAATATATAAATAAAATAAATAAAATCAGGTGGAAAATATAACACAATATGTAAACACTATATATATAACATATTTAGTCATAGTTATTAGAATCGGTGACAACTTGCACTTACTAGCAAAATGAAACAACCTTTGTTTTAGGCACTGAACTTGGCAATCATCCAGCAAGTGGGTAATAAAAAAAAAGAAATAATATTTAACGGAGTCAAAAAACCTAACATTTTATTTGATGTATTTGGCATTTTAATGGTACAATTGAGCCTTATCGGTTAAATTACTTTCAAAGTAATCCCCATATTTGGCAGCAGAAAATTATTGTAGCTTTAATTAAACGCAACTTTTAATATAATTGAAATACTCGTTATAAAGGTCAGAGATTTGTTACGAAAACTAAACAAAACAAAGAATAATAAAAACTTCAAGTTCAGAGCAGCAACAACAACAACAATTGACCCATTTAATAAACCAAAAGCAATTACAGTGAGCTGCACATATATAATTATAGGGCAGCTGAAAAACTAGCAGAAATGGTAATGTGATGAATAACAAACGCTTGGGAGAGTCTTGGAATTAGAGGGCAGCTGCTCCGAGCTGCGCCCCCACCAAAAACAACAAAACAATGGAATGTGTAACAAAATGCGAATTTCTGGCAGTTGTTTACAAATCGTCAATGGAACGCACGGATTTATGGCCGGGCAGACAGAAAGACGGGGACAAGAAAAAGACGCCTTGAACTGAAATTAATTAGACCGCATAGCACAGCTCAGCATTTCTTTTGTTGGCCGCACCAATTGGCAACGCCTCACAATCCACCATTAACCAGCCAGCCATGCCCAATCTGGAGGTGATATCAACGCATTCACTACCCCGACGACAAGTAGCACACTTCACGGCTCCCAACTCCCCAACTCCCCAACAATGGACAGATCGCTTGGCGTTGCAATTGATTTTCAATTGTACAATGATCTTGCAATACATATAAATACTTAACACTAGGAGTTACTTCAAGTCTTTGGCCAGGGCAAATGTGATTCATTAAATTTGTACCATCAGTTTTTGTCACGTAACGAAGAGGTGAATTTTCCATTTTCTATAGTCAGAAAACTATTAGTTTAGGTTTTTTTTTCTTTAATAATTTTTAAAGATTTAAAAGATTAAAGTTAAGATTTATCACAAGTAACCGAAACGGTTTCCAATATATGTTTTTTTATTATATCAATACCTTCTTTTCCATTGGCTCGGCTTCATATCGGATCATATATAGATATATATATATATGACCAAGAAGCTTGAGTTACTTAAATACCTGAATAAGATCTTCAAGATCGCTAGCAACTGATAAAGTTGAATCAACCAACAAGATCACATCTAGAGTTTAACCAAACTTTAAATGCTTAAGCTCACGACTCTATTTCATTTAAAATTCACTTCCTTCCGCTACAGCTGATAATTATGTGTGAGCAACCCATGGAAAATATTTGCATTTCTTTGCACGCCCCCCTGGGCAAGCTGCCTCCGTCCACGCCTCAATGTCAAGTTCAAGACATTTCCGCAAGACCAAATATTGCACTAATTTTCATCAAGCAAAGCCCAATCTTGATAGCACTTAACTGAATTTGAAACTTCAAGAAATACAAGAGAGACAAACAAAACTTACAAATCATGCGGCTCACAAGTTCCGGCTGTTGTTTTTACGGTCTTTAAGCTGGTCTATTGTTCGGCAATGTGAAATGAAAATTCCCCAGTGCTTGGTGGGTGTGCTGTCAGTTATATGGAGTTACGAATATCTTTAATTATCAGCAACGAATCAAAATAAAACACACACCCAGCATAGCCAACGAACAAATGCGCACAAATTAGATCCAAATTACTTAATCTAATGCTAATGGTAACAGCTAACTGCTAACTGCGTCTGAACAGCTCATTTAATGAGCTGCCAGCGCCCAGAACCTCCAGTTCCCGACAATGTACAATAATTAATTTCAATTCGCCACCCATCGCTGTGAAACCTTGAACTTCAGTTAAAAAGCCACGGGCGCATTTATTAGAACGTACACAGATTTTGTATCTCAACGGATTTTGTGTGCTTACTTTCGCTTTTATGCCGCCCATATAAACTGCAAATATGTACATTATAATAATAATAATAACAATAAAAAGAAACAAGCACTTAAATCATAATCGTAATTCTTGTGAAACACTCAAATACTGGGACCCATCAAAATGAAAGGCACCACCCGTATATGACATAACATTCACGCATTGTCATTTGCTGAGCGAACTGTAGCATTGAGGCTAATTAGTTCAGAAACACAACAACAACATTGTCGACAAACATTTCACTCTGTGGTCACTTTTCAAATTTCTCACCTGCTTCAGCTGATCGGTGTGAACAGATGGAACAGATAGCCATGGCTAACAGAAATCTTGATTTACATTTTTTACGATTTGTACTTTTATGTTAATTTAACGATAACCATTGAGCTTTTTGTAGCAATTAAGTTAATTGCCATTTCTAAAAATACTGTTTTATTATACAACATATAATGTTCATTCATACATAGAATCAGCGAAAATGGGATAATATAATAAAACGTATAACTATTATAAAAAAAAAACAAAAAAGCCACTTAATTAATTAGTAAATAATAAAGTAAATAAGTGCTTAAATCTATAGAATATCTACAATTTAATCATAGTACTATAACGGCACTTCAACTTAGCATACAACTAATTTTAACAGGTTTTAAAAATTTCTCGCAACTAGCAAATTTTCCCAAAAGCAAATTAAGCAATTTCCAGTTATTGAAGAGTACAAAAGTTTCGACCCGCTGAACACTGGATTTTGTGTAGATATGTCTGTCTCTTGTTATTATGGCCATAATTTCAAATTGAACCTGACCGTCTTAGCGCCTGAACACAGTTATGAGCCAACCGCAGTCGTTGTGTGACAATCAAAAACAACAACTTCCTCAAAAACAAGCCACCGTTTAAGCCAGGCTTTTGGCTTCAGCAGCTGCCACAATCACAATGTGGCCAACATAATGAATTTTCTTTTCAGGTTTTTTAGTTTTGTATTTGTATTTGTATTTGTATTTTTTTGCCATGCTTTAATGATTGGCATTATGGCATTAGCCTGCAGAAATGAGCACCCATGAGTTTTACTTAGACTTTTGGCAATGCATTCAAATGCAAATGATATTGCTGACTAATCCGCGCAAGTCAGGTAAATATTTATTAATTATGCATGATAATTGCGGCCGGAGATATAATACAACAATAACAATAACAACAACTACAACTACTATAGCTGGGAACTATTTTGATTGGGTGCAATTATAATTTGCTGAATCAAGTTGTGAATTTCGATGCGGTTGCCGCCCTGCGAGCCAGTCAGCTAACAACTTTTATTTTTATTACAAAAATACACACACACACACACACATAAATTTGTATGCATATTGTGGAAATGTGCATTGAAAAGAAAAGCTAGCGAAAATTATGCGAACTTGTTATATCACCTGGCCAGCCAGCAAGCAGCAACCAGCAGCAGCCAAGAGACAAAAAAAAATAAAAGAAAAAACAGGCAACAATCAAAGCAAAAGTTAACGGCATTTCAAACGCTTTTCAAAAACTGTAGCAACAATAACAACAACAACAACAACAAGTGCACTTTCTTTGCGTTACGCTTCTTTGCATAGCCCCGCGCATTGCCAAATCATTTATAATCGTATATATGATAAATAAACATATACATATATACATATATATATATTTTTGTATCTGTGTATCTGTATATAAGCGGTCAGTGTCCATGTCTAGACATTGAACGCAAAGCCAAATGAAATGAAATGCTTGAATGCTGCTGCCCAAGAAACAGCAGATTACAGTTTTCAGTTTTCAGTTTTCAGCTAAATATTGTGGCAAGTGCAACGACAAAAGTTCAACAGACGAGGCAGCAACAGACTCGCCTCCGCTGCCACCCCCGCTGCCTGCGTTTGCCTGCTGCCTCTCACATTTTAGGCGTTGCAGCATTGTAAATTAATTCATATTAGCAAAACAAATGCGATGCTCCACTGTATATGTATGTGTATGTGTGTGTGTGTGTGTGTGTGTCTGCTTAAGCACTACCTACACCTATGTCTACATCACAGTGTGTGTGTGTGTGTGTGTGTGTGTATCTTAGCTTTTAGCATTTCATTGGCGATGAGTTGTTGTGCAGGTTTCGCGGTCTGTGGGAGCATCGCTGGAAAACCGGCGCAAATTATATTCAAGAAAAAAAAAGAAAAAAAACCAGCACAAAAATCAAAACCCACAACAGCAACAACAACAACAACAAACACTACAGTATGTAAATGCAGCTAAATAAAAAGTCGCGTCGCACGAAGGCTGAGAAAATCAACACAGCACAAATGTTAATTACGAGAATATCTTTTAACTAGCCAAGCAGATTGCGCTTAACTTACATAAAGTATCTGATGGATGCAAATGCCCAATGCTCAAAATTGTGTATGTAACTTTTTGTTGCAATTGGACAGCGTGGCGTATGCGCTATTTTCGATTAACCAAATCCAGTTTGAATATGATATGATATGAGATAATAAATTAACCTTATTAGCACATTGTAGAAATGACAAACAAATGATTTGCTAATAATATTTGCTACATTAAATTATTAATAATTTAAGTCTATTTAAATTTAATTATCGTTTCGCGAACTTAAACAAAAAGTATGAGTGCTCTAGTCGAGAGTGCCCGACTAGGAGATACCCTGTAATTATGAATGAATGTAAGGCCTGGGTTTAGGGTATCTCCTAGTCGGGCGTGGAGAGTGCCTTACTTATTTCATATAACTTTCTGAAGTATTTTTCAAATGAATTTTTTAATATATTATATGTAAAATATAATGAAATAATATATAATAACTCAAATATAAGTATAATGCATATAAGTAAATAAATTAGGAGTAATGTAAAATCATTATTGACATTCATATTTCATGCAATAGAATGATATCACAGTTTGCTGCATACTAGATCTCATTTTGAATTAGAAATCCAACTGAGTCATTTAGATGCCAGTTTCATAGATACTCAAATCGCCGAGCTGCATAATAAATTATTAAACATGACAACAAATGGAGGGGGGTGGGTGAGTTAAAAACACTCCAACATTGAGCTAAACTAAAGCTGAAAACAACGCTGGGCAGTTAGTTGAGTGTATGGGGCTAAGAGCATGGCTAAGAGAAACGTACATAGTTAAAGCCAAGCGCGCTGCTTGCAACTTGCCACTCTTGCCACTCTTTTGAGCGCAAGAAACGCTCGCCGCTCGCTGACTTTGGTATAAAACATAAACACGCTGAAGAAAGCCATTCATTTAGTTGTTTGAGCTGGAGTGAACCGTTAGTCCAGCAATAGCAAGTAACAGCAGTCGCCAGTACCACAGACGCTGTGGCATTTAGAGTGCAACCATTTAGTGAACATATAAACCTATCTGTGAAAAACAAAGCCAAGACTTGTGTACACTGTGACAAAAACTTGAGTAACTTCAGTGTGTGTGTGTGCGTGTGCCACTGTTCCAGAAAAAGAACTCAGTTTCAATTTCAGTTTTGGATATAATTTCAAGGAGCTGCTGCCGCCTAAAACACAGAATGCAGTAAGTCAAAGTTGCAACTATGAATCATAGAGTTGGAGCCAAAAGAATTCGTGCAGTTGCTGCTTATAATTAACGTTTTGTATTGTTGCTCTGCTGTGGCTAGAGGAGGAGAGGAGCGGAGAGTAGGTTGCCGCTGGGCTTAAGATTTGTGTCGCTTGGCAACCACAAAATATTCTTTTCAAATAATTTCAAAACCTAGAGCATACGTAACTGTAACTGTGAGCGACTGTTGTTGGCGTGTCTGAGACCTTTTTCTGGCTTTTTTCTAGCTATGTGTGTGTGTGTGTGTGTGTGTGTGGTGTGGGAGTTTTACTTTGTTTGTTTGGCTCTAGCTGCTGTTGTTGTTGCCTGTGGCGCGGACAATTCAGTTTGGACGTCTTTGGCTTTGCCTTGGCTTATTACCTAATCGCATTGTCTGCCCGCCTTCTGAGTGCGCCAAAAAAGAAAAAAAAAAACGCTAAGTAAATAGGAATATGCGCTCAGCTTGGAGCATATTTTCAACATTACTGCTTACACGCTTTGTGTCAATCAATACCGTTAAGCGCTCAACTGTCCCGCTGACTCATTGTCAGGCCAGGGCCGAAACGCTAAAGAGGTGCATTTGACTTGGTCAATACAGAAACCCCAAAGATGACAAACCGATAGCAAACATATACCAAAAACAAAAACAAAAACAAAATCACAAAAAGAATTGCATAATTTGTCAGCTTATGACAATCCTTTCTAAAAAGGCGTATAAATTACTTAGTGTACGTATTATATAACCCCAAACAGTAACTGCACTGAAATTGTATCGCCTGCACACAAACACACAAACACACATATACGCACACATGTGGCGTATACGCAATAATTCAACAGTCGCGCGTTTGAAATTACAGTTAGGCGTACGCACAGCAATGCGCATGCGTGCCCCCGGGGCCTGTAAATTGCGCAGACAATCGCTGGGCGAGGCCTGTTGGCCATTTACTTATTTGCGATCAAGCGACATGCCAAATTGTGGTCTTTGGCTATGACGATTAAATCTTAAATATATTTTATTTTTTTTTGTTGCTATTTCTGAGGTGTGTGTGTGTGTGTTTAATGCAATTAATAAATTGCCAGCCAGCGCTGCCCAGCTACAATTTGGATTTCAATTGGTGGCCAGCGGTTCCCACAGCTAATCCTCACCCTGCGCGAAGGTCATTTTGCAATTGCCAGCACAAAGTGTAACAAATTGTTTTCTTCTGCTTTGTCTACGTGTTTTGATGTTAAGCGAAACTTGAAAGAAAATGTTGCACATTAAATTCATTGCCACGCAATTATCATCCACATAATTCACATGCTGAAAAATCAACGGATCGTTGAGAAAGGAGGGTCGCTCACATAAAAAGAAGGCAAAGCCCCGCAAATGCACGCACATTAACGTTGTTTAATTTTTTTTTGTAATTGTAACACTGCAATGTAATTTATTTTCGGTTTTCATTTTTCAACCATTTCGAGCTCTGCTAACGAGCGTGTGTATAATTAACCAATAAAAACAAAGTACACAGCACTCGTGGCTTAAGTGAAAACAAAAGACTTAGGCAACAAACTCAGGTGTTAAATGGAAACTAATGGAATGGTCGAGCAGTTAAAGGCAATCGAAAAAGTTGTTTTCATTTGGCTAAGGATATTAAAAGTACTCGGCAGAAGTTTAATGAGTTTTCCAATACAGTCAAATAAAAAGACTTAGGCAACAAACTTGAGTATTAAATAGCATCTAACCGAATTATTGTGCAGTTTAAGTTAATTCTAAAAGATAGGCTTCTTTGTCAATTTAGATAAGTAAAAGAATATATTTATCACAGAACTGGTCAAGAAGATCAGCTATAAGAATTACTGAATAAAGTCGAAACAAAAGACTTGGGCAACAAACTCAAGAATGAAATTGCTTTTGACTATTTGAGCTAATTTGTTTTGTTGATTATATGACAGTTTAAATAAGTATGGTATAAAAAACTAGGGTCTGCGACAACTCACCAAGGACCTTTAAAACACTTAGGCAACAAACTAACAGTGCTTGAAACCGGTTAATCAAATTGTAGTTTGAGGTAACTAAAAAGGATTAGGAAAATAAAGTAAATTTAAAAGTTAACTTTAAAAAAATATCGACCAAATGCAGTTTTTTTTTTGTTTTTTATATAATAAAAACAGCTTGTGAAACTTTACAGTTGCTCTGTTTCTCAAGCTTAGTGCTAGTCTTCATATGGAATTATCTTCTATTTCATAATGTAAAAAAAAAGCACATGTCTTATGTCACATACACGCCCAGCTTTTAAGGAAATCAAAGCGAATACAGCTTTTGACCGAAATCTTGCAAGAAGGAGAAAAACATGAAAGAAACGCTGCTAAGAAATGAACTGGTAGCCAAGAAAACGTGTGCATAACGAAACCACTTTTCCTTCAGCTGTGGTTAGGATACAAGAGACAAGAGACAAAAGCAAAAGCCATCCACATTTACGACAACAACAACAACAACGACAACAACAACATGAACGCATCGTTTCTTGGCGTCTTGGCCATGTGATGTAATGTAGTGCTATAAAGCCAGACATCTGGTTTGGCATCTGGACTACAAACACCAGAGACATAGACATAGACAGGGAAAGAGACAGAGGCACATGCAACGAATGCTCCATTTATGGCAGACAGTGTGGCCACTATGTGGCATGCAACGCATGATTATGTGAAGCACTAGGAAACGTTTTTTTCGTTCATTTAGCTGCTAACCCAATTTCAGCGAATTGATGACTTCAGTTAATGACTTAACCAAGGCGCCGCTAAGCCATCCCGTTAAATGGCTGGCCCCAGGATTAACGTAATCAAACAGTAGCTGCAGCATTGACAGTGCAACAGCAGCAGCAGCGGCAGCAGCAGCAGCAGCAGTTGCAGCTGCCACAAGTACTTAACTCACATTAAAGTTCAAAGGTTGCCAACAACAACAAATTGGCAAAGGCCAGCGACAGGCTGACAAATTGCCAGCTAGAATTGCTGAAACAAATTTTACGAGCATTTATTTCGATGTGTGGGCATTACATAAGCATTCGCTTTATTAACATGCCTTAATTAGCGCCGCCTTGTAGCTAACGAATCACCATTAACAACTGCCCAGTGCCTCATTCCACAATCCATTCCACTTGAGCTGACACATCGAAAGTAAAAGTTTGACGCGGATTTGCTTTGTTTTTTATTATTATTGGTAACAGTTTTACTTTCGACGCAAATACCTCAATTAAATGCATTACGCGGCCACGTAACATTGGCCAAGCCAATTCGCTTTTACCGTCGGTCAACTGGCCACTGGCCCCTGGTACCCCCCACCATACCACATTGATGCGTATGCACCGCTGTTGACATTCAACCAACTGTCCAAGTTGCTGTGCTCCGTGTGGGCTTTTAATAAATGGCGCTCAATTTGAACCCAACGGCTAAAAGTGAGCAACTAACAGAAACCAGCAGCAGCACATCTTCATTCTATACCCTTTCCTCTGGTTGCCCAAAAAAAGACAAGCTCTTTAACTGGTAACTGTAACTGGTAGCTCCAGGGATTTGTGGCTGGTCATCAATGGTTTTTTGGTTTCTTGACAATATAATAAATGTCATATTGCCAACTATTTCTTCAAATTGTTAATGATCAGTTCACACAATTCATTCGAACCACAGTTTAGGTATTCCTATTGGGAAGAAATTTAAGAAATACAAACATTTTTAAAAAGAATATGCATTACTATGTATAATGTTGATTCTTAAAAAAAAGTTGTAATTAATTAAAGGAAATATCATATTTTTGATATCAAACTAAAGCTAAAATAAATGCAAATTTTTCTTAAATTATTAATTGCAATAATAATTCTTTTTAACTATTATTTTCAAGCTTGACTTTACTCAAATAATGCTAAATCTTTTTGATTTATACTATACTAAATAATATCAAAGAAAACTTGAATATTTTCAAAAGTTTTTCTAAAAGAGCATATAAAATGCGTCGACATTGCTGCAGTTGATTAACTGCACTTCTTAGCTGAAAACTTACGACTCCCAGCTACCAGCTACCAACTACCAGCTACCAGCTACCAGGTACCAGATCCCAGCGCCCAGCTGTGTCTCAGGCGTCTTGCCATTACCTTATAACAAGTTTGTGGCTGGTGGTGGTGTCTTTGGTCTTGCATAACGCGTCGCTGGGCTGCCGTAGTTGTTGCCTTCTTTGGCAGCAATTTGGCGGCATCTTCACTGCATCTTCTCTTTTTTTTTTTTGCTTGTTGCTTGGCGAAAAGGTTCGAGCAAAATCAAATATTTTTCCCGCGTTTTGGGCATTGAGGTTGCCACAAAAGTTTCCCATATCATAAAGTCTTACTTATTGATGGCATGACGTGGCTAATCTGATTGCTATTGCCAATTTCTATTTGTTGTTGCTGGTTTTGCAGACGCAATCGTTGCCTTGTCCTGCTACTGGCCATGGGCTTCTGCGCCTGTGCACACTCTGCAGCTACAGGTGCACCCACCGCCACGGCCACCACGGAGAAGCCGAAAGGATTCTCGGCGCGCTCCCTCGATGTGAGTGCCAGCGGCGATGATGATGATGAGTTTGAGACGCAGGCACAGACGCACTTGGCCTACCGGCAGCAGCAGCAGCAGCCGCTGCAACAGCAACGACCGCTCTACGAGTACAGCGAGGAGGATCAGGAGGAGGCACCACGTCAGGTGTACATCAATCGCAATAGCGCCAAGCAGCAGCAGCAGCAGCAGGGCAATTACCTGAAGAAGAAGCCGCTGAGCGAGGAAAGCGAGGAGGAGGAAGAGGAAATCGAGGAGCCCGATCGTCTAACCACGCTGCTTGGCAAATCCTCCTTCAGCTGTACGGATCGCAACTCAGGGTAAGCACTTGGCAACTTTTAATTTGAATTGTAACTGCCACTAACGCCTGTTGCCTTGCAGCTACTATGCGGATGAGTCACTGAGCTGCGAGGTGTTCCACTACTGCCAGGAGAGCCAGAAACACTCGTGGATATGCCCCGAGGGCTTCACCTTCCATCAAATCCATTTGATTTGCATGCCCCCGTCGCACGACAACATCTGCAAGCAGTCGTCCAAGTATCACATTGTCAATGACTATCTCTACAAGCCCATCAATCTTCAGGAGCATCAGAGCAAGCCGAATGTAACGCTGCGCTACTCGGAACGTTATTTCCCGGAAAGCTACTATGGCCATGAGCGTTACGATGAGGAGGAAGAGGAGGAGGAGCTGCCCGCACCCCGACCACGCATACAGCATCAACCGCAGCAGCAGCAGCAGCAACGCCAGATCTACCAGCAGCAGCCGCAGCAACAGCAGCAGCAGCATCAGCAATTGCAGCATGCACCTCAAGTGCGTGTCCAGTATCAACAGCAGCCGCAGCAACAAGTCGTCACACAGATACGTCACCAGCCGCAACCGACGACAATTGCATATCGCAAGCCATTGCCGACAACAACCATACAGCCACAGATCCAACCACAGCTGCAATTGCATCAGCTGCAGCAGCAGCAGCAGCAGCATCATCATCATCATCAGCAGCAGCAGCAGCAACGGCCGCAAACGCTGGCGACGACAGTGACACCGGCGCCATATCGCTTCTTTACGGCAGCGCCGCCACAATTGCAGCATTTGCATCAGCAGGTCTATCGTACGCCCGAGGAGATTAACATATCGCTGCAGCAGCGCCGGCCACAGGTGTTCATTGCCACATCGACGCCGCGCTACTATGAGGATGAGTATCTGTACGAGCGTAGGAAGTGAGGATCAGGCGTGGCCAACGCTGGTCCACAACTGGTCCAAAACAGTCTTTTGTATATGGAGTTACCTTAGCTTTAAGCTGTGCCCTCTGTCACTACTACACATGTATATGTATATGCTATAAAAAACCAACTACTTACTTACGTATATAGTCCCGAAATTAAGCGCGAGTTTTGTATGTACCTAATTTGTAATATTTAATGTCCTGCTAGAAGAATCGTCCGCCTTCTAACTCATTTCGTTAATAAACAAGCATTAAGATTAAACAGATCATTGTATGTCGATCTCCATGTACTGATCCGCATTCGACAGATGCATCGATTGACTTTTGGTGCCCTCCTCCACCACATAGTTGGGTCCAATGAGGCAGTTGCTCAACACCGAGCCGCTCTGGACATGCGCCCGATGACCGATGATGCAGTTGTTGATGTTGCAACCCTCCTCCACAATCGCATTGGGCATAATGATCGAGTTGCTCACGATGTTCTTGGGATTCACAACGCAATTCGAGCCAAAGACGCTAGAGTTGAGCGAAGTTTTCTCCGACAGCTTGGCATTGTCGGCCACAATGATTTCCTTGGCCTGCGTTGACTTCACCACCGCACCGGGTGCAATCAGTTGATGTGCATCGCCGCACAGCTCGTTCCAAATGCCGGCCAGCTTCCTATTAATGGCCACAAAACTGAGCGAATTATTCACACGCACGCCAATCGCATCCTTCGGCGCTTGCACCGCAAAGCAGCGCACAACGTCGCCGTGGTAGGGTATATGCGATAGCGACTGATTGAACAGCGATGTCTGTGTGAGCTTCTGATTGAGAGCTGTGTGTGCCGCATACTAGAAAAGATACGATTACCAGTCGGAGACAGTTATTAAATTGATATAAACACACGAAAGATCCGACTATATTCAATATGCAAACATAGATTACACTTTCAGGCAGAAGGAGCCCTGCTCTTTATTATTACATTTCAAAAAACAACCCCTTTCTGCTGAGGAAAAAAAGCTAAACGATCTATTTCTGTTGTCATCTATTGTTTTTTTAGAAGCACTATGATTAAACTAAGTTTATAAGCTTAAGATTCGTTTTTAAATGGATCGTAATTGGAAAGTGAAATTGTAAGTGAATTCAAAAGAAACAAGTAAAAGTGCTCTAGTCGTCAAAAATCATGCCAAAAGTAACAAAAAAAATTGGCTTGTAAGTGCCCAAAAAGATCTTTATAAATGCCACAACTTTGTCAAATCTAAGCCGATTGTCAATCCCGAGGCTATTTTGATCATTATTTGGCATCTAGTTTAATTCTACATCTCAAGTCTATGCATTTTTGAAAAAAAAAAATTTTATATTTTTTTGGCGAAAAAAGCATAAGGGGGGACCCTTACCAACTTTGATTTTTAAAAAAATAGAATCTTAAAATTTTACGTTTAATTGGTTGTGGGTATCTCAATTAGTATAAAAAACTATTTGAAAAGTGATTTTGTGGTGTTTCATTTTTCTGTCAAAAATCACGCCAAAAGTGACAAAAAAATTGACTTGTAAAGTGCCCAAACAACGAAAAGTTCCTTATAAACGACCTTCCCAGACTTCAAACTGCCACAACTTTGTCAAATCTGAACCGATTGTCAATCCCGAGGCCATTTTGATCATTATTTGGCACCTAGTTTAATGCTACATCTCAAGTTTATGAATTTTTGAAAAAATAAAATTTTGGATTTTTTTTACGAAAAAAGCATAAGGGGGGACCCTTACAAATTTTGATTTTTCAAAAAATAGAATCTTAAAATTTTACGTTTAATTGGTTGTGGGTGTCTCAATTAGTATAAAAAACTATTTGAAAAGTGATTTTGGGGTGTTTCATTTTTCTGTCAAAAATCACGCCAAAAGTGACAAAAAAATTGACTTGTAAAGTGCCCAAACAACGAAAAGTTCCTTATAAATGACCTTCCCAGACTTCAAACTGCCACAACTTTGTCAAATCTTAACCGATTGTCAATCCCGAGGCCATTTTGATCAATATTTGGCATCTAGTTTAATTATACATCACAAGTTTATGAGTTTTTAAAAAAAAAAATTTATTGTCCCGCCACTACGATAAGTTATATTTCAAATATGAAGTTTCTAGCTTTTGTAGTCTCTGAGAAACGCTCGTTCATACAGACGGACAGATGGACAGACAGAAAGACGGACATGGTTAGATCGACTCGGCTATTGATAGTGATAAAGAATATATATACTTTATGGGGTCGGAAATGCCTCCTTATGCTTGTTACACACTTTTGCACAAAACCATTATACCCTTTTTCCCATTTTTAATGGGTTCAGGGTATAAAAAGTTGTTCATTCATTAACACAATTTTAGCCTGCAGCAAAAAGGCAGGCAGAAGGAATATACATAATTAATGGGGCCGTAGATGCCTCCCTCAATAAGCTAAACATATTTTATGAAACATCTGCAAGGGTATCTGAAATTATGAACTTACGTGCAAAATGTTATCATCGTGCTTTGTTACTACGCCCAGATCAGAGGTAGTGTCCGGTGCAATTTTTGGAGAGCGTCTGGTATGTTGTTTCTTAATGAGATGAGGCAAAAACTCGCCCTTGAATGTTGAGATATTTTCTTTCTGCAAGAAATCAACTTTAATTAGTATTTAAACTTAGGCATGAGATTATTTTTGGACAAACCCTGTGTAGATAGCTGATCACCCACTTCTTGAGCACATATATATGTGCATCCATGAGCCGTCCGTAGACATCCAGTTGGCCCTTGTTCTTGAGCAGATGCCGCTGTATGTTCAAGGTATCCTCACAGTCGCTGGCGGCGAAAACAAAGGCCAAACGCTGCGTGGCCGGATGAATACCAATCATGTCACGCTCCGGCTTGTGCTTGGTCTTTGGACCTGGCATTACCACATCCGATTCGAAGCCACTCTTGAAAAGCAGCAGCGCCAGTGAGGCATCATCTGCGCGGAACTTATTGATCAGCGGATACAAACTAACATTACTCACAATGTCACAGCTCACGACAAGAAAGTCGGATTTGATTCTGAAAGTGAATAAATCAAAAGAAATTTAAGTTGTTTATGGATAGTGAAAAATCAATCAGTGAGTCAAAATACTATTATAATTATTAGATAAAATTTATTTTTATACTTAGTATATCGTATAGACTTAAGATTCAAAATGTATTTTTTATTTCGATATTTAATATGTATGTTGTTGCTTACCTGTCGTATATATAGCGCAAACTATCGGCTGTGCCAAAATCGCTATCACTGGGCACTGTGGCATAGTCGATTTTGAGTCTGAGCGGTGTCCGTTCCAATGCCAATTGTATCTCCAGCTTATCCTGCTCCAGCACAACAACAATTACCTCTATAATAGTAACACACAAGTTCTATAGTATGACGAAATAATTTACTTGAATTTAGTTACCCGTAAAATTGTGTTTGCTTAGCATATTGAGTGGATACCAGATTAGGGGATAGGGTCCCACGGGTAGCAGACATTTGGGTGCATCGCCCAGCACTTCGGGTAGACGTGTGCCACGCCCCGCAGCCAAAACCACAGCTTGAAACTCACAGCTCGCCATTTTCTGTTGCTAAATACAAATTTAAAATTGCCAACACGCGTTTACAACTACAGTAACTACAGCAGCAGCTGATTGTGTCAGCCAATCGCGTTAACCAACACTGGTATCAAATGGGGGCCATATGTTTCAATCACATGACTGCACTTTGCATTGTTTTTGCAATTGTATAAAACAAGTCAGATGACCAATTTTTTCATTAAGAATCCTTTTATTTTATGCATTTTTTAGCTAAATAAGAAGAGTAGTAGGATTATGAACAACAAAAAACTTTAATGCATGACTTGAGCGCTACATAACTAATAAATGGAATACATTCATTTCTTTCTTATTGGAATTAAACTACTTTAACTTTAAGCTTACAAAGTTTGCTTGTTTTTAGCTACATTTTTTTACATACAATAAGTATTTGTGTTGCTTTTTTCTCGGATTAAAATGGAAACAGAACAGAAGATTTAACAATAACATATTGCTGGAATACAGATACAGATATATATGTATATATTGGGTTAATACTTAGAAGAGCACATCATCATCGCCCTCATCGAGGATATTCGCCTGCTGGCGGACATCGATGCCCTTCTGAAGGAGTAGTGCCTTCCTTGCATCAGATTTGATACGGGCCTCCCGCTTCTTGTCCTGAATCTTTTTCAAGCGATAGAACTCCTCACGCTCCAACTCATCCAGCTCAGAGATGATATATGCTAATGTCCGATCAATCCTTGGTATGATGACATGTTCAATGGCATTCACACGGCGATTCGTGATCTTGATGACCTCGTCCAGGGTCACAAAGGACGTCTGCAGCGAGGCGAGCTCCACGAGCAGCTTAACAGCGCTCTGGTAGTTCTTCTTCAACTTGGCCAGCTGCTGGCCACCACGGGCAAGGCCGGCCAGCTCGTAGGTATCGGCACCATCCGTATAGGACTCGAAGACGGGCAGCGTGACACCAGCAACGTTGTCCTTCTTTGTGCGTATCTTGATTTGGGCCTTGGTCACGTTTTGAAGCACCACCTGATTGATGTCACCTGAGGTGAACTTGGCTTCTGCCAGGGAAAATGCCGCCTCTTTCATAACATCGCCCATCAGAGTTTTCGTCTCAATGATCTTGCCCAGAATCATACGGAATCGCATCTGCAATGCATCAGCTTTTTTCTTCAGCAATCCATGACCTTTTTGGGCTCCAGCCAAACGGGCCTTCATCAACATTTGGGCACCACGAGACGGGAAAATCGGTAATCTATCTTTGCCAGACATTTTCGAATAGTTTTAATCGTTAGCACAGGCTTATTACTCAATTTTTACTGCGCACCAACGAAATTGCCACAACCGTCGAAGAACACTGAAAAACTCCAACTAGACTGGATAAGTATAGTGTTGGCTAAGCTTCGGTTACAAAACTCGCACAGTGCTGATCAACGCGTCACGCAGTGTTGCAGTTGCAGTCTGGACATATATGTATACATATATATACAATTTGAAAATATAAACTTATGTTTAACTGCGCTTATACCAACGACCGGTCGCTATGATAATTGTCCAAGAATGATCGCATATTCGATATATTGCGTACAGTCAACTGGAATGATATCGATACAATTGATTCTGAGCTGTTGTGTTTGAGCTCTAATTAAATTTTCTTCATATCTTACACATCTATAAATATATCAAATATATTGTGCTTACAGGAAACAGAAAATAAAATAGATATATATATATGTATTTGTATCTTATGGTTAGTGGCTCTACATAATACTAATGCGCAGTGCTGTAAAGCAATATAAAGTAACAGCTGTTTGCCAAAAACTATAAACAAATCAAAGGCGCTCTGAACCCGATTTCCAAAATAATGCAAATTTTGCAACGTTTGATTTGGTTGCCGCCAACAACACAAATACATAGCTATTTCCGTTACTACGCCAAAAAGCCAAAGTTGCCAATGGCAAACAGCCGGCGCATGGTGCACCAGGAGCAGTTGCGTTATGTAAATCCCTATGCCCGGATTAATATAAAATCTGATATTTTTGTACATGTGGAGCCGGCGGATGTCCATGTGCACACCAGTGGGGATGTGTTCATAGCACAGTTAGTTGGGGGTGCAGTTAACAACTGCACTGTCAAGCTGGATGTGGATATCCAGGATGATGACAAGATGATCAATGTAGTGGTCAAGAAACTAAGGGAACAAACCTCGCAATTTACATGCCATTTAAGGATTCCGGTGCGTGCCGAGGTGCACATCGAGGCTGCCGACAAAGTCTTAGTGCAGGGCATTCAAGGCGAGGCACTGGTGATAAAAGCAGCCGGCGATATAATCACAAAGAATGTGCGGGCTGCACTGATTTCGCTGTGTAGCACAAATGGGAACATCATCTGTGAGGGAACGCTGCTCGGGAAGCGCACCGACATTGAGACATGCAATGGAGTGAGTAAAAGAACACGTTTAAGTTACCCAATAGAAATAAAACTTTGCTTAACAGAACATCAATCTGGACAAGCTGCAGGGCGACAGCTTGAAGTGCTCCACTCAGGCGGGTGCCATCAACACCGACTGTTGTTACGTGGAGAAATCGAGATTTGAGACCACGACCGGAAGCATGGAGCTAAAAAATGTGCACAAGAACAGCGAAGTGTATGTGCACCAAGCGGGTGACTTGAAGATGAGTGAGTAAATTCACTACAATATGAATCATTCATATACATATATGCATACATATATTTCAGCTGGCGTTAACGGCAATCTGAATGTGTTCACTAATGGAGGCAGCATGAGTCTGCAGCTCTCCGAGCTGAATGGCAACAGTAAGATTGTGGCTCAGAATCTGAGGGATGAGGCCATCATCAACATATCCGAAGCCATTGAAAATATCAACATTAATGTAAAGGCCTGTCAAGTGAATCTCAACAATGAGCTGGAGCATGTGTCGCATGCCCTAAGCGAGGACAAGAGCAAATTTCAGCTGAGCAACGCAAATGAGCATCATTTGGTCATCAGCAGCACCGGGGAGAATGGTGTGCGGCTAGGCAAGCAGTCCTGGATGGATATAATGCGTCAGAAAATAAACACAAGCGATTAAATTTAGTATTTCTATTAAATTAAGTACTTCTAAGCCAACAACGAATTGAACGCTAGTCGCTCGCGAAATAGAAGTCGAGTTAAAAGCCAATCATTTGAAATCCAAGGCATGGGACAACACAATTCTAATGTCTACATTTTCAATTTGCGAGTGATCACTGTATGTCCAGACTTGACCCTTTGACCCTTTAAACTGAGTAAATCAAAGTTGTGTTTTGTTTTATATTTATATATAAGTATAATTATGTATTTATGTATGTATTGTGCATATATGCAACAACGTTCAGTCCAGTTATGAGTATTATTTGGCTTGGCCAGCTACTTCGTTTAAAACCGCTCTTAGGCGCTGCTGTGCCCTTTGAAGCACCACATCTTCATCCTGTTCGGTCTGCAAGGCAGCGCGAAACATTTCCACTTTGATAGAATCGATTTTTTTTATATCCTTCGTTATTTTGGGTGCATCTGCTCTGATGAGCATGTGACCCAACAGACGGAGCAGCTTAAAAGCGTTCTCCTCGTACTGCCAACGAGGCTCATCCTCGTACGCCTCGAAATCGTTTTCTGCGTCCTCAGCATAATCTTCAATGTGTTTCCTCAGAATTGTCCAGACGCCCAGGAGATTGACAAAAGCATCCATATCATAGAAATATTTGAGACACTGTAAAGAGGTGAATTTAATATAGATTATATTTGCTGAAAGTTTCATTCCGTACGCTGCAAATGTGGGCGAGGTCCTCCAGATACTCCTCCTGTCTCTCGCCCAATGGCAGCAGCTGCATGGGCTGCTGTAGGAATTGCAGTATTCGCGTCAGGCAGAACATAATGCTGCCTGCATATAGATCCATTGATAATTGGGCCTCTGGCAGCTGCACCAGAATGGTACATATGTTGAGGTAGGTTTGGATTACTTCAACATCGCAGTTGATTTTTGGTATGCTCGACTCGTTGCCATGATCATCTGGATCATCTGCTGTATCATCTAGCACCTGATCCCCAACAACAATGCCATCAACTTCATCCGCCTGCTTGGCCAGATCGTCGCGCATCAGACGTATAAAAGCATTATTGACGCCATCGCAGAGCTCCTGCACCAGGAACACTTCAGCAAACGGCTTCAATTTGATGTCCGACTGGGCGTTCTCCTCCTCCACCAGGGCGCAGCTGGCAAGGACAGCATTGATGGCCTTAAGCGCAGCTATGAGCAGCTCTTCGCTCACCGACTGCTGCAGTATAAAGCCGAGATTCTTGGCGGAGCTATCGCAGGCGGCAAAACAAATGTACCAATCGATGGCCAGCTGCTCCTTGCCGCTGACCACATGGGCCATCACGTACTGATAGACGCGCATCAGCTGGAGCAGCATGCAGGTGTCCATGCAGGTGCTCATCTTGAGCAGCATCTCTATCCAATCTGCATGCGCCGTCAACTGCTCAACGCACTCCACTTGGGCACACATATTACCCAGCAATCCGATGAGTATCTCATACAGACGCACATCCTCACTGCCCGTGATGGCAAACATAATTAGCTCGATGGCATCGTTTTCCAGGAGCAGTGCAACCACCTCTCCTGACACAGACATATCCCACACTTTGCACAAATCCTCCTCCAGCTCCAACTCTAATGGAGATTGACCGGGGTGTTTACTTAAACTCATTAGCGTCTGCAATATGAACTTTTTGCTATACATTGTCTCGCCAACGGCATCACCACGCATGCGCTCCAGCAGTTCCTTTTCCTCATCAGCATCCCCAGCAGCATCCGGAGCATCCTCATTGTTTTGAATTCCATGTGTTTGGGGTGAATTCGACTCAGACTTGTTTTCAGCTATGCTTGAGTCCAGTGTTTTGTTTTCTGACTGCAGCAAAAGCTCGTTTTCATTACCCTTTTCCCTTTCCGAGCTGTCGACATCTTCTTTGGTCATCTTGTTAGTCTGTTTGTCTGTGTTGTCTGATTGGAGTTCTATCGAATCGAATCGTCCGGAATAAGTTCGATCGAGCGACTAACGAAACTGAACAAATGAACTAGCTCGATATACCTACTGTTAAATTGAACTGTTTACAAGCAGACATTTAACATTTTGCTGAACTGTTATTAACAGATATTTAACCGCTATTATTTTTTAAAAATCAATTGGGTGATTCAATGTGATTTTATTA
The DNA here is from genome assembly GCA_035045305.1 of Drosophila maculinotata. Lineage (NCBI taxonomy): Eukaryota > Metazoa > Arthropoda > Insecta > Diptera > Drosophilidae > Drosophila > Drosophila maculinotata. The sequence goes on from JAWNPD010000387.1 coordinate 14,739,941, forward strand.
ATGTAAACAAAACTCTCTTTAGACTATAAGCGAAATGCCGGTATGGACAGACTGGCTGATCCTCGTCCCTAGTATCATTTCCTTTATTCTCTCATTATTGCTATTTTCTCCTCGTCGGTTTATTTTGATTGAAACCCAATAAGAAGCACACGTTTGGTTTATTTTGTTTTGATTCCAATTAAAAGGATAAGATTTATTCTAAACGCTGTCTTTTAATGAACACATCCAGTAAATGAGAAATAGGTATATCAGTTGATGATTGCGTTTGCTGCGGCGCAACATTGTTACGATGTTGCGGAAAGGTTGGCATCATGCGCGGGTCACAAGCTGCAACAATTAATTATTGAATAATTATTACAGTAAGTAATAGTATAGAATTGTCGTTTTCACTTACGCTGGGGTGGGTCAGTAAAATATTTACTGCGCAAGCATTCCTCGGCAGTGGCTCGTGTGCTGGGATTGTAGATAAATAGAATGTTGAGAAGACTTCGGCCCGCCTGGCCGAGCATTTGGAATTTGGTTTTCAGATTGTTGTACGGCTGCGAGCTGAGCGTAAAGTTCTGTACGGCGGGCAGGGTATGAAAACCGGGCCATATCGACTCCGAGGGTGCGCCCAGCAGATCAATAATCATGTCGAGCTGCGCAATCTCCGAGTTGCCCGGCAGCAGTGGTTTACCCTGCAATAGCTCACCGAGAATGCAACCAAATGCCCACATATCAACGGCCGTGGTGTGCGTTCTGGCGCCGAGCAACAGTTCGGGCGCCCGATACCACAGCGTAACCATTTGCGGCGTCATCGGCTTCGGCGGGTTGCCATACAAACGCGCCAGTCCGAAGTCGGCTGTAAAGAACAAATACTCCTTTAGCCAAGTATGCAAAATGGTATTAAATGATGCGGTACTTGCCCACTTTGAGGCAGCCCTTGTCCGTCAGCAGCAGATTGGATACTTTCAGATCTCGGTGTATTATGTAGCGGGCGTGCATGTACTTCAATGCACGCAGCACCTGAAGCGTTATGCACTTGACCTCAGATTCGGTAAAGGGCTGAGACATGTTGTCCAGCACAGATGCCAAATCCTGCTCACAAAAGTCCATTACGAGGAATATGCTGTATGACAATTAATTGTTGAATAATTATAATCTAATAGATATTATAAATAAATTATAATATAATATTAAACAAATAAAAATTGGATTCAAAATACAAAATGTTTCCGATGTAAAGATGTAGATCTTATCACTATCTTGAAACTATCTTTAACAAAATGATTGTTAAAGCAAAGTGTTAAATTGAAATGAATCATATCTGGATTTTCTAGATAGCTTCTAGTTCCGTTTCCCGCTCGATCCCTCCATTGGCTCTTCACTCACCTATCCAGGCTCTTGCCCACAACAACTTCTCTCAGACGGACGATATTCTCGTGCTGACAGCGCTTTAGTATCATTATTTCACGCAGTCCGCTGACGGGCAGACCATCCTTCTCCTGATCCATGCGAACCCTTTTCAGCGCAACGATTTCGCCGTTGCGAGTATCTCGGGCGCGATCTGGATATAAATATATATATATATATATATAGTTTATATAGTATATTTTGAAAGAGACCAAACTTACAAACAATACCATAGCTGCCTTCTCCCACGCGGTTTAGCTTCTCAAACTCGGACACCGGACGACAGCGTCCATACTGAACAAATAAATATATATATATATATATAATGTATGTAATATTCATCAGTTAACATACCACATTTTGTTCCGGTATGGGCATAGGGGTGCCGCTGTTTTTCAGCGATATTAGGAATCCTTTGCGTGTGATGGGAGCCTGAGGATCTGGCGCCGGATTTGATTCCATTTCATTTGATTTTGTGCCGCTAGACATGTCTATTTATGTTTACGAATAATGCCTGTCAAACAAACACAAACTGTTTCAAGTATCGATACTTTTCGATGCCTTAAAGAATTTGCAGGTCTGCATTAAAGTTGTCATCAAGTACGCGCTAGAATTTGAAATTCTAACGGTGCATATACATAAAATGAAATTCCGCCAAAGACCACATGTTAATTATGTAAAAATCAGCAAATACATTTCATAATAGCAGCTAATCCATCGTAAATGTGTATAGAGTGCGTAAAAACAAAAGCAGCTAGAAAATAAAGCACGACTTATGAAAGTGAAATTGCGCCAGTTTAAAGAAATTTCGTTAGCATTTCATTTCAAATGCATGCCTCAGACATTAAAAACTCAACCTGACGCAGCGCTCTTTGTCAGCTCCCATGTCTACGCATGTGTTAAAAATCTTCACGTAAAGCTACAGCGGCGACTCTACTATCAATTATCACCCTGAACTTGGGACCGCCTCAGCTCCAAGTATAAATGTTGGAACCAGCGCTGAGTGCATCATTAGTTCTGCAGCAGCTGTGCAAGTGGTACAATAGTGGTTTAACAATTAAATATACACACAATACATATCGTCAAAGGAATATACACTCCTAAACCCTACAAAAAAAATGAATAAAACCACAATTTGGTATGCGGCTGTGCTGCTTCTGGTATACTTCACATTGGTGTTTTGTGAGGAAGCCCCCGAAAACGTCGAAACTCAACTAATGAATACGAACCAGGATACGGATACGGAAACTTTACTTAACGCTGGGCGGGATCTGTCGGAATTTGAAGGACGCACACGTCGTCATCGCCATCGATTCTGGAGTAAGTCAATTATGTGATCAAATCAAAACCGTTGTTGCTACATGTAATAATATCTCAGCCGTAACAATTAGCACAATTTTGATAATAATTTCGATTTGGGAGTGAGTCCCATTCTAAACCGTTTGGTTAATAACTATTGGAGATGTAAATATTATGCACCCGCTAATTAGCACTTTATGACTTTCTTTCGAAAGTTTCCACCAAACAAATGATGGACAGAAATATATACATATGTATATATCACCCAATTGCAAGATCACGATCTGCACGTTGCGTTCCAATAACAATTAATTAACACTTTTCACTTTCAATCTGATCACATTGAACAATTGTTCAATATGTCGTAGATCCCAGCCAAACATCTTTGGCTTATCAGAATTCTGTGCGTGTCTAGTGAAAGTGATGGGTTAGGTTAGTCAGTTATCTAATCGGAGTTTACTTTCTGTTCACAGTGCGTCATCTGTGGCCTCTGGCAATTGCCTACTTTATTAAGGTTAAAGTGGTTATCGTATCCTTCTTTGTGGGCAGCGCCATTTACTTGGGTCTGCGCTACTTTTGGCCAAATTCCAGATGTAACCAAGAGGTCATCCTGGATCACCCGTAAGCATACAAGTCAACCGTTCTTGTTTTCACTTTATAATACTTGAACTTCCTCACAGTCCGCCGTCGTTTAGCCATGATCACATTCCCTACTCGCTGGATCATCATTCGGAGCATGATCATTATGATACTGGCAGCTCATATGACTCCAGTCCCTCCTTTGATCCCTACTCCGGCTACTCGGGCTACTCTTCCAGCTCGGACATTGTCTCCGACACACATAGCGAATCACCCAGCGGTCCCACGGGACCCTCAGCACCAACTGGTCCCTCGGATACGCGTCGTCGTGGCAAACGTAGCGTTGTGGATAGTGTGAATAATATGGATAATGATGAGGAGGTGGAAATTATCGATGAAGACATTTCAGAGAGCGTCGCACGCCAGCAGCCCGCCGAAGAGCAGTAAGCCACAGTTAAGCCACAATCCACATTAGTTCACTTTAATTTGTTCATCCTTTCTTTTCTAGAATTGCCGATTTTATGTTTGCCTTTCTGGGTCTCGATTCCAAGGCCTGTCGTCGCCGCTTCGTCTGCGAGATGGAATTCCGCTCCAAGCTGAATCCATTGACGAGCATGGCATTCCGAATTGTGGGCCGTGGTTTCTTTGAGAAGTACACCAACTCACGTAATCCTCAGTCAAGAGCGAACAATTTCCTTGAATGTGCCGCCGTAAATCCTGAGTGCGTTTTTGTTGAGAATACAGAGCCCGAGACAACACCCGATGTGGAGCAGCAGGAGGAGCAGGTACAGGCTGAACAGACGGAGCAGGCACAGGCTGAGCAGACGGAGGAGGTCCAGGCTGAGCAGACGGAAGCGTCCAACACGGATGAGTCGCAGAATGAAGTGAATTTAGAGGCGGAGAGGCGTCATGCACAGCTTAGACAGCGTCGCGGGGATCGGATGCTCAGCTCGATTGTTGAGCGCATTTTGACACAGTAGAGGATTGTATTTATTTATTTATTTTATTATTTATTTTAGCTATAAGAGTGATAATGAATCTACAACACGAAATAAACTTGCCTCAGCTATTAAACAAAAATTACAATTATTTGTTTCAAAATGTGTATTTTCATTTGGCGGGAATGCTATAAAACAAATGCTAAACTTTAACTCAATGCTCAAATCTCAAAAACTAAGTAGATAAACAAAACCGAATACCGATTGATGATGACTAAATTGAATGGCCCAAAAAGATGACTAAATCTTTTTGACCTTTTTCTTTTTGATTGCATTTATTTGATCGGCCATTTGTTCAATCTCCCGCTGATTAATCGGCTCGTTCTTTCTCACACTTGCCTTGCTCTTTTGCCGCTGCGCAATGTCCGCGGCAAGGTCGTTCAGTTTGCTCCACACAAAGCTGATAAAGTTGACGGCCAGATCCTGCTTAAAGAACGCAATAGCCACCAGGGCGATCAGCACCAGAGCAGATATCGAATTCTGATTGAGATCCGCTTCAGTTGCGCGCACCTCGGGATTAAACTCAAGCTTCACATAGATGGAGCTTTTGTCTGCGACAAAGCTAAACGATGGTAATTTATAGGAATATGTCTTGTCGGACAACGTCGATTGCAGCTCCACCACATAGCTCTTTCCGTCACGCGGCATGCGCGGGAAATACACCATAATGCCGGGATTAAAGCTCGACTTTGGATTCAGAGGCGTTGACACGCGCTGCGAAAACACCGGCGAATCGGAGGCGCCATGCCTATACATCACAATCCGCAGCGTTTTATAGTAGTCGTTCTGTGAGGCCATGATGCGAGCCGTTATGTCCACAATCTTGATGGGATTGATGGCAATCAGGTTGATGTTGCGCACATCCTCGTTGCCCACTTGCACCGTATGCGTCTCGGGTATGGAGCGATGCACCTTATCTTCGTCAGTCAGCACTCGCACCGTATAGCTGCAGCCGGGCTGCAGTCCACGTATACGATATTGTCCATTCGTTTCACTGGTTGCTTCCTCCAGCTGATGCTGGCAGCTCTCACTGGCGCTGGCTTGCACATTAACCTCCGCAAAGGGATCGCCGTTCAGAGATGTAATCGTGCCAAAGATCGAGTAAGCAAAACGTTTACCACTGCAGGAAAAAAGCGAAAATTAAAATACATAATCAAGATCGACACGTTCACACAGAAACGGACATGGCAATATAGACTCGAAAGAAATATAAATACATATAGCCCTTATGGAACCAAAACGTCATGACCGATACTTACGTAAGAGTAACCTGTATGGTTTCACCATCCTTGATGTCAATCATTTTTGAATTCGGCTCAAATTTGTACTCCTTCATCATGGGTCGCAAAAAGTACTGCGATGGCGATAGTGAATGGAAATTGATGGCACCATTGTCGCCAGTGACCAAATTCTTGCGATAACTTTCACCGCCGCTAAGCGAGAGCAGCACACCACTCAGTGGCTGGCCGGCATCGTCCTTTACAGTGACCTCAATCTCGCAGAGCTTGTGGGCGCTGAATGAATTCGACTGGCGATTGTAGGCGGTAAATACATATGATTCCTTCTCAGCGCTGAGCTCAAACTTAAGAGTCTCATCGATGGGACCAAACTTGAACTCCCCTGTGACCGAAGTGAGCGTCTCGATGGCCTCAAGCTCCGGCTGATCAGGAAAGCTGAGCGTAATTTTAGCATCCTTAATGGCTGGCAACACTTTGCCGCGCAGTATAAGACCGCGAGTTGCTACAAAATTAAAAGCAATGTCCACGCAGTCGCTGCTGCCAACCACCTGCTGATGTTGCGGTGCAAAGAGCAGGATGTCGCTCAGTGGTTTTACAAAGAGGATCTCGTCTGGCTTAAGATAGGTTTCATAGCGATATGCGTATTTGCCATCCACCTTATGTGCTTCGGCTGTGGGCGTAATTATCTGCTTGCCCAGTATTTCCGACTCTATAGCCAGCCTGAGGGAATCCGTATTGGGTTCCGTGGACAGAACACGCACGCCTGTCTTGTGCGAAACCGCATTGATAATCAACGTCTGCAGCTGATCCGGTTCGGGTGTGATGAATTTACTCGGCAACGAATCGTCATATATGTGACAGCTCTCCAGCTTGAAGTCATAGCTGCCGTATTTCGACACACAGAACGTATTAACACCCGACAATATCTTAAGTGTTTCAATGGGGGCCTTGGGCTCAGACGGTCCAGTAAAATGCACGTATCGCATCTACGAAAGAGGAATTAATTACATTTTTGAAAGGCGAATTCGCAAATGACACTTGCTGACACTTAAAAGGTTTAAACTCAATAATCTAACAAGGAAACCCGGAGTATCTTTGGGTCAACGAAGCTTAAATTCCCTTGTAAAATTATTAATCATTATCATTTCTTTTAAACATTATTCCTATGGCACACATATAATATAGTAGCCCGATTCGAACGACTGCGACAATCTGCCAGCAATTAAACAAAAACTAAGAGATTAGTTTGCAAATAAACAGACAGACAAAGGTATATGATGGGTTGCCTGTTCATGCTGACTAGGAATACTATCTCATTCAATGTGTTAAACATTGCCTAATTTTTGCTGATTTTCTAACCCAAAACTCAACTAAAACCCAAACCAACAAGTGTCATTAGACTACAAAAGCTTGAACCTACAAGGGCACGATGGCTGGATATGATGGAAACTTCGTAGCCTTTGTGTATGAAAGGGGGCGCATTCTCCTCAGCGACGGCGACATTGAGAAAAACTCGCGTTGATTCGTAGCATAGATTGCCTTGTGGAATAGTAATCTCATACGGGCCGGGCAGCACATCTTTAAACGCGTAATTGCCACCTGAAAAAGAGTATACTTAATAACACATTTCAGTTAAATTGCAATTTTCGATACTTACGATGCGCCTTTGCCTTCCATTTGTTGTCTGTTGGCTGACCGGTGGAGTCTAGGCCCTGCAGCGTGATCTCTGCTGATGTACATGTGGCAGTGGCATCAGGCAGGCACTGGAGCTCGCCACGAATCGTGGCACGCAACTGCGAGAAGGTAATGCCACTTACTGGGGCATCTCTCACTTCGGATTGCTGCTGAACGGGGAAGAATTGAACACCGCTGCTCTTGTCCGCATCCGTAGTGAGCACCTCAAAGCTGTATTTACCACCTGGTAGATAGGCGCACCAAATGCCGCTCTCTGACTGGCTTGTGGTCGTGGTGTGAAACGTGGAGCCGGTTTTTGTGATGCCCACCACATATGATTTGCGGGAGACAATTTGGCCGCACACCTCGTAGGATGCGGGCACAATTGTGGGCAGTGTGGGCGTGGAGATTTGCGTTTTCACCTGCTTCGATTCGAATCGCAGTTGCGGGAATTCTACTTCAATGTTGTAGCTGCCGGCTTTGATGTTCTCAAGCGTATAGCTGCCCGTTGCATCCGTTTCAGCTACTTTCTCATTGTTAAGCTTCACAATGGCTGACTTGAGTGGTGCACCACCTATGCTGCTCAGCACCTGACCAGAGACAGTAAATCCGCTTATTTTGAACTCCTCCTTCAGCTGCACAGTATCCTTGCCGACTTCCACTTCCACCATGTTGGGAGTTAAATGCAATTTCAAGTTCTGATTCTCATTAACGGCCTGCAGCAAATATTTTCCAGTGGGCACATTCTTGAAAATGTATTCACCCTTCTCCGCCTGCGCATAACATGCGGCAGCGTTCTCATAATCATTGTTCAGTTTATTTGTAGGCGCATTCGGGGAGTTTTCACACTTGGGCTGCAGAGTTTGCTGTGAAAGTAGAAGAATATATATTTAAAGTTATCTCTGATTTAAAGTACCAAAATATGTAAATTATATATTATAGTAGTTAGATTTATCTGATACCCATTTTAATGTATCTAGGTTAAAAATTTAATTTTATAAAAAATGTATTTTAATTTACTGTGTCGACTCTAGTCGACATTACATAAATAAATATGATAATAAGATCTGGAAGAATCTAGCTGTAATTGGTTAATGGTGTCGTTTTTATGACATCAGATAAAAATATTATTTTATGATTTTAATCACTTACCCCCTTCTTTTTGTATAGGACAACTCCAATATGTGCTGGCAGCTGAGTGCTAGCATCGAAGCGTCCATTGATATCAAAGCCGGAGACGACCAATGAATTTTCGGGGAGTTCCGTGTTGCCACTAACAACGACAACATTGTGCTCTGCCTTCGAGAAATGCCACCTCGAATGGGAGGCACGCACCACATATTTGCCGGGTATAATCGGAGTGAAGAAGAAGACACCATTGATGTCCGTTTTGGTGCGGCGAGTGTCGCCCTGTTCCGACTGTAACTCCACATCGACTCCGCGAGCACCGCTGCCGGTGGCAAGAGCTACTTTGCCAGTGATGCCAAAGCCCTTAAAGACGAAGTTGACGTCTTTGCCCACACTGCACACGTCACTCTTACCATCGAAATTGAGTTCAACGTGCTCCGGTTCAAAACTCCACCCCGGCGGTGGTGAAATGGTTAGCAGATATTCACCTTTGTCGTAGATGGGGAGAAAATAGTAGCCATTCGATGGTGAACAGTCGGTTTTATCTTTAAGCGAGCCCTGCTTTGTCAAACTGCAATCAAATCGAATCTTATCAGAAATTTAAATTACAACTTTTAAAATGACTTACAGTTTTATTTCTACTTTGGAAAAGTCAATTTCGGCATGGCTTTTAATAAATCCACCACAGCCAATTACTTCGTTCGACTGTGCTCTAATTTGACTAATTATATTAATTAAAATTAATAAAAAGCCGGAAAACTGTCCAGTCGACCTCATTTTTTTTTCGTTCGACTTTAAGTTGCCAGCTGAAGTGCAGAGCTGTCAAGTTCGCCCGCAGCACAGGTCTGTATAAAATAGTTATCGATGTTTTTCAACCACAACCTGACACAGGTGGTGCGATAGTGAGCACGAAAGTGCTGACGATAGCTTATATCGATTTCTCAATCAATTTACTCGATACTCAATTTATCGATATACCTGGGACAAGGAAATAAATTTAGCACCTGATGTTATTTTCATTCATCACGCGTCGATAAGCTAACTGCAATCGAACAAATACGATATTTTTAAATTTGAAATTGGTATCGACCGTTATACAAAACGCCAAGCAATTAATTATTAATTGACATTTACAATTGTATGTAATTTGTGTGTCTGTTTGACTTATATTAAGATTGCTGCGTATAATGTATCGACATTGAAAGCATGTGATTGCTGCAGAAATAAGCTTGTCAGATATTAATTATCGCAACGAATTTTAATTACACTGAACTACGATACAGCAACAAGTGCGAGTGCTTGTCTTGTCCGTACGAGTATGAGTCAAACGATCTGCCAAGCAGCCAGATACAGCGCTGATACAGATAAAGCTTGCGACAAGCGCAAAGTCGTTCGCAAGAAATTCATTTCAAGCATTGTTGAGCTGTGGATTGCCCTCTGCCTATAAATTGTGACCGAAGCTCGCGCGATAAATGATCGCAAATAAAAACCAAACAAATTATGTACATACATACATATACACACAAACAATATTGGAAAGAAATACATACACTTGAGAAACAGACATCGCCACAAAGCCTCACAATGAATGAACTGTAGGCTATAAAACGAGCAATTGTACAAAACGACTGAAGTATGCAACATCAATTGCTGACATTGACTTTGAATTGCGTTCGCAGCGTTGCCCTTGCAGCAATCTACTACATGAATATATGTACATAGTATATAATAAATGCTTGCATATGTCTATACAGATGCTAGTAGTTAAGTGCAGCGATAACCACATCAAAATCAATTTCCGGAAGTGACCGACCGCTCAGCTGTCACATGCTTGGCGCCATTTTAATGGCCGTTTTCCTTTTTTCGCGTGCCAGTTTCTACCTGCCTACCTGTACCTGTCGCCGCCATCAATTCAAAACTAATTAGCTGCTACAGACGAGCGATGCAAATGCATAGTACATTAAATCCACCCAAAAATCGGTATTTTTATAATGGTCTTTTGGCTTGCGGGCAGGCAGAGACAATTTGTCGAGACAGTAGCATAACACATTAGATTTATGGCCGGGTATTATTAGAATCTGAACTCTCTGAAATTGTGGCAGCATGTCGACGTCTTGGCTGCACATCGCCAGATAAGCCGGCGGCTTAGAAATCCGGCATTAACTAAGTAATAATAAATATCGTTTTAATGAAATACCCAAAGTTCATTTAGCCGCTTATCGCCAAGGGATATACTATAGGGAATTTGTATATGTACATATTTGAAAACAAAACAAGAAATTTCAATTAAATGTGGTTATTTAGCTGAGGCTGAAGTTTTTAGGGGTCTTTATAATGTGTGCAATGTTATCGCAAAAAGTCACATGAAATCGTCTATTGATTTTCGGGGTGAGTTTTTGTGATCATTAAAGCTGCTTAGTGCTGCACATTTCAAATTGTAATCAATGTATGTACTTTGATTGCAACCCCCTCTAAAAAAACACACAATACGAAAGGTAAAAGGGAGAGGAGGCTAAATTAAACAACAACAAAGGAAAATAACAAAAAAAAAACGGCGCAAAAGTCAAAAAGAAATGTACACACTTTACTGTTGTTTGTTCCCAAACAGCAGCAGATCGCTTCATGTCCAGGCAGCGACAGCGACAGCGAAAGAGGCAGAGGCAGCGGCAGCGACAGCGGCACCCCACCGTGCATGCTAAAATAATTGGCAGTACATTTTATTCTCGTATTCGTTCTAATGCGGAGAGCGCGTGCCAATCTCTCTCCCTCTCTCTCTGTCTCTGCGAGCTGCGGCGCCGCTCAAGGCACAGCAGCAGACGCAGAGTCAGCCCTCAGTTGAACGCGAGTCGCAGACACAAGCGGGCGTATTTAGAGCGCGTGCGTGCATGCAAGTTTCTTAGCAAAAACAAAAAACGACAAAAAAGTAAAGAGTTCAACACGCGCGGGTTCTGTAGCCAAAAATATTGAAAAAAAGAAAAACATTTCGACAAGATATTTTATCGGTACGACAACCATTTAACTAATAAACGACGCTGCAAAAGAATCTCAACTGGGAAGTTCCAAAGAGTTCGCGTATCTCTTATGTAGTGCAAAACTCGTTTATTTCACAAGTATTTTCAGCAAATTGCAAGCCAATTAAAAAATATACATAAAAAAGAAGAAGAAAAAAAAAATAAACAAGTGCAGGCAAATTCTTCAAGGGCTAAGTGCAGGTTGTAGTTGATATCGTCAGCATAAAGTGCACTTGACAGATTCACTCAGTTTAGTGGCAACATTCCAGAGCTACATAGATAGTTCTATCCGGTCCGGTTCGGTCCTAGACGCACTGTCTACTGTTATACGCTTGACTTGAATTGTATCAGATATATTAATTATGACAGCGGAGACACTTAAGCCGTTTATAACACCGACGAGTGCCGTTAATAGTTTTCCGGCCAAGCAATCGAGCGTATCGCAATCGAAACGCAAGATCAGACAACTAATACCGATTGTCTTGAGCATTATTGCTCTGGTACTAGTTGTGGGTATCCTCATGCTAACGGTAAGTTAATTTCTGCATTAATCGAATTCCATTTGTTCAATTATCACAAATGTAGAATCTCATGAATTTAATCTACTAAATAACTTACGACACTACGGATTGCCGTCATAAAGTTTATGTTTATGAATTCTCATTTAAAATTATAATTTCCAAAAACGAAAAATAAATTAAATTTTAAAAAATTCAAATTGAAATCTATAAAGCGGATTTTACGATGCGTGACCGCCAGCCATTTGGTTTGCACACCATGTATAACTATAATTTGGCACAAGCTACACCTAAACAGAAGTACATATATAAAAATCTATATATTGCAGTAAACATATACATAAACACACATATGTACATAAGTAGGTAGCAGCATTTGCAACAATAAAACCCGTCTCAGTCGCCTCGGATCTAAATTTGAAGCGTGTCTTTAACCAAATCGTTTCCTAATGATGATCATAAAGCCAAGCAAGCCGATGATCAACTTAAATGAGTTAAATATATAGGAACCGAGAAGAAGAGGGACACAGAGAAAGGGGGGTAGATGAGACAGAGACAGAGACTAGACGGCGACTAGCTGCTGGTAAAAATATAAATCTTGTTGCCATAAACATAAAAACTACATACCTAACCAGGTGCTAAGAGATGAACTGTTTAAAGATCGCTGTTGTGGCTCGTGTGTGACTTGTGTGATCTTCAGTTTTGTTTTCAGTTTTGTTTTCAGTTTTGTTTACTTAAAAAGCAACATAGCTAACAGCAATCTTAATTATGTGCTGTATCAATAAAGTCGATAAGAAATGGTATACAATTGCAGTTAGTAATGGCAGGCGGAAAACTATATTTCCAACCCTATTTATTCTTAATACGTACTTTTGTAATTTTTGTAATTTAAAGGACTATTGCAGCTATGGGCATTAGATAAGTTACACTGGAAAATAAGAACAAATAATAATTTAAAATTCTACAAGTTGAGTAAAAATAACCATAGGAAGGAACCAATTAGGGCGTTTACAAGCCATTTTTTTTTCCCAAAAATATTTGAAAAAATTTAACTTTCAATAATGCACAAATTTGAAATGTAGAATTGATATATAGGACAAACCATGAACAAAATGGCCTTAAGCTTGACAATCGGTTCAGTTTTGACCAAGTTATGGGAGTTTGAAGTCTAGGAAGGGCACTTAAGGCGTTTACAAGCCATTTTTTTTTGTCATTTTGGCATGATTTTTGACAGAAAAATGAAACACCTCAGAATCACTTTTCCAATACTTTTTTATACTAATTTTGACACCCACAATCGATTAAAAAAAGAATTTCAAGAATCTATTTTTTGAAAAATCAATTTTTGTAAGGGTCCCCCCTTATGCTTTTTTCGCAAAAATATTTGAAAAAATGTAACTTTCAATAATGCACAAATTTGAAATGTAGAATTAATATAAAGGACAAACCATGAACAAAATGGCCTTAAGCTTGACAATCGGTTCAGTTTTGACCAAGTTATGGGAGTTTGAAGTCTAGGAAGGGCATTTAAGGCGTTTACAAGCCATTTTTTTTGTCATTTTGGGATGATTTTTGACAGAAAAATGAAACACCTCAGAATCACTTTTCCAATACTTTTTTATACTAATTTTGACACCCACAATCGATTAAAAAAAGAATTTCAAGAATCTATTTTTTGAAAAATCAATTTTTGTAAGGGTCCCCCCTTATGCTTTTTTTCGCAAAAATATTTGAAAAAATGTAACTTTCAATAATGCACAAATTTGAAATGTAGAATTGATATAAAGGACAAACCATGAACAAAATGGCCTTAAGCTTGACAATCGGTTCAGTTTTGACCAAGTTATGGGAGTTTGAAGTATAGGAAGGAACCAATTAGGGCGTTTACAAGCCATTTTTTTTGTCATTTTGGGATGATTTTTGACAGAAAAATGAAACACCTCAGAATCACTTTTCCAATACTTTTTTATACTAATTTTGACACCCACAATCGATTAAAAAAAGAATTTCAAGAATCTATTTTTTGAAAAATCAATTTTTGTAAGGGTCCCCCCTTATGCTTTTTTCGCAAAAATATTTGAAAAAATGTAACTTTCAATAATGCACAAATTTGAAATGTAGAATTGATATAAAGGACAAGCCATGAACAAAATGGCCTTAAGCTTGACAATCGGTTCAGTTTTGACCAAGTTATGGGAGTTTGAAGTCTAGGAAGGGCATTTAAGGCGTTAACAAGCCATTTTTTTTTGTAATTTTGGCATGATTTTTGACAGAAAAATGAAACACCTCAGAATCACTTTTCCAATACTTTTTTATACTAATTTTGACACCCACAATCGATTAAAAAAAGAATTTCAAGAATCTATTTTTTGAAAAATCAATTTTTGTAAGGGTCCCCCCTTATGCTTTTTTCGCAAAAATATTTGAAAAAATGTAACTTTCAATAATGCACAAATTTGAAATGTAGAATTGATATAAAGGACAAACCATGAACAAAATGGCCTTAAGCTTGACAATCGGTTCAGTTTTGACCAAGTTATGGGAGTTTGAAGTATAGGAAGGAACCAATTAGGGCGTTTACAAGCCATTTTTTTTGTCATTTTGGGATGATTTTTGACAGAAAAATGAAACACCTCAGAATCACTTTTCCAATACTTTTTTATACTAATTTTGACACCCACAATCGATTAAAAAAAGAATTTCAAGAATCTATTTTTTGAAAAATCAATTTTTGTAAGGGTCCCCCCTTATGCTTTTTTCGCAAAAATATTTGAAAAAATGTAACTTTCAATAATGCACAAATTTGAAATGTAGAATTGATATAAAGGACAAGCCATGAACAAAATGGCCTTAAGCTTGACAATCGGTTCAGTTTTGACCAAGTTATGGGAGTTTGAAGTCTAGGAAGGGCATTTAAGGCGTTAACAAGCCATTTTTTTTTGTAATTTTGGCATGATTTTTGACAGAAAAATGAAACACCTCAGAATCACTTTTCCAATACTTTTTTATACTAATTTTGACACCCACAATCGATTAAAAAAAGAATTTCAAGAATCTATTTTTTGAAAAATCAATTTTTGTAAGGGTCCCCCCTTATGCTTTTTTCGCAAAAATATTTGAAAAAATGTAACTTTCAATAATGCACAAATTTGAAATGTAGAATTGATATAAAGGACAAACCATGAACAAAATGGCCTTAAGCTTGACAATCGGTTCAGTTTTGACCAAGTTATGGGAGTTTGAAGTCTAGGAAGGGCATTTAAGGCGTTTACAAGCCATTTTTTTTGTCATTTTGGGATGATTTTTGACAGAAAAATGAAACACCTCAGAATCACTTTTCCAATACTTTTTTATACTAATTTTGACACCCACAATCGATTAAAAAAAGAATTTCAAGAATCTATTTTTTGAAAAATCAATTTTTGTAAGGGTCCCCCCTTATGCTTTTTTCGCAAAAATATTTGAAAAAATGTAACTTTCAATAATGCACAAATTTGAAATGTAGAATTGATATATAGGACAAACCATGAACAAAATGGCCTTAAGCTTGACAATCGGTTCAGTTTTGACCAAGTTATGGGAGTTTGAAGTCTAGGAAGGGCACTTAAGGCGTTTACAAGCCATTTTTTTTTGTCATTTTGGCATGATTTTTGACAGAAAAATGAAACACCTCAGATCCACTTTTCCAATACTTTTTTATACTAATTTTGACACCCACAATCGATTAAAAAAAGAATTTCAAGAATCTATTTTTTGAAAAATCAATTTTTGTAAGGGTCCCCCCTTATGCTTTTTTCGCAAAAATATTTGAAAAAATGTAACTTTCAATAATGCACAAATTTTAAATGTAGAATTGATATATAGGACAAATCATGAACAAAATGGCCTCAAGCTTGACAATCGGTTCAGTTTTGACCAAGTTATGTAAGTTTGAAGTATAGGAAGGAACCATTTAGGGCGTTTACAAGCCATTTTTTTTGTCATTTTGGCATGATTTTTGACAGAAAAATGAAACACCTCTGAATCACTTTTCCAATACTTTTTTATACTAATTTTGACACCCACAATCGATTAAAAAAAGAATTTCAAGAATCTATTTTTTGAAAAATCAATTTTTGTAAGGGTCCCCCCTTATGCTTTTTTTCGCAAAAATATTTGAAAAAATTTAACTTTTAATAATGCATAAACTTGAAATGTAGAATTGATATATAGGACAAGCCATGAACAAAATGGTCTTAAGCATGACAATCGGTTCAGTTTTGACCAAGTTATGTGAGTTTGAAGTCTAGGAAGGGCATTTAAGGCGTTTACAAGCCATTTTTTTTTGTCATTTTGGCATGATTTTTGACAGAAAAATGAAACACCTCAGAATCACTTTTCCAATACTTTTTTATACTAATTTTGACACCCACAATCGATTAAAAAAAGAATTTCAAGAATCTATTTTTTGAAAAATCAATTTTTGTAAGGGTCCCCCCTTATGCTTTTTTTGCAAAAATATTTGAAAAAATGTAACTTTTAATAATGCATAAACTTGAAATGTAGAATTGATATATAGGACAAGCCATGAACAAAATGGCCTTAAGCTTGACAATCGGTTCAGTTTTGACCAAGTTATGGGAGTTTGAAGTCTAGGAAGGGCATTTAAGGCGTTTACAAGCCATTTTTTTTTGTCATTTTGGCATGATTTTTGACAGAAAAATGAAACACCTCAGAATCACTTTTCCAATACTTTTTTATACTAATTATGACACCCACAATCGATTAAAAAAAGAATTTCAAGAATCTATTTTTTGAAAAATCAATTTTTGTAAGGGTCCCCCCTTATGCTTTTTTCGCAAAAATATTTAAAAAAAAGTAACTTTTAATAATGCATAAACTTGAAATGTAGAATTGATATATAGGACAAGCCATGAACAAAATGGCCTTAAGCTTGACAATCGGTTCAGTTTTGACCAAGTTATGGGAGTTTGAAGTCTTGGAAGGGCATTTAAGACGTTTACAAGCCATTTTTTTTTGTCATTTTGGCATGATTTTTGACAGAAAAATGAAACACCTCAGAATCACTTTTCCAATACTTTTTTATACTAATTTTGACACCCACAATCGATTAAAAAAAGAATTTCAAGAATCTATTTTTTGAAAAATCAATTTTTGTAAGGGTCCCCCCTTATGCTTTTTTCGCAAAAATATTTAAAAAAAAGTAACTTTTAATAATGCATAAACTTGAAATGTAGAATTGATATATAGGACAAGCCATGAACAAAATGGCCTTAAGCTTGACAATCGGTTCAGTTTTGACCAAGTTATGGGAGTTTGAAGTCTAGGAAGGGCATTTAAGGCGTTAACAAGCCATTTTTTTTTGTAATTTTGGCATGATTTTTGACAGAAAAATGAAACACCTCAGAATCACTTTTCCAATACTTTTTTATACTAATTTTGACACCCACAATCGATTAAAAAAAGAATTTCAAGAATCTATTTTTTGAAAAATCAATTTTTGTAAGGGTCCCCCCTTATGCTTTTTTCGCAAAAATATTTGAAAAAATGTAACTTTCAATAATGCACAAATTTGAAATGTAGAATTGATATATAGGACAAACCATGAACAAAATGGCCTTAAGCTTGACAATCGGTTCAGTTTTGACCAAGTTATGGGAGTTTGAAGTCTAGGAAGGGCACTTAAGGCGTTTACAAGCCATTTTTTTTTGTCATTTTGGCATGATTTTTGACAGAAAAATGAAACACCTCAGAATCACTTTTCCAATACTTTTTTATACTAATTTTGACACCCACAATCGATTAAAAAAAGAATTTCAAGAATCTATTTTTTGAAAAATCAATTTTTGTAAGGGTCCCCCCTTATGCTTTTTTCGCAAAAATATTTGAAAAAATGTAACTTTCAATAATGCACAAATTTTAAATGTAGAATTGATATATAGGACAAATCATGAACAAAATGGCCTCAAGCTTGACAATCGGTTCAGTTTTGACCAAGTTATGTAAGTTTGAAGTATAGGAAGGAACCAATTAGGGCGTTTACAAGCCATTTTTTTTGTCATTTTGGGATGATTTTTGACAGAAAAATTAAACACCTCAGAATCACTTTTCCAATACTTTTTTATACTAATTTTGACACCCACAATCGATTAAAAAAATAATTTCAAGAATCTATTTTTTGAAAAATCAATTTTTGTAAGGGTCCCCCCTTATGCTTTTTTCGCAAAAATATTTGAAAAAATTTAACTTTCAATAATGCACAAATTTGAAATGTAGAATTGATATATAGGACAAACCATGAAAAAAATGGCTTTAAGCTTGACAATCGGTTCAGTTTTGACCAAGTTATGGGAGTTTGAAGTCTAGGAAGGGCATTTAAGGCGTTTACAAGCCATTATTTTTGGCATTTTGGCATGATTTTTGACAGAAAAATGAAACACCTCTGAATCACTTTTCCAATACTTTTTTATACTAATTTTGACACCCACAATCGATTAAAAAAAGAATTTCAAGAATCTATTTTTTGAAAAATCAATTTTTGTAAGGGTCCCCCCTTATGCTTTTTTCGCAAAAATATTTGAAAAAATTTAACTTTCAATAATGCACAAATTTGAAATGTAGAATTGATATATAGGACAAACCATGAACAAAATGGCCTTAAGCTTGACAATCGGTTCAGTTTTGACCAAGTTATGGGAGTTTGAAGTCTAGGAAGGGCACTTAAGGCGTTTACAAGCCATTTTTTTTTGTCATTTTGGCATGATTTTTGACAGAAAAATGAAACACCTCAGAATCACTTTTCCAATACTTTTTTATATTACTTTGACACCCACAATCGATTAAAAAAAGAATTTCAAGAATCTATTTTTTGAAAAATCCCCCCTTATGCTTTTTTCGCAAAAATATTTGAAAAAATGTAACTTTCAATAATGCACAAATTTTAAATGTAGAATTGATATATAGGACAAACCATGAACAAAATGGCCTCAAGCTTGACAATCGGTTCAGTTTTGACGAAGTTATGTGAGTTTGAAGTCTAGGAAGGAACCAATTAGGGCGTTTACAAGCCATTTTTTTTGTCATTTTGGGATGATTTTTGACAGAAAAATGAAACACCTCAGAATCACTTTTCCAATACTTTTTTATACTAATTTTGACACCCACAATCGATTAAAAAAAGAATTTCAAGAATCTATATTTTGAAAAATCAATTTTTGTAGGAAAAAAATAACTTGAGTATATTTTCTGTGAGTGTATTTGCCAATTTTGGTATGACTTGTTGCGGAATCTGAAAATCAGATCAATTTTATTCTGACTGTAGAAAACGTTTCCCGATTTTAGAAAAAAAAGAGTTTATAATGGTTTTCTTTGGTTCATTGTTATCAGAAAAGATTTTGATACTGAATCAAAATTAACGATATCCAACAAAACCTCACCTTATATTCATAATGACGCTTGCTTAAAAACCTTTTTAAGAAACAAAACTTTGCAGTGCCATATTATTATATACTTGCGTTTATCAAGCTACTTTATCACTATGTTGTCGGCATGGTATACATACATGCACTGTAAATAAAAAAAATAATACTCTGATCTTCATAGGAAGCTGACATTTTGCTCTGGATTCGCATTGCTGATTCCTCGACTATCGTAGAATGGAATATAAAATATTCATTGTATGCAAAATATGTGGTAAAAGTCTTTTGCAAGTCAGATTGCCAGTCTGACTCTTAGTGCGCACTTCATATATCATATCCGCTGAATACGCGTGCCCTTTGGAATCTTTGAATCTTGAACGGAAATCGTACAATTGTCAATTGACTGTAAAAATGGTTTTCGTCTTTGCCACATAAATCTTTGTTAAGATTTTAATTCAATTTCACTGTAGCGGCACAAAAGAGCGATTGGTATGGGACATATTTAGCTGACCAGGAGGGTGACCAGATCAGTGGAGTGACCCTCATCAGCAGCAGCAGCAGTGGTGAAAGTGGAAACCGTATTTTTGGTTGTTTTTTTTTATGCTGGCGCAATGGGATTATATTTCGACGGGCTACCAGTAAGATTTATGTTTGAGGCCTAATGGGAAACTCGTTTACATTTCGATATTATCCACAAAGTTGTCATAATATGGATGGGGACAAAGTGAACTTAAAGTATTTACGTGTGGAACAGCAGTAACAGATTGCTGCAAGTGAGAGGCAAATGACTTGCAGATGCACTGAGAAAAAATATGTAATCCATAAACATTAATAATTTAAAAAGGATTGTGGAAAGCACAGAAAAACCCTCAATAAATCCAATCAAATACAAATTAGTAAACATTTGTTTATTAGGAAAATATTCTCTAGCTCGATGCACTTAGTTATTGGCATCTTTTCTCACTGTGCATTCAAAAGACCCACGGAAAACCAATGGCCTTGTGGTTAAGCTTCGTTCCTATCCCTGCCACATGTTGCTGTCTGAAGTGTGCTGCCATCATTTCACGATCAATGTACAGGCTTAATTCAATAATTACGTAAACAAGTTCCATGGCGCACTCATAATTTATGCACACAATCACAAGAATCCATGTACACATGTCTTCAAAACTCGGCTCAGGCCTGTCATAACCGACGGACATTAGGTTTATAGTTTATTTTATTTTATTTCATTTTTTTGGGTGCCGCCTTTGGGCAAGAAGCGAGTCAAGCAAAAAAGAAAGAATGAAACACTATAGTATATTGTATATATGTATATACATGTTGAAAATTATGATAGCAGAAGGCGCTGACAATGTCATAGTGAGCAACGCGTCGAAAGTTGCCGCTGCTCGCACAGAATGTTAATGATCCATTACAAAGATTAAGCGCCTCGACGGCGGTAGACTGAATTTTTACTCATACCTAGCACATCCCAAAAGCTTTGCAGGGTAGCTACTACCACTGATATTTTGTTAAGGGCCAACATTTTAGAACTTAGAACTTATAGATTCATAAAAAATTGCTTAAAACAAGAAAAGCACAAATGTTCTTTGTTTCTTTCTTTAATAATTGTGTTTTACGAAATTACAGAGTATTGCTCAGTCGAGCATGCTAAACTTGTTCAGTATTTGTTCATCTGGAGTACGCATCGAAATCTTTCTTTTTATGTGGGTTTTTTTCTTTTTGGGTGCTTGTGTCAAAGTTCGCTGTTTGGGATTATACGATGTGTTTGTTTTAGCACCGCCTATCGCTATAATTAAAGCTCATTACAATAATTGTATAAAAATTGAAGATAAGCTTTAAATGACTCAAAAACTGGCTTATCTCTTTATAATTGTGCCATATTATGTGAATAATATAGTTTAGGATTTTAGTAAAATATAGAAAGGCAATTAAATAATTAGCTCATTCTTTATAAGAAAATGTATAAGAAATTGTTGCTAATAACTTGTCATGCTTTTTGACAAGAAATACGAATTTTTGTAATTGAATGTAGAATTATTAAGGATGACAAACCATGCATAAAATGGCCTCGGGATTGAAGATCGCTTCAGTTTTGGCAAAGTTATGGCAGTTTGAAGTCTAGGAAGACCATTTCTTGGGACTTGGAATCTTCAGACATCCCTTTGTTGTCATGATTTTTGACAAGAAATACAAATTTTAGAAGTTTCTCAACTTTGAATGAAGAACTCTTTGGGATGACAAACCATGCATAAAATGGCCTCGGGATTGAAGATCGGTTCAGTTTTGGCAAAGTTATGAGTGTTTAAAATCGTAGAAGAGCATTTCAAGGTATAATAAGTAAATGATGTTTGTGTATGTGTGTGTTTATGTGTACGAATGCAGATAAATAATTATAAATGAACGTAAGGGCTGGGTTCAGGGTATCTCCTAGTCGGGCACTCTCGACCAGATCACTCTTACTTGTTGGAAATGGAATATAAAACATATATGTATGTATATGTATATTGCGATATTTGGTGTTTGCCTCATGTTTACATTATGCTTTTTAATGACTTCCCTTTGCTTGATTGAGAATAAACACATGATCATGATGTATGTATATATGTATGTAGCTTGCTCAAGTGATCTTTATATGGAAGCACTCACACACATACATTGTTAATGACGCAGGCACATCCCCAAACTACCAACTGAAGATCTATAAAGCATATTACTAAAGAGTTACATATGTATATGTATATATATTGCAGATCTGGCAGACGATACGCGTGCGACAGCTGGACAGTGATCTAAGTTGCCTGAGGCGAGAAGTGGAGAATTTGCGACATAGATTGGGCATTAATTATCTGGAGGATTTGGCTGAATTCCAAAAGGAGGTGAGTGCTTACCATAATATAATTAGTTTATATTTACTATTTATAATTTCTGTTGCGTCACTTAAAAAATACAAAAAAAATCATACATATATCTGTACATATATCATATATATATATATGGGACACTTGTATTTATAGATACATGTGCTGAAATTAAAATATCTTATGAATTCTTTTCGATATATGTTTTCGTTTTTTAATATTTAGTTTTCAAATATGTATACATTGTTTTGTATGTTTATTTGTTTGAGAACTGCTAGTTCATTACTCTACGAAATACTTTTCACATAATTAATTGATATATTTGACAAATCACATGGCCATAAACAACCAAATATATGCGAAACAAAGCTCTTAACATAAAACACCCTATTAATATTTAATAGACATTAACAATATGTTTTTTTTTTAGCTATTTTTGATATTTCACACTTGAGATCTTTGCTTACGAAAATCCATTTAATGCTTAGTGTTGAATAATAGGGGTTCAAGGCAATCGCCTTATGGATTCTATATATATATATATATATATTAGATACTTATTAGAGGAGAGGAATTCTAATATTATTATGGACTTTGTGCGCATATGTAGCTATAAGTGATGACTGATCTGATCTCATCAATGGCACAGATCGTTTCAAGATTTTAGATTTATTGATGTGCATGCCTGCTGTGTGGCAATCTATATAAGTAATCTATATAAGTATATAATGTATGTCTGATGTATGTATGTATGTATGTCTCTAGAGAGTTAGGAAGGCGCCAGCAATTAAAGCTAAAGCCAAAAGACATGAAAAAGCATTTCTTTAAATGAGTGCGCGTATTTTTAAACATGAAATCACAAATGGATTTGAGAAATGTGCATTCGAGATTAGTTATGATCATATACTTGTGGCCAACTTGTGGCCAACTTGTGGCCAACTTGTGGCTAATTGACCTAAAATATTAAATATTTCGTTCGTTCGTTCGTTTCTGTTGCAGTACACGAATCTGCTAATCCATGATCCCAGCAAACTGGACGACCTCGAAGGCGAGGACGATGATGATGATGAGGATGATGATGATGATGTCGACGGCTGGGGCGAGAGCGAGAACGAGGATGAAGATGACGAGGATGCCGGCAGTGAACGCACAGATTACGATGAGTATCTTGATTTGATAAAACAAGAGACAGACGAGACCCAAACGACAGCTCAAAGCAACAACAATGGCGAAACTGAAAAAGCTGTCTCCGCATCCGCCTCCGCTTCCACCTCCACCTCTACCTCGGCGGCATCCAATGATGACAATGTCTTTGACGATTTCACCAGCTATAATGATTCTAAAAAGAAAAAGGAACGGTAAGTTGCTATGCTATGTGCCTAAAAACTCAACTACAACTCCACTATTCCATCTGCATACAGAAAATCTCGCTCCATTGCGGAGATGCGCAATGAACTGCAGAGCAACGATGTGGCACAGACCCCAAACAATCAGAGCAGAATCGATCATCAGCTGAAGGATAGGTGAGCACACACGGAGAACTGCATTTTCTCGCATATTAATATTTTTAATATTACTTTTAGTGGTGTTACTTCTGAAAATCCCAGCCTGCAACATCCAAGGAAGCATCGCCCACGGTCGCGTCAAAGTCGCCAGCGTGTTTTGGTGCGCAAAGGTTAGTATTGCCGCAGTAGTATATAGTATATCAAATTGGCTAAACCTGTATATCACGTACCAAAAAATATCACATTCTGTCATGTTAATTTACAGGCGAATCTCCTGTTTCAGCGAAATCAGCAGATTTCAATGCTGGCAACGGTGCATCTCTCACGGCCGCTGCACATTTCCATTTGAATCGCAAAGTGTCGCATCACAATGCGCCCATTCAGCTGGACTGTAAGTAGTAATAATACCTGGTCTTGAACTTAACTAATTTGTGGAACTGTACAGCTTATCAGGGCGACATGTATATTGGACATGCCACCGCCAGCAGCGACAATCAGTGGCAGCAGCACTTTAACGTCAATAATGGTGTCCTAACGGTTAACCAGCCGGGTCTGTACTATGTGTATGCCCAGATCTGCTATAATAACACACACGATCAGAACGGTTTTATCATCTTTCACGGTCACAACGCATTTCTGCAGTGCCTGAATACGGTGCCCACGAATATGCCGCAAAAGATTCACACGTGCCACACCAGCGGACTCATCCAGCTGCAGGAGCACGAGTCTATACACTTGAGGGACATCCATCGAGATCGCAACGTTATGCTAAGGGATGCAAATAATCGCAGCTACTTTGGCATCATTAAGGTTTAGATAGCATATACATATATACTCACCGAGCAGGAATGTGAACAGCATAAGCTTTATTTCAGTAGTCTCGACGACTCGTGAATACGAATACAGCACAGTAGATGACTAGTTATAGCTTAGCTTTAGTTACATAATACACATACATACATACATACATACATACATATATACACTTAATTCTAACATAATCATGCATATAATATCATATTTATTTTGTATATATACGTTTAATAATTCTGTATGAATTGCCATAATAAAAGAAGTAAATAATAGAGTCGCAATTTTTACTTTATATGTGATTAAGTTAAATACGAGCACTATATATAGGTAAGTACAAGAATTCAAATCAAATGACTCAAATTGAATTGTATTCGAGTTAAAGTACTCATTACAGATATCTGATTCACATATTAGGTTTGAATAATAACGAAATCTTCTTAAACCCGAAATTCATTATAATGGAACTAATTTCCCAGCCAGATTTGTTGATTGTACATATATCAACAGTGCATCTAGAGCTATTCAAATCAAATATTTACACTTAATGAGCACACGATCATATAAGTATTTAAATTCTCAATTATTTCCATTTGTTACGTTACGTTTAACAGCTTTCCTAATTACGCATAACGAATCACTTTTAAATTTCGAATTTCGATAGATTCTTGCGTAGCGATATTTTAAAATATTGTGCATGTTATCGAAACGATCAAAGTATCGATATTGTGTTCATATTATTTGCCACCACAAATAAAAATACACGTGCGGTTATTGTAATCTTCTGTGGGCAGCAATTTCTATTAAAAAAGCAAATTGCAAACGAAATAAGCCAATTTATTAGGCAAAATGAGCGATGATGAGTCATCTGACGGCAGGGAGGAGCTGCAGGAGCTGACCGCCCTCTACGAAAACAAGGCACCAAAAACTGAGCAAAAGTCTGGAAAAGATGATGAAGTGGAATCCAATTTTGTAGAGGTGCCAACGGAGAAGGTGGTCTTTGGTGACAAGCAAACGTTTCTGGCTAACCTGACTAAGTCGGTGGGCCAGAAGCGAACCAAACCTGCAGACGACGATCAAAAGGAGGATGAGGATGAAGTGGATGACGAAGGGGAATCTGGTAAGAGGCACAAAGCAGCCTGGATAGACTCTGACGATGAGGACATTGAGGTGGGCGATGTGAAACAGTGCACGAAACACACAGGACCCTTGAAACACTTACGCAAGGACAAATCCTACAAGGAATATCTAACAGCGCGCTTCCAACGCACCATTAGTCAGCCAAAGTGGGCATCGCTGGAAAAGAAGAAGGAGCAGGCTGAATCCGATGACTCCGAGGAGGAGCCGCTGTTAAAATCCGTCGGCTTCATCGATCACAAAGCAAAGTCGTACGAGCTGCGTCCCAAGAACTTGCTCTTCAAGCGGGTGCGGGATCTGAATCGTGCCACCTACAGCGAGGGTGTCGTCTCGAGCGTGCAGTTCCATCCGACCAGCACAGCGGCACTGGTTGCCGGCGAGAGCTGCCTGGCCACCATTTACAGCGTCGATGGGGTGAAGAATGAGAAGCTACACAACATACGCTTTCAAAAATTTCCACTTACCTGTGCCCGCATCACGCCCTGCGGCACTAAAGCCTTCTTCGGTTCGATGCGGCCCTACTACTATTCCTACGATCTGCTGGAGGCCAAGGAAACCAAACTGACATTGCCTGCCAAGATGAACGGGTTGCGTCTGTTCGAGGTGTCACCCTGTGGCAAATATATCGCAACAGCTGGCAAATTTGGAGCCATCCATTTACTCACGAGCCACACAAATGAGCTGCTGCACAGCTTCAAGCAGGAGGGCGTTGTGCGGGGCATGACTTTCACGGCCGACTCGCAGCGGCTGCTCTGCAGCGGCTCCAGCTGCAATGTGAACGTGCTTTCGCTGCGCCAGAACTGCATTGAGCACAGCTTCATCGATGATGGCTGCGTCAATGGCCGAGTGATACAGCTTGCGCCCAATCAACGCCTCCTCGCCACGGGCAGCAACGAGGGCGTCGTCAATGTGTACGACTACGAGAGCATCTACAAGTCAACCGCACCGCAGCCAGAAAAGAGCTTTACGAATCTGCGCTCGGCCATCACAGACATTCAATTCAATCACTCATCCGAGCTGCTGGCCATGGCCTCGCGCCTGAACCCCAACTGTATAAAGCTGGCGCACTTTCCTAGCGCAACGGTCTACTCCAACTTTCCTGGAGCGCAGGAGAATGTTGGCTACGTGAACACAATGGCCTTCTCGCCGCACAGCAGCTTCCTCGCCATTGGCACCAAGGGCAAGAAAGCGCCACTCTTTAGGCTTAAGTACTACAAGAACTATTAACTCATGATTTGTATATATAAAATCTAAAACGTTTTTATACAGAAATATATATGTATGTATAGTCAAATGATTTTTAATTAATATTGTGCAAAAAGAAAAGTG
Source organism: Drosophila maculinotata (assembly GCA_035045305.1). Taxonomy (NCBI): domain Eukaryota; kingdom Metazoa; phylum Arthropoda; class Insecta; order Diptera; family Drosophilidae; genus Drosophila; species Drosophila maculinotata. The sequence goes on from JAWNPD010000387.1 coordinate 14,766,841, forward strand.
AACCTTGCTGTGCTGATAATTAGAGAAGATAATAACAGGAATATGTCGATGATAAATTTTTCAAACTCACTTTTGAATCATTTTTTTTGGCGTTTTATACATAATATTTTATTGACATGTTTCGTATATCATATTGTACAAGGTAAACAAAATAGGAAACAAAACAGACACTCAGAACAAGTAGAGGGAAAAGGCCAGGATTCAAATACTAAATCAAACCAAGGAAAAACGCATTTAAGTTTGCCTTGTTTTTCTTCAAGTATAAATAAATGCTCAAATGTCATACAAATACAAATGTTTTTTATTCAATGAATTACAGATAGTTTGTTTTTAGTTTAATAAGGGGCGCGAAAGATGTCCCGCTTTTGGGTCTCGTGTATCTTGCCAATGTCGTCGAGCTTCTTGCAAATGTGCGTCGATTGGGACTCGATCCATTGCAAGGAGTTCATGTGGGCGTTGAGAATCTTGCCGATTTGTATGATTGGATCAGTGTTGTCCTGGCCTTTGTTGGCTTCGTTAAGATTATCGATGACCTCCTTGAGGTCCTCGGACATTTGCTTGAGTTGCGTATCCAAATTCTCAACCATCAGATAGGTCTGGCTGCGCTCCTGGTCCACGCGTGGCAAGTTGGTGAACTCCTTCTCCAACGGCGCCAGGCTCTCCTCCAACTCCTTGTGCTGTGTGCCAATGAACTCCAGCTCCTGGTCCAATACCTGTTGATCGTTCTTCACCTTTTGAACGGCATCGTTCAGCTCGATGATCTTTTGATTGTTGCCAATGAGCAATTTGTCCCAGGCATTTATCTGCGTTGCCTGCTCGGTGAAGACCTTTTCCTGCTCTTCAAACTCCAGCGTCCACTTGTTAATGTGCTCCTCCAGCTGATTGTACGACAATTGTGAAGCATTCACAACTGCCGCCGAATCCGTGGTCTTTGTCGCTGTGCAGAGGTTGGCAAACGAGCCGCCGCCAGTGGCAGGTGCTGCGCTGGCAATTGGTGCCACAGCGGCAGACACAGCCGCAACTGGAGCAGGAGTGCTCTTGGGAGTCATTGAGATGCCGCCAACGAGCGGATTAGCAGCGGGAGCTGCCACAGCTGCTGTTGTTGTTGTTGCTGTCGGCTGTGCCATAAATCCGCCAAAAGCTGGCGGTGCTGCAGCAGGAACTGTAGCTGTTGGTGCTGCTCCAACTGCTGTTGATGCAGTTACTGCAGTTCCTCCGAGGCCGGCTCCGAGTCCAGTTAACGGGCTTGAAATAGCAGCTGGCTGGGCAGATGGTGGGGCAGACAAGCCAAAGCCACCGAATGGTGACGGCGCTGCTTTGGTACTATCCGCATCGCCACCCCCCAAAATAGGAGCTCCACCTCCCACGTTGGTCGGCGCAAAGGAAAATGTGGATTTGGCGGGAGCAGTGGTACCGGGATTTGCTGTACCTGGTGCTGCGGGGTTCAGGCCAAATGAGAAGCCCGTCGATGCGCCGGACGCAGTTGTCGTTGGCAATTGGAATGCCATTTTTACTGTTACAAATAATACACAAATTAAATTAATGAATATTAATGCACGCCGAACTTAGTTTACTTATTTCGATGACACTTACTATCGATAGTTTCGCGCAGTGTTGAAAGACCCTAAACACGCTTTTAAGTATTTTTTAGTGTCAACTCAATGCGACTTAACAATAACAAATCCAATCGCAAATTAAAACACCCGCGCAAATCTTGGCTCATCAATATACATAGATATTTCCCAAAATAAACAAAAAACAATTGCTGTGATATGATATGCTCATGAACAATTGTTTAATTTGTCAATACACCAAAGATATGCTCTGTTGGTATCTACAAGTGACTGATAAAATGCCATTTGGGTCAAGAATTTAATTACAGATTTGTAAGTGCAAGTTGTTACTTTGCTGCACGCACTTCATGCAACTATATTATCCTACAAAAAATAAGTAAGTGACTTTTATGCTGCAGATTTGAGATGGGAACCGGTGCTAATTTTAATTCCCTGCTCGGTACCATAACGAAACGAGGATTCGTCAAAAAACCCAAAACTAACAAATATTACTTAATATTATTATTTAATTATATGTCTTATGTTGAGTGTCTCTAATCAATAACTATTAAATTAGTGATTATATGTCGACTAACTGATATATTGTATGCTTTCTTTTAGCCACTGCCGCATAAAATGTTGGGACTTGTGTAGCACAGTGTAGAGCTAAAGGTATAGAACGCTCTTCGTTGATAACCTGGCGAATGCTTGTGGTGAACTTGCGCACTATAGTGCTGATAAGAAGCCTTTTCAACAAAGGCTGACTCCCTGCTGCGCTCAGCATTGTGAACTGAATGCTCAGTCAATGTGTGCTCTTCAATTACAGTTAACAACGGCCGCTGTTGTCTGTTAGGTAAACAGTCAACGGTTATCTGAAGAACACCACTCAAAACCCAACTATAAAAACCGTAACTGCACTGAGGCAGGACTCATTCCCTGTGCACAGTTCCACAAAGCATGTACAGAACGGCGTACGTTGTTGTCCCACTGTTGCTCCTGCAGTTGCTCCAAGGAGGATTAGCGCTCGACAATGGCCTGGCCATCAAGTAATGCTTGTAATCATTAACTAATTGAAACGATTGTTAAGCATATCTTATTTTGCAGACCACCAATGGGCTGGATGTCCTGGCAGCGCTATCGCTGCATAACTGATTGCAAGACTTATCCAGATGAGTGCATAAGGTGAGCCTTATTAATTTCCTATCTACATTACTATACTTACCTACATATATTTATGTATTTTTAGCGAGCAGCTATTCCGGCGTCATGCAGATTTACTTGTTTCGGAGGGTTATGCTGACGCTGGCTACGAGTACGTTATTATTGATGATTGTTGGCTGGAGCAAAAGCGCGATACTAAGACTAATAAATTGGTTCCGGATCGCGAACGTTTTCCCAATGGCTTGAACGTGCTGGCTGATCATGTGAGTAACTGATGCCTTTTCTAACCTGGCCTTCCTTTCAATTGTATACTTATTTCTATGCCACAGATACACGAAAAGGATCTTAAGTTTGGTTTGTACCAGGATTTTGGCACTAATACTTGTGCCGGCTATCCGGGTGTAATCAATCACATGGCACTCGACGCGCAAACCTTTGCCAACTGGGATGTGGACTATGTCAAGCTGGACGGCTGCTATGCTAACGTAAGCGACATGGCCGTGGGGTATCCAGAATTCGGACGCCTGCTTAATTCCACGGGCAGACCGATGGTTTATTCATGCAGCTGGTAACGCAACCATTCAATTGAATATATGCTCAAGCAGTGGCTAATTTTTCGATCCAACAAGGCCTGCCTATCAGTCGGAACTGAACCAAATGCCCGACTTTGAATCCTTGAAGCAGCACTGCAATTTGTGGCGAAACTGGGATGATATTGATGATTCCCTGGAATCAGTCATGCAGATAATCGACTATTTTGGCAAAAATCAGGACAGCATACAGCCACATGGTGGTCCGGGACATTGGAATGATCCAGATATGTTGATCCTGGGCAATTATGGACTAAGCTACGATCAAAGTAAATTACAAATGGCCGTTTGGGCGGTGCTCGCGGCCCCACTCATCATGTCCAATGATTTGGCCATGGTGCGTCCAGAAATCAAGGCGATCTTACAAAATCGGTTAGTCCAGATTATATTGTAAGGATATATCAATATTATATCAATATTAATTTAGGGATGTGATTGCTGTCAATCAGGACCCGTTGGGCATTCAGGGACGACGTTTACTCTTGAAAAATAACATAGAGGTAGATATTTAGAAAACCATTTATTCCATTAACTAATAATGTATTTCTCTGGTTTTCAGGTCTGGCGACGTCCCATAACACCGCAGTCTAATGGAGAATACTCATACGCAGTGGCTTTTGTCAGTCGCCGTACAGACGGTGCACCCTATGCCGTAAAATTTGCGCTTAAAGAAGTAATTATATTTGATATATATGTTGACAGTTTAAAATATTCTATCTTAACTTTCCTTAGTTATTGCTGAACAATGAGAACGGATACCTTGTTCAGGTAAGATAATTAAGTTACCGACCGACTAAGTGATTGACTAATCTAGTAGTCCCGAGTAACAAAGTACCTTCTTGTATTTGATATTTTGAACTTCCACAACTTTTCTTTCTTTGTCTGTTTTAGGATTTGTTTGAGTCAAAAAGCAACTTGGGCGTGTTTCGATCCGAGAGTCATTTTAGTACACGCGTTATTCCCAACGGTATTTACTGACATTCGTCTTTCACTTAAACCCAAAAAACCCACTAATTTATACGTTTTCTTGTTATAGGCGTAACTTTCTACAAGTTTACAGCGCTGTGATCGGCTGATCAGCAGATATGTAAAATATGCAGCTTCTTTTCGGCTGGCAAGTACTTATTTAATTCGAATTTTTATATTAGCAACTAAATACAAAGGAATAGAGATAATGTTCGTATTGAATTTCTTGTTTATTTGCACTTTACAAACAATTAAAATATACGCCTTGCATATTATACTATGCATTTTGTATAAATACGGTTTTAGATTGTACATTTATAGGCATAGATTTAAATTTCGACACTAAATAAAAGAAAGAGTTTCAAAATCGGAATTTCATTTGTTGATTTCTTTGCGTTTAGGCATGATATAAATAAGAGCGGACTTTATGAAATGATAATTAGCCAGGCCATAAAATTAATATTGCAGAGACAGAGAGAGAGAGAGAGAGAGAGCGAGACGACCATATTTATCCCATTAAGATGCTGTTGAAAGAATACGTCTTCTGCTCCCGAAGCGTGCTTTATAGATTTAGCTATAGCTATAGCTAAATCTATAGTTTTAGCCTTACATCAGATGTATATGCATGTAGTCGTAGTTTATTATTGTCAAGTTTAAGTAGTTTTAAGTTCAGCGCGAGTGGAAACCGTTGGCTAATGCACGCCGTTACTGATTGTGGGCGTGCGCTCGTAGCTGCGCCTGTGCAGCGCATCCACATCCTTCAGGTAGTAGGTGCCCGGATACAGGGCACTGATGTTGCCCGTGGGCGTGTACGGCGCCGCATGATTGTTCTTCTCGCGCACCTCCATCAGCTGCGAGAACTGCTCGGGCGCCACCTTCTCGCGGGCATTCAGCATCGGCATCACATAGTCCAGCTTGGCCACAAACTTCTCAAAGACGGCCGCATCCTGTGTGACTTTAATGGAATACATTGAGGCAGCCAGGCCCGAGCCGTAGGAGAAAACGCCAATGCGTTTGCCCACAAGCTCTGTGGCTGGCTCACCGATCAGCAGCGAGACCAGGCCAGAGTAGACTGAGGGCGTGTACATGTTGCCCACCTGATTGGCCAGCAACAGCGACTTCTTCGTCTTGGACGCAAACACCTCGGCGGACTGCGTAAGGAAGGCCTTCTCCACATCCCTATCGAAATAGGTGCTCTCTAGTGTGGCGCTATTGAAGCGCTCCAGACCGACAAATTCCTTAACTCGCTGCTGCTCGCTGCTTAGCAGAAAATCATTGAAACTGAGGCGTCCTACGGATTTCTGCACCAGTTTGCAGAACGGCGTATGGAATAGAATGGCATCAAAGTTCTGCAGTCCTAGCTGCGACTGCTGCGGATGCTGTTTCTCGAACTTCTGGCGGTAGAGGCGATAGCAGGTGTCCAGAGCCGACAGATAGCACTGTATGGAGAGCTTGCCATCGACCGTCGGATACTCGGAGCTCAGGTCGGGTTTGTAAAAGTCATAGGCATGCTCCATGTGGGTGGCGCGCAGACCCCGCTCGAACACAAGCGGCGCGTGCGGACCGACCAGCATGGCGATGGCACCGGCGCCGCCAGTTGGACGCGCAGCGCCCTTGGCATAGACAGCAATGTCGGCGCAAACGGCCAGTGCATAGCGTCCATCCCAGCTGGAGGATTCGATCCAATTGAGTGCATTGAAGAGCGCCGCGGTGCCGCCGTAGCAGGCATTTGTGGTATCAATACCCTCGATGTCCGTGTTGCCACTATCCGCAAACAACTGCATCAGCACTGACTTCACGGATTTTGATTTATCGACTATCGTTTCGGTGCCCACCTCGAGTCGTCCTATTTCCGTGTGCTTGATGTGATGCCGTTCCAGCAGGTGGGAGACGACAGTCAGGCACAACGAGTTGACATCCTCGAGATCCGAGCAGAAGCCCATTTTGGCTTGGCCCAGACCGATTGTGTACTTGCCCGCTGAGGCACCATCGAACTGTTCCAATTCCGTTTGGTCCACATATTGCGAGGGGAAGAGCACTTCAATGGCGCGTATTCCAACGTTTTCGGGCCAATTACTTGACATGGCTTATGGTATTATATTTTCTAATTGGTCCTTAGCTGAGAGTCCTGTTAGTATTCCTGAGCTCTGCAATTGTTAAATTGTTTATTATTAAATAATGTACATCATTGGGACGAACGCCTTCCGATTCATGAACTAATTATCTAAGGTGCATAATTTAGTAACTATTCAAATATTATATATTTTTTGTAATATTTAATCCATTTTCAAATATTGACTTAAATGAGTAAATAATTAAATAAATGACACACGCACACGAAATTCCACTCTGTGTTATTTTGTGTCGTCACAACTTTCTCCTCTTGAATATTCTGCGCAATCAGAAAAATCGTCTTGTAAGTTATGCATATTGCTTGTAATATACCTGGGAGACACACAAATTGCTTTTGGGTTGGGAAACACTTAAATCAACAATATGAGCAGACAGCCAGCCACCTGTTGCACGCTCGAGCTGCTCTGACCGTGTGCCAAAAGAGCGAGACTTTGCGCCAGCAGCGACGTCAGCTGCAGCAGCGACAGCGCATGGAACGCAGTGATTCCGATTTCGATTTCACTGCGAGCTTTTCACACACGACAGCTTTAAATGCGAACGCGGACGGACGGACGGACGGACGGACAGAAAGACACACAGAGTGACGAGCATTATACCTAAAAGCTACCAGCAGTAGCAACAACAACATTAACAACAACAATCAGAAGCACTTAAATCAGGTGGAGAAACTTTCTCCAAGACGTCTAAAGAGAACACAACAACTAAATTAAGTCGCAACAGACAAATTCAAGTTTAATTTATCAATTTTATTACCATTTTGAAGTTTTCAGTTTATTTGATGCAATTAAATAAAACTTCTAAATAATTGAAATTCTTTTCATATTATTAATATTTTAAACTATCTTTGAGTTTATTAATTCCAAAGCTTTAATTGAGTAGAGAAATTGAGAACAATGTTTATAAAAAAGATAAATCATTTTATATTTTTAAGAGCGAAAGTTGGCCTTAAATTATTTGTTAACATTAATAATATTTGTAATATAGATAAAGTATTCTTTTTATAATGGAAGTTTAGAAAAACATTTTATAGTTGGAAATAAATTTAAAACTTTGGTCTTTCTTATGTCAAAACAAATTCGAAACAATCTGTATACATATATTTGTGCGCAATATAGTGATATATACTATAAGCCATGACATGAAAATCGTAACTGTGCATGATTTGTACAAATAGTTAACACGAATTTGTTTTTAAAGTCGTTTAAGGTAAAACCTGATTTTAGATTAGTTTCAATTCTAATTGAAATTAGTAAATAATATCAATTAATCCACATACGTTTAAAAATAAACTTTATATTTTACTCTTTCTCTCTTTATTCAGTTTTTTTTTGGGGCTGGGTCAGTTTGATGGATTTGGGCAATATTGTATAACTGATAACGAGGGCAACCCTTCCCACAAATTCACCAAACAGTGTCATGTTTACCGTTACTGTTAGCACCTGCCACAAAAAATCAAATACCGAAACTGTATTTTCTTATGTCTGTTTTCACTTTTAACGTTTGTATTTAGTCGTCGATCGATTGATTGTCTTTGGCTGTCTGCGGAACGCGTTGCACACTCGAGCGAATCTCTTTGCAGACTGAACAGCGCCGAGCCAGCAGCAGCAGAGGCATATGATCACAAAGACGACGTCGACGACGACGCGAACGTCAAAGTCGACTGCGACTGCGACAGAGCAGCGCTAACAGGGTGCGGGGCGTTGTAAGCCAATGTCAAATGCTTTGGGTATAATAAGTGCGAGTATGTGCTTAACATATAAGAACAGTTATGTTCAGAGTGCCGTAGTTGAAATACCCTAGACTAGACTTATTTGCATATCTTGATGCTAGCCAAGAGATCAATAAAACTAAATAAATAAGTATAACAAAATAAGAAATAAAAATAAATATATGTAACTTTTATTTAGATACACTCTTTCATTTAAGAATGAATATTGTAATCTACGATTTTTTATATTTTTAGATTTAAACTAGTAACTAATGATATAACTCGAGATGGACTTAATTCTATATGTTTTTTCCTAGCTCGAATTGAAATTGGGTACATTTATTACATAATTGGCATTTAAACCACAAATTTTGATTGTGTGTACACAAACTAATTTTTTAATGATAAGAATTAGGTTCTGTGGATCCTGTGACAAATCCATATGTTAACTAAATTTTCGACCGATTTATTATACATACATAAGTATATACTTTATTATGTTACCCTACTAAAATCTGTTTATCGGTTGGGTACAAAGATCACGTCGTTCTTGCGAGAGACGAGGTAAGATCGAGAAAAGGTGATCGTTCGATTGTTAGCCAGGGCTGATAAGCCCCCATTTATGACAATGACTACTATATAGACGGCTGCCGGTAAAGTGAACAAAACAATATCCGTCGTCGCCACTTGAGCTTTATGGTATTCCTATTTGTTTCTCCCATTCTCATGGATTTGGTGTTAGGGTTCAATGTTATGGAAATGCATGCGAGCTGTTTATGCAATGCGGAAGGGGCGGAGGCAATTGTCTTGCTCTTGGTTTATTTATAGACCCCTGGAGATATGTGTAAACAGAGACCAATTACGGCATATGGAAAGTACTCACTGGAATGAGAATGGAAATGGAAATGTATCCATTCAGTTAATTGTTTGACTTTGTGTTTCACTGAAAGCTGATTGAGTCATCGTTGAATTTCGCAAATCACCAAGTTTGCAAAATCAGGCAAAGGTTAAGCAGCTTTGAACATCCAACATTTTATACATAATGATAGCGCACGTGTGCAGAGAGAACCTTTTTTTGTACATACATATGTATGTACTTGAACCTAATGCAAATTGTATTATGAAACACAAAAAAAAAAAACATGATTTATATTTTCAAAAACCATAACAAATTTGTAGATAATGCCAATGGCTAATGAATACAGGGGAAATGATAACATTTCTAGTTAAGAAACAGATTTCGTATAATCTACTCACATGTGTTTAAAAAAATGAAGTTAATAAAAGTTTAAGTGTTTATCACAAAATGTACTCCAACTTTATTAGATAAATAACATCCATACGTATATGCATATGTGCCTTTTTGCAGTTTACACTAATTGAACAACATTTACACTCACTTACTAAATTTTGGTATTGGCTCTTGCCACCTTAATTGTGCCAAATAATAGGATTAACTAAACTTAACTTTAATAATTAGGCACTCGGCATAGGCGCCTACATAGAGACCGAGCAGTGTGTACACACGACTGTCTGACCGCCTGCCTGTTCACAGCTGTTTTTACCAGTGTGTGCATAATTCGATACAATATCGGTTATCGGTGTTTATCACGTGAATCTCATGTGGATTTTGTGAATTGTCATTTTTGTGTTGAGTTTCTACCAGAGACTTGTGCTCCGTTCGTACGTGTATTGTGGGTGGTGCGGTTGTGTGTTGCTCGATTCTTTTTAAAACATTTTCAACGCACAAATTCAAAAACAAGTGTCTTTGTATCTACGAGTTGACGTGTAGCAGTGCCGCCTAAATGTAAGTGTTAAACGACAACGCAGCAAAAAAAAAAACGAAAAACTAAATTTTTACGCTTTGATTGGAGGTCTGCTGACCTGTTATCAAATGTTCAACTGTACATTGGAGAGAGAGAGAGAGAGTGCATAACAACTCTACAACTGCTTAAAAGTCACATTTATGCATTAAAAAAGCCTAAATGATTGTGTATATGTGCAAAATGGATATGACCCTGAAAAACTGTTGCTTGGCTCCTTTTGCCAGAGACTTTTTTAGGAGGTGCAACTCAATTACAATATAAATGCAAATATAATCAAAATATAAATATGTTGGCATATAGCTTGTTAGTTTGTTTTCAAGTTGTAAAACCCGTGAGAAAATGAAAATATCGATCGAAAAGCTGTCATGTGACTGTCACGAACAGCTGACTGTGCGGTGTGAACTCACCACAGTTGTGAGTGTGTTTGTGTCTAGGGGTATGGTGAATTGGGGTCTCCCGCTTTCGAGAGCGCTCTCTTTTTTTCAGTGTCGCTTGCCCTCTCTCTCTCTCGCTCTCCCTACGTAAACAAAATATTTGGCAGTTAATATGAAGAGAGTTCCTCGCTGTTTCCTTTTCTAAATGTATACTTACGCAAATACACATGCATGAAAAGTATACTCATGTTGTTTATATATATGTACATACATATGTATATAGTTTGTTTGACCGCCGTTACAAGGACTATCTTAAATAGTGATATTGCGTGTCGCAAAGACCTTGACTGCCTTGACCAGATATAAACTTGAAACAAAAAGTCAAACATGCTTATACATTCGTACAGCCAATAAAACACAAATTGTCAGCAGCTGGGCCCCAAAAACAAAAACAAAAAATTAAACAGCTGCTAGGTTTACACACGGTTAAGGTTCGGCGAAAGGAAAGCGACAAGGAAAAATGCCTTTTCCTGACAGCACACATTATTATTAATTAATTTGGGCGCCCACCCGCTATCATATATGTATGTGTGTGTAGGTGTCCATGTCCGCCATTAACATCATCACAGTTATTCTGCTCGCTATTTTTGTTTTCGTCATCACATCAGCGAGCGTTGCAATTTCCTGTGTAAAGTCCTTTGCACCCCCACCCCTTTTACACATTTGTGCCAGCCGTTGGCCAGTCTGACTGGCGACATAGTCGCTTGTTGTTATTGTTGTTGTTGTTGCTCTTCTTTTATGTCAACATCATTTACGTCTGTTTACAGTTGGAGTTTATCTAGCATACGGTGTTACCATCTTGGCTGATTTCCACAAAATTTGTATGTAATTTGCAAAACTTTTTTAAATTCAACTTATATATATGTACATACATACATACATAGCATATAGGGGTGGGCGAACTATAGATAACTCTGTTAGGAAACCATTTTGCTTTTGGGACTTGTCAAAGCTTTTGCGATGCGGCCCTGTGAATGATAATGCTCAATGGCGTCAGAGTGCCCCCCCAGGAAACATTGCACACATACATACATACACACATACCACATATGTATTGTGCTATGTGCATGCGAGCATAACTGCCAGCCCCGACCCCTGCCCTATACCAGCCCCAGCCCCACCCCCTGTTGCCACCTAGTGATTTGTACAAAAGCAATTTAGATTTCGCTGCTAAAAATAGACGCGATTTGTTGTTGCTTTTCCAGCGGTTGCCAGGCTCACATTTTGTTTCCTGGTTAAGGACAATGCACTGCCTTGAATGTTGTCGCTGTGGGCGGAGTTGTTAATAATAAGCAAGGATAGTTATGCGGGCAAGCGGTGGGCATTAACATTGGGGATGGTCAGCGCTCGATTTTGGTTGTCAGTTTGTTTTTTATACCCTGAACCCATTAAAAACGTGTAAAAAGGGTATAATGGTTTTGTGCAAAAGTTTGTAACAGGCATAAGAAAGCATCTCCGACCCCGTAGACGAGTCGAACTAGCCATGTCCGTCTGTCTGTATGTCCGTCCGTCTGTATGGAGTAAAGAATATTCAACGTTTTGGATATCTCTTCCCGATCATCCCAAAATTCGATGAATCTAAGGGCTGGGCTCAGGACATCTCATAGTCGGGCACTCTTACTTGTTGTTATATGTATAACAGTGGTCGCTCGGAAATGGTATATTCCATAAATTAAAGCTGTCCAGAAAAATGTATTCTAAAATTCTAATTTATTTTTTTTTTTGGTTGTTTTTTTTTCTGAGATCTTTGAAGGCCATCATGAAGTTATGTAATAATAGTGACTACTAAAATGAAATTGACCAAAGTTAGATTTGTATCTCCTGATGATTACTCATACGCTACTGACCTTACAGCGGGCAACAACAACAAAAAGAAAAAACTCAAAAAAAAAAAAAAAAAAACAGGCAACAGCAACAGCAATGGCGGCGACACTTACCAAATTGAACAGGCGGCTTGCGTGACGTTGCTTCGTCATCGATTCGGTTCCTTCGTGGCTGCGCCTTTTCGGCACCAACAACTGTGAAACGCAGCCATATGGCAGGCAGCAACGGTGGCGCCGCCGACTGCTCCAGCGCTCATTTCGCATCGAACCTCGGACGAGTGCGCACGGCTTCTGCTCCAATGCACGACGAGTGCTCCTATCGTAGTGTTGTAGTGTCGTAGTATCTGTCCGGTCGTGTAATAGTTCTGCTTTTATTTATCTAATATCTGATAAACAAAAAAAAAATGCCCAAAAAGCTGCGCCTTATGCATATTGAAAAGATTACTATTGAAGCGCAAGCACTGTTAGGATTGTAAGTTTAAGAACTTGTATACAATATATTTAATGCGCACATATTGCGTATGGAAAGGACACAAGTCTGCCAGGCGCCAACTGTCTGCGCTTTGTTGTCTACCAGGCGCCCAAACCCAAAAAAAAAAAAAATGAAGAAGAAGTTGAGAAACAAACACACACATTTGCACACACACACACAGGTCGATTCCAGGGCCAATGAAATGCACATTGAGGGTCGATCGCATCAAAATGTAATGAGCTGAAGGCCAATAATTAAATTTGTATACGAGTTTTCAAAGTATATCAAATTTAAATCAATATTGACTCAAATTACATAATGTAAATAATGTACGATTGCTTTTCAATTTAAAATGAAATGTCTAATTAAATCTAATTGATTAAAGACAAACTGAAACAAATCAATAGTTTTGTAATAATAGAAAAGCTGTGGATAATCAGTATATATTTTCAATTTAAATAATTTTAAATTAAATTAGTAAAATAGAGTGCTTGATAATAGAAAGAGAGCAGTCTGAATTGAATACCTGAAAGAGTTCATTAAACAACAGATACATCTTGCAGCACTGAATCTTTGTACAAGTATTTTTTATATGCCATTCTAATATTTAATTTCAATTATTGCAATTATAGCAATCAAAATGATGTCCGAATATTGGATTATCTCGGCGCCTGGCGACAAGACGTGCCAGCAAACCTTCGACACTATGAACAACCTCACCAAGCAACATAATCTATGCAGTAACTACAAGTTTCATATACCCGATCTGAAGGTGAATATACAATGAATAAAACTACATTTTTCCATCGTTATTTAACTGGTAACTTTCCATGCTTTTAGGTGGGCACATTGGATCAGCTGGTCGGTCTGTCCGACGATCTGGGTAAACTGGACACGTATGTGGAGCAAATAACGCGTAAGGTGGCCATGTATTTGGGCGAGGTGCTTGAGGATCAGCGCGATAAGCTGCACGAGAATTTGCTGGCCAACAACAGTAAGTCTCAGCTGCCTAGCACATTATTATAATTGCCTTTTAGCTTAGCTAAGTTTAGTATTAGTCATTTATAGTTAACAGTTTAGTTTAGCGTGATTAACTAACACGTGCTCGCAGTGAATCACTTTCCCTATTTTTATTTAGTTATTTCTAAGATTTTTTCTTAGCTGATGGTAGTATAAATTTATATCAACATAAATATATTATTGAAACGGAATGCTCTGATAAAAAAACAAAAACAAAATATACTCGTATAGTGTCTCATCTATTGTTTTCTACAAACTACTACTAACAACAACAACAACTACGTATGAAGCCCGTTTAAAATAATAAGACATCTCGTATACAACACATAAATATACATATACATATTATACCTACAGTCCCCCCATTTTTCCTGTGAGACTTGAGTATCAGCAAATTACTAGAACCGAAAGATACGAGAGCAATATCGTCTAAAATATGGAATGTTTTTGGTTGGATGCAATATAAATACATACATACGTATGTCTTCTGACATCTCCTCCAGTTTGACTAACACACCAACAAATTGAAAAAAAAAACAGCCTCAACAAATTTTTTTATATACCTAAAATGGTTACATTTTTCAGTATCGAAATAGAATTAAAAACTAATCGATTTTCAGCTGAAAACTTGAGGTTTTTTTTGATTATTATATTGTACTTTTTTTATTTTTTTCGTTTTTTCAATTATGTTATGAGTTTATTTTTGTTTTTACTATTTTACGTTTTTTTTTTTACTATGTTTTGTTTTTGTTTAATTTTTTACTTTTATGTTGAAACTCATGCGCACAAATCATCAATCACGACAAAAGAAAAGAAAAGAAAGAATATAAAAATAAAGTTGATAAATGTTTCATATTAGTAATATATATAACAACAATGGAACTAAGGTTTAGAACTAAACGAAGAAAAGTCAAGAGAATTTGCGTTGTTTATTTTGTGTTGCGTTTGTTGTACATTTCTCTAATAACTATTATACCTATCCACATGCACAACATAAAATACACATATACATATACATATACATACATGCTATATAGTTAACAAAATGACTTAAAACGAATTCACACTAATACATACACAGACACTTACATACATACACACAACTTTAAGCAGGCCGTCAACAATTCCAATTGTACTCTAAAATACAAACCTCTAATTGATATACTACTACTAAGCGCTAAACTCTTTCCGAGTGCCAAACACTTTGTATATTTTACATGAATTGTTGTACATTTTTCTTTTATTTTTCAAAATATACACCTTTAATTTTTTGGTTTTTGTTGAATAAAATTTGGATTCTACAAAATTCGTTGTGAAAGCCCATTAGTTTTTAAATCATTCACTCAAAAAGTACTAATCCAAAAAATAAAGGACAGACTTAAAATCTTATAACGTAAAAAAAAATAATAAAAAAATAATATATTATCAAGATTATATACATATAGTATAAATTTGCTCATTTGTTACTCTCGGGGGGAAAAAAAATATGCGCGTGTTTTCCTTTACTCTTTTGAATTTTCCTTTTCTAAATTTTTGGTTTTTGTTATTTTTTGTGCTATAATTTACATAATTTAAGTGCGTGCTTCAAAAAGAGAACTACCATGTACAATTATTTGTGTTGTATATGTACGTGTATGGGTGTGTATGTGTATGTGTGTGTGTGCGTCTGTGTCTGCTGTGTTGTTGTTGAGTCTTTCTTTTGCTATCAAAATAATCATTGCATACATTTTTTCTGTATTCTCTGCTCGTATAAACACACATCTATTAATAATAATTATATTAGTGATAATAACTGTACATTTTGTTACTAATATTTGTTCAGCACCTGATATCATTTTACTCTGTATGTGTATGTGTGTGTGTGTGTTGTGTGTTGTGTGTGTTTGTGTACGTTTTGCCATTCACACGTTTACCTCGCTTTTTAGCATCCATTTGCTGTATCTGAATCGTATTGAGAAAATTGTTAAAAAATAATATAACGCTTTTACACTGTACAAAATTTATTTGATTTGTATGATATTCCAAATACTTTATATGCAAAATTGTTGAGCCTTATTCATCATACCAAGAGACATTAAGAGAAAAATCGAGAAAAAAAACTATTTTTCTTGCAACATTCTTTCCACTGTTGTTCATGAAATTATATACATCTATATTTTGATTATATTGGTTTATAAATTACATATACTATACACGCAAGAACTACCCACAAAAAAATCCCACACATGAGATTGAATATATATGTATGTATATCAAATTTATTTTTTGTTTTTGGAATTCAGTTCATCTCTTAATTTATTTCTTATTTCGTTTAATATATGATATATTTTATTTTTGTATATTTTTTTTGGCTTTGGTTCATGTCAAATGGAATCGCGAGTTTTGAGATCAAAGTGTTTTCTCTTTAATATCTAGGCCTATCGTATCATATGGCATAGCCCCAAAATGTATGCTATAGCTTTTAAGTTCTTGAGCAAAATGATTTTTTGTTGTACCTTCTTAACTGAATCTGAAACCAAATCTTAACCAAAACTGTGTTGTACAACAAAAACGAAAAACAAAACCCATTTTTTGAAAACCAAACTGCGTTTATTATAAATCGGATAACAACAACAACAACCACAACAACAACAAACAACAACTTCAATTGCAACGCACGACGAATCCTTATTCCTTTTGGCTGGCACAGGTCCTGGTCCGCCCGATGAAAGCATGCAGTGTCGACACCACAATCGTTTGAAGCATCTGAGCCTGCGCCACCAGCGTAAACATCTGCACACGCACCATCAAAACAATCCCCAACACTACCACCACCATCATCACCACCAGCTGCCCACGGATTTAAAGGGTAAATGCAACAATCTCTCAATTAGTCGTGACACAACAAAACCAACAACAACAACTACTACTACTACTACCAATACCAATACCAATACCAATACCAATACCAATACCACCACCACAACCAACAACAATACCACCACCTGCAACACGCATGCCGCAACAGCCTGCGCCGCCGCCGCCTGCGCCTCAGTTTATGCATCCGCCTCCGCCTCAACATCAGCTAGAGCAAGTGCGTCGGGCGCTTGCAATGCTTGCCACGTGAGCGGCGGCAGCTTAACCAATTTATCCTCAACGCACGATGAGTCCGAGCGCGATTTTGATTTTGTGATACCGCCCGGCTGTGCGTGCGATGAATGCTATGCGCTGAGCAGCAGCTGCAGTGTCCTTGCACCGCCCAGCGCCAGCGCAACAGCCAGCACGCTAATGGCCGATGAATGTTACTCCCAGACAGCTTCCTCCATGCTGAATGCCACACGCTGTGCGATCAATACGGTAACAGCCATTGCCACCGGCAGCAGCATGAGCAGCACGGCAGCAACACCAACCGCAGCAACAGCGACTGCAGCAGCAACACCAACGACACCAACGGCAACAGCAGCAGGGGCAGGTGCAGGGGCAGATGCCGCATCTGCATCGACCATATGCTCGTCGGCTTATTTCTCAACATCGGCGCCAACTGCCAGCAGCTCGTCGCACAGCATGTCGCGCTCTAATAGCAAAAAGCTGAATAACAACACTTGCAGCATAAACAATAACAAGCTGAGCTTTCGTAGCAGCAGCAGTCACGTCAGTCAATTTCAATTGCCGCAGCAGCAGCAGCAACAGTCGCCTAAGCAGCATCTGCAACAGTTGCAGCTGCAGCAGCAGCAGCAGCAGCAGCAACCGTCGTCGCCGCTGCAATCGCCCGTAACAGATAAGTCGAATTGCGATACGGATGAGGATGTGGAGCTCGAGGACCCAAAGAGTCCGCACAGCGCCTCCTCACTCTCCGAAACATTCGACTGGTGGTTCAATAAGCCGAAGCGTAACTCTAAGAAGTGCAGGTATCTTTATCATCGCATTAACTAATCTGTAGAGCAGTTGCAACAAAAATCAAGCAAAAACCGCAAGCACCATCCAAAAATCAAAAATGCCAAATGCCAGTCATCCCAACAACTCCAGAGTTTGCAGTCATTCACAGCACTCTCACACACACAGACAGACACCCACACCTACACCGAATACACTGTAAAAAAACAAATAACAAACATGCACCTGCTTTGCCTGCGCTCTCCCTCTCTCTCTCTCTCTCTCTCTGTCCACTCTCTCTCTCGCTCATGCATAAATGTTTGATTTCATTATTGAAGATGAACCATAAAATGCAATAATAATGTATTTCTTTTTTTAAATCATCCACGCATCAACTCACATTCCACTCATCAAAAAAAAAAACACACCAAAAATGCACTCTACACTCTACACACTATACTACACGCACACACACACACACACACACATACACACACACAGCGCACAATCACAATCACATACACTTAACAATCCAAAACCAATGACATTTTGGCATCAGACATCGCCCACACCGCGCTCTAGTTATCGCTCTTTCTTCAATTCTCTTGCCGATCAAATTTATAGCAAACGTTCTACACCGAGTCAATTAAATATAAACAATGGATTTAATTTAACACCAACTCATAGATCGTCTCCAGTGAGTAGTTGTTGTGGCAGTAGTAGCCAGGGGCGTTCCAGTCCAGACACGGATCATGCCGAGCCGCCCGAATTTCCGCTGAGTCCAGGTTAGCATGCCTGGCTATATATACAGACATATATACATATATATAATATATATATATATATATATATATATATATAGTATAAAGGCCCTTGGACGTTGCTCTGTTTTTATTTCTTATTGTTTCTTCTATTGTATTTCGCTTTTACTTTCAATTTCCTTGATACTTTTCGCTTTGAGGAACCACTTGATGTACCTTGTACCTATTACTTATTCCACACACCCCCACTATTTACTATCGCTGACCATCACCAACCCCAGCAAAACCTGATATTGTTTTTGCTTACTTTTTGATTGAAGCGTTTGGATTGGTTAACTGTTATACGGTATAAGTGTTATAAACTTGACTACAGTTTATTGTTGAACACCCCACCAACAAGTCCAAGACTTTTTATGTCCATTTTCTCTGTCTCTCTCTCTCTCTCACTCTCTCTTATTTCTCAGCTGTATCTCTTCTATTTATATTTTGTAGATTTTTAGTTCACGAGCATACAATGATGGTAAATACATATACGTTTATATGTATGTATATGTGCTCTCTTTTTTATTGATTTCTATCCTTGATTTATAAATACACCAAATTATTTGTAACAGTGTAAAAGCGATTGTTGTTTTTTCAGTGTACTTCTCACCAAAATGTTGTTCTGCTGCGCAATATCATAGCCACGATTAACGCCGATTTCCATTAAGCTAAATTATACAATCACACACACACACATATACACATACCAACAGAAATTTCGTTAATTTATTTAAAAAAAATAAAAAAAAATACTTGACATTGTTATAATTTATATACTATATTTAATTTTTATTTGCCCTTAAGTGTCTAAGCATAAGCTTACTTACTAAATTAAAATAACACTAAACATACAAATCAGCTAACATTTTGTGCCGTTTAAAAATGTATTACGAAAGGTACTCGTTATTCCTTCCAACTATATACAATACCATACAATTGTTGTTTTTGTAGACACCCGCCTAGCTTTCTAGAGTTCGTAGTGCATCCAAATATTTATGTTTCTCTTCTTTATTATCTATTGCATTTAAAAGTAATTCAGTGCTGTCTTATCAACATTAGAATAGTAGAACAGATATTCAAGAATGGTACAGGAAAACTTTATACTCCATTTTATTCCGATGTATTATTGTATAGGTCAACTCAACATTGTAACAACATTAATGTATAGCAAAAAATTATAAAATTGTGTAATTTAATGGAGTTTAAACAGTCATCGAATTCAAAGAATTTGCCTGAAATCTGAATCTTGGAATTTATCGATTGACCCTCTGGGTGGGGTCCTTTAATAGTAGCTGTAATGCGCACTGAATTACTGTTAACTAGCTAGTTTGAGTTAATTGTTATTACTTATATTTAACTAATATTTTCGTTAACGCTAATTGAATTTGTTGTAAATTTACTTGTTCATTGTACATTATGTATTTACTGTAGAATTTATTTAATCATGTTTGCAAATTTTCAGCTAAATGTGTAATATTTTTTGAATATTGCTGCTTTTGTTTGTTAAGCTTGTGTGTGTGTGTGAGCGTGTGTGTATGTGTGTTTTGTATAAGTGTTTTTATATTTATATCTTTACCTTATCTGATACTTAAGAGCAATATTTATACTTACATAAATTTGTTGTTTTTTTTATTTAATAAATAACTCGGTTGTTCTGTACTAAAAAAAAACATGAAACTTGTAAAGTTTTAGATAAATTACAGCAATTTTTTTAAATTTATTTTTCTGTACTCTTAACATTATTTCGTCAATGAAATAGTTTTGCCAGTCAACTACGTAAACGAATTATTATTATTTGCAAGAGTAAACTAATCATTTAATTTTTTCTTGAATAAACAGCCGAACTACCGCAGTATTTAACGCGTTTCCAATGGGATATGGCCAAATATCCGATCAAGCAATCGCTTCGCAATATTGCCGATATCATTTCCAAACAAATCGGTCAAATTGATGGCGATTTGAAGACGAAATCGCAGGCTTACAACAATCTGAAGGGCAATCTTCAGAATTTAGAGAAGAAGAAAACGTAAGCAGGCAATTATATAATGAAGTTAATCACAATTTAGTGACTCGACTCACGCATACTCTAACCGCACACAGTGGCAGCTTGTTGACACGCAACCTGGCGGATTTGGTCAAGAAGGAGCACTTTATATTGGACTCGGAGTACTTGACAACGCTGCTGGTGATTGTGCCAAAGTAAGTAGGGGAAGGATTAACTAGATTATGTCATATATATATATATATGTACTTTCGTTTCCTTTAGAACCATGGCCAACGATTGGTTAGCCAATTATGAGAAAATCACTGATATGATTGTGCCACGCTCGTCGCAGCTCATCAAGGAGGATCCCGACTATTGTCTCTTTAATGTGACGCTCTTCAAGAAGGTCACCGAGGAGTTCAAGCTTCATGCTCGCGAGCGCAAGTTTATTGTGCGCGACTTTGTCTACAACGAGGAGGAGCTGGCGGCGGGCAAGAACGAGATGACCAAACTGATGACCGACAAGAAGAAGCAGTTTGTATGTTCGCACACTATAATTTGTTTATATAATGTGTGTAATTTGCTTTATTATTACCTTGTCTTTGATTTTAGGGCCCATTGGTGCGCTGGCTGAAGGTGAACTTCAGCGAGGCCTTCTGCGCCTTGATACACGTTAAAGCGCTGCGCGTGTTCGTGGAATCCGTGCTGAGGTGCGTCACTAGGCTATTATCCAGTGCTCATTAAATCATCCATGTGTATTTTACAGATACGGCCTGCCGGTCAACTTCCAGGCCATATTGATTGAGCCAAACAAGAAGAGCGTGAAGCGTTTGCGCGATGTGCTCAACCAGCTGTATGGCCATTTGGATGGTGCGTCAGCTGGCGGACATGTCAGCAGTGCTGATGTAAGATTAATTCGATAGCAAAACCTCCTGTACATATTTATAATTGTATATATATATTCCATTTCCTTAGAATGTCGACATACCCGGCTTGGGCTTTGGCCAATCCGAATACTATCCCTATGTGTTCTACAAGGTGAACATCGATATGGTTGAGCAAACAAAGCTTTAAGGGGCATTTCTCATGCCTCTGCATCGCACACACAGCATACACCCACAAAAAAAATAAAGATACAACAAAAAAAAAATAAAATTCAATATGCAATTTGTATTCAGCAGCAGTTGCCATTAAAAAGGGCGCTGGCTAAACTGAACAAAACTCGCAAAAAGTCTATCCTGCTCATTACTAGAAATGCATATAGTTAAAATCCAAAACAACAACACCAACAACAGCAACAGTTGCCACGCAAATAATAACACGCAAGCAAATAATAGTTTATTATAAATAATTTTAGTCATTGTTATATAATTATTGTTGTTATTTATGTTACGCGTTCAAAGAATTCCGTTCAACTTACTTTCAAAACTATAAAGAAACCCCAAGCAGCGCGTAAGAGAAGCAAAACAAAATATCACAAAAAATTTTCAATTTATGCGAAATTTATAAAACTGTATACAAGTTTATATTTTTATTTAACATTTTTGTTCTGCTTCAGTTTTAAACAGTATTTTTTTGTTATTTTTTTTCTTTGCTTGTTTAGAAAAAATAATTGTGCTTTGTTCTTTACTATAAATAAATATTTAGTTGATGAATGAATGAATGATATAGAAAAGATTAACACGTAGCTAAAATTTAAAACATTGTAACTAATCGAGCCGAAACTTTAATTTGTTTTTTTAGTAGCACTACAATATTATTAATACAATAAATAATTGATTTACTTGTTTTGAAAATGTATTAAATCTTGTCTTGTTTTTTTGCTTTTGCTTTTTTCTCCGGTATCAGTAACTAACCCAATTGAAACCAACTAAATCAACTGTTAAGCAAAAACTAAACATATAACTTAATTATAAATGGTGTCGCAAATAGTTTCATATAGCATAAAAACCCACTAAACAACTATGCAATTGGATTTCCTTAGAAATACAAAACCTAAAACAAAAGTATTGTATTTATAAATGTTGCCTAAATATCGAGAGTTAATTAACGCGCATGTATCGCATACAAAAACAAATCCAAACGCTATGATAAAGCTGAGAAACTGTTAAGCCATTATATTAAAGCTGTGTGCAATCCTTTCCAAAATTTGCATAAGCAGAACAGTACGAGAACGAGATACTTCAAACGCGCCATGCTGAAGAACCCCCAATATAAATAAATATACATACATATATACTATCTATACATACTTATACCCAATTTGTTCGACTTTTAATTGGATTTAAAGAAGAACTTTATGCACTAAACTAATGAGGAAAGAACAATAATATTTGTATGTAAAGTAAAGTTTAATGTATTTTCAATGTTTGCTACTGTTACAACAAATCTAAATGTTTAACGAAATAAGAAAAAAAACAAACAAATCAAAAGCCCAAAAAAAAATGATAAAAGTGAGACAAATGCAGTATCTTATTAATATATATTTTAAATTTATGCATTATGCAAATATGTAAATGTCATTGCGTTATATAAGGTGCCGTTAAGCCATCCTTGTAAATAATTATAAAGAAAGAAAGACATTCCAACATTGTTTGTTTTCACTTGCCCACAGATCTGCGCTAGAATAGGAAATCTAAAACGACATAAACCCCAGCCCATTCAGAAACAGCAAAGTACGTCGACATCGAAATTTCTGTTCTTATTATTTAGATGAACTTTACACAACTTAAAGCTAAACTACGACAATAGTTAAACACGTATATTAAAATCTTAATCCACATAAGTATACATATAATCTAGAAATGCTTCATTTCCGATTCGATGCTAGAAACATTCGAGTTCTGCATAAGCTTGATTTTCATGGCCGCTGTGGCGCCCACCGCCTGCTGCAGAATATTGGGAGGCTTTGGCTGATTCTTGTCCGCCTCATACTGGGCTCGATGCAAGCGCTGCCGATGCTTATACATGTTGGCACTGCAGAAGAAGGTCATCGGACAGTTTGGACACGTATAAAGAACTTCACCGGTGTGCGTGGATGTGTGCTCCTGTCGAGTGAAGGATTACGTATTAGTTGGGATTGAGTTGGAGATGTTTA
Source organism: Drosophila maculinotata (assembly GCA_035045305.1). NCBI lineage: Eukaryota > Metazoa > Arthropoda > Insecta > Diptera > Drosophilidae > Drosophila > Drosophila maculinotata. The sequence goes on from JAWNPD010000387.1 coordinate 14,790,263, forward strand.
TGCAAGAGCTCACCTTTAGTTCTTGGGGTCGTTTGAATGCTTTATCGCACATGGTGCATTTAAATTTGCGCTCGCATTCATGGCTGCATAGAGAGAGGAAAATTGAGTCACAAATATTATCACTATACATTTAAAATTTGTATGCATTACTTATGATAAATATGGCGGCGCAGAGCGCGTGCATTTGGTGAGATCTTGCTGCACACATGGCAACGATGCTCTCCGGCACTTTCCACGTGTATGCTCTTCATGTGCTGCTTCAGACCGGTCATGCCCTTCAGCCACGCACCGCAGATCTGGCACTGCTTCAATTCGGGCTGCGGTCGCGGCGTGTTTGAGTGCATGAGCTCCAGATGCTTCTTCAAAATGATTTTGGTGCGCATCTGTTTGCCGCACTTGTCGCATATAATGATGCTCTCCGGATCATGCATGGAGCTTATGTGATTCTTCAGCTTGCGTTCAGTCAGGAATCTGTGAGAGAGAAAGGACTATATATAAATTGCTGCTGATGCGTGAGATCACTTCTCATACTTTTTGCTGCACTCTGTGCACGTGAACTTGAATTCAGATTTGGGCACATGTTTGTTCAGCTTATGGTAGTCAATGGCCGTTTTGCTAAGGAATACCTTTGAGCATATATCGCACTCGAAGGATATCTTGGCTACGTGCATTTGTTGATGCGACTCCAAGTGCCGTGAGTTTTGGAATGCCTTTTCGCAGGTGGTGCACTTAAAGTGATCCGGATTCCAGTGCACCAGCACATGCTCGGCGAGCACCTTCCGCTGTGTGAACTTTCGACCGCAGCAGATCATATATCCCGGATCCACTTGATGTGTGAGGCGATGATGGCGCTGCATTTCCGTAAAATTGTGGACCAATAGATTGCATATGGAGCACGGCAGCACTTCGCTGAAGAACTTGGCAATGATGCTATCGAATTCCTCCTGCTGTTTCTTGCGCTGATCTAGCAATTCACGGGACATGCGCACCCTCGGCTCCGACGGCTTCGCACGCTTCCTATATCTCTTGGGGCGCACTGGAGTACGCTTCGGTATGACGGCAAACTCGCCCTCGTCCAAAGAAAAGTCGGAATCATCATCGCTCTCTGAACTATCCTCGCTGCATATGTCACCGCACTCGACGTATTCTCCCTCATCGGGAAAGCTCGAGAAATCGCAATCCTGTTCCAGATCACCGTCGCTAGAATCGGCAGATTGCTCCGCTTTTAGATTTGTTTCTAAATTAGCAGGCGTTTCAGCTGGCGCTTCATCTGGGGCTTCCTTTAGGATTATTTCCGTTTTGCGTGGTCTTCCGCGCCGCTTTTTTGGTGTCTCAGCGGCCGCATCATGATTGATAACCTCGAACGACTCCACATTTGGAGTTTCCACCTCCGCCTTGACGCGCTTGCGCAAACGTCTAACTGGGTTATCAAGATTGACCGCTTGATCCAGCCTGGTCGTGCTCTCAAGCACCTCAATCTTGGGCAACTGTTCCAACTCATGCTCCTCGATCTTAACCTCCGGATAAAAGAAATTGCGACCATTCAGATCGGTTTGTTTTTCCGCTTCATTGAAGTTCCCCTGGTTCAAAGGATCATCCTCCATGAACAGCACCTTTGTCTCCCGCAACGAGCACTGTGCGGCGCTAACAAACTCATGCAGCGTATCGAATGCGGAAAGAGTGCTCCAGCAGCTGGAGCAGATCTTCCGCGTCTCGCCGCTACTCTGCTCCTCCAACTGCATCTGAAAATGTTTATTAATTATTTGAACCACATTCAAGTTTATTCCCTTTGTTGAGTAGATATCCAAATAATCGACCAGGGTGGGGGGATTCTCCTCCAGGCATAGCAAGCATGTATCAACTACTGGTGCATCTAATTGAAACAAATTATATATAAATACAATTTTTTTTTTATTATTGCTTGTACTTAAAAACTTACCCATGGTTTAAATACATATATTCAAACTCATTTGTTAAAATGTACTTTGCTTTATTTTTGTGTCCTCGCGTAACTGCTTGCTCTTTTAAGAACTTTTACTTTCGTTTTAGATTTGTTTCTTTTAAATAATTTGTAGTTTTATATTTTCCTGTTGAGACCCATTTGTGGTGGGCGAGCGATAGGCCGCCGATAAGTGCAGTGCTGTACAGCGCCTCACTGGTAACGAATTGGTTCACAATGGTAAATTAAACAGCAACTCCAATGGCATCGATAGCATAAAAACATATCGAATATCAACAAATACAATTTGTTTGCATAAAAGTGGAAAATAACTTAAGACAAGTGAGCTAGCTTAGAGCCGGAGGGTTGGCCAAGCTAAAAATAATAGTTAATATGTACATATAATGAGACTCAAACTTTGCTGAATTGTTAAAAATATCCAAATTAACCTGTTTATGAAATAGTCAAATATTTAACAAATTATCAGCGATCTACAATGTCGAACATAGAAGAAGTGACGGTAAGAATGCATAGACTGTTTTGAAATCGTATATAAAAATCGTAATTAACTTCAACTTTTTCTTCTTAGGTTATAAAAAACAAATGCAGCGTGTTAAAAGATAGAAAAACATATTGGTATACTGTCAGCGAGATTAGGGCAGAAGGGGCGTGTCCCAGCTGCGGCAGGTCCATTGAAAAGTTTAAAAATATAACAGCACATGTTAAGCGCTGTTTTAGTATTAGGAAAATCGGACCCGTTTACAGACTGCACGGCTATGTGGAATGTAAATGTGGACTGTTAATTGCCGACAACTCCAAGGCACAAAAGCTGCATGTTTGCATGGTAAGTGAACAGTTATGAATACAGTCGATATATCGGTTATATGCAATGGCTATAATGCAGCAATGTTTTTGCAAATAAACGATAGCAATCTGACTATGCCAAAAAAACGCTGAGCCGATGGGACGAAATTATTGGTACAGTAGTCGCTATGGCCCAACTCACAGTATGGGATATTTTCTTATAAAGTATTCTTATTGAGTTTTTCAATATAGCCAGTATATGCACATAATCGTTTCGTCATATATCGGATACTATATTTGGTTTTTAAAATAAATAAAATTCTAACATTTTTTTTATAGGGAGAAGTTCCAGCATTTGAGCCAGATTTATCATTTTTACGAAACACTGCTCCGACAGATCAGCAGGTTGAGAATAAAGGACGACCAGTGAGCTCCCACCTGGAACGAGAGCTGCTGCAGCCAAAACCGTGGATACGTAATTTTGTGTCTCCATTTAAGTTGGTTAGAGAAAATATTCATGAAAGTCCAAAGCCGGAACATCGTGTAAGGAATTTCGATATGCCAGCATGCAACCAGGAGCCACAGAATGTCAGTGTTTATAATATAAGCTCGAATAATGGCACAATTTCGGTAACAGGAGAGCCGACGAAATTGTTGAAACAGAATGTAATAATGATAAGAAAACGAGCTCTACGACTGCCAAGACTCCAAAATGACAAATATAGTTAGAGAGTGATTTTCCAAAATTATACATTTATACTCCCCAATATGATTGTAAATTAAAACGAAGTAATTTTTATATGTAATAAATAAAAATAATCATTTATTATATATGTATGTATTTGTAAAATTGGTTTACAACTTATATTGCTTAGCTTTTTATGAAATACAATAATTTGCACAATTACAAAAAACATCAAATGCGACAATATCTACGTATGTATAGGTTGTGTAAAGTTTATGCATTAGTTTCGTATAGTACCATACAATATATAAGTATTATATTGAATAGCTTTTATCGGGTAAAAATTTCTAGAAAACTACCAAAAAACTGGCTAAGATTTCAGCTGTATATGGTTTATGTATGTATTTTTCATTTAATTGTAGTTTCTTACGCTTGGTCTGGGCTGGGCGGTCCTAAAGTTGCAATCATGTATATTTGTTTTGTGTATCCACGTTGTGCGTAGTTGAACTGTCTTCTTGGTGGCCTACAACATGGTGGTCACATGTGGCAAGTCTGCTGCAATGAGATTCCTATCCCTACAAATCTACTTAGCAGAAATAGTTGGCGAATTTTTGATAGAATAGATCTAATTTTGATTTAGTTGATAAAGAGATTTTGATTTGGCATATATGTATGTATGTAATATGTAATATATAGTATATAGTATGAAGAGAATGCTAAAGCGTGTTTATCGTTTGTGGTGCTACTGACAACAGACATTTTTGATGTATCCAATTTATAGATTGCGCACAGCTATGTTATCTGTTATGTTTTGTAAATGTGTATGCGTCGAGAGAACAAGACAAGAAAACATAAGCCTTTGAATAGAACACTGGCTGTGCCATGGGCGTTGGTGTAGACATGACGCGGGCGTGGGCGTGGGCGTGGCATGGCTGTCATCTTAAATGCGTTCGGTGACGTATACTTTGGCGGACGCTGGCGCGTTGGTCCTTCGCACGGCAAAGGTAACGATGATGCCAATGACGATCAGTGTGATGCCCATCGCACTCGTTATATAATGCTCGATGAGTCGATTTTCCGCGCTACAAGTAGTACAAAAAATAGTTATTAAGTGTTTGTACTGGTGTTACCAGCTCTTGACCATATATTTTATGGCTAAAACACTAAATCCGCTTCATCTCTATCAATCTGTTAATCTGTACTGTAATGTGATATTACAAATAATTCCTATATATATGTTTTGTAAAATTAATAAAAAGCAGAGAGCTTTACGTATTTTAATAGATAACTTTCTACGATTGAGCAACTACAGTTTTACCCGGAAATTATTTTATTTTCTTAATTTTTAGGAATATTTTGCCAAGTCAGTCCCTTATTTATGATCATTATGATCTGACTTACAAAAAAAGCTAGACAAAAGCGTAATTGGCCCCGACTTACCTCAGGCTCGGATCCTTGGCAGTTTCGCGTTCCTTCTCAATGATGCCGGTGACGGATGTGGCAATGGCCAGCCAGAAATTGGCCAATCCCATGCTGGCGTGAATGGGCACCATGGCCGAACGGCAGCTGTACGTCTTATTTTCACAGCATAGCATCACCAGAAAGCTAATGGAGAACGGATTTAAATGAAGCCAGGTAATTACGAGTTGGAGATGATAAAACACCCACCTGAAGAAGCCAATCACAAATTGCAGCACAAACATGCCCATTGTCACGAATCCCAGCCACGAGTGCAGACTGTAAAAATTCACCTTTTGCAATGCATTGTGCGAGTCAAAGACGGAGAGGAAGCCGAGGGCAATGCAGGGTATCGCGACGGCATGAAAGAACATGTGAATCAGTTTCACATAGATGTGCTTCACGCAACGGCAGAGTCGATAAATTAAGATGGCTGCAATCGAGACAGATAGACAGACGACTTATATTAGCTAACCATGCAAATGTCAAAAGTTGTCTGCACTTACAAAATCCAGAGAGGGTTACGAAGCCGGCAACCATTAGAATGGGATGCAGGTTGAACTGCTGCAGTGGTCTCTCCGACCAGGCAAAGCCGCCGCGATAGAACATTACCCAGAAGAGTGTTAGGATTAGAACACCCACCAAAAGTATTGTCGATAGTATGACAATAAGCAAGTATTCACACCAGGAACAGCAGTTCCAGGCATTATCCGGATCCTCCTCATAGCGTCTGTGAATACAAATCAAATATTTGAAATATATTAAAAAAAATGCTGGATTTTCATAATAATTACTTAATTTTGAACAGCATGCGATTCAGTTTGTCTATAAAACTGGTATCAATCATGTCCATTTTGGGTCAATATTATATAAATTATATCTGAACTTTTGAGTATTATAATATTAATCGTTTATTTTTGAAAGACATTTTAAGTCTTTATTACATAATTGCAGTTTTAGCCCAGCAATTTACAAGTCTTGAGTTTCTGAGTCGTAACTCTGTCTGTCTGTCATAATTAGGTAAATTTCTCTTGGACTAATTGTGGGTTGAGTGTGCTACTAATCGGCTTAATTGATTTATAAAGCAACTATTTACAGAGCCAACAACAAAGTCACAAATTGGAATCACTGTGCGAGGTTAAGAAAGCTCGCAATTATCTAATTTACCCCGACCAAATGTAATTACAAGACAGGCTCTATCATCGTCATTGTATCTCTGTGTTTGCCACAGTCCGTTACATATATGTATATATATATATATTTAAGAAAATCATAGAAGCAGCACTACATTCCGGACTATTTATGGGAGGTTATTTAACTGCTTACTTTTGAAACGCCTTACGTTTCTTTGAGGTCTTGCTATCTTTTAATAAGTTCACTAGAACATTGCCCATTTAAATTTATTCAGATTTATTAAAACACTTAAAAAACCAAATATATATTTTTTTTTTTTTGCTTTTTTTTTGTTGTTTTTTTTCATACAGACAGCAGATGAAAAACTGACAAGGCTTGCCTTGTTCTTTATTTGAATGCAGTAAAAACGCCAAATGTGATAATTCCTATGTTCTGAGTGATTGGTTTTCTAAAAAGTTAAAGTCCAGCTTCTTTAATTGAATATAAAAAAATATGCAAAATACTCAACTGAAAATTATAGTAAACTAGAATATTACATTTTACTATCATTTTCGGCCAGTTATGGTATACAAAAGAGCTTTGCCGAGAGAAAAAGATACTTTTTTCACTCAGTTAAAAAACTAACATTAGGGTAAATAAATGATTATGTTGAAATAATAATTTGTGTAAACTTGTAAATGTTTGGAGAACTGTTTCGCATAAATCATTGCAATGTTAATCAATAGATATATTCCAGATATCTGGTAGCATTGATCTCTAATAAAACTTAATAAGTTTGCTTTAGATTTTTGATATTATGCTGCTCTCAATAAAATGTAGTTCATCTGCAACTCGATGCTAATTAAATATGCCTCTCGTATCATTTTCAACATAGATTGCGTGAACTGCTGTTGCTGCTGATCAAATGACAAGTGGCAAATGACAAATGACAAATGACATTTGATGGGTATATACATACATATAAATAATAATAATTCCATAGCGATGATCTCAGTGGCATCACAGCTTTTTGGGCAGTGCCTGTGGGATTTCTCACAGTGGTACACACAATGGAAATTCAATTCAAAGAGCAGCTGTCAAAAGTGTGTAGAGATAAACAGAGACTTCAAAAGGGGGGTGCTATGTTGGGGAGGGGCACAGCTCCCTGTTGTTGTGGTAATTAGGCACATTGCTGTCGGCCAACGAGCCGCTTAATCATTCCCAAGTGCAGCACTTTGAACGAACGGATTTGCGCTGCGGTTGCACTTGAAATGACAGCAACAATTCCAAACGAAAGCCAAACAAAATTATTATTTAAATTAATAGTGCGCGCAGCTGAGAAATCGCCAGCTGAGTGATAATGAAAGCAAAAGACAAAGCAATAAAAAACAACTGAGAGTAATCGATCGCGAACTGTCTCGACCAGCAGATACCCTGTACGCAGAGTTTAAATATGAATTGCGATGGTCAAAATATTTGTAGGCAGCAAAAGTTAAGATTCTTTTTGATCGTTAGTATTATGCACAAATATATATTTAAATATTATAAAACTGTTATAGTCTTTGAGCTGCACATATTTACTGGATGAGTAGATGTCTGCTTCTGGCTTATACAGGGTATAACAACTTTGTATAAACAGCATAATTAAACACGCACTTTCTCAGCTGCTGGATGGGGTGGGGGGGGGGGGGAGTGATTTAGTTTGTGGGTACTCTATTGTATCACTTGCAACATTTTATAATAAGCGCTTTAATTAACATGCGCCGAGGCATCCGTCTGACCGATCGACCGATCGCTCGTCCAACTCTGCCCCACTGACGCCACTGTTGTTGTTGTTATTGTTGTGTTGTTGTTATTGTTGTTAGGCTGACAATTTCATTAGGCGCGGGCAGTCTGTGAGGCAGACCGCAGACCGCGATGTCAATGAACGGTCGTTGCAGCAAAACAAACAATTTGTATACATACATATATACACCATATGTTAGTGTGTGTAAGGCAGGGTGCAGTAAGGGAAGGGGGGGGGGGCTTCTACTGCAAGCTAAGGCATTTAGCTTTCAACACATTGCACAGACCGCCGCAGGCTGCTAACGCGAGAGGGGTGGGGTGGGGGTGGGGGTGGGGAAGGGGAAGGGGAAGGGGGATGGGTGCTAGCTAAAGTAGCCATTTGCTTTAACACACATTTCACTTGCCGCTGTGCCCCAAGTGCAGCAGCTGCAGCAACAACAACAAAAACGCACAACGACTACAAATTGTTGAAGTAAAGTAAGCAGCCGAAGAGGGGAGGGGCTAGCTGCAAGCTGCAAGCTGCATGCAGCTGTATCTGTATCTGTGTATCTGTATCTGCATCTGTGTATCTCTTTCACTTTTTAACTGGCTGCTGCTACTTGCAGCGGCATGGGAAAATTTCGCTAAAAGCTTTTGCTTTTGCTGTGGCTTGCCTCAAAAATCGCAACTCGTTTAACATAGCTGCGGCAAGTTGCAAGTTGCAAGTGCGCCTACGAGTTTGACGAAAAAACCTGAACCTGAACATGAACCTGAACTCGTAGCTGCAGTTATAGCCATATACTCATATACTCATATACTATATACTATATGCAGCTGATTTAATGCCGCTTGCTGCTAATGGGTCAGCAACAAAATTTGAGGCTGTTGACACTGCGCCCACAACAACAACAACAACAACTACAGCCGCAGCAGTAGACATAACTGCAGACTGAATGGTGCCTGGCCTGGCTAATGAAGGAAAGCGACAATCCTAAAGCTGGCAGTTCTTTAACCGCATCAGCAGCACAATTTTCATAGGGAAAGCAGTCACACTTTTCAGCTGATATTATTTTTTATATATATATTTATTTGTAAACTAAGGAGTTGAGTACTTAAATAAAAGTGACCTGATGCGACAAACCCTTAATAAATTAAGGTATAAGAGGTAAGCAAGGTATAAGAGTAAATGTTGTACTAGTACCAGTTACAGTTATCAATCGAAAATTGGAAAGATTATTAACAAACTTAAATATTTATAAAAATTATAAATTGGTATAATTTTAAAATCATTAGATTAGATTACTTTCCTTATTTTTTCCTATTCAATTAATTAACAATTATGATTATAATATTATAAACCATATGTGTATTATTATTATTGAGGTTAAATTATTAATTAATCTCCGGTGCTATATATATTTTAAAGCAATTGGCTTGTATTCAAATTAAAAAATTTCACTGGGTATTCAGAGAATTTATTATGCTTCAAGAGTTACTAAATAACAGACAAAATTAAACAGAATAAATAAGTATGTTTTTTTTTAATTCTTAAAATTTAATTTAAGCAAATAAAAAATTATTTTGTCGATTTGTTTTTATGTACTTTATAATTGAATTTGCTAAATGACGATTTCCATTTTTTGACAATTTAAATTTCTGAAAATTTGAATTTGATAGGGACTACTGTATAACTAACATGTTGAGCATCAGCCCTTAACTAGCTATTTAACTTTTTATCGATAAGATCAAGTTATTGTCATTGCTGATAGACATAAAGATACAAATGTGTGTGAAGTGCACTGCAAACAACTCTGCCATAATTAGAGCGTAGTTATAACTGGTCTTTAGGCATGTACATATCTCTCTCTCTTGGCAGTTAAAAGCGGGCTAATTATGGTTAAAACAGCTGATGGATGCCACTCAAAACTGGAGCGCGACTCATTTAGCCGGAGCATCGAGGTGTGTGCATCAATCAAGGCGGCATAGATATGCTACCTATAAGTAGATACAATTGTATCTGTGAGTGTTGGTTTTGGTAGCAGGTAAGTTGGGCACATTTCAATTAAAGTGCAGCTACTATAGGATGTTACAAATTACACAAGTCTAATTAAAACTTAGGCAAGTAGACATGTAACTTAATTGTAACCACAATTGCTCGCATGCATGACTGAAAATCAACCTAAAATAAAAAGAAGAAAGAAGAAAGAATGAAGAATGAAGAAAAACCGACTCCGAACAGAAGAGGCGTACACAATGTGTGTATCCTGCGGGTTAATTATGATGAAGTGTGCGTAACGAAGCTTAGCTATAAGCAGGCATATATATTAAGGGTATATGTGTGTGTGTGTTGGTGTTGATGTTGCCTTACAATGGGCGACAATTGTTTACAAGCGACGTCTCGGGCTGTTTCAATTGAAACATTTTCGTGCGGTTCCCCGTTTTGTTTAAAGAGACAAGCACACGCTGCCACAGCGGCTTATGTTTCGCCTGCATGCGTGTGTGTGTGTGTGTGTGTGCTGGTAATTGTATCTTAAAGATACAATCAAATTCGCGGTACTACAACGCGACACTCTGTGCCTGCCCGTTGTTCTGCAATTTATTCATTGAATTATTTTATTTATTTATACATATTTATAAACATTTATTTATTTATTGTTTGGAATTAAGAGCCAAGCAGCCTGACTCAGACTGACTATAGTTGCAGCCTGATATGTATCTACACTACAGCCGCCCACATTTGATCAATTTATCAATTTATATATAATATATAAACATGTGCTTCTTAGGCGGAGTGGAAAAATATCAAAATAAAAGATGCTGTAGTTTTGGAAATATTACTTTTAAAATAAATGAAAAAGTATATTTTCATTTGTTATTTCTTTCATTATTATATTCTTGTATATCAAAATATTACTTAAAAATAAAATATGTTTTAAATTAAAGTTACAACACACTTCTATCAAACCGCATGATATAAGATAAGATCTAATCTGTACTGAGAACTTATCTTTGGAGGGCAAAAAGTGTCAAAAATGCCGCAATTAGCAGCAAGCCTTGAAATGCTAATAAATTTTCTAGATGCTCATACTAATTTAGAGTAATTTCTTGTATAAACATGGGTATTATTTAATGAAAACCCTCGACGTATTTGACTTACGCTGTTGTCGTTCCTCCACGCGGCATTTTGCCCAAATGACGATCACGCATTTAGGCGAATTTATGTAAATGTGTTTTTGTTTTACTTTGAATAGCTCGGTACACGGCGTATACGCAACGGATACGTCACTGTGCTAATTTCTATAGAGATCGAAAGTTTGCTTTATGTAAAGAGCTTTCGGATTTTCCCACAAAGCATTTACAATTGGGTTTGGTTCTACAGAGAATACAAAATAGTAAGAGACAACGACTACGTAATTAATATATTTGAGTAGTCGCTAGGCGTTATACATATAAATATAAATTTATATATATTTCAATCAGACATTTAGAGAATCGACTTGCTAATCAGTGCGTTAAATTGTCAGGCACACAAAAAGCGTTCTAGAAAAATATCACATCAATAAGAAGATGCGAAAGATTCGTTTGAGTTCAGTTCCCAAACATACAGAAAGTTGCAGATACACAAGATTGCTATCTATCATCAGTCGGCATTTAATTAATGTGATTGATATGTATGCAAATGGGATTCTTCGCATTCGACAAGTCGAAACTTTCGATTTCCTAATTGATAGACAATGGCGCGCATCTTGTAACGATATAACCATATCCAATGATATGTTCAGGTGTATCTATTAAAAACCAACAAAGCAAATCGAATCCCAAAACTGACTAAAAACACTTTCTATATAAGAGCGCAAGGTTGTTGTTTATATTGTTGGCTTTTGTTCTGTAGCGCACACAAAAACACTTAAAATCAACACACACATTTGTTTTCCACACGATATTCAAATAATGCCCGGCAATCTCAACCGATCAGCAGCGAAACAACATATGAACTGAACTGAAAATGCTGCGGGACTTGTGATGGGATCTGCCAAGAGGGAGAGAAATGTTGCCACTGTTTGAGCTTTTACGGTTTTTTGAGTGACGATAAGCGCATTGCCAGTGAGAACGAATATATACACAAATTGCTAATAAAGCGAACTTTTATTAAAGCATAATCTCTACTCATTTATATTAATACATTTTTAGCGATAAATTGTACATATTTGAAATCAAAACTAACGTCATAAGTTTGCTGAGCATACAATGTTAATTTTATGTTGTGCTCAAAATGGCACTGTTAAGCTCAGAGAAAACATGTTAAGTGTGATCAAGCAAAGACACAAACCAGCAACAAGCTTCACTACATTTAAAAATAACGGATATTAATTCAAAAAATGAACTGAATTAATTAGTGGTTTTTCTTAATTATCTAAAAACAAAAGGGTTTTTTTATACGTGCTTGGGAAGTTAAGGAAGTGAACAAAGATAGATAGTTAAATTTAAATTCAATAACTTTATATAAGTTAGTTACAAAAAATGTTTCCAGTGTTGTTATCTTATTTGTAAGTGCATTTAATAGCGACTGTGACCTTGCAGTGAAGCATGTGACTATTTTTTTGACACTTTTGGTAAATATGGTAAGAGATAGGGAATCTACATCTCTGCAAATATTATAAATTAATTTAAGCAGGTAACTAAGACGACAGCTTGATAACAGTAAAAACTCTGATATCAAATATAATATGCGTACCATATAAACATATACAGAAAGAGGGGTTCCGTTGCGATATCTTAGTTAATTTGTGTCACACATTCAGTGCGTTATTAATAGCAAGTTATTATTATAAATAAAAATGAATGCTTCAGTTAATAATTGCGCACACGAACATCAATCAGAACATCTGGGAACTAATCAAACATATGAATAATAAACGAAGTTTGTAAATGCTAAACGAAACTGGGACAATGGGAGTAGGGCGGTAATTACAGGGATTAGACGGACGGACAGACAGAGTAGTCAAGTCGACAAATAGACAAACACACCCTGCTATTGGGGGTGTTCATTACACATGGATGGAAGGAAGAAAGGAAGGTTGCCAGGCGAGAGAGAGAATCACGAGAGGGCAACTCCTTGAAATTAACGAGACTCTCATTCAGTTGTTTTCGGCTGAGCGCGCCCAGAAATTACGTCGATTCGAATGAAATGAGCAAAATGAGGTTCAAAGTTAAAGCCACAACATTTGTGGGTAATTACATCAGAGTGTGGGGCAAGGCAGCTGTGAGCCAAAAAAAAAATAGAAAGGATACGAATAAGGATGTCATGCACGCGATCAACTGTTGAATGTGTGCGTGTCCTTGTGAGTGTGCGTGTGTGTGTGTTGTTGGTCAGTAAGGATGCGCCCACATTGTGTGTGTGTGTGTGTGTGTGTGTGTGTGTGATTTGCGACCTGCTCATATTAAAATAGAATTTACGACCTATCGGGCAGGATTAGGAAATTGGGGCGTAAAAAATACGAAAGGATTACGAACTTATGGGCCTCCCTGCGCCTCCCTTTGCCTCCCTTTGCCTACCTTTGCCTAGGGCGTGGCTTAAATGCTGTGCATTAATTACGCGGCGTATACGTAACGTGGGCCCCCATTGAAATGTAAATGTTACACTTGGGCCATTAGCAACGATTAATGCGTACAGTTTTAACGAGCTATTTGACGACAGCCTCGCTGACGAGGTCAAGGCACAGTTTCCACCAAGTTCCAACATCCAGCCGGAATAGTATTGTAGATGGCAATAGCTTGGTATGCCAATTGCCGGCTAGACGAATACAAATTGCTTCACTCTTCTCTCTCCTCTCTCTCCATGTGGTTTCGAATTCGGTGAGTGACACAATTTATTTAAATATTTATTATTTTTTGCTCAAATATGCGGCGAATTGTTGAAATTGCGTTGATTAGATGATGGGGCGAGTGATACTGAAACAGTGCAATAACAACATGTGCTTCCTTAATTCATCAGCCGATCTCAACAAATAGATCTCAAAGACAAAAATACACATGTGCCTAACATTTACTTATAATACCCTACAGCCAGTTGCATATATGTATATATACTATATGTAAGGTGAGATATGTGTAACATTATATATCTGTCTATTTCAATCTTGATAATATAGCTATTGATCCTGATCCTGATGCTGAATTTTTGCCACAATCTGTTTTATGTATATCGTTTTGATAATATATGTTATTTAATATTACCATAATTATTTTTTGATATTATTTTTATTTTATTCTAATTTTTAACAGTTTAACTGAGCATTGTTAAACTTGTAATTCAATAAACTAAAAATATACAATATGGAAGGGATCGGAGTAGACTTTAATATACTACAAAAGGTATAAAAATGATAGGAAAACTTCAAGATGAACATTAATTGCTAAAATAAATTGTAGTACTTAAAGTTGAACGGATCAACAAAATTTGCACTCACTTTTCATCGGGTGGCGGTGGCATTTCAATGCCATTGGGCGTTCCGGGCGGCGTTTTCTCATTTTCCATGATGGCCAACGGGGGCAGGGGACTCACCGAATTGCTATCCATGTGCAAGCAATCAATTTTAATAGTTGCTTGCTGCCTGTCAAAAGGATAGAACGTTTCAGTTTTTGATTATGTGTGTTTGCTACGAGTATCAAAATCCGAGCACAACTCCAAGCCAAACACCATAAATGCCAGCAGCCACATCAGCAGCTACGGGTCTGCCCGCACTTTTCTCTTTTTCTTTTCCTTTTCCATTTGTAGAGCTCATAAAAATGTTTTCCATAATATTTAGTAGCAGCTAAAATCTGATTGTGTAGTGGCGAACTGTTGCTGACAGAAGCGGACGCGGACGCGGAGTCGGAGTCCGACTCGGATGCGGATGCGCCTTTCAGAAGGGACGGACTGACTGGATGACTGACTGACTGGATGACTGACTGACTGAATGCCGTGTGGGGGCGAAAATCTCGACTGGCTGCGGTCGGACGGCTGTTCGCTCTTGATGAATAGCGGCGCCGTTATATGCCACGCTTTTCATTACGTAGCCGTCATCCACATAAATAAGTACACACACACACACACACTCACACACATATGTATATCTGAATGGAGCTGCAATCTGTGGCAGATTGTTATGAATACGCCAATGAATCCGAGTGCTGCCGATAACTGATCCGATTTTCTTCAACACTATTCCCTGCTCATTTGGGCCAACAACAATATTTTTATGCCAAAAATGGAAATTGAGTTTTATTTTCGGATATGCACTGAAAATGCTCGTCATATGTGAGGCAGCAGCGGTAAAACTGCGGCATCAACATATTTGCCAGAGTGCATTGCACTTGAGCTGCAAATCAGACAAAAATAACTGAGGGCACTTTGACAATGTGATGACGTTCGTAACAGTTAGCAATCTTGAAATATTCTTCAGCTGAACTAACATATATTCATTTTACTGATGAACTAAACTGATTCTCAAGGATTTATATAGAAAATTATATGGAATATTATAGCTATGAAAGTGTGTATATTTACGAGCAGTAGCTGTAAAATATAAAATAATATAATATAATGTTAAACCTTCACAATTGCTTAGTACCACAACTCATGTAGATATATATAAAATCTAACATTTTCTTTCGATTTGTAAATACAATAACCATATTTAAATTCACACCACTTTCAATAAGTCTTAATTTTTTTAAATTCAATATTATATATTGTACTCTAACTAATAAAATAAATAAATAATATGAGCTCTAAGCACCTTTATTTCAATGCCTAGATAAAGTAACATATAGCTATGGTTCTGATAAAGTTAATAATAATTGATAATTCACTATCAGATTATTAATATATATTATACTAAATAATTATTAAAACAAGTCCAATAATCGTCCGTAGGGCTAAGCAAATAATTTAATAAATTTAATTTAATAAAATGTTAATTTAATTATTAGATTACATTTTCAAAACTTGTTAGTCTCAAAGAAATGAAGTGAAAATGCATCAAATAAATACAAATACAAATACACATATTTAATAAAAGGGCATTCAAGTTTCGGTGCGGCAAAGCTTGCGACTATTTCTTTCTTTTGTTTGTTATTGTTGTGCGCTGTGGCAGACGTAGCCGACGTGTAAAATTGACTATCATACGTCCGAGTGCGTTGTGCAGAATCGAAGAGAGCGCCAATTTCCGACAGCAATGTCGCTTGTGCCACAGATTGAGTGAGACTGTGTTCCTGCCCCACACATGCACACGCACATACACACACACACACTGACGCACACATACAAGCAGAAAACCAATAATTATACCTAAGTACATATACGTATGTTCTATTTATTGGCAGTTCATTGAACTCGGCCAGGAGACATTTGATGGACACTTGAATGCATTGGAAATGCTGTCGCTATATTCATTCAGCTTGCTTTTAATTCATGCCTTCGATTTGCATAACTGGCATGTGTCCATTTCTCACGCTGGACTTGGACAATGGACAATGGACAACTGGTGTAGCCATCCTGGAGTGTCCCTTTTCGAATTAACTTTCCGCTTTGTTTACTTGTACTTTATTTGTGCCAAGCCACTTTTCCAACTTACAAATTGTTGATCACCCCCATGTTTATCGCCTTGTGGCACCATTTGACTATTACTTACTAAGGAGCCACTTTAATGCCACCCTCACAAGCCTTACAAATGTAGTGGAAATATGTATCTTTATCTTTCGAATTGATATACATGGATCATATTGATTTCTATAAAAACGGCAGTTTAAAAATGTAGACTTCAAATATATTTTAGATTTTACCCAGCTATGTTTTAATATGCCATCTTTGTATTCATTATACATATTTAAAAAAATAAATAATAAATAAAATAATAAACAGAAAAGAAAAAGTAAAAGCTATAGTAAATGAAATCGTTAGATCTACAGTTTCCAAGAGGAAACACGCATAGTATTGCCCGTTTTAATTGACAACTACGCCGTAGTACTTCATTGCGTGAGGGAATTTTAAGATAGCTTATTGTCTGATGCCCTAATTGTTGAGCCCACATAAGCACACAAATATCTTATACTATCAGAGCAGACCCAATTTGATATAGGAAACTGCACATTATGCAATACAGCGTAACTGTTTCCGGATCCATATCTGAATACAATAACAAATCATGCAGACGAAAATTTATTTGGAAATGTTTGCCGGATACGCATTTTAAGTTGCTTTTGTTTCAATTTTTACTGCATATTTATTATGCATTTATGCACAAATTTAATTATGTATGGTAAAAACACACCGTTTCTTTTTTTTGTAATTTCTGAAATTAGTCTGCGGCTTTAGAGAGTATATTCTGAATGCAGGCACAACTGAATAATCCGATTAAAAATTGTTTTGAATGTGTATTATCAGTTTTTTTTTTAGACCCACCCACAGACATACACATACATACACACATATACACACACAACACATATACTAGAGATGGAAAAATGAAAAATGATGGGGTTTGACGGAAACGGTTTGGAGGTCCGGAGGTCCGGGCAATCGGAATTGTTGTTGTTGCTTTTGATGCTGCTGCTGCTGAATATGTTGTTGTTGTTATTGTTGTTGCTGATGCTGCTGCCAAACAATACAAGTAATCATTCCTCTTACTACTAACCTACCCCAAGTTTTTCTACAGTGCGCAATGCAAACTAGCAATCCAAATCAAATGATGTTTTACTGATTATAGCAATTCATTCAGTAAATGCTCACAGTAAATGTATTCACTTATTTTATGCTCTACAAATTTGATTTACTTCCGAGCTATAATTTATTTTATCATTTAAGCTAAATATGCAAACGCACGATGCAACAAAAAACTGGAACCGTTATGGAAAACGTATATATGAAAACGCCGCGCCGTCTGCTCGCCACGAATGCTGCGACCGAACTAAATTGTCTACCGGCGGCGGCAAGCGAACGGACCGACGAGCCGGCGACATCGAAATATTTGTTGTAGCTGGGCGGCATTTCGGCAGTCGACGCAGCTTCGTGCGTTGTTGAACAGTGGGACAAAAGAAATTATATTGAACATGCTATTGAGCTCAGTGGGGGGAGTCGTGATAATAGCATAGCACTTGATGTATGTATGCCCAGAGACTAATCCCTTTATACTACGGTATACTACGGCTAAGTATATAAAGATACATCTATGTAGTAGACAAAACACATTCTGCGTATTTTCAACATCTCTTAAACCTCTCGAACTTGAGTTAGGAATCTCAATATATTGTATTATTACCTAAAATAGTTCATCCTGACTGATTGTATGACTGGTGATCAGCAAAC
The DNA here is from genome assembly GCA_035045305.1 of Drosophila maculinotata. NCBI lineage: Eukaryota > Metazoa > Arthropoda > Insecta > Diptera > Drosophilidae > Drosophila > Drosophila maculinotata. The sequence continues at coordinate 14,808,374 of JAWNPD010000387.1, forward strand.
ACCTTACACGTTAAGGACTAGAAAGCTAAAAGTTTCCATTAATAACTTAAGATTGTGTTAAAAAATGTTTAAGCTACTTTTTCGGCTCCTCAATTGGCTTTAAGCAGCAGCTTAAAAATCTATGTCAGCCATGTTTAAGAAATGTTACTCAGAAATTGGTAGAAAATACTACTTTTATCAACTTTTGACCAATTTCCCATGTCAGGAAATTGGGTAATAATGCGAAACTATCTACCTCAGGCAAACACGGATATATAGTATTATTTCTTTAACTAATTTGAAAATCAGTAATCATATTTTTTGAGTCTTTAAAATAGTTTTATTTCATATCTAGTCAAATAAAATGAAAGCTCACAGTTCTTAGTGTTATTTATATTGATACAATTAGTAAATTCTCTTTGATTTCTGTATTAAATTAAAAGAGAAAATTTAAAGTTCCGATAAGTTTTATTTGGTTTATGAATACATGTATAGACAAAGAAACTTAAACGAATAACTAAAGTACGCAGCTCTAAGCTTACTTGGAAAAACTCTTTCAATTGACAATTGCGTAACAAGTACATATAAATTGAAAAGTCACAAAAGTTACAATAGTAATTAAATACATATTATTGTCATTGGTTTCTCAATAGTATCTGTATTCCAGCACAGATCTTCGAATGCTTATCTAAAAACAAAAGTACAAATGCCGCCTATATATTGACTTTTGATCAAAGAAGAATAAATATGTAATATTTTGTATATAATATATAGTATATAGTATATGATATATATGTATATATGGTATGTATGTTTGTTGGATCTAAGTTACAATTTAAGGGACTCGATAGCTAACTAGAACTGTACCTAAATGTTTAGGCAAATAATTTAAGCGAGATTCTACAGGTATGTATTTATATATATATATATATATATATATATATTATTGTCAACGAGCCTCCGCCTGGATACGGGAAACTGGCGTTTAGAGGCCCGGTTTGGTTTTGTCCACGCTGGCCAGGCTCGCTATGCTGCCTGCCTCCGAGGATGCGGGACTGGCGCTCCTGGGCTCAGACTCCGAGGGTATTGGACTGATAGTGCCACTGTAAGCCTCACCAGTGGTTGTATTGCAGGGTATCTCCTAGAATTAATATTAAATGTTAGTTGTTGTTGCTTTTAACTTTTAACTTGTATCTTTAAAGTTTAAACTGACCTCATCGGCTTCTGTTTTAGTGGTCACCGCCTCGGGGACACACTCCTCCGGTGCATCCTTGGCGTTCTCGGCCCAGCACTTAAGGAAGTCCACGACGTCCGTGTGATTGAAGTTCTCGGCCTCATCGACGGGCAGATTGCCCCAGCGATCCTTGGGATTGTGTGGCACATGGCACTGCTCCAGCAGAAACTTGACGCACTCCAAGTGACCCTCCGAGGCGGCCAAGTGGAGAGCAGTGCGACCATCATAGTCGGCCAAAGTGATGTCCATGCCAGAGAGGCGATGGCGACGCAGAGCTGTGACATCACCGCTGGCGGCGGAGAACAGCAGATTGACTATGGAGAGGCCCTTGGTTTCGTAGCGATGCTTGCGCGGATCCTTCTTGTTGGACAGATGCTTCAGGTTGTCGTACCGATGGAAATTGAACATGCTGACCAGCTCCTCGCAGAACTGCAGACCGCGCACCGTATTGCCCAGATGATCCAGCGGTGGCGACCAGGCAAAGATGCCCATCACGTTTGGAATGACCAGCATCATGCCGCCGCTGACGCCTGACTTGGCGGGCAGGCCCACCTTGAAGGCGAACTGACCCGAGTAGTCGTAGGTGCCGCAGGAGTGCATGATCGACAGCACATCCCGGATGACCTCCGGTCGCATGACCTTCTCCTCGGTGGTGGGACAAATGCCGCCATTGGCCAAACTGGCGGCTATCACAGACATGGCCTCGCAGTTTGTCTCCATGGAGCAGCACTGAAAATAGTAGTCCATCACCTCCTTGAGGTTCGTGCGCTTCGGGAAGCACTTATTCTCGCGCATATAAAAGCCCAAAGCGTAATTCCGATCCGCTGCCTCGCGCTCGGAGAGAAACACAGCGTTATTGAAGCCAATGTACTCGCCGCCGGAGAGGCGCTTGAACCAGGTCATGGTGTAGTCAAAGATCTCGGCGGAGGTCATGTCCGGCTTCACTAATGCGTTCATCAGAGAGCAGGTGAGTATGGCGCCAGCATTGATCATTGGATTGTGCGGTTTCTCTGTAAAGAATTATGCGATTAGTAATGCATGACCAGGATGGGATCACTGCGAGTTCACTTACTGTTCTGATCCAGCACCAGTTCATTGAAATTGCGACCGCTGGGCTCCTGGCCGACAAAGGAATGCACCACCTTGGGACCGAGCTTCTCCAGCGCTATGGCATAGGTCAGCGGCTTGCTGCAGCTCTGCAGGGTGAAGGGCTCCTCGACGTCGCCAATGGAGAAGCGCTGCCCGTCCACGGTGCATATGCTGAGGCCCCAGTTGTTGGGATTATAGCGCGCCAGCTGCGGAATGTAATCGGCCATTTTGCCCATAGTATTGCTCTTGCAGCGATGGTAAATATCTTCAATGTCCTTGACGAAGCTCGAGAAGTCGGGTATGACGAACTGTTGGCGGAATGCTTTGGCAATCAGCACAATATTCGGGGCGACCACACTGAGAGAATATATTTGATAAGTTAATTGATGTTTGACCAAAAGGTATTATCCGGCATTACTCGGGCACAAGGCATTTTCTTCAAAATTTAACTATCAGTATTAGATTTATATAGATAAAACCAATCGGAATAAAAATGTATCTTTCGACAATACAAATTTCCCGGTAGTTTCACAAAAATCTTGCACAATCGTATATGGTAAAAATTGTCCACCATTGGGTTGGATATTCCAAAGCTCCCTCCGTAGTAAGCAACTACTTACTAAAATGGAGCTTTTGTTTGCTGAGCTTTGGTCATCCGTGCCCAGGAGAAACAGTTTTATGTATATAATAAACAATTGTAGTTGTCACTTACGCCTTGAAGGTCTCCCGATTAAGATGTTGAGACTCTGCGGATGAGCCCGTCTCATAGTTGTTCAGCTTGTGCACCTTCTTCAGGTTGTCCATGAGCTCACGCACCCGCGGATCATTGCGACGTATGCCCGTTGTCTTCAATCCGGCCAGGAATTTGCCCATCGATATGAGGCCAGTCTCCTCGCTGGCGAACATGTCAAACAAGACATCCTCAGCATTGCGCTGCTCCTGCTCCCGATGACTGTGAAGAATTCAATATAAGATTTCAAAATTAATAACATTTGCCACACATTTCAACTGGATGCGAAGGCTCTTTTTGGGCGGGGAACTTTGCGGTTTTTTTCTTAATACGAATATTTAGCATGCGTATGGTGAGAATCACAAAAATAAATACTAATATTTAATACAAAATAAGCAACAATACAACAGTACTACAAACCAGTTTGGGGGAGGTGGTAATTGGCTAAAAGCCGTCTAGACTTGGCCCAGAGCCTGTCATGGAACTTGTTTTAGAGGAATCACAGTGCCTAAAAATAGTTGTGCACGTTTGCTTAAAGTTTCCAAGGACGTTGACTGTGTCAAACTGATTGAAATTCGGGACTTGATTTATTATGAATCTCAATTATCAAAATATTTCAATTAATTTAAATTTAAATGCGTTTCAAGACAATTGAAGAGCCGGGGAGTTGGGGACTGTATATATAAAAACCAGAGGAACGACATCTATATCAACTATAAGCAGGAGTACGGTTTTGTGTGGGTAGAACTACATACATCTATAGATAAAAATATGTATGAAAAAAGCATTAAAAACACTGAACTACAAAACAATGAAGTTTACTCACGGCCTCATTGAATAGTTGCGTCGCTGAATTCTAAGGGAATAAAATATATATATGAAGTTTATCATATTTACCATAATTGGCAATTACACGATGCCACACAATATCAAAATCAATTCATTATCGGAATTATCTATGTACGTGTTTTTTTTTATTTATTTGTTGAATGGAGTGGGAGGTGTGTCTCTGTCTGTGTTTTATGTTTGGGTGTATTCTATTTATATGATGCCCCACTCATAACTTTTACTCACACTCGAGCTATATTATATATCTATAACTATATGTATGTATATCCGTTGAGCTGATTGGTCTCTAGTTTTACCTGATAATTGCGGAAATAGTGCGCACAATTGTGCCCCGACGATTTTGCAGGGAGATGCCCTCAATGATCTCCTCGATCATGGCGGCTGTCTCTGTGGTCTCTTGCTCTTTGTCCCGCCTATAGGTCTCCTCGCGCTCCTTGGCCTCACCATCTTCGCTCTGGCGCTTCAATGCAACCATTTCCTCAGGTTGAACCATGGCGTATGCGTAATATTCTGACTCTAGCGTTCAACCGTTGCAGGTTTAATGAAAACAACGCTCAGCTCAAACGGCATTTTATACATTAGCCAAATGTGTGATTTTTATTATGGTTGCCCGAGAGGCAGGGCAACACACAGACACACAGACAGACAGACAGGCAGACAGATAGAGAGAGAGGCGGGGCCAGAAACAGAGGAAGGGAGGCGCTAATTTCTAAATCATGTTATTGCCAATAAAATAAATTAATTAACTCCTCTTTCAAAGCGAATGCGAGCGTGTAAACACATGAAGCTATTTGCGTTTGTAAGTATTATACTATAATATGCCATTCTGCGTGTACAGTGTTAGCCCGAGTTTCAGACAGCTCCCTTGGACGGACCTCTCCTCTGACCAGACCATGTTCAAAGTCCCATTTTAATGCCGTACTTTAAACAAAATGTCTGCCGCTTCTTTAATCGGACACTATATTTTGTACAAAAACTATATATATACGAAAATGAAATTAATGATATATATTACATAATAAAAAGAATTTTAAGGAATTTTTAAAGTGGGTTTAAATTGATTTTTAAGCCCAATTGAGATATGTACTTTGTAAACATTAATTATAATTTATCACAAACAAAGGTAAATAAATATGTAGGAATATGTACTAATTTTCAAATTATGAATCAATTTTCTGTAAGCTTTAGTTCTTGATAACAAAAGTTTTTCTTTGGTTGTCCGCTCAAGGGAGCTTTCACTTTATATATATATATATATATATATTATAAACATTGTCTGCTGCGAAATTCATAAAAACTGATCACGAATCTTTCACTGATAAACAGCCATCAGCTGCTAAAGGGGCAGGGCGGGGGCTTGTCTTGGACTGAGTCACTTGTCACTTTGGCCACTTTGGCCACTTTTACCTGATATACTTGGTTATCACTTTGATAAAGGTGGCCTTTTGGCTCTTGGTGCAAATGCCCGCAACCATTTCGGCTATGATATTCGCATCGATTAGATCGGTATCATCCTGGACGATATCCGGTTTCGCACCCGCCTCTGCCTGCTGCTGCTCCTCCTCTGCAACCTTGGCCGCATTCTGCTTGACCAGCTGGATGAGCTGCTCGCCACTCATCGACTTCAGATCTTCGAGTATCTTTTGCCGTATGCTATCCTTGAACTGCGACGCCTCCTCGGGCGTATAGCCATCCAGTGGCAGTGGCGCCTGCTCCGTTGCATACTGCAACAAGGTCAAGCTGCGATCACCCATTTTTTTTTCTTCACTTTTCTATCAAATTTTTGCACTGCTCTAAACACTTGTAGTCTGTGGTCCGCCGATGCCGAAATGAGCAGCACAGCAACGGGGCAACAGTTTTATAGTTGGCATCGCATACGGACATGTATGTGGTATGTTGTATGAGCCAAAGAATTGAGCGAGTATTTCGATTTTATCTTCATTTAATAAACGTATGTTAATTTATTTTTATGCCCCCAGATTGCTATCATTTAGCGCGTATGCGCGTGCAGACTGATATTTTGTACGAAGCAAATGGAGAGCTCATTTTTGACAGAATCTATATTATAAATATATATCAAGGAATCCAACTTTGTTAAAACTTTCAGGATAATGGCCTGACCGCTATTTTTAATCCGCGCTTTAATTTAATTTCGCATTTATTTGGAATATATGTATGACGAAATAAGTAGAAAATGGTGTCTTATAAATGATTCTTCTTTCATGCCATAAATGAGCAATTTAAAAACAGTGTATTTCATAGTCCGAAGCTGCAGCTAACGGAAATATCCTTGCATTTTTGCAATCAAAACATTTTGAGAGCATAAGAACAACAGAATCAATTTGGTTTGGCATGCATCCCAAATTTGCTCATAATATTGTACGCAAATGTGCAAGGTAAATATTTTCGCAAAAATATCTGTTGAATAATGTTTTTCTTTTTGTTAAAAATAGGCAAAATTTTTACAAAATCAATCTCTTTGTAAATTTGCTAATTGTCCGAGTCAACGTTTGTAAAACCGATCATAACAAGTATTTGTATGCTTGGGATTTTATAAATAGCAAAGTCAATTAAAACTGTCTATAAATAACGACAAACTGGTGACCAGCACCAACTGTGTAAAGGGTGTACAAATAGGTCTATAGGTCTTTACCAGATATTGGTATTATTCATACGACCCACGTGGCGCTTCATATCGCGATATCGTTGCAAAGTGGAAATGGAAAAGGTGCCAAGTGAGAACTTAAATATTTTCGCATTTATGGTTAATTATAGCTGCTAGTGCGTTTGTGTTAGTGTGAAATTGTGCAATATGTGTATCTGTGTATATGTATCAAATATAAGTGAAGCTCTTTGCTTACCGTTTGGCATTTTCCTCGCGTTGCTTGGGACCGGAGCTGGGATCATAGAAGGATAATTTGCGATTGGCGAAAACCAAGTTTAGCAGCGGCGGGGTTCGTAGTTTTTTCTGCAATGAATATACAAATATACAAATATGGTATGTTACTTTTTAAGCACGTTTCGTTCAGTTATTTAATACAACAATTTGCCCGCTTTCTTGTGGCTTGCGCACGTACTATCATTTTAAGACGTTGTGTCATTTTCACCTGCACTGTGAATTGAAATTCAAAAACTAAACAAACAGTAAAACGGAATCTTTATATATAGTCTTGTACTACCTATGCGCAAATAACAGCTAACTACTCTATGGGCGTATTTGTTTTATAATTATGATATGTATATTATTTCTTCAACGCCCCTAAACGCTGCTTGCCAAGTGCAAGATTTAGGCTATTCCCAGTCAAGGTACCAGGCAAACAGAAATCATTGTATGATGTCATTTAGCAAAAAATTAAAAAAAAAGTGTGAAAAAAAAATTAAATACAAAAAAAATCTTTTAAAATACGAAATTTGAAAATTGGCCACTATCAAAAAAAATGTATAAAATTTTCAAAACGGTGTATAACAAATCACTTTTTAAAAAAATCTCAAAAAAATAACGGCATCGAAAAAAAAAATAATAATTGCTGCGCGCGAAAGATGCAATCTTTTTCTGCATTTAAAAGTATGCACCACATAATATTACTTTTTTTTTGGCCGTTATTTTAAAAAAAAAATGAATTACGGATTTTTTTTATTTCATTTTTTTTAACACGTTTTTTCCGCGTTTGCTGCCTGTTTGCCTGGTAAAGTGGAAAAACTCATTAGAGCAAAAAATAAAAGTAAAGTGGAAAAACTGCTGGCTGTAAAGTGCGCTACACCTCAAACTTAATATCAAACACAAAAACTTGACAAAATTGTTATAATTTTACCTGTAATAACCTATAAGCGGGTATGCAAAAACTCATATTTTGCTCAAACAAAAGCGTATTAAAACACCGTCATATACATTTTTACGTACATTAAAATGTAACTAATAATTTTTAGAAATGTTTAATAAAACTGTCAAACAATGAATCATCTATTCTAGGCTTACTTTGATATAAACGTTAGCCAAACCTTGGTATTAATTGAGTGCATTATGAAAATAATAATGTGATTCAGGGTATCTCCTAGTCGCGCAATCTCGACTAAAGCACTCTTACATGTTTTAATTAAATTTGCAAAATTTTCCTTTAGTTTAACAATCTTTCGAAGTGCTTCGAACCTTTTAAGCAATTGGATATGGCGCTACCGAATTTAATACGCTAAGAGATAAGAGATTATTTTAATACGCTAAGAGATAAGAGATTAAGTAATCTAATTTAGTTCATGATCCAACAATCATTGTGCCTGTCTATAAGTGTAATTGAACACCTGCACCCGGCTTAAGATATTGGATTACCACAAGTGCGGCATGACATCAGCACTCCGGAGCAGATGCTCCATGGCGTCCAACTCGGTTGCCTGACAACAGCGGGAAGCAAATTTGTTAATTGAATGGACAAATAATTGATAAAAAACTTCAAATTCATTCACATTGCAAGCGGAATTTTCGGTAGTCTTATCTAAAAACTCAGCACGTGCTATTTGCATATCCGTATAGGGGAAAAGGGGGCTCGGCAAACAAATTCATGTGACTAGCAGATAAAAATAGCTGTGGATTTTTATGGCAGGTTTAATGTTTTAAGTTGCGCATTGTTAATAACGTGTAATAACAATAACATTAAAATTCACCAAAATATTTTTCAGCTTCTTAAGAAATCGCTGTTGTGTTTGTGCAGATTTTTGCTGTATGACAGCTTTCACAAATGAAATGAAAAGTATGCACACGACTTTGACGCACGAAGCGCAAATCCAATTGAACTTTATAAATAAACCAAAAAAAAAACCACAAAGTACCTATAACATGTATCTGTATACATATGTATATGGTATGTATCTTTGTTTTGCTCACAAGTTGCATCTGTTTACTTGAAATACCTACAACAATACAATCCAAAACAACAACAACAACGGCGGCCATGTGATCTGCTGCGTGTGAGGGGCTTGTTTTTTTGCCAGCCAAAAATTATTAACACACATATAACATATAGACCGGGTAGCTAGATACATATATGTACATATGTACATATTTACTTGATTGTATATACATATGTATGCTTGTTGTCTGTCTGTTTATGTACCTAAGAATTTTATTTTCTGCCATGGCAACGAAACTTAGCGCCGCGTAAAAGTTTCCTAGCCAGGTGGTAAAAGCTAGCGATGTGACACTGGGGAATACTTGAATATTTATTGGAATATTAATTAAATATTATTCAACAGAAGTTTTATTATCTTTTTGTATACGTATGCAAATAAGTGTTATACATATGCGAACTAATTATATTATTATTATATTATATATGCAAAGTACCATAAGTTAGCCGAAATAAAAATATCTTATAAATATTAATATACAAAAAAAAAAATTACAACAATAAGCAGCTGATTTTATTGACTAACAGTACATATAAGACCAGTTCTCTATTTTGACGATAGTGTTCAGCACTTGTAAAAATTCGCTAATTTTGACGAGAGCAAAAACCCACATGGCAGAGCTTGTATACATATGTATGTATGTACATACATACACACAAGCATATATAAAAAAGTATGTTAATATATATTTACATTCACTGGGATTTCTTTTTGTGACATTTTTCTCGTGACTTTGGCATTTTGAGATTCTGCGTGTTAACACATATGAATCATTAATTATAACCAAATATATTTCGAAAATGTGCTCATATATCATATAGAGCAATCAATCCATTATAAAATCACAAATCATATTCTTGGTCAATATATATTTCTAAATATGTATTTATGACAGCTATGTAATTTCACTTATGTATAGCTTGACACATACCATAAATAATAAAGAAATGACAAATCTGATCGAGCAATTCATAAAATTAGTTACAATGTCATGATTAATTTCCCAATACAATTTTCCAGTAGTCAACCAGATTCAATCTGATAAGATAATAAACTAAGCGCATGATATAAACTTTTTTTTTTATGGCACGTAACTTTTAGGTAAATTTAATGCTTATCTAATGGAACTACGACGAGATAAGAGCTCCGCTGCTGTCTGACTATAATCTTATTTAAATATATGCCTGTCTGCGCGGAAATATATTTCGAATTTCATTAGCTGCACACTTGAAGTTTACACCACATTTGGTAAATAATTTTCAAAGCTAATTTCAGCAAATTGTTGTTGCTCTCATAATTAGAATTTCGTGTACTTGTTTCGCATTCACTATATACATACTTGAATGAAAATGCGTATGCGTAATGGCATTGTAAAAATCAATAATTATGTGATGAAAAAAAAAGCCAAAATACCGCCTGTTGTAGCTGTGGGGTATAGAACACTAAGGAGAAGCCGCAAATCAGCTGGCTTGGCCATTTTTGGGGGGTGGTTGAACTCACCTCAGATGCTATTTTCTGCTGCACCTCAATGCCCGTGTGCCTAAACTTGGCGCGTTTCAGGAGCTCCTGCTCACTATAGACATCCACATCGATCTTGCTCCGCTTGCCACTGCCATCCTCCAGGTCCAGAGATGTTGACGTAGCCTTTGCGCGCCGCACCAGCACTAGGCCATTGACCAGCGCCAGGCGACACTTTCCGTTGGCCGTGTGGCTGGTCAGCAAGCGCAGATTTAGATTCGCAAGCGTTGGAACACCTTTAAACATTATCACAAACGCGACTTTTGTACTAAAATATGACGTATATAGTTATAGTGGTAAGATTTTCTTCAAAACTGTCAACTGTTTTCTTGATGTATCTCGTAGTGTGTTTTGTATCTCGTGGTTGGCTGCGTGGTTCGCGACTCTGCACATGCGTTCGTTCTCTTTGACTACTCACAAGGTACTGACCGACTGCCGCCGTGCTAAACTAATAATCAGCTCAGTCCGCCGGCAGCGACGGCAACGACGACGACGACGACGACGTAAGCAGCAAGAGTTTGCGACTTCTTTCAAATTTTGCGTGGCAATGTTTGACTTGTGAGTAAGCGACTCGACCCGGCAACGGATATGCCAAAGTTAAGCAAGATACTGAAACCGAGAAAGAGCAAGAGAGAGAGACAGCGAGAGAGAGAAACGTTAAGCACGTGGATTGTTTGCTCTGCCGCTCTCGGCTAAACGGTGTTGGGGGCTCGTCCGCCGGCAAGTGACGTCACTGCACAATGCTTATGTAAAAATACAATTTTATTCAATAATTTCAAACGGCTTATGCTAAGATAATATAATGAGCTCACTCGCTCTGCGGTGTTACGCCAAACAGTGCGGACATCAGCTGCAGATAATCCTCCTCGACAAGCTGCACCTGCGACAGCTCACAGTAGCCGGGCTCCGTCGACGTCGGAAAATGCTGCATCTCAACGCCCAACGACTCATCCGCCGTGCCGCAATCCTCCGCATGCAAACGCTTTCGGCTATTCATTTCCGTCAAGTCTGTGTCCTGAGGTGTTGAGGCTGCAATGTTATGCGAACCTGTGGGATTATGTGCACGAATGGGACTCAGCATGCGTGTCATCTCTAAATTGCTAGACTGCGGCTGATGATGCTGCTGCAGATGCAGACGCCGCACAACGTTCACGCGCAGCTCGTTGCCAGTGGTGCTACCTCGACGCACTACCTCAGTGCTGCTGCTTTTTGTGCCTGCCACAACATTTCCACTGTGTGCCGCATCCAATTGCTTGAGCTTCAGCAGACCATGCTTGCGGCGCACCCACTGGCAACGGGAGTCGCGATAGTCCACAATCACTTTGCGCCGCACAAACTCATGAAAGCTGAGTAGCTCGCTGCTGATGTCGCGTCTCACAATCTGCTTCCAGCGCGGCTCCAGGTCCGGCGAGCGTGTTACGTACATGCTCTGCGAAGCAACCAGCATAAGCAGATGCTCCAGCGCCACCAGGCACAGCTGACCATCCAGATTTGAGAGCAGCTCATTGGACGGACACGCGGCTGTTGACACGGAGTGCGTAAATGTGCGCTGGCCGCGACTAGTGTCGCCCGTTTTCCCGTTGCTCCTCACCTCACCATGCTCCATGCCATGCACATTTGGCAACGCATTCAGGGGCACCTCGTGGAAGCCATGGTTTTGCTGTAAGAATAACATTTAGCAGACATCGTTAACAATATTTTACACTTGCTTACCAAATTGAGCGCCTTCACATAGATGATAACCATATTTAGAACCATATCAAAGGTAAGCGTTACGTTGCCATCGTTCATCTTGGGTGCCCCAAACTTGACGTCCAGTATGGGCTGCCATTTGTGTGGCTCATAGTAGCTACAGCACAAGAGATCCAGCAGATCGGGACTGAACCTTTGCAAGGCCTTCACACAGTAGATAATGATGTCCGTGAGGCTAAGAAGGAAGGTAAGAAGATATTTAAGCAAATATTTAAAGAGATTGCAGCATCTTACTCATTGCAGGCATTGATTATGTCATCATCGATGGCAAAAGACTCCGTGTTGCGCAGTATTTCCAGCTGGGAGCGACGCCCTGCGAGCAAACATTTCAAATTGCGTTGCTGATGAAACATGGAGGTGGCATGACACATCAGGGCCTGGACAGCGTTCTGATTGAGTGATAAAATAGAGAATTAGAATCTGTCTATTTAAAGACACAAGAGCTGACTCACCATAATGTTGTAGAGCGAGGAGCAGTGCTCCTGTGTCCACTCCTTGTGATACTCAGTCAAACTGGCGACTAGTGAGATGGCTGACTTGATTAGCTTCATGGCAGCCGGCTCCAGTGATAGCTTGCCCAGCAGCAGTGAGTCCACGATATAGACCTCATGTATGCCCACAAATTGCAATGCCTGCGGCAAAAAACACCGTTTGTGCTTGTCGAAGATAATGTTGACGAGCTCAATGCCGCGCGAGTAGATGGGCCACCACTGCTCGATGGTCCACACCTCGGTGGTGGGTTTGTTGAACTCGTATCGGGACTGCAGCAACTCCCGCGGCGGCAGCAGCTTGAGCCACAGATGCTCGCCCACATCGCAGTGCAGGAACTCGCTGGAACAGTTGCTCTTGGCGAAAACAATCAGCACATCCAGCAGCTGGACGCTGAGCACCTGTTTGCCATGTTTCGGCAGCGTGTAGGAGGCGCAGTGCAGCAGACGCTGGAACAGGCGCACAGACACAAATGGAAGATCCCAGTTGCCGGGTCCGTCGTTGTTGAAAATCGTAGCCACTGCCTTTAAAAGATTGAGGCACAAAATCAGCGAATGCGAAGTTGTCGCTGACTTTGCATCGGGCGCCACTGGCAGCTCCTCCGGATCCAAATTTACCGACTTCTCCATATGTTGCAGCTCTGTGCAAATGATGCTGACCACAGTGTTGAGGAAGCGCAGCGCAATGGAAGAGTCTCTGATCAGGAGATTTGAGTAGAGATGTGCACACTTGGTTATGATGGCCAGACATGCCTCCTTGGCGCGCACATGGAGATCATCGTAGCACGCACAGATGCGGCTCATCAGCTGCTGCAGCTGCTCCATCAGCTCATGCTCCTCCTCGTTGCTGCTCGTGCAGGCGTGCTTGAATTGCAGCAGTATAAAAATGTACAGTTCGGCCAGCATGATAAATGGACGCATGTCTTCCAAGTAGTTGGCGCGATCCACCAGCACCGTTAGACACTTTTGGGCGAGCAGCTTGAATTGTGCATCGGGTATGGTGAGGAACGTTGGCTGCTTCTTAAGCAGTATGACAATCAGATCCTTAAACGATTGCAGGCAACAAATCCAGTCGGGCAGCTCATTGCTTGCACTGTGCACCGCCGGCACTTTGGGCATATCGAAGACGTAGTGCAGCCACTGATCAAAGCAGTCCCGCTCGAAGAACTTGGTCATGACCTGAAGCAGCTCATCCTTTTTACTCTTGCCCGTGCTGTAGATCTCAATAGAGATAATGCTTATCAGCTGCGTGTAGACGCGCACCTGCGGCTGGGCGGTGGGTTTGGCGAAGAGCGGACAACACAGCTTTTTCCAGAATTTAGGCTGCTTGAGCAGCTCCTCCACTAGCATTTGTAGATTATGTTTCCACAGCGAGTGAAAGATGCTCATGATTTTGCAGGGCAGCGTCTGCTGTATGGTTAGCGGTTCGGAATCCAGAGCATCGAGGAACTCCTTCATGTAGGTGACAATGCTGTCGCCAATGCTGGGCGCGCACTCCTTGCCGAAGAAGGACCGCTTGTCAAGCGCATAGTTCACCTTGAAGAATGCCTCTGTGACTCCTGGCTGCTTGGCTATGCACGCCTCCACAAGCTCCAGTATGGCTATCTTAATCGAATCGCTCTCCAGCTCATCGGGTAGCTTCTGCATGAAGGTTAAACGGATCTGATCTGCCTCCATGTCCAGGCAGGCTAGCAAGGACATGTTAAACTCCAATGCAATGCGCTTCAGCAGCCGGCAGGAGACAATGGGCAGCCAGCGATCGAATATGTTGTTCATATAGCTGCACACTGTAGGTATAATGCGCAGCGTGTCCCGCTGCTTGGGCAGGGTATAGATGAGCGCCTCCAGCGGTGAGAGTGTGTCCGCTGCATAGACATGACTCTTTAGGCTGAGCACCTGCATCAGTATCCGCATAGAGAGGCGCACGAGCATCATGAGACCATGCGGCTGCTGCTGCATCCAGTTTGACTCCAGCTCCATGGTGTGCTGTACAAAGGCATTTCCAACGCCAACAAATCTAAAGATATCACAGAATTAATAAGAGTTCTTAATTGCACTTATATAGTATAAAATAAAAATGATTGGAAAACAAATAATTCAAATCTGCCAATATTTCTAAAAATTACCATAAGTGCATACCTTAATAAAATAAGTCCATTGTCCAGATTGAGCAGCGAATAGACGCACACGTTGAGCAGCAGCTGGCGCTCTTCGCACATGATTTCGCTGCTGCTGCCGATAATGTCAAACAGATCGCAGATAAAACTGAGCACCTCGAAGTAGATCTTATTCTTGTCCAGATGCGACTTGAAGTGCCAGGTGTGCAGATGCGGGAAGACGTCGCGCAGCAGGAAGACGAGGCCCGGAATCTCTACTTGAACATATCGCTGGCGCTTTAGCTTTGTGTAGGTGCGCAGAAAGTTCATGTAGGCCAATAGAAAATCGTAGCGCTCCTGCTTCTTCTCCACATTGTCGATAACAGAGCCGAGGAATCGCGACTCAAAATAGACGGCGCTAGCGCAGACCTTGTAGTCGTGCAGCGACTGATTGCCTGTGGTGGGCAGTATATCCAGATTGCTGATGCGCGTAAAGATCTCCTCATCCACCAGCGGCAGCAGTGCCGTACAGACGTTCAGGCAATGGGAGAGCAGTCCAACTGGCGGGCATTGCACGCTCTTGAATTTACTCAGTAGATCGATGCACATTTCAGTCGGATGCACCATCTCAGAACTGATGCCGGCAATCGACTTGGTGCGCTGCACTGCCAATTCCAGGTACTTGAGTCCCTCCTCCACGCGCAGTATGCGCTCGCTGGAAACAAAGTCGCCGTGAAGTTGCGCCTTCTCATGCAGAAGGCAGTTGATCTCGTGATGGAGCGCATTGAAGAAGTTCACGTTACAGCGGAAATGCATATAGAAGCCATTGGCGTGCTGCACAGCAGTGCAGCTGGTGCCAGCAGGCAGCGTATAGTCGATGCGCGGAAAAGGCTGCATCATGCTGGTCAGCTCGTATTCATTTGAGGCCAGCTCCCTTACCTTATGCTCCCGCTCGTCATACAGCAGCGCCAGCATTGGCAGCGATTCAAGCTGAGTTTTTATCTGTCGGCGAAAAGTTACATTTGAACTCAAGGATCGCATTAGAAACTCTGTTAGCTTACATAGTTGCCTTGGCCTGCCTTAGTGAGCGCCTGGGCTAACTTGGCCAAATTGGCGAACTGCAGCGGAAAGTTCTCCAACAGCGAATTATATAGCGAGCGTAAGCCGTCATCTGAAAATAAATAATATAATTTTTGATAATTTGCAACGGGTATATTTACGGGTAATGAGAACAAACCTTCATGACTGCAGAAATCCTTGGCCAACTGTGGCCAGGATAGCAGCTCGCAGAGCAGTTCGTAGATGCCATCATAACGTGCACAGCTGCCGTCGCCGTCGAAGAGATCGCACATATAGCTGAGCTGATTGTAGATAGTCTTGCGGACAATGCGCGACAGAAGGCTGTCATCGGCAAACATCGGATGCGTGGCAATCGCGTGCAGCTGCTCGAAGCACTTGAGCTCCACGGCGCGTTTGCCCAGGAGCCGGCAGCGTATCAGACTGGTCGCATCGTCGGCGTCGTTGGTGCCACGCAAGCGCAATAGCATCCAGACGAGCAGCAATGGTCCGTGCTCCGGGCGATGATGCATGGTGGCTATTTCGCCGTGCAGATCTTCTATGAGCTGTTCGATAAGCTTCGCATTATCGCTAGGCTGCTCAAAGTCCAGACACTTTAAAAGCAACATGAGCTCCGAGTAGGTTAGATTCTTGATGAGTTCCTTGTGGTACAGGTTGTTATCGTTCAGGTAGTTTTGTATGCGTCCAAACGAGTGCTGTTTTATGGTGGTAAACACCCGTTTGATGTGTGCCAGATCCAAAGACATGTGCTCGCTGAGCAGCAGGAGGATATGCAACACTTCATTGGTCTCCCGCGCGTTGCGCTCCGACCAGGTGGTCAGTCTGGCTGTGCAGTGGAAAACTTCACCCGCCAACAGCTTCCGCGGCGGCAGCTCATTAATCAGGCTATCCAATTGATTGAGATATGAGTCCAAAAGACGGGGCAGCGTCAACTTCTCCACTACCTCCCTGTACTCATTGTGGTACGGATGATTGGGTACATTGTAGAACACAAGCACATTCTTTAGTATCTTCAGCACAATCATGCGCTCCAGGGAGTAGTAGTGCCTGATATCCTCCAGCAGCTTTGCCATATTCGTCTCATTTGAGATGAGCTGTGTTAGCAGGCTGGCCGAGCCGCGGTACTCCTTGGTCAGGTAGTAGCATAATATCTCCCAGCACTGAGCCGACTCCAGATTGAGCAGCTCCTGCAACCGCTCCGTGAAAAGCAACAGTTTCTCCTGCTTCTTTTCCTTTAGCAACGTAGCCAGCTGTACATTTGAGGCGCTTTTTGGCTTGAACTGCAGCACACCCGCTTGCAGCTCGGAACACACATTGAGTAGCTCCTCGCGTACTGTTCCCTTCGGCGTCTCATAATGGATTCCAGACACCATTTGCCACAATCGCTTCCAATCATAACTAAGAGGGGGGAGGGGGGAATTATTAAGATTCATCTATACTCAGCTTTTGTTACTTACATGACACACTTTTCGACAACGGGCATTTTGAAAAACTTAAGCAACTACACTATGATATGATCGGACAGCGAATTTATAATCAATTTGTATCGTTTCACAAGAATAACAACAGCACGCGCAATTTCGCCGCGTCTCGTGCTGCCAACCTGTTGAAATTTACCGGCATTCGTTGGGACAGCTGGCAGCTCTATGCAATTATCAGCTGATTGGTTACGGCGTTGCCCGACACTTTGCTGACATTTGAAATAGCTAAAAGTGCATACGTTTTGAAGATACTTGTTCAAATCGTAATGTCATATTGTAATGTAATATTTATTACCTGCGTTTCTGAGTACATATATTTAACAGATGCCCGAAAGATGCTGTCGTTGGAAAACCGGCTGAAAACAAATAGTGCTGGGTGAATACATTTTATTAGATCTAAGTCGCCTGACAAAAATAATAAAACAACTTTTTAGTAACAAATTTGGTGCGTGCTGCCAACTCGTTGAAATTGGCTGGCAGCCGTTATGACAACTTCAAACGAGGTGCGGCAGAAAATGCGTATAAAAATTCGAATAGCGTTTTATTTAGTGAAGACTCTCTGTCAGATATTTCTAAGGTAAGTCCTGTAGAGTTATTGTATGCAATTCTTTTAGTATTTACGTGTACAAATATTCAAAAGATTACCTGCTGACGTCGACATAGACTTTAGAGAGCGAACCACAAAACACAGAGGCTCAAAAAAGTAAATGGACATCAAGACGAGAAAAAGGTAACCTAGAATAAAGTGGCACTGGAATCCGAGAATATGAGCTAGTAATTGCATATCACTAAAAGAGTGTAATTAAAAGAAATCTTTACTTCTAGCTGGAATATAAAGTGCTAGGGTTAATGTGATATTATACCGACAAGCCTTGCAATATTTATGAATAGTGCGCAGCTGCTAAACACCCCACCCCACCGCCAACCAACAAATCAAAATCACAGGTTGAACAAAGTGGTCGTTCTAGATACTTACTACTATGGACTAGCCGCCGTGCAGTCACACAGCTGCCCGCAGATCTGAGCCCAGAGAGAGAGAGCTTTGAGAGCGTTGGCGCACGCGATTTTCTCAGTGCCTGGAAGCTGCAGGCTACAGCCAGCAAAATGTCCTCGTTAGTAACAGAAAACTATTGAGAGCAGGCAGGTCTAGAGTCTGAAAATAGGCTGTCAAATCAGAAAACATTGATTAAATAAATACAAATGGCACAAATCATAGTAAATGGTGTAATTGTTCCAACTAATAATAATGGCAGCGTTGACGAAAATGAGCGTAAGTTAATAATAATTATAGTTTTAATTTATATATATGTATGTATATATTTGTGTGCTGCATATGAAATCATAGTGCGGTTAGCTTTGATTTAAGCATGAGAAAATGTGTGTATCTGCTTAAAGACGCAGCTGCGGCTGTGTCTGCAGATTTGCAGATATGTATGATTGTGCGTCAGCAGCAGCGCTAGCATCCTTGCAGCTGCGGGCGGTAACTAGGATGTGGTCAGGCTGGTGGTGGGTGGTAAGCCAAAAACTGTGAGAGCGCCAATAGCCTGTCAAGAGAGACAGTGGGCAACAGAGAGCGCGAGTCTGAAACAGAGAGAGAGAGAGCGAGAGAGAGAGAGAGCTTCAGATGCTGTGAAAGTTGCCACTTGGCAATAGCATGCAACAAGTAATAGAATAACTATTTTGTTTGTATTTATCAAGTTAATCATATTTATCAATAATCTTCAATCTAAAATTTTAATTTCTTCTAATTACCACTTTCGTAATCCGTTATTTGAAATGTTTTCTGATTAATTTTATAATAATTATTCAGGCTCTATTTAATTTTGTACTTAACAATGTATATCACAAAGAAGTTTTTCAACATATTAGTATATATTATTATTTTAAAGCAATTACTTACTTTTAAAAGGAATGCAACAAGTGTTATATAAATAGTTGAAACTTCTGCTTGCAGCCTATCAAATCAGCGATGATGACTTGGACGACCTGGACGACGATTGCCTGCTGGAGGAGGCGGAGCTGCCGGGCGGCATCAATAGTATTGGCCGTGGTCCGTACGAGCGAGCCTGGACCACAGAGGCCACCCGTGCACTCATACATATACGTGGTCCCATGGAGGGCAGCTTCACGGAGGGCAGGCAGAAGCGTACGGCACTCTGGCTGCACTGCACGCGGCAGCTGCAGCGTCTGGGGTTTCGGTATAGTGCCGCCAAGGTGCAGAAGAAGTGGCACAACATACTCATCACGTACAACAAGAATCTGAACAAGAAATACGTCTCGGGCTATGTGCACTGGGAGTTTTTCGAGGAGATGTTCAAGTATCTGCAGGGCAAGAAGGCCGATTTCGATATGCAGCTGCAGCCGCAGGCGCAGCCGGCTGTGGTGTCGCAGCCACCGCAGGCACCGCAGACACAGCAGCTACAAGAGACACCACCACAACAGCAGCAGCCGCAAACGGATTTGGTGCAATACCAAAAGAAGCCAGCAACGCCTCAACAGCAGGCGCCACCAACGTTGTCCGGTCAAGAGGGACAGCCGTATATAACGCCCGTGGATCAGGTGCTGCTGCAGCCACAGGTGCACCTGGACACCAAGTCAAACGATGAGTTCGACGAGGACAGCAACAGTTTATCGGAGGTGCGCCAGCCTAAGCTGGAGTACGATGCTGACCAGACGGGGAGCAACACGCAGGAGCACAACGACAGCAACGAGATGGCCATGGCGCCGGCGGGACACAAGCTATATGAGCAGCCACCGTCGGACGATGCGTGGTGGAAGGATTACTTTGAGCGCAAGTTGGACGTAGAGCGCGAGAAGATGGAGCTGCAGCGCAGCCTGCAACGCGAACAGGTGCAGATCCAGAAAATGTCCCTGGTGCAGCAGGAGCGGATCGAGCGCATGAAAATCGATGCCATCAACAGCCTGACGGCCACATTGCAGAAACTCGTCGAGGCCAAGTGTCGACGAGCCTAGTCCAGCAATTGGAGCAACTACGCAGCGAAGAAACTATCCAGTATTATTTTAGTTCCATGCATATCCGGTGTATTCGTTAAGGTTTCAGATTGCATCTCTCTGGTACTCATTTATTTTCCAAAAAAATAAATCGTTATCAAAAATCAAAAATGATCTGTTATTCCATTAAATATACTTCAGATAACTTATGCATTAAGAATCATCAAAAGATTTCAAATTTAATAACTAAATATTTATACCAATCCAGTGTTTTTTGGGCATAACTTGAAAGTTTTTTTTTCGATATCTCGACCCGTTCATAAGTTATCGGAAAATTAAGATTCCAGACCAGTAATTTTTAGGTATGCCTTATATGGTATAGGAGATAGAGGTACCAATTGGTATGTATATTGTCCTATAGCATACAGAAGTAAAAAACGTTTCACTTTTTGGATACCTCCCCCAATCTCCCAGAAAGCGTATTTTTACTGGTATGACCTTCGGATTTTACATAGTCTCACATTTATATGCCATATTTATGTCCTACAAATTTCATAACGATCGGACAATAAACAAATAAGTTATTTGACTAGCGAACTCTTACTTGTTATTTATTCATTTATTTAATTATGTTTGCTTATTTGAATTATATTTTATTAAGATCTTCGTAATCGCACATTAGAAAAGTCTTTTCATTAATTTCATTATATTTCATATTGTATTTATTAAATATTATCAATACTACATATATTGTATATATTTTATTTTGTACTTTGTAATCCTCCTCTATAAGATTTTGAACATTTTAATATATATTTTGTTGATATTCTTTGGTATTATTTTAGGGGAACTACTCGGGTTTAATGGACCCGTTACAGCTGCCAGTTGACCTCGAATAGAGTGGCAATAGAAGCTTGGCTGGCATGCGGCTTATGCAGGCCGTAGCTGAGGCGCCACAGATCTGTGGAGTAGACCAAGCACTCTCCTGCATTGAGACGTAGGCTGAGAGTGGGGCAGCCGGACTCGTCGCAGGGCTGCTTGGGACGGAGACGCCAGTCAAAGTCGCCGCTGAGCTGCTGCACAAAGATGAGGCCACGCACGAAGATCTCCACCTGTGGACGCTGCACCTTGTGCGCCATCAGCAGCCAGCTGGAGTAGTAGGGCTCCAGATGCAGGGGATAATAGTAGGGTCGTCCAGCATAGAGACGCGAGGCTTTCACGGCGCTGGATTCGCAGTTGCGGAACTGCAGATGCCAAGCACCAGTTGCAGGTATCTTCTGCAGGGCAGCATCCAAGTTGAACAGTTGCCGCAGCATCAGATTGCTGGACACATCGCAGGGCTCACTAGAGAACAGCTCGGGCGCCATGTTTTGGATACGTAGCAGCAGGCTATCCAGATCCACTCGCAGCTGGCAATCGGTGATGATAATGGGCAGGCCGCGTTCCAGATACTCCGTTTCCAGCATGGAGTAGCTGACATTCGTGGCGGTGGGTATGCCATCTATGCGGGTGGTGCAAGTGTTTAAGTTGAGAATAAATATTACACGTGCGCTTCTCTCAGTGTATAACTATGCTTACCCAGCGACTCGCACAGCACACAGTTCTCCCAGAGCGTCTCGTGCCTGCCCAGCCCTGGCCTTGGCCCTGGTTGCAGGCGCTGTTCATCCTCAGTTCGCTCGACTAGACACTTGTCATTGTAGTATGGCGTCCAGTTCCAATAGGGCAGCACCTGAATAAGCAGTAGGCGCCCCACGGCACTGGCTGTCCATGCGCAAGTGTCGCAGTAGCTCCACAACAAAAATACCAGCAAAGCGGGCAGCAGGATCCACTGCGTCCAGCGTCGCAGTTGGGTTAGGTGCATATGCCAGACTAGGGGCTGGCATATTTTACTCATTTCTGCCTCACTGAACCGCTGCTGTCGGCACTGTTCCAGGAACTGCTCCATTTCGCGCTCAACAGTTGCCATGTCCTTGTCGCTTGCCCGCCAGGAAGCGAATAAAGCAGCGCACTTCCAAAGCCTAATCTCAACTCAAAATGCCAGTCTGCCTGCCTGGCACATGCGCCCGATAACTAATTTCAATGAGGCAAATCGAATTTTCTATTTCATTGGGCAAACCAGAAGTGCAAAGTGGCGATAAGGACCACAAAGGATGTGCAGAAGAACCCAACACAAAACAAGTAACAGTGCTCTAGTCGACAGTGCCCGACTAGCATATACCCTGATCCAAGGTCTTAATTATAATTATTTATTTGAATTCATACATGGAAACACACACACGCTGGCATCTAGTGTAATTCTACATCTCAAGTTTATGAATTTTTAAATATATTAAATTTATTATTTTTTTGGAGAAATAAGCATAAGGTGGGACCCTTACCAATTTTGATTTTTCAAAATATAGAATCTTGAAATTTTACGTTTAATTGATTGTAGGTGTCTCTCTTAGTAAATTGACTTATAGAGTGCCCAAACAACGAAAAGTTCCTTATAAACGACCTTTCCAGACTTCAAACTGCCATAACTTTGTCAAATCTGAACCGATTGTCAATCCCGAGACCATTTTGATCAATATTTGGCATCTAGTTTAATGCTACATCTCAAGTTTATGAAATTTTGAGAAAGTAAAATTTTGGATTATTTTGTCGAAAAAAGCATAAGGGGGGACCCTTACAAATTTTGATTTTTCAAAAAATAGAATCTCGAAATTTTACGTTTAAATGATTGTGGGTGTCTCAATTAGTATAAAAAACTATACGAAAAGTGATTTTGTGGTGGTTCATTTTTCTGTCAAAAATCACGCCAAAAGTGACAAAAAAATGGACTTGTAAAGTTCCTTATGAACGACCTTTCCAGACTTCAAACTGCCACAACTTTGTCAAATCTGAACCGATTGTCAATCCCGAGGCCATTTTGATCATTATTTGGCATCTAGTTTAGTTCAACATCTCAAGTTTATGAATTTTTGAAAAAGTAAAATTTTGGATTATTTTGTCGAAAAAAGCATAAGGGGGGACCCTTACAAATTTTGATTTTTCAAAAAATAGAATCTCGAAATTTTACGTTTTAATGATTGTGGGTGTCTCAATTAGTATAAAAAACTATACGAAAAGTGATTTTGTGGAAGTTCATTTTTCTGTCAAAAATCACGCCAAAAGTGACAAAAAAATGGACTTGTAAAGAGCCCAAACAACGAAAAGTTCCTTATAAACGACCTTTCCAGACTTCAAACTGCCACAACTTTATCAAATCTGAACCGATTGTCAATCCCGAGGCCATTTTGATCATTATTTGGCATCTAGTTTAGTTCTACATCTCAAGTTTATGAATTTTTGAAAAAGTAAAATTTGGATTATTTTGTCGAAAAAAGCATAAGGGGGGACCCTTACAAATTTTGATTTTTCAAAAAATAGAATCTCGAAATTTTACGTTTAAATGATTGTAGGTCTCTCAATTAGTATAAAAAACTATACGAAAAGTGATTTTGTGGAAGTTCATTTTTCTGTCAAAAATCACGCCAAAAGTGACAAAAAAATGGACTTGTAAAGTTCCTTATGAACGACCTTTCCAGACTTCAAACTGCCACAACTTTGTCAAATCTGAACCGATTGTCAATCCCGAGGCCATTTTGATCATTATTTGGCATCTAGTTTAGTTCTACATCTCAAGTTTATGAACTTTTTAAAATTTGTAGAAACATGTTGCATTGTATCGTAAATAAATTATTTCTTTGTTGTCGGATTGTAATGAAATTTGTAGGACAGAAAGACGGCACTTTAACGTGTGAGTATGCCAAACCGTAAGGTCACACCTCCAAAAAATTCGTGAATTAGATATGTAATTATGAATGAAGTCTGGGCTGATATGGGTATGTCTTTATTATTGAAATTGGTATCATATTTTATTGTAATCTAAAATCTTTTTGGTATAAAATGCTCTAAAGTGTCGGGTATGTAAATGTAACGCCTACACTGCTAAGATATTAGTTAAAATTAGGGTACAATATTTAAAAGACTTGATTGTAACACACTACAAAAAATTGGATATTTAATGTTTATACATATTTAAAAACAAAAATTTATTTATTTGAATATATCCCAAAAACTGAACCCATTTTCCAGATTTTATATATATATAAAATGTTTTTAAATGTTTGAAAATTTGCTTTTTTGAAATTGAGGTAGTTTACTTTGTAAGCCGTTAATAATTTTGTGTTCTTATGTAAGCTTCTTACTTTTCGCCACTCGCGGGATGACGGTGTGGGGGCTTGCAATTCTTAAAGAATTCGCGAGTATCGTTGCACTCCTGGGTATCGTTCCAAATAGAAGCCGGGCAGTTCTTCATTAGTTGCTTGAAAGCGCAACCCATCAAAAAGGCCGGCCCGTGGGGACAAGTGGGTAGACCAGGTGGTGGAGAGGGACGTGGACGATTGCCCATCTTGTCCTTGAACTCATCAGCCTTGGCAGCACAGGCGGTGAAGGCATCGCCTGCCAGGGTCTGCAGCTCGTCACTGTCCTTAAAGACAAGCTTCAGATAGGCTTGCAGCTTGGTCTCATCCAGTTTGTTATCCACATAGAAGCCAGTCTCATTGAAGA
The DNA here is from genome assembly GCA_035045305.1 of Drosophila maculinotata. Classification (NCBI taxonomy): domain Eukaryota; kingdom Metazoa; phylum Arthropoda; class Insecta; order Diptera; family Drosophilidae; genus Drosophila; species Drosophila maculinotata. The sequence continues at coordinate 14,833,111 of JAWNPD010000387.1, forward strand.
CGCACGAAACGAAGCACTGAAATATAAATCCAGTCATGAAGATAGAAAACCAATTTGGCGAGTTGCATTTTGCATTTTGCATACTGGTGGTGGGAAGGGTGGGTGGTGATGATGACGTCTGCCCTCGCCGCTCTGCTCGCCCGACATCTGCGGTGGCGCTGATGGTGTTACATTAAACTGCTGGCATTTCTCCTTCACTTCGGCAGTCACAAATTCCGGTAGGGGACAACAGGTCATGGGATTCCCAAACTTGGGCCGCTTGCTGCAATCCACATCGGCACTGGCCACGCTCTATTTCGTAATTAATACAACAATTATATATGTTTAACATGGATTTAGCGTGTGCTAAAGCCATTTCCTCACACATACCAAACAGAGCCCAACGACCAACAATAACTGCTGAGATTTCGATAGCATTTCCCTTGTGCGCTTCTAGCCCGGTTCCACTGGAGCTATTGACTGAGGTTTCTATGTTATGACTTGCCATTTTATAGCTGCGGCTGGAGCGATCTTCTATTGCAATTAGTACATATACACATACACATGTACATATTTTTTTTATATTTAACAGCGACCACAAATATATTATCTTTTTTTGCTCAGTTTTAAATTAAGCTTTGTGCTATGTAATTATTCCGATTGCCTAATTAATTCAATTGACATACGCTTATTATTTGTTTGCAGATAATCTTTATAATATTTACCAAATGTGTGGGAGGGTCATGTTTTTTCTTGAACATTATTACAATCCTTGACTTTGAATGTTTTTGTGTTTATTTAATATAATTAAACTGTCAGAACAATACAATTAGTTGGTAACCACCGCGAAAGCGATAAAAATTTATATTCTAACAGAAACTTTTACTTTCTGAACTATTTCACCATTGCGAAAAACCATTGAAATTAAGAACAATTATTTTGATAGCAACAAATATTTGTAAATAGCAGCTATAAGTGACTCAGAATAATGGGTAAACAAATTAAAAGCAATAACTGCCTAAATTACTGTTCCAAAATTTCACAATTTTAATCATGTATTTAATAATACTTATACATTTTCAAATATACAAATTTACGACTTGTGTATGCTCTTATTTTAATTTTGATATTCTATACAAAATAATATAAACTAAATAATAAATAAATAACATTGTGCCAATGGAAAGCATGTGATAAATAAATCTGGGCTTATGTCGAGCTTATTTTCCCACCACCTCAGACACCGCAGCCTTGACTGTGGGGTACTTGAACTGGTAGCCCGAGGAGAGCGTCCTTTTGGGCTGTATTCTGGCGCCACTCAACAGAAGCGCCGCACGCTCCTTGCCAAATAAGGCGTGCACAACAAATTCGGGAACAGCGAACAGGCAGGGACGGTTGATCGCCTTGGCAAATGCCTGTAGCCAAGGAATACAAGAATTAGGAGTTGATTGAGTAAATCCATCAAAAACATTTACCTGCGAGAAGCTCTTGTTGGTGGCTATCTCAGGTGCGACGGCATTGAAAGCACCCGTTTCACAGTTCTCCACCAAGTGTTGTATGAGGCTGCACAGATCGTGCATGTGTATCCAAGGCATAATTTGCTCACCGCTGCCCATTGGGCCACCCAATCCGAGCTTAAAGGGCAACCAAATCGACTTGATCATTCCTCCATCCCTTCCCACAACGGCTCCGGTGCGCACAATGGTCTGAAAAAGCCGTTGAAAGTAATTGATATATGCACTATACATATTTTATACTTACACAATTGCAGTTTAGTCCCTGGTTGTCTGCCGACCGAGCTGCCTCCTCCCAGGCCAGGCACAGCCGGGACATATAATCGTAGCTTTCGCCCTGATCCTCCTCTGTGTAGGTCTTCGTTGCCGATGGCCGATAGAGGCTCACACCACACAGATTCACAAAGGACTTGACCTGGGGCGCTGCTGAGATTGCATTGCTCAGCGTTTTGGATGAATTGATCCGGGAATTCCAAACATTCTGCTGGAAGCCCGGTGTCCATCTTCGGGAAGGATCTAATACATTCTGGCCGGTGGCATTCACCACCGAGCTGACGCTGCTTGGTATACCCTGCTTCTCCAGTTCGTGCCACGTGATCCTCTTTGGGCCCGGCATCCGGGATATAACGGTAACTTCATATCCCTTCTGAGACAGGTGTTTCGCCAAATGACTGCCAATAAAGCCAGTGCCGCCGCCTGACAACGAGAATCGAAATTAAGTTTAAAGAAACTATGGTGCCTAAATTTAACACGCACCTATTAAAGTGTGCTTAGACATTTGCACAAATTGGTATTTTGAATTATAAAAATGTTTTATAAGTGTTTCTTCTTCCTTTTATTTACATAAACATGCGAACTGCCAACCTGTGGCAAAAGCAACAAGTACTAACTGTCTGGCAGCACGCCGTTGTAGTGCTACCAGACTGCGGGTAGTTTATACCGCTTCTTAGCACTGGACATGGTTTTAAAAAGTTGCGCGGCAAATAATTTACGTAGCGTTTAAGTTATTGACACTTGAATGGTAAAAAGTGCTCACGAATTGGGTCGTAAAACTTGAATATCGGCCTAAAAGGTAGATAGACCATTGTGGCTTTTAGTGTCAACGCAAAGTGGCTTTTAAAGTGCGATAAGCCCGTGAAATAAGGGACATGCATTAAAGAGCAACAGAAATGGCTGCGCTCTTATCTCATCAAGCGTTGAGCGTGGAGCGTTTAAAGTTCGACAAGGCACCAGGGACATGCCACACACGGAGGCCGCAGTAAAAGTGCAAACTTTGCTATAAAATGCAATAATGCTGGCAGCGCTTTCTTCAAGACACACACACACACACACACACACATACACAGCTAATGGCCCCCAAGTCGTGAGACAGTCGAAGGGGGGGTCGGAGTCAAGTTCAAGTGCAGCAGACATCATCCTTGGTGTTGTGCGGTGTTTTGTTTTCGGACCAAGTCATTGGAAACTCATTTGCATACACATTGCCAGTATTAACAGATGACGAGGGGGTGGATGGAAAGAGAGAGAGAGAGAGGGCAAGAGTTGCGCAAGGGGTTGACAGTTGTCTCGACTGTAGTATGAAAATATATATATGTGTGCGTGTGTGTGTGGGGGGGCGAGACATGGGCGTGCTTCGGTCATGTGCCGCCGTTTGTGCAGTCAAATTTTATGCCTTTGAAGCGTTAGAAGAATTTGCATTAATCGCAGCAATTATTGCGCTTCATTGAGTGTAAATGAAATAAAAAGCGCTAGCCAACAATAATTATAGCGTCTGCACAGTTTTATCTATCGCTGCAATCAGCCGGCCAACACGTACATACATACATACATACATACATACAAAAAAAGTAACGGAATTATATTGTAAATGAGCGTGCTGTGCAATATAACGGGCCAAAGATGGCGGCTGCTGGAAGTTACAGCATCGAAGCTCTTTAAAGCTTTCCCAGCACTTTAATATGAGGACAGCTAAATAATTTGAGCGATATTTGTAGCTTTTAGTTTAGTTTGATTACTGCAATTAAAATATGAAAAAAGTTAAATAAAATAAAATAAATTTAAAATTATTTAAAATATGTTTTAAGGCATAGCTAAGTTATTATTTTTTGACTTTAGTCAATAATAGAGCTCACTCACCCTTTGTTAATGCGATAAGGGTTTTAATAAAAGCGAAAAACTTTCTAGACAAAAGAAAATATGATTGCCGAATAACAAACACTGTGAAAGTGCCGGACGGGACACTGATAGCAGTGGCAGCAACCGAGTATGATCTGCTCATGCCACACTTTTGAGTGGCGGCAGCGACAGCAACAGCAACAGCAACAACAACAACAAAAACCAAAAAACTTTCTTGCCTTTGTGTGTGTTGCAGCAGCAGGAGTAGCAGTAGCAGTAGCAGTGGCAGTGGCAGTGGCAGTGGCATCAACATCAGCAGACAGTTGCCAATGCGTGCTGGACTGCTGTTTGAGTTGCACTTCCGGTGGCGGTGGCTATGCGATGCCATTATGTACAAGTGGCAGCATCACTACGTACGGACTGTCTCGTAACTTATGCTAAAGTGTAAAGTGTAAATATGTATGTATGATGACAAACTTCTTTGTTTGCCCCCATTGGCACAGACTGACAGAACTGTCTTCGCCTCCTCTCATCACTCGTCTACCCAAACAAAGTTACAAAGTCAATGGCACACACACACACACATAAATATGCATATTCAGACGGTGTGCACATACATACATATGTATCTATCTGTATTGGAATCTGCAGCTAAAACCTAATAAATGCAATTCCTCCATTGTTGACTTGATTTGTGCAAGTTGCTAGTTTCCTAGTTTGCTAGTTGGCGTTGACATGTGGGCGACAAACATCTACAAAAGCAGCAGCTATAAAAAAAACGTATTGTGTTTGCCGCACAGTTTGTGCTAGCAGTAAACGTACCACAAGCAAATACTTGAAGCTTAGACGGTACTTCAAATAAATTGGATTTCAAATATGATACCGAACTTTAAACTCAAAATCTATGTACATAAAAAGTCACTTGGATTATGCGTAAAATTAAAGACCTAAAATTGTTTCATATAAGTTATACTAATAATTCAACTGTTAAATAGTGTGTTAGTTCTGGTTTTTTTGGCTTAAGAAAATTATCAATTATTGGATATCAATGTAGGATTGGCAAAAGTTTACTACTACAATTTTGAATGCATATTTCTTAAGTACATACTTCTTTCTGCCTTAGATCAAAACATTCCTTATACTATATATACATTTATATAATATTTATTATATCTATTATATACCTTATATAAGATTCCTTTTAGTTAAGATCTCTTTTATAGGACATAACTACAGAGTCAATAATATAAACTATATTCAAAACTGACTAAAATAAAATAACCACCCATATTTACAATTTTGAACAAGTTTGAACATTTGTAAGCTATAATTTCATAGTGACTGCTGTATATGTAGACTTTTAGCGCGCACTGTGCTTTGCATTCGCACACAATTTTGACAGTTTTATGTGCGGCTGCTGTTGCTCTTTTTCTTGCGGCTGTGTTGTGCGGATTAGTTTCCGTTGCACTTGCAGCAGCTCTACATTCTGCGGATCCCCTGTCTGTTGACAAGAGCAACGTTGTGGCTTTCCACCAGTCACCAGTCACCAGTCACCACTCACCCCTTGACCCGCTGCCCCGCTGCTCCGCTGTGTCGGTGGTCACTTCAGTTGCAGTTTTTGACATTTCACTGCATTGCGAATGATGTCGAATGTTGACTGTTGAATGTTGAATGTTGAATGCTAAATGCTGGCAGGCTGTCAGTTCGTCTTGGACGTACGCACATATATATATATATATATATATATATATGCATATATGTACAACTGAATTCTGTCATAATTACGATGAGAACTAACAAGTTTTGCATGTTTGCGACATTAATAATAAAAAAAGAAGCCACACAGCCTGACTGTCTGACACTAAATACCACACTCGACTTTTGCAATTTCAGTGAGAGTTGGCTTTTGGCTTATAGATTTGAAGCAGTGCCCAAAGAAACTGCAATAAAAAACGCACTCAGGCATGGCAAACTAAAAGTGCAGCAGTAATAGTTTGGCTTGCCCATGGTGAACTATTAGGCTTTACTTAACGCCCAAATGAAAGATAATTGAATTTACGTAGCACACATGCCGCATGCCACATGCCACCTTAAGTTTGCCCCAGGCGCCAGTTTGGTCAGTTAACGTTTCTTTTTATGCGTCTTACTGCTTGCTAACTGGGTGTGATGACGTCTGCGATTGTTGTAGTTTTTGCGACTTCTTTGCACGCTTTAAAGCAAAGTTCAAAAGCATCATAAACCATCTGTGGGGAGCAGACAATTTGTCTGCCATAAGCCAAAACTGGGTCAGACTCTCTGGCGACGCGTTCGCCAAAGATGCTGTCTTCGTTGTGATGGTGCTGGTGGTGGTGGTGTTGGTGGTGTTGGTGTTGGTGTTGGTGGTGGTGGTGGTCGCACAATGCCATAGGAAAGAAAACAAGACAATTTTTCTGGCAAAAAGTAATTTGTCAAATTATTTAAATAAGCGAACTTTTGCTATCAATACAGCAAGAAAACTTTAATTTTGCATACCAGCAAAATCAACATAATCAGAAACGGTTAAGATACCGACTTGGAATCGAAACAAAAATACTTTTGGTAGCAATTTTAATAAAATCTAATATTGTTGCGCGAGTTGCTTGAAATATGTTAAGTCAGAAATTCTCTTAAAAACAAATTTTGGAATATATAAATAAAAAAATAAATAAATAAATAAATAAATAAATAAATAAATAAACAAATAAATAAATAAATAAATAAATATTAATGTTATGTCTTAAAAATTATTATTAAAAAGATACAAGGTTTTTTTTTGTGAATTACAATATTAGAAACAGAAGCCCATCGATTAGACACAAAAAGTAATCTTGGCTGATTTATGCCAGAAACAGTCGCTTTTTCTTTCCATAGTGCACACACATACACACACACACACATAATCACACTTTTGCCATTGATGTCTGAGAAAAGTTCTGTTGCTGCTGCTGCTGCTGCCGCCTGTGCTGTGATTGCTGAGGTAAGGCGAAAACAAATAAAGTGGCTAAAGTTGGGTGCCAAGGAAGTCGCCAAGTCGCCAAGTCGCCAAGTCGCATTGCTGCATGTGGGTCAAAAGTCGCGCGCCAGCCGAAAACAATTTGTCACATCAATACTTGCAACTTGGGTGCCGCCCCAGGAAAGCGGAGTTAATGTGCAGCCATAATAGTCTCACTGCATCCTGTGCACTAATGATCTCTTTCCAGCTACTTTTGCACAGCTAAATTTAGAAACTGTGCAAATTATGTACTACATACTATAGTAATATATACATACATACATACATATATTATGATGATATGCTACTCGTCAAAAACAACTTCATTTGTGCAACTTCAAAGTGTCGACGCTTCGGTTCGCTTAATGGCTTGGCAAGAGGCAAATAGGGTGGCCAATGCTTTTGGCCAATGCGGATGCTGTCGACAGATTTAAAGGATCTGCTGTCTGACAGCTTAGTATTGAGATCAGTCAGACGGCACTGCATCGCATGCAGATCTTTGATCTTGAGCAGCTGATTAAATTTCGTTTTAAAAATTTAATTATAATTGCCATTTTTATTTTTAAGGAGTAATAAAAAATATCATAAAATCAACCAGCATCAAATTTTGGAATATTCTGCATTTTCTTAGCTATTAGTTTCTGGCTTCTTTAAATAATCCATTTCATAATTAATATTGTTTGTTCTTCAAATGCTTTATGATGTCTAATAACGTCTGAAAATCTGTGAAAATAGTAGAAAATTATATCGAATCTATTGAAATGTAATAAAAGAAATTCTGCAATGCTGATAAAAATTAATAAAATCTATAGCTAGAATATTATTTTGTTCAATGTGTCACAATTTATAAAGACATTCGCTGCAGAAGTTATAGTTTAGATAATATTAACTAATAATAATATCAAGTGCTGCTTGTCATAATATATGTATATACATTTTCCAACTACAATAACATGGCTTATACTAATATCAGATGCTCAATGAATACTCTTGACATGGCATTCATTTTAATAATATTTTCTCTTTAGCATCAAATGCATTTTATATGCACGTTTAACAATTAATTGAAGTCTAACGCGATTTCCTCATTACTATTCATGAGTCAACAATTGAGCTTTTCAAATGCATCAGTTCATTTGTGTGCTGGCCAACTCACCGACTCACCTACTTTCCAAGTAACTTGTAAACTTGTTATCCATCAATATCGTTAACCATATGAACAGCTACCAGCTTCAGCTTCAGTAGCAGCGCCACTTGAAGCAACATAAAAACGAAAGAAAAGTTTACAGCAGAACAACGAACTAAATATACACTAAAATAGCTATTGAAAATATGTTAACTCTGATATTGTTGAAAAATCTTTAAAAGTCAATCAAGTGTATAATTTGAATTTCTTTTAAAAATTTTTATTTATTTTTTAACTGAGAAATTAAAAGCGTTTGCCAATATGCCCCGCTGAGAGAGTTGAATGTAGTTGAGTGAATGGCTAGTAAGCTGGTTAGATTGTGCACTTGGAGAGACTCGCTAAGCACCTGCGGTCAATAAAACTAAAAGTGGCAATATTGATATGGATGTGGATATGGATATGGATATGGATATGGCTTTTGCATTGATTGCTCCTGGCGGCTGCCATTCATTGCTTACAAACTGGACTAACTACTTTTACTTACACTTAACTCTAAACAATTGGGCTTTACCAGAATCAGTTGCAAGAGAGGTAAAACGTTTAGTTGGATGCCAAGGAATATTTATAAACCTTATAAGTTGTTAAGCTGGATCGCTGCTATCTAGTACAGATTATGCTGTCGACTCCAGGATTAAAAACGCCTTGCTAGTCATTCGATGATTAACTTTGCCTTAGCAATTAAGCAGCGGCCAATGATTATTTTAGTACATAGATGAATGAAATTATTTATTATTTATATTAAATTCAATAGTTAACTTTGTTACCCAAATATAAATACATATTTGCTAAAATCTTTAAGTTTTTATGTAGTTATTTATTTAGTTTTATCATATAAAAGTCTTTGAACGACTATAGTTTTTACACGCTGAACCCATTAAAAGTGGGAAAAAGGGTAGTATGTATATAAATAATAAAACTTTAAAAACAACATACAGAGTAGACAAATATATATTAAAGTTTACACACTCGTTTCCGCATCATTAATCATTTGGTAAGGAACTCTTACTCTTAAAACGTCCAGATACAAATATATCTGAGAAAGAAGAGAATTTTTATCAATTTGAAATGCAGTCGAGCTAATTGCAGCTGGCAAAAGTAAGCTGCCTGCCATGTCCTGTGGCATTTAGTTGGCTAAATAGTTGCAAAACATGTCCCAGGGCAGCTGCATGCTTGGACAGAAACTGGTCCTGGCGGCTGCACAACAAAATCCTTGTAAAACTTGCTTTAATTATTTAACAATTTTATTGCATGTAAAATGAGAAACGCGACTTGCAATTAGCTGCTTGCTGCTTGCGACTTGCCACTTGCCACTTGCGTGTCCTGGCAGCAGCTGTAAGCAGCTGAAAGGACCAAAGGAGCTGAATGTCGAGTGAATATTTCACACCTGCTGCGCCTGCGCTACAATTATTATTGGCAGCAAAATGTAATAAATACAATAAACTGGAATGCCGGCTTAAATTAATTAGGCTTTTAATATTTATGTTTAACAGATGCCGTTACCACAGAATCTTTAATGGGTATACACCGCCTGTTTGAAAGTAATAAATATTTAATATATTTAGATATATTTCATATAATAATGTATATAAATAAATTATACAATATTCCTATAAAGCAAGTTGTTAAAAGTTGATTTTCTAAAAATGAGATTGGCGACATTTTTTTAAGTTTTTGCTCGAATGTTTTTTGAACCTTAACAAATTTGTATTACTTTAGTTATCGGAAAACTAGGTACGGGCATATTTTAGTCGAGATCTTAACTTTCGCCTAGCTGTTATGATTTGCATTTGGCGACGACAAGCATAAAAGCCACCAAGGACATGGCACAGGACCCGATTCAGGTTCGTGTGCGCGGGCAATTAATAACACAAAAAGGTGACCGTAAATTTGCCGAGCTGACATAAAGCGGCTGGTGGTTGGTGCAAAGGCTGCAAAGGGTGCAGGATAATTATAAGCATGTATTATGCATTGTCAACGGCGAGCACAAAATTAAATGTCGCCTGACATGTGACGCCCTCCGAGGCAGCCCCAACAAATGGCAGACCCAGTGAGTACCGAAGTGAGCTCAACCTGTGCCCCTATTTTAAATAGGTTCCGCGTGGTAGGATACAGTTTAAGATTCGCACGACAATGTCAATTAACTTTCCTTTTTAAACAGCTACAGCCCGAATGTCTCTGTGCTCTTCACTAATCATAAGTTAAAACTATAGTTTGTATTGTTTCTGTTTTTAGTTGGGAGAAAGTTGTAAAAAATCAACAATAGTCAAAAAGCTGCTTACAGATATTTAAATTAGTGGTTGTATATGTTTAAAATTAAACTAGAGTCAAATTAATGACTAAAATGTCCTTGGTATTCAAAAGTGGTTCAGTTTGGGCAGTTTGAAGATATGGAAAGGTCATATCAAGGTCATTTATATGACACTTTTCAGTGCCTGGTCAATTACCTCAACATCACTTTTACTATTGATTTTTAAACTAAAAATAAAATTCTAAAAAAAATAATTTTAAAATTGCATAAATTTAAAAATATACCTTATAATTCTTAAGTTCAGAATTAATTTATCATTCCACAAACTTAGTTTGAATTGGGTTGTAATCTAGTTTATTAAATAGTGCATCCTTTCTGAAAATTAAATACTTCGTGCATCTTGATGCATTGTAATGCATTCAAATTGAACTGAATTTAAAAAAGGAATACATTTTTGATCCTAGTTTGTTGTTCCTTGGCTGTGCATGTGTCAAATATGCCGGAAGCATTCAGTCTCAAGGATTTAACACACATTTGGCTGCACAAATAACCCAATTCCCCAGGCATTTTAGCATAACTGCAACACAGAAGAAAGGACAACAAAATCGAGATTTGTTAATGTCGACAGTTTGCATTGTGTTCTGTGTAATCAATAAATGTTGGCACACTGAATGTTAAACAATGCGAAACTGTGTTTGCTTTTGTAAAAAGTAAAAAGAAACAAATAAAAATGCATTGAGATAAATGCTAGCTACTGCAGAGGGTATTATGTATGATACAAGGGAAATGTCTTTTATAGGATGATAATAGATAGGAGGATAATAGAAGACTACGCTACTTAAAATAGAGAAACTTATTTCATAAAAGTAATTGTACATATTTATAGACTTTATTTCTAAAATATAGATTATGGTAAAATCGACCTAGTAATTTAGAAATGATAATCCCAAAAGTAGCTTTTCTAAATATTTTTCAGTGTAGTTGAAAGATGCCAGTCGCGAAGTTCATAAGTACATGTGGAATGAAAATGATCTCTTTCTAAATAAATATATATATGAAATTAAACAAACTTATGAACATTCTTTGGTGTATAACACAGCATACCCCTTTTGGAAAACAAAAACAAGATGAACGAACTATAATCCGAATACTTTTTTGATTGGCATATTCATGTCAACAGTGAGGATTATGTATTATGACGCTGTCATTTATTTTTGCATTTCGGGAGTCTCATTCTTGCAGCCTACACATCAGCCAGAGGGGCATGAAATTATTGCTGCTGCAAGCAAGCAAGCCGACTTTCACCATTGTTATCGGCTAACAACAATCGGCCAATTGAGTTGAGTGCAACTGGCAGCATGAAAATCAGTGAACCGTTAAGAGTTTATATGCGCAATTCAATGCAATCAGTTATATTGAAAGACTGAAAGTATAAGTATCACAAATTTTGGGTAAGGGTATCTATTACAATTGAGAAATTGGCAAATTGCAAATAAGTAGTACCTTCAAAAGTGAATTCCGTTAGAGTTTTGTGAATTAGTGCTTGTGGCCGGCTTGTGGCAACTGCAACTGCAACGAGCCGCACATCCGCAGTCGCATCGTATTGACGCCCCCCCTCTGCAAACCCCTCACGCAGACATGGCACACTTGCAACGTGGCTCAGTTGGCTGCTCCATTGGCCAATGCGACATAATTAAAATGCAACATAAATAAACGCAGGCGATGATGAATTGGCCAGGGGCAGAGCTGGGGCGGGGGCTGAGGCGGGGACTGAGGGGTGGCAGTGTGGCAACGAGTGGATGTCGGAAATGTGCGTTAATCCAATTAAATGCGCAATTTGCATGTGCAAACAACAAAACCAACAACGAATGGTTATTAATTAAAATTGTTAGCGCTGACTGCAATTAACAATAATTTAAAACAATAAATAAGCAGCGAATTTCCAATTTAAGCAGCTGCCAGCTTCACTGTACTACCACAAAATGGGGGTCATTATGCTGATGCAGTTGGCGCTGCCCCCACGCATAAATGCCGTTCATTTTGCCATGCAGCTTCATATTTAGGACAATGTCCTGGCAGCGACTTTGTTTTGGCTGCTTCGTTGTTGTTTGTTTGTTTGTTTGCTTGCATTGTTGTTGTTGCTGTTGTTGTTGTTTAGGTTGTTCAACCCGCAGGCCGTTTGGCTACATTGGCTACAACTGCCTACGACGATATGTTGACTGCGAGTCCTTTCTAGTTCTCCTTCTGCTTCTGTTTCTGTTTCTGGTCTTTCTTTGTTTTGTCGGGTCATGCCAGCCAGCAGCCTCTGCTGCCTGTCCTGCATATAGCCAAATCAAAGCCAACAGCAGCTCCAGCGGCGACACGTGCCGCCTGATGATAACATGCAAATCCTTGCAAATAAACTGCAGTGTAATGGGCACATGCTGCATGCACTCGCAGAAAACTATGTGGCATATTGCATGGAATTGGTGAGAGTGTTTTAGTGACACTGTAGATACTACTTTCAAATATTTATACGTATAGTTAACACTGCAAATGTATCTTGCAAACTATGCGTGTTGTTTAAAATATTCTACAAAATTAATATATATATACTTTAAAAGATTGAAGATGCATTCGTCTACCATAGTATTCGGTATCCACAATACATTATAATATTTGATTTCGAATTGTTTTAAGAGTTCTCTAGCTTTTAACTGTGAGATCTGGACAGACGGACAGACTGCCTTATAATGATGATAATCAAATGCATAAGAGTTTTATCTATTTTAAATATATATATTTTTATATTTTATACAACAAATAAAAGTGTAAAAAAACTCATATTTGTGTATTTAATATATATATATATAAATTTTCGCTCAGTGCATAAACACTCGTAAAGCACACAGCAGTGTAGCAAGTTCCCCCGGGGAGCGATTTCGGACAGCAGAAAGGCGCATAACATGAGCCATCATTTAGTAGCTGCTGAGGGAGGGGGGTGGCAGGGTGGTCTGAGTTTTAGAAAAATTAAACTTGTGCAATTTGAAGGAGCCGCAAAGTAAAAGTAAAAACGATACATTTGGCCCAACTTTTGGGCCATAAAGCAGCAGCAACAAACAACAAGCGACAAACACAACAAACAGGACGAAGGGGAGAAACGGCAACAACAACAACAAGAGCAACAAATATGAATACAGGAACAATAAGCACGCGTCCTTTGTCCTGCGCACGACACACATTCAGCAAATGTTGTTGCAGCTGTAGTTGTTGTTGTTGTTGTTGTTGTCTGGCTTGTGTCTAAGCTGGCAGCAATGCAAACAGACACGTGCAACACCCACGCGAGTAAAGGGATGGGGTGGTTATGGGCTGAGGGGGGGGTGTCGGTGTTTGCATGTGTTAATGATGGATTGTTTACAAGAATTCGAGTCCTTTGGAAACGGTTTCTAATAGCCGCTGAGTGTCCTTTCGCCTTTCGCCGTGGGGCTTCGTCTTTAAGTTGAGCAACCCCTGCAGCTGGAAATTTGCATAAACAACTTTGAATACTCCACTTTCAGTTCGATCCTGGCAATTTCCGCCATTTGAGCAGCTGCGTTGCCAGGATACTGTGGCTGTGGCTGTGGCTTTTCTGTTGGTGGGGGGTAGGGGGGGCATCCTTTTGGGCACGTGATTTCATTGCAACAATTAATTTTGTGCAGCTCATTAAGCAAACATTTCGGGGGGTTTTTTCCAAAGGAAGAAAGGAAGCCCTCCTTTGTGCTTTTGGAAAATACGTAGTTGAAAATTTCCATTTTGTCCTTAAAGTTAATGGTTTGGGTTTGGGCTCAAGGTTGGGTTGCCTGTCTAGCTGACTGCCTGACTGCCGTTATAAAAGTTAATGGCCTCGCCAGATAGCTAATGTACGCGTTGGACAAAGCCTGCTTACGGTTAGGGTTAATGCTTTAGGCCAAGATAGCAAATTCGAAATTTGTGTTTGCTATCAAGTCAAAATGTTATGTTATCATTTGTTCGTATAGCCATGACCTAACTAGGTATTCTATCGATAAGTTGAACCCAGTGCTATATGGGATATTTTAGTAAAAATGGTTTATATATGTTGTTACAGGGCTGTAAAAATCACTTCTGTATTAACTTATGTATATAGAAAATAAAAATAAATATAATCGAACATTCTTAGTCTAAAGTAAAATATAAGCTCTATTTGAAGTTAATTATTGGAGTTGAAATAATTATTGTCTGTGAAGGAAGAGGACGAAACGGGCTGAATAGGGCAGTAGATTTAACTTTTCCAGAGGCACAAATAAAATAAAATACAAATAAAATTATAAGACTTTTAAGAGATGGAAGGATAATTAGAACACTGAACAACACTGACAGTCTGACAGCTCAATTGTCATACAGTACTAAAACTATTAAAGCAAAGAAAACAATTTTTTGTAGTTCGAAATAGTTTTGCATTGAAGCAAGAAACCATGGCAGAGCTGAAGGAAGAAGCATCCTCCAATGAGGATAGCGACGAGGATGTCGATGCGGATGCGGATGCGGATGCCGATGCTGATATCGAAGTGGATGTGGATGCGGATGTGGATGTGGGGGAGAGTCCACGCGGACACAAGAGTGTCAGCACCATAATCGCTGAAATCCAGATCAAGAATGAACAGGAGGCGGCCAGTGCCCGCAACCAAAGGGAGGACGAGCAAAAGCGCATAGGTAAGTGGAAAATGAGAAAAGAGTATCAGCGCACTCAGTTACACCTTCGCCTCCATCGCTTCCTTCCAACAGAGCTGAATAATCTGTCGCCGGCAGCATTGGCCGCCCACATACGTGTGCTGGAGGCGGAACTCTATGAGCTGTGCCAGCGCGAGGCACGGGAACTCTCACGGAGCAAAAACCTGCACATCTTTGGCAGCAGTCGCAGACGTTCCAGCAAGTAGGGGGCGTGGACGGCAGTTCAGATGTGTTGAGTTGAGTTCAGTTGGAGGAATTGATACGTATATATCAAATAAATGTGAGAGTAAACATAACTCCAGAGTCTAAGTAGCTGCCATGTGGCACATGGCTAAATCCGCTTACAGGGCTTAATTTCCTGGCTTGGACGCGGCACAGTCAGTCGTCATGTCGTTTGTCTATTGGGCCAGCGGACATTACACATCCGCCGGACTCTTTATTTACTAAACCGTACCAAACACGCAAATGCGCAACTAATGTCCAATAGTTGGGGTTGTAACTGGCAACTACGGGGACTGGAGCTCATCGGCATTTGGGCGACGCATCAAGAGTTTGGCTTAGTTCCATTTCTAAGCTGTGTCTTCCTGTAGCCCAACTCTATCCCATTAGTAACTCAATTCGAATGAAATAGAATGAGTTTTTTTGAACAGTGTTTGCTCGCAAACTGAATCGTTGCAGTTGCAACTTTGATTCGAATTACTAAAAGTACTTTAATTCTATATATACATATATATAATACAAATCAAACAATTTTGCTCGAAACAAGAATAGTTCTATATACATATGTTTTCTAGACAATTCGCATAAGCGAGCGACCACTGTAGTTGGAATTTTATTACATGGATTTAAGCTAATTCTTTATTTGCAGTCGCTGGGGAGTTTGATTAGCCAGTGCGAAAGTTCTTAAGTTGATTAAATTTCACGCGACTTGATTCGATTTTCCGATTTTCAATGATGTGAAACCGCAGAGGAAAACTGCATCAACTCCATTATGCTAAATAAATACGCAGACCCCATTCATCAGCTCCCCAAAAAAATAGCTGCACAGCATTTAGGGTTGTGCCTGGCTCGTTTACCACTTCCTGCTCTTACCACTAACCCTTTGGGCCTTTGGTTGAGTTTAGGTAAATGCAGTAAGAGTCCTTGTCAAATTGGATGTTGTTGTCGCCGCTTTGGTTTGGTGGTTGCGGGTGCAAATGGTTGTCATCTTCAAAAGGATTTCTCATCATCAGTTGCTGCTGATTTGGGGTTTGTCAAAACATGGCATTACTCCAACCGACCACACCGACAGCTTGAATGCAACATGTGTCCAGGATTTGCTTTTGTTAATTTTCCAACCCTCGAAAGTAAGCGCGCTTTCGAAGGGTACATTGGCTAAGGGTAGCTTTGGCCTAATAGAATATGCTCATTATGGGATTTGTGCTTGAGTGTGTTTCAATGTACATAACTCAAACTAAATGATTATAAATGAATTCATAATCTAAACAGCATAACACAAATATTCAAATCCAAACCGTGAAAGGATTTCATTTCATTAAGTTGAGTGCCACGTCGCTGATTTGCGTCTCGGCCAAAACTGGAGCTGGAGTTGGAGTTGGAGTTGAAGCTGGATTTGTGAGTTGTCAGTTGGTAAGGGATTTGGTGTTGCAAGTGCGCAGTTTCACATAAATACAAATGAATGAACGAATGAAACTTTGCGTTGTTCTCAGGCAACAGATAAAGTTGCCACATAAGCTGCAATTTGCCGCTACTTTCTCTCACGTTGCCACATTTACATTCACAAATTCACAAATTCACAATCGCATCTAGCGGTAAGTGAGAAAACTTTGGAACCAGTTGCTGCCAAACTATAGTATACCTGCACTTGCTAAAAAACTCAAAAATACTTAATACATTTTATTATTTTGAAGTCTGATTTCTCATCATTTATTCATTTGATTTGTTAGTCAAATAATCTGAAAAATAAAAAATAATTATAATAGTAATAGTATTTAATATATTAATATTATTTTTGTTTTTTTAAAATTATAGGTTTATTATTATTTATTATTGTGATTAAATGCGCCTATTGCATATTTAAGATACAAATAAAATAAAGTGTATCTGCCTGCTAAATAATAAAAAGTTGAAATACGTTAAGCGATTTACAAGCAGGTGAAGTAATAAAAAACTGAGACAACTGTAACGAATCGCGCTAAATGTTAAAGTTTATTTGTGTTGCCAGAAGCTTGAATAAACGGTCTCGAGAAGAAGAGACTCGGAGAGACCCTATCAAATCTATTGAAAATTCCACAAGTTTAAAATGACCATTTCTTCTGTTTGGCAGAATTTGGTATACCAGAACAGTATACGTTTTATAAGCCAGTAATACCCTCTATAAGTGAGGGTATAACAACTAATTTTCTGTTGCTGCAATCAATTGTGAGGGACTGGCAAAGTTCAGCTGGCGGTTGGAAGCCACCTGGAAGCAGCTTACTGGCCAACAAGTGTGTGCATGTATGTGTGTGTGTGTGTGTAATTAATGTGTGCACATCTTTGTTAGGCAAAGGGAGTTTGTCTGGGCAGCAGCAGCCTCACCTGTAGTTTTCAATGCGGCTCATCAGCATTTAATTAGCTGCAGAGAGAGACTGAAGATATATAATTACAGTTAATATCAGCTGGCGCACATTGTATGTTAATTTATTTATGTTCAGTTTATGCAAATTTTGACATAACTCTTGCCATGCCAAATACGAGTACAATATATCCACGATAATTCCACTCACAGCTAATTGCAATGCTCTGCAGCACATTCATACATTTTTCAAACTGCTTTTATTTATGTTTTATGCTTAATGTGCACATTGTTGCGGCCATTCGCCTCTTAAATGCGTTTTTAAAGAGAGAGAGAGAGAGAGAGAGAGAGCACGCACCAGGATTCAATCGTTGTTCCCTGTGTCTAGCCAAACGGAGCAGCAGACACAAAGAAACCAGCGAACCTCGTCTGGGTCTTCGACTCCAACACCAACTTCGACTAAAGTTCGGGTTCGCTAAACTGGGAGCAAAAAAAAAAAAAAAAAAAACTGAACTGAAGTTGTGGGGCAAACAAACAGCAACAATAACAACATTTAGTTAGAATGCTCGACTCAATGTTATGCTACATTTTATTCTTGAAATTATCACAAAATGTATGAATTTTACAAAAAATGTGTTTGCATCTAAAATTAATTTGTCATCATAGGCGTGAATTTTTTAAAATATTTCTATGTTTATTTGAAAACAACTTCCTACTGATCTAAAATAAATTTAAAATAAATATAATAATACAAATAAATATAAGTATTTATGTACAGTTATACAAGTACTTATAGACCAACTTTGTGCTTTTAGTTTATACGATTTTATAAAAATATACTTTTTTCACATTCGTTTTATACAAACTAAAATTTATAATGAGCATAGATTAACAAATATATAGAGAGTCGAATGGAGCTAATAAAATGTGTCAGATATAATCATAATTTTACTATACCCTGCTTTTATACAGTTACAGGATGTGCTTGCAACAATAACATAGCACTTGGCGCCCACGCAAAAGGATAAAGCATTTGCCGCCTTTCATCTCTTTATCCTAAGCTCTCTCTCTCTCTCTCTCACTCTCTCTTTATCTGTCTCGGCTTGGCTGGCTAGGCACCTGAATTGTCCTGGGATGATGCCGGCTTCCAGGGCATCGTTAGTGTTAATGTAGTTGTTGTTGATTATGCTCTCTCTCTCTCTCTCTCTCACCTGCTACCAGGTAGATCCAGTCAGCCAGTTTGTCAGTCAGTCAGCTAGTCAGCTTTTTGACATTTTATTATGCATCTGCTTCCATTTAGTCTCTTCAGTTATTCCATTTTCCATTTTCCATTTGAAGTTGTCGCCATTCTAAACGGCTCACTTGGGCGCGATTAGACTACGCCTTCAGTGGAGAATGGGGGATGGGATGTGGAAGTGCTAGTGGGTGGAGGGGGGGGTAACTTGCTGGCGTTACAGGTTAAAAAACTCATTAGTTTCTTGTTTTTTAGTTTTTTGCCGAGCAGAAATTAAAAGAATTCCTATTAGACGCTCTATTTGCTGCGGCAGTTGTGCGCTTAATTTATGTGGCACGCACTGAATTCTAATTGGAATTCTAATTCCAATTATGATAGATAGCCGCGAGGAGTCGCGTCTGCAAATGGATGCAACTTGCAGCTGCATTCCGTCACTTGGCCGACTGTCAACTCAACGCGAATCCGCTTAATAAAGCCGTCGACACACAAAAATAGACAGGCAGTAGTTTAAGGCGTCCCACTTTTTTTTGGGGGGGGGGGGGACGTCTCTTAACACATTGCTGATCAAAAAGCTGGCAACTGCTTTGATTTTGCCACATTTTGGCTTGGCCAGCAAGTTGCACTTCCGTGTTGCGAGTTGGGTGGGTTCGTGGGCGTGGCAAATGCCAATGTTTCGCCGTAGTATGGAGCCCAAATTAAATTTCGGTAGCGCCAACAATTTGGTAAATGTTAACTTTGCTAATTTGCATAAACCGCAACAGCCGCCATGGCTAAAAAGTTAAGCGCACCTCTCCCCTCACCATCCCCTCACAAAAAAAAGAAGAAACAAAACCCTAAAAAGAGATGGAAAATTGTCGGCAAATGCAATTTTCAAATAGGCAAAAGGGGATTCAGCAAAAATCAGTCAATCCGACTGTGAAAATACCCGAATTACGTTTTTAAGGGAAACTGAAACTGGAAAACAACTGAAATACAAATAAATATAATCCCAAAGATGTGTCAATAAGTATCTCGATTCACTTTTAGTACTTTTTTATTAGTTACTATTTATATTTATTTCTGAGTCTTTTACCATTAATAACTAAGTTTAAAAATTAAGCAAAATATTACGTTGAAAATGCTGCTATCATATTAATTATGCAATTATTTTAAACTAATAACTTGGTCTCTTCCGGAAATTCGAATATTTTTATTTTACGTAACTTTTCTGTTATTTTTCTAAACAGCTTTTAAATTTTAAATTTCGCAAAACCTTAATATTTGTTAATTTAATTTAAATTAGATAACAAGAATTAATTCGTTTACTGGATGACATTCTTTGATAATTTTGTAAGAAGTTCATACACCCCATCAGATTTGAAAGTTCGGGTATTAAAAACCACGACCAACTGACTGAGTGCCTTGGTGGCTGGCAGCATTTCAGCCTTTCAGTGCTTTAGCCTGCCAGTCAGCCAGGCGGCCTGTGCTGTCCTGGACTGTGCTGTCCTGTCTGCCCGTATATCCTTACACTTCTACGCTACTCACTTTCGGTTTCGCTGTATTTGGCTAGAGTACTGGACGGGCCTGTGCCGTAATCCCCAACAAGCGCTGTCAGACACGTGCGCCACGTAGCAATTTGTGTGTGTGTGAGAGAGAGAGAGAGAGAGAGAGAGGGGAGCAGCAGAGTGGCCACAAATTGTAATGCAATGTTGGGACTCCCCCTTCGTTGTTGTTGTTGTTGTTGTTGTTGCTGCTGTTGCGTTTCCTGCGCCGGATGTCTATGCGATAATGATGGATTGTTTACAACAATGCAAAGGTCCTGCTGCAGCAGAAACTTGGACCAGGCGCACTCGAGTGTATCCTTTATATTTTTTGTCAGTGTGTATTTGAATGTGAATTTTGAATAAGTTTTCGGCTAAATGATTTGATTATGGCTAAGCGAAAGGGACCCCAAAAACAGCATTTTTCTTTCAATGTAAGTAACAAAATAAATCTATTGTTGACAAATATTTATTAGGAATGGATAATGGATTTAAAATAAGAAGGATCATGAATCTGACCATTAAGCTGCTATAAATTAAATTATATATAAATAAAAGTTTGATTTTGAATGTGTTATTTGTAGTATGTGTAAGTATATTTATTAGTTTGTTCCTCAATATTAATTTTATATTATATTTATTTATTTTCCAAAAATTTAAGCATATCAAAATTATCTTATTTCTTAGATAATTCAGCTATTATTATATCAGTTATTTTCACATTTTTATAAGGGTTAATAGAATTGAATGAAATTTTAAACTAATTTCTACACACATGCATTTTAATTATTTTGTTCAACTATAACTTTTTACATAAATAAAGTTATTTGCTAATTATAATTATTTCTAAAAACTAAAAAGTTCTAACTTGCGGGCGACCACTGTACGGACTTTAACTTTATTTAATTTAAATTCAAAACACATTAAAACACTTCTAATACCACCAACAACAACAACAGCTAAGCGTGACTACTGCCGTCTTATACGCGCGTCAATGACTCTTATACAAGCCACCACCAAGCATGCTGGTGTGGCAGCAGCACAAAAAGCCGGCAACAACAGCAAGCACAGCTGTTCAGCGGCGGCGAATTGAGCATTGCTGCTGCGCTGTTAATAGCATATAAGAGCCGCTGCTAAAGTGGCGCTAGTATAAGAGCTGCTCGTATGTTAAACATTAACAGCTGAAGCATAATTTTAACATTTTCTACTATTGCATTCAGTTACTATCGAGAGTTCGCCGCGTGCGGTTCGTTCGCTGTTTTGTGAATCGAGCGTGTTAGTGTGTGTGTGTGCGTGTGCCTGTGTGCGTAAGTGAATAAGTGTCTGTTTTGCAGCACGAAATTTGCTGCAGTTTGCGACTGCAACTGCATTACAATTATAATAATGCGATAATTTAGCAGAATTACGATCGTCGCCGTTCGCTTCGCTCCCGCGTTGTGTTTGCTTCTGCTTTGTTTTGTGTGTTGACAGCTGCAAGTTCGATTTCGCCGTCTTCTTTGGCTTTGCGTTTTTTTTCGCTGTCTTCAGGCGAACGTTGCACAAAAGCCAACGGCAAATAAACAACAAAGACAAACACACCTGCTGCCGTCTGTTCTCATTTTGTATTTTGTCTTGTCGTTTTTCGTTTTTCGCCGGTTCTGCGAGTGTGTGTGTGTAAAGAGGCCGCCAAAAAAACAAAAACAAAAGCAGCGCAGAAACTAACTCATTGAGTGATCAGCAAAAGTAAGTTCAGAGTGCAGCAAACAGTAGAGATTATCCAAGTTCAATGACTGAGTGAAAAGTGAGTTTTCTAATGGGTTATAATGTTTTGGGGCTAGCTGATAAGACAGCCGGGCGACATTTAGCTATTTACATATAATTATCTGGTCGGTGTTCGCTGGTTGACTGCTAATATGTTAATTTGACAACATTATCAGCTAGCAGCAGCTGCTACACTCACAAGCACACACACACACATATATAAAGATGTGTTGCTATTGAAATTTTAATTTGGCTGCAGGGCGTCTGTCTGACCGACGCGTCGGGCCATATGAAAAGTGTCGCAGTTTCCAAATGAACTTGTCAATTGCTCAATGATTGTTCATTCGTTGTGGTTGTTGTTGTTGCTCTTAATACCCTATAAGATAATTAACAAACGGGTATATTAAAACTTAAAAAAATCTGAGAATTTTGATTGTTTTCATTTGGATGATAATTTATTATATTTACATTTTCAATATATTCGGCGTGACACCGAAATTTTGGGGTACGATCGAATAGCAAATTTAAGAACTTATAAAGATTTTTTGAAATACTAAAGATTTGAAATTAACGCAAGGAGTTTCGGTCAGATAAGCAAAACTGAGCACATTTTAACAAACGATTGTTTGAATTTAGTTATTTATAGCCAGATTAATTGTGTTCACCACTAAATACAGGGTATTCGCATAGTCGTGTCAACTCATAACTAATAAAATGTCAAAGTTGTTGTCAATATTGGACGCCCTGCGGCGCCTGTGTGTAACCCGAGCAATTTAAGTGCTTGTGAATGTGAATGCGACTGTCGTCGTCGCCGTCGTCGTCGCCATCATCGTTATCAGGCCTTGTTGTCGACGTAGTCGCTTCCGATATCAATTGCTGATAGTGTCCAGGCAATGGCAATAGCGCCCTCTTATCATACCCCAACCTGGTGAATGCTTCTGGCATTCGCTTTTATATTGTTGCATACAAAGCGAAGCGAAACCTTTGGAATTGCACACAACAAATGGGCATATGGAATAACCAGCTGAATATCGGACAAATATTCACACACTCAAAAAAATATTTACCTAGAAGAGTTTTTTTTGTAATAAATACAATTATTATTTCAATCAGCATAATGATCTAATACAAAAATAATGTGAGTCCCAGTAGCTGAAGACAAAAACAGATTTACTTAAGAATATATAGAAATTATCAGCTTATATATATTAAAATTATTTTGTGATTACAAGCCGGAAATGGGAATTGATATAAGATAGCTGATAGCTGATAGCTGAGAGCAGTGAAATTCTGAAAGTTATTAAACAGAGAATTGACATTTCCAGATAAACAAATTATAAACACAATTAAATCGGTATTGTTATAAACAAAACCGACTTGATATCATATCGTTATCAAATGAATATATCATTGAATTGAACTAAGAAAGTTATCTGTTAATTGCGGTGTATGTATGCTCACATTTATTGTGTTGTGCTATTAATAATTATTTTTGTTTTTGGAGTTTTTATGCTTTTGTGCATTGCGAAAACTCTTCAATTTGTTTGCCTTTGTTGTAACGGTCGTATGGGTAATAATATTGCGCATACGCCACATGACGCCGTGCTGATAACTCGATTTCGGAATAGGTTTCGCGTAGTGTGCGTGTGCCTATTGTATTTCATCATTTTGTCATTGATTCAATTAATAACAGTGCAATGGCTCTTTAGCTGCCGCTTTCATTTTCCATTTACATTTGACATTTCGCAACTTGCAGCGCCATGAGTAATGGTAATTGGGTCCAAAAGCATTCTTGATAAGATTAGCGTCCATTTAGTTCCGTGGAAATTATTAATGAATTCAGCGTAAACATGAAAAATGTTGCGTCTTTTATGGTTGGCTTACTCCACATCAAAATTCCATTAGAATTCGTCAACTTTCACGGAAGTTATACACATTTTTTTTCATTCTTTTCAATGGTTCGCTATTTGTTTAATATAAATTATTCTATTTCAATAATTTCGTTTAATTTAATGCCTGACGATTTCTGTTGGGCCTTTCGCTTTATTCGCTCGCTGTTGCTTTTGGCTGGGCTCGAATACACTTTCCATCATTAAAGCCAGGCCAAAAATGTCACGGCTAGCGAGTGTCGCCGTGTCGTATACGTAATTATGCAATCTTCGCGTCGATTTCTACTACTAGTGAAACAAAAATAAAACAAAACTCGACACCAACGCACGATTCACACACAACTCGCCAACAAAAGAGCCCCCGATAAAAAGGAGAAACGACATAGAATACCGTCAGTAATTTCCAGCATTTTGGCGTTTAATTATGGTTGCCACAACAATCATAATGGGCAGCCCCCTCTGTCCGCCTAGCCACAAAAGCCATGGGCCAGAGGGAGCGACACTTGGGGCTATGCTTGAAGGCAGATTTTCACGCACGTGCTGCGACCTGGCTGGAAAATTTGAGCATTAGCAGTGAAAATGCCAAATGCGTCTGGCATACGAATGCAAACAAATTGCTGAAAGTGAATTACGTGATTCGACACGACTTAAAAACACCTGCACCACAAATTTATAAATAACTTTTGAGGCTAAGCGAAAATTGAAGATTTCAATTATTATTGAAAGTGTTTGTAATGCTGTTGTTGAATTTCTAATTAGAAAAATGTTCTATGTTAACAAAATACTTAGTTTTCCCCAGTGTAGCATTATTAGCTGTTAGTACAATATATTTCGATATTGAATTTAAGCATAGAGAAATCTAAAACTCGTAGTTTTAAAATGTCTCATAGTTGTTTTCTATATCATTTATTATTTTAAAAGACACTCAGCTGATTTGAATGTTTAGATCTGTTTGCTGTCCGTTACACCCGACTATTTGTTTGGGTACGGGTGTATTATGTTGTTCAAAAACAACAAAACGAAGCGAAGCAATTGACAAAGCGAAAAGTGACCCCACGAGCGGGACCGGAAGAAAGGTGCGCCTAAGTTAGCGTCGACGTCAGCTGCGACGTCGACGTCAGTGTTCACTGCGTGCGTGCGAGGCAAAGTGAACATGAAAATGTTGCTACATATGTAACTGTATATATGTAGAATTAGCATAATAAATAAAGACATTTGCAGCAGATACAAAACATAATTAAAAGCACCGAAAATCAAATTAAAAGCCGGACATTGTGGGAACTTTTAAGCCAATTAGCGGCAAAAACTCTCTCAGGCAAAAGTTTTCATGAGCACAAAACTGACTAATCTGAACGGCAAATCTGCAGCAGACATTGCCACCAACAACAACCACTGAGGAACTATATGACTGTGTCGAACTCAGCTCGCATAAAATTGGGTACATCGATCAGTGGGGGGGAGGGGAGGGACTGTGTAATCAGGGCAGAAAACTTCTCTCGTGTTGCTGGCAAATAAATAAAGTCACAGCTAGGCCTAGCTTTATGAATGGCGATTGCCTGAGCACAAATACATACATACATACATAGAAAACTCCTCTGCTTATTTGCTACTATTTGCATAGGCGCTCAACGTGGGGCGCCTAGCAATACACTGGGAAAAGTGAATGGCTTGGGT
Organism: Drosophila maculinotata; assembly: GCA_035045305.1. Classification (NCBI taxonomy): domain Eukaryota; kingdom Metazoa; phylum Arthropoda; class Insecta; order Diptera; family Drosophilidae; genus Drosophila; species Drosophila maculinotata. The sequence continues at coordinate 14,858,478 of JAWNPD010000387.1, forward strand.
TAATGATTTTTTAATGCTCAATTTTAAGCAAAATCGTTATTCAAATGACATGTATGATTTGTAGATTTTTCTTTAAAAATGTACAATAAATCAAAAAATTCAAGTACAAAACAAAGAAATACTCAAATCAGGTATAAATGACGAGAGTGCTCGGCTATTTTAGAGTTAAGTTGACGTATTGGTGAAGCAGTAGATAAGTGGAGAATCGAACGCCTACAAAATAAAAGTTGTGCTTTTAAAAACGTACATGAATCAATTATATTGTTTATATTCAAATTTAAAGTACTCTTCAAACATCGCTAGAAAACAAGCTAAGTACGGATTTTTTCTTTTTCCAGTGTACGATTCAGGCTATTATCCCAGGCATATGAATATCTAACTGCCTCAGGAGTTACAGTTTCAGTTTCAGTTTCAGTTTCAGTTGACAATATAAACACATCACCCATAACCATATCTCATTGGGCTGCTCATAAATTTTGGAGAGTTTCCCCCTATGCCCATTAAGCGTCCCTCTCTTCACTCTTACTCTCTCTCTCTCGCTCTTTTGATATGGCCATGTTGTTGTTTGTCTGTTTTTGGGCCCCACAACCCATTTGGAGACACGCACCGCACTAATTTTGATATTCAAAGCAATGGAAGTCAAGTGTGCGAGCTTTTGGTCGACTTTAGTTGGCCAACAGTTTTTGTTGTCAACACGGGGCACGTTTCGCATTTTATGGTAATTTCTTTACATTTTAATTTTAAAGACAAGCGCAAGGTTGGCTTTTGACACATTTATTCTTGGAGTCACAGAGCCGCGAAATTTGTCGTCTATTTTCTGCGTTACAATTGAAATCAACACTTCTTTGTTTTTCAACTATAACTAAATATAACTACAGCTATATCTTTAGCCAACTGTATATGTATATGTCGTTGTGTAGGTGTTGCTGTGCGTAATTTAAGCAACTTGTTTTACTGGTTTTCTAAAAGCCCAATACCATATACAAAAGCATAAACCTCATCATCAACGTGCTGATAATCAGCAACGTTTTCATTTTTGCCAAGAACATTTGTCGCCTTCAGTTTTAGCTATTTTTTGTAGTTTTTTTTTTGGCTCAAAAGCCGTCCAACTGGTTAGCCGTCTAACTGATTTAGTCAATGATATGTGTACTTTTTTTGCTGTGTATGTTGTCATTTTGTTGTCAAAGTGTTTGGCAAAGCTGCACTCTGGTCCCTGTATGGACAGCCACTTCCGTGTACGAATCGAGTCGCCTGGGATCAACTTGGCACTCATAAAGCTTACAAACTTGGACATATCTGAGAGCTGACGGCATGTCTAGTATCTTTCTATAGGCTGTCAGTTGGCATAAAGCGTGCTATTTAATTAGCGCACTCGTAATTAGGTCTTGCTAGTAATTATATTAATAGGGCCCATAGTGGTATCTAAACTACATTAGTTGGGCACTCAAAAGCTTTGAAAGTGAAAGTCGAATATATCATTAAGGAAACCAGATAATAGGCTGACAGTTGTTGTTAAATGTTAAAGAATTATCCGAATATTTGGGATTCAAAGACTGAAATTGATAAACTTATAATATTTGAAGATTATACGAAAATAATTCCCGATTAGTTGGTCTTTGATGTAACAGAATTAAAGCTCAACTCCAGAAGAAGGTCTAAAATGTATTTATATAAATTTGAAGAATATATAGATACAATGATAGAATGAACAAGTAAGAGTACTCTAGTCGAAAGTGTCCGACTAGCAGATACCCTGAAACCAGCCCTTACATTCAGAATTGTATTTTCTATAATCGTATATGATTAATGGTCAAAGCTAATAATATTTATTCATAATAACATTAAGTGCCAAATTTATACCCATCATCATAATTTGATTGCTTCACTGTGCAACTATTTAAACAGACTGAATTCAAATCCAGCTAAAGTTGCTGATTTGCAGGTTCTGCGACGTTGAGTTCGAGCCAGTTTATTGTCTGGTATTAACGCTAATTACTTGAACAAACTGCGGAGCAGGCAGAGCTTTATCTACAGCTACTGCTAGTGCTACTTGCCACAGCTTATGCGTGGCATCAGCAGCAGCATCCGAAATTTTATGACTGGCAAATAAAGTCGAAATACGGATTTCAATGTTAAGCCAATGGCCGAGAGCAGTTGGTGCCCGCGGCTCTACCATTTTTATCCGGGCAATCTCGATGCGCAGCTTTTGTGGATATGTTTTTGGATATACATAATGCAAAGTGGGGTGGGTGGGTTCGGTGGTTTCAGTGGTGCGCTGTCTGCTGCCTTGTCATAGTTTGCGCTGACTGGCGCAGTTTATCGACAAAAGTAAAAAACCATTTACTCTAGATAAGACGCGACTGATTTATAACAATGGTATACTGAGGAAGGTGGGGCATGAGGGTGGGTGTGTGTCTCTTATTTGTTTTGGATATAGTATTCAGCTGCGTGCCTCAAATTTACATGGCTCTCATGGCAGGCATACAAGAAATGTGTGTAAACAGCAATCAGTTGAGGCTCTAAGGTACTCGAGAATATATTCCCATACAGTGGTTGTACAAATATAATAACTTTCAGAAATTAGAATTGTCTGGATTCTTAAGACCTAATTTCTAGAAATTTGTTTCTTATTGGTTTCTGTAAGTAATTCTCGAAAAAGCCATGCAAAAAGTAATTCAAAATGATTAATTCTGATCCCATTAAAAATGGGAAAAAAGGGTATAATGGTTTTGGGCAAAAGTATGTAACAGGCAGATAAAGAATACTGAATGAAAGAACTGGGTTCAGGGTATCTCCTAGTCGGGCACTCTCGACTAGAGCACTCTTACTTGTTTATACTAATTGAGACACCCACAATCATTAAACCGTCATAATTCGAGATTCTATTTTTTGAAAAATCGAAATTGGTAAGGGTCCCCCCTTATGCTTTTTTCGCCAAAAAAATCCAAAATTTTATTTTTTCAAAAATCCATAAACTTGAGATGTAGAATTAAACTAGATGCCAAATAATGATCAAAATGGCCTCGGGATTGAAAATCGGTTCAGATTTGACAAAGTTGTGGCAGTTTGAAGTCTGGGAAGGTCATTTATAAGGAACTTTTCGTTGTTTGGGCACTTTACAAGTCCATTTTTTTGTCACTTTTGGCGTGATTTTTGACAGAAAAATGAACTTCCAAAAAATCACTTTTCGTTTAGTTTTTTATACTAATTAAGACACCCACAATCATTTAAACGTAAAATTTCGAGATTCTATTTTTTGAAAAATCAAAATTGGTAAGGGTCCCCCCTTATGCTTTTTTCGCCAAAAAAATCGTAAATTTTATTTTTTCAAAAATTCATAAACTTGAGATGTAGAATTAAACTAGATGCCAAATAATGATCAAAATGGCCTCGGGATTGAAAATCGGTTCAGATTTGAGAAAGTTGTGGCAGTTTGAAGTCTGGGAAGGTCGTTTATAAGGAACTTTTCGTTGTTTGGCCACTTTACAAGTCCATTTTTTTGTCACTTTTGGCGTGATTTTTGACAGAAAAATGAACCACCACAAAATCACTTTTCGTATAGTTTTTTATACTAATTGAGACACCCACAATCATTTAAACGTAAAATTTCGAGATTCTATTTTTTGAAAAATCAAAGTTGGTAAGGGTCCCCCCTTATGCTTTTTTCGCCAAAAAAATCCTAAATTTTATTTTTTCAAAAATTTATAAACTTGAGATGTAGAATTAAACTAGATGCCAAATAATGATCAAAATGGCCTCGGGATTGAAAATCGGTTGAGATTTGACAAAGTTGTGGCAGTTTGAAGTCTGGGAAGGTCATTTCTAAGGAACTTTTCGTTGTTTGGCCACTTTACAAGTCCATTTTTTTGTCACTTTTGGCGTGATTTTTGACAGAAAAATGAACCACCACAAAATCACTTTTCGTATAGTTTTTTATACTAATTGAGACACCCACAATCATTTAAACGTAAAATTTCGAGATTCTATTTTTTGAAAAATCAAAATTGGTAAGGGTCCCCCCTTATGCTTTTTTCGCCAAAAAAATCGTAAATTTTATTTTTTCAAAAATTCATAAACTTGAGATGTAGAATTAAACTAGATGCCAAATAATGATCAAAATTGCCTCGGGATTGAAAATCGGCTCAGATTTGAGAAAGTTGTGGCAGTTTGAAGTCTGGGAAGGTCGTTTATAAGGAACTTTTCGCTGTTTGGGCACTTTACAAGTCAATTTACTAAGTGAGACACCTACAATCAATTAAACGTAAAATTTCAAGATTCTATATTTTGAAAAATCAAAATTAGTATGCTTATGTCATAAAAAAAAATAATAAATTTAATATTTTTAAAAATTCATAAACTTGAGATGTAGAATTACAATAGATGCCAGCGTTTGCATGCCTGTGTGTGTTTCCATGTATGAATACAAATAAATAATTACAATTAAGACCTTGGATCAGGGTATATGCTAGTCGGGCACTGTCGACTAGAGCACTCTTACTTGTTTTATTATTAATTTCTTATTTAACATTTTTTTTATCACAAATGTAGTATTTGTTTTAAGGTTTTTAATTTACACGGATTAATTTATTATTAAAAAAATATTACTTATAGAAATTTTTTAAAATAGGCATTTTGTAACACGTCTAGATAAATTTACTTTAATTTACAACTACTATTTCTACTATTTCATTAATCCAGATTTCCAGAATCTGGTGCGAATGGAGTGTAGAAGAAAAACAAGCTTATCAACAACAAAGTTGAAACTTGAGACTAGTTTGATCGAGTTTTAGTTTGATTTTAGCACACCATTTTATTGACAGTTTAGTGGGTGGTATCGAGGCAGGTCCTGGCAATCCTTGTCAATAGAAGTGCTTCTCCAGTTTCTTTGCATAAAGTTTCCTTGTTATTTGATTGCAGTTGTAGAAAAGTTTTAGTTTTTGCATATGAAAATATGAAGTTGAACATTCGATTAAGTGGCAAATTGTAAAGCAAACAAAAAGCAGGTAGAGCTATGTGTGTGTGTGTGTGTGTGTGTGTTTATTGAGTGTGTGCAATTGCGGCACACCTGCAGTTGCTGGCAAATGTTTTTCTCTAATTGGACAGATCATAAACAGCGAACATTAAATCCGCAACTACAGAAAATCTTACACAAAAATTAACCCAAATGACACTTCAGCCAATCCGCTGACAACATTTGCGGCTTTTTGATGAACCGACAAAAAATACATATATCTGTGAGTGCATGAATAACACACTCACACACACACACACACACACACATCATGCACACTAATGATGCAGGCGGGAAAAATAACATCTTTTGGGTGGTCGTTGGCCGGGCACATTTCCCAGATTTATGATTTGTTTAGTTTGCGTTCTCATTTTCGATATTCGCTGCGATCGTTTCAAATACCCGTCAGCAAAATAGAAATTAAAGGCATTCTGGCTATTATAATAATAGATTAGAATCGGGACAATATTACAATGAGGTTGTATGACACATAAGATGAACATTAAAATGCAATCGGTTCAGTTTTGACAAAGTTATGATAGTTGGAATTATTGTAGCGTCAGTTATAATTTAAAATACAGAGCTTTAACAACTCAGAATTACTTTTTCTATTAATGAATTGTAGAAATTCGTATAATTTAAAATGCAGTTAACAGTTCTTCTAACTGAAAATATTGAGTTGCTTAACTTATCTGTTTTAATCTGATCTGACAGATCACCACCAACATAGTTATATATATATATATATACCACGAATAAAGTAACCATGGAGGTGTGTTAAATCAGTAATGAGTCAATTTATACACTCATTAGTGTTAAGTTTACATATTATTTCTAACCTGGTATTAGGTGCGGGTATATCAAAGTCGAGGCGATTCAACCGCGCAGCTTTCTAACTTGTTGACTTTGAGTCACGCGGCGCAGATTTTGAGGCATGCGGCTTGGGGCAGCATTTTGTTTACTGTCGGCGCGCGTCTTTGGCGACACATTCGCAGCAGCTGAGTAGATATACTCATATATCATATGCGTACCACTCGTAAAGCCAAACACAAACACAAAAAAAATCCACACTCACAACTGCGCTGATTTGCATTTAAAATCGCTGTCAGCAGAAAAATAAAAATGAGTAGAAAAACTCAGCTGGCGAGGAGACCTTTTAATAACTGAACTGAACTGCACACTATGGGGATTTGTCGCTGTTGTTTTATTATTGGCAAAATTCATAAATGCGTTTGTGTTTAATTATAAACGCAACAGACGCAACAAGACGTCTGAGACAAGCGGGCGCTACTAAAGACCCCCAGATACTAGTACATATACATACATACATATGTAAATATGAGTAGTCGTCTGAGCTCAAAATGCCGCAACCAAAATGCAGCAGCTGCTTCATTTATGAGCATCCCTCAGCTCTACTATGCTTATGAGAATGAGAATGTATGAATATATGTACATATATACATATATATACATATATAAAATCCACATCCATCAGTTGGTTCTTTGCTTCTTGCTCAGCTTTTCGACGTGCCCAAATTGCATTTGCATTCGAGTTATGTGCGCTAATTTCACGTTATGAAATTTGTATATCGCACATTTGCGCATCGCATTTTCTTGCCTCGTTTTTCATTTTCATTTTATTTTTATTTCTTGTGCTCGCAAGCGCGCGAATTCAGTTGCTGCTGCTGTAATTAAAAGCAAACTAAAGATTTCTCGTTCACTTTGGGATTCACTTGTAATTAAATCCAAGGCAGACTAGCCCACTTTAAATAGGATTGTCTACCCCCTAAACTCCTGCTCGAAGCCCTCAGGCGCTGGGTGTTGAACTTGAGCTTTGTTGCTGCTCGAAAAGAAGCTACAAAACTAAAGTTAATCCAGCAATTAGCGACGACAAAACTTGAGTTTCAAAAACTATTTAAAGCTCTTAAGATGTGTATCTAAAAACTTTGTTGGACTACAAATTTGAAAACAAAGTTATAATTCAAATGAAACAATAAACTATAGCTTAGAATATTTTAATTAGAGGAAAGCTAGAAATAACTGTAGTTTCTTCTTTGTGCCAAACTCTTTTTATATTTGCAGACATCTTTTTTAAACTACAACTTAACTGAATCTTAAAAAAAATACAACTTTTTAAACATTGCCTCTTTCTGGTAGAATTTTCATTACATTGTATTATTTGGAGTGCAACAAATGTTCAAAAAATAAAAGTAAAAAAAAAAATAAATTGGATTTGCAACTTAAAGTTGGATTTATATAGTGGTCCAATTTGACTAGATTAAATAAAGATTATTCTAATTATATTAAAAACCCATTTTATACCTTTTATTCCCTAATTATATAAGCTAGAATTTAATAAACTTGCCACACATTCAGTTGGTAAATGAATTCAGTGAGATATGCCAACTGAGTAAAATGGGAAACCCAAGTAGTAAATTCACACTTCCATTGTGTGCATTGTGTAGGAATCAGTTAGGTTCTGTCATATACATACATATCACATAAAGGAATCAGTTAGCTTCTGTCATATACATATCATATAATGCCACACAGGCATCATCAGCAAATTCACTTGTAGGCGAGAAACTGACGCGAATTCCATGGCATTTAAGCGAATTGTGCTCCAATCTTGAACTGACCAGCCGGAGACGTTGCACAATTCAAGCCGTCTCCAAGCCGACTCCACAGCGCTTTGTTATTCAATCTAACGAATGGGTGGGCGTCAGCAGATAGGAAAATAGAAAAGAGTAATCAAAATGGGGCTGTCTGTAAGTCTGGGGCACTTGTAAGCTGGGGGACTTGCGTCAAGAGAACATTTGTATCTTTCGCTTGGATCAACTTATTGTGCTATTTCACAGCAATGCTTAATATTCAACTAGATTTTTGGTGGGGCCACTTGAATTTCACTTTGTCAAATCCAACGTCCCCCCAAACCCAACCGCGTGCATCACTCGGCTTTTGGCTCTCGGCTTGCTGTGCGTTGTTTTGCGGTGGTAATTGCATGCGCACCGAAGCATATCGTATGTTGCAGGTTTCCGTTTGCTGGCAAACCGGGAGAAACGACCTAAAATAGCGGCGCAAGCAAATGCGGAACATGAGCCATGAGCTGGGAACAACGGCAAACAACAACAACAGCAACAACAACAAAGGGGTTGGGGCCTCCCGTCAATATTGGCCGCGACAGCTTTTGTTGTATTGCACGAATTGTACGTGTTGCAATCTCCGATAGATACAAGCAACAGCAACAGATACAACTACAGCTACAGCTACAGATATATATACAGATACAGATACAATTGCCAGCGTGCGTGAGTTTTGTGCGTTTGTTCTTCTTTCACGCTCGCTGCACCGGCACCGACTCCGATTTTAATGCCAACTTGCTCCCTCTATCCCTCTCCCTCTCTCTCTCTCTCTCTCTCTCTATCTGTCTCTCTCTCGATCCGTCTCTTTCGCATGTAAAAACATGTTCTTTGTCATGCTTGCACTCTGGAATGGCTGCCTATTTTTTAATACCCTGCACGCGTTACAAATTTGTAGAAAGTGTATCATAAAGTTGTGCAAGGCAGTAGGGGACATCTTTGACACCATAAAGTACATATGTGCATATGATCTGATCAGCATCAACAGACGTGTCGATATAGCCATGCCCTCGCTCCGATCTTAGAAACTATAGGAACTAGATAGATTACATTTGAAATGTAGATTTGTGTATGCCATACGCAAAATAGGTTTATTATTTGTTGTATATATGTATCTCAGCCAGATCAAAAAATATCGATAAACTTGAAATCTTAGGTAAATAAGATTGTAAGAGCTGAAAGCACCATATCTTACATATAATACTTTTTAGAAACATCTCAAAAATTTTTTGTAAAATATACTACAAGTATGTATATGCGAAGATTGGGTATCTTCTAGTCGGGTACTCTCGACTATAGCACTCTTGTTTTATTTTTCAATGAGCTTTTGTAGCTGTATCTGAATCTGAACAAAGTGCATGGCCCCTGCGCCCTTTGGCCCAACAGTTTCTGTTAACGAAATGCGCCATTAGGGCGCAACCGTGCATAATTACATCTGTAAATGTATTTGTATCTGTGAGCTGCGCCCCTTCTTTATTTCATTTCTGTTTTTTTTTTTGGTAACTCTAATTACACGCGCTATGATTGATGTTTGCTTTGGGATTCTATAGTTCCCAATTCCGCTGGCCTTATCAGCCACGTCCAGCATTGCTTTTATGCTTGTTTCGTAATATTTTTTTACCAGATTCTTGCAGCCAGCCACTTGCTTTGGGAATGCCACCAGCAGCTGCACTCACAAATTTACCGCGGGCACTTATGTACATCAAATTTAAAGCTAATAAATCTTGCTGCATTTTACAAATAAGCACACAGACATACATATATATATATATCGTATATAAACCACATGCGAATGCTGCCCCTGCCCGACCCATTTTAATTTGTCACTCGACGCGTCAATTATATAAATCGCTTATATATGTATGTAGTATGCTGCTTGGTTCACAACATTCCAAAAACATAAATAAGAACTGAAGAAAATCTGAAGAAGCTGGTTAATATTCAGATAACGAATCTTATCTACACTCTCTTCACTTTTTTTTTGTATTTATGAGACACCAATATTCTGAATTATATTAAATGTTGGAAATAAAATATAATTTTAATTTCTTTTTAGCGTTTGAGCCAAAGTTTTCCAAACATCTTTCTTAGAACTAGTTCATTGAAGATCAAATATTTTAGACAACTCTTATCAAAAACATAAAAAAAATATATATACTTTAAAATTATCGTTTATAAAACATTGATTTTAAATAATTATTAAAACATTCAGTAAAATGTATCTTAACAGATATCAGAATATATCTGCAAGGTACAGTCAAAATCTTTCTTAAGTGTAACACAATTCCTATACAATACACAAAAAAGTTTGACAAGCTACAGCACCCTCTAGAAAAGAGTATTTAACAATATTTATGAAAGCAAAATATTTTGTTCATTCGTTTTTCTTGCATTCCCTTATGGCTAAAATGCACACAAAATAAATTTGAAAATAATGTGTGAATTTCTCTTGGCTCGTTTCAGCTACAACAACACCAACAACAAACTGGACCCCCCAACAAAAAAGACAAATTGTCAACGGTCGAATTGGGTGCAGCCCCCCCTCCACGCGCTGCCCCTATACAAAAATATAGGGAATTTGTGTGCGTGAGAAAAGAAATGAGAAAAATGCCAGCTGATTTTTAAAGTAAAGTGGAAAATAGCCATCTCGGCAGATTATTGATTTCTACAAATGTTTATAGTGTGGCACACTGGATTAACACTCGCACAGCAAACAGAGAAAATAATCTTGTGATTGCATAATTTGAAAACGTGTAAAAAAAAAGAAAGACACAAAAAAAAAGCAGTTGCAGCTGCCGTTGCGGCTACTTTGGTTAATTGATTTCAGTTGCTGCTGCCCCAATGCCAATGCAATGAGGCGCTCCAAAGCCAACAACAATAGCAACTATAACAACAACAATTTACCGAAACAACAACAGCAGCAACAACAGCAACAACAACAACAACTGTCCGACAATTGCGTGCGCGTTTCGGGCGAGTTTTTTTGCGCACGCGTTTTTTAATTAATTTAAAGTGTTGTTGTTTGCCCTTTTTGGAGCGTGAGTGAGTGAGTGTGCGTGCGTGCGTGCGTGCGTGCGTCTGTGTGTCCAGCCGGAAATCAGCTATTTAATTTACAATAAGACGCTTTCAAGGAGCCCAAGTGGAGCCCAAAACCCATAAAAAAGCAGCTAACAAAAAAAAAGAAGCGGAGAAACAGCCAAAATGTTCGCGGGTATCAGAAAACGACTGGCACGCAAGTGAGTAAAGTCCTCTTTTTGTCAACCATTTGAACGGCTTTTATTTTATCACAGTTTGTCCCTTGCATTCTACCCTAACCAAAAGTTATTCGATTTTTATGTTGAACTGCTTAAGAATTCCAATATTCTTGACTCGGTTACTTATTTGATTTTTTATTTTTATTTCTGATTTTATTATAATTTAAGGGTTGCCAGAACTGTAGTAGTATTTTCCAAGGCCAGAATTCTTTTGCTTATAGTGTACGATGTTCTCAAAACTTTCTTCATGTACAAAATCGAAAATCTCTCCAAACCAGTTACTAGCCAAACAGCCTTAAGGGCATTTAAACTTCGACCTCGGACTAAAACACTTGCTCTGCAATTTTATCAATGTTGTCCCTTCATTTTCATGGCCCAATTCCGCTGTTAATGACTTTCACGATAAAGGTCAGCGGGGGCGGCAGTTGGGCAGTTGAGCCAGCATGCTGGGGCACTTTTTAATTTGCAAAATGCGCTAAATCGGGTACCAAAAAAAAAAAAAAAGAACGAACTGTTTTTACAAAATAGTGTACTATTTGTCTCATTAATTTTGTTGCCAAGCTGGAGACTTGGAGCTGGTACTGATACTCATTTGCAAAGCACTTGAGACGCTTGAAATGGGGGACACCTACAACCTACCCCTCTTCGTCTCCCTCTTGATTCATGCCAGTCAGCATCATCATTTCACATTGAAGCTCATGAATTTACTGATTTGTGCAAATGTTGCACGTTTCGACAACAACAATCATCATCATTCATCATTCAGCGTCATCATAATTATAATAATTTTATTTTTTCTATTTTTTGTAGTTTGTTTTTTAATATTTTTTGATTTGGTAAATGAGCCAATTAGCTTAAAATCTTTATTATTAGCTGATTGCTGGCCACAAACCGGTTTTGGCGTTTATCCATAAACAAAATTGAATTATGCCACAAATTGCCGCTTAACAGCCTTGAGGCGCGTGTTTTTTTTTCTTGCCCGGAGACCAGCAAATCTTCAAGTAATTTCTAGCCTCTTTCGCATGCCAAAATTAATAGTCCGGCATCAAAACATCATCCTATCCATTCACGAGGCCTATCCGCACTCTGAGTGCCATTATAAACATTTTCGTGGGAAACTTATAGTCGTGAAGTTGTGAACTCAAGACTAATGAAAGCTTTAGAAAGTTTGGGTCTAAAGAATAGAAGCGTAATTGGATGAAGTGTGCATATATGCATATATATATATATATATGGTACCATAAGATCATTCTGAAGTCACACATGAGAGGAGCGTAGAACTCTTGAAGTAACTTTAGGGATTATAGACTTATTTTGATTATAAGCATTGGCCTTTGGATTTTATTTCAATTTATATATATTCCATGAAATTATTTATTTACTTATAATCAATGCTAATGAGCATTATGTTCTTTCTCTGCATGAGCTCTTGAATTCAATAAAAAAAACCCATATTTAAAAATAGCATTGTCACGAACTAAGAATTGTCAATTAGGGGAATATTAAAGAGACTTTATTAGCTCTTACAACTCTGACCCCGGTGGTACTAGTTTACTGACCATAAAAACCGTAATTGTCCTACTCGCAGCAAAGTGTGGTCAGAAGAAGCAAAGTTTAAGTTTTGTTTTATTTTAATTTTCATTGCTTTCTGCTATTTTTGAATAAATTAAACTAATTTTATTTTTGGCATATCATAAAAATACACTTAAGTATAGAAATTACATTTTAAGTTAGTTTATTTTGTGATAAATCATCAGATATTTTGTTTCGAGCCAGTTTGATTTCGTATATTTTTTGTTACTTTTTCAATTCACTGCTCTACTTAATTTTCCACTTAAGAGTTTCGCAGAAGGTACACAAATTGTATCACATGCTCCAGTATTGTCTACTTACACAACTCTCCGAGTGAGTTTCACACCCACTCTAAAAATTTGAAAGCCTCTGGTTTATGTGGCAGATGACAAAGCGAGTTTTTGGTAGTTGCCGCTGTTTACAACTCATGATGTGCTAATTATTACAGAAAAGTGCATGAAAATGCCTTTTAGCACTTAACGTTGACTGGCCCCCAACGCTCAACTTAACAAATGGCCCCGAAAGCGCAACCACAATATCAACAACAATAAGCAACAAGATACTTTGGGCTCAGGTGCTAAAAACACCTGTGCAAATAGAAACCGAAACTCGAACCCAAACTTCAACCCAAAGCCAAAGCAGAGGCCTAAACTCCAGCACTTGGTATTTTGTAGGTGGCAGTCTCATCTACATAGTCCCTATACATACATACCTATATATCTTTACATATACAGTGCACTCTCGATACAGTGAATATTAATTCATAGTTTGGAGTGTCCACAATTTCAAATGTGTAAACATTTTGATTCAAAAATCGTGTTTAAGAAATTATTAAAATGTATTAATAATTGTATATGCTTTAATAATAATACATAATACATAACCTTTATCCTATCTAACCTTTGTTTCCCTTGATTCATATAGACCATATGATAATAAAACAAAAATCTTCAGATTTAGGAATAAGGAACTATGACAGTTTTGAAACAGTTTACTCTTAAAATTGAAGAACGTAATACATTCTGTGTTCATTTTTATGAAAGTTCACGTAAAAGAGTGTTCACTCTTGAAATATGGTTTGTAGCTTAAGATCTTTGATGCCCACACACAAATTTCATTTGAATTAAACGCTTAGAAAACGCCTGCCATGCCTCGAATGGGGGTGCGGCATGGTAAATGTGGCAATCAAGCGAGACTAAAGTAAAAAATAATTACACAAAAGACATAACACACTTTATTCAACATAAAACAATAAACAACTTTATGTGGGCAAACATTAAAGTGCAGCACACCGGAGGCTGGCCCACAATTTCGTGAGAGACCCCACAGTAACCCCTGAAAAGATGATGAATTCTCACGCATATAAAAACTAGGAGGAAAAATACTAACGAAACTTGGAGCTCAAGTCACGCTGCAATTGTTGCTGTGCCTTAGAGTCGAGAGAACGTAGCTGTATCTATCCATATCATATAATTACACACATCAAAGTAACTTAAAAACTTACATTTATTACATGCCTAATTATGATTGATACGGGAAAGAACAAAGTGTGTTTAAGGAACGTGCTTACGACTATAACATACCCTGATAATAGTTTAAATGTTTTCCCACGATTAAGATTACATTGAAATTCAACAGAAACTACATTCTTTTGCTGTTCTACAGTAAGATACTACATGTTTAGTTATTTCTTCAGTTTTGGTTAAGATTGGATGTCTGAAATTAAAAGATTGCACCTTGGATCTAAAAAATAATAACAACAAGATACTCTGTTACTGAAGGAAGAAAGGCTAGAGACTTGAAACTTGTCTGCTTCAGATCAAGTGTTAAGATTTCTGTGTCATGCTCATTGGGGGTATTGGTAAATTGATAAATCCTCAATATATCTCGAAACTCAATTCGATAAAATATATATGTACTTCCCACAATTTAAAAGATCTTAATGGTAGATGCTAAAGATCTTCAGCATAGAGAGTCATCAAATTTGGTAGTTAGATTACTGATAATAATTTTCAAAGGTCAAGCCCCTGTTCCCACAATTCTAACAGAGTATGTCCCAGTCGGCTACTACCCACTGTAGTGTTCTTACTTTTAGTTTTAGTTGTTTTTGTGGGGGCCTCAAGATTTGTTTTCCATTTTGTGCTCATTTCGCCTTGCTCTCATTGTACTGCGCTTGTTGTTTGGACCGACTTATCAAATGTATATTTTTAAGCAACTGACAACATCTGACGCTGCGAATGTGCCACTTACATGTTTGGGTTTATGGGTTAAAAGGAAATGTGATGCAACAAAGCGTGAGGCGATGGCAACTTACAGTTACACGCAGTTACAGTTACTATATCTTTATGTGTGTGTGTGTGTGAGTGTGTGTGTGTGTGTGTGTGTGTGTGTGTGTGTGTGCGTGTGTGCGTGTCTGTGTAATAGGCATGTATCTGTATCTGCAGCATAAGTTGATTGCCTCGCGCTAATTTCGAGCCAAGATTACAACAATACAGTAACCCTAGGAAAACTGGGGCTGCCAGTTGCAATTACCGGATATGCGCAGTTCTTAATAAACTACAGAGCGTACATGTACATATACTACATATATTTTGTGCCCTATCGTAAAGTTTTTGGGCCTAAGTTTTGCCTAATTGCTGTGTGGTATTTCGAGCGTACGACATTCGATAGGCTTGAGGGTAGCATTGACCTATTATTGTGTCATAAGTATTTGCCTGCATGTCGTAAACAAATTTTTAAGGCTGTCTTTAGTTCAAAGTTCGTTTCCTCTCACTGAGCGCCAGACAAGCACATCGTTTGTTAGCCTCGCAAGGGGCATATGTATCTGTATGTGTCTGCCTGATCGATAAAAAGATAGAGCACACTCCATCAAATACTACAGTGGTCGCTCGGATATTAGAACTTTTAGAAATTAGCAATGACGGCAATAAGATGTCATCACCAACGAAGACTTCGTTATCCCAATAATTAATATTTTACAACAGTACATTTAAAGTAAAAAATATATGTAATTTGAGTCTTTGATACATATAAAATAAGTTTGAAAAAAAAAATGTCTTGAAAAAATGTATATTTTTATCTAAACACATTTAACTTATAATTGTTTTAAAATCGTTTAACATATATTAATATCGTGTATTACCAGGAATCGTAAAAAATGGTTACTTTATAACAAAGAAGTACATATATCAATCTAATCATAACTACCTGAGCTCTAAAGTATGTGTATCTTGTAAATCCAAATCGTACCATCATAATGGTGTCTGTTTCTGGCAACTATACATTTTTAATTTAGGCTTTACTAAAAAAAAAAATACTGAAGCGTAATCATTTTTGAGTGACTACTGTACTAGTCGACACAATGAGCGCCCTCTTTGCCCAGGAGCTGTCTTTTGCAATTGCTTTGTAAGTTTTGCTCCCTCAACCCCTCCGCACTCCCGTGGCTGTCATAAATGCGCCATTAGAGCTAACAACGTATTTTCTATTACACTTGGACAAACGCACCCATATCCACCCACAAATCTGTGCGCTCCCTTCCCCTTCCTCTTCCCCATCCCCATCCCCATGCCCTTCCCTACTCGTCGCATTCATTGCACACACAAAAGAAATGCCATTTTATGCATTTCAAGTGCGTCGCCGTCGCTGTCTGTGCACTATCTCACATCTAAGTATCTGTGTCTGTGTCTTGTGCCTGGGCGTCCCGCACATCGTCCGTCACAGCGAGTGAAGTGTCAATTCCATCATGAGCCAAAGTGGCGCACATATCGCATAACGTTTCACAAAAGGGGGGCGACAGTGACAGGCTGAATCAAAAGAAAAATTATTGAACAATTTCTCAAAAGCGAAAACGAAAATAAATATGAAAAACTGCACGTCAACAACATTGAATCGCATTTTATATACACTTCAAAATATACAATTAATATTTGTAGCATTTCAATTGGAATAATTTAGTTTTATAATCAGTAAAAAAAAGTACCTCTTTGAAAATAAGTTTGACGACTTACATCCTAGGTTAGGTTTGTGATCTCCATTGATTGCCAATCGTCAATCAGTTTAAACTCTTTGTGATATACGTAAACATTTTTATATGTAGATTTATTAGTTCTTATACATATAATTTCATGCATCGCCAACATGAATATGCACTTAGCCATTGTGTTTGCCATTATAATTAGTCATAAAAAGCACTCAGTTTTACTTCGCCAATTCCCACAATTTAAGATTTTCCTATGAATTTTTATGTTTGATGAGATTTGCAAAAAACAGCTGTTTTTATATTCTGCACAACAATAATAATTTCTATAGCTGCTGTGTTTGCAAAGCTTAACAGTCGCGAAGGATGTGTAATTTTGAATTGTGCAAGTTTATTGGTAGAATTAAAGTAACTTCAAATAGAGTATCGAAAGTGAGCACAATGAAAGCGTCAAAAAGGCGGCTGTCTTCTCTGCATTTTGACAGCAAACACAATGCACGCGGCGGCGTCAGTTCCAAAGATAGAGATTCAGTGCCGATACCGCTACAGATTCAATTTGGGTGTGACAATTGCAGACGCCTCGTGCCCCGCGACGCCATAATGATGAATACCTTTTTAATGAGCAGCTGACATATGAATATGTACATACATTTATGAAAGGGATGGTGGAATGTCAGCCCAGCCAAGCCAAGCGATTTATCGCCTCGCGAAGGCATTCAGTCTGAGCCGGAGGAGCCAAATTACGTGGGTTTCGGTGTGTGCTCCGACCACAAGCTTCAATCATAAATTTCCAACTTTGACGCGTGGAATGACCCTAACCTACCCAAATAGTTGCTCTGTGTGTTTATTGCGGTCTGACATGCAAAATGCGTTTGTTATTTTATGTTTTTTATTTTTGTGAAATGACAAGGAACACGTCTTATATACCCTGTGGCAATTCATCTTTTGGTAAATACAATTTGGAATGTACTGTGGTCGATCGCCACCGCTGCACTACAAGTAGATAGCGAAAAGCCCAATCCCTGCCTAGGACAAGTACATGTCAATTTGTGGATTGGGCGGATTGAGCCAACGATTGACGATTCGTCGGTGCCGGACAAGTCCACATCACTAGAGGGTATATATATAAATATATGTACACACTTGTATGTATATAAAAGTGTATGTATGCACACTTGTATAGGGAATTTCCTTATTGCCTTTTTTCAGCAGTTCATACCTGTTTTCTAATTAAAAGTTTACCCTTAACGCTTGCTTTGAACGCCAACTTGTTTCTGCCGGCTGACTACGTTGAAAACACTCCCAGTTGGCGACCCACTAAGAGCTCTCCCCCAACATTTTGGGTCGTTGACGCGTTTTACAGCCGGCCACAATAACTACAGTGGTCACAAACAATTAGAAAATCTAAAAATAAATCTATAATATAGCTTAAAATTAATATATGGCACTAGCTACAAATAATTACAATTTGACAGATTTTTTCTGTATTTTTAATCATTTTTTATAATTTTTTTTATTATGATACGTTGTCATTCAGGTTTATAGTTGGATGATCCAGGATTTGAGAAATAGATGTTGGGTTGTAATATATTTAATGTCATATAAATCATCCTGAAATATATATATAAAAATAAGAAAATAAATTAAAATAGAATATAAAGCAAATACAATATAAACAAATTATACATAATTTAGTTCATATAATAATATATTCTATTACCTTGACAGCGATGTTATTCTAAGACAGAACGACGAGGATAGTTCGACAAAAATGATTCAAGTGGGCGCTTGTTTTTAGATTGTCGGGGTATCAAACTCTGAATTCAACGTCCTCTGCCTTCCTTCGACTGCCAGTACGAAATTGTGTATTAGCTTCCGATGATCGCTCTTTGGACAATCTGATTGAAGTAATTCACCCACGGACGTGTCATCGCTTCAGCTAAGAGCAGATCGAACAGATTGCTCACTAATAGATTTAGTTTCAATCAAGGCAACCAATTCCTCCGCGGAGCATAAAGAAGATATATCCGATTAAGATGTAGTATCCTCCTATTGTCAGATATGACACTCGTCACAAGCCAGACTTGACCCCGATTTACCGATTCCAATATTTGACTTCGTAACCACACATGACTTCATTTTAGTTGTAAATTATTTATAGTGTATTATAGAATATTACAAAAAATCGCGGACAGCAGCCAAAATCTTATACTAGACAACACTTGTTTTTAAAAACGATTTATAAAAGTAGAATTCTTTATATTTTAAAATGAAAAATAACTTTACTTTTGTAAAAACTTACACTTTTTCTCAAATAATGTTTGACTAAAAAAAAAATAATTTTTATAGAAACAGACTTTAAATGTGTTCTGTGCTAAACTTTACAACTGAATGAACAGAAAGTTTATACAGACAGGCTCCTGAACAAATTGAACAAGTTTTGAGATATCAAAGTAGGCCGTGTTAAACAAAAAAAAAACAATTATTTGTTTCAAATCATTTTTGTGAACTAGCTCGGTTCCGAATTCGATTTATAAAAAATAGCAAAGAATATTTAAAGCACCGTTATATAACAGAAATATTTAAAATGTTTGGAGACCGAAGACTTAAGGTAAAAATATTCGCAAAATAAATATATTTTTTATTGAAAGGTTCTAATTGTCGAGCGAACACTGTATTGTTGCTTTCGGATCGAAAACTGTTTGTTGATAAATAGAATTTATGGTAGGTGGACAGCACACAGAGACTCACAATCATACATATGTATGTATATAGTAAATATGTATATACAATGTACATATATACAACAATAGACTGAGTGCGTTATCTATTTAATTGCGGAAATGGCATATTGAGGCAGTGTTTATGGGTCATTAGGGTGCTGGCCGAGTTAGCTGGTCACAAACATTTGGCATGGCCTGCTGTTCCCCAAATAATTAGCATGCCAATGTGTCCTTGAAGGCACCTAACTGATAACGCATAGCTGATAAGTGATACTGATGTTTCGCTTCCGCTTCCAGCGCGTCAACTTGGCCCGTTGCCAAGCTCGAAATCTGCATGCAAAGTCTGTGACGACGTGAATGTGGCATGCAAATAACTTTCTAAACTGATGGCTGCACCTTGACGGCTTCCTTTCAATATACGATGTATACATATGCAAATATACACATACATACATACTGATGTATGTACATACTTTACAAGAACGAGGTGGGCAGGGCACGGCTTGGTTTCGAAGCCCGTCAATCAGTTAAGTTTTTGAAGTGTTTGGCCAGGTAAACACAAAGTGTCCACTTGACTTCCGTTTTGCTGATTGCTTCGTGTGCGCCTGCTGCTCTGCTCTTCACCTCTCCATTCGATTCCCTGGAATCGCAGCTCGAAACTCAGCTCGACTCAACTCGACTCAACTCAACTCAAACTCGAAAACGTGACATGTGCTGACTTCCACATCGATGTTTGCAATAGTTTTGTGTTGTTACTGCTTTCTGCGGTTTAATTCGCCCATTGGCAATAGTATTGCTGGTATTTACATGGCGGCCCCATTGTTGTTTATATTTGCATAAATATTTACACAAATGCCAGCGCCAAACGTTCCAACACTTTTGCGCTCCATTTGAATGTCGATTGGCTGGGCTGGGCTTCCAGATTGCTTGTTTGCCAGCCAATAAAGTTCAAATAAACATATCGATATTCGATATCAGCGATTGCAAATCTGTTCTGATTTGGCAGCCAGTGTTGTTCTGTTGTGGCTTTTTTCAATACTCCGGAACTGGAAACATCCCAATTTAGCAGGTTCCAGTCAAATGGCTTTTTATGTTCAACAAAAGCGAAAATTATATTTTTAGTTAACATGATATATGATATGTGTTTTGTATTTGTTATTATATTATTATTATTATTATTATTATTATTATTATTATTATTATTATTATTATTATTATTATTATTATTATTATTATTATTATTATTATTATTATTATTATTATTATTATTATTATTATTATTATTATTATTATTATTATTATTATTATTATTATTATTATTATTATTATTATTATTATTATTATTAATATATTATGTAACCTAACCTATCACTAGCTTTATTTATACAAATTTGTGAGTTCAAAAAACCATTTAAAAATGAGAGAGAAAATTATAAAAAAAAGCCACTTGTATAGAAAGTATTGATAGTAATTTTATATATATTCTAAAAAAAAAAACTCGATTTCAATAGTTGGCAACGCGTAAATCAAAGCTCAGCGTAGCCAACAATTTCTTGTTTGACCGTTTTTCCTGAACTTATTGCCACAATTACAATTGTTGTGAGATCTCATTACGATCAGTCGCCTATGTGGATGGATTTCCTGTTCGTCGAGTCAATCGCCGCAAAACCGCAGCATAATTATGTGATGGCTATCAGATCTGTTTTACCCGTATTTGCTGAGTATGCTCATAATAAATCTTTCTTTCTTTTCTTTTTTCCTCAATTTTGTTAGCGCTCATGTTGTCAAATTATGCAAATTTCAAGTGTGGGCTTCGAAATCAGTTATGAGCGGAAGGGCACAAGCGAGAAAGAGAGAGAGAGAGAGAGAGAGAGAGCGAAAGATATGCCCAATACAGATTTGGGTCATTGATATAGCTTCGATGGAGCATCAACACATTGTCAGCGACTAAAGGAGTGTTGAAAATGAAATGCAACCAATCAAGCAACAAACAACAACTACTCAAATTTCTCATTACATTAATCACACCCACAGGGAATGCGATGGGTGAAAAGAAGCATAAGAATAAGAAGCAAGTATAAATTCTCTAGTCGAGACAGCTAGAGTAAGAGATACTCTGTACCCATATACTTGTACTATGAATCTAGGTCATTTGTTTTTCAATTTTGTGGGATCGGGGGGATGTATCCAAAATGTAGATTGCTTTGGTACAGTATAAAAAGTGTTATATTCGGAGTGTCAATGAATAAGTAGCCTTGCTATTATAATCTTAGCGAGAGTATTATGGGAAACTAGGCTGACTTTAAGAATGCAACTGCAGCTACATCCTTTTTGGATGGCTTGTTTGACTTTGCTTCACACTTTTGTGCACGCAGTAAGCGGAGACCCCGTTTGAATTGTAAACAGACTTGGACACGCCTATTTGGGTTATGCTGCTGCTGCTGCATGGATGAGTACCTTCTACGTACATGAGTATTAAATGCATAAGCTTGTTGTAGTCGGATTGTGTTTCAAGTCTGCAAAATGGGTTACTGCTGTCCCTTTAGAATGTGCAGCGGCGCGTGCAGCGCGGATTTATAACGGAAGCTTAGCCCGCTTGCCCTCGCGCCCTCATGAATAAATTAACAATTGCTGGCAAATTTGCATACACATACAAGTACCTCGTACTAAATGTGTGTGTGTGTGTGTGTCTGTATTGTTCAATTACCATAAAAGGCCAATACACTGCAGCATTAATCGATCTTTAGCCGCTTAAATTATGCAATTCACAAATCAAAAAAAAAATATACGCTATAGGCAGACAGTAGCGCACGCTTTGCCCCGTGACTTGCCGGACAATTTCTTGGGCAGCAACTTTTTGCCCCAGGATGCTGATACTGAGCTTCAAGTCTCGATGGCTCCACGTACATGTCTATGTCTCCATCTATGCATCTGCGTGTGGTCAGTGGCCATTCAGCGCTGCCACGCCTCCACCCACGCCCCTGTCGAGTGGAGCACCCACAAGCAAAGAGCAAACAACTAAAAAGAGTGAGCTATTCGAGACTGCTCGACTGGTCAAATACTCTGTAAACAGGTCGGAAATTACCTAACATGAATATTATAACATTATTTTTGGTTTTAAATAATTGCCATCTGCAATAGAAAAAACAAAATTATTTTTTGAATTAGTTAATAAAATATAACAAACTTAATGATGTACTTGAAAATTCTGAGATATTAAAAAAATTAAACCTATTTTTATCGACTCATTAAACTATTTAAGAAAAGTATATCCTGCATATATGCTAAATTCTACATTTATTTATATATTATTCATTTATTTTGTTTAAATCAAATATTCCTAGTTTTTTGTTCACCATATAATATCCTAGATCTCAGCTTGTTGTTGTTGCTGTTATTGCGTTATGCGTTTATTTAAATAGGAAAAATAAACACTTGCACTTTGATGATACCCTGTTTACCCATTTTTTATTATGTGTGCAGGGTATCAAAACGAGCAAACAGTGAGTTGCAGCCTCGACTGACAGTTCGACAGTTGGACAGTTGGACAGTTGGAACGTTGGGCGTTTCAACTTCGATTTTCAATATGCATGACACGAGGCGGGGGCGGTGGCGGTGGCAGCTTTCGAATGGCAGTCGAAAATTATTGCAGAACTGTAAATTATTTGCACTGTCGACCTCATTGTCAGCGCTTTAAAATCTTAAACACACACACACACACACATGTGCATTTGCATAGGCGTTTTTGTTTTTTTTTTGTGCTTTTAATGACAGTCGAATTAATTTAACGCGTTTTATGTAAATTTAGCATTTCGTATGGGTGTAAATGCTCTAAAATAGCCAGTAATTATATACTTACATATGTGTGTGTGTGTGTATTTGATGGTACTACTTATCATACAACAAAGCAGCAGCCCGTAAAACTGTTTTACAAAATTTCATGAAAATTAACAGAATCAAACAAATTGAGTGACAAATTGTGCCTGACTTTCTTTCGTAGGAAACGCTGCTTTTTCTGGTATGCAAAATCCTGAAATTAAGATATAAGCAAAACCCGAGTATAGAAATTATATGCAGTCACTGAATATGTACAAAGTCGCAAAAAAAAACTCTTAACAGCTTTTAATGTATATTTGAATTAGTTGACAGCTGTAATCAAGTCGTGAATTAATGCTTAAATAAAACATCAATAAATCAATCAATCAAATCATCATTAAATTATGAAGCTGATATGTTAAATAAGTTAATAAATTACATTTGAAACGCTGATTCATTAAACATTTCTATAGATTTTCTTATTTACATTTAGTTAATCTTGAGAACAAGTATAGAAAAGTATTAGCCATAAGCCATAAAAAGTTAAAAGCCGGTTACAATTTATTACATCTTAACCAGCATAATAATTAAATGAACAAAACGTAGCTTAACTGAACAGCCCCCATGTACTGGTGGAGTCAAAAGTGGCACTCTCAACATAATTACTTACATAAATCGGTCTTAAGGGTCGCGCGGTTCAACTTCAGTTCGGGATCGGGATCGGGTTCGGGTTCGGTCAGTTCAGGAGTAAGCGCCTTACGTGGCTTATTTTCAGCTCATATAAAAAAAGAAATTGCCATTAAATGCAGCTAGTTTTTCTTTTTATTTTTTCCCTCTTCACTCTGTGCAATATTTATTTTTATGCCAACTGCAATGCTCATTGATAAGCGCCGGACACTGTGGAAGCAGTGGCAGAGGGGGGGAATGTGAAGGAAATTTATGGTCGTCACATAAAACGCATAATCAGTAAACGAATGTGCCCCACAAGAGTGCCGGATTAACTGAATGGCCGAGCAGCCAGACGGACGGACAGACATAAGGAGGGACAGCCAACTGTTAGTCCTCCTCCACTTTGGCCTGCCCCTCAGAAGTTGAAATGATTGCGGACTTGACGAATGTGCAACATTCAACGATATCAGAGGCAAACATAAATATGTATGTATTTATACAATATATTTATATATTTGTATACATATATTCAAGTATGTATTTGAGAACGTTTGGTGTACTGCTCTTACCAAGCATAAACTAATTAGTATGTCTTAATAAATTCATTAATTTATGCTTGAGTTAAAGCCACTTAAAATGTATAAGAGAAAGTACTCGTTAATAGTAGCAACTGCTCTATTTGTTATAAATCTTTTGTGAATAATTAATATTCAGCTTATCTTTGAAATGTAATGGGATGAGCTTAAGATTAGATACCACAATTAGAAACCACAATAAAAAATAAAAAAATTAATAAATACCCTGAAAGCTGCAATCTTTGAAAATTTCGGTATTATTATTTACAAATTAACCTGAAACCAATCTTTTTTTTTATTCGAAAGAACTTTTGATATATTTCCAAAACATATTACATAAATATCTAATGTTGCAGTCCTCGGTAGATAATGACCACAGTAAATTACGAAAGCTGAGTTAGAAAGTAAGGAAAATTAAAGAATCTTCCTCGCTGAGCCCTGAATAATAGCAAGTGTACCAAAAAAGTTATTACAGAGTAACAACTAATCCAAGAATATTTCAAGCCTCAGCGTATACTGTAATTTTAGTTTTAAAATCAACTCAAAACTAAGAGCCAAGCTAGGGTATATTAAAGTCGATCATTGCATTTTAGCACTACACAGATACACATGCATACATATACATCCTTACAAATGAATATACGCGGTATAATAGTGTATGCATATGTGGAGTCTTTATGGTTTATTTGCCAACGGAAGCAAAGTTGATGGGAATGCAAATGCAGTCCGGGAGTGGAGTGGAGTGGAGCGGAGTGGAGTGGAGCGGAGTGAAGTGGAGTGAAGTGGAATGACTGCACCTTAAAAGGAACGCGTGTGAGTGAGTCACTGGTGCTAAATTAGATTCCTAAAGTGCAACGTCTGCACTTTGCACCTAGCACAATGACGCTATTTCACTGTCAATTGATTAAATGGAATGAAAGGGGCTGGTGGGGGGGGGGGGGGAATTGCATGGTAGTTGCATGTGCAATGTCGTATAGTTGTCTGTTAATTAAAGCCCTGTAATGCCATTAGTTGGCCTTTTGGCTTGGCATTGATTAGCCAGCGATGCCGCGCTAATTAAGTTTGCCACAAAATAAGAGCTGCAGGAGATGGAGGAATGAGTCACGACGATAGAAGTCCAGTCCAGTCCAGTCCAGCCAATTGGCTAGCATGATAACAGTTAAATTGATTTTGATTGCTTTATTTGATGATCATAAATCAAAGGCGCATAGAAATTCAGCGCTCGGCACGTGGGCATCAGCATTTGAAAAGCAAAGTGAAAAACTGGAGGCTGCTTTGAGATGCGATTCAACGCTTTTGGCCACTGCCCACTTGGTCAGTGTGAAGTTACACTGAAAAAAAAAAAAACAAATCAGGAAAAAGCATAACATATTGTTTCCATACAAATGTAGCAATATGCCAAACGAGCATCTTAATCAGGAGATATATTTTTATGCAGAATATTTGGGAATTGATCGGGTACTTTCATTTGAAGGCAACATTTCTTATAGAAAAAATGTAGTAGGAATCGTAATTGGAATTGTAGATAAAATACTTGATACATTCTAGCTATTTTATTTTCGGTGTACTAACTGCAACTGCAACTCTTGACTGTCTAACACGAAACGAAACATTTTGTGCGATTTGCTTGTAAGATAGTTTTTGTTGTTGTTGTTGTTGTTGTTGTTGTTGCTGTCCATTTATTTGACTCTTGTTTGCTGCGATCGCTGCTAAAGAGTTGAGCGTTAGACTTGGCCGAAAACTGGATTTGAATTGCCAGCAGTTGCTGTTGGTAACATGTGGTGGTTGGTTGAATGCACGCAGCCAACTCAAGGCATTTGACCACAGTTGAAGCTGATGCTGGAGCTGGAGCTGGAGCTGAAGTTGAAGTTGAAACTGTTGCCCACTCGAATGCCTCCAAGTGGCAATTTTATCAAATTATTTGCACTTAACTCGCAAATTCAATTTGAAATAACGAGCAAATTGCTGTTGTTGCTGTTGTTGCTTTTGTTGCTGTTGTTGCTGTTGCTGTTGCTAGCAATCGAGTTATGGCCGACATGTGTGCACGCTATAGCCACTGTCCGCAATCGTCTGACATGCAAACTACAATATAAACTAAGGATATATATCTATTGCACGCATTTTCCTTGCGCCTTTCAGGGCATTTTGCAGGTGCACTTGCAATAATCGATATCTTTGTCAGCTCGAAATATTGGGTCACGTCAACTCTGCCCCAGGGTGGCAACGCTGTCAAGCCCACAATTCTTATTTTGGGCACAGTGGAAAATTGGTTATGCTATGCAATTTAATTATAAATTATAATTTAATAATTATTATATATAATTTTTATTATTATTATATATAATTATTATATTAATTAATATTTTTAATTTTGTTAGCCAAAACTCATGGAAATTGTGCATTTAGTTGGGTGCGACTTACCATTTAATAAAATTAGGTTGATTCCACAGATAAACCAAAAACTCTTGTTATTTATACTGGTGCAATAATTGTTATCTTGCTGACAAGCCTACAATTTGTATTTCTAATGAAAAGTTGCAACAATTTATGAAATTTAATTTGTATTGAATTACAAAATTTGTAATGATTTGATATGCCCAATGCTTTAAGTTTCCAACATATCTTTTAGTAGACAGCTATATTTAATATGTATGCATAAAAAGTGGTGTGTTTATAAAAAAATGTATACAGTCTAAAGACTGTCAAGGCCTTTGCAAACTTGGAGTGGATACTAAAGTCTGATGATACAACCTAGAAATGCTTGAGATAGCTATACAAATATGTTATTGGTTATTACTAGAGAAAAGTTTGTGAACTCTCTAAATTTTAGAGTCTAAAACTTTGCGAGCTTAGCCATATAAGTATTATAATGTTTTTCTTTTAAATGTGTTGAAAAATACGTGTTTGTTCACAAATAAATAGACACAAATAAAATAAAACAAACACTGACCTTAAGTCAGACAGGTAAAACTTAAATTTTAAATACCTATGTATTTTTATGGCACATTTACAAAAAGCACAAGTAATCAATTGTATAAGTGGCCCTTAAATTTCGTCACATTTTTATATACAACCGAAGCAGTGTGTAGATTGCATGTGTGTATGCGTGTCAGTGTATGTGTGTGAGTTGTGCTCATTGTGGCACTTGGAGACTTGTGTGTGTTGCAACATTGCGCTCCAGATTATCGGCTTTAGAGCTTTGGTGCCAGCCAAATGTCTTAAGCCAATACAATAATTTTGACACTTCTTGGGGGTGCCCGTTGCCGATTATGGGCATTGGGAAAGATTTCAGCAATGCAGCTACGATCTCACCGATCGCTGATACGATCTCCAGCCCACGCGATCACTTCGCCGTGGAGCTGGTTGAGCAAGTTTTCACTGCAGACAGAGCGGCTGCAGTTTGTTTTGAAAATAAGCATGTTGAAGGCTGTTGGTTTGGTATTAATCTTTTATTTCTTTTTTTGCATTTGCTTGCAGACAAAACGAGAAGGATGGCGATGAGGATGACAAGGACGATGTGCATGACATAATGCCGCCTGCAAACTATATACAGATCTCGCAGGGCAAAATACAGCTGGTGCATCAGGCGCGCTCCTTGGAAAACGAGCCGACGCTGACCCTGGAACGTGCCAGTGATAAGGTGAGCACACCCCTTCCCTGCCAGCCACGCCCTCTTAGAAACCCTTCTGGTGCTGGTTCACCTTCGTTCGCTTGCTTTGGTTTAACGTAGCGCTTTGGTAGCAGACCCAAACACACCACAGACCCACAGCTATGGTATATAGACCATATACGATATAGATATATATACAAAACCCTACCACGATCACCCATCATTGTCATTTTAATAAACCAAAACTAAACCCACACATTTGTAGCTTGACCCACTTTTGACCCGCTTTCTTATCCAAATGTAAAAAGGGCAGGTTTCTCGCGTGTCGTGTGGATCAAAGTGGCATGGAAAAGCCCGTGGAAACACCTTTGAACCCCGCAGCTGAGTTCGAGGAGCCACTTGAACTCCTTAACGTGCCATTTAAGACACATCCCCGACTGAAGCACCGCCAAAGAAAATGTACTCTTGGCATGCAGCTTAAACCGCTGCTAAGGTTGCAAATTTTGCCAGCCTGATGCGATCTGCGAAAGTTTGAAACTGAACCAAGTTTTCATGTGTTTGACTAATAAATCTTGTGGTAATGTTTCTGATAACCTATCTGAATTTTAGTAATTGAAGGTTAAGGTTGGAATGATGTATATTCCTTTTGATTTGATCTTTAATAGATAACTTTGTAACAACTGCGGCTGACTTTCATCTCTCGCTGTTGCCTGAGAATATATTTTTGATAACCTACTTAAATCTTAAGTTATTTGGGTTATGTTCAACATTTCCATCATTTTGAATTGAACTAAGTTTTGGGTGTTTATGGTTATCTTTCTCTTTATGTTTGATGATGCATATTTCACTGATCTGTTGATCTTTTATCTGATCTGTTTTCATTCATCTATGTTCCTATTTACGTCATTTGACATATTCTCAGTAGAACAGCATGTTTTCAGGTACATTCAGCAGAATCGCAAAAAATAAATTGCATAGTTTTGGAGCTAGTTTCTTGCAGTTACTCTATTTATCAGGCTAACCACACATTTTTCTTGATCTTAAAATAAGTAAAATGTTCTAGAATCGAGAATAAAAATCCAAGATCAGCAGTCCAAGAGTGAATCTGTAAATATGTGGTACACTTTATAAGTCATGACTTGAAAAAAAGCAATCAAATAATTTGTTCTTGATTTAGGAATATTCAAATTTACCGTACATCCTAAACCGTAATAACAGGAGCAAACTTAAGTGCAGTGTAGGGTTAGATCGTTTAGTTAGTTAAACGTTCCATGAGCTGGCAGAGCAGTTGATCGCCGTCGTTCCAATGCTGCCGTTCACCGATCACGTTGCGACTTCCGTGACGCTTTAATAGCGCTAAGTATGGCGCAGAGCACTTGATTTATGGCCAGCAACAAAGACACGTCCACTGCGTCATGGCCATGGCCCATAAGCAGCTGCAAATGAGCTGAGCTCAGGTTGGTTAAGTCTTCTATGTAAATGGTTAGCAGCGATGCTGTAATGTTTCCCAGAAATCTCTCTCTCAGTCTTTCAGTCTCTCAGTTGTCCTGTCCCCCAGTCTTTAGCCAAGACGTGGATAGCAGCCAGCTGCAGTCACAGCCTAATTGAAGCTTCTCTAAGCCAATTGCGCAGCTATTTGCTGTTGCCTGTTTGCCTGTTAGCCTGTTTGCCTGTCAGCCTTTGAGGCCAGACCGCACGACATGAGGGCAATGCGTGTATCGATTACCAAATAGCACTTTTATGCCACACACACACACACACACACACACAAACAGCTGGCTAACAAAGAATGAGAGACACCCACTCACACACAAGCTGGCTCCGCTGGCAAGTTCGCTAAATGGCATCTTGATTATGCCGCTCAACAGACGCAACAGTCGCATACAATAGACCTGCTGCTGCTGCTTCAGCTGCTGCACTGCATCCTCGCCCTGTTGTCATCAGAATCCAGTCACGTTCCACGCTGCAGTTGCAGTTGCATTTCTGCGACGTCTGATTGAAAAAGTTCATTGAACGTTGTGCAATTTATGTGCCAACGTTTGCACTTCGTCTCCTTCCGCTGAAGTTTCTCCTCCTCCTGCTCCTTCTGCTTCTCCTGCTGCTGCGATCTCTGTTTGTTTATTTATTTCCCATCGCTTGGGTTCGCTTCGTTTTTGGTTTCGGTTTCGCTTGCGCTCAGCTGTTGCAGTTGCAGTTGCAGCTTAAAGTGTTGTTGCTGTTGCTGTTGCAGTTGCAGTTGCACATGCGCAGCATACAGGAGTCATTGCCATCTTTGTTCTGTACATACACACATATGTACATGTGTGCGTGGCAGTAAAACGAAATATGAATGTAATTTAATGCCCCCATAGCTATAGGCTAGTTGAGCATATTTCAAGCACATAAATTATGTATGTACATACATATATACATTATGGATATACATATATGTATATATATTATAGAAACCGCTTTCTTGCTCCCGGTTCGCAATGATAATATTGTAAACATATATTTAGCATAGTAGGAAAATAGTAAATTTATTAAATTGAAGCAAACTAATCAAGCTTCAAATGGTTGGAATAAATGGTATTCTTGAAAACTCCGACTTTGAACTTTAGGGTTGATTATAATATAATATAAAATATTTTTAATTTGCTATACATGTTAACTTCAGTAGGAACTTTAGTTGTTTTGCTTGGGTAGAACTCTAAACATGTTCAGATTAGCAGTTTTTATAGAGTACAGCCGCAAATAGGTTAGGCCCGCATTATTATTTATCAAGCACAACTTTTATAACAAAACGATCTCATTTTTCATACACATAAAGCCTGTAGATACATATTTATGTATATATATATGAAATGGACTCCACTTAACCCACTCGGCGTCTGCGTAATTTCCTGCCACAAATCATGGCTCATTCATTCTTATAGCCAGGCTCGCTTTATTTGTAGTAGGCGCAGTCAGGCATAGGAGCGCTACATACATACAAATATATGGATACACATATACACATATACACATACATATGCATTTACTTATGGCATTTATTAATTTCTTTAACACCAAAAGTGGCCGACAAAAAGCAATTTGTCTATTGCTGCAAAAATTATTCATATATGAATAATATAATATTTATTTTTCTATTATTGTTCTTTTTGTTTTCGGGCTATAACAATATAATTTTTACAACTTCCCCAACTAATTTTTAGTGTTTAAGAAAAATATTTTACGATCCGCCAGATTGCCTCGTGTCTGTTTTTTTTGTTGTTTTCTTGTTTGTCGCTCTCCATCTTTTTTTCTATGTGTGTTGTTTTTAGAATATGTTTTTACGGTTCCCTTTAAATTTGTTGCCGCAACTTTGTCAAGCGCCTGAACCTCTAGACTTGGGTCTTGGGTTAATAAGCCGCTGCCTGGCGACAACTGCCCGTAAAATATCAAACACATATGCTATGTATGTATGTATCTTTAACTCCAACTCCAATTCCAATTATGAAACTGTCATTCCCACTTCCTGCCTACCGCCTACCGCCGACGCCCACAAGTTACTTCCAGCCATATATGTTTGTATGTTTTTTTTTGTGCGGATCCATTGTGCCTTTAGCTGCTACCAACACCAAATTCATAGATCGACTGCACAAAAGATCTCTTTTTAAGCTTTTTCTTTTGCCGTGCAAGCGGCAAGTGATTTCTTTGTTCGTGCCACGGCTTGTTGCATGCCACTATTGTGTGAATTATTGGCTGTGCACACCTGCAACCAGAATTGCTGCCAGGCCTCCCTCCTCCTTCTCCTCCACCTTCTCCTCTCCCTCGTCCTCCTCAGACTTCATCGCGTGCGGATTAAGCAACTTGATTGTTGTGCATTTTGGCCAAATAAAAGACAAAAAATAAAACAAAATAAAATAAACCAGTAAAATAAGCTCACTGATTTGGTATTTGTGCACCTTGAAGCCATTTGAGCAATCACAAGCTCGTAAATTAGTTTAAATCGCTTCACATTTCAGTCGGCACTTTTCAAGCCAAAGCAGCGGTATTTTCAGATATATTACAAAATATCTATTTCACATGTTCCAATTAAAGCCAATGTAACTTGAAGAGTAGTTAAATTACTGTACGTTATCTCAGCCTCTTGTCAATATAAATGTTGAAATATAATCAGAAGTCAAATTGTTAAAGTAATTGTCAACCTCTAATAGCAATAAATAAACAAGTGCCAAAATATTTAATAATACCTAACTAAGTGGAAACATTTTTAACAGTTTTTTTAAATTATAAGGCAATTATGTTAATTGTAATAAATTATGAAATATAACAAGGAAACATTTCAAAGATAAATGATCTTAGTTGAGCCTGACCAAATGCTTGCTGGAGGAGTGATTGAAAAGAGAGAGGGAGATTTTCTGGCATACCAGACAGGGGCTACGACCAAGCTAAAGAGCTAGTCCACCCCTCCATAATTGTTCCAAGGTGGAACTGTGGCTTCTGGTGGCCTGCCTCACAGCTCATCATCAATGGTGACACAAGGATGAGTTCACAAAGTACATTCTCTGTAAATGTCCAGCTATTATCTGCTCGCCTTTGTATGGGAGGAAGAGCCACTCTTATACCGGTACCCACCTTTTCTCTTCTTGTGAGACTCCTCTTTAAATAATAACCAGTTCTTATCATTTGTTTAATATATAATCTCTGCTCTTACAAATTTCTATTTATTTAACTGCGATGTGAGCCATTTGCGATCAGGCGATAAATAGAAAGAAAATATTGTTAAATTTATACAAGTTTTGAAGAAAAAAATTGATTTTTGTTTAATAAATTTATAGGGTTTATTATGTTTAAAAAAGTACACAACAATATGTGTTTAAACATTTA
The DNA here is from genome assembly GCA_035045305.1 of Drosophila maculinotata. NCBI lineage: Eukaryota > Metazoa > Arthropoda > Insecta > Diptera > Drosophilidae > Drosophila > Drosophila maculinotata. The sequence goes on from JAWNPD010000387.1 coordinate 14,891,174, forward strand.
ATAAAACCATATACCCTGTGTATTGCAGTACAAAATGCGTGAAAGCTCCTTTCCCATATGTACATAAGTAGTATTATTTATTTCAAATAAATACAATTTTTTGGTTGTTGTTAACATTTGCTTACACACACATACACACACACTCACTGAACATATTTATTACGCATACGCCGCTTTGGTTTCATTGGTCATTTATCAATACACAACACACTGCCACACCCACTTAAGCACATTCAGATACATACATACATATATGCACCACTAAACATAGCTTTCTATTTGAAGGGGAGATCTGCTCAGTTCTCGTAGCCAATAGCCATTAGCCAAATGCATTTGTTCTTCAGTTTGCGTATTTCTTTTTATTGTTTTTGCAGGCATTGTTGGAAAAGCGCATGATTGAGGTTGAAGGCGCACTGCTGCGTTTGCAGGAGCAGTTCCAAAAAGTGAGTATTCCCCAAAAATAGTCTAAACTCCCCCCGGCAATGGATATTGCCTGGGCACGACAATATAAGCATCTTTGCTGCTGCCCAAACGATTTTAATTTCCTGTGCGGTCACTGGACATTTGGGCTAAAGGGTCTTCTTGGCCTGCTTGGAGTATTACGTTCAGCTTTTGACCATGTGGAGTTGGTCATTAATTGTGTTGTTGGCATTTCGCTTACACTCGTTTGCGCTCTGTGGTCTGTGTGGTCAGCTCTAAAAGCTGGGGCAAGTTTCGAACATACCACACAAGCAACACAATCAAGCAGCAATAGCAACAACAATTGCTGAGAACAGCAAGGTCACCTCGGTTTGTGCCCAGTAATTAACAGTTACAAGCTTTAATTACATGCAGCCAAAAATGAAATTATCAAAACATGGCAGCATTTTCCAGACTCTAGACTCTAACTGGGAATTTGGGTATGCCTCTTAATTCTTAGCTATTGCTATGAGAAGTTGAGTTGTCGCTTCCATAAGTCCCCTTTTTTTATAGCCCGCACCCATTACCCAAAAATAGGTAAAAGGGGATCATGAACTTGTGCAACCCCATAAATTGTATAGTTTCTAGTTCAACATCAATAGATGAGTTGATTAAATTAGGTGTGCAAACTCGTGAATTTCAGATACTAGGCGCTATAAAACTGAAAATTGGTATGCAAAAATTCGATCAAAAAAACAAAGGTTATAAATAATAAAGGTATTACATTTATTATGTATGTTTTCGTATAGCATACACAGATAATTACCCAAAATTTGGAAAACATATTAAACCCATGACTTTTGGCTTGGAATACTGACAGCCACTGCAGAATTGGCCACAGGGTATCTCCACGTCAAGCACTCCAGACTGTACGATTTTTTTCGGGTCCAGAACGACTTGCTCAACACCTTTTTGAACATCAAACTCGAGGAAATCTCTATCTAAATGGCTCATCTTGAGGCATCTTTGGGCGGTGGTTGCGCCAGTTTTATGGCCTAGGCATACGCATTTCCGGCTTTAGGTAATTGAATTTGATAACAGCCTCAGAATTTGGCTACCCAGTACGCCAAATAAATGGCCAACGAGTTAAACGCACAGCGAGTTTATGGTGTGAAAAGGCGCAGCGTGTGGGCCCAAAACATTTCGGAGGCTGCTTCTGCTCCTGGCCAATAGATTTCCGCAACGAAATTGCTGACGCCCGGCCACAGGAAGCGACGGAGACAAAAACTGGCAAACGCCATAGAGCCTCCCCGCCCCCAAACTAATACCAAGAACAGGGCGTGGTTCTGCCTTAGCTGATTTTCTGTTCTCTCTGTTTTTGGTCTGGCAAAAGCGCAAATTTACGAGCCTTGGCAATGGTGAGGGTGATGGTGATGGTGATGGTGCTGGCAATGGCCCACCCGCCAGCTCCTGCCTGCGGCCTGCAGTTGCCCGCTCCTTGCCCCAGCTCGTTATCGCTGCTCCATGCCAGCTTCGCCTCCGCTTTTGGGCTCATGCATGGAATCCGATTACTTTCGCGTATGCGCATACTTTTTTTTATACCCTTACATCGGGTATTATAAATCTGTCCCGAATTGTGAAAAGTATTGAAGCAGTCATTTCCTAACCTGAAATTATAATCAAAAGCCGAGTAGTTAAACATTACATATGTCGAAGATAGTGGGATCGGACGACTATACTATATAGCTGCCGTAAGAACAATTGTTCGACAATTAGTTGATGTGTGTTCAACTAAAGATATATCTTCACTAAGTACATTTTCTAGATCTTAACATTTGAATATCTCTAGCTTGAATTTTCTTAGTTCGAATTTTCCGTGACTCGATCAAATTAAATGGGAATAACAATTTTAAACAAAATTTTAAAATTTCTTAATTTTTAGAAATTCTATAACTCGAACAAAAAATATATTATATATATAATAAAATAATATTATAAACATGGTGTACTCAATTATATTTCTTCCTGTTGTCCAAAAGGGTATTTCAACTTTGATACACCAAAAATAAGTCTTTCTTCTTGTGCTTATTTTTTCTGCTCACTTCCACTTCGACTTTTGGTGGTCGCTCGAGATACATGAGCTACCGTTTCCTCGACGTCTGCTGCTCGACAATATTTCTGCACTTTATCTGTCTGTAAATAACGATTAACTATGTTGCTGCCAACTCGCAGCTCTGCCCCAACTCCACAGCTCCAACTCGAGACCATTGTCACTGTCCTTTGGTTTCACTTAGACGTAGTTTTACCGTCTGCCTCCTGCCACCCGCCTTCTGCCACCCGCCTCCTGCCATCCGACTGCTGCCTATAGCGGCACGCCCGCTGGGTGTGTGCTTTATTGTTATTGGCATATCAGTGGGTCGACAACAACAACAACTACAACAAAATCATCAGCATTAGGAGGGGGAGGAGTGGATGGAGCAATGACAAGTCAGGCCAAAAGTGTGAATGTTGCAAAATGTTGAGGCAACGAAACCGAAACCAAGACGGCTTGCTCGGATGGCCATGTGGCATGCAATAAATGGCACGATTCAATGAATATCCATCTTATGATTCGCCATGCTCTTATCAGCATCATCTCATCATCATCATCTGTTTCTAATTTCGGCAAGTTGCACAGTTTCATATCGAGGGGGATTTCGGGGCACTTTGTGCAAGTACTCGCATTACTTCTATACGAAATGTAATTGATTCGCATCTCATTAAAGCTCGTAACCACAGCCAGTTGACTGCTATATATATATATATATATATATATATATATATGGTATATTGTTTAGTTCTAATGCAGATTATCCATTGATTGGCTGCACAACCCGCAGACCATTGGCCACAAAGTCACAAACAAATGATTTATTGATTATTAATAATGTTATCTGACCACAGCAAATTGTTATTGGACTCACTCTGCATACATATGCGTATTTAGCAATGATTGCACAACATTTGTATATTTTGAAGCAATTTAAATGGGTCGAAAATTTAAGAGATAATAATGATTTATATCTAATATAATTTGCTAATTCAAAGTTAATCATAAATATCGATTTGGCTTAGTTTATCATAGCAATAATACAATTTCTGTTGAGCGAGGCGAAAAATACTCAGAAAGATACAAATACAGAATTAGTTTGAAAAACAAGCAGTACAATTCTAATTTCCAAAGCGCTTTTTTGTAAGGAAAACTAAAAGTTTTGTTTAAATATGTGTGCAGATCAACATCAATATATAGGTTTGTTTATTTAAAATTAATAAATTTAAGATTTTCTCTATCAGCTGTTTACTATAGAGTAACTGCACTCTTAAATATAACAGATACAAAACCCATTTTGTGCATCAGAAGCTAGCTAAAATTGCTAGAAATTATGGTTTGCTAAACTTTTATATTCATGTTTAATTTTCGATATAAGGAAAATACAAATACATATATTATAATTCGACTTCTTTAGTTCGTAATTCAAACTGAATTCACATCTCTAATTCTTTGGCTTCTTTCCACTTTAATCTTCTTTTTTAAGTGCACAAGAAAAAGACTTAAGTAATTGTATTGATTGGAATACTGTCAAGATATTTTGTTGTTTCTTCGATGACCTCGGAGTTTGACCCGCAGCTGAGCTTCAAGTTTTTTTTTGGTATGCATTCAACACAAGTGCATTGTTATATCCATTGTTGCCGAAGATGCTCAGCTAAATGTTGCGAATGAGTTCGTTTGGAAGTTTGCAACTCCATACTTCGAGTTGAGAGTCTGGCACTTGACGGGGCAGCTCAAGCTCTGAACCCTACTCAAATTGCTGACAGCTGCTGTTGGATTTGGCTATTTTCTTACAACAGCTGAGCCGGGCACGGAGAACTGGGCAACGACGTCCCAAGTGTTTCGTGTGACATTTAATCCCTTCCGCACAATGAGCATGAATCAGTAGCGACATGAAAATCGCTCAAATATTTAACTATGAAATTAAAAATGCTGCTACGGCACAAACAAAATTTCAAAAAAAATACAGCGTCAAGCAACGCCAAAGTGAGTGTCAAAAAAGCGACTCGGATTTGTGTGTTTGCTTGCTGTTTACTTTTCATCAGTGATAAATCAACAAGCTGAACAAGCGGAAAATGCAAATGGCGCATTTTCCCCTTTTAGCCAGTGTCAAATATTGCCCATTTGCTAATGAAGTCGACCAAAAGAGTAAAAGATTACATACCCTTGCAGACCGTAGTAACACTGCAAACGAATTATTTATTTAACAATTTCTTTGAATATATAAATACCAATAAGTAGATTTTTGGCACTTTGTTTCTATTGCTCGACATTGAATAAGTTTTTCCGAGATATTTTAACTTAGCATATTAGTTAGAAAAGCAGATGAACCGAAAAAGAAAAGGAAATATCCAAGATAGTTGCAAAATTGAAAGACCAGTTTGAATAAAAACAAATAAACTGATGATAAATATATATTTTTTGGGTTCGAAGATGTCATCTTTAGAGCGTTACACATTTCGTGACACAATTAAAATACCCTTTGGGAGCTAAAAATTCCAAGTCAAAATTTGTCAGCCAATTTATTAGCCGCCCTCTACAGCATCAGCTCCAGCCTCATACCTGGAATTCATGCGGCAGCACGAGCTGCAGCCACGCCTTCATCTACATTTTGGAGTTGGCAACAAAAGCGAAGCTTCGACACCAGCACGTGCTCAATTTTTAATTCCAATGCAGTGAACCCGCCCCCACTACCCCACTACCCCACATCCCGACTCTGGCGGCCAGCGCAGAAGTCGCAACATGAGCACTTTTTATTATCAACAACATCATCATCACCATCATCAACAACAACAACATCAACAACTTCATCATGCACATCTTCATCATGAAGCGTCGCAACTTGGAATTGCTAATAATTTTTATGACAAACGTTTTGATGGCTCACTCACTCGGAAATGAAAGCGCCGCCAGCGACCACATCCATTCCAACTTCTAGTATCTTCGTTCAAGGCCAGAGAGGACGCCCCTTGGAGTGATTGAATGCTGCGACCCAAGTCGACAACATTTACAGCGCGTTCCCTGCCCAATTAAACATGCTTAGCTCTTGCCTAGGGAAGAGACCCTAACTGAATGCACTTAAAAGGCAATTAGTTAAAGACTAAATGTATCGAATAATTCATTTTGAGCACAACTGTTGTGTAAGCTGTAAACTAGTGGGGAAAAATCTCAATTAATGATATTTTTAATGTCAATAAAATTTGACTGGCCAAAAAAAAAAGGAGAACATCTAAGTTTTTTCGCAAAAAAAAATCCTAAATTTTATTTTTTCAAAAATTCATAAACTTGAGATAAAGAATTAAACTAGATGCCAAACAATGATCAAAATGGCCTCGGGATTGAAAATCGGTTCAGATTTGACAAAGTTGTGGCAGTTTGAAGTCTGGTAAGGTCGTTTATAAGGAACTTTTCGTTGGACTTTACAAGTCCATTTTTTTGTCACTTTTGGCGTGATTTTTGACAGAAAAATGAACTTCCAAAAAATCACTTTTCGTATAGTTTTTTATACTAATTAAGACACCCACAATCAATTAAACGTAAAATTTAAAAATTCTATTTTTTGAAAAATCGAAATTGGTAAGGGTCCCCCCTTATGCTTTTTTCGCCAAAAAAATCCTAAATTTTATTTTTTCAAAAATTCATAAACTTGAGATGTAGAATTAAACTAGATGCCAAATAATGATCAAAATGGCCTCGGGATTGAAAATCGGTTCAGATTTGACAAAGTTGTGGCAGTTTGAAGTCTGGGAAGGTCATTTATAAGGAACTTTTCGTTGTTTGGGCACTTTACAAGTCCATTTTTTTGTCACTTTTGGCGTGATTTTTGACAGAAAAATGAACTTCCAAAAAATCACTTTTCGTATAGTTTTTTATACTAATTAAGACACCCACAATCAATTAAACGTAAAATTTCGAGATTATATTTTTTGAAAAATCGAAATTTGTAAGGGTCCCCCCTTATGCTTTTTTCGCCAAAAAAATCGAAAATTTTATTTTTTCAAAAATTCAAAAACTTGAGATGTAGAATTAAATTAGATGCCAAATAATGATCAAAATGGCCTCGGGATTGAAAATCGGTTCAGATTTGACAAAGTTGTGGCAGTTTGAAGTCTGGTAAGGTCATTTATAAGGAACTTTTCGTTGTTTGGGCACTTTACAAGTCCATTTTTTTGTCACTTTTGGCGTGATTTTTGACAGAAAAATGAACTTCCAAAAAATCACTTTTCGTATAGTTTTTTATACTAATTAAGACACCCGCAATCAATTAAACGTAAAATTTCAAAATTCTATTTTTTGAAAAATCGAAATTGGTAAGGGTCCCCCCTTATGCTTTTTTCGCCAAAAAAATCCAAAATTTTATTTTTTCAAAAATCCATAAACTTGAGATGTAGAATTAAACTAGATGCCAAATAATGATCAAAATGGCCTCGGGATTGAAAATCGGTTCAGATTTGACAAAGTTGTGGCAGTTTGAAGTCTGGGAAGGTCATTTATAAGGAACTTTTCGTTGTTTGGGCACTTTACAAGTCCATTTTTTTGTCACTATTGGCGTGATTTTTGACAGAAAAATGAACTTCCAAAAAATCACTTTTCGTTTAGTTTTTTATACTAATTAAGACACCCACAATCAATTAAACGTAAAATTTCGAGATTCTATTTTTTGAAAAATCAAAATTGGTAAGGGTCCCCCCTTATGCTTTTTTCGCCAAAAAAATCGAAAATTTTATTTTTTCAAAAATTCAAAAACTTGAGATCTAGAATTAAACTAGATGCCAAATAATGATCAAAATGACCTCGGGATTGAAAATCGGTTCAGATTTGACAAAGTTGTGGCAGTTTAAAGTCTGGGAAGGTCGTTTATAAGGAACTTTTCGTTGTTTGGGCACTTTACAAGTCCATTTTTTTGTCACTTTTGGCGTGATTTTTGACAGAAAAATGAACTTCCACAAAATCACTTTTCGTATAGTTTTTTATACTAATTGAGACACCCACAATCAATTAAACGTAAAATTTCGAGATTATATTTTTTGAAAAATCGAAATTTGTAAGGGTCCCCCCTTATGCTTTTTTCGCCAAAAAAATCCAAAATTTTATTTTTTCAAAAATTCAAAAACTTGAGATGTAGAATTAAACTAGATGCCAAATAATGATCAAAATGGCCTCGGGATTGAAAATCGGTTCAGATTTGACAAAGTTGTGGCAGTTTGAAGTCTGGGAAGGTCATTTATAAGGAACTTTTCGTTGTTTGGGCACTTTACAAGTCCATTTTTTTGTCACTTTTGGCGTGATTTTTGACAGAAAAATGAACTTCCAAAAAATCACTTTTCGTATAGTTTTTTATACTAATTAAGACACCCACAATCAATTAAACGTAAAATTTCGAGATTATATTTTTTGAAAAATCGAAATTTGTAAGGGTCCCCCCTTATGCTTTTTTCGCCAAAAAAATCGAAAATTTTATTTTTTCAAAAATTCAAAAACTTGAGATGTAGAATTAAATTAGATGCCAAATAATGATCAAAATGGCCTCGGGATTGAAAATCGGTTCAGATTTGACAAAGTTGTGGCAGTTTGAAGTCTGGTAAGGTCATTTATAAGGAACTTTTCGTTGTTTGGGCACTTTACAAGTCCATTTTTTTGTCACTTTTGGCGTGATTTTTGACAGAAAAATGAACTTCCAAAAAATCACTTTTCGTATAGTTTTTTATACTAATTAAGACACCCGCAATCAATTAAACGTAAAATTTCAAAATTCTATTTTTTGAAAAATCGAAATTGGTAAGGGTCCCCCCTTATGCTTTTTTCGCCAAAAAAATCCAAAATTTTATTTTTTCAAAAATCCATAAACTTGAGATGTAGAATTAAACTAGATGCCAAATAATGATCAAAATGGCCTCGGGATTGAAAATCGGTTCAGATTTGACAAAGTTGTGGCAGTTTGAAGTCTGGGAAGGTCATTTATAAGGAACTTTTCGTTGTTTGGGCACTTTACAAGTCCATTTTTTTGTCACTTTTGGCGTGATTTTTGACAGAAAAATGCACTTCCAAAAAATCACTTTTCGTTTAGTTTTTTATACTAATTAAGACACCCACAATCAATTAAACGTAAAATTTCGAGATTCTATTTTTTGAAAAATCAAAATTGGTAAGGGTCCCCCCTTATGCTTTTTTCGCCAAAAAAATCGAAAATTTTATTTTTTCAAAAATTCAAAAACTTGAGATGTAGAATTAAACTAGATGCCAAATAATGATCAAAATGACCTCGGGATTGAAAATCGGTTCAGATTTGACAAAGTTGTGGCAGTTTAAAGTCTGGGAAGGTCGTTTATAAGGAACTTTTCGTTGTTTGGGCACTTTACAAGTCCATTTTTTTGTCACTTTTGGCGTGATTTTTGACAGAAAAATGAACTTCCACAAAATCACTTTTCGTATAGTTTTTTATACTAATTGAGACACCCACAATCAATTAAACGTAAAATTTCGAGATTATATTTTTTGAAAAATCGAAATTTGTAAGGGTCCCCCCTTATGCTTTTTTCGCCAAAAAAATCCAAAATTTTATTTTTTCAAAAATTCAAAAACTTGAGATGTAGAATTAAACTAGATGCCAAATAATGATCAAAATGGCCTCGGGATTGAAAATCGGTTCAGATTTGACAAAGTTGTGGCAGTTTGAAGTCTGGGAAGGTCATTTATAAGGAACTTTTCGTTGTTTGGGCACTTTACAAGTCCATTTTTTGGTCACTTTTGGCGTGATTTTTGACAGAAAAATGAACTTCCAAAAAATCACTTTTCGTATAGTTTTTTATACTAATTAAGACACCCACAATCAATTAAACGTAAAATTTCGAGATTCTATTTTTTGAAAAATCGAAATTGGTAAGGGTCCCCCCTTATGCTTTTTTCGCCAAAAAAATCCTAAATTTTATTTTTTCAAAAATCCATAAACTTGAGATGTAGAACTAAACTAGATGCCAAATAATGATCAAAATGGCCTCGGGATTGAAAATCGGTTCAGTTTTGACAAAGTTGTGGCAGTTTAAAGTCTGGGAAGGTCATTTATAAGGAACTTTTCGTTGTTTGGGCCTTTTTAAGACAATTTTTTTTATATATACTTTATATATAAATGCTTCATAGGGCGGATATGCTTGCTTATGCCTTATGAGCATTAAAGTTTCGTTAATTTTGGCAATGTCATTAGAGACTGAAGGTAGAGAAGAATCACATATTCTAGATCAAATCTGGCTTACATACTTATAACGGTTGCTTACTTTCTGTTAACATGTTTTATATTTCAAACATAATATGCGAATCTATCCACAAACTGAAAACCTTTGACTTTGCCCAGACTTTTTAGGGTAGGTCGGAGGTGTTGCCAACAACCAAACTCTTTTCGTAGCACTGTTGCACAATTAATGCCCCTTGAAAAGTTCAAATCCACCCTATGTCCGCATTATACATGCATGCTTATTTCTATTTATTATTCGATCTCATACCTTCTATTTGACCCTAAGACCTTGGCTGTTTTTTAACAGCCGACTGATGATTCATCCGCCCACTCAGACCAGCCGAAATATGAATGCAAAAACTACCACCACACTATATATACTAATGTATATATATACATATGTATATATGTATGTATAAGACCTATGTACTATATGCTTATAGATTTATGTGCTCAGCCATAAAACGTAAAAACCCCTTGACAAAAAAGTGCAATGCAATTAATTTTTCGCAAATTAAAGGGGGAATCCTGCAACTCCTGCTGAAGTGACGTTTAGTGTTTGCCGAGAACTTTGAGGCAGTCAGGACGGCGGTTGCTCTATAGTATATATCACCACCCCTAGGAGCTGTCAACCCTGCTTGGCACATCTGCAAAATGTTTGCTATATTCTTTTTTTGTTTACTCAACGTTTCGGTCAGGGCTGTGTTGTCGTTGCTATCTGTATCAACTGAAACTCAAACTCCAACTCCAACTCTAACTCCAGTTCCAGCACCAGTTCCGTTTCCCACACCAGCAGCAGCAGCGCTCAGCGTTTTGATGTTGCTGCCGTCGCGGTTCATTAAATTAAAAACAGCCAATTCCCGTTGCCAAAGCAATACATCAAAAACCGTTGCAATTGATGGACTGGGCATTTGGGGGGGGTGGGCGCACGAAGCGACCAACTGACAAACTGACAAACTGACAGACCGACTGAGCCGGTCTCAGCTGATGCTGATCTGCCCGCTTGGTTCGAGTAGAGAGTTGGTGGTTGGGCGAACTGCGCGCAGCAGCTGCTTCACACTCGCCGCTGCTCTGCTTGCGGCGAATTCGCCGGCTGTTGCTCTCTGGCTCTCAGCTCCTCAGCATTATCATGGCGGGGGTTGTTTTCTGAGCTGCCCTGTTACCCGTTTTCAGTGCTCCGCCGGCTGTCTGCCCTTCAGTTTCTATCGGTCGCGCCGTCTGCTACGGTTTTTTTTTTCGTTTGTCATAGAAATTTTAACTTTACCTCTAATTTAAGTTACGCTCTTTTGGGGTTATATTTTTCGTTGTTGTTGCTGCGCCAAAAACATTATGACGCTTGGGGACAGCGCCCGAGGCTAAAGCAGTAACGGTTTTGTTGCCTTTGGTCGCCTTTGTGTCGTGACTTGTGTCTCTTGCTTTACATTAAACACACAAACACAAACATAGATAACATACATATACATTTTCTGCTACCGGTTGCTGTTGTTCTTGTTGTTGTTAGTGGCTGTGCCTTTTGACCGCTTGTTATTTTTACGGGTGTTGTGCTTCCAAAGCCGTAGAGCAGTGCACAAATTACGGCACATAGATAAACAACAAATAAGCAGCCTATTGATATATTGAGCTATTGAAATGGTAAGATTTAATAATAAATTGGATACGTTTTTCGCATCCTTTACTACAGTTATTTTGTGGTTTGTTGTGCGGAGATATTTTTGAGGTGGGAAAGTTTTTTCTTTAAGTATATTGAAAATCCTTGACTCAGTATGAAGTCAAAATCAATTTAGTAATGGAATTTAATGGCTTTTATTTGATTTATTTATTTATTAGATATTTTGAAAAAATATAATACCCAAAGAAAGTTTCTTGACGTATGCAATGTTAACTCTATCCTTTTAGAAACGACCTATCCAAAAACATTTTCCAAAGTTTCTATTTTATTTAACTTAATTTTCGGCAAAGTTGTACTCAAAGTTATATGTATGAGTGCACTAGGTATTTCTTGAAACAAGTACAAAATTTAATATTTAGTAAAAATGTTCTTCATTTAAGAACACATATGCTATGTTAATGTACTTTTTTCAAGCACAAATATCGACAAGTATATATCAAGTACGGTGAGCAAACCAATTTTCAAGTCTATAATATCAAATATTTTAATACTGAATACTGTCCTGCTCAAAGATGTCCCCCTTATAAGCACTTCGTACTATTTGCCACCCGCTGCTCAGTCTGCATGTTAATTAATAATAAGCATGTTCAAAATTTTAAACACCCCACACTTCTATTGAAAACAGCTAAGTTCTACTACACCAGATCTTCAATCAACCGAGAAGGTTCTAATATGATACCCCCTGCAGTGGATTTCTATGGTCCTGCCTGGGCTGGGATTACAGTTAGCTCACGGTTGCGGGTGCAAATGGCTCTGTGATCCACTCGTGCTGCAACCCTCTGAGGCATTTTTTTATGTTTCCCTTCCAGTGATTGTTTTGCCTGAGCCTGACATGAGTGCAACATGTTGCCGGGATTTGTTTTGTTAATTTCTGCACCCTTAAATCATAATTTTTTTGTGAACCGCCCTTGGCAACGGGGCTGGTCGTGTGTCGCAGGCTAATTGAAACTTATGGAAATGTTGGAATATGGCCAGCATTGGGTTTGGGTCTCTCCGTTTGGGCCTTAATTAACAACCTAAAGTCCAGTTCGATTTTATAACTGTATCAATGTGCGGCTGGCCAAGCTGGCGACCCACTCCTTGCCCCACTTGCACCCCATCTACTTACTGCCTTCTCTTGCCTGGCTTTTTATGACCAAAATTCACAATGAATATTTATGCGCGTCTCTCTTTATACTCTGTACCAATGTGAAAATGCGAAACTAGGGTATTATGAAGTTGTAAAAATGTATGTAACAGGCAGAAGAAATCAAGAGTTTTAAATGTGGATAAACATTTTTGGCTAAAACAAAGACAAGAGTTATTTAAAATCAATAAATAATAAGTTCATTAATTTTTAAGGTTTAGCAGTGTACAGAGTATCTGCTAGTCGTGCACTCTCGACTGGAGTAAGAGTTTACTTGTTTGGATTGTGAACGTGTGGCCCAAGATTGCTGTTGTGGATGCAGCCAGTAGCCAACAGCTGTTGGCAGCCGTACCACTTGCCCAAAATAGCATTTGGGGGCGCTCCCTTTCCCCTTGCCCCTTGCCCCTACCCTCATCCCCTCCTCCCCACAGTTAATGTTTGTTGTGCTGTTTTCGGGCCTCTAATTTTATTAACACGTTCATCATTCTATGCCATTGCCACTGGCACTGTGGCACAAGTGGCGCCTTACTCTGCCACTGCTCCTCCCTCCCGCTTTATCTCCACAAGCCACTCCCCCGCGGCCTTTGTCTGCCGCCATCAGACGGCAATCAGTCTACCACAGCAGGCCTGCTTAGTCATTTGGCGCCTGATTTCTCTGCCTCAACGTCACGACGACAAAGATGATGACAACGTCTGCTCCCTGCTCCCTGCTGCCTGCTGCCTGCTGCCTTCTGTTGTTCCCCCATTCATATTTTTTGACGGCGGCGGCATTTTAATATTGTATTATGCTTGCCTTATGTCGAGCGAATTAATAAAAATTATTGCATATATTTGTAATTCAGTACAAGCTTTCGGAGCCTTTTTGCGGGGAAGGGGGGAACGTCAAAAGCAGCCAGTTGATTGTTGGAATTATGTTGGCGCGTGTGCTGTTCAGTTTTACTGTCGTTTTAAGTGCATCCATAGAACACATAGGGTATACAATGTTTTGTAATAATATATGTACATACATTGATGTATGTATAAGCAAACAGTTTTCATCTTTCAAAGTAAATTCAGCTATGAATTATTGATGAGCATCAGAAGTTTTGTATATATGAAGGCTCTACAGTGCGGGTACAGGGTATACAGTGCGTTGTCATAATATGAGCAAACATTTTTCAATCAACCTCAGAGAACATAAGCTGTTCATTTTATAATATGAGTATAGGAATAATAAAAGTCTAGCTCTTAACAGTTTTTTAAACATATAAGAAAAGACTATTTATATGCTCTTCTTTTAAAGTATTCGGTACAAAGTCATGTCCAAATAATCTAAAATCTACACAAATAAAAATAAATAAATAAAAGATTCAAGTAATTCGTGCTTACAACTTTATGTTTTGATGCCAGAGGTGCGGTGAATCCCGATTTTATTACTTGATTCAAGAAAAAATTCCTTTTCTTTAATTTGTATTATTGTTAAATATTATAATATCAAAGTGCATTATAACGTGAACATTTGGGTTTTTTTCCAAATCCTCGAACTCGGCAGTCCAGTCAAAACATTTCATATTTCCGTTTATTGTTAAATTAACTTAGCATTCTTTTCCCCCCTTTTTATTTTATTCGCAGTCTGCAGTTGAAAGCGTTTTTCAAATATTTCTGCTGCTTTGTAGTTTTATTGAAATTCATAACTCTCAACCCTCGTGATAACAATGAATGATTTCAAGAATGTCTATTGCTGTGATTTTTGTTTCCCAGCATTTATGAAATATTTCTATTTAGTTGGATACATAAATATTTTTGTAGACAGAAGCAGTATGATGATGATGATGATAATGATGCTTGATTTACTAGGAAGTGATCAAGAGGTTAATCCTTGATTATAATCAATGATAATTATTATTTAGTATATACAGTTTATATACATATTTACATATACTTAAATCTAATAGCTAATCTCAGTCTTGCTCGTGCTGAACACTTTGTTGTTGTTTGTAAGTTGCTCAGTTTTATTTACACTTGAAGCTGTTCGTCATTTATTATGCTTGCACTAAACCAAAACGATTTATTACAAGTGCTTGTCTGGGGCTACTTGTATCCAAGTATCCATAGCTGTATAAGTATTTGTAGCTGTAGCTGTAGTTGTAGTTGTATCTGTTGGCTGTCGTCACGTCGTCACATAGATGAAATTGTCGTGATGTAACTTTTTATCGATTACATTTCACGCCAAAACAGCAGCTAGAACTCGACTCTGGAATCGGGATGTGGGAATCGCAGTAGGGAGACAGTAGTTGCTGCTACTCTTTCGTGGCGGTTGTTGACTCTGCTGATTTATTGTTGCATGCAACAGTTCCCGCCCCCCCCCCCTCCCTTGTCACAGTTGCTGTTCCGCATTCTCTTATTGCAGTTGTATGCCATATAGAGCTATTCAGTGTTGTATCTCTCGTTTAGTCTATGCCCTCGGCACACCTCGCGTCTCTAATCAATTTCAGTTAACCTAGCTACTCCCACACGCCATCTCTGCCCCCCACACCCCTACACCCCCAGCCGTTTTAGTCACTTTTTGTCACTTTCCATCAGCTGTCGGCGGCGGCGTTGATTGCCACTGTGATATCTGGCAATTAAATTGTCGTTCTTAATCATCGTCCAAGTGCACTAATTTATTGTGTTTCATTTCTTTCGCATTTCATTTAATTCTCATATTTATTTGTATGTCCCTTTATCACTCCCGCTCTCTTGCTGTTTTAATGCACTTTTTCAGAGCCAATGCGGGTCACCAACATTCGAGAAGGAATTGCGCGAGCAAATTGAGAAGTAAGTGACCAATTTTTTTATACTCATTTTTCAAATGTACACATGTATTTTTTGTGTGTGTGTGTGTGTGAAAAGTTCATTACTTAAAGCATGTTATCCCATTTATTTTTAATTATTTATCAGCTACACCAAAACAACAATGTCATTACAGCTAATTATTTTTGTGCCTTCTGTTACTCTAATTTAATACGGTTCATTTTTTCGAGACGACTATATTTTTAGGCAGCACTGAAAATCAAGTATAATTACTGCTTTAAGCTTGTTTTATAAGAATGAATTTAAGCTGTTTACTATAGAGAGTTTAGTTGCCTTGCAAGACAGTTTTAAACTGTCTTAAAGTGTAAAAGTCTTTCCTTAAATCCCTCTTAACTTACATTTTATTTCAATATACTTAGTACAAATATTTGATTATATCACATCTTAAGTGTTTTGTAATCGATTCTGTTTCTCTGGCAATCTAGGAATTCCACTTATGTACCTATTCTTATCTGACAGACTTCAAGCCTTAACTCTTGAATATATTCCAGTAAAAGTGGAGCATAGCAACATTTAATTAATATATATGTAGGTACTCTGGAAGAAATATTATACATACAAACATATGTATATTAAAATAATCAAGCATAGTTAAAATTGTTTTATGTATATTAATTGTCTGCTTGATTTGAACATATTCAAGAAAAGAATTAAATATGCATAATAAACACATATTACAAACATTATATAAAACAAAAAGTTGGCTCTAGATTTAAAAATTTACGAGCTTTTGTCAGAGTCTTATGTTTTTTGCATTCCATTAGGATAACTACAGGGCAAAGAAAATTGTAATTCCACTGGACGGAATGAAAATGAATCTAGTTGCTGTTGTTGATTTTCCGCATTTCGGCTTTTGTTTTTCGTGCCACATAATTATGCAATTTTAGAAGAGTTTTTCGCGCTGCTTTTGGCCGAAAAGTGTAGGCAAATATTTCATACTGAAACTCGTGACTGAGAACGCCTCCAACTTGCAGCGGGCCAAGCAAGCGCCATTACGCACTCAGAATCTCGGCTGGCCCATGTCTGTAGAAAGCCAAGTTAACGGCACTGAATGCAATTTTCCAAATTACTGAGCAGCGGCCCAGCCGACCAAAGCGAATGGCTTGGAAAGCCGCAATAGCAGCAGCAGCAGGAGGAGAAGAATAACCAGCAGGCAGGCAGGAAACATTTATTTGCAGTTGGCTGGGCCCACAGAGAGTATTGGCCATTAGAAGCATGCTCCGCGCGAGAAGCCATCAATCAGTCGGCTGTAGCTATTTTTTTTGTTGTCCAGGCCAAAACGTAATTACGCCAATTTACATACGCGCATAGTTTTTTTTTTTTGGTCAAAAGTATTTTGTTAGCCTCACGCACTTTTAGCTGCTTTACTTTAGTTTTCACACATACAACACACATCACGATTAATTTGCATTGTTTTGTGACACTTGTTTTCATTTATCTACAACATTTATTTTGTCTTCTTCCTCTTCTGCATATTTTGTACACCTCACATCCACCTCGTCCGCTTTCAGCATGAATCGCATTATGAAATCCAAAGAACGCAAGCAACTGCAGACGTGTCGGGATCACAAGGTGCTCCAGGTATGTACAACATCAACGATTTCGGCTGGTGTTGGATTTGCTATTGCTACAGTTACTGCTAATGTTCTACGGGGTTACGAGGGTGGTACTCAAAGTAACCAATCCAACTATATATCCAAAAGCATTTTATTTAAATTCAAAGTAATTCATACATTTTGTCACTTCTAAAACAATTTCTATTATATTCTTCTTATAATTTGATTGATTCCATTTTTTCAATATTTTAATGTTTTATAAATATAATAATAAATAATTTCCAAATTAAAGTTACCTAATAAATATGCAAATATTTGCATATTTCTATCGATTATCCTAGTCTTATAATATAAGAACCAAGTGGAGGGCCTTCTAATATTGTTTTATTTTTCAAAAAGGTGTTATATATTACATCAATAAGTGTAAAATCCAGTACAAAATCTAAAACAAACATTCATATTAGTTATTTTAGACATTTTAAACTCAGCTCAAAGCTGTTCCAATAACAATATCTTTAAAATATATAATAAAATAATTCCAAACTCGTCAAACCACTCTCAAAGCTCGCAGCATGTGCAAAAAAACAATTTGCACTGCGGCAAAGAGTTTTCAGTTTTCCTGCTAAGTATTTGGAGCCACAGTGGGGTCTGGTGTTGGGTTTAAGGTTGGTGTTGGGGTTGGGATTGGAGTCGGGAGTAATATGTGGGGTGTTGCTGTGGAAGACGCCGACGAAGACGAAGTCTCAACGAAGTCATAAATAAACGCATAAATTCAGTTTTAAGAACAATGTTTCCCTTTGCTCACATTCTGTGCATACAAATTGTCGCTTATCAGGGTCGAGGCTGAAACTCCAACTAAGGCTCAAATTTAAATTATTTTTTCTTCACTCGTTTTTATACCCTGTACCCAATCAAAAATGGTAAAGGATAAGAAAGCATCTCCGACCCCTTAAAATATATGTATTCTTATTCAATATCAACAGCTGAGTCTATATAGCCATGTCCTTCTGTCTCAGATATCTGATGCTATTAAAGCTAGAGACTTCAGATTTAGAAAAAATACTTATATTTTCAGCTTTCCAATTTGGCACATTCACACATTTTGATGCCTTCTTTATGTCCAACAAATTTGATTATAATCGGAAAATAAACAAAAAAGTTATTTAAGATTTATGCATATATATAAATATAAGGGCTGGGAGCAGGGCATCTCCTAGTCGGTCACTCTTCTCTACAGCAATCTCTTTTGTTTTTCTTTTCACTTGTGCGTCTTTTACTTATTTTTTCTGTGAAATTGATTGAGCGTTTGCATTAGAGACGCTTCACTGCGCGGCAGAGCGGCATCTTTTCATTACCCATTAGAAAGATTCAATCCAGCTTCCCAGTTTCCCAACTTACGAACCATTCAGCTCGCAGTGGGTGGCTTGGCTTGCTGTTAACTGTCATTGGTAAGGCTTTAAGCCAAGTCAACCCGATTGCTGTTGAAGCGAATCTAATGAATCTGAAGGTTTTCCGAAGCATTGAAACTCTCGATCTCTCAATAGTTGCATTTGACCTTCGCGCCAGTTAACAACTTGACTGTCTGTGGTTTATATTTTTGTTGAAGGGGGGAATTGGTGTGGGGGGGGGGGTTCCAGCTGTATGTAACCACTCATTTAACACTTCAATTCGAAATACGTTTATGCAACTTCAAAGTGTTTGATAAATTGAACCAGTCAGTCAGTGGCGACCAAAGGTCTCTTCAATTATGAAAATAAATACACTGTTCGCTGCCATATAATTCTTAAGATTGGTGGTACTTTTTAAAAAAATCAAAAATAAATCTGATACCCTTTCTATTAATTTGTAATGGGTTCATGGTATAAAAACATTAACTTGTTCTGCTTATGGTATACAAGAACTTACATCACAACTATAGACTCCGACGCAGCTCGTCGATGTCTCCTTCTGGCTGTTATAACTTCATGAGTCCCTTTTGAAGGATTCCTAACAATCTTCATTGTCTAACTTTCGTATCTGCTTCCTTTCTCTCTGGCAGACTCGCTTTGCGCGGCAGGAGAGTCTGCTCCACACAATGCAGCAGGAGAATCGAGCACTGCTGACCCGCATCCGTCAGTACGAGCACTGTCTGGACGATGTAATGCGCAAGGTGGTGGACGCGATTGTGGCCGAGGATAATCTGCGCGAGGAGGTCAGCATGCTGAAGAGTCGCGTGCGGGATCTGGAGGCGCAGAATGCGGCGCTGTCGGCGAGTCCGGTGAAAGGGCGGGACGAGGGCTACTGCACGATGAGCAGCGGGCAGCCGCAGCCGTCGAACGGGCATCTCGAGGATCTGCCCGAGGAGCCAGAGCAGTGGCTGCTGCCAGCGGAGCCCTGCTCCACCGAAATGGAAGACTGGAGCATGTCGCAGGAGGAGCTGGCTGTAATAACCTTCGACGATGAGCGCGACCATCAGAAGCACCTACAGCTCCGGGAGCAGCGCCGGCGACGGGAGCACGACTGGCTGTGGCATTCGACTGCTGACTTTATAAATTCGACAACCGTTGAGACTGATTCCGTCGCCGATGGCATCGCTCAGCTGCTGCAGCAAAAGGTAGCAAAAGCTAGTCAGAGAAACTGGAAGCTAGATTATTAGTTAAATTATTTAGAGACGTATTTCACCAATTTTTTGATATCACCGCTTTGGTGTGAAAACTAATGTGTCCAAGTCTATAATTATTTAATGAGTCAAACTTTGCAGATTGTCTACTCGGAGGATGAGGAGGTGGCCTGCACGGATTTTACCAACGACTTTTACAAGCTGGTCAACATACGCTCCAACTCGTCGCGCAGCCTCTTTTCCTATCTGGAAGGCGAAACAGACGACGAGGATGATTACGATGACGAGGACGAGCAGGACTCGAGCATATCGGAGAGTCAGACAAAGGAGCGCGTCAGTCCGACTCCCAGCGAGGCGGGTCGTGCACAGCTGACTAGCTGCTCCTCCAGCGAAACCGACGAGAACTCAATTCCCCAGATGCTGCAGCAGGAGCAGCTCCCTCCTCACGCGCTGCCGGAGGAGGACGACGAAGAGGAGCATGACTATGCTGTCATAGAAGAATGCCGGCGTCGGGTTAGCGACATTGAAATCGAGGATGTGCCGCTGGTGACCAATGCGCCACCGCTCAATGAACAGCAATGCATAGCACAAATCATCAAGACGGAACTGCGACGACCGCCCCATGTGCTGGTCAAGTCCAAGTCAGTGCTGGAGGATCAGGAGCCCAGCTGCATACTGCGGCACAATCAGCGGCGCGAACTCGAGTCCAGCGTGGTGCGCAGCGACAGCATTAGCTGCTCCCTGATGGCCAAAATGGCCAAAGAGGCGCCACCAGCGCCGGCTGTTGTCTCAAAATTGAAGGAGCGACTGCTTCAGCGGAATGCGCCGCCTGCCAACCCCTGGCGACGCAGCAATGGCTGGAAGCGTGTGACGTCACCGGTGCAAGCAACAGCGCTTGTTTCACCAAAGAAGGTATAACCACATCTGCAGTCTTTCAAATTTCTAGCATTTTTTGATAATATAAATTTGCTTGCAGGAAACAAAGTCAACGGAGTTGCCAAAGAGCTGCCAGCAAAAAGTGCCGCCCACGCGGATTCCAACAAGCATTCACACCTCCTCGTCGGCAGCATCATCCTCATCGACCTCATCCACATCGTCGTCGCCCTCGTCGCCGTCACCACAAACGCCACAGAAACTGCCGCAACAGCAGCGTAAATCTAAAATTCCACCGCCAGTTCCCGTGCGACGTTCCTATGCAAGCTAGGAGATGCCACGCCCCGTTTCAATCTCATCAATAATTAAATACTAAATATTAAATACAAGCGACAAACGAACCGTAAACATTACGTTAGCTATGGAGCAATAAGCTCCCCAATAGTTTTAAGCATTTAAAAAGACTAAATTGTGATATATTCAAACTAAAACGATGAAATGAGAGAGAGAGAGAGAGAGAGAGAGAGAGATAGAGAAGGAAGAGCAAAAATATTTGTACGCACTATACTTGTATTGTATATTTATTTATATATATAAGTTTTGAAAATGTTTATAATAATTGTTCCCAAAGTATTCACAAGCAAAACGCTCGACGTGCTCTATACACTTTTGTAGAGCACCGTTCCGAGATATGTATGTGTTCGAAAATTGCATTTCCAACTGAGTAGAAATTTCTTAAAAATATATATACATACATATATACATATGTAATCAGTATACAGTATAGAGTATATGACAACATCTTTAGAGTAGCCAAAAAAGAAAAAAGAAACACTTCAAACTATTAGCTATCGAACAGAAAACCGAATCTAAAAAGTAATTTAAACAGAATATAACAAAAATTGTAGTCTTCCGCACAAAAAACGAGTGTATTTAGAGCATGTACTATATGTATGTAGAATATGGTTATCAGTTAAATAACAGATCAACCATTAGTAGAGTGCATTGCACAACCACACACACAGACATTAAACTTAAACTCCAGAGAGCAGTTGGACATTTGTATGAAATGGGTGAAAATACTAAAACGATACAATATAAAGGCATATACTACATATGATAGATACATAGATGATATATGGTTTCGAAGCGAACGTAAAACAAACGATAACAATAATATGTAAATAGATACATGGTAAACCCAAGTCACTCTTCTTCTACTCTCTAGTTAGTCTCTTTAAGTAGCAACCGATGTGAACTGAACACCACAAGGAGTATGGCTGTCGGGCTTGTTCTGTTTGCATTGCATCCTAAGTACGAGTTATAAAAGTACATAAGTACATATATATACATATATATATATATATATACCCTATAGCAAACGCACTACGCTCGACGCAATGAGAAATTATAAATTTAAGCTCGTATAAACATTATAAATGTATTTTCTTAGCGTAGCAAGTACAAAATAAACAATACAAAAAAAGAGTTACGAAAAATAAATTATTAAACCAACAAAAAACATCTTTCGTACTACGTTGATAATTTGAAAGAATTGGGTAAAAGGTATTTTCTGCTTCCGACTTCAAAATAGGAATACACATTCTGATTCATTCATATAGCAATAAACAGTATCTATAACTTTCACGAATAAAACTATTTTACATAAAGATAAACATTAACATAATCTGGGCAGTAAAATAATTACATAAACATATAAGAATTGCAACATTTAAAACACTTGAGATAAATTTACCTACTTATTTTTTACTATAGCTTCTATTAATTAGCTAGGCACTTGGCCAAAATCAGTTCCAGGCGTTTTTGAAGCTGAAAAGCGCCTAAGCGCAATTCTGGATGACTGAGCCAGCAGCTTCTGTACAGCTCGCTATAAGCACTTTCCAGATACGTTCCCGAAACTTTTGATATATCATCGAAATAGTGGGCCAATTTGGGCTGCCTGCGCTGCTTTTGCCGCTTCTGCACTCGACCATGAGTAGCCTCAAAATTCAGATTGCGACGCGCCAAAATATTCGCTTTTTTAGACAAATCACTTGACAGTACGACATCCAGCTGTGGTTTAAGTTTGTTCATATAGCTGCATATGAGGTCCACAGAGTTGTGCTTCAAGCTTTGACCACGTTCGGCACAGTAGCTGCTTATTAAAGGCACATGGTCGGAACCCAGTTTGAGTTCGCTCTCAAGCAGTGCATAGCTATCGGGTCGCAGATCATGCTTGACCACTTGATAGGCAATGGACTCATTGCAGGTGAGCGTATAAAAGGGCATGCGCCGACTCTGTAGCTGCCACATGGTAATGCCCAAAGAGTAGATGTCCGAGGCGCTGCTCAGCGGCGCAGAACGCAGCGCTTCCGGCGACATATAAGGTAGTGTGCCCTTTGGAGTGCTCTGATTAGCGCAAGGACTGCCCAGCCTGATGGAGCAACCAAAGTCGCACAGCTTACATATATAGCTGCGCTTCCATTGACCAAAGTTGCCAATGCTGTTTTGCTTTGTGCCCAGGGCAACCAATACATTCGTTGGCTTCACATCCAGATGCAGCACATTCTGACAATGACAGTAACGCAAAGCTGCCAGAATATCTTGCGTTATGCTGTTGGAAATCTCTGAATATTATTCATCTTATACATGTATATATAATGGAGTCTCTTACATCACTCTGTGCAGCAGCGGTAGCCTGAGAGTGTCCACAATACGCTGCAGGCACAGCCCATTCGTACGTTCCATGATGAGCAGTCCGAACTCTGGCGTTGATTCCAGCTTTATAAGACGCACAATATTCTTGTGCTTCCAGTTCAAGACGTGAGCTTCATTGTGCAGCGTCCAGATGGCGCTGCTTCTAATCACTTTTAAGGCCACAGGGTGTTCTAAAAATAAAAAAAAAACAGATTTAAACTTACTTAAATTAACAACTAATTTGTTTAATTTTACTTTTTAATTTTTTGTAATATTAATTTAAATTGTCTACGTTTACTGTCTCTAGTCGACATTAAATAAATAGATATGTATATTTCGAGATCATACCACGATAAATAGCCTTGAAAACTGTTCCATAGGCGCCACGGCCTAAAATCTGACACCTGTTGAATTTAACTTCTGGCGGACCATCTTTAAGCAGCTCGTTGCGCTTTGGTGTGGTTAGCACCAGCGCATTATCCTTGTTGGCAACCTTTGAAAAGGACCTGTAATTCAGTGTACATATTTCATTAAATACATTTACTATTAACAAATTATACTCACATTGCGTATGCCGTGTAACGGTGCTTTCGTTTGTTTACACTGACAGTGCGACAGAGTTGCCGCCGCATACTGAAATAAATACTAAATAAATAATGCGAATACAGTGCTTTAAAATGTTGGCAGACTTTGCTCCGTTATATTTACACTAATAAATTTACACTCTTATTACTTAAAGAAAACTTGCACATATTTAAATTTTTGAAATAATTTTAACAATCCTGCTCCATGCTCCGAATGCTTTTGTTCGCAAAAGCCTCATCATGTACATAGTGGTGAAAATGTAGTAAATATAATAAATATATAGATAACATTTTATGGAGGCTTCATTTTGGGCTTAATACTATGAAAATAAATAAGCTTTATGAATTTCTTTTCATGATGCATGCATGATTCTCCAGGATACAAGCGCTAAATGCGCTCCCCGTGTAATCTCTCGGTTTCATGCCGCAGATCCTGCAATGGAAGCGAGATTTTAAATAAATGAATTGCTGGCGAGGATCTATAATTATAATTAGCACTTACCCGGAAGGCATCTTGGATTTTGTCCGTGATTAGCTTTCGCGCCACAGGCTCAGGCACTTGTGTATCTTTAAGATCCTGGACGAACTCGTTTAGGTCCAGCGGCTCGCCAATATTGATAGTGACTTTCTTGCCCCACTGCAACTTGTAGGGCTCCACATTGGGCAGCACGCTATCCATGCCCTCATGCCACAGGGGCAATATGATTGGTATTCGTGGCGATTCATAGATAATGCGTCCCACTCCCCACTTCAGACGCATCTCCTCCTTATCCAGGTTGACCTTGCCTTCAGGAAACACGTGCACCCAGTGCCCCAAGGCGCACTTTTCTATGCACAGATTAATTGCCTCCTGGTATACACCATTGCCTCGCACTACGGGAATGCATTTACCTGTTACCCAACAAAATCACAATTGAAAGCAATTCAAATAATTATTTATTTATACATACATATGTATGTGGGCTTTACTTACCGTACATAAAGAACATCGAATGGATCTTCTTGGTAAAGCAAATATCATGCGCTGCCATGGACCATCTTATCCGGAATGTATTGCACACATAGCGAATGGGCATGATGCCCCATAGCCCGGGATCGTCGAAGCAGGAATAGTGATTGGATACCGTCAGCAAGGGTATTCCCGTGGGCCGTTTGGCCACCGCCCTTATCAGCCGCTCCTTATTATGCACTCGCGTTTTATTCATAAGTACTATAAAAGAAAATAAATCAGAGAATTAATTCTTGCATTCAATTGTTGCCGTCAATATGTATAGAATATATTCTTGCAAGAGTCGCATAATTAATAAAAACAAAACAAAACAGGAAGTATAAATGACGTTTTTCAGCCAAACGCGCAAATAGCCAAGAATCAGAATGACCATGAGGGCCAAAACCAGTGCAAGCAAAATTTCAAGATCACATAGAACTGTTCTGTTTGGGGTATCGAAGATTTTATACCCTAGCAAATGCGTCCGACTGTTACTATGGCAGTTAGATGGTATCTGACACTTACTAATGATAATCTTGCTAAAGATGCCAACGATGGTGATCACAATTTGGCTGGTAATATACCAGAGCTTGGAAGGGCTACGCAGCCGTGGGAATATCCAATCAATGGGATAGGGTATCTCGACGCTCGACGATGACATGCTTGAGGATGAGGGGGCCTTGGCGTCGGAGCGACTGTCCTGCTTTCGTAACTCCTTGTCCGTTGACTGCCTTAGACTATGCGAAGAGAGATTAAGCTGTACGCAATCCTGCTGTTGCTGTTCCTCGTTCTGCTGCTGCTGCTGCTGCAGTCCTGGCGGGGATCTATCATCTGGCACTGGACGAGCCTCGGGGGCTTGAACGTAATGCTGCAAATCATTAGAATTAGAAATAGAGTTTAGCATGGCGCCCAATGCGAAATCAATTGCCACCCATCGGGCGGCCTCAATTTAATCGTACTTATTGAAATTACAAGTCTACTTGTCTAATAGTTTGTACGTGTTTTAAAAAAAATGATAGCTGTGTAAGCAATTTAAGTTGTTTACGCCTGTTTGACTTTTTGTTGTCAAATGTGGAGCATTAACATGCAGCCACAGGACCATTGAGCAGCCACAGGAGCAGTGCACAGGCGAGAAATACTGAATAGATTGATACACATATCCATATATATATATATTTATATAGAGAGAAAATGCGTAGTTGCTATCCATGAAGCTGCATGCTTATTGTGACAAAAACACAAAGAGTGCGAAAACACAGTGATCCCTCAAAAATTAGATCTTATAAAATTACAATTTTATTTATAACACCGTACTCACAAATATAACGTTCGTACGACACTCAAAGTTCAATCACAAAAGATTCATTCAGTTAAATAACTCGCCTTCAATTAGTTCAAAATATTCGTGCGTTTGCAGTTTCTCAATTAGTTTTAATATTGCGGTTGTTATTCTCGTATGAGAATTTGTGGCGGAAGACAGAGAACCATGCGATGGGAACTTGAAAGTGTAACTGAAAATTTGTCAAGTACAAATGTAGACGGACGTCCAAACGCAAGAGAGTCGTTAAAGAGAGCTTGGGCAATAGTCAAGTTGCAGCTATCTGTAAACACTTATCAGTTGCAGTGAAAGCACGTTTTCGTACAGATTATATTTGCACAGATAGATAGCAAATTGCATTGCGCATTTAAATAGCCCGCCAATACACCGCAGCCCTGGTCTGTGGTGAATTACAGTATGGTGTGATTGAATGTGCGTGCCCCATATTTACGTACATATGTATGTACATACATATGTATGAGTTAAAAGAGAAAATCAATGACAGAAAAAATAAACTGCTGATTGATTTATATGTTTTTTGGTTGCTTAAAATCAAGTAGCATAAAGTCTTACCCTCGCGCCCAGTATGTAAACATTCTGTCCATAAATGCTGCGTTGCAGGTACCGCAGATGCCAATGCCACAAGCTTCGCGTGGCATTCAAATTCACGTGATTTGGCGATATTCGCCTTAAACTTGCACAAATAGCCATCAACATGATGAGCACTCAACTTTTAAGATATGTATGGCTTATATATATGTATATATATATATATATATATTATATGCTGGCTTATTTGGTACGTTTTACATAAGCGTTATTTATCTTGCTAATATTTGAATGGCGCTGCAACCGTCGACTTCCAGGTTAAATTTGAGCTGGTGAATATTCGCGCATTCGGGGCCGTGCAAGGTAATTGTGTGCCTTGCGCGCACTTTCGCTGAAGCGCGCATGTCTGTGGGAATTGTTGTGTTGCCAAGAAAGCAGTAAATATACTCGGAGAGGCCAAAAGGTTAATCGAAATAAATTTTGAAATTTTCAATGTAAATAAGGCCGAAACATCTGTGCGTTTTTGCCATTCACTGAGTACGGTTACATAAGCAGACAGTGCTGCCAGCTGTTCACAAAATATCATCATTGAAAATATCGAAGTGAATTAAAAATACAATTGTTTATTAAACCGTATACAGCATGTCACGCAGCGCACGTCCCCTCACCTCAGCCCGCGTTCTACATAAGATAAAGGCGTTGACCACGCCCGCCAGCGAGGCAAACTGTTCCATCAACCGGAATCCCCGCAATTTAGAAAGCTTACGGATTGCGTATAAGCCAACTGGATATCACCTGGAGAAGCCTGGACGCTCATACTGGCACACACTGGAGATCAGCACCAGTGGACGCTATGTCAGCGCCGATGTGAAGCATTTCGAAAACGGTATCGTTCTCAGCGCAAGCACCTCGGAGTGGGCCATCAAGCAGCAATTATATAAAACCAATGACACGGCGGCATTTGTGAATCTGGGAAGAGTTCTAGCACAGCGCTGCCTGCAGGCAGGTATTACCGAAATGACCTGCAACGTGGATGCAGTTTCCGGCAGCAAGTTGGAAAAGCTACTCAAAGCGGTTCAGGCGAACGGGGTTAGTTTCGAGGAACCCATCAGACTGCCAAACACCCAGCCCTGGGATGCCTATAGACCTGAAAAACCTTGGGAGGTATCTGAACAAAGTGCAACAATTACTAAGAAATAAATATGGAAATACAATTTTTTGTGTTTCGTTTTTCGATTAGAATAAACGTTTTTTATGCTAATGACAATGAGCCATTTATCATTTATTTATTTAAAACTAGCTGCAGTGCATTGTTACCGCTGGTCTATTCGTATTTGCCCTTGATGTCCTTCCAGAGTTTCTGCAACAAGCCAAAAGGGGGATTCTCAGACATTAACAATGTGTTACATAAGAAAAAAAAACTTACGCCTTTGTTGACCGAATCGAAGATTAGGTTTGCGCTGACATCAATGGCGCGTTCAAAGAAGAACGCCGATGCTATGATGGCCACCGCGTAGGTGGACGTACGCTTGAACAGAGTATTGTAGATAACCTTCATTTTAGCAATGTTTTGTCACCAAAAGTCGTATTATTCTTGAGAATTTACAGTCGCTTTGCACACCAAATAACAGCTGTCACAGAAAAGTGTGTAACAACGACGAATGTTTAGAGCGTTGAGGCTTGTGCGTTAACAGCACTGAAATTTTATGCGTGGCAACGTTGTTGAATTTTCGAACTAGGTGGCAAGCCCTTTAAATGATTTTCATCTGAGTCGTGTTTCGGCAAATTCTGAGATAAACTTGAAAGAGTGACAACAGCGACAACAGCCTACTGAGCTGCCTAAGTTTTTTCCAATTACAAAGCAATTTGATTTGTTCAATTTTAACACAATGGTTGATTTAACTGATGCCGGCTCACCGTTCCAGCAGTCAATACCGAATCTAGCATTCTATATACCGGCAGTAGTTGTGGTTGGCTTAGCAGGTGAGTTTTAGTCGCATCTATTAGTTGCATCCCCCCCCCCTGTATTATATTGCGTCATGCATGCAATAATCCCCTCCCCCTTATGTCCAACCAATGCACACTCAAAGCCGCACTGCAAATGGGTCAAAAAGCAAGAAACTTTCACCACAAAAACTAGAAGCTATTTCCCTCCAAACCACCCCCCTCTCGCTGTGTTTGCCGCCTACCCCTGATAATCTGGATTTGAAAGCCGTTATCTGCAATTCTTATTGGACAAAATTTGTATCTGTTTTGATTTGAATTTCTGGAATTTTTGTATGTGCATACGTGTACTTAGCATATTGCCCAGTTATCTCTGATCAATTTCGCTTTTATTTTTATTTCCTTTTTTTGAGTACGTATTCAACTTGTGCTGCCCAAAGTTGTAGGTGATAAGTGCGAGCGATAAGAGGCCAAGAAACACCATTAGCTACTCTACTCATTGACTGCCAGCTTTATAATTTTGTTTGGGTTTATTTTTAGTATGATTTTTGGTTGTAATTCTGTAGTTATGTCGTATGTACATGGATGTAATTATTTTGCAGGGACTATTAAATGTGACAGCTAACCTTGCATATGTATGTATATAGTGTCTGTACATTTGTCAAATCGAGTTTTACAACTGATCTCGCAAATAGACTTTTACATTTGTATCTTTGACTCGTTTTGACCTAAAGCATCAGCTGCATGTTTATACTTACATCCTAAACACTGTTGTGCTCTTAGCATTAGCATTCATTCATTCCATATATGTATGTAGATTCCATATGTATATATGTATGTAGGTTCGACTGATAAGCGTGCCTCTTGAGGCATCTTATCGCACCTGTAGTTGGTTTCTATATTTATTATTTACTGAGTTCTTCGAGCTACCTTTAAAATATGCTGACGCTTACGCCGACAACAATATACAAAGCGCAGCGAAACAAATAGCAACAACTTCCAGCTAGAACGTATATCTCACAAATAATGAAATATAAGCTTACTGATTACAAATAAGTGTCAATTTATATTTTAGATTTGATTTTTAGCGTTCAGTTTGCCAGAGCAACAGGAGCTGCAGCACGTTACCTGCGCTAAATCGCTAAAAATATTAACTATAATTTATTCAAAGTGAGTTTTCTAAGCAGCACAACTTCTACAAATCATAAACCAGCTAAAAAGCTGTTGAGCATTATAAAATATATAAAAATAAGAAAAAATGTTGTAATCAACTCGCAGCCGGTAGGATTCGAACCTACGCTCCCAGAGGGAATCTGATTTCGAGTCAGACGCCTTAACCACTCGGCCACGACTGCTGTTGAAAGCGTTTGTCTAAAGTGCCATAAGAGAGCAACTAAGCGCGCCTCTCTGGGAGCGCTGCCACGTAGAACTTTGTGATAATTGGCATTAATCAATTTGAATCATGGATTTATTTACGTTTGTTTAATTTTCTTTTACTTTCTTAATACGTGCTCAATATATGTAAAGTAAAAAAACTTGCTGCATGCTGAAAATAGATTCGGTGTAAAAAATATCAACAGTTTGTTTAGTAAATAAATATGATATATACTCTTTTGCCTCGTGGAAGTTTTGATGCCAACAACTATAAATATAACTTCCGCCCAATGTAGACACAATTAACTAACTATAACAAGCCCCGTCTACACAATACAAACTTAACGTTGTTAGTCGAACCGCACAATTTTGAAGAAGAAAAGCAATAACACAAATGGCCGAAGATCCAATTAATCAGCGGGCTTTTGCCGAGGATGTGGCCGCTGCGGCTGCCGCTGGCGGGGATCAGGGTTTCGCAATGCCGCCCGGCGCTGGTCCAGGCAGTCCCGACTTTAAAATGCCCAGTGCCGAGGAAATCTGGAAAATGGTCGAATCCATGGATGGCATTTCGGATGACGAGCGTGCCGAGCTGCGCGAAAGTATATTCAATCCGAAGCCGCCATCGCCGGAGGATTATATGAAACAATACGGACATCCGGGCCACAGTTCAAAAGAGTATATTGTATTCTTTGTGATGATAGCGCTCATATTAATCGTCTTTGGTAAGCACAATTCCAATGACCACCCTCGCCAAAAGTGACACTTATCAGTTCTTTTTTTTTTATACTATTCATATTTTATGGAACACACATAAAAATATGTACATGTACATACCATATACATATTTGGATAGTGTGCTCTGTTAACATACTCATGCGCAAACATTATTTAGAATGTTGGTATATTGGTGTTCGATATTCGATAAGATAGGAGAAATCCACCACAAAATTGTAAAAAGCGTTAAATCGTAACGACAAAAAGCTTCGGCCCACCGCAGTGCTCACATTGTAGGCACCTGGCTATGCCGATTATATTTCTTTAGTTTATCTTTAAAATTTTGTTTTTTTATAATGAGTTCGAGTGAGGAATCGATTATTGAGCAGCTGCAGCGCTCTGTGGAGAGCCTTGTGGCCAAAACGGGGCCAAATAGCAAATTTGCGGAAGATCTCATACAGAAAATAGGCAAACTGCAGGCCAAAATGGAATCGCTGACGGAGAGCGATCGGCACAAGTTCATCAACGAGATGAAGGGCTCCATTCAGCAGGCAATTGCGGGAATTGAGCGCCGCTTGCTGCAGCATTCGCACTTTGCCCAAACCTATTCCACCTCCATATTGGTAGCTGTGATATTTCTTGTCGTCTCAGTATTCGGTTAATTCTCGCTTGCTTCCCAAATCACTTGCCTCACATTTAATAACTTTGTATTCTTTATTCGGTTGCAGCTCTATTTGGATTCAAGCTGTACAAGTCACTGACGGAGAAGGAGCTCAAGAAGCAGGAGAAACTCAAGAGCAAACAACAGAAAAAGACCAAGAAGTCCAATTGATTAGGATTTACGGCGCCTGGCTATAGCTTCTAATACATCCAGCTAATTGATCAGCCAATGCGAAACCGAGATTCTTCAAATTTATATTAAATTGAAACAAACACCAGAACCGAGATGCACATTTTTAGATGCTAATCAAAATAAATTCCTTGTAAATGATTAAATTGTATAGCTAATATACAAGTTACATATATAGATTGAAATTGAAGTGCGTGTTTTATTACATAAACAAGTACTTAGTACACTTAATACCATTAAGAATGCCATTAACCATGACATTTCGTGACGGCAAAAAACTTGTTGCTCTGCCCCCCCCTCACCAGATTTTTGCCTGCAGTTAAGTTATGGCCTGTCAGCAGCCAATAAACTAACTGACTCACTCTGGTTGCCATGGCAAATAAATAAATCGTTTTGTCGAAGCTCCTTCCGTCAGATTCGACAAGGCTCAGTTTCTAAAATTTGGTTCTGCTCAACCGATCGTCTGCACTCTAAATATATTGTAATAAATAATCATGTCTTATTCAAATCGTAAGTAATTCGCATGTTTTGGCAAATGTTCTTGTTTGTTTTACATGGCTGATTGGGTTTAGGTGGCTTTGATTTCTATATGCCATCTGGCGGCTGGTGCAATCCCAAGGACGACATGTATTTTCGCCGCAGTGTCGAGTGGGTTCCCGTTCGCAGCGCTGGAGTGGGACGTTCACTTGCAATTACCAATGGGGTTATATATCCACGCGTGATTGGCATGCTACCGCGATACGGTGGACATGTGCCCGGCGAGATTTATAACGTCGGTCACTCCTTTGGCCGTTCCACTGTCGACGCTAAACGCTGGCTGGTCCTGCACCATGAATAATATTGTTCGCACTCTTTAACATTGATCACAAAAAATTTGCTGTTATTCCTAGCACGTAATAAATTACAATAAAGTATGTTCTTCAGAAATAAAACCAAATGCAGTTTAAATTTAGCGCTAAGCTCCACTGTTAGTCCAGTGCTGCCACTTGTTTAATTTGTGCACATAGAAGCGAACGGTCACACTTGTCGCTATGTTTTGGTTTGTGCCAATTCACCATTACAAGGAGAAAGACAAACATGAGTTTCTCGCGCAATATTTTATATTCTAGACATAAATTCTTAAATATATACAAAAGTAACTTTAGTACAAGTGCAATTAAATCAGCCTCGACAGCTACGACCAAGCGAATCTGCATTGTGGGCGCTGGACCCGCCGGTTTCTATGCGGCACAATATTTACTAAAACACCTGACGGATTGCTCCGTGGATATTGTGGAGAAGCTGCCGGTACCTTTTGGATTAGTGCGGTAAGTAACTGACTAATTGCTTGTGGTGCTGTTATTGGCATCCCCGCCAAAACCTAAAAGCGGTCCCATAACTGCGCGAAAGATGCCATTGAAATAAGCTATTTGGTGGGATAGAAATGTGGGGAATGATTATTAAAGTATTACTTAGATATCATGGTGGAATTATAATAAAGTTCCACCATGGCGGATATTCTCTGTCGGGCTCCTTCATTTTAATCTCTCTCTCCAGCTGTCTCTCAATTTTCTTGGTCTCGATCTCTTCGTTTTTCATACGTGCAGGATGCAATGTCTATGCAAATATGTGTATGCACACAGACACAACAACAATCAACGACCGACCTTCTTCAGCGACTGAAAATAAAGCACCCGAAAAAGAGGCCACGCTAGAAATATCCGCCACCTATTATAATTCCACTATGAACAAGTCCTGTTACTCACAGCCCACCTGGCTTAGGCTCCATAAGGTGAAGGGAGCAGAAGTAACCAGCGATAGTTGGCAAAGCACCAACAGGCAGGCCACGAGCAGAGCAGCAGCCGTCCACATCTTGAGCCGAGTGACGACGATTGCGATTTGGGCGTTAAGCTGTTGTAGGTGTTTATATTTAATGTGGATAGCGTGAGGCATGGCGAACAACACTTATCGACTAATGACTTATGCCATTATGCAAATCACCTTTCCAGCTTTGGGGTTGCGCCCGATCATCCGGAGGTCAAGAACGTCATCAACACGTTCACAAAGACTGCAGAGAATCCGCGTTTACGTTTCCTTGGCAACGTAACGCTCGGCACAGATGTGAGCCTGCTGGAGTTGCGAGAGCGTTACCACGCCGTCCTGCTCACCTACGGTGCGGATCAGGATCGCGAACTGCAACTGGATAACGAGGGACAGGCGAATGTCATATCGGCACGCAAGTTTGTGGCCTGGTATAATGGGCTGCCCGGCGCGGACAGCCTTCATCCCGACCTCAACGGACGCGACGTGACGATTGTGGGTCAGGGCAACGTAGCCGTTGATATCGCTCGCATGCTGCTCAGTCCGCTCAATATACTAAAGGTAATAAACGACACAAACTCAAAGCTAAACTAATATTCAACTAATCTGTATGTTTTTCCTTCAGCTCACTGATACAACAGATTATGCGCTGGAGGCACTCGCCAGCAGCAAAGTGGAGCGGGTGCATCTGGTGGGCCGCCGCGGTCCGTTGCAGGCTGCCTTCACCATCAAGGAGCTCCGCGAAATGATCAAACTACCAAATGTCGAGACGTGCTGGCGCCCAGAAGACTTTACTGGTAATATATAGTGGCTCTTGCTAGCGTATATTAGAACCTAAGATACCTTTTATCCGCAGGCATAGTTGCACAGGTGGACAAACTGCAGCGACCACGCAAGCGGCTAACCGAACTGATGCTAAAGAGTCTGGGCGACCAGAGCAGTCGCAAAGCTTCTGCTGCCGGCAAACAGTTTCTGCCCGTGTTCCTGCGTGCGCCCAAAGCTATTGCACAGAATGAAATGGAGTTTGCCATAACCGAATTGCAGGAGAATGAAGCTGTGGCCACCAAAGCGACGGAACGATTACCTGCTGATTTGATATTACGCAGCATTGGCTACAAATCCAGTTGCGCAGATGCTGGCATCAATTTTGATGAGCAGCGCGGTCATGTGCGCAATCAGCAAGGACGTGTGCTGAAAGACAACGGATCGGAGGGTGTGGAGCCTGGCTTGTATGTGGCTGGCTGGCTGGGCACTGGACCAACGGGCGTCATTCTAACCACTATGAACGGCGCCTTTGCGGTGGCCAAAACCATTTGCGACGACATTGCGGCCAAGTCCTTTGACACAGCCTCACTCAAGCCTGGCTTTGAGTCTGATGATAAGCGTATTGTTACCTGGGACGGCTGGCGCCGCATCGATCAATACGAAACTGCGGCAGGCAAGGCAAAGGGCAAGCCTCGCGAGAAAATTGTCAGTATTCCGGAAATGTTGCGCATTGCTGGCCTCTAATGAATTTGGTTTTCAATTGGTTGAGGGATTGAACGTCCTAAAAATAGTTAGAAATGTATCTATTATTGTTAAATCTCACTAGCGTCCATTACACTACTTTTTAATTGCATTCCGATTCGGGAACAGGTCTGCATCTATTTATTTGTCATAATCAACAGACTCTTTGGTTTTCAACATAATTGTAAATATATTTAAAGTTGTTTCAATGTTATAGTTAAATTGTTCTAAGTAAAAAGTTACATTTCTAAATTGTCCGTGTTATTTTAATTTGAAAGAAAATGGACCCAACCATATCTCCCGAGCCGCACTTGGTGCCAGGGTAAGCATTGCGGGATTACAACCAGAATCCGCCTGAGCACTCTCTTCATAGCTATACAGGACACTGTCCAGAGAATCGCGATCGCGTGGGAAAAACTTATGGCGAGCAGACTTACAAGTTGCTCATCGATCCATGCAGCAACCATGCTCCAGAATTAATTGTTGCGGCCATACACGCTAAGCCTGATCTCAAGGATTACCCCACAGAGAATGAGCTAAAGATACTACGCGATCGCGAGGAGTTCACCGACTCTGTCTACCGCCATCCAATCATACCGGGCTATGCGGGCTTTGTGCCAAACATGTTCAAGCAGACGGGAAAACGTTATGTGGCCGCCGCAACTGCGGGAGTGGCCCAACACGAGACGCTGATGCAGCTATATCGTTGTGAGAATCGCACGTTGCGGCATCGTGACCTGATCGAGAGCGGCAGAGGACTATTCGAGCACCAGTTGAACGAGCGACTGGTGAGTTTCATTTAAGCGTCCTAAATGTTGTTTTTTAGAATTCGAGATATGTAAATCCTTCGCTCTTTTTTTTAGCTACCCCAGTCGCATTATCGTGCACCCCTGATACCGGTAACCAAATGCTGCAAGGGCATCAAGGAAGAAAAATGCCCGCCTACGTCGGAGAAGTTACGCTACAGCAAATTCACGTCGCCACACTTCCTGGATGATGACGACCCGGATAAGTTCATTATCAACGGCTATGCCGCCCACATTCCAATGGCTGTGACCCGCTTTGGTGAGCCTACGAAGGTGCTAACGCATCACGCACTCTGCAGCTTCTCGGACTACATGTACAAGAAAAAGCGCGACAAGTGGTGCTGTGGCCAGGATCTGACCACTCCGGCCATTAAGTGTCCGCCAGTTGGCCACTTTATCATTTATCATAATAGTCATGGCATGAATCCCAGCTATGCGGGCCATGTGCCAGGACACATGTACAAGTTCGGCAGGACATATGAGAAGACTTCGTATCATGCTAAGCGCTGGCTCGAAATTCACAAGGATCTCACTGTTCTGCCAGAGATTGCAAACTTGGATTACGAATACTAAAAAATGGTTTATTTGTAAATTTTCGTCATTAACTATTTAGCTATTTAGCTATAAGACCTTCAAAATTGAATAAATCAAAAAGTTTTTAAAATTCTATCAAAAACATTTACTTGATAGATAGTTTAATGCCATATGAGATTTCAACAAGATGATCAAGTGACCGCCGTGACTCATTTTGTTTATTACGATATAATACTTTTAAAATCGAGTTCTTGAGAGGACTCTGAATTGAATACCCGAAAGCACGATTGGTCTCTCAATCGTGACCGCATTAGACAGTTATAAAGTATCAACGTAACTTGGAAAAATCGCTTGCAACTAAGACCTTAGGCTAAGACATTGAAAACCACCTTACACTTGCCTGGGATTCGAAACCCCATCGAATGGAGGCCCATCCTAGTTGACAAGTTACTCAGATAACCAGAGTGTACTTAAATTTAAATTAACGGCTTAAGCGCTTGATTTGGTATTTCTTTGTGTAAGTAATTTGGTCACACTGTCTAAAAATAACATATCTATCGATGTCGTCTATCGATACGACAACAACATCGCTGGTCCTGCTTCTACGTCGTTGCAGTTGGTCAAAATTAAGTTTTCGTTGAATTGTGGTGCTAAATATGCGTGCATCATTGTCAGTGCCGTGATCAAATCGTGTTCAGTGCCTCAAGTGCTTGACGAAAATGTAGAAGTAACTGTTTTGATAGCAAAACGCGTAAAATATTCCATGAACGCCAAATGAAAAAATCTCCCGAATCCGAAACAATTCAAACACACACATAGGGCCGCACTGTTCACACCGAAACTCTGTTATAGTACCGCAGTGAGTGCGAGCGAACCAACCAGCAGTGTACGGAGATAACATACATTTGTGTACCTACCTCTCTTCAAGTGGTGAGTTGAATGCCGATTATTGCACCCTGCACGCAATTGTATGGCGCGGCATATGAGTGCAGCATTTGGTAGGCACCGCAAAATCAACATGTTTCTATGATTTGTACGCAAAGCGCCTGAATTCCCTGAATGTTCTTATCAGCAAGCGATAAGATTGCTCCCAGAGCTTGGATCAAAGCAAGCGACCTGCGTGGGCAGCGAAGCGTAAGTGTAAGGCAGGTTATAGTCGTGTCGGTGCGACCCTAACGCAACTTGTTTATGAAAAGCGAACAAACGAATAAAAATAAAAACAAAAAAATATATACATACATACATATGTAATTTGTCGTAGAAGGTGAGATTTACGACTGCATGTTGAGTTTGCTGTGTTGTTGATTGTTGTTGGGTGAGAGCGTGCTCAATGGGAATGAGAATGAGAACGTATAGAGAAACGGGGAAAACCGCCAAAATGGGTTGAGTTTGTTTTGGAATCGATTTTCCGGCTATAATAATAATGGAGGCGCGTATTTACCTTTCACAATTTCAATTGCAGAAAATCCCGAAAATGAGTGATCCAACGGAGACCATTCCAAACGATGATGTAGCAAAGAGTGAGGAGCAGGACGTGGCAAGTGTTAAAGAATCCAAAGATAGCGAGTCAGCTGAAGCAACAACACAAATGGACACGGATAATGTGCAGGCTCAGGAGCAAGGCGAGCAATGCTTGAGTGGCACAGTTCCCACCGTGGAAATCAATACGTTGACTCCGTCGACCCCATCACAGACGCCACCACAGCTGCTGGCGGCTGAAACGACCACAAAAACAACAGCAGCAGCTACAACGTCAAGTGCTCCGTCGGGCACGGCAGCAGCTATACCCGAGAATATACTTTCGCCGCCCAAGTCGGAAATACAAACGGATGAAACGAATACGGCCACATCGACCTCATGCTCGCCAGCCTCCGAAGGTCAGCGCTCGCCCATTGCAGAACCAGAAGCAGAACGCCAACAGCAGCAACAACAAAGACGGCAATCAGCAAACCAAGCAACATCAAAGCAGCAGCCGGATAAAGATAACGGTCAGGATCAGACAACAACAACAACTGTTAATGGCACCATACCAAAGTCGGGCAAACCGCTGGTAACGGCGCTCAACAAGAAACTAAACAAGTCGGCCTCCACTTCACCGCGTGCGTCGCGTGCGCGCAAACCAAAAGCCTTGCCCATGTACGAAAGTGAAATCAGCGACAACAAAGTGGGCATAAAGCTGTGCATCAAAAAGTCAGATGCGGTCACAGCAGCGGCAGAGTTAACAGTTGGCGCGGGGAGAGCCGCTTCACCCGTGATGCCGGCTCAGAGAGCAGCAGCTCCGTCGAAGCCGGCACGTAAGCGCGTTCGCAAACCGAAGCAACAGGGTAGCTATGAGGGCGAGCCGCGCAAGAAAAAAGGCGGCGAGGGCAGCAGCAACAATGGTGAGCGGCAGAAAAAGACATCCACTAGTTCTAATCCCCAGCAGTCGGCAGTGGCTGACGACGAGCCGATCGAGCAGAGTGTGTGGGGCCAAAACTTACCATGTGAAGTGCTCTTTCGTGTAAGCAAGCAACGAAAAAAAAATCCACCAAATGGCATTTAATATATTCAATAATTCTGTATCTTATAGATTTTTGAACATGTTGTCGATAAAGAGGGCTGCCTGCCCGCACTATTCAAGTTGGGTCGCGTCTGCTCCCTTTGGCGACAGGTCTCTATCACGCCAATGCTGTGGCGCACAATGGATTTAACCACATGGGTCAAGGAAAAGTATCGCACGGAACTCAAACTGAAGTGGTTTGTGGATAATCGTTGCAGCGCTTGCACTGAATTAAATGTTTGTAAGTACCTTCGACTCATATGTAGCATTAATTATTATAAACGCCTCTTTTACTTGCAGCAAATTGGAAAATATCAGATATCAATTGCTTTCTGACAAAGCTGTCCAATGGCTGTCCGAATCTGACGGGCATTACATTATCTGGTTGGAAAGGTTTCACTTCGGATCATTTGACCGTTCTGGTCGAAAATATGAAAAAGCTACAGCGTTTGGACTTGAGTTCAATTAATGTAAGTCGATGCAATAAACTAAATACTCCTCAAATCATTTATATTCCTTGATTTTGCAGGTCGAAATGAATGCAAGCAAGAGCGCTGTAGGTGTTAATTCTCTCTGCAATGCGCTACAGACAATGGGCAGTCGCTTGACCCACCTCTACTTGGCACACAACCGTCTGGCGGGCATTCCCAATATTGTCAGCATACTTGCGGTACGGAAAAATGCTATTACTAAATAACTTTGTTTAAATTAAAATATGGATTTTAATACAGTGGTCGCCCGCAAATAAGAACACTTAAATTTCAGTTCTACTTTTTCTAATTCGCGAATTAATTTTCTAATTTATAGAAATCCTATATTTCTATACAAAATGTTACCAATTAATGAAAGCTGTGTACTATCTCTTGAATTTAATGATTTATAAGCGACCACTATAATTTATTTAACAAAAAAAATATTTATAAGCGACCACTATAATTTATTTAACAACAAAATGTGTTGCACCCCTAACGTATATGTCAGCGAATACCAGTTAATAACTTATATATTTCCCTTTACAGACTCACTGTCCAAATTTGGCGCTCTTAGATCTCTCAAACGTGACCACACAGGCTACATCACACGGCGTGCTGTACATTGAGAAACTGCAGCATGGTTGCCAGAAGCTAAAGGTGCTGCGTGTAACCAACTCCCATATAACACCAAGCACGGCCGGCATGCAGGAGATTGTATGTGTTTTAATATTGACTTTGTTCCTTTGTTGTCCTTTGCTAAGACGTGGTCTTTCAGATGGACTCACCGGGCTTTCCCAATCTCGAGGAGCTATCCGTGGCAGCTCTGACCGATGAATCCCGCATCATAAGTGATGATCATTTGCAGCGGATATTAAAGAGCAGCTCCAAGTTGAAGTTGCTGGATGTTCGCAATTGCACACGTCTGACGCATGAGAGCCTCATTCGCTTGCCAGCATGGGATATCAAGCATTTATTCTTGTCGGGCTGCTCGGTCACCCGTGATATGGGGTAAGTAGCAATTCAAAACAAAGATGGACTGTTGATCAATGAAAATTGTTTTTACAGATCGGGTCTGGAACTCATTGCATCCAAGTGGGCACATAGTCTTATTGAACTAGATCTGGCTTGGGCAAATGTCCAGCAGCCCATAGATAATGCATTGCGCGCACTGGCCGAGAAAGGCAGCGAATCTCCATTGGCGTAAGTATATATTCAGTGTTCAATGCTCAAGACTTTTAACAAAAAACACATTCTGATTTACACAGCCACTTGAATCTGTGCGGCTCATCAGTTTCGGAGGAGGCAGTCAAGGAAATACTCACGAATTGTGTGCACATGAGCTCAATCAATTTAGCATCATGCCGCGGACTGCCCCGTGGAGTTAAGCGCCTTATGCAGGGACCACAGGAGCTGCACGAACTGCGCGAAGTGCTCGGCGTGCAACTGAAAGTGCAGTAGAGTGACGAACAGTGAGTGCAGTGGGAGCAACCATTTTGATTAAAATCTGACGTGGCAGCAACTGGAACTGGTCGGCACATTGAAATAATTGGAAATTTTTGCATCCTTCATCGTATATGAAAAACGTGTAATGTTGTGGTTGTCAAAACCACAACACTGCCTGCAATAGTCGAAATCGCTTCGCATCTTCCAATCATGCTTATATTTGTTTCTAGGCCGCACCCTTGTGTTTTGTAAATGCAATATGTATTCATAATTTAGTTTTTCGAAGTTTCGGCGCGATAATTATTTACGTTAAAAAAAATCGTAAAATATATACAGTGATGTTTAGATGATTTTTTTTTCACATATATTGAATAGAACGTATGTAGTTAAGCCACTGATGAGCACTGTATGTTTGTAAAGTATGTATGCATATTTAAGGTTAAGTTTAAAAGTAATTTGTATGTTTTTGCAATACAAAAAATGATTAACAATAAAGTAGTCGTCAATTCAATGTCGCTAAGGCAATTTATAGAACGTTTTTAACCAGATCAAGTTTGTAAATAAGTATTTGGCGCTTATGATACTTTCTTAATTGAATAATTGAATCGATAATATATTCGCATTGAATTGTTATGCCCCTACACGTATATAATAATACAGACGTATAGACATACATATAAAACAATTCAATTGTTAAGCATTATTAGCAGTTAAGAGAAGGCAATTAAAGGTACATTTAATTTTAAATAAAAACCAATTTTAATATTCAGAATTAGTCTGCCGAATTCCTTCCTTCTGGGTAATGTCACTGATCCAAAGAAATACTATCAATTATTTTCACTAAATAATTTTTTATTCAAGTTGAGTACATACGAGCTATGAGCGTGTTATGTCTACAAAAATTAGTTTACAACATAAAACGCCTTTACCATTTCCGCTGCCATTGCCCTGCCTTCTTATTGCTTCAGCTTGTCAAGATCGTGAATGTAGTCGATGCCAATCTTAACAACAGCGGCGCCTGTGCCCAAACCGGCCAAAGTGGCCAACAGCGAGTTGTCCTTTGGCAATGCAGATTTAATAAGCGCCCAGGCGAGCACCGACCCCATGCTGAAGAGAGTAGCTCCAAGCAACGCGTAAGCTGCGCGTTTGTTGTTCTTAATGTCCTTTAGGTGTGGGCGGCCGTAAATGTAGAAGGCGGTGCCCACGACGGCCGAAATTAGAAACACATTCGTCAGATCCTTTTTGGGCAACAGCTTCGGTACAATTTGGGGATTCATAACGTTAACGCTGAGTGCTCCATAGCTGACGAGACCGTGCAATGGTATGTAATGGTTGAAGACGTTCTCCTTGGTGAAGGGCTTGAGGCCAATTTTGTCGCAAATGGTGCAGGCGTCTTTGTTCTGTGTGCCGGCCATTGTTTCTAATTGTTTTAATTTGGTTCCTCCAAATGCAAAAAGTACTCTATTCTCTCTAGTTATGTAAATGATAGTGTTGTTAAGCGGCGCAATTTATTAATTGTGCCGGCGGTCTAAGCTGTTAGGCTGTGCTAATTCTCTCCCTAGCTAATGAAATGGCTTTCAAGTCTGAATTTGTGTGTGTATTTATTTATACATTTTTTTCTGACTAAGCAAACAACGCAAGTGTCAATAATAACACTATACAATTGAACTGTGTAACAACTGATGGTAGCCGGTACCTAAAAACATGGTGGCAATGTTTTGCCAACAAATGCGGGAATGGCTAGAATATAGTATTAAATAATATTTGTACATTTGCAGCCAAATATTAATATCATATAACTTTATCAATTTTTAATTGCATTTTACACGAATGGTTTGATTGCTATATTTGTATGTGGTAGCGTTGCCACATTGTCGAAAGCAATTGCAAGGTATTTATATCAACAGATTCGATATCACTTTATCGCGCAGGCAAAATATCGTGCATTGGCCGAAAAGCATATAAAGAGTGTTTAATTTTTGCAACTAGGGTAAGAAATTAATTAATGCGCGTATTTAATGTGCAGCAGGACACAACCAGCACGTGAAGAATCCACAAAATATACGCAACAAAGACAGCTCCTCCAGCTTGGTCCGTCTAAGAAATGTTGACGCACAAAACTTGCCAGGCTCGGAAAAAAATGCAGGTGAGTTAATATCGGATACCCCAATAAGAAACACCGGTGTGTATGGCACACCCCGGAGGTGCCCCAGGTGCTGTAGCTAATACATAGAAATCACCTGTTCCGCTAATTCAATTATAAGGTGTTTTTAACATTTTCATTTGATTGCAGGTTTCCTTTGTGATACGAGACGCGGAGGAAAAACAGCATAGGAACGGAGTTAATGCACTGCAATTGGATGCTAACAATGGCAAGCTATACTCAGCGGGTCGAGACGCCATTATACGTGTGTGGAATACGCGCACGGAATCCAACGATAAATACATACAATCAATGGAGCATCACAACGATTGGGTCAACGACATAGTGCTGTGCTGTAACGGCAGGAATTGTAAGTCCTTTTATAACCTTTTCAGAGGGTATTCATGCTCTTGATCAGCATCACTGTATGAGTCGATATAGCCATATCTGCCTGTTTCTATTAGTCGCTAGTTTCGTGTCTCAGTTGTTAAGCTTTCTTATTGAAACTTGAAATATATCCGCCGTCACCACAAGGGTCGGAGGCCGACGGATCGGACCACTATAGCCCCTTGTAGTCATAGGGGTATCAGTCAA
The DNA here is from genome assembly GCA_035045305.1 of Drosophila maculinotata. Taxonomy (NCBI): domain Eukaryota; kingdom Metazoa; phylum Arthropoda; class Insecta; order Diptera; family Drosophilidae; genus Drosophila; species Drosophila maculinotata. Next base: position 14,934,401 of record JAWNPD010000387.1, read on the forward strand.
AAGATGAGTTCTTGAATAAAAAACTTTTTGTTTCATAAGATATCCCAACCAAACTCACTCATCATTATCATAGCAAACTTTGGGTCAATCGGGGCATTTTAAATTAATAATTGCATGTGGGTGTGAACAGATTTGGCTCCGGTCTGAATGGGTAATCTTCGGGGTGCCGAAGATAGCTGTTCTGTCTTTTAAACTAATGCTTAAATTCCGCAGTGATCAGCGCCAGCTGTGATACGACTGTGAAAGTGTGGAACGCACACAAGGGCTTCTGCATGTCCACACTGCGCACGCATAGGGACTATGTGCAGGCGCTGGCATATGCCAAGGATCGGGAACAGGTGGCCAGTGCCGGACTGGATAAAGCAATATTTCTGTGGGATGTCAATACGCTCACAGCTCTAACTGCCAGCAACAACACCGTTACAACCTCTAGTCTCACAGGCTCGAAGGACTCGATCTACAGCCTGGCCATGAATCCCTCTGGCACCGTTATTGTGAGCGGCTCGACGGAGAACATATTGCGGATATGGGATCCGCGAACCTGCATGCGCAGCATGAAGCTACGCGGACACACAGAGAACGTGCGCTGCCTTGTTGTTTCGCCCGATGGCAATCAGGTGGTCTCCGGTAGCTCGGATGGCACCATCAAGGTGTGGAACCTGGGACAGCAGCGTTGCATCCAAACGATACACGTGCATAAGGAGGGCGTGTGGGCGCTGCTAATGAGCGAGAATTTTCAGTACATAATATCGGGTAGTAGGGATCAAAATATCATTGTTACTGAAATGCGCAATCCGAGCAACAAGATGCTCGTGTGCGAGGAGAAGGCGCCAGTGCTCAGTCTGGGCTATAATATAGATAAGACCGGCGTGTGGGCAACCACCTGGAACTCGGACATCCGTTGTTGGAAGCTGCCCATGTATGACAGATGTACCCTCAATTCTGGCGGCATGGACGCACAGTGGACGCTGGGAGGTACGGAAATTGCCTGTATTAAAGGAGGAGCGGCCATCAAAGAGTGCACTGTATTGAATGATAAACGCTATATCATAACAAAGGACTCGAAGGATAAAGTTGTTGTCTATGACGTGCTGCGTGTGGTCAAAAAAGAAGAACTCGGACACGTCGACTACGAAGAGGAAGTTAAGAAACGTAATAAACAAGTCTACATTCCAAATTGGTTTACGGTTGATCTAAAAACTGGAGTACGTTTGTATTTTTGATATATTTTTAAGTTAAACAACTAAATATATTCCGTTTCTTGTTTATGCAGATGCCAACAATAGTTTTAGGTCAAGAGGAGGTTGATTGTTTCTCGGCATGGGTATCAATTGAAGCCGGCCTTCCTGAATGTGATGATCCGACGACAGAGATCAAGGTATGTTTACATCAGAATCGGTATTTTAAATGTATAAAAAGCTTTGAATAGAAAAACAATTTTGTGTTTAATTTTTGACCTATAATATATAAAAAATATAGAACTTAAAAGTCACTAATGAAATTATTAAGTGTCAGTAGTAGTATAGTTATAACATTCATTTATACATTATGCCCTTTGCATTGAAAGAGACACTCCTGACCCCATTAAGTACATATATTATTGACCAGTATCAATAGCTTTATAAGTCTGACCACCAGCTTATATGCCCCTCAGCTTAAAATCTATATTGATTAATCTTAGCAAGGACTCGTCTTTTTGCTATACGCAGTACATATATCGGAGTCGGCCGGAACGGATTACTATATCATATATGTAGCTGCCGTTCCTATGGCAGTCGGTCGAAAGATGACTTCTTGCATGAAAAACTTTTGCGACCACGAGTGTTGTTTATGTATATTAGTAATTTAATTTATATGAGAGCAGGTAGACTGCGGCTTACAAGGGTAGCGACTGTATTTAATTTTTTTGGTCTTTTAAATTAAAATTTCTGTTTCAGATAAACTATGGCAAACTTCTGCTGGAGGCACTTCTCGAGTATTGGACACCACCGCACAGTATACCGCCGAATGAAATGGAGCCGGATGTGCGTGGAAATGGTTACTTTCAAGTGCCTAAGCACACCCCAGTCATATTCAGGTGAGTGTGGAGCGAATGGGTTTCAAACATTTATAACACCTATCTCCTACTCAATTTACAGTGAAGTGGGTGGCCGCACGGTGTGTCGGCTACTGGTACGCGATGCCGCTGGTGACAGTGAGAGTACGCTGCTGCACGAGACGGCACCACAATGGGTGACGGACGTTGTGATCGAAAGGAATATACCCAAGTTCCTGAAAATACCGTTCTTCCTGCAGCCACATCCACAGATGACCAAGCCGGAGCGCACCAAAAAGGTAAGCCTAGCTAATGTAAACGAATAAATGTAAATTATAATAATCCATTTATGAATTGCTTGACAGGACCGCCTGGTTGCCAACGAGTTTATACAGTGTCGCAAGGTGTGCGAGCATGTGCTGGAAAAGGTGCTCAATGCTGAAACAACTCCCAGCGGTGGCAATGCAAACAACTCATTACAAAATAGTCAAAGCGATGCCAATTCGGAGGGATCTCAACTTCCAGCAGAGGAGCGAATTGAGTTATGGTGCAACGATGTGGTAAGTAAAGCTGGATTGTTATTGGTGGATTATTGTCAACTAACGTGCTTCAACTATTTTGCTCTCTAGGTCGTCGATCCAAATATGGATCTGCGCACAGTGCGTCATTTTATATGGAAGCAATCGACTGATCTAACATTTCAATATAAAACGAAGCAGAACTTTAACTTTGATGGTAAATAATACAAAATGTCAACACACAAAATACACAATCCACTCACACACAGAAACACATAACACACTGAGAAATTTATGATATTTCTAATTAATTATAATAGTCTAATTGTTAGAAGTATTTATCCACCCAATATAGGTTCAATCGGTGATAGCTTGGAGCGCGTTACTCGCAAGTATTGAACGCGCGCGGTCAGCTACCAGAGAATTGTGCTTTACCTAATGGCGTTGCTTTCCGCTGACGCATGTGATTTTTTGTTATTATAAATGGGCTAAAATTTGATCCACCATTTGTTTGTTTGTATGTTGGAGTATATGTATTATGTGCTTTTGTTCTTTTTAAATACACTGGTCGTTTGATAATTAATTAATGTAAAACACAGCGGTTCCAGCGGTGCTTCTATTTCCAATTTGCGAAAATCATATTTTTCTATACAAAAAATTCAAATTTAATGTTTGTAAAGTAATATTTTTTTAAAAGAAATATTTCTATTGACCAATTTCATGGGGCTTTTGAAAATACTTCAATAAAGTTCTGAAAACTAAGAATGCATACAAAATTAAAATTCGAACGATTACTGCATACATTTTATTTGTTCAAATGCACGCGCATAGTTTATGTTTTTGTTTAGGAATAAAGTGAGTTCATAATTAGATTAAATATTTAGGTTTGCAGCCGTACATAACATTGAATATAACTGTATTCAAACTAATATACATACCATTTACATAAATGTACACACATACATAAACAGCAAACACCGTCTATAAAACGGTTTTCAAAAGCAGCTAGAGATCGACGCATATATATATATATATATATATATATATATATATATATATATAAGTTGTATGTACATATGTATGTCATCCTCAGCGTTATTCAGTTGTTTACTTAGATTCATATACACATATATACATAAACATAAATTAATTGTAAGTATTCTGTTATATGATAAATTACAAAAACAATGCAATTGTAGAAAACATATATAAACGCATATATGCAAGCCAATTTGTACATAAGTAAAAAAAGTAAATAATAAAAATCAATCAAAATCTTATTAAATTATTTAGAAATCAAGCTTGGCTTTTCTTTCTCCCAATAATGCAATGGCACAACTTAAGACTACAACTTAGTAATTGATGTGTAAAAGACAATAACCGGGATGTATGAAACATCTCCTTACTGGCGATTCAAAATACGCTGCCTTCTGTTGTGTGCCTCGCTGTAGTAGGACTCAATGGATCTGAGCAGCACAAGTAACTGTTGCTTCAGTGTTGCCGGTATCATATACCCGGTAATATATTCCCTGGGTGCATTGCACGTACGCTTCAGCCACCTGACAACTAGCCACAAGCAGTTATCCTTAAGTGTGCGCAATGGAAAGTGTATCAACACTTGGCTCCTCACATCGCACAACTCCTCCGGCTGCTGCGGATTCCTAGGTACCCGTATCCGTACAGGATAAAACAGTCGCTTCGAACGAACGTGCATTCGTTCCCCCGTGTAGTAGTCGCGAAAGAACCAAATGTGTGTATTATACGTGTTGATGGGTACGCCTTCTTTTGGCTTTAATGTAAGCTGAATGGTCTCCGTGTGGCGATCCTGTACCCAGTACAAATCTAACGTGCGATTTGTTGTGTTGACAAAAAGCACGTATACCTCTTCTTCTTCCCGTGGTGGGCCACCTGGTGGATGGTCGTCCCAGTTGTAATTGTTGCGTGCAATCTGCAGCGCCATCTCAAGCGGCTTAGTCTATCATAAGCAAATCAAATATACATTTTCTTCTTTCTTGTAAATTTCTAATTGAAGACAGCCTTCTTTTGCTTTTTTTTAGTATATTACAGTTCAATGTTACTTAGCTGTTAAAAATCGACTATCGTTTTATATGAGTCGTAACATCGATGGATATCGTTACATTTTTGAATTTTTGAAAGGCAACTTGCACTTTCACTTGAGCTTTGAGTCTACAATTTTGCCTGCGTACTTGGCTTCCCAGACCATTCTGTTGTGCTTACCGTCCTAATGCAAACTCCAAGATAAAATAACATTAAGTCTCTTACTATAGTACAGGTTCCTGGCTTACGTGCGTCCTGAGGATGGTATCCAAGAGTTTCCAAGCCACATATTATATACAATTGCCAAGGATTTGTGTAAATCTTGCCTCAATTCCCTAGGACTTGTTCATAATTAGACTTTTATTTATAGCGAAAAAAATAATAATCTTTACTTTTTAGTTTTATTTGTATTGCACAAAAATAATTGTTTCGAGTTAATTTTTATAAAAGAATACCAAATTTATGATTACGACCCGGTATATGCTACTGTTAAAGTAAAACGGCACATCGATAGTCCTAAACATCGATGTTTTTGAATATGATATGTCATTCACACGACTCTTGAAAATAACGAGTTGGCAGCACCGTTGTATGTTAAACAGCTGTTTATAAACTGTTAACTAAACAAACAAATTAAGAAAACAATGGCATTTTGTATTGCTGTTATTGGCAAAGACGTCAGTTATATTTATACAATTTACATAGATTCAACATTTAAAGAAGGCTATTACTCACTCTAGAATGCACCATTGTACCTGGCCACATATGACCTGGAGCGTGAATTGGATCTACAATATCATGTACATGCGGCACTTGATGTTGTTGAGGAAAAGTGCTTAATCGGGAAGGGTGCACCAGAGTCCAAGGAGCTGTACCTGGGCTTACTCTTTTCCACCGAGAACCACAAAATGTAGCATCACTGTGCCACCACAATTGTTTCCCATCTAAATAAACTCTTCTCACTAATTTCAGCTACGGCTTTGTTACCAACTCCAGAGTCAAATTCATTGTCGTCATCGATTCTAGCAACGTCTCGTTGCGCGAGAACGAAGTGCGTGTGGTAGGTGTAAATGATTTTAGGGGGTAAATGCCCGACCGTGATTATCATTTATTCTATTACAGATATTTAGAAACTTGCACATGCTCTATACGGATGCTGTTTGCAATCCATTCTACATTCCGGGTGAACAGTTGACTTCCAAGTAAATAATTTAATAACTAAATTATTTCTGACACTAAATCGTTTCTATTTTTAGGAAATTTGACCGCGCAGTCCAAAAACTTATGAGCGGCAATGTATAATATAAAGTATTTTAAATGTAAATGCATATGTATGTATAAATATTCGTCAAATATAGACATAACATGTAAAAGTGCTCTAGTCGAGAAATTTGTAGGATATAAAGATGGAATTTAAATGTGTGAATATGCCAAACGGAAGGGCTAAGCGCAAAAATATTGGTGCTTCTAGCAATTATAACTTTCAAGTTATGCCCAAAAACGCTGGTCTGCAATCTAAATGTATCAATAACTTTGAACAATAAAATAAATTAACTTGTACTGACCCAACAATACGGGACCATAAATTTCAAATATGAAGTCGCTAACTCTTGTAGTCTTTGACATCCGCGCTTTCATACCGAAGGACCAGACAGACAGACGGGCATGGATAGATCGACCCGGCTGTTATACATAGTGATCAAGAATATGTATATGGAGATGCGTTCCTATGCCTGTTACATACTTTTGCACAAATTCACCGTTTTTACCCAGTTTTAAACATGTTCAGAAACATGTATTTAAATAGCTATTTTTACTGATCCACAAAATCAAACATAATATACCGGACCGCCACTGGGATTTCATCCAAGAATATAACTACGCAAAGGAATTTGGGAAAACTGCATTATATATGCACTAAGAAGATCACTAAAGATTTCTAATACTATGCTCGCTTTTGTTTATCAAGATGAAGTCTGAACGATCAGATAAAACATATTGTAAGTATTGATAAGCATTTATGTATGCAAGTAAATATATTTATAGTATAGTATAGTAGCTTTGAAATCTTCAATCGTAACATAAGTCAAGGTCACTTTTAATTTATACAAATTTGATTAATGAGCTTTAAGTATATTTCAAGGGTCGAATGTTTAGCAACATAAAATTATTGGAAGTCAAATGTGATTTAAATAAACATAATATTTTAATATGCATGTCTAAAAAAATAAATTTAGTCGCTCTTTAAGGAAAATACCAAAATTCTCACTGTAATATATGATGCACGAATGGAAACCTGTTAATCACGTGAAACATCTTCAAAATCTAATGCAAATTCATTGATTTGTATAAAAATAAGCATAAAGAGATAAAAGAGAATCGACGGTGCTAATACACTTAATAATATATTTTTTTTTTATTTTATGTATATTGTAAACAAAAATATATATATTAAATAATATTTTTAAAAATCTACGGCTTTGGACTAAACTAATTTTTTTATATCAATCAGAGACATGCTAATGGCATGCATGTATGTGAAGACTAGGATGTAACAGAGTATAGAATATAGCTGGTTACAAAAATTGTTTTTCTTCAACACTTTTTATAAAAAAGTTTTTAAAAAATTCACTCTGCTCATATGTTTAAAGTTTCATATAGATAAAGCTAAGGATATCAAAGAATCATTCCAACTGTTCGTTAAATACTAAATATTTAAGTATTAATATAAGTAAGTATAAACGGGGTTAGTATAATACAATGAAAGTTAGAACACAAAATCGAAATAATAATTAATATGACAGATAGTATAGGTCACTTCACCTATATGAGCTTCCGCTTGTTATACTGCTGAAAACTTGTTATGTTTATAAACTAGACGCGTATAGAAGAGATGAAGCGTAGTACAGCAGACTTAGCATGAGCACAAAAAAAATGTTTAAAAATGCAGCTGTACTCAAAATAAAAATATATTTACATATTTAATGGTAATTAAACATGCCTAGCGAATTGGACAATCTGTATAAAAGGTTTGAGGCTTTAAGCAGTGGCTATCAGTAAGTCTTTCGAAGTCTTTCAGTAAACACCATGAAGTTCATTGTGAGTGATCCTGAATTGCATGTCAGCAACAACGCAAAACAAAATTTATACTTTTCTTTATTTCTCTTCTCAGATTGCCTTCTCCTGCCTATTGGTATTGGCTTTCGCCAACGAAGATGCTAATGTTTTACGTCAAGAGTCGGAGGTGAACGTCGAAAATTTCAAAAATACCCTTGAGCTGGACAACGGCGTGAGCATAGCTCAACAAGGTGCACTAAAGGGAAAGGATTCATGGAATGTCGAAGGAAATTTCGCCTACAAGTCCCCTGAAGGCGAGAATGTTGCAGTTCAATACATTGCTGACGAAAATGGGTACCAAGTTATTTCCGCCGTACCTCCTCTACCGACATCACCACCAATTCCTGAGGCTATCCTGCGGGCTATCGCATACATCAATGCCAATCCATCTGTTGAAAAGTAAAGCTTAGCTATGTTTTGTTTACAATAAATGCTAAGGAATTTATATGTTTATGAATTTTTGAAAAAATAAAATTTTGGATTTTTTTGCCGAAAAAAGCACAATTTTGATTTCTCAAAATATAGAATCTTAAAATTTTACGGTTAATTGATTCTGGGTGTCTCAACTAGTATAAAAAACTATACGAAAAGTGATTTTGTGGTGGTTAATTTTTCTGTCAAAAATCACGCCAAAAGTGACAAATAAATGGACTTGTAAAGTGCCCAACTTAGTCAAATCTGAACCGATTGTCAATCCCGAGGCCATTTTGATCATTATTTGGCATCTAGTTTAATTCTTCATCTAAAATTTTTGAATTTTTGAAAAAAAAAAATTTTCAATTTTTTTGGCGAAAAAAGCATAAGGGGGGACCCTTACCACTTTTGATTTTTCAAAAAATAGAATCTTGAAATTTTACGTTTAATTGATTGTGGGTGTCTCAACTAGTATAAAAAACTATACGAAAAGTGATTTTGTGGTGTTTCATTTTTCTGTCAAAAATCACGCCAAAAGTGACAAAAAAATTGACTTGTAAAGTGCCCAAACAACGAAAAGTTCCTTATAATCGACCTTCCCAGACTTCAAACTGCCACAACTTTGTCAAATCTGAACCGATTGTCAATCCTGAGGCCATTTTGATCAATATTTGGCATCTAGTTTAATTCTTCATCTCAAGTTTTTCAATTTTTGAAAAAGAAAAATTTTGGATTTTTTTGGCGAAAAAAGCATAAGGGGGGACCCTTACCACTTTTGATTTTTCAAAAAATAGAATCTTGAAATTTTACGTTTAATTGATTGTGGGTGTCTCAACTAGTATAAAAAACTATACGAAAAGTGATTTTGTGGTGTTTCATTTTTCTGTCAAAAATCACGCCAAAAGTGACAAAAAAATTGACTTGTAAAGTGCCCAAACAACGAAAAGTTCCTTATAATCGACCTTACCAGACTTCAAACTGCCACAACTTTGTCAAATCTGAACCGATTGTCAGTCCCGAGGCCATTTTGATCATTATTTGGCATCTGGTTTTATTCTACATCTCAAGTTTATGAATTTTTGAAAAAATAAAATTTGGGATTTTTTTTGCGAAAAAAGCATAAGGAGGTGCCTTTCAAATTTAGAATCTTGAAATTTTAAGTAAATTTGTAGGACATAAATATGGCATTAAAATGTAATATCCGAAGGTCATACCTCTTAAAATACATATTTTCGATTTCTGGGTGATTGGGCGGAGGTATCCAAAAAATGAAATATTTTCTACTTCTGTATGAATACATACCAAATTTAGTGTCTCTACCTCTAATACCTTTTGAGCTATACTTAAAAACTACTGGTCTGGAATCTTAATTTTCCGATAACTTTTGAACGAGGCGAGAAATCGGAAAAAAATGATGAGCTTGCAGTACGAGAACTTAAATGACAATAATGAAGTTTATAGTTATGATATCTTCGATATCTTCTAGTCTAGCTCTTATAGTCTCTAAGATCCGCGCGTTCATACAGACGGGCCTGAGCTGGATCTGTAACTTGCACTTGGATCTGTAAAATAAATTTAATTAGTAACCAAACAACGGTTAATTTTTAGTTAAGTGAAAGTTAACGTTCTGTTTTCATATTTTAGTATATCAATATTTCATACTTCTGATAAGTTATTTTAATTTCGGAGATGTACAATTAACTTGTCCCCAAACAAAATGATAATTATCATGTATGCTAATAAGCCGGGCATACGCAATTTTATATACTCATACATATAATCGAGTTTCCGTTTTGTCAGCTGGAGTCGCAGAGCCAGAAAACACGTTTTGTCACAACTTATGCGTAGCCAAATGCAAATGAGTGCTAAATTCGATACGCAGAAGTATCAGATACTTGTATGCATATTCTATAGATAGGTGATCAGACACAGATACAGACCGACTTTGATAACTAAAAATAGTAGTATGTTCAGTGACAAACAGCGGTCATGAACTCTATAAGTTATCTATTTGTCCGATCTGCCGAAAATGTCGACTCACTTTTGATTTCGTTTTGAATTTACATATGCTTACTGTCTTCGTAGCTTGTTCTTTTGTCTTATATAAATTGACATTTAAAAAACAAGCTATTATTATACTCTGGAAGTATTTTGCTTCGCATATTAGCTTTTTTCGGCAAAATGTGTTTTATTTATTTGTACGTTTATTCCCTACTCGTTTTTATACCCCGAACCCATTAAAAACGGGTAAAAAAGGTATCATTAAGTTGTTCAAAAGCATGTAACAGGCATAAGAACTCATCTACGATCCCATAAAGTACATACATATATATTCTTGATCACAGTTGAGTCGTTCTAGCCATGTCCATCTCAGAGACTATAAGAGCTCTTCATATTTGAAATATAAGTTGTCGTACTGTCGGGTCAATACAAGCTAAGTTTATTTTATCGATAGCTCATGCCGTTGAAAAGTATTATTTAACTTTTAGGATAACTCATCCCTATCCCCAAAAACCTATTTTTGGAGGTATGACCTTCTGATTGGGCACATTCACATGTTTTAATGCCATCTTTCTGTCCTACAAATTTCATTACAATCGTGCGCAAATATCTGTGTAGCTTCTTGCACTCAACAGGAGCCTTGGCAATCGGAATGTTTTTGATTCGTTTTACTGTCCAATTTTTCCTGGCCCGGTAGTTTGTCGCTAGTTTGACTGCGAGCTAATTGTTCACTAATACTAATGCAGCAAGTCATTCAAAGACAAAAATGTAGCTGCTCATCGCTGCTCTATGTGTTGTATGCTTAGTGGTATAGATTTAATGTAGGAGGATCTTTTAGCATTTGCCACCATAATTATAACAACTGGCAATTTCGTTTGTGGGCACTCAGACTGACAAAGTGACTGTCGCTGTTGCCATCATAAATTATGCAGCCAAGAAAGAGCCTCCATCTGTTGACGTTGAGGCTATTAATGTAGCTGTAAAAGTGATCTTAACGACGATCAAGGTAATATCATCGCGAAGCTGAAGTTCGCCGTCGTCAAATGTCAAAACAACAGCAGACCGCAGACCGCAGACCGCAGACGGCTTGTTCTGGTTTTCCGAAACACGTAGCAGCTAATCATATCAGAAACTCAACATGAAAATATTGACAAAATGTAAGCGAAAACTAATTTCCACCGTCATGCAACGATGCCAAGACGCTAAGCTGCCAAGACGTCAACATGTCGGCGGAGATGTCGACGCTGTCCATCATACGAGCTCGGGCAGTAGAAGATTACCAACGGAAAAGCGCTCAACTAAAAAATACGTGAACGCAGCTTTGAAATAATTGATCATGGCTCAAGTATGCTGTAAACTTTATAGATGTAATTTTGTTTTTCATTTTATACAACATAAGTCAGGTATAAATTGAGCATGGAGCACATATTTATAAGTTTAAAAAACGCAATAATACACTAAAAGCAAACGTAAACAGACTTAAAACAGAGACCTATTATACCCTCGTCTCTTAACAGGAAGGGGTATGAAGAACTTACATACCAAACAGTCTTCTGCAGTTTTTATTCTCACTTCTGGAGCCTGAACAACTCAATAATATGTCAAGACGTGTTGGTTTACTGCTAGCCGTCTAACTTATTAAAGCAATATCTTACCGACAAATAGCACATTAAACCGAAATAAAACTAATGACCAATGTGTCAAAATGACGTCAAAATTGTTGTCAGTTCTCTCCTGTGGTGCTATCATAATTCATAAGCAAGTCGACGCATTTTGCTTTGATTTTCTTAAATATTATATATTTAAATATATATAGTATATATATATGTACCCAATTAGCATATGCTACTGTGGGAATCCGTTTTTTAATTCAGATATCACTGCTACCATATAATATATATTTTAATGGTAGCAATAAATCAAATAAAAACATGCGTTTGTAAAACTTATTGCCGTTTCGAATTTAATTTTAAATAGGTAAGCGCAATGAAAAAGACAAGAATTTTCGAATCGTTTATAAAATGTTCGGCGCCGGCCATAAACTTTGTGTGGGTCGCTGGGAACATTTTAGTATGTGGAAGGCAAAATATGTGGAACCAATTAATAAACTATGTTTTGATTATTTGATGAAATTATAATGCTTACAAATGTGTGTGTTCGAGAAATTAATGTGTGAAATGGCATTTGTGATTGTAATTCAATTAACATCGCGTGCCGCTATAATATACACTGCAAGAAATTATATACATGTGTATAGATTGAACAAGTTTTCAATACTACGCTTTCAATTATCAATAGAGGTCATAATTTTGTGGAGTGTAGTATAAATATAATTATTTTTCTCCACGTTAAGCTTAGCAAACCACTAGAAAATTATATATTGCTCTTGGTGGTGAGCTGGTGGCCAGCAGCACAGTAAACACTGCCAAATGCTCAATGCTTTTACAGTGTTTTTCGAAAATTTCATAAATTGTTGTATATATGTGTGTGTGTGTGTAAGTGTGTTGTCGTAGTTGTTTGTTTCGTGTGCTTTTATTTTTGAAATGCTGTTGAAACCCATAAATTAGCTTGTTACTTTTGGAATGCAGCATGCTGTGACGTGAATGTGTGTGTAAGTGTGTGTGTGTGGGTGGTTGTATGTGTGTGTGTGCTTAGAGCATTTGAAGAAATGAGGAACTAATTCAGTTGGCCGCACAGTCGTCAGAGGAGATCTTTCGGGTGAAGAACAAAGAACAACAAAAAATCGAGCATGGAAAACATCGTGAGTTTTGCGAAAATCCGTGTAACCATTTTGATAAACTCAGTTTTATTTAATTGCTTAACAGGATGAGGATCTGACACCCGAGCAAATCGCGGTGCTCCAGAAGGCATTCAACAGCTTCGATCACCAAAAGACCGGCAGCATACCCACCGAAATGGTTGCCGATATTCTGCGCCTCATGGGTCAGCCCTTCGACAAGAAAATCTTGGAGGAGCTGATCGATGAGGTCGATGAGGACAGTAAGTTCAGATATAAAAAACCAATACTACTTCAGTGTACTCATGTACTCATGTATTTTATGTATCCTGTAGAATCGGGCCGTTTGGAGTTTGAGGAGTTTGTGCAGCTGGCCGCCAAATTCATCGTGGAGGAGGACGATGAGGCCATGCAGAAGGAGCTGCGTGAGGCGTTTCGCCTGTATGATAAGCAGGGTAATGGCTACATTCCCACCTCCTGCCTGCGCGAGATTCTGCGCGAGCTGGACGATCAGCTGACCGACGAGGAACTGGGCATCATGATTGAGGAAATCGATTCCGATGGATCTGGCACCGTGGATTTTGATGGTAAGCACTCGACCAATTAGCATCTGCCGCAACTGTCAAAACTGTACGTGCAACAATCTTGGCTCCAAGCCAATACAACTGACGGCCATTGGATATGTCTTCACCTTCACCTTCTCCTCCTGCTCCTACGCCATTGAATCGCGCTAAATGTCCACATTTCACTTTCACTGTTGCCTTCTTCACAAAGAACAAAACGCTGGCCATCTATTTTTGTCTGCCTTTGTAGTTTAGTGTATCTATAGCTGTAATTGTAGATATGTAGATGTATATATACGTACTTTATTTAACGCATCACTTTGAAACTCTTGCCCTTACAGAATTCATGGAAATGATGACGGGCGAATAAGCACACACTTTCAAAAAACCTATACATCCGATTGGGGAAAATTTACATCAGATTATGTAAAGAGGTCTGGATTTAGAGCCATGTAATGTGTTCTTAAAATTTAAGGAAACAGTTTCGACAAACGGAAGATAATAAATTTTCTACAATCAGCAGAAAAATCTACAGATTTTGTATATATTTCCACAATGTCAATGAATCTTTGCCTCTATTATGTAAATAACTTGTATTATATACAACACTTTTCTACAACATCAATAAAAAGCTTAAAGATATAGATATTTGCGCTTTTCGTGGGTGTTTTCTCGATTTTCAGAACAGAGTTGAAAACATACAGACTCACATTAAATATATATAGCTAAAAGCTGAACTGTTTAATGCTAAAGCCAAGTCAATGTTATGGTGCTGGCAGCTAGAACTATAGGCTATAACAATTGCGCTAAAAATAATCAATTCTCAAACAGGAACTATTTGAGCTAAGAAAAAACCCATCGAGCCAAGAACTCGCAGCATGCGGCAAGCACTTGGCACACAAAACATCACCCAGCCGTATTGCATCAGAGTTGGTGCTGACTCACGGGTTAATTAGAGTCCGCAAGCATCAATTATAAAGCTGATAAAACTGATTGAGCTTCGTTTGATCAGCAATGAGTTTTGCTTGACTGGCGCTCATTTATGTGCTAATGTGCTTTAATATGGCAACGCAGCGTATGATTAATATATGCACGGCCAGCCAGTATGTATCACGCATACGCATTGCATTCAACTGCGTTGCGTGCAAATTCCTTACCACTTGGCTGACCTCCTCGGCACACAGCTGAGCCAGCCTGCAAATACATCTGTTGGCCACCAAAAAAAATCTTTTGTTTTTTGCAGCTCTTGTGAGTCTCACAGTTTGTTGACTCAATAATTCAATTGCAGGCAGAACAAATAAATTGGCCAAATGCATTGCTTGGGCGTGAATGTGAACAGAATGAAGTAACGATTCGACTAGTGGGTATACACGACTGGCAGATACCATCTACAAAGAAAATGAGAGATATAACATTATTTTGTGACCGTATCATTAAGTTGGAAGCACTTCATTAAACTTGATCAAATACGGACAGGTACAGGTAAATGGTCATTTATTTATAACATCATGAACTAATTTCCCATATTTTTAGATAAGCCGAAAAAGATCGACGAAAAAGGCATTGACACATTTACTCATAATAACTGATAATATATTTTAAGTATATAATATGCCCTGTCTGTAATTTGTCTTTACGTGGCATACAAAGCTGGCATATGACAATAAGTCGCAGCAAAGAAAAACAACAAAAAAAACTATGTTGACAACATGCTGCAAATGCTCGTCTTCAATTGTTGCTGCTGCCTTTCTAAATAAAAAAAAAAAAACAAAAATAACAATTCTTCAAATGTCAATGTGCATTGGATACGGTTAGTTATATGTATGTAATTTTTAAGGTTTTGTATGTATATACATATATTTCTTGTTGTTACACTTGGCAATCTAAACGACAAAATTGTTGCTGCCCTTTTCTGTTGTTGCTGCTGCTGTTGTTGTAAGGGGAAAATAATATTTATATTTTTTTTTTGCTATTTGTGGGCCTGCAGCCTTTTTAAGGCTTAGCTGTCGATATCAATAGTATTTATGACCACTGTCAGAGAGGCGGGCCTTGAGTTGAGCAAAAGGTCAAAATGCAGACGATTTTCCAATTGGTCAACTGGTCAATTGGCTTTTTTGGAAGCTGTGTGAAAGAATTAGCAGCGCACGCTTCAAAGGGCCGGTTGGAAATTTATTGACATCCGTTTCATAATGAAGCTGTAAAGTTGTTAAAATGCTTGCCGGCAATTGCAATCGCGCATTTAAGCTTTGTTGGGCAAAACGTGCCATCGAATAAGATGCGATGAGATGCGATGCGATGCGATGGGATGGGATGAGTTCAGTTGAGAACGCAGAGCAGCGTTCAGCTTCGATTGGGTTTCAATTTACGAGCGCAAAACTTAACAACTGCCAGTTGCAACTTGTTAATTCGAAGAAGCGCTACAGAATGATGAGCGGAGAGCGGCGAGCGGCGAGCGGCAATTGCTGAGAGCGTTAGTTGAACTGGCTAAGCTGCATTGAGTAAACGCCAACACAATGGCCACACAGCCAGAGACGTACTAGCTGTCGTGTCTGTCTGTCTCCCTTTTGGCATGCAATTGTTTTTGCCAGCTGCAGCTCAACATACACATACACACACAAACACAAGCGCAGTTGTTCACGTTTGCACTATAGGAAAAAAACACATTTCACGTGAAAAATTAATAAGTTATAGATAACAGATAATAATATTAAAGATAATACATTTGAAATTCGATCGAAATTGTAGAAAGTCCTTAAACTGAAAAATAAAATAGGTTTTGAATAAATCTGATTTACTATTTACTCGGATTTGCTATTTTAACGTCTAACGTGTTAAGCTAAAAACTTCTTAATTGTGTAGCATTTAGTTGACATGTGACTTTCGACAGTTCATAAATTCATACAGGGAACTTTTGTCCAAAATATAAATTATCTGAAGAATTGCTGGAGCCTCCACAACACATAATGTGCAACTACTACTTCTATCATGATCTGTTCCTAATAGTCCTCATTTATCAGATCAGCAGTCACTGAGATTAGTCCGGAGACTAACTTCTAATGTTTGAAGAAGACGACATCCCAGCGATCTGTGGGACCATGTAAACGGTTTGTAACAATAATAGAAAAATCTACTTGTCCCTTAGCTCCATCTTTGATTTAAAAGTGCATGCCAGAAAAGTACGCTTTTTTTCCACAGTGGTTTGCAATAAATGCCATAAAGTATCAAAATCTCAGCAGCAGTCGCTCTGCTCCGCTCAACCTCAGCCTCCGCTTGGGCACTGTTTTCGTTCATTCCATTCCATTCCATTGGATTGCATTTGGCGCCAAGCAATCTCTGGCAGCGAAGTGCATTTGTATAAAAGCTGGAAAACCTGCGCTCCAATCGGCACACAAGTTCCGTGACAATAGACGAAGCCACAACTCTCGAAAGATTCCCGCCAGCAATAAAAGGATTTCCATAGATGAGACAATATTTTGTGTGATTTGTGTGTGTGTTAGTGAGTGTTTATTTGAATTTGTTTATATCCTGTCTATTTGACAAGATAGCAGACAATGCGGCTGACACTGGTAAGTTGTTAAGTGAAAAAAAGGATGTACGTACATGTACAAACCTTTAAACAAAAACATATATCAAAATATGTAGAAACAATTTAACCAGAAATTCTTTGGTTTTAAATGTTAGCCAGTTTAAGTGAACATTCACTGCTGCGATGCAAATAAGGCATGAACAAATTGGCAAAGTCATGGAAGTTCAAAGCCTGCAAAGTTAATATTGTATAGATTTTGAAGGCATTTGGGAATCGTTAATAACATGGTGTCTTATATAAACTTTGGTAAAACAATTACAACAAAAAAAGTCCTTAAAATCATTTAGCTAATTATCTGTATTAATACACAGAAACACAAACACACGCTGCAATATTAAATAACTTATTTGGATATATTGTCATGAAACTTGATTCAAATATGTGGGTATACAAAATCGCAAGATTATACCTCTAAAAATACAGTTTCTAAAGTTTTAAGGACAATATTGTTTGTATCGTTACTATCAGCAACCTTTGCTTGTTCTTTGATAGAAGAAACCTATAAGACTTAAATGTAATAAGTTTGTAAAATATATATTTATTCTCTCATGAATTTCTATAAGATTTCTGATTTCTACATGTTCTTCAATATTGCCCAATTGGGCTCCGAATACAAAGCATTATTTCCGTTCTGTGGCGCACACGCAACGCAAAGACAAAAGCCGCCGAGTTTCTGCAACATGTTGTGTGGCACGCCAGCAACAGCTGCAATAGCCACAGCAGCAACCAGGCCTAAAGACTTAAGCAAAACGCATAAATTAAAGCACCATTAAAAAATCAGAAAACCCAAATAGCATCTGCTGGTTCATTGATGAAAAATCTGCGCAGCAGCAGCATCACGCAAAGTTGCCCAAGAGCAACTGCAGCCCATCGTGCACGCCCCCGCCCCCAAAAGCAGATCAGCATCGTTAAGATTTATGCAGCGACGACCCAATTGTCAGCCCATTTGAAATGGCTTTAAATTATATTTGTGGCAAACAAAATTAACAATCAACAAGAAGCGACGCTGAATCGAAGGCAAGGGAGAAGCAATTACAACATTTAGGGGGACACCAGTCGATTAATCCAGCCCAAGATTTGGTCACGAACTGGTCGAGTACAGTCTGGGCGCATAAGCACACATGCAACAAGCGATGACTCAAAGTTTTGGCCACTTAAATGTCAAATATTTCAGCTGGCAGAGGGGAGATTCTTTTCGGTGCTGAGTAGCTTGATGGGAAATGTCTATAAAGCTGTTATGTTTTATGGCCAATTAACTAAACGCTTTAAACTTCAACTTGACACTTGGCTGGCTCGGTAGCTTGCCGCTTGCCGCTTGCCACTTGCCACTTGCCACAGTTGGCAAACTTGGCACAAACGCTTACTTAACCTTCTGCCGCAGTGGCATCAATGCCTCTTCAATAGTTCACACGCTGCAGCAAATGTTGCTGAAACTGCAACTGCAACAGTTGCAACTTCCAGGCGTATCATCAAATATCAGAGTTCGTTGGCAGGCCATAAGTCTCAATCCTCAATCCCCAACCCTCTCCCCTGTTTAGAGATTTGGATTGCCTCAAAGTTGATGCTGCTGCCGATATTTTAATAGTTGTCTTTAGCCTCAACAACAACAACAGCAGCAACAAGAGCGCTATTAGCAGCAATGCAAATCGTGAGCGCATTGTAAAAATGCCAAAGTTTTTCATATTTTCTAGATTTTCAACATTTTTGCATATTTCCTCGATGAGTACGTTACGTATTTCATTCATTAAACGCCTGCCAGCAGCTACCTGCTGTTGTCGTCTGCCATGTTTTGCATGCTCCGCTGTGCCAGCTGTCAGTTAGCGATTCATGATTCTATGATTCCTGATGTTTGCCCCAAAGAACAGCGCTATAGAGCGTTTCTCTCTATAGATGCATGTGGGTTGGTTTCATTGAGCGGCAAAGTTTGGTGCCTGTGTCGTGACATTCAGCCATTCAGTTGCCACTCTGCGAGCTACAAAACGTATTCTTAGAACAAAACATGAAGACATCAGATTTTAAAAGTTTGTGCTAAATTTTAAATATGGTCACACATTATGTTCAAGGGTTTCAGTAGACAGTTTTAAAAACTTTACTATGAAAATAGTTGGTGTTTCTGGTGACCTTTACTTGTGACTAAGCACTAAGCATACAACTTATGCTTAGTGGTTTAAGATTACATAAATGTTAGTCGTCACAAAGTCTGGAAGTATTATTTGTTGTAGCTAATTTAGAACTTGGTTTACAATAATTTGTGTTATCATCATCATCCAGTTTGTCATCTGTGGGGCTTGTTGTTGTAATATGTTCGTTACAATATTTTTTCTATAATTGAATTAAACAAATAACATGCAGACCTTGATCCGCCCAAAGCGAAAATCTTATAACAATATTATTATTAATTATTGTAATTATTATGGGCTATAATTATAAACCATCAATATAAATATATTTACATACATTAAAAACTACTATGGTATTTTATTACTAAATATAGCCAGCAATTTATATATATTTAAAGTACCTGCCCCAAATCTAGGTTCATGTATGTGCTTCATTGAGGGGCAGACGAGGCCACCAGGGCAAAACGTGAATCATGATGGCATATATTTAAAGCGCTGTCTAGTTGCCCCACTGCATCTTGCATGTACCATTTAGCCGCCGACTAGCTTGCATAAATAATTAATGGCAGTTGTGTGGATTGCTCTTATCTCTTGTAGGTCCTGCTAGCGACTTGGCTGACGTTGACACAGGCAGCGCGGCTGGATAATAACTACCTGCCACCACCGGCGAATGCGGCTAGTGCGGGTGGTGGAGTTGGAGCGGGTCTGCAGGGTCCGGGTGGAGGTGGTGGTGGCTTTGGAGGCGGCAACAATGGCCTGGGTGGCATTAATAACGGACTTGGTGGTTTCTCTGGTGCAGGTGGGCCCAGCCGACCGATTGGACAACCATCAACTCCACCACGCGCACCATCCGCGCCAGCGCCACCTGCAGGCGGGCCACCCATACCCATCCTGTCGTTTGTGAATGAGAATGATGGCGATGGTAACTATCGCTTCAGCTATGAGACGGGCAATGGCATCAAGGCGCAGGAAGAGGGCACCGTGAAAAACAAGGGATCGGAAAACGAGATACCCTCGGTCATGGGCTCCTACACCTACACCAATCCGGAGGGGGAGCTGGTGGAAATTTCCTATACGGCAGATGAGAACGGTTTCGTGCCATCTGGTGCAGCTCTTCCCACCCCGCCGCCTATTCCAGAAGCTATTGCTAAGTCACTGGCCGCTCAGGGCATTTCTTTACTTCCTGGTGGTGGCTATAGCGGAGGACCTGGTGAGTTTATTATCGATATGTTACCCGCACTGTATATATAACTTCACTTCTCTTATGTGCTGCAGGTGGTGCTGGTGCATCAGCAGGAGCAGGAGCAGGGTCTGGCGGATATGGGGGAGGTGCCGGTCGAGGTGGCGGCGGTGGTGCCGGAGGATATGGTGGAGCCGGTGGTGGTGCTGGTGCTGGAGGATTCGGAGGTGGAGGCGGTCGTGGTGGCGCACCTGGATTTGGTGGTGGCGGAGGGCCAGGTGGTGGCGCTGGTGGTGCTGGAGCTGGAGGCAGCGCAGGCGGTGGGGGAGGAGGAGGATACGGCGGAGGTGCAGGTAGTGCTGGAGCCGGAGGTTTTGGCGGTGGAGGAGGACGTGGCGGTACTGCTGGAGCAGGTGGAGCCGGAGGCTACGGTGGGGGCGCAGGAAGTGCTGGAGCCGGAGGAGTCGGAGGTGGCGGTGGACGAGGAGGAGCACCTGGTGGTGGTGCAGGAAAAGGTGGTGCAGGTGGAGCTGGAGGATATGGTGGAGGTGCTGGTGGAGGAGGCGCGTCTGGCAGAGGTGGCGGAGTTGGAGGCGGCGCAGGTGGTGCTGGAGCCGGAGGATTCGGTGGTGGAGCAGGACGGGGCGGAGGGGCAGGTACAGGTGGAGCCGGAGGTTTTGGTGGTGGCGCAGGCGGCCCTGGAGCCGGAGGGGTCGGTGGTGGCGCAGGACGCGGCGGTGCTGCAGGAGCAGGTGGAGCCGGAGGTTATGGTGGTGGCGCAGGCGGTGCTGGAGCCGGAGGAGCAGGAGGTGGCGGTGGACGAGGAGGAGCACCTGGAGGAGGAGGTGGCCCCGGATTTGGTGGTGGTGCAGGACAAGGTGGTGCAGGTGGAGCCGGAGGATACGGTGGAGGTGCTGGTCGAGGAGGCGCGTCTGGCGGAGGTGGCGGTTTTGGTGGCGGCGCAGGTGGTGCTGGAGCCGGAGGAGCCGGAGGGTTCGGTGGTGGTGCAGGACGCGGCGGAGCTGCAGGAGCGGGTGGAGGCGGAGGTTACGGTGGCGGCGCCGGCGGTGCTGGAGGCGGTGCTGGAGCCGGAGGGTTCGGTGGTGGCGCAGGACGCGGCGGAGCTGCAGGTGCAGGTGGAGCTGGAGGTTACGGTGGTGGCGCAGGTGGTCCTGGAGCCGGAGGGGCCGGAGGGTTCGGTGGTGGCGCAGGACGCGGCGGAACTGCAGGAGCAGGTGGAGCCGGAGGTTACGGTGGCGGAGCAGGCGGAGCTGGAGGCGGTGCTGGAGGTGGTGCTGGAGGCGGTACTGGAGCCGGTGGAGCTGGAGGGTTCGGTGGTGGTGCAGGACGCGGCGGAGCTGCAGGAGCAGGTGGAGCCGGTGGTTACGGTGGCGGAGCAGGCGGTGCTGGAGCCGGAGGTTTTGGTGGTGGTGCAGGTCGCGGCGGAGCTCCTGGAGCCGGAGGTTACGGTGGTGGCGCAGGCGGTGCTGGAGCCGCGGGTGGAGCAGGAGGAGCTGGCGGTCGAGGTGGTGGTGGCGCTGGGCAGGGTGGCGGTGCTGGCGGTCTTGGCTCGCAGTACATTCCTCCTGCTGCTGGTGGTGGACGTGGCAATGGTGAATTCGATCCACAGACCGGCTACAGCTATTAATTAGATCACTCAAGATCGGTGCATGGATGAAACCTCAATGCAACGCATTCTGACGTAAAATACTCGTAGCTCTTAGCTCATAAGAATGTTCTCCGATATCCGACGGTATTATTTTAAATATTTATATAAGTTTCCTGGCCGTTAAGTGAATCAAACTAAATTATAACCTATGTATAAGATGGCAAGAAATTTAAGAGTTTCGGCTGTTTGTGAATGTTTCGAGTCGCATCTAACACATTGCCAGTGTTGAAAGATGTTCATTGTTGGAAAAGATCTTTAGAATAAACAAATTAAATACGAGAAATGAAATAAAGGTATTGTAAATTATGAAGAATAATTTGGTAAAGCAGTGTTTTTGGAGGTATGACCTTTGACATACTCACGCCTATATATGCCATCTTTATGTCCTACAAATTTCATAACGATCGGACAATAAACAAAGAAGTTAATTTCGATTCAATATAGCATAGTATGGGCCCTATGGAAGAAGAAGAAGAAGCAAATCAATTGCATCTATGTATGAATGCAGATAAATAATTATAAACGAATGGGTTCAGGGTATATTCTAGTCGGGCAATCTCGAATAGAGCACTCTTACATACGAGTAAGTTCTCTTTAGCCACACAACACCCCATGCTACGTATTACCCGCTTATGGGTTTGCGTCCCTTTGTAGAGCTTTCCCGGATTTTAACATACATTTGAAATTTAATGAGTGTTTGGAAGAAAAATATAAAAAAATGTTTTCTGAAAAATAAAAATAGCATTCTATGATTATGATTCTAACTTCAGGATCACAGTTTTCTTGTCAATAAAACAATATTTTGCGTTGGTTTTTTAAGGCGCATGTATTGCATGCATTTGAATGCGACTAAATCGACTAATTCGCAATGATTTTCTGAATAGTGAACAAACAATAAAAATAGTTCAATTGGTTTCTCATATCTTGGAGGACTTCTTGAAGCGTCTGTTGTACTGCCCATAGCCATAAGGGTCCACTAGCTGATTTGGTCTGCCCCTCAATTGCTGTGTTATAAGCGACTGTTGTTGTTGTTCATTCCGTTGATCCTTTTGCTGTTGTTGCTGTTGTTGTTGTTGCTGTTGTTGTTGCTGCTGCTGTTGCTGATTGAGACTAAGCTGCGTTTGCTGCTGTTGTTGTTGCTGTTGTTGCTGCAGCGGCGTCAAATTGCTGCTCGTCTGCTGACCAAACTGACCCGCATACTGGGCAGGCAAATTGCCCGAGGTCAGCGAATTAAATGCTTGCTCGGGCTGATACTGTCCGGTGTTCTGCAAATTACGCTGCTGCTGTTGCTGCAATTGTTGCTGTTGCTGCTGCTGCAGCGGCGTCAACTGTTGTCCTTGCCCTGGACGAAACGGTGCTGTTGGTGATTGGAGCTGTCTGTAGGGCGTCTGATAGGGATTCAAATTGGGATTCAGCACGCCCTGCTGATACGACTGGGCGCCCCCAAGATATGGGGGCGTGACTGGAATGCCGGTGCCCTCGGCGCGAAACCCATTCTCATCGGCTATGTAGCGCACCGTGATAGGCGTGCCCTCGGGCGAGGTGTACGAATACGAGCCTTGGATGACCTGAAAAAAATACAATTTCATTAAATCTTCTAGCAGCTTACCATGACAGCTTGGGAAATTATCTGTTATATACAATTTAAATTTTGTAAATATCTCCATTACGTCAGGAGATATGATTTTTGCAAGGAAAAGAGTCGGTCAGGCCCCACTGTGCATGGTTGCACTGCAAATGGTCAGCCTTAAAGTATGCTTTAAAAGAGTCCAAACTACGTGAAGATGCGCAGAAAATGCTGGAATGGAAATTGAAATGCTAGACTCACCTGAGCCTCGACGCCCTCGCCATAGCCCAGATTCTTAACATATCCCTGGGCTTGGGCCATGGTGCCATCTGCTGACGCGTAACCGTAGGAGAAGCTGCCATCCAGATTCAGCTCGTTTTGGTAAGCGGTGATGGGCACATAGTTCTGCTGCTGCTGGTACTGATTGTAGCGATTGTAGGGACTTTGGCCCAGCTGGGCGTTCGGTGCTGCCAACGGATTCAGCGGATTCACCGGTGCCGCAAAGAGACCCTGTCCCGTCGGCTGCTGACGCTGTCGCTGAAATGGCGCCTGCTGCGGCAGCTGTGTAATGGGCTGGCGCTGCTGGAATGGCGACTGCTGAAAGGGAGCGCTGGCCAACTGGGCATGCCCAGCTCTTAAAAGCGCCAGCCACAGCACGCAAAACAATAAGCACTGCGAAAGAGATCGAAAAACATCGAAAAATATGCACAAAACAACTTGAACCATTTCAAAATCGTATTTTAAATGTGATTAGTGCTAAAATCAAAGTAAAACATACTTATTGTTATTGCATTCACAAGAAGTATTCATATTAGCCGTTATACATAGACTGTGGCCAATAAAGAGGTTGAAGTGGAGAAACTTCGAAATTGGCAACGCTCAAAAATCACAGTTATTAAACCATTAAACATGAAGCAGTTGCTTTCTTTTTTAAATTTAAGTGATATGTATAAGGAAAGGCATTTTTGATTGCATTTATGTTAATAATTAATGAAAAAAAAGAGAGTGTATTTAACATTACAATTAAAACAGAAGTAGCTTAATGGAAAAAAGGCCTATGAAATGAATTATCCCCAAAATTCAATTTCAGAATCTAATCCCCTGCAAGAGTATAGTTTTTAAATTATATGTATTCAACAAATCTGAATTATTTTATTATTATATCTAATTTTTTGAATTATTACTGTACTAATAAAGTACTTAAACTTAATATGCTTGCACTTCACTTCAAACATTTGAGTTAAATGTCAACATCTTTAAGTAAATGTTGTCGATCTTAACGATACATAATTTATTATAGCACTTTGAATTACGAAAACATCCTCTGACAAAAGTACTTTAAGTATTTATTTTGTTTATATGTATGTTGGGCTTAATGTGAACTGCAGTGTGAGGTTGAAGGTGGGGATTCAGTTTTACCCGCAGGTGGCGCACGCTGAACTTGGAAGGCATTTAGGCTGTCGTCGTTGTCATAAATCTCGCGGAAAAACGTTTAACAAATTACACGCTCGATAAAACTGATGTTTCACTTCGTGTGAAGGGGTATCGGGTATTAGGTATTAGGTATCGAGTACTGAGTACTGAGTACTGAGTACGGCCACTTGAACTAGCCGAAAGCGTTGCGACGACTGCAACTGCAGCAGCGCTGGCTAGAACTATTTATACGGCTTAACGAAGCAGGCAGCCACTGAAGCGCTCCAGCAGCCAGCCGGGCCAGGCCCTAAAGCGCAGCTTGATCATAAGAAGATCGCCGGGCGCCCAACGGCAACGCTTCCTGTCCACTTGGCAGCAGACCTATAGGCATATCTGCCATATCTGAGCGAGTGCTGGCGATCTTGATTTTGATCTTGTTGCTGCTGCTGCTGCTGTTACGGGGTCTGTAATTTATCTACATGAGAATCGTGTTAACAACATGTAAGAGCGTTCCAGTCAAGAGTGCCCGACTTGGAGATGCCCTGTACTCAGCACTAAAATGCATCTGTTGTTTATAAAAGTATAAAGATGGCTTTCAAATGTGTTTATATTTTAAGAACCTTAACATTTTTAAATTTTGTGGCATCGTGAGATTGTATCTAAGAAGTAAATATTAAGATCTACATAAGTCTCACGAGAACATAAATTAATATTAATCGATATAGTTTGATCTGGTTGAGTTAAAAAATATCAATTCTGCGAATGGTATATACAAATTTATATATTCCAATCTTCAGCTCTTTAGCCCTTATAGTTGACTTATGATGCTTACCGAGAATAAACATGCACCCCTTAAAAATGGGCACAGGGTATAAAAACAGCAGTAGCAACCGTAACTGGCAGCTTTATTGGTTTTTTATTAGCCATTGACAGAAGGACAAACGAATTTGTTAGCTCTGGCTGGCTGGCATTGCCATGCTTGAGTTTTTCCGCAACATGGTTGCTTATATTTATGATGTTGCGTCCATCAGATACATAAGTCTATGTATGCCCCACTAGATACATTGCCGTATGCAAATGCCTCTACTTTTTGCTTCAACTGCAGCGCATCTTTTGTTCTTAGGGTGTTTTTGTGAGTTATGTGCTGACGGCTTTTTACTGCTCTCGATTTCATCTCATCTCATCTCAGTTTTCGTTTTGGGCTTGTGAAGCTAAGCGGGCGTATACGCAACTTTTTCACCAATGGTCAAGGTTGAGTTCAGTTGAGAGAAACAATTATAACCCTTAAAGATAACATTGCAGTAATTTATTAATTGCAATCTATCAAGGAGGCAGTCTTTCACGTCGCCTGTGAATTCTGTCTCGAGCTCCAGCTGGCGATGTTCCATTGTTTGTCCAAACTCATTTGTCATGTCTCATTCGTCATGCTTCTGAGCTCATGCTCATGTTGAGGCGTTGGCCTGATATGTTCTCTTATGATTGTTATAATTCATGTGTAACTTACAGCCAGCCCTGCCTTTACTGCGTTACTGCTCGACGTTAATGCGATTTTTGATTTTTGCGATTTTGTCGAACATACCTCATTTTATGTTCTGCTCGCTGGCTAATTGAATATGTTAATTTGTATGACGTTTTTCATTCTGAACGCTTCGTCAAGGTCAAAGCTACTGTTGCGAATGATCATGCCCAAAAAATGAGTCACAGCTACATATATAAATTCTGTACGAAAATTCAAATACTGTCATTAATCTACAAGTAATACTTATAGTTGTTTGGCTTCTTTAATTTATTTTCTGTCTGGGCATACGGTTCTAGAGTGTAGCACGCGTGTAGAAAACGTCACCGGAAAATTAATTTATCTGCTAGCGAACAAAGACAAGCCCACAATAGTGGCACAACCCGCTGAATATATAAGTCACTATAATGTGATAACAACGTGCAAAACAAACTTTATTGAATTAAGTTTTTTTTTTTTTTTAATATTAGTTTGACTAAGGCATACGGGGTAGGCGCCGGCTAGCCTTCCAGCTTAGCTTAAACAATTAACAATAACAAAGTATTTACAAAACAAATTGAGAGTAACAATCACAATTTTTGGATCTATCTTCTGCTAGCCCTGGGAGACCGAAGCATCAGGTCCCTCGGTTGGCGCCTGTTAAATCTTCTTCTTGGACAGCATGCTCTCGTCAGGCCCTTTGCCAGACGATTTCGATGACGCTCTAGCGATAGGAGTTGTACCGGCTGGAGTGCTTATTAATCTCATCAAAGACCGTGTCCAGTTTCAGGTCTCTATGTAGAGTGGTGTTCCGGATGTACCACTCGCATACGGTAATAAGTCTTGCGATCCTGTTTTGCGCCGCCTGGACTCTCCTGATCTGACTATCGCAAGTCAGGCCCCAGATTTGGCACCCATATTTCCAGATCGGCGCGATAATCTGCTTGTAGACTGTCACCTTGTTGGTGAGTGGCAGTTTACTGCGTGGGCTTAGCAACCAAAAATGTTTGGTCACCGCAGCTCGGATGCGAGTCCTCATTACCGTCAACTTTGACTGCAACAGAACATAAGAGAACAGAACAGAACGAACAAGAACGCAGAGGAGTGACAAACACTCGAAGCTGAAAAGAAACTTGAAAAGACGTGTGTGTGCGAGCGAGAGAGACGCCTAGCTCTAAAGTTGAACGAACTATACATATTCGCGATTTTCGGGGGCGGCAAGGGGCGTGGCCAGAAATTATAGAGCCAAATTGTTAGTTGAGGTCACCAGTAATCTATGTTCCAAATTTGGTGACTCTAGCTCTTAAATTGAGGAAGATATAAAATATCGTGATTTATGGGGGCGGAATCCCTTCCAGGGGGCATGGCAGTGAAATCTATGTGCCAATCTTTAGAGTGGGTGGCCGGTAATCTGTGTTCCAAAATTTGTGAGTCTAGCTCCAAAATTATAGGAGTTATAGATTTAAGCGCTTTACGATTGAGGAAGAGGGCGTGGCCGGGAAACCTATGGTCCAATCCTTAGAGTACCTTACCAGTAATCTATGTTGCAAATTTGGTCCGTGTAGCTCTAAAACTGTGGAAGATATAAATTTGCGCGATTTACGAGTTGAATTGGAGCAGGGGGGGTGAGGTATAATTTTTGCGTTTTAAAAATGTACAAAAATATGCCGGTCATCCTGGTCGGAGTACCAGGCGAACAGCAATCAGCAGCAAGTAGCCAAGTTTTAAAAAATTAAAAAAACCATTGCATACTTTTATTAAAATGTGGTGCATACTTTTACTGCAGGGCAAAAAAAGAAATAATAAAATGTGGTGCATACTTTCACCTGATCAGAATAAATCAAAAATAGTTGCATCTTTCGTGCGGCTCTCAAAATATTATTATTAGTGCGCACGAAAGTATCTACTGTTTTTATTTATTTTTGAAAACTTGGCAACTGGCTGCTGATAGAGCGTGAGGTATAATTTTTTCGTTTTTAAAATGTACAAAAATATGCCGGTCATCCCGGTCGGAGTACCAGGCGAACAGCAATCAGCAGCAAGTAGCCAAGTTTTTAAAAATTAAAAAAACCATTGCATACTTTTATTAAAATGTGGTGCATACTTTTACTGCAGGCCAAAAAAAGAAATAATAAAATGTGGTGCATACTTTCACCTGAATTAAAAGAAATCAAAAATAGTTGCATCTTTCGTGCTGCTTTCAAAATATTATTATTAGTGCGCACGAAAGTATCTACTGTTTTTATTTATTTTTGAAAATTTGGCTACTTGCTGCTGATAGGGGGTGAGGTATAATTTTTTTCGATTTTAAAATTTACAAAAATATGCCGGTGATCCCGTTCGGAGTACCAGGCAAACAGCAATCAGCAGCAAGTAGCCGAATTTTCAAAAATAAATAAAACCAGTGCATACTTTTACAGGCCAAAAAAAGAAATAATAAAATGTGGTGCATACTTTCACATGAATCAGAAGAAATCAAAAATAGTTGCATCTTTTGCGCGCAGCTGGTTTTCTTAATTTTAATTAATTAATTTTAATTTAATTAATTAATTCATTTTTAATGCTCCAAACAAAATTTAACAAAAATGGTTGGTATTTTTTATTTGCGGATTTTTGTCGGATTGAACAAAAAATCTTTATTTAATTTTAAAGATCGCTTTTTGGAAAAAGCTAAAAAAATCGGACAGCCCGCTGTTTGACTTTCAAAAAAGCTAGATCTGACGGGATAAAAGCTGATTTGGCAACACTGTACTGTAGGCGCAACATGTTGTTTTTGTATTTATTTCGTATATCTTACCCAATTTTGGAGCTAGAGGCACCAAATTTGAAACATGGATTACTGGTCACCTACTCTAAGGATTGGGCAGTGGGTTTTTCGGCCATCATACCATTTTCACTTATATATATAAAAGAGTTTGTACTGATTGGCGATTGGCGATTGACGATTGGTGATCAATCAACGCAGGGCAGAGATAATGATGCTTAGCCTACCCCGTATGCCTTAATAAACTAATATTCAAAAAAAAAACTTAATTCAATAAAGTTTGTTTATAAGACAGAAGTTTGAAGAAGAAGAAGTCTTTGTGATTGAGTCCATTAAATCTCATTTTAAAATACAAGATTTGGTATTTGCAATCACAGGTTTTAAATAGTTTGCAGGCAACTATCTCAACAGATAATATAAAACCTCCTCAAGTTGCATTATATTAAATAACTACATGCATACAAATGTTCATCTCTCATACCTTTATTAAATATATAAATATCTATACGGCGATCTGAAATGGCATGAGAAATGATGTTGTTTCAGCTGAATTTGTATAAATAATACGCAGGGCAGAGATAAAGATGTGTCTGAGGTGGTACAGACGAATGAAATGAATGTAAAAATGCAAAAACATAACAAGCGCAACAATGAGAAATGGCGAATGGTGAATCGCTTGGGAAACAAATTATATTCGAACCGGAGCCGGACACACCTCACTCCTCAGCAGCGACTGCCATTATTATTAATCGTTTTTGCGAATATTAAACTGAAACTGAAATGGAGGCATTTGACATTTGGCCGCCTTAGTTGAATTTGTAATTGCATTAGGCCAAGTTAGTTACTGCTAATTGATTCACTCTGTAACTGATCTCTGATCTGTGCGTGTATCCCGCCGCTGCTGTTCCGGTTCCAATCACTTCATCTTTATCTTCGGCTTCAGCTTCAGTTTCAGTTTCAGCTTGGTAAAGGTTAATGTGTCGCATCTGAGTTATGCACTCGTTGGCATTGCAGCTCTACTTTAATGAGTTTGCATTTCAGCAAATGTAACAAATAACGAACCGGCATTTCTGTATAATGCCAGACTTGTTTGAAATCGTCTTGGAATCAATTTATTAATACGTCTTCAAGCGACATACCTGACTGTCTTATAGATATATATATATATTTTTTTTTTTTCTGGGAACTGGGCGTGCTGTGAGCAACGCCCATAGAGAGGCAAGGAAAATGCCAACACCGAGTCAGCGCACAGTATGTTCAGCGGCAACGACTATAAGATGCCCTGTATATGCATTTATGTAGCCTTTCTGAAGGTATTATAGTATTATTAGGATTTGTATTAACTTTTAATTCTTGTATAGCAAGTCGAAACCAAATTATTTAAAACCTCAAATTAAGATCAGCAATCTCAAATCTAGAATTTATTCTTAAAAATGATAATAAACAATTAATCGTTGATCATTCTCTTTTACTGCATAAGCTTCATCTTCTGGGATAAATTCTTTGGATCTCTAATTATCTAAATTTAAGCACCCAAAAAGTGGTGTGGTTTTAACTCTGTTCAACTCACTTTCCGAGTACCTTGTTATTTACATTATTTATAAATAACCTGTCAAACTTTGGTTTTCGTCTATTAACTAACTCTACAGGGTATAAGCATCGAACTGTTGAGTCTACAAGCTGCCACTGCTGGCAGCAGGTAACAAACAGCAGTTGTCGTAAGGTTGCCAAATTGCTAAAAATAATTATTAAATTCTTGTGGCATAAATGTTAGTCGCTTCTCAGTGCCCACCCACTGTAACAGTAATAGAGGCGACTCCAAGCAACTGGCAACGTGCTAAATTCAAATGTTGCCAAAAACGTATGCAGAGCAAGCGGAAACCGTAGAAACACAGAGTTAATAGCAAATGCTGCAGAATTTGCATGGAAGTCAAGTGGAAAACATTTAGGCGAGTCGGTTGCAAATAGTTTCTTAGCCACTCAGCCGTTACATTTTCAGCACCTTTCGCTTTTGGGTGGGCATGTCCCACCCACTCAGTGACATGTTTATACAAGCAATTTGACAAATTTTATTAGCCGCTGCACCTACAAGATACAAGCCACAAGCTACAAGATACATGGCACCCACACCAACACGCACGCATCTAACTGATGTGTCACAGTTAACAGCCAGACAATGGCCAATTTGGTAGCAGTTACATAACCAGGTTATGTCAGCGTTCTGGCCAAAAGTTTCAAATGTAAATCTGCAGCGATCAGTTCAACAAACTGAAACTTCTCAACTCGTCTCGCAACTTTCTATTGACCCAGCATAATCAGAGAAATGCCCAAAAAAAGGTATAAAAACCTGAGAACACTATTATGCGCCAGCAGTATTAGCATAAGTTTGGAACCAGTCATCAAACATGTTTCGATTGGTAAGCAGCAACTATAAATACCTTAAACATCTATTGATTTCTTCCACCTGTTGGCTGCACGCTCTTTTATACACTGTTATCGAATGGAAAAGTGTATATTTTTTGTTTTTGTGCAATTTCCGTCGGGTTGACGCCTAAAGTTAAAACTTTCCAGCACAATATAATCAGATTTGGAAGGTAAAAGGTTTATGATTTCCTTCAAAGATCAAACTAAAGCTATTCTCACCTGCGAAAATCCAAAAAAAAAAAACAATATCAATAGAAACCAAGGTCACAAAGGGGTGTTAAGCCTACCCCGTATGCCTTAATAAACTAAAACAAAAAAAAAAAAAAAAAAAAAAAGTTTAAGTTTTAAGTCTAAAGTTTAAAGTTTAGACTGTAAAGTTTGGATTCATAGTTTTAGGGTCTTTAATGATATAATACTTTCATACATTAGGATCAGAGTATTATGCCGTCTGTTACGTCCGTCTGTTACGTTCTTTTTTGTTTCTTACAGTGCTTAGTCTTGGTGCTGTATTTGAGTTCCAGTTGGAGCAGCGTCGGCGTTGGCGCTGAGGGGGGGCAAGCAGCGGTGCCGATTATTAAGTCGTTGGCTGAGCAGAAAAGCGATGGCTCCTATTTCTTTGCCTACGAAGGCGCCGATGGCAGCTACCGCGAGGAGGTGGGCATAGTGAAGCGCTCAAATAATCACATACACAAACAAGATCAAGGTGATCGAGATGATGATGATGATGGTACTGATCAAGTGGAGTTGGAAGTCTCTGGCGTGTATCGCTATATAGATGATAATGGGCAGCGTGTGGAGGTCAGCTATGTGGCGGACAAGAATGGCTTTGTGCCCATTGGCACACATATATCCAAGGAGATAACAGAGACGGCACGTAATGCTGTCCAGGCGCTGGAGGTGCGAGCAGGCAAACTGTCATAAAGTGTTATACGCGGCATGCTGCATTGGATTGGTGCGCTGCTGCTGCCGCTGCTGTAAATGTTATTCAAACAATTATCGAAATAAACTACTCATAAACATTACCAGTCATAGCTGGCTAATAAATTCAAATCAAAAAAGCAGCGCCAGCTCAGCGCCAAACTATGCCAACGAGGAGCGCCAATCGAGTGGCCAAACTGGGCAGCCGCACAACTGAGCCACCTTCCAACACCATCTAGCGAACACCAGTCGTATAGCATCGTGTAACTACTCATCGTGTACATATTTAATTTGGCTACGTGCATCGCCAGTTTCGTTTGGCTGACAGAAATATAAATTGTTGCCATTTTTATTGGCAGCACAATTTTCTAGCGCACTGCAATATGGTAATTTTGGGCTCGAACTGGGGCCCAGTTTTCCTCAGGGCAGCATCTAAAAAGACGCAGTAACTTACCTTAGTTTGCCCTTTGTTAAATGTCGTTAGAGTTGACACCAAAATAATGTACTTACATTAATTTTGATGCATACTTTTTTCTGATCTTAAGTTAGTGTTTTGAAACTAACTATTTATTTTATTGAATAATTTGATCACTTTGGCTGGCTATCTTTAGATAACTTACCATTAATTAATTTCAGTATTTATTATTTATTCAATTGCATACTATATCTATAAAGCGATAAAAAGCATTGGAAATTATTTATGCAGCTAATTGGTATTTTAATTTGATACATAAATCAAATGTTAAACTGTTGTTCTTGGCGCATATTTATTAAATATATTCTATAGAACGTGGATTTAGATTGTGTCACTTTAAGCTACTGTCAAAATATATTTTGAATACAAGTTTTAAACGGTAAGAAGATATTTCAGATGACTCTTTAAAATTATATTTAAAGTTAAAAACAGCGATTTGGAGCTAAAAACTAACAAGAAGAGAGCTCTAGTCGAGTGTGCCCGACTTGGAGATACCCAGTCCCTTCATTTTCATAGTTACTAATCTTTATACATTTGGGATTTAGAAAATCGTCGAAACGTTTTTGTATCGACTTTTATACAGTGGCAATAGAGTATTGCCAGAAATTTGTAGGACATAAAGATGGCATATGTGTGAGTTT
This sequence comes from Drosophila maculinotata, assembly GCA_035045305.1. Lineage (NCBI taxonomy): Eukaryota > Metazoa > Arthropoda > Insecta > Diptera > Drosophilidae > Drosophila > Drosophila maculinotata. Next base: position 14,968,096 of record JAWNPD010000387.1, read on the forward strand.
TCTAAATCCGAAGGTCAGAACTCCAAAAATACATATTTTTCGATTTGTGGGAGATCGCGGAAAGTATCCAAAAAGTGAAATATGTTTTACTTCTGTATGCTTTAGGAGAATATATATACCAAATTGGGTGCCTAAAGTTCTTATAACTTGCAAGTTATGCTCAAAAAACACTAATCTGGAATTTAAATGTATCGATAACCAGAATCAAAAATAGGATAAACTTATAATGTCCCAACACGTAAATATGTTATCTAAATGTAGTTATGTATTTGGTATACTAAACCGAAACTACCCAATTTTTGGTTTCAAAAGTCTATCATTAATAAACAAAAATATAACTTAAATATATTAACACACCTTCAAAATTAGGTTGAATCAGAAATGTGGGTGCTGACAATGCTATAAAACTGCTCCAGGTACAACGAGATACATGTTGTAATGCTTGGTGAGCTGCTCTGCTGAGGTGTCATTGGTTCGCATATTACACGAGTCGCATTCAGATGGAGATGGAGATACTTGCTAATAAATTACGACAAAAATTACACAAAGCGCTGACATTTTACATGCTTAATGAAAACATTTGTGGGCTTGGTGGATGCCAATATGCTGAAGCCACCAGAGTCGCCGTCAAGTGGCAATTAATCGCAAGCACCTTGAGTGGGTGAAGCAGCAACAATTGCAGCTTGGAAAGGTAATGGCAGCCGTGAGCCTGTTAATGGATGCACTGATCGATGCCATCAATCCAAAAGATACTTTTACATAAATAGCTACAATTATTGTAGATACATTCGCGCTAAAATTCGCACGTATGCGCTTGATTCAAAGCAGAGTGCGGAAGCTGCTGCTGCTGCTGCTGCAGTGGCTCCGGTTGACTGAGTATTTGACACATTTCTGGCGGTTTGCTTTAAAGCGCTGGAGCGACCCTGACATTTAGCGTGAAGTAATTTGAGCATCGTTTAAAGTTTGGGCCCGTAGCCGCAGCTGCCATAAACCGGGATGCAAACATGTTTGGCATGTTGAATTATATTTGATCGCATTGCGTGCGCTGCTTTCCGTCGCATATAAAAGACGAGCACACAAATGTTCCGCACTCAAACTCTCGCTTTCAGTTGTCCAGTCCAAATATATCCAAAATATACACAGAAATGTTCAAGTTCGTAAGTGGCTGCAGTCGCAAAATACAGGCAATCGGATTAAGTTAACAATTCACAATTAACAATTGCAGCTGCCATTGCTCGTCCTGGGTGTCCTGGCCAGTAGCGTCTGCGCACTGCCCGCTATCGAGAAGGAAGAAAAGGAAGTTGTGCCCATTCTGAAGTCGGAGATCACTAAAAATGAGGATGGATCCTACCAGCACAACTACGAGTCTGGCGATGGCACTTCGCGCCAAGAGGAAGCCGTCGTCAATAACGCCGGCACCGAGGACGAGGCGCTGGAGGTGTCAGGCTCTTACCGTTACATCAACGATCAGGGCGAAACTGTCGAGGTATACTACACGGCCGGCGTCAATGGATTTGTGCCCCATGGCTCCATCATTAATCCCGAAATCACATCGGTCGCCCAGGCAGCCAAAGATCTGCCCAACCTGAGCGACAATTTGGAAGTGAAGGCGTAAATAATCCCATAAAATAGCTAAATAATTTTAAAGTGCCAGCGAGATATGAATAAAAGAAAAGAAGAAGAAACAGCAAACGAAAGAATATGATTAGCATAACCTCAAATTACCTAACAATTTTGGCAGCTACTTTGCATATCCCAGATATTTTGCTCGACAGACGGATTAGAAATTGCCGACGGCGAAGACCTCGAAAACAAACTTGGCACACTCGCAAGCGCAGTCAACGTTAACCCCTTCCCTCCTTCCCCACACTAAACAAATGATAATCACCAGTCCAGCAGTCAGCACAGTGAAGACTGGCATAATTGAAGTTGCTGGGTAAAGTATTAAAGAAGATACAAAAACAATCAATAATAAGTCTGCGTGTGTCTTCTTGCTATTACTTTTGCTTTTTTAGCATTTACTGTACCACAGTCAAGACTGAAAATGTTCAACAAAGTAAAATTTCGTTGTTAAAAAACAATCAATTGATAATTGAGCGTTAATTGAATACCCTTGTAGAGGGTATTATCATTTTTTGGTTAAGTGTATCTCCGAGCCCATAACATATATATATACATTTATATCAATAGTCAATATAGCCATGTCAGTCTGTCTGTCTGTCCGTCTGTCTGTTTCTATGCAAACTAGTCGATCAGTTTAAAGATCTTGATGAAACTTGCCTAAATTCGCATAGTTGCTCCACTGAGTACATATGTCGAAGTCGGATAAAAGCTGAGTTCTTAGATGATAAACTTTTTCGTGCTCCTTGATATTCTGACCAATTATCTCAGTTACCAGTGTTATTATGTAAAATATGAAATAGTCAATAGCTGCTGAGTCCAAAATTGATTTATTACTTTAATCTATCATTTGAAGACTTACGCCTCATTAAGATTCGACATTATCAAAATGACAAATGACTTTAGTAATTATGCAAATATTTTAAAAACAGCAGTGTTTTTGACTAAACATAAATTAATCGAGATTCACGCGCTTTTTATAATGCTGATTGTTAGATGATAAAATAACTTTGATGACTGCTCAGTATAGACTCTTGGTTAACAATATGCTCCTTACTTTGTAAGTATACTGACTTCTCTAAAAACGTGTAGCTGATAGCAACTGTGTCCTCATAAAGTTTATGACATCATTAGTTGACAATTATCACAACTTAGGTAAATACAATTTTGGGCTATATATATATATATAAATTCGCATGAAAATATGCCACAGTAAAATTGTAGTTCCAGAAACGTGTTTTTTTTTATTGTTAACCAGTTAATTTAGAACGCGAACATTACATAATAATACTAATATAGTTGTACACTTAAAATTTCGCTTCAATCTCATCAATGAAATTTTTAGGCGGTCTTTGACTTGACTTTGTCGCTCTTCTCCAGCTTCTCTGTAGCAGCAACTGGTTTCTGCTCCAGTACAGCCTTCACGGGAACCACTTGAGATTCGGCAGCTTTCGGTTTTACGGCTGATTCCGAAATTTTGATTTCTGCCACTGGCTTTTGCTCCGTCTCCGTCTCCGTCTTCGTTTCCGTTCCTGTCTCGGAACGCGCACGACGCTGACTTAGGCGCTCCTCGCGCTCCTGCTCCTCACTGTAGTTTGGCAGATCGGCGGCAGCCCTGGCCAGTTCCGAAATTTCATTGAGGATATTGGTGCCAGTGGGCACAAAACCATTCTTGCCGGCCGTATAATGCACCTCAACCTGCTGTCCATTGTCATCGATGTAGCGATAGGAGCCAGTCACCTCCAGAGCTTCATCCTCAGTGCCAGCATTTGAGACAGCGGCGCTCTCCTGTCGGAAGGATTTATCGCCGCCCTCGTAGGAGAATTGGAAAGAGCCATCGGTATTCCTTACCGTCTCGAAACTCAGCAATGGCACAATTTCGCGCTTCTCGGTGGTAGCCTCCAAGCGACCAATTGTCGCACCGCTGACACCGCTGGCCACCACAAACATACAAATAACGAGCTTGAACATTTCGCGTCTTGTGTCGACTCTTAACTTGACTAGAAGTCCCAAAGTGCGTTGCTTTTATATGGCTCAGCCGAAACTAAAAATATGCCAAATTAGCATCCATTACGTTATTTAAGAAAAAACAAAAAATTAAAAAAAAAACAAAAAAAAAACCATAAAGAAATTCTATAGAAACGAAGCTTGAATGTGTTTTAATAAAACACTCACAGTGGCATTTGCATAACTATTCAGTAGTGATTCAATGAATCAGCGAGTGGAAAAACATAAGTTCGCAATAGCCGAGACCAAAAATATTTAGCTGTTTTAAGTCTTTTTATTTCAAATATTTTATTAAAACCACGGGAAAATTCTTTGGTCACACTTGAGCCCAGGTATTCAATGAGTCACGTCTCATCTGTTTACCAATTGCGCAAAAGATGTTATTAATTAAACTGCCTCAAAGACTTGATTAAGTTTTGACTCTTGGCAAAGATTCCCCGAATATCAATTTGTCAGATTGGAGAGGTATAAAAATCACTTGAAAAGTGTACTCAATTTGCATATGGCTTACATGGTATATATGGCTTATAGACATTGCATTGTTAACTTGGCCAATAGCAAAGCTGCATAAATGAAGACACATTTTAGGCGCACTTAAGATGCGCTGATTGAATCTGAGAGTAAAATGCGAATTACATTCGCAAGAGCTGCACGCGATTCATTCATTCATCATTGTGAATGAGACGCGAAATGACGGAAACTGAGTAACTGAGAAACTTATGCACACGGGAATTTTATGGAAGTGCAGAGCAATTGCCATAAATGAGAAATACAAGTGTGAAACATTATTGCAAATACTTACGAGCAGCCAGTTTAAAAATTGTATGTCAAATGTGAACAAGAAAACAGAGCGTAGAATGCAGTGCCGAAACTGCAATACCCTTTAAGTAACTAATAATAAGATTAAGTAATATAATTTAAAGTAGTTTAGAGCGCTGTTAAACAGAAAAGTCATAAGATATAATTTTTTTTGTTATAAGTATACATTTTTTTATTTGTTGAGATTAATTATTCTGGAGTCCGCATTTAAGGCAATAACTTAACTACTTCTCTACACACTTTCTATATTATTAATGGTAAAACGAATATACCTACTGGCAGGGTATGCAAATGTACTCAAACAGCAAAAGATGCGGCCAGCAAAACGCGAGCAAATCGCAGTTCGACTTTTCTGTCCAAATAACACCGAAAATGTACGAAGAGGCAAGAAAAACCCAAAGCTGCAAAAGGGTGGCATAGCTAAAACTGAAGCTGAAGCTGAAGCTTGGCTGGACGCAGAGGTGAAGGTGGAGTTAGAGGTGGAGCTGTAGCTTCAGTTAAAGCTGCAGAAGGCGTCTTCGTTTCTGTTGTTGTTGTTGTTGTTGTTGGTGGAGGCGCGTTAATCTAGCGCGATGTTCATCATGGCATGTTCGTGATCAGCGCACACTCTTTGTTGTTGTTGGTATTGTTGCTGTTGTAGCTGTGGCCGCAGCTATTGCCGCAATTTTTATGAATTGCAACTGACATTTCCTACACGCTGCCAGTCGCGTCTCTAAAAGTTTAAAGTTTAAGCCGAAAATTGCGATTTTTATGCGCCGGCCGGCTTAAGCTTAAGCTCAAGCGTCCCCGCCACCTCCCTTCGCTTGTGATTTGGTTCACCTTTAGTGGGAACTGGTGCAAGGGAGTGGCCCACCTATCTGGTCAGCAGTGCAATTGGCCAACTGCCAAAGCGTTTCAAATGTCTAAATTGTGATTTGCACAGCAGCAACAGTTGCAGATGGCAACAATGGCACATAAAGCACATCTTAATGTTGCATTCAATGCACAATGTTTTTGTAGTGCACAATCAGGTGGGCAAACATTTATTTGCGAACATTGCGACAATCCCCGCCCCGCGGCATTGCATTGCAAATGTCAATAAACAAGAAATCTGTAGTTAGTTAGTATTAAAGAATATCAAATGGCCAATTCATCAACTCAGGCAATTGCAACATATACTCAGGTGTCGAGTATTAATCTTTTAATTAATATTTGCATTAACAAATTATTGCGGCGCATCACACTGAGATTCACACACACACACACACACATACACAAACGCCAGTGTGGGCTAATCACATAAATTAATGCCTAGACAAGCTGGCGTGCCTAACACACATATAGAAAGAGTCTTAGTGGCGGAGCTGTCTACTTCACTGATAACACTCATACATACTCGCACTGTATTATTCATGTAACTACACACGGCGTATGCGCAACGCCCATTTGCATTTAAAACTCGTTGCGCATACACCGCGTGGTACAAGTGGCAGCCTCTTCCGATTCTGTTGCTAACACTTGCTACCACTGCTGCTGTCAAGTATACAAACATCTCTTCAGCTTCTACTTCTTCTTCTTTGCAATCTGATTGTTGCTGCGCTGCTCTCATTGCGGATGCTGTCGCTGCTGTTGCCGCTGCTGTTGCTGCTGTTGCCGCTGCTGCTGCTGCTGCGGCTCAGTGAATGCATTTTTGGTATAAAAACGTTGGTGCTGACTGCATTCAAGTCAAAACAGTTTTGACGAGCCTTCCAAGCGCAGACAAAAAACCGCTCCATTCCAAACAAGTCGCGAGAAATTCGAAGTGAGTTCTAATTGTGTACTGTGCTTAATTGGTGTTGTGCAAAGGATCAAAAGGATCTGAATGATCAGCAAATAAACAAGGACTAATAACAAGAAGATCAAAGCGAGAAACAAATATCACCCACATGAATAAATTATTTTTAAAGGATTCGTCAAAGATAATTTTTGGTGTTTTAAGAAAAACTTAAAAGTTGATTCTTATGTGCAGTTTTTCATTACATATTGGGTTCCGTCATACGAGTGCAATATATGTATTATTAAAATTAAGAATTTTGTATTAATAACAGCAAAATTATTTAAAGTATTTAATCTCGTCTGGTTTGCATTAATATACTCTTCAAAACAATATATAAAATAGCCAGAATCATCTGCATAATAAAATAAGTATCCTTTAGATAAATGTAGTTCTTATATATAAAAACGATCTTCTTGCTTATATTCATAGCTGACTTTCAACAAATGAAAGGCTATTGGCAATTATTATTAATCATCAATGGCTAATTACAACGATGGCATCTTGACATTATCGATAGCCAAAAAATCTATGTTATGTCTCAGTTTAACAATCATCTTTTTCGTATATTTCCCTACCTTCGCTCATCTCTCTCTCTCTCTCTCTCTCTCTCTCTCTCTCTCTCTCTCGCGCTCTTGCTCTCTGTCTCTGGCTGCTGGCGCCGGCGCCCAATCAAATCAAAAGGTCATGCAGTTGATCACCTACTCCTACGCCGTCGCCGCCCTTGCGATCTGCTGCCTGTGCATCGTCACAGCGCAGCCCCAGCGCGGTCTGGCGCAGCCGCGCTCCAACTCATTCGATGCGAATGCTGTGATACTGAAGCAAAACTTTGATCTGAACCCGGATGGCTCCTATCAGTACAAGTGAGTACATCGTAGCTAATGATATGTTAGTATTAATGCTGTATGGTATTTGTAACACGTCAATCTGCTATAAAGATATATGGTATAGCTCTAAACTCTTATTTTATTATTTATTACCCTTCTAGAGGGTATATTAATTTTGTCACTCGAAAGACCAGTTCTGGCTTGAAAACCTTTTTGGTTTTCCAAAATATTTCGACCAAACTAGTTACAAGTATTATTTAAATTAATATGTCCGTCTGTCTATCCGTCTGACCGTCTGTCCGTCCGTCTGTATGATCTCACGCATCTCAGAGACTTTAAGATCTAGAGACTTCATATAGAATACAAGTATTCTCGTATTGCCGGGTCATTCCAAATTCATTTCATTTAATCGATATCTAGTCCCGTTCAAAAGTAGTTCATAAATTTAGATTTCATACCACTGCTTTTAGGTAAAGGTATTAGAGCTAGAGCCACCATATTTATGTGTACCAAAGAAACAAATATTTGACTTTTTAGATACCTCTTCCCGATCCCCTCAAAAATTAAAAAGTATGACTATCCGATTCCTTCAAATTGCATTACTTGATAACTTATCCATTTAATTATTATTATCTGCTGTTGCCAAATAAAGATAATTAATATTAGCTTGGCAAAGAAAGAAGGAACCATCACATAAATATAATTATATTGTATTTCAGCTACGAAACAAGCAATGGCATTCGCGCCGATGAGGCGGGTTACCTCAAGAATCCCGGCTCACAGTTGGAGGCTCAGGTGAGATTCCGTTTCAGTTGCCCAATTTCAAGCGCAGTTGCAAAATCATTCACAAATCGTCTAGCATACTTTGAGGCGCTTGCAGCTAAGGCAAGATACACTAGATACAAATATTTTGATATGTGCTTTCAGGTTATGCAAGGATCGTATTCGTACACCGGACCCGATGGAGTGCTGTATACCATTACCTACATTGCCGATGAGAATGGTTTCCGTGCCGAGGGCGCTCATATTCCAACACCACCGCCCGTCAGCCCCGCCGCTGCCGCTCCCCGCAGATTCTTCAAATAATTGATATGACCAAGAACAATGTTTATTTGGATTACATTTGTATGATAGCATCCAGGACAGCAGCTCGGCTGGTCATCAGCAACAAATTCACATAACTCTTCTCGTTTCCTCACTGTATACACCACTCATCTTTCCAATCTCACACCATTCTGTGTGTATTTATGCATTTCTGCCCAATTTCCAGCTTTTCAACAATCTTCACATCTAAGTATCTAGTGCCTAATAATTTGTGTAACATATGTTTTGTACATTTTGTAAGTTTGATTGTTAAATGTCGTACGACAAAGCAAGCTATGCAATAAAACGAATATTGCCCGAAATAACAATGATTTTTCATTTCCATTTTTATATTAATTCGTTTTAAAACATTTTGATATCTCCGAAAAAAAACGACATATATCCTGAGGCCATTTTGATCATTATTTGGCATATAGTATAGTATATATGAAAAAATAAAATTGTCGATTTTTTTAGCGAAAAAAGCATAAGGGGGGAGCCTTTTTAATTTTGATTTTTCAAAATATAGAATCTAGAAATTTGACGTTTAATTGATTGTGACTGTCTCACACTCAAATTGAGATGAAACGTTATGCACAAACAATTATTGTGAAGAGCGACAGCAACAACAAGATGATAATTATAAGTAAGCGCGAAGCACAAAACAGCTAAATGCACAGGTAAACACACACACACACAATCGAGTGTATGAAAAACAACAAACTTTGCTTTGACACTGCTTTTAATAAATCGTAAAATAATGTTTTAGGCACAATATATGAGTTTGATATGATGTGAAAAAGGCAAAAAGTATACAAAGCAATATGTCAATAACACTTAAATTGATAACTCTCAGTTGTTGGCTTGATTGATGAAGCTTTCGAGATGTTTTGTTATTTGATTCACCATCCTTAGTATGTTTAGAACTGCTTAAGAAATGGAGTTGAGCAGAGTAAAATAGGACATGGCCTTGCGCACAATCTTTTGGGCACAAGGTAACTTAGTCATAGGATCGATAATCATTGAGTGGATCACTCACCGAAAGGAACACCTCCATATTGGCCTCAAAGAAGATGCCATCGATGCGGCTGCCGCGCTGCGCCCGCATCATCGAGAATTGCAGAGATCGCCCAATGTCAATTCGCTCGTACCAGCAACTATCGTAGATAGCTCTGGCGAAACCTCTGCTCTGCTCCTTCAGGTACTCGCCGCAAGAGCAGTACACATAAAGCTGGGACAGCACAGAAATTGTAAACACCATATAGAAGGGCATCTGCTGATTGTCGAACTTATTGGAAAGCAAGTAGCTGAGCACGCACAAATGCAGGGAGCCCACCAGGAGCTGCATGCAGACGAGCAGGCGAAAGTAACCGTTCAGTGCATCGCTCATTTGCAGGCTGCGCTGGTAGAGGTAAATGATATCGCCCAGCTTCGTCTCGGCTGTAAGGAGCCGCATTTTATGCTGAACCGTCTTGAACAGCGCAACGAGATTATACACTAGGAATATATAGAGGGTATCTATGCAGATTGTGGGCAGGACAACGGCAAAGCTCGCGGACACTAACAATGCGTAGGAGAGCAGCGCAAAGTGCAGCTTTTCATTATCCCAGGGAAATCTGCAATTATGAAGCAATACAGAATAACGATTATACTTATTTTTGCAATTAAGGTGTTCTGTGAGTGATCGAATGCATTCATGAGTACCTTACCCCAACCCCAAAAGTGTAGCTGCCACAATGTTAGACAGTGTATCGGATCGATATACATATACTTAAATGTCAATCGTGATAAGATATAATGTGAATATACATTGATTAGGCAATCCAAACTTACGCGCAAGGATAGTTGTTCATATCTAACTGCACCTGGCCAGTGTGATAATAGTGGAGCAGCATGCTCACACTCGGTTTTAGGGAGCTTAGGGCGCCTGCGAGCAGAAAGCAATTCTTGTAGATGCCGCTAACGCGCTGCTCCCGCTGATTTTCCCGATCTATGATCGCAGAAGGTACCTCAGATTCGCACTCTTAAAATACAGACGCTTTAGAGGGAAAGCTGTAAAGTTCAATCTTTATTGACCTTACCTCTTGTCAGCGTCTCGCGCAGTTCGACAATAAGCCGTTGAAAGTCCTTGTGCATAAATATCATTAATGCAAACTTAATCAGGGCCAAATGATTGATAAGCAGTGAGGCAATGCCCTCCGTCAGTTTGTCCACATTTTGAAGATTCTGTATGCTGAAGGAAATAGCCATCACATGGACTATAGCCAATGAGCAAAGGCTGCTCCATGTTCTCCAAGGATGTTGCCAGCCATTCGTGCCAACCACAATATCAAATCCAAGGAGACGAAAAAATAACACCTGCAGTTTGAGAAAGTCACCAGTTAAAGTCTGCATTGAGCGGCTGCTCCTCAAGTTGTGAGTATCCTCCCTGAACTTTGCTTTTATATGGAGAAAACTGGCACAGTGGTTCACTGTTAGTGATTTCCCAAAAGTTATAAATATGCAAGCTTTTCCTTGAAAATTGAAAGAACAGCTTTTGCCCTAGTTAATCATAGATTTAATGAATATACAAAAAATCACTGGTCACATTTAAAGCTCTTCTTCTGGTATTCGAGAATTACACATTTTTACTTGGGTTACTCGGTTTTTTGACCAAATGTGTGTTGCTTGGAGCAAACCAACGGCCACTGTAAGGATAATGAGTAAATAATTACGCCTCAAATTGGCGTGCAATTAACTTAATTTTATCGATTAAGTTGATGTCATTTAAATGTATAAATTAAATACGCATTATAAACTGAAAACCTGCAAGTTGCATTGAAACCGCTGCAATTCTAGAAAAAGTAAGCATTGTGAAGTCAAAATCAATAATGGTATTTTGAAGTGGTCCTCTGTTGACTTTAAAGGATGTTTGGACGCTCATTCAGCTATTGATGCTGTTCAAGAAAATATATACATACACATTATGCTTTTATTTGCCTGCTACATTTAACTATTTTCAATGGTACTATGTATAAAGAGCGTATTTTAATAAGTCTGGGCTCGACTGAATAAAAAAAAACCTTAAATCTAGAAGTTAGGAAAATTATAGAAATCAATCAATTTTTTGTTTATGTTCTTTATTTACACACACAAAGCAAATATTTAAATTTGTTTCGACGCAACTGGCGAGTGCTGTTGATGGTAAGTGGTTAACAGTAGCAGCTTGGCTTGGTACAGCAAAGCTTAACGTCCCCAACCGCCACCCCAGCCGCCACCACCCCATCCTCCGCGACGTCCCCAGCCACCGCCCCAACCGTGGTGGTGACCGCCTCCCCAGCCGCCGCCTCCCCAACCGCCGCCTCCCCAGCCGCCGCCTCCCCAGCCGCCACCGCCCCAGCCGCCGCCGCCGCCGCCCCAGCCGCCTCCGCCCCAGTGACGGGCCTCTCGATTACCCTCGATGGCATGGTGTTGGCCTTGATCGACTACGTCCAGCAGGCCGTACTGATGGTTCTTGTCATTGTCCTCCAATGGCTGGGCATGGCTATAGGTGAAGCAGATCACGCCGATGAGCGCCAAAAGTGTGAGACGCATCTTTGAACTGATGATATTCTTCTTCTTTAGTTCCTTTGGAATAAGGTTGCTTGGTTCTGCTTGAAGCTTTCTGTATTACTGATGCTCTTGCCCTCAATCGACGGGCCTTTTATTTGCCTCCTAAGCCTCAAAGTCATGTGTCTGATGAGTTGTCGTTCCTGTTCTCTCACGCATCTGCTAATTCCAAATGCATATCGTATACTAAGTGCTTCAAGCACCATGTAGATTAAAAGGGGCTTTTGTTTTGTGTGCTTATTATTTTATTTTGTATTCAGAGTTTCTTATTGTTACTCTCTTTATATTTGTTTATTTATCATGCGCCACAAGGTTATTACACCTGATTTTGATGAAATTATTGTTGTTGCTCATCATCTCGAAAGTTGCTTCAACTAGATGTACCAGATGTTGCCCATAACAGAGGCAAAAGTGGATCACATTAAACGATAATTTATTAGTGCTGTCAACTCCTATGCAAATAGCCAGTGTATATGTATATGTGTATGTGTATGTGTTTGTGTATGTGTATATGCATGTGTGAATGTTTGAGTGTGAAAAAAGCTTTTAATTGTAAAATGTGATGGTCGAACGAGTGCAGTAAATAAACCAAAACGGAGACAAACGAGTGTATATGAGAATCAGGTTTCTGCATTCCTTTGAAAAATGCTATTCTAAATTCTAATTGAATAAAAACTGAAAAAAAAACAAAAATTAATCACCAGTTATAAAAACTGAACATTATACCATTAGTTAAATTTCAATGTTGTATCGCTTGTCCCACCAACTACCCCTTCCTCCTTCGGAAAGCGAGAGTGTGACGTTGCTGGAAAACTTCTCCCAGTTGCCCTTTTGAGATTTCTTGGCCATAAGACCAGGTTATTTGATGGTCACATTGATTCTCGTCCCAAGCCAATTTAGCTCTACACCACCAGTGTCTCTGAGAAGAACACATGTATGAAGTTGTGGAAATGTCATTGAGGCATAAGCAAGCAGATCCCCTATGACGTTATTTGTCTCCTGTTGATCACTACAACAGACTAGTCATGATCCGTCTGCCCGTCTGCCCGTCTCAGAGACTATAAGAGCTAGATATAGAATACAAGTTCTTGTATTACCGGATCAGATCAAGTTTATTTCATTATCGATAAATGTTGATTCCAGACCAACTTGACATAACTTAAAGAATATTTGACTTTTTCGGAACCTTCCCCTGATACCCTAAAATGATACGGTATGGAGCCAACAGAAAAAGAGGAAGCAGCTCGCAGCGTGTGGGTTTCTAGGTATGAATGCAGAGAAATAATTATGAATGAATGTTCAGGGTATCTCTTAGTCGGACACTCTCGACAAGAGCACTCTTGCTTATGTAAAAACAATTGTTTTTAATGTTCTTTATTAAGATACACAAAACAAACATTTAAATCTAAAACACTTTTCGGAATTTATTCTCTAATTATAATAACCATTACTACATAATACGTTTTTTTGTAAAACGTATGCTTGGATTTGTTCTATTCTTCCTTTGTGATCTTCGTAACCGCACGTTATACGGCTCGCCTCTCGGTCGGTTTTGCGGGAGATGGGTTGCACGTTGTCTGGGTCCGTGATAATTGGTTTCCGTCATCGGCTTTGCTAGAAGGGGTTGGAGATGGGCCTAAATCTGGGTCATTCGGCAGTGGTTTTAGCTCAAGCTTCAGCTGATCTGCCGTCAGAGTCGGTCCAGTGACTACGAATTTTGCACTTGCTACTCCCGTTTCCATGTTTCAAACTGCCAAAGCACGTTCACAAAATTGTATTCAAACCGGACCAGTATAGCTGTAAGTAATTTAATTAGATGTGTGGTTTTTTTTACCCACTTTTCTGACTTAAACCCTAAGCTAAACAATTAGCTCTTAGTGCCTGAAATTCGTAAAGATATAAAAGTCACATTATAAATTGTTTTTTTGTTTATGCAATGTTTTTTATTTACAAACACAAAGTTAACGAAGATTTTAATATATCTTGGCGCTGTGGTGTGCTGGCAGGTCGATGACTGCAGCGGTTAGCTTTGCTGGGATTAACGTCCCCAGCCACCGCCCCAACCGCCACGACCACCACCCCAACCGCCACGACCACCACCCCAACCGCCGTTACCGCCTCCACCCCAACCGCCGCGTCCGCCTCCACCCCAACCGCCGCGTCCGCCTCCCCATCCACCACGACCGCCTCCCCAGCCGCCTCCGCCCCACTGTCGGACATTGCGATTGCCCTCATTAGCGTGGTTTTCTCCATGATCGGCTACGTCCAGCAGGCCATCAGGGCTATCCAGGCCATGTTTCTCGAATTGTTCGAAGTCCTGGCTTCCCAGGGCATAGCTACAGGCGAAGCATAGCACGCCGATGAGCGCCAAAAGTGTGAGACGCATCTTCAGGATGTTGTTAATAGATATTCTTAGGGGTTCCTTTAGGATTTAATTGAATTGTGTTGCTCGGAGCTGTCTGTGTTACTGATGCTTTCAGAGTCAATGCAGCGGTCTTTTATTTGCCATCTAAACCTGGAAATAACCGGATGAGTTGTCGTTCCTGTTCTCATACGCATTACCTAATTTTAAGTGCTTGTCATACACTCTAGTACTTAAAGCCACATACAGATTAGAAGGGGGTTTTTGTTTTTAGGCCAGATATTGTTACTTATTGTTGTTGGGTGCATTTCATCATATCGAAATTCACAGCTAAGCAATTATCCATCACAAAGCTCAGACAAAGTGGACCATATTCTAATTAATCAATAGGAGAATGATGTTAATTTCAAAATTCATTCAGAGTGCATAATGAAACCGAAAAGAATATACGCTACTCGAATATTTAAATACAAGAAAAGTAATCAGTACAGACATCCGAAACATTACACCTACTGCAACTGAATACATAAGTACCCAGAAAATACCACTCGAATTCGCGAGTCATTGTGACTCGTTTATGACATACTGATGCATTATAATAGAACTTATTGACAACAGGCAAAATTCACACGTCAAAATATACAAATTAATTACCCGAAACGTAAAATCCAAATTGTGAATAACATACTTGACCTTAGCACGTATCAAAATATATATTTGTTGTCATGTATAATGCAAATGTGATAAACAACAAGTAAGGGTGCCCGACTAGGTGATACTCTGTACCCAGCCCTTAGATTTAATCATAGTTAATTATCTGTATCCATACACAATAACATAATACACACCCAAGCAGCACATGCTGCAAGCTGAGTGTTGTTGGCCATGCATGTTTTTATACCCTGAACCCATTAAAAATGGGAAAAAGGGTATAATGGTTTTGTGCAAAAGTACGTAACAGGCATAAGGAAGCATCTCCGACCCCATAAAGTATATATATTATTGATCATTATTGATTTTTTTGATGGTACTGTTCATCAATATATAAATTCTCAAAATTGACTGCTCTAATTATTTACCACTAAGCAATTTAGTTATCTTCTCCCTAGTTTTTCTTTGTTACTTGAATATAATTATTAATACCAGCATTATATAATATTACATGTGAATATTTCACTTCAAAGAGTCTGCTTATCTCTGTAAAAACTTTAACTTATGTACCATTAGCTTTAGTGAAAATGTATACATATATAAAGGGAATAAAGCACAAATAAATTCAACAAAAATATAACAAATATATTTGCACAATTTCATAATAACCTTTTTTACCATTTTAATGGGTACAGGGTAGATAAAGGTAGACAAGCTTGGACATTAGCTGGCTGAGATGAATAATTTAAGATATATGAATTATTTGACCCATGTTAATTGAGCTTTGCGAAAAATATTTTTAGTTTATATATTTAGAAACTTAAAATTTGTGACTCAATAGTCAATATTGAATTATCTGGCTTAAAAGCTAATCTATGCAGGCAACTGAGCAAACTTAATATCATAGAGCTCAAATTTAGTTATTTTATTATTATTTTTTATTTACATTAATGTCCTTATCGCCAATAGAATCTACGACCGTATCCACGACGTCCATATCTGCCAGGACCGTAAAAGCCACGACCGTAGCCTCCACGACCGTAGCCCCCACGACCATATCCACCGCGTCCATATCCACCACGTCCATATCCACCACGTCCATATCCACCGCCTCCATATCCACCACAACAAAATGATCGTTCCTCTCGTGCACCCTCGTTGCCGTGTGCATCACCCTGATCCGCCAGGCTGACCAGTTCAATCAGTTCAATATCATTGACATTGTCATCCAAAGGCAACGCATAGCTAAAGCCGATGAACAGAGTTCCAATCAAAAGCACAAGAGTCAAGCGCATCTTCCAGTTGATCCTCTAGAATCTAGATGTTTACTTCGAGGGCTAAAGGTAATCAAACAACTGATTATAGCTGTTGTAAATCCAGCGCCTTTTATCTAAGATTCAGCCAAATCATTCAATATTTTAGCTTCGTGGAATGCCTAATCACTTAACGGCATATATGTATATACATACATATGTATGATTAATTAGTGTCAATTGTGTTGCAAACTGTAAAGAGAATGCAATATCATTTCCTGCCTAGAATTTAATGGTGACAAACAGAATCTAAGAGCTAAAATTGCTTGCTAAAAGTTTATTTTATTTTGGAATAGTTTGTTGCTTTATAGAAAGTATTACAACAGATTTTGGAACGCACCGAGTCAAGACTTAGCGACCGAAACCGCCACCACCGCCACCACCGCGACCACCACCACCACCGCCTTGCTGTCCACCACCAAAGCCTCCTTGTCCACCGCCACCGCGTCCACCGCCACCGCGTCCACCGCCACCGCCACCGCCGCGTGTCTTACGAAGACCAAAATTCTCATGAGCCGTTCCAAGATCCTCCAATTTATCGTAGCCATAGCCGCGTGTCTCACGAAGACCAGCATTTTCAAATCCATGATCTGCCGCAAATGTGACTGCAAGGCAGAGGACGCCAATAAGCGAGAAGAGTGCTAGACGCATTTTGTAGCTGTTGTTTTAGTTTTTGGTGTTAGTTTTCTACTGACGCTCTTGTGGTCAAAATAGCATGCTTTTATATAGAAATCAGCACAAATATATTATGGTTCTTAATCGTTGAAATTCTACGCGTTTAAAGTTTAACGAGCATCTGGATAAACAAGTTCGAGGGTGGAATCAAAAACAATTTTAAAGCTATTTTGGTGATGCAAACAGATAGTAGAAAATTACAATTTATTCTGCATTAAATGTATATACATACAAAATTACCGTATCAGTAGCACTGGTTACCTTTATTAAGTACTTATCAATGAAAATAGTGTGAAAAAATACGTTCACACAATTTTGTATTCCGAATATTAATTAACAGTACTTTAACAGAGCCATTTCGAGTTAACATGTAGTTGGGAAGCACAACTCATTTCGTTTAAATCCAAATTAGTTTTTTCCCGTAACCAAGGCCAGCAATTGAACAAACAAACCTGGAAAATGCATGTGGCGGAATTTCTAAACAGCACCCATCGACGCAATTTAAATGCCCAAATAGATTACAAGGTTCATCGGCGACTTAGGGTATACGAACAGGATTTGGAGCAGCGGCGCTGCCAGTTGGCACATCAGTTGCACAGCGAAACACGCAGGCTGGACGAGGAGATGGCGGTGTTGCTGCAAGCTCGCGTGGACACAGCTCAGAATCAGCGCATTG
Source organism: Drosophila maculinotata (assembly GCA_035045305.1). Taxonomy (NCBI): domain Eukaryota; kingdom Metazoa; phylum Arthropoda; class Insecta; order Diptera; family Drosophilidae; genus Drosophila; species Drosophila maculinotata. Next base: position 14,985,509 of record JAWNPD010000387.1, read on the forward strand.
AATGGATTCAAATGCACATAATGAATAGCGAACAGGCGGAGCATGAGCTGCTTAAGCTGAAGCAGCAGCAGCGTGAGATGTACATTATTAAATGATTTACATTGAATGCAACCCATTTGATTCTTTCTTCCACACTTGCAGCGAAAGTTCCGAGGAATACCGTCTCACGGAAACGAAACAAATCCTTTTGGAGACCAAGCAGGCGCAGCTCTATCAGATTGAGGAGCGCAAGGAACTGCGTCGCTTGCAAAAACTTACAATATACTAAAAAAAAAGTCGAGTACAAATATTTATAATAATAATTTCAAGCTGCCCTCGGACGGAACTCGAACAATATTTTACAATTTATTTAGAATAGCTAGAAATCAAAAATTCTTGTTTCTTTTGAATAGCGAAACATCTAAAAAACAGGTATAATAATTTAATAATTATAACTTCCAAACAAATGTGGCACAAATTAAAGTGCTAGAAGTCGTCATAATTTCTAAAATTAAATACTAAACGAATCAAAATAAATTAAATGATTAACCTTTCTTGAAACATTCCATTTACATAAAAGGGTGTGGATATTTGTATTCCGACAGGGACTAAAATTGACTAATATAAATGTGTACCAAATACACAATAGAAAAACATTCTTCAATAATATATAGAGTCATTAAAATAAATAATTTTTTTTTTTGTTCGACGTAACTTTAAGATTAATTGTTGTTCAGAAGTCTACATATTTTTTGAAGTCGTCGATGCCTTCTTTTGTAAAATATTATGTTTATATTAAAATATTATATATATTATTATTACCCTTTATGTAAAATTTGATGGGAAAAACAAGTTGCCTTGTTGATTTGGAAATATGCAAAGTTATATCAAGAAAGATGAAGATATCTGCGTCTTAATTCCACTTAAAATGAACCTGTTTGATCATACGGCACATTTTATTTGAGTCTAGTTTCAATGCTTAGTAAACAACACAGTAAGAACAAGAAGTATATATTTTAATCATCATAAAAATCTTTAAGTGCAAGATTCGATCACTGAGTTAACATATATACCGTTATGAAATCTTTTAAATGATATAAGGTTGCACTTGCTGGTACTTATATCGTCATATAGCTGTGATTCCCTCGGTTAGTGTACTGAGAGCCAATTAACATGAATACGCGATAGCTAAGTACTTGAGTAAAGCTTAAAAATGGGAATTATTTCTCATTGAGTCACAATTCATTGGATGTTGTGAAATATTAGTATTATTATTATATATATATTATTATTAAGAACTGTTTGTTTCATGCATACATTATGCAGTTTGACTTGATCAGTATTGGTTTATTCAAATAACAATTACTTTATTGCATCAATTTATTTTTATTCATATAAAAACTATTTACAAATGTTGAATGAAAAAAAATGTACAACAACCCACTACAAGAGTATACAAATTAATTGTAATGTTTTTTTACATACTTGAATTAACAAACTTGAATGCAAATCTGGTTTGGAGTATTTCCTCTAAATTTAAATAAAGTTACATAAATATTTGTTGGCCGCCGCTTCACCACCAATAGCTGTGATAATTATAGCCCCAAGGACGATAGTAATCGTAGCTGTAACGGGGATAATAGTGATAGTATCCATACCATGGACGACCCCATAAGCCACCCCAAAGAAAGCGAGCATTGCGGGCTCCTTCATCTGCGTGCTGACTGCCCATATTGACGTCATCAATTAAGCGAGCCTTGAAATCCGTATTGGGCACATCCTGCTGGCCTAGATCCTGCTGATTTTGCTGCTGCTGGCTTAGGTTCTGCTGTACTGGTACCTGATCCTCATGCAATTTATCCTGCTCCTGCTCCTGCTCCAATGGGGCTGGCAAGCTCCAGGTCAAACTGAAACTTGCGAGTACAAGCAAAATGCATAGATTCATTCTGGTCAACAAGAGAACTTAACTGTCTTTTAACCGGTAGCCAGCAGCCACTTTTATAGGCCTTGTGGGCTTTGCACTTTGTATTTTCAATTAGTTTTATTAACACCCACCGAGATTCTATTGCCAATTATCTCGCTGACTGGGCCAGATCGACTGGGCTTTACAGAATGCAATGCAAACAAGAACTGTTTACTTGGCGCACTGGGAAGGTATGCAAATGAGTAACCAGAACTCTAAGGTCTATAGGCTACAATCATTCTCTCTTGAATAAAAACCAATAAAAAGTATTCATATCCCCTAAAATCAGTTAGAAATATCATTTTAAGTTTAAGAAAAATGGAATATACTTTTAGGCTGTCTTAATTCCTTTTCATACTCTGAACATATTGCAAATGGTAAAATAGTGTAAAATGGATTAGTGCAAAAGTAGGCAGACCCCATACAGTATATATATTCTTGATCATTATCAACAACCGTCTGTATTTTGGCGTGATTTTTGACCGAAAAATTAACCACCTCAGAATGACTTTTCATATAGTTTTTCATTCTAATTTTGACACCCACATTCAATAAAGAAACGCAATTTCAAGATTACTAGAGTATAAACAAAAGTGTAGACCTAAAAGGGGGGCACAAAATAAACGAACGTAAGGGCTGCGCTCAGGGTATCTCATAGTCGGGCACTCTCGATTAGAACAAACAAGTACTTTTATCGAAATAATCGATTTAACATTCATTCATCAATTATGAGACCATTGAACCAACCGTTTAAAAATTATTTTTGTAAATTCTGATCAAGGGACATCCAAAAAAAAATTAGAAAAAATAAACAACTTGAGCAATTAGCAAATCATTTTTAAAACAAAAACATGTACACTCATAAACAGATTATTTCAGTTACTTGGTTACAAATAAAAATCATTTAACAATTACCTTTTGATGAATAAATGGTTTTTTCATTTTCGTTTTTAATTAACAACAATAAACATAAATATTTAACAAAAATGCATTCGACTTATAGCTTTTTGGCTTTATCTATAGTTCAACGCTCTTAGACTTTAGATTATTCGCTAATTTTTTACTTAGCCCAGCAGACCTAAGAGACTACTTAGAGCTTGCGGATTGGCACCTGCACCAGTTGCCGCACCACCACCACCATTGGCGACCAAAGGACGCAAGCTACTGCCCAGAGCTTGACCTAACAGTCCCGCCAGCTGTGCCGCCTGCTCCGTGCTGAGCTGTGAGCCACCAGCTGCAGCACCCGCTCCAATACCAGGTGAGATGCCTGCATTGGGATTGGCGCTGACAGGCGCTGCGGCGCCTCCATAGCTACCGTAGGCAGGTCTGTTTCCATAGTTGCCATAGTTGTTGTAGTTATTGTAGTTGTTGTAGTTGGGTCTGTTGCCGTAGTTGTAGCCGAGATATTGCATGGGTCGCTGATAGCCGCCGTAGTTGTAGTTGTAGCTGGGTCTGTAGTAACCTTGGCCTGGATAGCCGTAATAGCTCTGTGCCTGACCCGGATATCCCAAACCCAAGCCGGAATAGCCAAAGCCATAGTTGGGTCTAACACCATACACGTTACCATAGCCACCGGGATAGCCTCCGACTCCTACTCCACCTCCTCCATAGTACTGATCCGACTGCACGCCACCGCCAACTGCAGCCGCAGTTCCACCACTTAGGCTACCCACAGGCGCCACTGGTACATCAAACAATGCACCCCCCGTGCCAAATAGCAGCGGTGAGAATAAGCCCAAAGTGCGTCCTTGTGGTCGCTTAGCTTTGGGCTCACTCCGCTGACATGTGGCCAGGGCAACGAGAAGACTCAACAGACACAAACGCAGCAGGATATGCATTCCGTTCGATACTAAACTAAAAATCGAGCTCACGACACAGCAACTAGCAACTAGCGACTGGTAACTAAATTTGCAGCACACGAGCTAAATAAGTTTTATATGCTAACTCAAGAGCCACGCCTTGACCAGCCTCAACAAACTGTTCTTGAGCAAATTTCCTAATATAGCAAAACTGGCAGACCTTCGTCTCGTGAACGTCTTGTCTTATCCAACGGAAATTCGCACGCACACGCAATAACGATACAAAAACGCTACAAAGTCGCGCCGGAATAGCGATGTCGCGTCACGGACTGGTTCTGGTTCCATGCTTTCACGCAGCTTCAACGGACAGCAGACGCTTCCGTCACCCGTCGCTACCATTGTCGCTGACATTGACCTTGCTCAGTGTTTCGGCAAATATTGACCAAATCGGTAATTACCAAAAAACGTTGGCAAGCCGACTTAATTTATACCCTTGCGACTTAATCTAATTATTGATTTAAAGTTTTCTTAAAATAAATAAATGACGAGAGCTTGATCTCTAAAGTTTAAGCAATTATTCCTATAACAGCTATTTGATAAGTACATATAAGTAAGTCAAGTACAAGTTTATGCAATTTTATCGATATCTCGTCACGTTCAAAAGTAATCGATTAATTTAGATTCCAAACCATCGCTTTTATTGCATAACTTGAAAGTTTTCAGAGCTAGAGGCACGAAATTTATATTTTCGTATAGCGTACAGAAGTTAAGAATTTGCATTTGTTTCATATCTTTTCCCGGTCTCTCAAAAATCGAAAACACGTATTTTGGAGGTGTGACCTTACGATATGGCATACGCCTACTTTTATGTGCCATCTTTATGTCCAACAAATGTCATTATGATCGGATAATATGCAAACAAGATATTCAATGCAACATAGTATGGGGCGTGTGTTTGTAGAGAACTTTTACTCAAGAACAAAATTTGAAATGGTTCGATTGCATTTATTCAAAATGTGTCGTTAATCGGCTATTATATGTGTAAAGATTAAGCGTAAGACTCTGAGAAGTACTTAAATGAATGTAAGTAATAAATCTATATATATTTCTCATGTGATCTACCAATTATTGTTTGTATTCTCAGTTTATATAATGCGTCATTTTGTGGGCTATATAAAAACCGGTTTTCATCTCAATAACTTGGCTTACAATTTGTTAACGCTCATCATCCCACTAATGTGTCAAAAAACCTTCACTATTTTCGTCTTCGAAGCGCATATGAACATTTCAATTAATTGAATTAAAATTTGTAATTAAAACAAGTAAAAGTGCTCTAGTCGAGAGTGGCCGACTAGGAGATATCCTGAACCCAGCCTTTACAGTAATTCAAGTATCCAAAAAGTCTAATATTCTCTACTTCTGTATGCTATACGTTAGTATACATACCAATTTTAATGTCTCTAGCTCTTATAACTTTCAAGTAATGCCCAAAAAACACACGACTGGATTCCAAATATTTCGATAACTTGTATTGACCCGCCAATACGAAAACTTATTCATACGAATGGACAGACGGACTGGCAAACAGACAGTGATCAAGAATATATATACTTTGTGGGGTCGGAAATGCGGCATTATGCCTGTTACATACTTTGGCACAACTTCATGATACCCTTTTGCCCATTTTCAAGGAGTCCAGGGTATAATTACACTAAGAGAAATAGTACTTAAGAATACTTATATACATCTAAGAAAATAAATAACGTCACATATAAACATAACATGTATTATAAAATTCATTAAAAGTTTTACATTTTACAATATATAATTAATAAAACCAAAAGTTGTGTTAATAATAAATAATGCTTTAATCTGCTCCCTTCTCCTCAATATTTTATTTTGAAATCAATACTAATAGTCAATAAGATGAAACTTTTAGACTTGGCAATTAAGAGGCAATTGTTTAAGAAAGCAAAAATATAAAAACATATTAACTTAATGTGAATCTTATGTGTGGGGTAAAACTCGTTGACTTCCATTGTCTAAGAAACAATACTTAATGTATAACTTGATCTTCTACTGCGCAATTCTGCAGGCACTCAGAGGGGTCAGTGATCACAGTTAACAAGTTTTCATAAGTCTCGATTGTCATGAAGCAAAAAACAATATTCAAATTGATGACTCTCAAAAAGCCATAACAATACGAAAAAATACAAGCAATTTCAAATAAAACAAGTTAGAGTGCTCTAGTCGAGAGTGCCCGACTAGCAGATACCCTGAACCCAGTTCTTACATTCTTATGATTCTACGTCTTTTAACTTTTGAGCTATACCTAAAAAACACTGTTCTGAAATCTAAATTTATCGATAACTTTTAAAAGGGTCGAGATATCGAAAATGATGAACTTGTATTGAGCCGGCAGTACGATAACTTTTGAACGGGATTATTCTTGTATTATATGAATATTATATAAATATGAAGTCTCTAGCTTTTTTAGTCTCTGAGAAATATATATTGGTATGTTTTCAATATGTAAAAGTTTGTATATATTGAAATACTTTGACTAATCACCCGCTCAGATCCTTATCGCTTCCTCCACTTTCGCTTGGTATAGCTCATCAATTCTTTGAGCTTAATCAACCTTTTGAATATATATTAGAGGGTATTAGAAAGGTGAGTCCCCCATTCCAGAGTAAAGTGCAAAAGTGTTTTGTTGCTTATTGACAGTGTGTGAGAAGTTTTTGATTTGGCTCGTCTTGCCTCATGCTTTCATGCTTTTGCAACAATGTAGGTCTTTGGCTCTAGGCCAACTTGACAAATGTGTGTTAAAATTGAGCGTTAAGGTGCTACACGTAATTTCGAGGGGGTGGCTTGCGGGTGAAGGGGGCTAAGAACAAAATTGTCTGAATGAGTGCCTCAGGGGTCTGGGATTTCCGATAACCGGCTGCTTAGATATTGTTTTGAAAACATGAACAAAAAATAATTATAGAAACCAGAGTTAATGATTCTATTGGAAGGATGAGACAATCAGAATCGCATAGTTCCCAACGGGGCATCCCCTCATGGCCAGTCGACTATAAAAGATCTCGGATTGCAATGGACCACAAATAGAAACAATTGTAAACTTAAAGATGAAACAATTTCTGGTGCTGTGGCTGATGCTCTGTGTGGCCCTGGTCTATGTCTGCGGACATCCTTTGGATCAACTCGAGGAGCAGCAGCAACTCACTCTGGAGAATGTGGATACCAAGTCAGTAAATGATGCTACCGGCAATCGTGCCGCACGTTCCTTTGGCGGCGGTGGCTTCTGTTGCGGTGGTGGTGGTGGCGGCTTTGGACGTCGCGGCGGTGGTGGCTTCGGCGGAGGATATCCAGGCGGTGGTGGCTTCGGCGGCGGTTATCCTGGCGGTGGTGGCTTCGGCGGAGGATATCCTGGCGGTGGCTATGGACGTCGCGGCGGTTTTGGTGGAGGCGGTGGCGGTGGCGGCAGCGCCTCAGCTTCAGCTTCGGCCTCGGCCAGCTCTAGCTTTGGCGGCGGCTATGGCAAATAAAGCGAATCGAATTTAATGTAAAAATAAACAAACCGTCACACAAATAAAAACAAGAGTACTCTAGTCGACTGTGCCCGACTGCGAAATACACTGATTCCGTGACATACTAAAATTAATCAAATCGTATACTAGTTTATTTAACAATTGAATTGTATTTATGTTAAGCGGTTAAGATATTGCAAAAAGATTTGGATCGGAGGCGAGCTTTGCTTGATAATTCTCCTTTTGTTTTGATAACACTTCTCTTGCGAGATTGATATGCAGGTCGCTGTGAATGTTCTCGTTCCGGGGGTACCACGTCTCGGTGACCCAGTGATGGTTCTCAGTTGCTTCTGCTTGCATCGCTGCATAACTCGGAGCCATAAGTCCCGATAGGTTTCAGGACAGAGGATACAGATATAGTCCAGGGGGACCGAGCGCTTATTAGCCAGTTGAGCTTACTGGGGCATACATATTTTGTATACCAATAGGGTCGTTCGACTTTGTGCGGGTGATGCCGGAGTGAGTGATCAGACGTGACTCGAAATCGCAAGGAATATACTCTTTTCACTTCGAGATTAGAGAATAAAAACAAAAAAAGGCAACACAGAAACACGATTTTGGGGGCAGGTACGCAACTGACTGACTGTCGAAATGCAAATATATATTTCAAATGTTAACACTTTCATCAAGCGGTTTTTTCACTCAACCACAATTCAAACAAACAACAATAATACTATTAATCACAATAATAGCTAGGGCAGCCGCAGGTTTTATTTATTAAATATTCCAATGGAGAATGGATTAAGCTGAAAATATTCCGTAAGCTTAAGCAACAACTGGTTTGAATTGAGCCGAATCCATGCATATATGAAACTATATAGTATAATAAAACGGCACAAAATATCCATTAAACATTAGATGTGGGCATTATTTAGGGGCCGGCTCGGTTGTGATCTTCGCAAATTTCATGATACTTTAGTGAGATTTGTGAATTCATTCTTTCAAAACTAATCGAGTTGACTGGTTGTATGACTTGAAATGTTTTGTTGTTAGTTGCCGTTTTTTTTTGGGTTTTAAAAAAGATGTTTGTTTTTTTAAGTAATGTAGCTGTTTGCTTCTAGCACTGACCAGACAGAAATGTCTCTTTAAAATTGAGATGAGCTGATTCATGAGTAATTAATTAAAACAAATATTTTGCACTTAGCTGAGAAGATTACACGGAAAGAGCTGACGTGTTGATAATATGATTCATATGCATATATTTAAGCTAGAAACTAGGCAATTAACGCCTATTGCTTTATATGTGAAATATAACGAGCTGAAATGAAAGTAAGTAAATGACATATTCTTAGCAATCTCAAACTATTTAGTTTCAATCGGTTTGTAATCAGTTTTATTTGAATATTTGTCAAATTGTCATTCTGGCTAAATTAAGTAAGTTAACAGATACAGATTGATTTAATAGACTATATTGTATACAACTTGAAATATTTGGATTGCAGTATTACAGGATGGGTGAGTTGCAACTGAAGTGTAGCAATGACGTTGGTTATGCAAATCAAGTTAAGATTGGTCCTGAGTCATACGATTGATTGAAACAGCGCCTACCGCAACAAAAACCCACCAAATTAAACTTAAGAAATACCTATCATATGGATCATTATCAGCTGAAGCTTTGACGTCAGGAGACATGAGCACATTGACGGAAATGTTGTGCGATTCGTAAGGGGTGCTAATCATATTAAAAGATTTACAACAAATTAAATTAGTGAGTTGAGTTGTCTGTCTGTCTGCCATAATAATTAGCGTCAAGTGTGAAATGCTCATATATAAAAACTGGCGACAGTTGACAGCAGCGACACAGAACCATAAGGAACTTCAATAGCATCACATTAGCAGCTGCCGTCGTAATCCAGTGATAAATAAAGGAAAAATCCAAATACACACACAATTGACATGAGCTACACAATCATATTTGGTTTGATTCTGGCTACTTTGTGCCTGTGCCACGCAGCGCCCATCGACAGCAGTAATCCTTACGAGGCCTTCAGCTCACCCACTGATATCAGCGGGCAACCTGTGCGTCAGAAGCGACAGAACGACTACTACATCTGCTATCCCAGCAGCGTTGTCTATGGTTACCACAACAGTCCAAATGCTCTGGAGACGCATCGTCGTTCCAGCGAGGCGGATCGTCCCTTTTCCGCCTTCAACTCCCTGGAGGCGCAACAGGATCGTGCGGACAGAGAGCGCGCCGCATACAAAGACAGCTTTGGCAAATAATCACAACAACTTAGCCTTTATTTAGTGTATATATGTAGTCGGTAACACATTCGCACAGGTGTAGCTCTATAAGTTGTGTACAAAAGGAACTAACTATTTATTTATTATATAATATATAATAGCTTTATCTTTATATATACTAGACTTTATAAAAATTAAAATTGATCAATTCGTTGCTCTGATGAAGAAACTTTTGCCTTTCTCTGACAATCACACTTTTAGCTATCGGATTTTGAGCACAACGCTGATTAACTTCCGCATCTTGATCAGTTGATAGTCGGCATTCAGTGGTGGTAACAGCGCTCCTACTGAATGATATATTTGTCCGTGAATTTGTTGTAATATTGTTAAATTGTTTCTGACTCAACGGCGAATGATGTGAATGACAATTGTTAATTACCTTGAATGTAATTACCTTGAAACAACTTTTGTATTTTTGTATGTTGGCCATGATTAAATTACTTAATAAATAAAAAAAAAAAACAGAACAACAAGTGAGAGTGATTATTCTTCCAAAGTAATTTTTAAAGTCAAATATTTTCATCATTAAAATTTAAAATTTAAAAGCTGAATCATATTGCATACTTTTGGGCATACATTCCGCAAAAAGTTCGTTGCCTAAGTCTATCGATTTACAAAGCTCAAAAATCTGAGCACGGCTCGCATTTCACTTTGTCAACTTCACCACAGACAACCGATCGTCAGAGCTACAATTTTATGCCAGGCCGCCGAACGGTCGATCGTCTGAGACATTTAGCACCTTATTTGCGGTTGGTATTAGGCAAAATGTGCGAATTGTTTATAAAGAGATTACAAAACGCAGACAAGCTGCTCTATTCGCGGCGGCCATAAAATCGTAAAAAAATCACTTTGGTCACAAATTTGTGAGCCAAAAAGAAAACAAATTGGCAAAAGAAGAAAGTTGCCCTCCAGCCTCGCATAAAAGGCGACTCAAACGAGCCGGAAGCAAACAGTTGAGCAAAGCAAACGAACGCAAAATGAAGTGTGTCGCCCAGAAATCTTTCCTGCTCATCTCCCTGCTACTGCTAGCCAGCTGCAGCTGCGGTGAGGCCCAGCCTCTAAAGGAACAGCAGACACGTGGGGAACGTCAGCTTAAGGGCGCCAACAGCGATGGGGATGTTAAGATGCTCGCTGGCAACACTGCCAACATGACGCCCGCCATGCAGCTGCCCATGACTGGATTGGCCATGAGTCCTATGGCAAACATGCAGCTGGCACGCTTTCCCAGCTATCCGGGCATGATGTTTGGCGCCGGCGCAACACAAGCAGCGCCTTTCCTGGGCATGCCTGGACAGCTTGGTCTGCAGACGAACATAGCCAACCACTATCCAGCTGATCCCAGCATGGGCTGGGGTTTTATGAATCCCGGTTCGCTGGGCAGCGCTAACTTTGGACAGGGACTTGGTCTAGGTGGATATACAGGCAATCCACAAGGCATTGGTTCCATGTATGGCAATTCGCTGTATCCGGAGACACAACTCGGCCACGGCTTTGGTGCTCAACCCAATCTGGACAACTTTGCGGCGCTGAATAATATTATTAACTTGGCCAATGCGCAGGGCTTAGGCGGCGCTCCCAATGGAGGACTCTATGGCCAGCCTGGCGGCCCAGCTGACTTGCCCATGCGCGGCTACTTTGGAGGCGGTTTCGATAACAGCATGACTATGCACAATTATGCACCCGCCTTTTAAACAGCGCTGGCAATTCTATAACTTATTCAACACTAATTTATTTTATTTATTTAGCTAAATAAATTTCGAGAGCAATTCAAAAAAATAGATCAATTGTACTTTTTGCCGCTCATTGTAGCCCACTGAAACAGATGCTTGCGTTGCTGCTGTTGTTGTTGTTGTTGTTGTTGTTGTTGCGCCTGCTTCTGCCACTGAGCAGCGGGCGGCGCTCGCTTGGCAGCCAAAGTGTAGGCACCCTTGCCCACAAAGCGCGTGGGCAGCGAGCCAAGTCGCATATTGTAGCCGGGGGGCAGGCGGAAGTGCGTCTGTTGCGCCAGCGATGAAGTGGCCAGGATGAGGCACAGGAGCAGCAGCTGCAGCTGTAATTTGTTGCACATCGCGCTGAGAACTTTGCTTACTGACTGTGGCCAAAGCTGTTTGCATCTGCAGCTTTTATGCAACATAGTCTGTGCCACTTCTTATACTCTTTCCTGGCCATGGGTATTATAATGTTGTCACCAAATGTATAACTCCTTGAAGAAAACATATTGATATGATCAAAATGACTTTTTATTTTACCGACTTTTACGGACTAACCAGTTTGGACCTTAAATGAATAATTACATTTAGTTGGAAGCAGGACGGACTCCGGTCTGCAAGGGTATATAATTTTCGGCATGCAAAAGATAGCTGTTATTTCTTGTTTTTATAACGGGCAACTCCTCACTCAAATGTGTCAATTGCAGTTAGTTGCTTGCCAACTCGAAAGTCGGCTAACTGGGACTTTGGATTACTTTGGATGCTGCCCTGAAGTTGCTGTTGCGGTTGCTGTCAGCTGCAGCTGTTAACTGGTTTTTGTCTACTTGCGCATATTTCACAGACCAACACACACGCTAATTGTGCAGCCAGAGTCGGTGTCAAGTGCAAGGCTAAAATGCAGCACAAAGAGCCAGGCACTTCAAGATATATGGGTTCATTTTTGTTAGTCACTTGGCAATTGGCTCTTTCACAACATTTCACTTGCAATTACAAGCGCGTACAAATTACGAAAGTGAAATCTAGGCTTCCATTGTCCGCGGACTGCTCACAATGATGACACATGCTGTGTTGTACGGCGGCAAAAATCCGTTAAACCAATCGGGAATTCCACGAATTAGGAGTATCTTGTAGATAAGAATGTTGGCATTAGAACTGTTGCTAACTACCTGAATATGTTTAAAGGTTGTATTGAATGCTAGAAGAAGTCAGCTATCGTCATTTGTACATATCTTTAAAAATGTACTTTAATTGCTATTTAATACGTCGTAAGATTTAATTATACACATTTATTGTTTTCAACAACTTTTTGAAAATATATTGAGCATAAAATAAAATATTAAATAAAATTTGCTAATTTTTTATGGACCTCACAGCAACCAGACCTTAAGCTGACCAAACGAAATATCGTATTGTTTAATAACTGTTGGGTTTTTAAAATTGACCTTTGAAAAACGATATAAAAACAAGTTAAATTAATCAAAATTAAAATTATTTCATTTAATTTTAGTTCATTTAAGGAGCAATCAAAGCACTTACCTATACAAATAATTATTGCATTTAAATTTAAACTTTCTTTTTGATTGATCACATATCGATTGAACATCGAAACCAATAACCGAAACCAGCAAACCGTTATTTGTGCTGTTACCCTGTGCAACATTTTTACCTATCGCATAGAGAGATTATGCAAAAGGTGTGTGCCTGGCAGGTAATCGGAAAATGGTCTTAAAAACATGTGAAGCAAAATGCTTTGTCTATTTGTTCAACATCGCTAGGCTGAGTGCAATCCCAAGTGCAGCAGAGGCAGAGTCGGACATTGTCTATATAAGACTCACTGAGCTGCACTGAAAGTGCAACAGTTTTAATCTTGCAGCGACGCAAGTAGGACACAAGAATTATGAATCCATCGGAAACGCTGACTCTGCTGCTGATGCTGCTACTCATTCTGGCAAGCGAGGCAATGCCTTGGTGGCGCCACAGCGATACCAGCTATGATGCTAGCCTGGATCCGCTCGTCTGGTCACGTGAATTTGTCCGGGACACAGTTCGCCGGCCGCGCATTAGTCAGCCGACGATGCTGGAGCTGGGACCGCCTAGGCGCAGCTGGCGGCAACGTCTGCTGGCCAAAAACAATAACAACAACAAGTACAGAAAGTATATGCAAAGGAGTCGCAAGCTGCTGCTGCTGCGCCAAAACAGATGTTAAACAATCAATCGAAAACGAACTCCGGAGAGGCGTCATCAAATCCACCAATTAGCAGTCCCTATCAGGGGGCGGAATGAGCCCAAGACAAGTTCTTAATATGCAGATCCATTGGGTTGCAAGCAGTTTACCAATAAAATGCGAATCCGACTTCTTATCAGCAACTGTTTCGATTGCCAAATCTTCAGCACAAGTGTTACATAGTCAAACACCCGACGTCGCGACGCTGCTGCGGCTAAGGTCAATTAGATAACGTTTCAAGACCAGGCAGATGGTAAACTCAACGGCAAACATGATGTAACACAGCAGCTAAAGACCTAAGTAAACGCAACAGTCACAATCGGAGAAAGAGACGGAGGATAAGTTTGAGCCAGAAGCTAACCCAACCCAAACCTAAAGCAAACCAACCCAATCCAACTTAAGCTTAACTGAAAAATAGGGAAGAGCAACCCGACTGCAAGATACTTGTTAATTATATATATATTACTGATTAGCTCAATGAGTAATAAAAAGGGGTAATAAAAAACAGTAATGCTAAGAAGTAATAATAAGTAAAATAAAGAAATAATAATAAATAGTAATATTAGTGAGTAAATTAATAATTAATTTTACTTAAAATAATTTTCACACAATCCAGTAATTTTTGTAAAACTGCATATTTTTCTATACTTAACATTTACAATATTTGATGTAACAATTTAAATATATTGGGCGGACATATAACAGAATAATAAACAGAAAACATATATAGTAAATATATATGCTGGTTAAAATAATTTCTTCTTAGTTATATTCTTTTTAAACTAATAGAAATATAGCTCATATTCAATAATGATACAAAAAGTAGAGTTTCCTCAGTGCATGCATATAATATGTATATACGCACTCAATATACCCAATTTCTCAGCATTGGGAACAGAGTATAATCGGTCACAAATTTGATGAATTTTAGGAATGAAAAGTAAGTAAAGTCGCAATGTGGACACTCTCAATTAGCAGCTAGACGCACGAGCCCCGCCCAGCCAAAGAGCTAAGAAGGCGGCCAGAAGAAATGTAAGCTGTGAGTGTGTGTCCAGTATATATAAGCATGAATCTTCACCATTTACGATCAAGTACAAATCAGCAAGCACCACTGCCTAACTATATTATTCAAATATGAAGTTCCTTGTGCTGTGCCTTTTCCTCGTCATTAGCTGTCTTCTTAGTAGCAGCTGTGCAGCACCTGTAGAGCTGGAGCGTGAGCCGCTGACTCTACTGGATGTGGATAGTGATGTAGATCAGCAGGCGCCGCAGGCAGAAAGCGAGCGTCTGGCACGTGGCTTAGGACTCGGCGGCTTTGGCGGCTTTGGCGGCTTGGGCGGCAAATTTGGAAGCTTTGGCGGCTTGGGCTTGGGTCATGGTTTTGGCGGACATGGCTTCGGTGGTGGCTTTGGCGGACACGGCTTTGGCGGTGGACTTGGCGGTGGACTTGGCGGCTTCAAAGGACTCTTCAACAAACATTTTTAAAATTATTATTAAGTTTTTTTTATTTTAATTTTAGTTTTAATAAAAAACAAATCAAAAGTTTTGTGTTTGATAAATGGGATTCAGTGCGCCGTAAAATTGCTGATCAGGCAATGCATCATAATCCCACTCGGATTCGGGCGTTGTGCTGCGTAATTGTATATGGGGCTGTTGGGTGGTGGGCTGAAAGCGTCGGAAAACTTGACGCACTTGAACCACAAAGTTGCGCCAGAGGTTAAAGGATGGACGCGGAACTGAAAATTGGGTAACACAAAATTTTATAAATGTAAAATATAAAAAACGGTTAAGAATATTGAGAGAGAGAGAGAGAGAGAGAGTAATACTCTGATCTCAGTGTAGTAGCAGCTGAAATCATGTGGGAAAATTACTTCTATATAACTGTGAACCACTTTAAACTGTAGGATATATCGTGTTTTCCTTATTGCGATCATAAGATAGTTTGCGTACTGTTACCCTGACTCATTAATTTTAAATTTATACTATAAATAGCAACGTTTTACAATTTTCCTTTGAGATGTTTTCTTATTATTGCAATTATATAGATCATTTAAGTATAAAAAAGCTAATTGCTAGCTGGACATATTTTTGACACAACTTTTGAAGAAGTTCATAATTTCTTCCAAATTTAATGACCTTGGCTCTTTAAACATGGAGAATTATAGGGTAAAACAATATGCCAGAGCTGGAAAATAAATCGTTGTCTTAATAATATTATTCCAACGGATAAATAAAACAAATATTACACAAAACCGATCATTTTGGGATCAGCATATACATTTTTGAACACAAACCCACAACTGATGGTGCCACCTCTGCATCGTATTCAAGCTCATCCAAAGCATCCAAGGCACAACAGACCAGGCCTAAAGTGCTACACCAGAGCAGCAGCGATAAACAAGTGAAACGCAACATTTTAAGCCCAAATCAAAACTGAGCCAAGTCAAAAGCATTTATAAGCACCTCTAGTTGCTAGCTTATTGAAACTTTCTCATCATAAAGATGCGACACTCCCTACAATAAAAACTCGCACCAATTGAAGAAATAGAAAATCACACATTTATTAAGGCAGCGACAACTGATGCGCCGCACAATGGAATATCACAAATTTTATTAAGTAGTGCATCAACTATAAGTTTTAGCCGTAGTAGCCTCCGCCGAAACCGCCGCCAAAGCCACCGTAGTAGCCTCCACGATAACGAGTGCGAGTGCGAGTGACGACGCGAGTGCGTTGATAGCCACCGCCAAAGCCACCAAAGCCGCCGCCATAGTAAGGTAGTGGTGGGCCAAGGAACGGTGGCGGCGGTGGTCCAAAATATTGACGCACTTTACGCGCCTTCTCAACACCCTCAGCCTCCGCCTGCGCATTTTCACCCGCATCCACAAGCTCGACGGGCACAATGGCTGCTGTCTTTAGATCCTTCAGCTCCTGCTCGTGATTGGCGCTGCCTACTCCACACAGCGCCGCACATATGCAAAGCACTAAACATATTTGAAAGTTTTCCATTGTACTCCACAGCCAGAACCATTTATTGTGAGCAACTAAACTGTGCGCCCAGCAGCACTTTAATTTATAGCCAAATATTTGACTGAAGCTATTTTAAGCGGGGGTTCAATGGACTTTTTTGACTGTCATTGAACGGTTTTTAATTTTTTTTTTTTTCTTGGTTTTTCCATTATTCTAGCGCAGCACAAAAAATATAACTAATTATGCCCAAAAGCCACAAGCGCTGAAGTTGTTTACTTGAAATTGACCCACTCCTATTCGGAGCTCTAAGTAATGTTGATAGATGCGGAAGTGTCGGCGCGCAGTGATCTGTTTTAATAATTGTATGCCCAAAAGCTAGACGAGGTGTTAAAAAGTTTACCTCTTTTTGATTTGTGTACATCTTAATGTATTTTGTATAATTCTTACAGCTTATATGCGAGCGTCTTGAGGATTGGTAATATCGAATATGTATTGATCTTTCTATAAATCTATACATGCTACAAAAATTTAATAAATTGTGAATAATAATAAATATAAATTACAAATATTAATATATTATATTACAAATATTAATTTCGAAATTTAAAATTTAAAATTTTAAAATTCATCTTTAAAGTATAGCTTTCATGTATATTATATTTTATCATTATAAAAGGCAACACAAATGTTATGTATTTTTCATATGACAACACAAATAGACTTACTCATTTTTTGCTTATAAAACGAAATTTGATATAGACATCCACATCCACAGTGAATGAAATATGTATGTCTCACTTAAGCCCAGCTGCCGATCTTATTATACGCTTTTATAATGCTCATTCGCAGTACTTTGGACTGAAATAAGAGTATTGTTTATTTTAATTTGTATACCCTGAACCCATTAAAAATGGGAAAAAGGGTGTCATGAAGTTGTGCAAAAGTATGTTACAGGTATATGAAAGCGTCTCCCACCCCCATATAGTATTTTTATTCTTGATCAATATCAATAGCCGAGTCGATCTAGCCATGTCCGTCCGTATGTCCGTCTGTATGAACGAGCGGATCTCAGACACTATGAGAGCTATTCATATTTGGAATATAAGTTCTCCTATTGCCGGTTCAGTGCAAGTTTATATCGATATATTGTCCCGTTCAAATGTTATCGATTAATTTAGGAGTGTGTGAATGTAGATAACTAATATAAATAAATGTTGGGGCTGGGTTCAGGGTATCTCCTAGTCGGGCACTCTCGACTAGAGCGCTCTTTCTTGTTTATCTTCAGTTATGACAAAATAAACGAACAAACAAACGTAAAACGAAACTTTGGCATAAGCAAATGCTCAACAAACTGCAGCATCATCAAATCCATAAATACATGATATTCACTTATATATATATGTACATACATATATACATATACAAATCGCAACACTTTTTGTTTATTTGCTTGAGATTTTATTCAACCCAAAATGCCGCCGCCAAAGCCGAATCCTTTGAATTTGGCAAACCCAATTCCACCGCCAACGAAGCTACCGCCACCAAAGCCACCGCCACCAGCGCCGAAGCCACCGCCACCAGCGCCGAGGCCACCGTAACCGCCGCCAAGTCCATTATATCCATTGCCTTGTCCATAGCTGTGTCCATAGGTATAGCTGGGAATCGTTTGAACTGTAGAAATAGTAGACACCACTGGCACAGTGGTAATAACGGGTATAGTCGTTAACACAGGCACTGTTTGCACCACCGGAGCGCTAACGTAACCTCCGCCGACACCCACTATGCCACCGCCCACAATGCCTCCGCCAATGTGACGCGCATGACGCACAAGTCCAGTGCTGTCGTTCACCAAGCGTGTGGCCTCCAGCCTGCTGTTAAGAAGTGCCAAGAAGATCGTCAGGTAAACCGTTTGGCTCAGCATGTTCGCATCTACTACTGGGTTGGTCCCCCAGACCCAAGCTAGTTATTTATGCAAATTAATCAATTGTCCACGCACAGCAAATTAACGGCCTGTTTACGCTTCTAATTCACAAATTAGATGCCGAAATTAACCAAAAAAAAAAACAGGTCAGTGCCATATCCATGTCCATGTGTGCTTCTAATATGTTATGATGCTAAGCGTCAGGTTAAGGCTGCCACTCTGTCGACATACACTGAAAATAAATAATAATAATAAAAGATCCAAGAAAACTAAAAGAGATTCAAATTATATTTTTAAGTGGTTCCGGACTAAACTAAATAATAATTAATTAATTATAGTTAATACATTTATTTATATTCTTGAAAAATAGCATATCCAGCCTTTTTTGTTTAACATCACATTGCCTATGAAAACTTTTTTAATTTTTGTTTCAACACAAATATCACTGTTAAAAGTTTTATCAAGATATCCTTGAAAGTAACAATATTACATACATAATTATACATAATCTTTCAGACGGATATAAAAAATCCTGAGATATTCAAAATGCCTAGGATAGTTAAACTGAAGTTGAGAAAGTAGTCCTTAGAGAGTTAATTCCAATAATATTATCTACACCCAGTTACTATTTGAGTTTTCAAAATTGTAATTAACCAATCTAAATGAAAGGCAATTTAATCAAAACAAACCTAATTTATTCATTGATTAGTCGATATATTTTTCTAAGTGTAGTTCACACCTCATCACGAGCATCACAATCCGAGTGAAGGTCAGCACTAGCCACGGGCATGGAGGCCCGTAAGTAGCCGCTCATTGCTGGGTAAACACACCATATGCTGGGGGAATTTTAGGGCCGCTGGATTAAGCACTAGAGGGCTGGGCATAAAAGCGCCCGAACGCCTGCGCCGGCGTCACACAACGTGGTTAACAATACGGCCAAGATGAGGTGCTACATACAAGTTCTCCTGATCTGTGGTGCTGCCTTGGCGCACGACATTGGCTCGGCAGGAGTAGTCGGTGGCATTGGTGGATTCAATACGCTACAGCAGGTGCCGGTGGTGCAACAGGTGCCGATTGTGCAGCAGGTGCCGATTGTGCAGCAGGTGCCCATTGTTCAGCAGCAGCCGCAGGCATTAGCTCTGGGCGGCGGTGCTGGTCTGCTGGGTGGTGGTGCAGGTTTCGGTGGCGGATTTGGCAGCTATCGCGAAAGCTATCGCATTAGAGGACGTGCCTTTGGAGGCGGCGGCTTTAAAGGCGGCTTCGGACATGGCCTGGGAGGAGGTGGGTTTGGAGGAGGTGGATTTGGAGCCGGCGGCTTTCGCGCTCGCTATGATAAAAAGGTGGTTGGCGGTTTCGGTGGTGCAGGCGTGCTGGGCGGTGCGGGCGGCGCTGGACTATTTGGCTAAGAACAAGTATTATTTTTTGTTTATGTACATATATGAAAAATAAACCCAATGCAAACGAGACACCCTGTATATTATTTTTGATATGCTCAGGCTTTTTGCTGACATGCGCATTTTCAACCCTCCGCCTGCCTGGTGGTGTGTGTTTTCTGAATGGGGCAGCCAGACAGTTAGCTGGGAGACTTGGCCTCAGTTCGAGTCAGTCGCTCGCTGCAGTCGCTTCTCGTGGACGCTGGCTGCGCTCTCTTTTTGTTTGTCTCTCTATCTCTGTCTGTGCTGCCGTCGTTTGCATTTTGTACCGTTGCCATTTGCCGTTAGTTGCACGACCTGCACCCTCACCTGCAGTTCGTCTACAGCAGGGTCAACTCTTTGCAATTGCCAGCCACAAAAGCTGGCCAAATTGTTTGTACACACAAAAAATCCTTGTGGAGCTGACTAAAAATAGCTACAAAACCTTATATCAAGAATATATATATATGTATATATAGGTACATAGAAAAGTGCTGTGTTGTTTTCTGTGTGTGCTTAAAAATAAAACAACGCGTCGGGCAAAAGCTTAAAAAAAGTTTTTTGTCAACTTTCGCGTCAAATTGGGAATACGCATATGCAACATAGTCTTAAACAACTACAGCAACAACCACAATCCTGGAATTCCATTTGATCTCAGGTAAGCTACTGCAGTTTGACATTAAATGTGTGCGCTCGTGTATTTTTGCTATTTAATTAAAATCCAAATGAAAATTTTGTCAAATTTGGCTGCGCTCTCTTTAACGCTCGCTCTCTCTCTCTCACACACACACGTCCGCTCTCTAACTGCAGCGTTGCCAGATATATTTGCAGGCTCGCCGCATTTGCTACAATAATAACTCGATTGTGATAAGTTTGGTTGATCAAACCCCACAATATTTAGCGAGTGTCCGATTTTTGTAAATGATTTTCAACCCCTACAATATCTATTTATCTCAATCTCTCTCTCTCTCTCTATATGTCTTCTGAGTCTGCCGCACAGTGCTATCGTATTGTCTTACCTGTCATATCTTTTTGACACAGTGGCTTCGCCTGTGCGCTCATTGACATGTAGTACCATTATGTACAGAAACAGCACAAGCAAATCAAACAACAACAACTACATAAGACTGAAATGCTTGCCATGGTCTCAAGTCCGGTGGCAATTAGCGTAATTGCGGCTCAAGAAACATATGCAGCTGGTGGTATCATTACACAAGTTGAATTTCTACCACAAACTTTAAGCTTTGCGTCAAATATTTTGCGAGTCTGACCATAGCATTATACTATTCGATTATAATAATTTTTGATTGGCGTGCACTCACTATAATTTCAGGCAGTTAGGTAATTGTTATGAAGCACAACCTCCCCTTTCAATCACCACGCTGCTTACGACCCGTCGTTGCATTTCACCCTGACAAAGTCAGCTGAGTGCTTTGCTTTCGGCCACCTTTGGCATATTGTGTACACATAAGTATGTATATAGTTCAAGGTCATCGAATACTTTGTTTCATACACATCTGCAAACTAGAGCAGCAGATAGTTTGCGCACCCCGAGTGTCCACTCCAGTGACCCAAGCTGTCCACTGTCAAGGGCAAACAAAAAGAGTTGCAGCTGATTACTTTCATTCGTGACGCGCATACGCATCACTCAAAATTTGTAGCATGCGAATGCCATTTAAATGTATCAACTTGGTAACAGCTATTTATAACCAACCCTAGTGGACCTGTCGTCAAACTTAGAAACTTTTCTTCATGTAACTGACAATAATTTACATAAAAAATAGCAAATATATATTCATAAATATATAAACATATTATTTTGGCACTATATTTATGAGCAGGTCATAAAACTCTCCCTGCTTTAAGCCGAGTTTTAATATAGAAATGAAAAACTGCTTCTTTTTGTAGTTACTTCTGAATAAACAAAAAAAGAGTGCTCTAATCGGTTTTTGGGGGATCGGTAGAATTCTATTGTATCTAAGATCTGCGCGCTCATACAAAAGGAAAGACAAACGCACTTATAAATGACCTTCCCAGACTTTAAACCGCCACAACTTTGTCAAATCTGAACCGATTGTCAATCCCGAGGCCATTTTGATCATTATTTGGCATCTAGTTTAATTCTACATCTCAAGTTTATGAATTTTTGAAAAAATAAAATCTTCGATTTTTTTGGCGAAAAAAGCATAAGGGGGGACCCTTACCAATTTCGATTTTTCAAAAAATAGAATCTCGAAATTTTACGTTTAATTGATTGTGGGTGTCTCAGTTAGTATAAAAAACTATACGAAAAGTGATTTTGTGGTGTTTCATTTTTCTGTCAAAAATCACGCCAAAAGTGACAAAAAAAAAGGCTTGTAAAGTGCCTAAACAACGAAAAGTTCCTTATAAATGACCTTCCCAGACTTCAAACTGCCACAACTTTGTCAAATCTGAACCGATTTTCAGTCCCGAGGCCATTTTGATCATTATTTTGCATCTAGTTTTATTCTACATCTAAAGTTTATACATTTTTGAAAATATAAAATTTTTGATTTTTTTGGAAAAAAGGATAAGGGGGGACCCTTACCACTTTTGATTTTTCAAAAAATAGAATCTTGAAATTTTACGTTTAATTGATTGTGGGTGTCTCAACTAGTATAAAAAAGAGATATGTCGTTTTAAAATTTTGAAACGCAGTGAGTGCCGTGTCAGTCAGCTAACAATAGCAAACGCTTCAGGCCATTATGCACACAAAGTGCCAGTGAACTTTTGTGTCGGAGCTTGGCAGCTGTCCAGGCGCAGAGCAGAACAAGGAAAACACTTGTTTTCCAGTTGGCTGGGCAAAGGAGCTGCAGCAACAGGAAGCGCAGCCATTGAACATTTAATGTATGCAGTCTGCGGCAATGTTTTTGTTTTGTCCACCATAACTTATGGCTGTCACTTGAACGAGAATGGCGCCAGCCTAACAGATACAGAAAAGCCGCAGCCCACGCGACAACACACATAAATTGAGGCGTCTCTAATCAAGCATAAGTCAACGGCCAAGTGGAGCAGCCTAGTTTTCCATGACTAATGGAAGCTAATTGCATTTTGCGCCATGCCAGCAAAAATACAGCACTTTGAAGCTGTTACTGAAAATGTCACCAGCCGGACGCCAGCGAAATTGGCTAACTTCTAACGAATGCTCACATTCTTAAGATGTTTTGTTCTCTACCCCTATGAGTCCAGCAAGCTGTTGAAAATGGACTTTCAGCAAGCAACAACATTTTCTTCCTATATAAAAAAAAATATTTAATTCCGGCGCACGTTATTGTTCTGTTTATGGCCAAGTTTACTAAAGTTTCGCCTTATGATCTTTGCCAAATTGAGATTAACTTAAGTATCGAGTTTGGTTATTCAAAAGTTTAAACACGTCTTATTTGCAATTAAATATTTTGTAAATGGCATACTTTTTAAAGTAAATATTTTATTTGCAGAAGGGCTAAGTCAAAACAATTATTGATTAAATAAAATACTCCTAAGTTGACTTTGTTTTGGAAAAAGCTTTTACAATCAATATTTTTGTATTGACACTATTATCTATACTCATATGTCTTATTAGCTTTACTGCATGCTTACTTATTTGTACCAATAAATAAAAGTCTTAACCAACTATGATGTTACTTGAATAACTTTAGCTATAAGCTTATTACTCATTTTTATTTCAGTTGTACAGCGAGAAGAAAGGCTGTCTCAAGATAATAACTAAAACCACTGAAGGTGTAGCCAGGTGTGTTTCGTAGCATGCTAGCTGCAGTTATGGCATCAGATATCAATTGGGATCCAGGTAAGTGGTGCTCTTCCTTAATTCTTCTTTTAATGAATCAACTCGTTTGCAGCGCTTTCAAAATTAATAACGACGTTGAAGGAGTCGGACAACTTGTCCAATGATCAGGAAATAGATTTCCTCAAGGCGCTGCTAGAGTCGAAGGAGCTCAATGCCTTGGTCAATGTGCACACAAAGGTGGCCAAGGTGGGACGCGATGATCGCCTTACACCGGTGTTGTCCACCTCGGCTCAAGTGTTGTACGAGGTGCTGGAGCAGCTGTCGCAAAGCTGTCATCTTAACGATGACTGCAAGGAGGCCTTTCATCTGCTGCAGGACTCGCACGTGCAGGTGAGATGTTTAGTTCAAGAATATTGTACGGAATTGAAATTATAACTGGCACTCTCTCTCTCACTCTTTAAAGAATCTGCTCTTTGCACACGATGCCATTGCACAAAAGGACTTTTATCCGCATCTACCCGAGATACCTTTCGAAATGGACGAGGACGAGGAGACCATCAAGATTGTGCAGCTTGTTAAAAGCAATGAGCCACTGGTGAGTCTGAACTTTGATAAATTCGCTGCTCATTTAAACTCATGTCCATCTGTGTCATTGTCACTTTTCATTGTTCAATGTTGACTTTCTATAGTGCTATAACTTAGCTAAAACTTATTTCATGAACTCATTGTTATTCTGCATATAACGAGTCTCTCAACTGTCCTATGTCCTTGCTCTCAGCTTTTGTTTTGCCTTAGCCAACTCTGATCCTCACTGCGCATTCATTCATTTCCTTCAACTGCATTTTAAACTTGTGTGTAACGCTAACAACTTTTATTGTACATTTTTGCTTTTGTAAAAAAAAAAACGTTTAAAAAATCGAAAAAAATCGAACTGATTTTCCCATATAACAAAAAAATCGAATTAATATGTTACAAAATAAATACACAGACAGGAGCACAAAGTGC
This sequence comes from Drosophila maculinotata, assembly GCA_035045305.1. Taxonomy (NCBI): domain Eukaryota; kingdom Metazoa; phylum Arthropoda; class Insecta; order Diptera; family Drosophilidae; genus Drosophila; species Drosophila maculinotata. The sequence continues at coordinate 15,010,074 of JAWNPD010000387.1, forward strand.
GGAACCGATTGTTGTAAGTAAACAATGTCCTTACTGTATAGTTCAACCAATAAATAAGACTAATGTTAAAACTTAGCACAACAAACAACTTAAAAAACAACAATCCACACACACGAAGCAACCTGTACTTTTAGTTATGCATTATTGTAACTGAAACTTGAAGAAATTCAAAAGTATCTAAACAAACACAAACACATGTACAACCTCACAACACACACATACTCACACATGCACAAACAAATCTCTGTTAATTGTATTAAAAATGCATTGCATACTTTTAGGGCGCAACCATAAAAACGGATGAGGAGACAGGCAAGATAATCATAGCGAGAATTATGCATGGCGGGGCTGCGGATCGCTCGGGTTTGATACACGTCGGCGACGAGGTCATCGAGGTCAACAGCATCAATGTGGAGGGCAAGACACCGGGCGATGTGCTCACCATACTGGTAATTATTCATACGACCCATCGGTCACCCACTTAATCCCCGTTTTCTCAGTGTCTAGTAAAGTTAAAGGTTATTTGCTAAACTCCATTCGAGTAATACTTAAATGAATATGGATATAATAGTTGCATGAAACTTTCAAATTTAACAATTTATAAGCATTTATAATTTGAACTTTACTAGGCCCACAAGAATATGCTCCTCAGCCCCAGTAATGTTTTATGTATGCCTATTTATACATATTACCTTTGGTGTGTTTGTAGCAAAATTCCGAGGGCACCATTACCTTTAAGCTGGTGCCCGCCGACAGTAAGGGTGCTCAGCGCGAGTCAAAGGTGCGCGTGCGTGCCCATTTCGACTATAATCCCGACGTTGATCCTTATATTCCGTGCAAGGAGGCTGGCCTGGCCTTTCAGCGCGGCGATGTGCTGCACATTGTGGCACAGGACGACGCTTACTGGTGGCAGGCGCGCAAGGATCACGAACGTTCCGCTCGCGCTGGCCTCATACCAAGCCGTGCTCTGCAGGAGCGTCGTATCCTGCACGAGCGTACGCAACGCGAGGGCAACGACATGGACCTAAAGCGTAAGTGTGCAGTTTGCATTATTTAAAGATTAAAATAGGTACACATTAAATTATTCATTAAGTTTACATTACAATCTCTCACAGTTAGTTACCTGTATTCATACATAGAAACACATATACACACATATACAGCAAACTCACATATATACCTTATGGGGTCGGACATTATTCCCATATTCCAGTTACATACATTTTCGGAACTTTTTACCCATTACCCAATTTTCTGCAGGGTATAAAATAAGAGCTATATCAACGTATATATTTTAAACTTGTTTTCGATTTGATAGCAATCAAAATGATTGGAATTCATTGTGTTTAAGCGAATATTTATAATTAATGGAAGCACCATTTTATATAATATTATTTTTATTATTTTATATAGAAACAAATTCATTATATATTTATTTATATCTATATACCGAATTAGTAGGATTTGCTAATTCTGTAGTATACTAAAATATATGAAAATATACTTTATAATAGGAATATTTGATTATAATTTGTGAAAAATGTTGACTTCTGAAAAATATTATTGCAAAGCATCGCAAATTATTATAAAAGTAAATGCAAATGACTTTTACAATTAAAACTACCTTGGAACAAATTTATTATATATTTTTAGTAATTTTGTACTTAAAAGTTAATAACTCTAGCAGACTTCCATTGATTAATCCTCGCATGTATCTCATTCGTTACATTCTAACCTCTCATAACAACAATAACCATCTGAACATCGGCCTCAACTCCAATTCCAACCTCCAACGCCACCTCATCGGGGTCATAGCGGGTTCATGCGCTTCACTCTGCACCACCCCGCCCGGCTCTCCGCGGCTGCAGACGAGCAGCAGCAGCTCGTCGTGCCGCCAGCCAAAGACTAAAAAGATCATGTACGATTTAACAGAGAACGATGACTTTGATCGCGAACTGATTGCCACATACGAGGAGGTGGCCAAGCTCTATCCCCGACCAGGCATATTTCGGCCCATCGTCCTCATCGGCGCACCCGGCGTCGGTCGCAACGAGCTGCGGCGTCGACTAATAGCTCGTGATCCGGAGAAGTTTCGCAGTCCAGTGCCATGTAAGTAGAGAGAAATCCTAATATAAACTCAGTTATTTATTATTTCACCTTTTATACTTGCAGACACTACGCGACCTATGCGCACTGGCGAGGTGCCCGGTCGAGAGTACATTTTCGTGGCGAGGGAGAAGATGGACGCGGACATTGAGGCAGGCAAATTCGTGGAGCATGGCGAGTACAAGGGTCATCTGTATGGCACATCGTCGGAGAGCGTCAAGTCGATTGTAAACGCCGGCTGTGTGTGTGTGCTGAGTCCACACTATCAGGCCATCAAGACGCTGCGCACGGCGCAACTGAAACCATTCCTCATACACATTAAACCACCGGAGCTGAATGTCTTGAAGTCCACGCGAACTGAGTCGCGTGCCAAGTCGACGTTCGATGAGGCAAATGCGCGCAGCTTCTCGGATGAGGAGTTCGAGGATATGCTAAAGTCGGCGGACCGAATTGATTTCACCTATGGCCACTTTTTCGATGTGGAGATCGTCAATGGGGAGCTGCTGGCGTCATTCGAGCAGCTAGTGCAGAATGTGCAGCGTCTAGAGATGGAACCGCTCTGGGCGCCCTCCATGTGGGTGCAGTAGAAACCGCAACGCATCTTTGATTGCATGAGTAGCAATTGGTCGAACAAACACCAAAGTATTTGCCATACGAATTTAGCCAGCTAATTTTATTTTCTATTAGCCCTTTGAAACGAGAGACAACATCAAAAGTGCTAAGCTAAATGTACAGTTATTTGCCAAAGTTATACGGCATTTAGTTAGAGAGAGACAGTGAGAAATCGAGATATATAGAGCATATAATATTTACCCTAAGATGGTCCTGCCGGACGCTCCTGTCCGTGTTAGTCCTTTTCACGACATGTACCTTTTTGCGTAAAAGTGAAAATAATGAAAAGAATACAATAAAGAAAAGCAAATATAATATTATGTAAACTAATTCAAAAACAAACTATTACCCAACCAATTTAAGCGAAATTACTTATTTGCAAAAATCTGTTGTACAACAATTATTTTATTCAAAGAAAGATTGTCCAAAATACAAAATATATTAAAGATAAAATGTTTAAATTTTATAGACAAAAGCAAGAGAAAATTATAAATGTGTTACAAACTCCAGCAAACCATGTCTTTGAGATCTTTTAAGTATTATTTTATTTTATCAACCATTTTGGTTATTATTATTATTATCTATTTCAGATTTATTCGTGACTCTTCACTGCGTCCAATGGGCAGGGTGATAACATCAGTGATATCCATGTAATTTAACACAACACGTTGTTCTAGAATCTAGACCCATTTTAAATTAATATTATGAAATTACATACATACGAATGCAAATATGTACATAGGTTCATATTATCTCGGAAGTTTATTATTTGTTTATGTGAAATCACAAAACATTTGTGACAACACCAAAAGTTCTACTGATAAGCAAGACAATGTTTTTGATGAAAAACAAAAAAAGCATCAAAAAACATCAGTCAAATTTGTATAAGAAAACATCTCTGACCCCATAAAGTATATACTAAAGATAATTTTTCTTTTTAAAGTATAATCTCAACCTATAACACATCCAGCTGTTCAGCTGGCCCTTTAAGGATTATTGTAGCGGCTGCTCAGTAGCTGCTCAAATGCCTGCTCTGCTCAGCAGCTACGTCATTGCTAATTGAGATAAGGTCAAATGGCGAGAGCGCCATCGCAACATATGAAGAGAGGAGAGAGCAGAAAAGTAAACTTGTAAGTAAGTATGATAATAGCAGCTGCGAGATGAGGAGCGGCATTTGCTGCGATCATTTGCTGTGCACATTCCGCGTTGTGCGCCAATCGAGAGTAGTTGTTTCCTAAGACGAACGCTTGCTACAAGTAACATCTCTTCCCCTCTTCCTATCCGATTCGAAATACTCGTAAATTAAATCAATTTGCATATTCGTGCGCCCTTAAAACAATGTCGAGATTTGAATTTAAAAGTTTGGATGAATGCTTGGAGAAACATTTGCCAGCAGATGAGTTAAGTGAGGTCAAACGGATACTCTATGGCGTGGAGAAGGAGTAAGTAATAACTATGTATGTATATGTGTACATAAAAACACATTTGTATATACAAATTAAGTGCCAATCAGAGATAAACAGAAAGCTACTAACTAGATGATAAGCATATACAATGTAGCTTAACAGCTGCAGAGATAAGTGGTATATTTGGACAGCATTTTATGAAATCGGCTGATACATATTTTTCCCTATATTAATATGTATACGCACATTCAATTTAAAATTAGAATATATATATACTTATACAAAAATAAAAACAAAAAGCTTGTGGCAAAATATCGACAAGCAAAACAAAAACTACAAAAATACAAAAAGTCGAGCGCATTGTTTACGAAGCAGTGCGAATAAAAGCAAAGAGTTCTTGTTATCTTCATTCTTTCTTTCTCACTCTCACCCTTATAGTCAAATCCTGGAGCTGCCTGTGGATGCCACCGCAACAGCCAAAGAGCACGGCTTCGAAATCAAGGGCTATCGGTTCGGAGCGCGTGAGGAGCAGCTGCGGAAGCCGCGTCTGGTGCGCGTAGGCGCCATACAGAACTCCATAGCGCTACCGACGACGGCACCCATTGAAAAGCAGCGCGAGGGCATCTGGAACAAAGTGAAGGCCATGATCAAGGCCGCAGCGCAGGCGGGCTGCAACATTGTGTGCACCCAGGAGGCATGGAGTGAGTAAATCTTCACTTTCAAAAATAATGCAACATACAAACAAACAAATACGGTTATATTACAATAAATTCAAATTGAATGTTTCAAATACATTTTAGAATGGCAAGACGTAAAAATAAACATGATCATAATTCGTATTTGAAATAAAAGACATTTAAATAAATTTGATTCAATTAAAGCAAATTAGAAAAGCAAAAAGTAGTGATAAATATGATCATATTTATTTTATTTTGAAAGCTTTTCGATGAGTTATAATATTAATAACAATATAATATTAAAAAGCATAAGACAAATAGCAGAACTTAAAAAAAAACAATTTTAAAAAGGTATAGATATACTATATGAGCAAAAAATATAATAAATAGAAATTATTTATAAATAAAGCAAATTGCTAATGATGATTCCTTGCTTTTCAGCCATGCCCTTTGCATTCTGCACGCGCGAAAAGTTCCCTTGGTGCGAATTCGCCGAGGAGGCGGAGCACGGACCAACTACAAAAATGCTGGCGGAGTTGGCCATGGCCTACAACATGGTCATCATTCACTCCATACTGGAGCGGGATGTGGAGCACGGCGAAACGATTTGGAATACGGCCGTAGTCATCTCGAACAGCGGTCGCTACATGGGCAAGCATCGCAAGAATCACATACCGCGAGTGGGCGACTTCAACGAGTCCACCTACTACATGGAGGGCAACACGGGGCATCCCGTCTTCGAAACGGAGTTCGGCAAGGTGGCCATCAACATCTGCTACGGACGCCATCACCCGCAAAACTGGATGATGTTCGGTGTGAACGGCGCTGAAATCGTCTTCAATCCCTCCGCCACTATAGGAAGACTCTCAGAGCCGCTGTGGGGCATAGAGGCGCGAAATGCGGCAATTGCCAACAGCTACTTCACGGTGCCCATCAATCGCGTCGGAAGCGAGCAGTTCCCCAACGAGTACACCTCCGGCGACGGACAGCCGGCCCACAAGGAGTTTGGACCCTTCTACGGCTCCACATATGTTGCAGCTCCAGACGGCTCCAGAACTCCGGTAGGTTATTGCAGAGGGTTGTATAATTGCGTGATGAAATGTGTTGTTCTGCTTAAACAGTAGTCTTTATAATTATATCCATCCACTTGTCTATCAGTTCTTAAGCTATTTGATGAAATTTTGCACTAGGCATGTCAGAGGTATTTTATTTTTTTAAAAATTCATAAACTTGATAGGTTGAATTAAACTAGATGCCAAATAATGATCAAAATGGCCTCGGGATTGACAATCGGTTCAGATTTGACAAAGTTGAAGTCTGGAAATGTGATTTATAAGGAACTTTTCGTTGTTTGGGCACTTTACAAGTCAATTTTTTTGTCACTTTTGGCGTGATTTTTGACAGAAAAATGAAACACCACAAAATAACTTTTCGTATAGTTTTTTATACTAGTTGAGACACCCACAATCATTTAAACGTAAAATTTCGAGATTCTATTTTTTGAAAAATCAAAAGTGGTAAGGGTCCCCCCTTATGCTTTTTTTGCCAAAAAATTCGAAAATTTTATTTTTTCAAAAATGCATAAACTTGAGATGCAGAATAAAACTATATGCTAAATAATGATCAAAATGCCCTCGGGACTGAAAATCGGTTCAGATTTGATAAAGTTGTGGCAGTTTGAAGTCTGGGAAGGTCATATATAAGGAACTTTTCATTGTTTGGGCACTTTACAAGTCAATTTTTTTGTCACTTTTGGCGTGATTTTTGACAGAAAAATGAAACACCACAAAATCACTTTTCGTATAGTTTTTTATACTAGTTGAGACACCCACAATCAATTAAACGTAAAATTTCAAGATTCTATTTTTTGAAAAATCAAAAGTGGTAAGGGTCCCCCCTTATGCTTTTTTTGCCAAAAAATTCGAAAATTTTATTTTTTCAAAAATGCATAAACTTGAGATGTAGAATAAAACTAGATGCTAAATAATGATCAAAATGGCCTCGGGACTGAAAATCGGTTCAGATTTGATAAAGTTGTGGCAGTTTGAAGTCTGGGAAGGTCATATATAAGGAACTTTCATTGTTTGGGCACTTTACAAGTCAATTTTTTTGTCACTTTTGGCGTGATTTTTGACAGAAAAATGAAACACCACAAAATAACTTTTCGTATAGTTTTTTATACTAGTTGAGACACCCACAATCAATTAAACGTAAAATTTCAAGATTCTATTTTTTGAAAAATCAAAAGTGGTAAGGGTCCCCCCTTATGCTTTTTTTGCCAAAAAATTCGAAAATTTTATTTTTTCAAAAATGCATAAACTTGAGATGTAGAATAAAACTAGATGCTAAATAATGATCAAAATGGCCTCGGGACTGAAAATCGGTTCAGATTTGATAAAGTTGTGGCAGTTTGAAGTCTGGGAAGGTCATATATAAGGAACTTTTCATTGTTTGGGCACTTTACAAGTCAATTTTTTTGTCACTTTTGGCGTGATTTTTGACAGAAAAATGAAACACCACAAAATCACTTTTCGTATAGTTTTTTATACTAGTTGAGACACCCACAATCAATTAAACGTAAAATTTCAAGATTCTATTTTTTTAAAAATCTAAAGTAGTAAGGGTCCCCCCTTATGCTTTTTTTGCCAAAAAATTCGAAAATTTTATTTTTTCAAAAATGCATAAACTTGAGATGTAGAATAAAACTAGATGCTAAATAATGATCAAAATGGCCTCGGGACTGAAAATCGGTTCAGATTTGATAAAGTTGTGGCAGTTTGAAGTCTGGGAAGGTCATATATAAGGAACTTTTCATTGTTTGGGCACTTTACAAGTCAATTTTTTTGTCACTTTTGGCGTGATTTTTGACAGAAAAATGAAACACCACAAAATCACTTTTCGTATAGTTTTTTATACTAGTTGAGACACCCACAATCAATTAAACGTAAAATTTCAAGATTCTATTTTTTGAAAAATCAAAAGTGGTAAGGGTCCCCCCTTATGCTTTTTTTGCCAAAAAATTCGAAAATTTTATTTTTTCAAAAATGCATAAACTTGAGATGTAGAATAAAACTAGATGCTAAATAATGATCAAAATGGCCTCGGGACTGAAAATCGGTTCAGATTTGATAAAGTTGTGGCAGTTTGAAGTCTGGGAAGGTCATATATAAGGAACTTTTCATTGTTTGGGCACTTTACAAGTCAATTTTTTTGTCACTTTTGGCGTGATTTTTGACAGAAAAATGAAACACCACAAAATAACTTTTCGTATAGTTTTTTATACTAGTTGAGACACCCACAATCAATTAAACGTAAAATTTCAAGATTCTATTTTTTGAAAAATCAAAAGTGGTAAGGGTCCCCCCTTATGCTTTTTTTGCCAAAAAATTCGAAAATTTTATTTTTTCAAAAATGCATAAACTTGAGATGTAGAATAAAACTAGATGCTAAATAATGATCAAAATGGCCTCGGGACTGAAAATCGGTTCAGATTTGATAACGTTGTGGCAGTTTGAAGTCTGGGAAGGTCATATATAAGGAACTTTTCATTGTTTGGGCACTTTACAAGTCAATTTTTTTGTCACTTTTGGCGTGATTTTTGACAGAAAAATGAAACACCACAAAATCACTTTTCGTATAGTTTTTTATACTAGTTGAGACACCCACAATCAATTAAACGTAAAATTTCAAGATTCTATTTTTTGAAAAATCAAAAGTGGTAAGGGTCCCCCCTTATGCTTTTTTTGCCAAAAAATTCGAAAATTTTATTTTTTCAAAAATGCATAAACTTGAGATGTAGAATAAAACTAGATGCTAAATAATGATCAAAATGGCCTCGGGACTAAAAATCGGTTCAGATTTGATAAAGTTGTGGCAGTTTGAAGTCTGGGAAGGTCATATATAAGGAACTTTTCATTGTTTGGGCACTTTACAAGTCAATTTTTTTGTCACTTTTGGCGTGATTTTTGACAGAAAAATGAAACACCACAAAATCACTTTTCGTATAGTTTTTTATACTAGTTGAGACACCCACAATCAATTAAACGTAAAATTTCAAGATTCTATTTTTTGAAAAATCAAAAGTGGTAAGGGTCCCCCCTTATGCTTTTTTTGCCAAAAAATTCGAAAATTTTATTTTTTCAAAAATGCATAAACTTGAGATGTAGAATAAAACTAGATGCTAAATAATGATCAAAATGGCCTCGGGACTGAAAATCGGTTCAGATTTGATAAAGTTGTGGCAGTTTGAAGTCTGGGAAGGTCATATATAAGGAACTTTTCATTGTTTGGGCACTTTACAAGTCAATTTTTTTGTCACTTTTGGCGTGATTTTTGACAGAAAAATGAAACACCACAAAATAACTTTTCGTATAGTTTTTTATACTAGTTGAGACACCCACAATCAATTAAACGTAAAATTTCAAGATTCTATTTTTTGAAAAATCAAAAGTGGTAAGGGTCCCCCCTTATGCTTTTTTTGCCAAAAAATTCGAAAATTTTATTTTTTCAAAAATGCATAAACTTGAGATGTAGAATAAAACTAGATGCTAAATAATGATCAAAATGGCCTCGGGACTGAAAATCGGTTCAGATTTGATAACGTTGTGGCAGTTTGAAGTCTGGGAAGGTCATATATAAGGAACTTTTCATTGTTTGGGCACTTTACAAGTCAATTTTTTTGTCACTTTTGGCGTGATTTTTGACAGAAAAATGAAACACCACAAAATAACTTTTCGTATAGTTTTTTATACTAGTTGAGACACCCACAATCAATTAAACGTAAAATTTCAAGATTCTATTTTTTGAAAAATCAAAAGTGGTAAGGGTCCCCCCTTATGCTTTTTTTGCCAAAAAATTCGAAAATTTTATTTTTTCAAAAATGCATAAACTTGAGATGTAGAATAAAACTAGATGCTAAATAATGATCAAAATGGCCTCGGGACTGAAAATCGGTTCAGATTTGATAAAGTTGTGGCAGTTTGAAGTCTGGGAAGGTCATATATAAGGAACTTTTCATTGTTTGGGCACTTTACAAGTCAATTTTTTTGTCACTTTTGGCGTGATTTTTGACAGAAAAATGAAACACCACAAAATAACTTTTCGTATAGTTTTTTATACTAGTTGAGACACCCACAATCAATTAAACGTAAAATTTCAAGATTCTATTTTTTGAAAAATCAAAAGTGGTAAGGGTCCCCCCTTATGCTTTTTTTGCCAAAAAATTCGAAAATTTTATTTTTTCAAAAATGCATAAACTTGAGATGTAGAATAAAACTAGATGCTAAATAATGATCAAAATGGCCTCGGGACTGAAAATCGGTTCAGATTTGATAAAGTTATGGCAGTTGAAGTCTGGGAAGGTCATTTATAAGGAACTTTTCATTGTTTGGGCACTTTACATGCCAATTTTGTTGCCAACTGTCGAAGCTTGCAACCGTTGCAACTATAACAATTAATAATTAAATAAAAATGTTAGCAATTCGTTCGGTATGCCTAAGTTCCTACTTGCTTTTACCTCAATCTCTATTCCACAGAGTTTATCTCGCTGCAACGATGGTCTACTAATAACTGAGCTGGATCTTAACTTGTGCCGTCAAGTGAAGGACTTCTGGGGATTCCGCATGACGCAAAGACTGCCGCTCTATGCCGAGTCGCTGCAACGTGCGTCCGAGATGGACTTTAAGCCGCAGATCATCAGGGAGAAGTAATAAAAAAATTGCTCTTGTACAATAATTTGTTTATTAAAAATATATAAACCCAACTATGATTATAAAGTCTATCTATATCAACTCCTTCTGGTAATAGCCAGTGAGGCGTCGAGCCTCGCGGATTCCCGTCTCCACAGCGCCGTGAACCGTTGAATAGTGATTGGAGCTGGTGGCTTCACCTGCAAATAGTAAAATAGGTCGCACTGACATGGGTACAACGTGATTCCAGGACATGCGGGAGTTGTATGGCTCATAGGCCAGCACATTGACCGGCTGGGCGAGTTGCTCAGGTCCAGTGTTGTAGTCATGGGTCAGCGTAGATAGATACGAGTAGGAGCCCAAATGAGCAGGATCAATGCTCCATTTGCTGCTCACCAATCGCTTCGGCTGCGGTATGTGCAGCTTGGGCAGGAATCGCCGCAACATGTACATCACGCCGTGGGCGAGCAGCTTGCTGTCGATTGTCTCGATCACCTCGGTGTAGGAACCGGCTGCCCAGCCGAGCAGCACTCGCGGCTGATAGGCGTAGACGTGGAACCCATATATGTCTGGCACCCATTCAAGCTGCGGCTGATTCATGTCCTCGGATCGCCACATGGCATTGAAGCCGCGCCAATTGTCCTGCCAGAACTGCTCCTCGAACTCGGCAAATATCTTGCAAATGTTTCCGAAGCCCATAAAATTGATCGCCTTACGCTTCGTCTGCGGGAGGCCGGGATGAAATAATGTCGGGTTGCTCTTTAGCACCCCCAGCGATACGGTGACTACCACATGATCCGCTGTATACTGTTTCTTGTTCTCGCAGGACACCAGCAAGCTGCCGTCAAGACGATCCCATTCGATTTGCAGCACGCGCGTATTCAGATCTATGCAGTCTTTTAGCTGGCCCATCTCGTTCATCTCATCGCCATTGACGAGCACGCGCAGGAAATGCCGGAAGCTGTGAATGACACGGGAGTACTGTTAAAACAAGTAAAAGTGCTCTAGTCGAGAGAGCTCGACTAGAAAATACCCTGTACCCTTGCTCACTGAATTACAAACTCAAGCTTTAAAAGTTGCGTCTGACCAGTAAACCATACAAATAAAAGGAAAAATGATTATATTATCCTGTCCCGACTCAATTGACTCAAACTCAATTTTCCACCTAGGCTTTTATCAAAATAAAGTGAATTTTCACATAGATATTTGATAAGATTCAATTTTCGTTCAAAAAATTACAAATTTGGAGTCCATGGACAGGTGGACAGATGAATGGTCCTGTCTAGATCGAAAGAACTACCTTTTGCACAAGTTTTTACCCATTTTTAATGGGCACATGGTATAGTTTGGACCTGGCCCTAATTGCATACCCCTACCCCAGGTCACGCCAATTGAGCTGGCTGTCACCGTGACAGGGACTGAATGTCTCATAGCCGGAGGCGCTCATGTCCGTGTCGACGGCGCTGCCCTCCATTTTCTTGAACGTGCGCAGAAACTCGGCGGCCAAGTGGCGATCAATGTTGCTGAGGGTGGACTTGGACAACTCCTCGGTGAACTTATCCACCAGATACTCGCCATAGGTACCCTCGCGATCGATCAGCTCCGGATGTCTATTGCGAAATATTTTTGACATGATGTTCACAAACTTTTTGACAAGTGATCGCGACATGAGCTGGCCATTGGAGCGTATCCAGTCGACGTGCAAAAACGCATCGCCCGTGGAGTCTAACAGATTGAGCCCCTCCACCATCTCATAGACCACATTATCTTCCTGGCCATGCACCCATTGGGCGCCCAAATCGATATAGTTATCTGCAAACTTCATAGTCCGTATCCGCCCGCCAATGCGATCGGACATCTCCACAATGCGCACGCTCTCAAAACCCTGCTTCTTCAGCTCCACGGCGCAGGCAAGTCCAGCAGCGCCAGCTCCAAGTATGAGTATATTGGGTTCCGCATCTAAGTTTTGACTTAGTTTCTTGGGATGCTTACTCTTGGCTGCATGGTATCGATTGTGTAGTTTGTGGTCTGATTTTTTCGACCAGCACTGCGGAATTGGACTCTTGGATATTATGAATTGCTTATAGACTGTGAGCTTTACTTACACTTCCCATAAGTCGTAATTTTCATTAACTGGAGAGCTGTCAACAAATTAAAAAAATCATTTTAGAATTAACAGCTTGCTCAGCTTAGCTTCAAGGATTTTACCACACAATCTTTAGATTTAAATGTGTAGATACAAAGGTTTAGCATATTATATTTATATATTAGACTTATTCTTAGTGTGCTAAGAATACTCTTGACAATGGGCCTTACATACACCTCACCATGTCGTGAACTGTCGAACTGTCAGTTTACTTCGCTTTTCCTAGCTCTAAGGATTAGTCAATCCTTTGATGAAGAGGTCGGACGACTTAGGAATTTACATATACAACATCTAGATCATATATGATGGACGTCTTCTAATGTGTACGGCATTCTCTCGATTTATTTATAACAATTGTACAGATACAAGGAATTTATTTTTTGGGCTATAATCGCTTTTAAGATATCAACAATTTTATTGGGCAGGCGTGGTGAAAGAGTTCAGCTTTAATAAATAGTACATGGCACAATAATGGTACCTAGATAGTTTTCATACGCTTAAGCTTAGTTTTTAAAGGTACATACTATATATCCCTATATCATGTATATCTTATGGAGTCTATTCAAAATGTATTGTTCAGTTGAATTGATTGATTGTGAAAATCAGTTTATCAGTTTTTCAGTTTATACTTTAACACATTGCACTTAGAAATTAAGGCCCCGAAGGGCCAGAAGGCTCACTGTTAGAGCTGCGACTTGGTCGGCGCCTCGCTCAGGCCATAAAAGTCCGCCAGTCGCTTAGCCTCGCGCCAGCCGGCCTGCACAGCACCATGGACTGTGGAATAGTAATGCTCACTGCTCGCCTCTCCGGCAAACTGTACAATAGGCTTGTCGCAGCGGCTTTGCTGCGGCACTGCTTTGCTTCTGCCGGGCGACAGGGGTGTCATGGTGACCACAGTCAAAGGCTGTGCCAGTTCACTGGCTCCGGTGCCCAAGCGTTCCGTGTCCATGGATCGGAAGGAATATGAGCCACGAAAATGAGGATTCGTGTGCCAGGCGGAGGTGCGAAAGCTCAATGGTTCTGGTATGTGCCAGTGGAGAAAGCGCCGGAAGAGATACATGCAGCCAGCTAAAACATCATCCGGCTGCAAGGACTCCATGTGCCTGCCATTAGCATTGATGATCCAACCAGCTAAAACGTGAGGCTGATAGCTGACGCGGTAGAAACCAAAAACATCCTCCAGCCAGGCACGTGATGTATTTCGTATATCCGCCAGATCATCGGCACGCCAGAGCAGCGTAAAGCCCGTCCAATCATCGGGCCAGAAGGCCTTTGGAAACTCCACAAAGAGCTTGTTAACCGTGCCAAAGGCCAATCCCTCGATGGAGCGCTGTTTGGCCACCGGCAGCTTGGGCTCGAAGAGCTGCAAATGCTGCTCCTTGAGCACGCCCAAGGATACCGTTATTATCACATGATCAGCCAAACAGCAATCGCCATTGCTTAGCTGCAGTTCCACACGCGCATCATTGCGATTCCAGTTGATCTTTGTAACCGGGCTGCTGAACAATATACGCTGCTCCAGGACACCCAGATCCGAATTGGATTCACGACTACGCATAAGCAGACGCAGCAGCTCCACAAAACCCTTGTCCTTCCAGTTGAGCAGTATGTCACCCTCGCACTCCCAATAGTCCAGATAACCACGACCCGACACCTGCTCCAGCGTATCGGATGCTTCCACAGAGTTCTCGAATTTCTTGTAGTTGTCTAAGAACTCTCCAGCAATTACCTGATCAATATCCGCATTCTCGGGTCGGCGCAGCATCTCATAGAACTTATTGGCCAGATAGCTGCCCAGCGAGCCACTGCAGTGCTGCAGCTCCAGCTGCCGCGTTACCAGAGAATCCCCAACGATTGCCTTTAGCCTGCTGGCCACGTTTTCAGGCAGCACCTCGCGATTGCTGCGCACGCACTGGTAGTTCTCATAAACCGGACCAGTGGACTCCAGCAGATCGTGCTTGCTGGCCAGCTCGTGCACTATGTTATCCTGCTCCCCGTGACACCACTGTGCACCCAGATCGATAACATTATCGCCGAAGGGTATTGTATGTATGCGACCGCCTAACCGCGGCTCTGCCTCAACAACGAGCACATTTTGGAAGCCGTACTCCAGTAGCTTGGTGGCGCACGCAATGCCTGATGCTCCGGCGCCGATTATAACGATCTTGTGATCTCGATGCAATTTGCTCATAGCGTACTATATATAGCACCAATTAAATCTGCTACAGCTGCAAAAGAAAAAGCATTAGAGGGATCATAACTAATCTGAGAACTATTTCAGCTTATGAGTTCTGTAATTTAACAATGGAATGACATCATAAAAGATTTCAGCTACTATCGGTAGCTCAAACTATATAAACACGTATATGCATACACCGTTAAAAATATGAAAATGCAGTTGCTAACAGTCGTCTTTCTAAAAACAAGGAAACTAAAAAAAACCGATTGGTAGTTATTAAAAAAGTTCCAAGTTTGCAACTTGCTAACAAATCTATGACTGTATAGCCGGCAAAGCTGCAACTGCATATGTATGTATGTATGTTTGTTTTGTATTTACATATATGTATGTATATGTACGCCTTGCGTGAGTAGGGGTCGTGTGGGCTGCTGTTGCAACACACACGTGTCACGTGCACCGGCAAATGGCGCAAAATGCAAAATGCAAATTGCCGTCTGCTCATTTGCTTATGCAGCTGCTCTGCTCTGCTCTGCTCAGCAGCTGTATTAGTCACTTTAAAGTTTAAACAACGTCTTTGGTAACCGCAATCCAGACTGCAAATCACATTTTCAAAAACGGCTGTAACAATATATTTTCATTTACAATGACCAATGTACTGGAAAATGGTGTTTGCTTGAATTTTGATAAGAAAGAAAAAGCGCGCGGCACAAGTTCTGATAAGAGTCTCTTCAAGTGAGAGTGAGAGTAAGAGCGCACTGTCACACACACGCACACAGAGAGAGAGAGAGCGTACAGCATGTATTTATTAATAGTGACATGAGTGGATTTTAAGTAGGTAAACGGCACATGAAACATTATTTTGTCTTTGCATTTTGCTTGACCCGGCTGGACCAGCCCGTTTTCTACTCCAGTTAGCAACCCCAGCAGCACAAATACTACTGTCGCTTATACAATTCATGCTCACACACACACACCGATACATACTATACACTAGCAATCATTTAGCTCCTGCAGCGAGAAAGAGAGAGCGCAGCATTGATTTTATATACATAAGTATGTATATATTTGACAAAAATGGCCAAAAAAATCTTCAAGGCTCACTCGCAACACCTTAAAATTATAACAAAACAAAACACAAATGTATCTAATACACATATACATACATATATACGCTTGTATTTAAAGCTTCATAAACTCCACTCCCTCTACTCCCCACCAATTGGCTCTCACTCACCGAAAATAGCTTAAGTTGTTGGCTGTTTTTGTATGTTAATTATTATTAAATTTATTTTATGCTTTCACTTGACAATGTTTTAATTTTAAAAGTTATATGCACTATTAGCATAAATAATTATAGAAAAATTGTTGCTGCTGCTGCTGCTGTGTTCTGCTGTTGACACAGACACAAACAAAACTGAAAATCATATGGAAACGTGCTTCTTCACAATGCGTATGCTGCGCCAGTGGCGTACCCCGCTGCCCCACCCCATGCCAACGGCGCTGTAATGGAGGCATTGCAAAGTTTCAGCTACGCCACTGCGAACTGCTGCTCTGCACATGCCGAGAGCTTTCGCCGCGAGAAAGCTCCCAGCGAAAGCGCGGCAAAGAATGCGACAGCTGACTAGCGGCGTATAAACTGATGAATGGATTGTTGCTCTTGATTAAACAGTAATTAAGTAAAATGGTAATTTTTAATACATTAGGCACCTTGAATATACATGTATATTTTTATTGTATTTGATTAGTATAAGTATGTGTATAAGTTATAACATAGTTGCTGTGCTTTTCGTTGGTCTACCAAAGTTTGTCGCTGAATACGATCTCTTTGAAAATGCAGTCCTGCTTGGCAATGCTGACCATTGACTTCTTGGACTTCATGGCATCCTGCACCTTCTCGCGCACCTCGGCCGCCTTCACGTCGTTGCGTATGTAGAAGAGTCGCACCAAATGATCCTCGGTTAGCGATGGATAGCTGCCCAGCAGCGTATGCAAGTCCAAGGCGAGCAATTCAATATCCGCAACGAGCAGGGCGGATAACGTGGTTATTAAATCCAGCGGCGAATCACTGAGCGAAATCTTGGGCGCAATCTTCTCGAAGAACTGCTTAATGCGCTTGGCCTCCAGATTGATTTTGCGTGTGATGGCATCACACTCGCTACGCGTCTTGGACAGCCGCTTGGAGAGCAGGGCGCGAATGTAGCGTTTGGAGAGCAGCTTCTGGGCCTCATTGATCACCATCTCGAAATTGGCGGGCAGCAGATGATTGTAGTCCTGAAAGTAATCATCCAAAGTGACACAAATCGTGTCTACGGCAATACTGCTGCCCAGCCACTTGACGGTGAACAGATCATTAAAGTGGCACTCCATGTCGAGAAAGGCCTCCTCCAGCAAATAGTTGGCGGCATGCGCACGTATACGCTGAAACGTCGCAAGCAGCTTTTCAAAGTCCTCATAATGCTCCGTTCGAGATTTGGGCCAGAAGAGATGCTTCATCTGCTGCGCCATCTCCACGACGTTCTGGCTGTTGTTCACAATCGTGATGATGTAGTGCGTAAAATATTTGATCTGATCGCGATTACGAAAGTGATGCTCCTTCAGCTCGATGACATTCCTCAGATATGTTTGTCCAAACAATTCCACCTGTTGAATACTGAGTACCAGCGCCTTGAATGTCAGCTCCTGGTGTATCGTATTGGTGACCTGCAGATGCTGGTCAATCATTTCGAAGATAATCACAGGCCCAGCACTGTTGTAATAATGATCTCGCTGATCGGGCAGCATTTCGGAGAACCATTCCTGTTTCTCCGAATCGACCGTTTTTTTCATCCAGTCCTGATAATTGCGTTCCATGTTCTGCAGATACTCATTCTCTAGCGATTTCAAATGATCTGGATGCAGCAGCGGACGCGACAACTTTAGCACATCCACATTGAGATCCGCATGTAACATCAGATCAGCGCCCGGATATGTGTGCATCACCCAAGCCAACATGGAGACGTACTCATTGCCCTGTAGCCCCGACTTTACTATGTTGTCCAGCTGTAAATGGGAAGAATTAAGGTCAATAAAAGTTCCAGTTATTCAGAGTGCTGAGAGAACTTTGGCTTGAATTGTTTTTAGGTAATACCATTTAGGGCTTCAAATTTAAATCAAACTAAACTGAAATTGAAAACTAATTTGGAGTATTTAAAGCTAATAATTTGGGTATATACTTAATGGTACAATACAGTGTATTGGACACCACCGCTTAGTATACTCACATAACTCGAGAGGCCGTCATGATAGAACTTGACATACTCATTGAATATATCATAGTGTGGGGGAAAGCAGGGCACGCACAGTGACTTGACCACGCGCAGATCTTCCAAGATGATCTGACGCAGTATCTCCAGATCTCGCACCAGCCACAATTTATTGTCCGCGCGTTCCTCCAGCTTGGAGCCCTCGATGCGTGTGATGACCGCCGCCTGCAGCACGTCCATAATCATTTTGCGCCATGCCTTTGGGCGGCCGGGCGGCAGGAAATTAGTGACCTTCTGCTGCTGTAGTGCAAACTGATCGTTCTTCTCCTCCCTCTCGATGATTCGCAGTGCAGTAACAATTACCGTTGGCTTTTTCCTCACCGTGTTCAAGGTGCGGCTGATGATGAGGCGCAGTTTCTTCTCCAGTGCCTGTGAGACCTGATCGACCTTCTCAAAGTGCCGCTTGAGTGTTATCTTGTCGGAGGCGTGCTGCTTGGGCTGCTTGTGCAGCTCGTACAGCAGATCATCTCGCGAGTTCTCCAAATCCGCCAAACACTGATGGGCATTGAGCAGTTTATCTTCATCAATAAGTGCCATTGTCTTCTGCACGCTCGCGTCCACGTTGAAGATGTGCTTAAGGTTCTCCATAGCCGTTGCATACTGCGAGTGCTTCGTGTTCTCCTCCCGCACCACCTCCAGTGCATCATAGATTTCGGGCACGCCCTCCAGTAGTCGCTCCACTTCGCCCATGCGGCGACGCACCTCGCGCACATCCAGCATGCAGGTTTCCAGCTGCTTCAACCCAACACGCACCCCCTCCAGTTGATTTTGCATTCCCGTCTTCAGTAACGCCTCCACTGATGCTTTTTTCCTGGCTATCCGATGACGATATTGCTCCACCTTTTCCAGCTGCCCAGGGCGCTGTAGCATGTTCTGTATGTCCTTAAGTGCTGCTTGGCGCGCTTCCTCTTCCAGTTGTTGCAAATCCATAATTCTAGTTGTTTTTTGTTTCTTTTTTCGCCATCCGATACAAGAGTAATAACATAATTATAACAGAGCACAGCTGTTTAATATCGATAGTCTGTGCGCTGGGTGTTAGTTAGAGGTTGTGCTATCGATAGTTATGAGTTATGAGTTATAATTCTATCAACGCCTATTATATCGATATATGCTCCTCTTGCGATATATCGATGCAACAGCTGTCTAGAGACTTTTGTATGCATGTGTGCGAGCTAGCAGTAACACATATGTGATATATATCCATCCAATCCCAAGATCATAATTGTGTGCGTGCATGTGTGTGCTTCTGTGGACATAGCACAGCAATGTTCGCCGCTGCTTCCCTTCGATTTGAAGGGTATTGGGGCATATTTATTATGTTTGCATCACTAACTTGCAATTAACATTAAAAATCCATATTTTCATATACATATATTATTTAATGGTTTAATACATTTATGTTATTAAAGAACTATCCCCATTAAAAACATAGCATTCCGTTTATATTAATAATTAATTTAATAAATTTATTTATTTAATGTCGACCAGAGGCAGTCACAAGGGAAATTTAAATAATTATAAGGAAATTAAAAGCAATATTGTAAAATTAATAAGAAGAAAAGACCACGGATGCCAACTCGCTTTGTTCCCAAACGGTATTCAGCGGCAAATTCCGCCCAAAAGACCCAATCAGCCCTAGCGCTGGACTGTGTTGTTTTTTTGCTACCTAGCATTGCGCTTCAGGTAACGAAATATAGTTTCACCATCCGTCTTATTGCATTTTGCGCTGACTGTACCTTTTTTTGTTTTTCGAATTGATTTTATTTGCATCGCTTATAAAAATAACAGCATGAAAAAATAATATCTTTTGTACATTTTTTGGTCGTCCTGAAAAGGACGTTTGGTTTTGAGATTTTACATATGTACACGATCAGTTTTAAGTAAACTGGTTGCTTATGCCTTCTTTTCTGTCTTCTTGGGCAAAAGAACGGCCTGGATGTTGGGTAAAACACCACCTTGGGCAATGGTAACTCCCGAAAGCAGTTTATTTAACTCCTCATCGTTGCGGATGGCCAACTGCAGATGGCGAGGGATAATTCTTGTCTTCTTGTTATCGCGTGCAGCATTGCCAGCCAACTCCAAGACTTCAGCGGCCAAGTATTCCATAACGGCAGCCAAGTACACAGGAGCACCGGCACCAACACGCTCGGCATAGTTGCCCTTGCGGAGAAGACGATGAATACGACCAACAGGGAACTGAAGACCAGCGCGGTTGGAACGTGACTTTGCCTTTCCCTTAACTTTTCCACCTTTACCACGACCAGACATTTTTATTTAATTCACTTTTACACTGTTTACACACAAGAATCAAATGTTGAATGTTGCTGACAACCAAGCATGGCTAACATATTTATACTTTTTTTGGCTACCTACTTCTTCAGCTAATGGAGGACAGCTGCACAGTTATCATGGGAATTTTAACATGAAAGCGTTGCTCAAATAAAAGTATAAATATGAAGCATGTTTGTTATGCTGGACAAACATTTAAGAAGTGAATTTACGTGAATATTATTAATTATGCCGCCAAAAACCAGTGGAAAGGCAGCCAAAAAGGCTGGCAAGGCTCAGAAGAACATCACCAAGACTGATAAGAAGAAGAGACGCAAGAGGAAGGAAAGCTATGCCATCTACATTTACAAAGTGCTGAAGCAGGTCCATCCTGACACTGGCGTTTCGTCCAAGGCAATGAGCATCATGAACAGCTTTGTGAACGACATTTTTGAGCGTATTGCTGCCGAGGCATCTCGTTTGGCCCAATACAACAAGCGGTCTACCATCACCAGTCGGGAAATCCAAACCGCTGTTCGTCTTTTGTTGCCCGGCGAGTTGGCTAAGCACGCCGTTAGTGAGGGAACAAAAGCAGTAACCAAGTACACTAGCTCAAAATAAATTCGAGCTTGAGGTACAACGGCAACCAAAAACCAAAGGCCCTTTTCAGGGCCACAAATCGATTTTTCAAAGAATCCAAATATTTGCAATATTTTTTGTTAATAAATTAGTATTAGCTGCTAGAAACATATTACGTGCAACTTGAATATAGACATTTTTATAAAATACATATTAGTCAGAAAGTAACCCATTAGTTTTTCTCATTTAAGGTTTCACAATATTTTATGCTTAATTACCACAACCATTTTTGGTACATATCTGATAAAATGCCAGCTAACATACAAAGTACATTTTTAAAGTAAACAAATAAATTCAAATTTCACTTTATTTTTAGTGGTATATATTGCTATGTTTATCGCTGTATAATTGTAAATCGTTGGGATTCAATTACGAATGGCTCTCAAGTTATACATGTAATTATGTTAAAAAACTTTTGATCTCAAGTATTGTTACATGGACTGGTACGATGATGTGCAGATTCTTAGGACGCTAACACGCCAGTGTAAAATGTACAGTCAGCACAAAGTTACTATATACGAAAACAGAAATTGCCTTGGCCAATGTACCGTCAAAACTACATTGTAAAATGTAGTTAATTATTATAAATTGTAAAATGTACAGTCAACAGTAATTAACTAGTTTTGAAAACACAAATCTCCTTGTGGAAAACATGTAGTGGTCCTGAAAAGGACCGATTTGTTTATAGTTTATGCTTTATGGATAAGGCAGAATGCCGATACAATTTAAGCACGCTCGCCACGAATGCGTCTGGCCAGTTGGATGTCCTTGGGCATGATGGTGACACGCTTAGCATGGATAGCACACAAGTTTGTGTCTTCAAATAGGCCAACCAGGTAGGCTTCGCTAGCTTCCTGCAGAGCCATCACGGCCGAGCTCTGGAAACGTAAATCGGTCTTGAAGTCCTGAGCAATTTCGCGGACTAAACGCTGGAACGGCAACTTGCGAATAAGCAACTCTGTGCTCTTCTGGTAGCGACGAATTTCACGCAGTGCAACAGTACCGGGACGATAGCGATGAGGCTTCTTCACACCACCGGTTGCTGGAGCACTTTTGCGTGCTGCCTTAGTAGCCAACTGTTTGCGAGGAGCCTTGCCTCCCGTCGATTTACGAGCAGTCTGCTTAGTACGCGCCATTTTTCTCTTTCACAATTCTTACTTCACACTGTCACTGTTGAAAACACAATAATCGTGAGCAACGTCAAACGCTACTTATATAGAAAACTGGTGGTAGGTTAGAAAGAGACCGATACAGTCGCTAAACGCGAGGGTAGCATGTGGCATGTATTATGAGCGAGATGGAAATATATGTGTACTCGCTCGTGTTTTCGGGCTTTTTTGTATAAATAGAAGCGCTTGTCGCAGAGCAGGCATTAGTGTCTTTCTGACAGTTGTGCAGTTTATAGCAAAATATAATAAGTGAAAATGACTGGTCGTGGTAAAGGTGGCAAAGGTTTGGGTAAAGGCGGTGCTAAGCGTCATCGCAAAGTGTTGCGTGATAACATCCAGGGCATCACGAAGCCAGCTATCCGCCGTTTAGCTCGTCGTGGTGGCGTGAAACGTATCTCTGGTCTCATATATGAAGAAACTCGTGGTGTTCTTAAGGTGTTTTTGGAAAATGTTATCCGTGATGCTGTCACATACACCGAGCATGCCAAGAGGAAGACAGTCACTGCCATGGATGTTGTCTACGCGCTGAAGAGACAAGGCCGCACCCTGTACGGTTTTGGCGGCTAAAAATACATGTACATTTACATTTTGTGTACAAATACAGAATTTATAACTATACCAATCGGTCCTTTTCAGGACCACCAAACACTGCTTAAAAGAGATAAAAAGCATTCGATTCAAACAACAACAAATTTTGTCTTTATCGTATTTGTTATTATATATAAATTAGATATTACATTTAAAAAAAAGGAAATATCACGGATGCCAATTCGCTTTGTTCCCAAACTGTTCCGCATATATGTAAGTAATAACCGGGTCCGGCGCTGCTTAATTTCAGTGATTGGACGAGAAATGTATTCAGCGGCAAATTCCGCTCATTAGACCCAATCAGCCCTAGCGCTGAAATGTTGTTGTTGTTTTGCTACCTAGCATTGCGCTTCAGGTAACGAAATATAGTTTCACCATCCGTCTTATTGCATTTTGCGCTGACTGTACCTTTTTTTGTTTTTCGAATTGATTTTATTTGCTTGCATCGCTTAGAAAAATAACGGCATGAAAAATTAATATCTTTTGTACATTTTTTGGTCGTCCTGAAAAGGACGTTTGGTTTTGAGATTTTACATATGTACACGATCAGTTTTAAGTAAACTGGTTGCTTATGCCTTCTTTTCTGTCTTCTTGGGCAAAAGAACGGCCTGGATGTTGGGTAAAACACCACCTTGGGCAATGGTAACTCCCGAAAGCAGTTTATTTAACTCCTCATCGTTGCGGATGGCCAACTGCAGATGGCGAGGGATAATTCTTGTCTTCTTGTTATCGCGTGCAGCATTGCCAGCCAACTCCAAGACTTCAGCGGCCAAGTATTCCATAACGGCAGCCAAGTACACAGGAGCACCGGCACCAACACGCTCGGCATAGTTGCCCTTGCGGAGAAGACGATGAATACGACCAACAGGGAACTGAAGGCCTGCGCGGTTGGAACGCGACTTTGCCTTTCCCTTAACTTTTCCACCTTTACCACGACCAGACATTTTTATTTAATTCACTTTTACACTGTTGACACACAAGTATAGATTTTTGGATATTGCCTGTTATATTTATACTTTTTGGCTGCCTACTTTTTCAGGTAAGGGAGGGTCAGCTCTCTACTTTTTAACATGAAAGCGTTGCTCAATAAAAAAATATAAATGGAATCATTTTTGGTGTGCTAACTATTGTGTGTGTACTCGTGAAGTGAATTCAAGTGAATATTATTAATTATGCCGCCGAAAACTAGTGGAAAGGCAGCCAAAAAGGCTGGCAAGGCTCAAAAGAACATCACCAAGACTGACAAGAAGAAGAAGCGCAAGAGGAAGGAAAGCTATGCCATCTACATTTACAAAGTGCTGAAGCAGGTCCATCCTGACACTGGCGTTTCGTCCAAGGCAATGAGCATCATGAATAGCTTTGTGAACGACATTTTTGAGCGTATTGCTGCCGAGGCATCTCGTTTGGCCCACTACAACAAGCGGTCTACCATCACCAGTCGGGAAATCCAAACCGCTGTTCGTCTTTTGTTGCCCGGCGAGTTGGCTAAGCACGCCGTTAGTGAGGGAACAAAAGCAGTAACCAAGTACACTAGCTCTAAATAAATTCTTGCTTGATGTACGAACAGAAACTATAAGCAAAAGGTCCTTTTCAGGGCCAGAAATCGATTTTTCAAAGAATCCAAATATTTACAATGATAACTAAGTTAAAAAAAGCAAAGAAGATTTAATATTCTAAAATGCAAAGTTGAATTAAATAATTATTAAAAAATTAAAAGCCACATACAAAATGGCCTCAATCTTGAAGATCGGTTCAATTTGGTCAAAGTTATGGGTGTTTGAAGTCTTCTTCCTTTGTCCACAAACTATGGTACATTGAATCGTTAATAACTTCTTTGTTTTTTGTCTGATCGTAATAAAATTTGTAGGACACAAATATCGCATATAAATGTGCAACTATGTAAAATCCGAAGGTCATACCTCTAAAATTACGTATTTTTCGATTTCTGTGAGATCGGGGAGGGGTATCCAAAAAGTGAAATGTATTTAACCTCTTTATGCTATAGGAGAATATATGTACCAAATTTGGTGACTCTACCTCTTATAACTTTTAAGCTATACCTTAAAACACTGTTCTCGAATCGTAATTTACCGATAATTTTTGAAAGGATTGAGATATCGAGAAAAAAATTGATAAGTTTGTGTCGAGCCGGGAGTACAATAACTTAAACTTAAATATAAATTCGCTAGCTTTAATGACTTTCAAGTTATGCCCGAAAAACACTTGGCTAAAATTTAAATTTATCGATAACTTTTGAACGGGACGAGATATCGAACTTATATTTCAAATATGAAGTCTCTAGCTTTTGTAGTCTCTGAGAAACACGCGTTCTTACAGACGGACATGGCTATATCGACTCGGCTTTTGATACTGATCAAGAATATATATACTTTATGGGGTCGGAGATGCTTTCTTATGCCTGTTATATACTTTTGCACAAAACCATAATACCCCTTTTTTCCATTTTTAATGGGATCAGGGTATAAAAATGTAGATCAGTTCACTAGGAAATTAATAAATAAATATCGCTTGAAAATATGTCTCTCTTTAAAAATACATATAATTGTAGCCCTGAAAAGGGCTTTTAATAAATTTCAGCAAATTTCATATCTCAGAAACTCCCGCATACTCAAAAGAGCGAGTAAGCATTTTAAATTATTTCTTCGCAGATGGGGTTTTTGCCTTCGGCTTCTTGGCAGCACCTTTTTTCGGGGTGGCTGCCGACACTGCCTTTTTAGGTTTAGCACTTGCGGTCTTAGGCTTTGGTGTCTTTGGCTTTACTGCGCTTGCCTTGGCCTTAGCTGTGGTGGCTTTAGCCTTCACGGTCCCCGTTTTCTTTGCATCCTTAACCTTTGCCTTCTCTGCCTTCTTTTTTTCAACGCTCTTCTTAGTTGCTACCGCCTTTGATGGCTTCTTGTCAGTGGCACCAGCTGATTTCTTTTTGGGGGACGCAGTTTTTTTCTTAGATGCTGCTGCAGCCACCTTAGTTTTCTTCTCGACAGCGATTGCCTTTGGCTTGGGATCTTTCTTAGTGGATGCAGATAGTTTAAACGAACCAGTCGCGCCCTTTCCCTTAGTTTGGATCAGCTTTCCATTTGCTACTGCAGTCTTCAAGTACTTCTTAATGAACGGAGCTAGTTTCTGGGCATCGCACTTGTATGTGGCACTGATATATTTCTTGATTGCGAGAAGCGATGAGCCACCACGCTCCTTTAAGCTTTTTATCGACGCATCTACCATTTGCTGAGTTGGCGGATGTGATGGTGGAGATGTTGCCTTTTTTGCCTTCAATGCTGGAGCTGCCTTTTTAGCGGCCACCTTCTTCTCGGCTGCGGCTGGTGTGGCGGCAACCACAGGAGACGCGGACGTTGCAACTGCTGAATCAGACATGATACGGATTTATGTTTACTTCACTTTCACAACTTTTATACACTTTTATAATCAGAAATTGAAACAACTAGCATACTTGTTTGGTCCCTCGATTGAGTGAGAATCGAGGAGGAGGGCTGTACGAGAATGTTTGCCGCATTGAACGTTTGTTGCGCGAAAGTTTGCCATCATCTCATTGCTAATTTATCATTTAAAATAGTTTCTAATTGAAAATCAAATAAAATATAAATGGCAATAGTTTCTTAAATACTTGAACAAATAAATGAAATCTATTAGATTATTTTATTGTGAATAACCGACTTTTTACAACCACCTAAAGTTTAACTTTGTACCATCACGAACCAATTGTTAGTGAAAAATATTGTTTTTTAATATAAATATAACAAAACAAGCAGAATTTCAATGTTAATTATAATATTTGAACAATTCTTTATTGAATTACAACTTTTTATAGGCATATAACTAATGAAATCGATTTTTAAAGACGTTTCAAGCTTGGCCATTAGCTGATACAAATAGGCGCACTTGGAGTACAAGCAACAGCAGAATAATGGCTCGGAAAAATATAAATTCGTGTTAAATATAAAATATTTGTTTAGAATATATTTATATAACAATTCAATATCATTTATTTATGTTTGATAATTATTTCACACTAAACTATAGTTTAGTTTAGCTTATAAGCTTAATACAGTTTGAATGTGCCGCACGCCATGACCAAACCATTGCTAGCCAGCTAAACAACATATTAAACGTGCACCTTTTTTTATTTTTTTTAACCAATTTTTATTAGTCTCATGTTTGATTAGGTACTACAGTTAAAATACCTATTTAATAGTGCAGTCTTAGGTGACAAAGTCAAGCTTACTTACATTATAATTACTATTGATATTGCCTTGCGAATAATGCTTATCCAGGCGTGAAATCTTATTCTTAATGATAATTTAGGTTATAAGTCTTTTAGTTTTAATTATTGCTTATTACATGTTTAGTGTTTGCATAAATTTAGGAAAGCCTCGTACCGAGTTAAAACCTGGATTTAGTCATATTTATTTTGGTTTAGTTGTTTTTGTAATTTTACTATTACTATTAAAATTACAAAAGTTGAAAATTAAGGAGTATGAGCCAAATAGTTAAATTGAGCGTTTTGTATATTGTCTTTATATTGACAATATAACAACCCCATCATTTGGGTCGATTGACTGATTTTTCCGGTGGTAGAATATTAGATTATTGCGTGAGTCGTATATTATGTGCTTTTCCTTAAGATGACTTAGATGGTTTAGGGTGAGGAGATCTACTGGATATCCTACTGGAATTCGTATCTGCTCTACACTCTTTGATACTTCTCGGTTTAAGCTATGCTGATTAAGATCGATTAACTTTGCAATTATTTTAAAAATAAGAGTTTGTTGTTTGAAATCTTATAACGTTGTTCTTTACCCTTGAAGGCTTTCGGGGTCTGCTTTTTTGATGACCTGTTGCATTATTGCAATGCAAGTAAATATGTCCTTTCCAAAGGCTTGGACACTATCATTGTTAATATTTTCAATCGTCACCGACGGTTGCTGAGGTTTAGGGGCTAGTTTTTGTATCATATGTTCCCGTAATGCAGGGTTACTGATAGTAAGGTTTGCCACTTGTTGTGGTTTCTGAATATTGAGAGGTTTAGGCTGTGCTGATTTTTTAAAAAGTGCAGCGAATGGAACATTTTTTTTGTATTTTATTTTGAACCACTGTTGAGGCTTTGTGGACCTTTTTAACATTGCTTTGTGCCACTGTATTCCGTTTATTTTCTAGTTTTTCTGTTAGGCTAATCCTTACAGGACATATTTTGGCATTTGCCGTGTGCTGTCCCTTACAATTAACACATTGGGTTTTATTGCTATTGGGAACTGTACTGTTAGTCTCCGTCTTTTTGATGGTGCATTGCCCAGGTGCATGGTCTGCTGTGCATTTGACGCACCGGTATGCCAGTTTGCAATTGCGTGCTACGTGGCAAAACCGTTGGCAGTTATGGCACTGTGTAATTTTATTATTAGACTTAAAGCCTTCAATTTTAATTTTACAATTCAAAAGGGTATTAACGTTTAATAATGCCCTTGAATTTTCGGATTTTTCTACCTGTACGAGCCAGAAATTCTTTTTAAATGCCCTAACTGTTAATATTTTTGTTGCCGGACAGCTCTCCTGAATGGCAGCTTTAACTTCTTCCTCATTAAAAATTGCCTGAGGAAGTTTCTTGATAATTAAGGTCACTGGCTTCAGTTCTTTAGGTGTATACGTATAGTAGCTGATTTTTTTTGAGTCTAACATTAATCTAGTTTTTTGAAAATGATCTAAAGAAAATAAGTTTATGTGGGTCCTATTTTTATTAATGATATTTAGGGTAAACCGCTCATTTTCAACAATTTGGCGCAACATACCTGTTAGCTCCTTAGGGTGAGCGTTGTATGTTGCGATGATTGGTAGCTTCTGTTGCTTTCCTTTTGGCAGTACACTCGTCGATTGCGCCTGGTTCGCCTTCGCCGTGTCCTTCGTTGCAATTAGTTCGACGTCCATAGCCTCGACTGCGCTTGTTGATGCTGCCTTTGGGATTCCAGCACTTTTGCCCTTTTTCCATTTAGGCTGGCTTGGAGCTCGCAGTGCCGGAAATTCAGTGTTGACTTCTTGAATTTCTCCCTCGTCAGGTAGAGAGAGAGCGGCAAATTTGTTACTAGACATCACCGATGCTGGTATTTTTAATTTTTCCATTTGCCTCTGGACATTGCTGATATTGTTGGTTTTTGGCGTTGGGTCCTTAGCAGGCCCTGCTGCTTGTCCACGAATACGCATCAGGTCTTCCATGATGCTGTGGTATTCGTCTGATGGTATCCAGACGCCATTAGAAAACTCCGCCCCTTCTTCGTTGGCTATCTCAACATCGGAGTCGGTGTACTCGTCGTAGCTCAGCGAAGAAGTTCTGCTCCGCTTGCCGACAATTATGTCTGGTACTGGTACTGGTCCTGTTGTTGGTACTGGTACTGGTCCTGTTGCTGGTACTGGTCCTGCTACTGGTAATGGTACTGGTACTGGAACTGGTCGTGTTGCTGGTACTGGTCCTGCTACTGATACTGGTTCTGTTGATGGTACTGGTCCTGTTGCTGGTACTGGTCCTCTACTGATACTGGTCCTGTTGCTGGTACTGGTGCTGTTGCTGCTACTGGTACTGGTTCTGGTGCTGGTACTGGTCCTGTTGCTGGCACTGGTCCTGCTACTGGTCCTGTTGTTGGTACTGGTACTGGTCCTCAACTGGTCCTGCTACTGGTACTGGTCCTGCTACTGGTCCTGCTACTGGTCCTGCTACTGGTACTGGTGCTGTTGATTGTTCCTGTTGCTGTTACTGGTCCTCTACTGATACTGGTCCTGTTGCTGGTACTGGTCCTTTTGCTGGTACTGGTCCGTTTGCCGGTACTGGTCCTGCTACTGGTAATGGTACTGGTCCTGTTGCTGGTACTGTCTTTACTGTCGATATCGGCTGTTATAGGTGCTGCTGCTTCTACAGTGCTGCTGCTGCTACAAGTGCTGCTGCCGACATATCTACTGCAGATACTGGCCCTGCCGATGTACACTTCTGCCTATATTGTCTATATATTTTGTGCTAATATTGAAAATATGTCTATAGCTTACACAGGTCCTCCATCCGATATTAGATCTTTTGTGAGTACTACCTGCTGCCGATAATGCTTGTATATTCTGATACTGGTCCTGCTGCCGATATTGGCTCTTTTGTTCTTTGTCGTTGTGTTGTCATAGCTCGGATTTGCCATTTTGTTTGTGTATTTACTCAACAGGCGAGTGCATTAATATTTCCGTAATGGGTTTTGATTACAGGCGAAGTAAAATGTTGTTGTGCAAAAATGCGTTGCATTATTTTATTATTGGATCTAAAGCCTTCAATTTTTATTTTGCAATTTAATAGGGTAATAACGCTGCCATTTAATAAATGTATGCTTACGGAATGAACATGAACGCACACTTGCATATATGTATAGTACATACAGTTAATTGTTAACAGCTAACTAATTCTAACTATTCGCATTTTCTTCCTTTTTGTGCCGCTCTCTTTGTGGTCGACTCTGCTCCGTTCTCTTCTCTATGTGCTAATATTTGTAAAAATTGACAATAAAGAGGACAGCGATAAAGCTACTAATACGAGCGAAGCAAATATTAAAGAAGAAATGCAAGTACCGCTAATTCAGACCGAAGAGTACAGCTCCAACCGTGAGCACAGATAGTACAGTGAATTCTGGAAGTATTAAACAAACAAGTGCTGATTATTTACTCCATGTCTGCAGTTGGTAGCGTTGATCAGCTCGACAGACGTACAATGAATTGTTTTGAATGGTTTCTGCTGGCCAATGATACAGATACGAAATAATAACAATCATTTACCTGCGCATCATATCATATATCATTCATATCTATATATGTATGTATGATATCTGAATAGGTGAAAAGCGTCCTCATCAGAGACCACCAACAGATGAGCGAGAAGTGATGGTAGTTACTAATGTCTGGTGTCTGCAAAGTTACCTCCCGGACATGAGAATCAAGTGTCATTTTGTTGTACATATATTTCATTTATTTATCAAAACGTTATCACCCATACAAAAAATGAGCCCGACTTAAACGCAAACTGAATCCAAACAGCTAAAAATCAGTTGAAGGTAGTTATGAGATTTAGACTTGGATTTCAATATAAATATACAAATATATGTTTATGTATAATATATACTACACATGTATGTATGTTTTGTATGCCTAAAGTTTGGCTTTCGTTGCAGCTGTTGCCGCTGCAGTAAGCTGTGGCTGCTCATTCTCTGCCCGTTGCAACTGTTCCTGCTGTGGCAATAGGTTGCCCACTGCAAAGATGTTGCGGGGATCCAGATGCTGTTTGGTGGCGGTGTAAAGTGAGCTGCCAGTCTCGGTAACTGCATTGCGATACCAGTAGCTGCGTATCTTGCCCACACCATGGTGGTGAGACAGGGAGCCACCGCAGTCCAGGATCTCCTCACGTGCACTGTGCTCAATGGCCTCGAACACTTCCACCGGGTTGGGTATGTTTAAATAGCGGAATCCAAAGTAAAAGTAAATGCATGCACCCGAATCGTAGGTCTGTGTGACCCGCGCGGATATAGTGTAGTGCGTAATGTTGTGCTTGTGGCACTCCTGCAGACAAAATCAGAATATTCATTTTAAATTGTGTTTAACAAGGTGGCTCTAATTGACTAACCGAAACAACTCGTTGCTTCACACATCGACACAGCAAACTGCAACGATCCCAGGGCACAGACGTCTCAAATGATTCAGCAACAATACCTTGATGCAGTGCAAAATCCTGTAATAGTTGTGATAAATTAGGTTAGCTTAAACGATTTATCATACAGAAATAAAACGAATTTTAATTAAATAGTTAATATTTAGTGCAAACACAAATTTCAACCCGATCGAGAATTACGTTTATAGATTTAAATGTAGTAGTGATATAGAGGCTAAGCCATGAACAAAAACACACTCTTTTGAAAACCGTTTCAGCTTTGACAAAGTAAAGCCAGTACATTCATTATTTGAACCAAAAATTTTTAGTTTCTAAATTGTATTTCTCTGATCTCAACGATCGCACACAAATGTGTGAATTTACAAATTTGCATGGCCATATCGTCAGACTTACAGACAGTCATCGAATCAGCTGATGTTGATCCAGAATCTGTAAACTTTTCGCGGTCGGATATGTTGTCTAATGTTTGTTACATCATTTTGCACAATGTTATAATACCCTATACAAATACTATGCATATGCAGTTGCAAAAATTAAAAAATTTTTAAATCGAACTTCTACAACTCACCCTAATGTAGGCGATGACGAATGTAAATAAATAGCCACGCTCGCCATTCTGGCTACCTGCCGGAAATCCTTTGTAACGTGCGGCGATTTCGTAGATGAGAGCTTCCTGGCGCTGAACATCCTTCTGTTCGCCCTCGAAGAGCAGCGTGGCTGCGCAAATGTGCGCCAGATCGATGCCCTTCCAGACGGTCACATAACGCTGCTTAACCGCATCCAGACAGCTGGCCAGCCAGCTCTTCTCGGGCTTAAGCGCCTGGCCGAACATAAACTGCTCATTGTCCATGAGACGCACCGAGGCGGGCTGGCAGCGTCGCTTGGCCACCTCGCGCATAAAGAGGACGCCCTGCTCAAAGTCGGGAAAGACTAGGGAGCCATAACGCTGCACTGGCGGCACCGGACGCACCTTTAATACCACCTCGGTGATGACCCCCAGTGTGCCCTCGGAGCCGAGTATGATGTGATTAAAATCTGGGCCGCAGCTGACACGTGGCGCACTGCACTCCCGCTCCAGGGTGCCGGCAGGTGTTACCATGCGCACACGGACCACCAGATCCTCAATGTTGCCATAGACATTCTTCTTCATGCCAGAGGCTCGCGTGGCCACCCAGCCGCCCAGCGTGCTAAACTCATACGAGTCTGGCTCATGACCCACAGTCAGGCCCTGCTCGCGCAGCACGCGCTCCAGATCCTGACCCACCACGCCCGCCTCAAAGCACACGGTGAGATTCTCCCGATTGAGCCATAAGAGGCGATTCATTTGCGAAGTGTCCAGCACACAAATCATGCGGAGCTCCTCCTGCGGACAGGTGATGGCACCTGAAACGCTCGTTCCGCCTCCATAGGGCAACAGCATGACATTGTGCTTGTGGGCTAGCCTCACCAGCTGCACCACCTCGTCGTGGCAGCGCGGCCACACCACCACATCCGGTATGCGTCGGAACTTGTTGTGCCACAGGCAATAAATGTCGTTCAGCGTCTGGCCGTGACAGCGCACCAGGCGATCGATTCCCTCCTGCGAGTGTTCCACTTTGGTGCAGCCACGCAGCTCGTTGAGAAAGGGCGCATTCTGCACAGGCTTTGGGTACGTTGAGGGTAACTGTGGATACGCCTTTTCGGGATCGACGCATAGGTCAAATTTACTTTTCACCCATTTCGTGAAATTCGGTAATTCACTACCGCCCAGCTGGTATCTAAAATGGAGCATTTAAATATAGATGAGTAAACGGTATAAGCATGTACATATGTATATATAATAGCCGATTTCGATGCGGTAGGAATCTGTACCAAATCAAATACAACTTTATTTTAAAAAAAGTGAATTTTATAGTAATCGTAAATTGATTAATTAATAAAAAAAAATTAACTTGATCTACGTATGGTATAAGAGATCAACATATTCAAAATTTGGTGTCTCAACTTCTTACAGTCTCGGAGATCGGCATGCTTATACAGCTGGAGGGAAATGGATAGATCGATTCGGCAAATGTACTTTTTGGCACGGAGATTAAATCTTCTGCCTCTTACATACATTTCCACACCTTCCTTATACCCTTTTTTGGTGTGGATAAAGTCTATAATTGTAGAATTTTGTAAGAATTGTTGTAACAGTTCTTAACTGCACGACGAATAATAACCACCACTCATAACCGGATTACTACGGACCTATTTGTTCTATGCTTGGCCCCCATAGGAGAGGGCCGTCCGGGCTAACATAACTCAACCTATGCAGCACGAGATTAGATCATAATGAAGTTTTCGGCACCCAAGACGCATAAATAATAATATGAATCAAAAACTTTTTGCATAGTTGTCTTCAACTCAGAAGATCAAATCGATTCGTACGTGAACAATACAGTTAAACTACAGGATACGACTAGCTCTAACTTCCTTACAGCCGGTACATCAGAGTAAAGAGACTCAAAGATGAGGGACTGAATTAAATAGGTATATGACTCAACTCATACTTATAGTGTACAGATATCGTCGCCAAGAGGCAATGTACTCACTTGTCGCCTTTGAAACAGATAATGCCCTCCTGTCCATAGAACTGAGAATCGTTGTAGCCCCATCCATACCACCTGAGCACCTCCTGTCTATAGTATAACAATAACATATGCACTTAATATATCAATTATATTTCAATATTTTATTTCACTTACCGCTTCTTGGGTATGACGCTATCCACATGCCGCGAAAGACGCGTGTCTATTGCCAGAGAGGTGCCCTCTGGCGGCAGCTCCGGGATTTGTGTAGTCACTGTATTGCGCGTTGTTAACATCTCGTCGAAAATTCTAATTGTGCGCTTAAATTGTTAAGGGAAAATATTTTATCTAGCCGGCCCGTTTAGCTCGATGTTGAAATGTACATACATGAGTACAAAAATCGATAATTTGTTTTGTTTGGTTTTGCTTGCTTTTGGGATTTGCTGTCGTCAGATAAAAACACTTGGCCTGCTATGTAAACGGAAACAGACTGAAGTTCAGCTCGTTGAATTGGTTAAATTGTGTGCTCTTAGTTAATAATACTTGTTTGCTATTACATAGTATTTTCCGCTAATAACTAAATTTAATTATAAAATTCCACTAAACACTGTGGCAGCAGCTGCACGCGCTTTTCTTTTGCTGTCTCTACCACGACTGCCGGGCATAATGAGAGCGGCCGAAAAGGCAATGATAGCAATGAGAGCGAACCAGCCCCCATGCCACGAACTTATTTTTGGGGATGAGGCAGAGCGAAACGGTTGCAGCTGAGATACGAAATCGAAAATCCAAGACACTGAGCAATCAATTATTATCTATGGCACGCATCCTTCGCTCGATGTTTTCTACTATAAAATCGGAAAAGCCAAAGGCAAGAATACATAAAAGAAACCAAATGCCTGTCCAAATGATATGCCCTGAAAAGATTAGGGGAAGAAACTTGGTAAAGTATAATACTTAAATAACTTGTAGATGAAAGTAAACCCAATCATACAGTCGTTTGGCTAAGATATTTTTAAAAACAAAACAAGTATTTGTCTTTCGTTTGACTATTTACAAACACACGTTGTAAATTGCTTGTTTTATGCAATGGCTGTGCCTCAGTTTCTTTCATGAGCCCCATCCTACAGTAAATTTAATCTCATATATTGTTTGTTTATTGTCCGATCGTAGTGAATTTTGTAGGACATAAAGATGGCGTTTAAATGTGTGAATATGCCAAATCGGACATACCTCCAATAGAGCGGATAGGATTGGCGGATCGTGGAGAGGTATAACAATATTCTTTACTATTCCTACGCGAGAATATACATACCGAATTTGGTGCCTCTAGCTCTTATAACTTTCAAGTTTTGATAACTTTTGATAAAATTATATAACTTGTACCGACCCGCCAATACGAAAACATAGATTCTAAAATTTACATATGTTTAAGCACTGAAAACAATTATTTTTGAGCTCATAATAAAATAGTCTTAGCAGACATTACCGTTTCGCTCTTTGTGAAAGCTCTCCTTAAGAACTCTCTCGTTCTCTCTCTGAGTTGATGGTGCTTTTGTTTACAAGGGGGTGGTTACTTCATACATATACACGACTGGTCATCAAGGGGGTAGCAGTAGCTATTACACGGTGGGTGTAAATTACGCTCTTTATGTATTATGTACATTTATGTACATATGTATGTACTCTAGACATGAGGGAGTTATGATTTATGCATACTGCGACAGGTGGTTTTAATTATTGATCAATGGGGGTATAACTGTTTAATTACAAATTGAAAATTACCAATACGTAGTAGGCAACATCTAAATTATTTATAAGAGAAATATAGCAGGTGCTTGTTAATTTTAAATTTATATTGACACACCTATTACTTTTGTTTTTGTGTGAGAAAATGGTAAAAATAATTTTGTATACGTTTTGGAAATTGCGTAACTATACCACACACATATAAAGACAAGTTATCAAAACTTTCATTGGCTAAAGGATAGTAATATAATAGTAATAGTTAAATATGCAACTATAAATTGAATTACCCCTTTCTTAAAAACTTGTATGAATTATGGCTTATGTTGAACGATTTTAAAAATGATCATCTTTTTTTTTAAAATATTATAGTAAAGAACATTAACTTTAATCATTAATTAAATCAACTCTCATAGCCCACGATAACCGATTTTTACATTCCCAACTGCAGTGCGCGACATTAAAAACAAGACTGAGCCTCAAAAGCCAATTGCATTTTACGTTAGCGTCGTCTCAGTTAATTGTTAGTAAATTTTTGTCTCTTGCAAAAGCCAACAACAGTTACAACAGCAACAAGCTATGTTTATTATGCGCTTATTTACACATCGCTATACAATTTTACTATTGTTTGAAGTGTAAATTCGTCAAGAGCCCGCACGAAACGAAAAGTGGACGCTATTTGTTTAATTTTCGCACTACGCGCGCTTAAAGCGTCGTCCATTTGGTGAGGAGGGTCAAAGTCTTCAAGCGTTGTTGTTTTGATTTCTTTTTTTTTTAGTTTTTTTAATTGTCGGCTTGCTCGGAAAGTTGCCTTGATGTCTATGCGATGGAGCTTGAAACGCTAGATTTTCAATTCCTGCATTATTGATAATTTTGTTGACACTTGTGACTTAACATATTTGCACAACGTTACGCTGCCAGGAAGTTAAAAACAAATATTAAATAGCAAATACTTTTATATTAGCTACAACAGCCACTGCATAATATTTCTTCTTGGTATTTTCTCAACATTTAAATATCAACAGTTGCACGCTGGCGACATCTAGTGGCAAATAATCGAACTGCGCAGTAACCAAACATCGTCTACCAACACCGCTGTCTTCGAGCTTATGTGAGTTGTTAAAAATAAAAAAGATAAATTGTTACGGGCGGCATATAAATGTAGATATTACAAACATTTTCTAGATGTTATATAGTTATAAAAATAATAATAATAAGTTGAAATCTTTACAACTTGTTCAGAGAAATTTCGTTAAAACACTTGCTGCGGCGCCTTTTTCAAAATCAACTGCCATTATGAGCTTGGGCAATAAAAAGGAACTCGAGAAGACATTTTTGCTATTAAATATTATTACTATTAACAGATATATATACATATATCGATATTTCGATTTATCAATATATTTTCAGATGATGGCCAGCACTGGTCAAGCATTCTAAACTACAAAAAAAAAAACAAATGATTTGTTTGGCGAAAGTATTCTGGAAACAATTAAGTTGTTACAACCGCTGCCTGCGCATAAGAGTGAACATTTTAACAGACTGACGTCACAATTGCTTGAGGATTTGGTTCAGCCGGATGGTAAGAGAACAAGTACTGAACGCTCGCGATCTTTGCGGGATCAGGGAAACCGCATATACAAAGCCAAATCATGCAAACACGGCAACGAACTGGAACAGGCGGAATGTTTGCTTAGCGCCTGTCGCCTCTATACTCAAG
Organism: Drosophila maculinotata; assembly: GCA_035045305.1. NCBI lineage: Eukaryota > Metazoa > Arthropoda > Insecta > Diptera > Drosophilidae > Drosophila > Drosophila maculinotata. The sequence continues at coordinate 15,047,575 of JAWNPD010000387.1, forward strand.
CAATTCTGGAGGCGGAAAATGCCTCTGAGGAACTGTGTTTGCGATATGCAAATCGTGGCATACAAAAACCTACAGCACAAACTCATAATTCGGCATGCCCATTGCGCCTGGTAAAAGTCTCCCCTTATGCTTTTTTCGTAAAAATATTTGAAAAAACTAAACTTTCAATAATGCATAAACTTGAAATGTAGAATTGATATATAGGACAAACCATGAATGGCCTCAAGCTTGACAATCGGTTCAGTTTTGACCAAGCTATGGGAGTTTGAAGTCTAGGAAAGGCATTTTCAAGTCAATTTTTTTTGTCATTTTGGCATGATTTTTGACAGAAAAATGAAACACCTCAGAATCACTTTTCCTAAAGTTTTTTATACTAATTTTGACACCCACAATCGATTAAAAAAAGAATTTCCCGAATCTATTTTTTGAAAAATAATTTTTTGTAAGGGTCCCCCCTTATGCTTTTTTCGTAAAAATATTTGAAAAAATTTAACTTTCAATAATGCATAAACTTGAAATGTAGAATTGAAATATAGGACAAACCATGAACAAAATGGCCTCAAGCTTGACAATCGGCTCAGTTTTGACCAAGTTATGGGAGTTCGAAGTCTAGGAAGGGCATTTGTATGGAGTTAAATAACCAATTAGGGCGTTTACAAGTCAATTTTTTTTGTCATTTTGGCATGATTTTTGACAGAAAAATGAAACACCTCAGAATCACTTTTCCTAAAGTTTTTTATACTAATTTTGACACCCACAATCGATTAAAAAAAGAATTTCCCGAATCTATTTTTTGAAAAATAATTTTTTGTAAGGGTCCCCCCTTATGCTTTTTTCGTAAAAATATTTGAAAAAACTAAACTTTCTATAGTGCATAAACTTGAAATGTAGAATTGATATATAGGACAAACCATGAACAAAATGGCCTCAAGCTTGACAATCGGTTCAGTTTTGACCAAGTTATGGGAGTTTGAAGTCTAGGAAAGGCATTTTCAAGTCAATTTTTTTTGTCATTTTGGCATGATTTTTGACAGAAAAATGAAACACCTCAGAATCACTTTTCCTAAAGTTTTTCATACTAATTTTGACACCCACAATCGATTAAAAAAAGAATTTCAAGAATCTATTTTTTGAAAAATCATTTTTTGTAAGGGTCCCCCCTTATGCTTTTTCGTAAAAATATTTGAAAAAATTTAACTTTCAATAATGCATAAACTTGAAATGTAGAATTGAAATATAGGACAAACCATGAACAAAATGGCATCAAGCTTGACAATCGGCTCAGTTTTGACCAAGTTATGGGAGTTTGAAGTCTAGGAAAGGCATTTTCAAGTCAATTTTTTTTGTCATTTTGGCATGATTTTTGACAGAAAAATGAAACACTTCAGAATCACTTTTCCTAAAGTTTTTTATACTAATATTGACACCCACAATCGATTAAAAAAAGAATTTCCCGAATCTATTTTTTGAAAAATCATTTTTTGTAAGGGTCCCCCCTTATGCTTTTTTCGTAAAAATATTTAAAAAAATTAAACTTTCAATAATGCATAAACTTGAAATGTAGAATTGATATATAGGACAAACCATGAACAAAATGGCCTCAAGCTTGACAATCGGTTCAGTTTTGACCAAGTTATAGGAGTTTGAAGTCTAGGAAAGGCATTTTCAAGTCAATTTTTTTTGTCATTTTGGCATGATTTTTTACAGAAAAATGAAACACTTCAGAATCACTTTTCCTAAAGTTTTTTATACTAATTTTGACACCCACAATCGATTAAAAAAAGAATTTCAAGAATCTATTTTTTGAAAAATCATTTTTTGTAAGGGTCCCCCCTTATGCTTTTTTCGTAAAAATATTTGAAAAAATTTAACTTTCAATAATGCATTAACTTGAAATGTAGAATTGATATATAGGACAAACCATGAACAAAATGGCCTCAAGCTTGACAATCGGCTCAGTTTTGACCAAGTTATGGGAGTTCGAAGTCTAGGAAGGGCATTTGTATGGAGTTAAATAACCAATTAGGGCGTTTACAAGTCAATTTTTTTTGTCATTTTGGCATGATTTTTGACAGAAAAATGAAACACTTTAGAATCACTTTTCCTAAAGTTTTTTATACTAATTTTGACACCCACAATCGATTAAAAAAAAGAATTTCAAGAATCTATTTTTTGAAAAATCATTTTTTGTAAGGGTCCCCCCTTATGCTTTTTACGTAAAAATATTTGAAAAAATTTAACTTTCAATAATGCATAAACTTGAAATGTAGAATTGATATATAGGACAAACCATGAACAAAATGGCCTCAAGCTTGACAATCGGTTCAGTTTTGACCAAGTTATATGAGTTTGAAGTCTAGGAAAGGCATTTTCAAGTCAATTTTTTTTTTCTCATTTTGGCATGATTTTTGACAGAAAAATGAAACACCTCAGAATCACTTTTCCTAAAGTTTTTTATACTAATTTTGACACCCACAATCGATTAAAAAAATAATTTCCAGAATCTATTTTTTGAAAAATCATTTTTTGTAAGGGTCCCCCCTTATGCATTTTTCGTAAAAATATTTGAAAAAATTTAACTTTCAATAATGCATAAACTTGAAATGTAGAATTGAAATATAGGACAAACCATGAACAAAATGGCCTCAAGCTTGACAATCGGTTCAGTTTTGACCAAGTTATAGGAGTTTGAAGTCTAGGAAAGGCATTTTCAAGTCAATTTTTTTTGTCATTTTGGCATGATTTTTGACAGAAAAATGAAACACCTCAGAATCACTTTTCCTAAAGTTTTTTATACTAATATTGACACCCACAATCGATTAAAAAAAGAATTTCAAGAATCTATTTTTTGAAAAATCATTTTTTGTAAGGGTCCCCCCTTATGCTTTTTTCGTAAAAATATTTGAAAAAATGTAACTTTCAATAATGCATAAACTTGAAATGTAGAATTGATATATAGGACAACCTATGAACAAAATGGCCTCAAGCTTGACAATCGGTTTAGTTTTGACCAAGTTATGGGGGTTTGAAGTCTAGGAAGGGCATTTGTATGGTGTTCAATAACCAATTAGGGCGTTTACAAGCTAATTTTTTTGTCATTTTGGCATGATTTTTGAGTTGGAAAAGTTAATAACATAGGTTATCCTATTGTCAAGATATATGCAATAGAAATGGGGTTCGCACAGGACACAAAACAGAAGTGGCTTTCGCGGCAATCTATGAAGTCTACATGGCGACCGTGGCATGGGTCCTGGAAGACATAGGACACTGACCAGCAGCACCTTAATTTTATTATAAAAACATATATTTTCTCTTTAAATTTAAAAAAAAATGTATACATCTAAATGGTTTAATACAGATAAACGTATTTGAAACTGACGCGTTTTCAAAATCTTTTTATCTGGAGCTTTGCAAATTTATTTAAAGACAATCGGACGAAATTTAAGCTTTCACCGATACAAACTTGAATCCCCCACCCCTTTTGCACAAACGTTATAATAAATAAAATACACTCTGTTTATGAGAACAATGGAAATGGAAAATCAACTGCCATTATGAGCTTGGGCGAAAAAAAAGAAAACAAACAAGACATTTTTCTCTCATACGTCTTTTGGTCGGCCCTATTAATTTAAAAATCGCGGTATTTTGAATTATGACAATATATTTGTAAATGGGCGATATATACAAATATCGATATTTCGATTAATAAAAATATTTTTAATTTGTGATGGCCAACACTGGTCGAACTATTTTAAAGCCGGCTAACATTCTAAACTACAAAAAACCAAAAAAATGATTCGTTTGGCAAAAGTATTCTCCGAGCAAGGTGAATTAATTGCTTATGATGGCGCATATCAAAACGAACTGGAAACAATTAAGTTGTTACATACGCTACCTGCGCATAAGCGTGAACATTTTAACAGACTGACATCACAATTGCTTGAGGATTTGGATCAAGCGGATGGTAAGAGAAGATGTGCTGAACGCTCGAGATCTTTGAGGGATCAGGGAAACCGCATATACAAAGCCAAATCAGGCAAATACGGCAACGAACTGGAACAGGCGGAATGTTTGCTTAGCGCGTGTCGCCTCTATACTCAGGCAATTCTGGAGGCGGAAAATGCGTTTGAGGAACTGTGTTTGGGATATGCAAATCGTGGCATAGCGCTGCAGGACTACGGCTACTACGAGGAGGCCTACGATGACTGTGCCTATGCACTGGAGTTTGGATACCCCAAAAAACTACAGCACAAGCTCATAATACGGCAGGCCCATTGCTCCTGGAAGCTGCACGATGCCAAAAAGCTGGGCGAGCACATTGCTCACTTGGAGAAGATGCAGCTTAATGCCGGTTATCAACAGCAATTGGAGCAGCTGCAGCAGGAACTCAAAGAAATGCAAAGTTCTCCACAAAGAGAGCAGCCACTGGAGTTGCACAAAGTGGATAGAAACACTCACAAAATGTAAGCAAACAGTCAGAAACTAGAATTACATTTTTATAACCTGAACACACTGAACAACTAACAACTATATCCCTTCCTGCAGATTGACTGACTCGGGCAGCAAAGGGCGCCACATGATTGCTTCAGAGCGCCTACTTGAAGGCGACCTAATTTTCACGGAGATGGCCAACTGTTTTGTGCCCATTGAGCAACGGCTTATCTGCCAGCAATGCGCCGCCAGCCTCTTATGTGCACCCATTCCCTGTCCGCAATGCCATCAGCGTGTGGTTTACTGCTCGCGTCGCTGTCGTGAATTGCATAGGCGCATCCACAGCTACGAGTGTGATGGCTATCGGAGGGATTTACTGAGCAAGCTAGGCGTTACACATCTGGCCATGCGACTGCTGCTCACATATTTGCCGAAATGGCTGCCGCAGCTCCGCAACAAGTCAAATGCACGGGAGATGTGGCAAACACTGATAGAAATGGCTGCTACAAAAGGAAATTTGATATCTGCTCCTCAGTCTCTGCAAAGTTTTTGCATGTTAACGCATCTGGACAAGCTCTCCCCAGCGGAGCTCGTTTATCACACACTCTGCGCAAACTTGTTACAAGTTTATCTGTATAAATGCACGAATTTCTATGAGCAGCTTCTGGGCTGCACTGTTGCTTCCATTGAGGATTGGCATTTGATGATTGCTGCCGTAATCCTGCGCAGCGCTGGCCAGCTGCTCGTCAATGCTCATGTGGGCGATGCCATTGTACTCTGCCCGCTGCCCAACAATGAGTTTCCGCTGCTGCAGCCGGCGCTTTGGCAGGGACCTCGACGTTTAAGACGGGGCTGCCTGCATAAGTTTGCCCACTCGGCGCTGCTGACAGTCATTAATTTGCCGTATCTCAGTCTGTGCAATCATGCCTGCGAGCCATCCATACTCACCAAGTTTGATGGCTGTGAGGTGAGCAACTTCGCAGCCCGGCGGATCGAGGCAGACGAGGAGATTTTCAATTGCTATACACTGGACTTCAGGAACTCCATGTGTGCGCAGCGCAGGGAGCAACTGGAGGGCACTTACAAATTTAGTTGTTGCTGCGAGAAGTGTTTACGTGCACAGCCGAATCAGGATTATGTGCGTCACAGTTGGCTTTTACAGTGGTCGCTCGCAAATTGGAATTTTCTGAAATTTGTTTTAGAATTTGTTCACGAAGTTTATATCTTCTCGAAAATTAGCCGATGTAATATACAAATCTCCTTTGTCTGTTTTTGTGAAACCTAGTCTTTCAGCTTTAAAGCTATACTTATGAAACTTCGGCTATATTTGTCTGTTAGCTGAAGCCAGAAACTATGTCATAAGTACAATCTGTATAATGATCCTAACATTTTTGCCAATAAGTATCAACATCGGACTACTATAACATATAGCTCTCATAGGAAAGGGTGCTATAATTTTGGCCAGAAGTTTGCAACGCAAATTTAAATTATTTATTTGCGATTTATAATAGAAGTGTTCCGATATTCGACCGACCACATTATAACTTATTCGTTGACAATCATCTCCTTTCTAAACCTTAGTTCACGTTTCATCGCTATCGCTGCGAGAGAGCGCAATGTGGACAGAGTTTTGTACCTAAGCCGCTGCCCAACCAAAACGGCCTCAGCTGGTGGCTACAGCCCGAAGACAGTGGGAGCATTTGCTGCATAGTGTGTGAGTCCCCACAACTAACAGTCTGGTACGATCAGTTTCTGGAGCTCTTGGAGTGCTGTCATGAGAAGCAGGCGCGACGCGATTTGTATAAAGCGTACGGCAATCTCAATACCTGGCTGCTGGATTATCATAGCTTGAAGTTGAGTCTGGCCAAGGAGCTGATAGCGGCTTGCTTTGCAGCCAAGGAAGGTAAGTACATTTATCCTCTTAAACTTATGTATTTGATGTCGGCTAAGCAGCTCACTCCTCAGACGGTACTATATTGGATGACGTGGATTATCAACAGCTGACGCGCATAATTGAATTCCAGCTGGCGGGCACAGCTGCGCAGTGTGGGAGGAATTCAATTGAATACATTACCAAGCTGACGCATCTTTTTGATCTGATTGCTTGGGGTAAACACAAGTGTAGTGCAGCCCAATTAGGAATAATGCGAGACGCGCTAAATTTTCTGCCCGGCGAGACGAAACAAGTTTTTGTCAATTATTACAACGATTTTATTGAGCAACTATGCAAAAACTAACGACCATTTATAAATTCGGTAAATTCAAGCTTATAACAACAACAAACACTGGCACTTTTTTTCCTAAAACTACGTTTGCTAGCAACGGGTAGCGAGAGAGCTAAAAAAAATAGCAGCGTCTCCGTCTTAAATGAAATGTGAGGCATATTCGTGGGGCATAACGCCGCGTCGGGGATAAAACGTGTGCGATGTGGAGAACTTGAGCAAATTCGTAATGTCGCTGGTGTAAATGTCAGCGAAGCGGAACAACCGCCTTGAAAAATACGTTGGATTGTGATACGTACGAAAAACGCTGCCAAACTGCTCATTGAACACGTTCTTTGTTTTGTTGCTGTAATGAATATAATTAATTTTAGTCGTTTAGATTATTTAAATTGCTTTCGCATACCGCAATTGATCACGTTCGTCCATCCACTCGCACAGGCAAACTTGAGCCGCCTCGCTCTCATCGTCCTGTGTGTCCTCAATGAGTTGCGTCAGCATTTGTAGCCAATTGGCGCTCGTTTTGAAATCCACGCGATTCAATGTCTTGATTTCATGCTGTAATTATATATTTTATATTAGATTATATAGTAATTGATTTGGTTTTTGTTCAAAATCACGCACAGCTAGCTCACTAATAATGGCGCCCGTGCGCCAGCTGTGCTTCAGCGTCACATCCGCCAGGTCACTGTAGGGATGATCGCCAAAATAGAGCACCGAGTGACCGCGCCAGCCTTTCAGCTCCTGCAGCTGCCTGACGGAGCCCTGTAGGTGGATAACAAAAGTATTAAATTTCACTAGTAGTTTGGTTCCACAGCTGTGTCAATGTGTTTACTAGCAATTTAAAACGCTTCGATTTCAGTGCTGATTTAAATAAAAATCTCATTTCTGTTAGTCATATTTTTCTAACCGGAAATTAACAAAGTTACTAATTATAATATGCTAAATTTTGAATTGTATAACTTATATTTAATTATTTCATACGGTTTGCTCAATCGCTATATTCAAAAGTGTTTAAAAACAGAATTCCTGTTTGTCTGAGTGTTCTTAATAACACTTGTCACTGTAATTGGTACCTCATAATAAATTTTGCCCTTTTCCAGCTTAAAAACGCGATCCCAGAGATGTGATCTGGTTTTCTCATCGTACAGCCGTATGGGCCGAGATTCATCAGTAAAGAATTTGGGTTTGCGTGCCTGTACAATGACCACATCGAAGAAATCTCGCCAGTTGGCGCCCACCAGATAAGACATCCCGCAATTGCTGTTTGAGATGGTATACAGTTTAGATACATATAGCAAACAGATCAAGATCATAAAGTCAAGCACTTACACAAATGAAAAGGGACTGTTTGTCACCAAGAAGAGATTTTTGCCAGCTTGCTGTAGCTTGTGAAAATAATGAACGAGTTTTGAATTGCGTTCAATGTACTTTTCCGTATTCTTCATAACGGTGGCATGCATAATGGGATGACAGGAACCCATGGCTGTTCTAGTATCATGGAATACAATCTCTGGATTGTAGTCGATGCGATTGCGCTCAAAATATTCGATAACATTGCACAGCAGGCACATTTCCGGCACCGAGAACAAATCGGCCAGTTGCACCATTTTGGAGTTTGTGTTGTGCTGTGGGGAGACAAAAGGCAACATTTTTACAGCTGTTTGTTTGGTTTGTTGACGGATTCAGCAGGAACATACCCTATGGCCGCTATTGGGACCCTCCACATAAGCAATGGGTAGCAAACGATTGTGATAGAGCTTAAGCACCTCATCCGCGCCCAACTTGGTGCGTCCGCGATAAACGGAGCCCAGCTGCAGCTGCAGAAACGAATCTAGCTTCACCAGCAGACCCTTCTCCACATCATAGTGCAACCCACGCACCGCAAAGTTCGGCTCATACTCCAGATCCAAGATGTCTTCCGGATATCTGAAGCGCTTCACCAGCATTTCACGCGCTAAATTGTACAGCAAGTCCTCCAATATGGGCTTGTAGCAGGCCAGTGTATAGTCATAATCAAAGCCATAGACCTGCACCTCGCTTAGGTCGAGCTCATTGCACGCAAAGACGGCGTCCGGATGCACATCGATCGGCAGCTTTTTGGCTATAAACAGGAATCACATAATATATTAATGATCACTACCAATAATAAGTTATTCTCTTTTTAGCTACATACTGTGCCTAATGACTTGTAAGGCTTACATTGAAACTTCTTTTTTTGTGCTTCGTAGAGCTCTTGGAATTCACTCACTGTTTTTCGGCCACTCGAATTTAGGGTTGGGGGGTTGATTAGAGCGGGAGGGGTCGGCTGCGTCGTAACGGCTGCGCCAGTATCGATATCTGTCCTGCTGCTACTTAGGTACCGTAGTGCAAAGCACTTCGTAGCGCTTGTACTCCAAGTGACCACATTTTGTTTAATTAGTGCACTAACAATTGGGCTACGCGCTGCACACATTTATCTAGTTTCTAGATTGGTTGACTTAACTAAAGTGAGCGCTGCCTGCATAAAGTACTGCTGTTATGTACACTTGCTGCGAGTAGTGTAACCGGGAAACACGAGCAGACTGCATGATGGCTTATTGGACGAATAATAGGAATCGAATTGGAGCAACGTTAGCAGCGCGCGACATTTAAGTGTTAGGCCTATGTCCACTTCAAATGGAATGCTATCAAAATGGAAAACTCCATATAAAAAAAAAGAAATGGAATATTATTGACATTTTCCCCTGGACCCTTATTTTTTGGCGTGTTTGCTTCGGTAGGAATGGATTTAACGAAATGTTAAATATACAGCTGTTAGCTGTTAGCAGACTATTATTGCTAGAGTATTAAAAATTCCATTTCATTTGAATTGGACATTGGGCTTCATGAGCAATTAATGAAATATGTATAATTGTACATAACAGCTCTACCTTACAGTCCCATATGGATTGAGATGGAATTCGTTATATGCCATTTCATTTTTATTTATTTTAATTACTCAAAATGGTTCTGTAAAAACGATCTCTGCTGTTAAGTTTTATCATATGTGCTGTTGCGCTCATAAAAAGTTATTTGAATACAACATTCACTTTATATTATCTGTGAAAGCGAAATAGCGTGCAAAGAGTTATAACAGACTCAATAATAGTCCGCTAACAGCTGTTCGTTTAACATTGTTCGTTTGCATTCCTACCGAAGTAACCGCGCCAAATGTTAAGGGCCCCGTTTAAAATCATGCAATGCTGTTAGCACATGCTCAGCGTTTTCCAACACTTGTACTCGTGATTCGCTCTATATCGATAGCAGCGATGCGACGATATGCGCATCTCTAACTGTGAAACAGACACGAACCAAAAATAAAGCGATCGAACAGTGATTAAATTAATCAAAATTAAGCCTAAAAACAATCAATTTTTTTAAATTATTGACAAATTTGGGCAGTGTACACGCAGTCTCAGTGCTTTTTCCAGCGAAAAATCTCGGGACAAAACGTGTGAAAGAAATTTCTTTGTGCTTTGGCTATTCATTTGTGTGTGTGTGTGTGTGTGTTGCTGTCTGTGTGTCTACGTGCGATTTCATTCATTTCAATTACGTGTGTGCTGTTGGTGGGGTAAAAGTTGACCAAATATCAGCAACAGCTAGCCAATGACTTGTACAATTTTGTTGCTGTTCTTCAAATTGTTTAAATAAATGCCAGCAATGTAGAGCTGCTGCTGGCCCCTTCAAAGGGGGCCTCAGCCAAGTGCCATGAAATATAAAATAAAAAACAAAAACATTAAAAAATAAAAACTAATCATTTGCGCCGCAAATTAGAAAAGAAATCGCAATTTACGTCTTCAAGAGGAAGAGGAGTAAGAAGAAGCAACAAATACGTCAGGCACCAACACAAAGACAATTAGGTCGGTATTCGTATTGGTAAATACGTACATATATCCGATAAATTTTGGCGTTATCAACACCAGCGCTAAAGAAAAGAAAAAGCTAACCCAACACACATCCAACAATTTTATACGTAGAATTATGAACGTTGAGAACCAATTGAAGACACCGCTAACGCAGATTCGTAATTTGGTCAAACACGTGAACAAACGAAATTTTAATGAGAGCAGCGAGCAAATAAAGCAGGTACGTTTTCACATTTAACCTTGTTTAAAATACATAACCAAATAATAACAACAACAACAACAACAATAGCACCATCAGCATAGCAGTGAACGAGTGTTGGCAAATTTTGCAAATATCGGCTGGGCCAGTAGTGCTGCCAACTTAATTGCATCGCGGCTATATTGCCATTTCGCTCGCACATGCATTTTGGCCGACGCCATTACAGTTTGTGTAAAAGCAGAAAATTTCTCTGCGTTGCGCGAGTTTCTTGTAAAAATTGCATTTTTTGTTAAGTTGCTAGTTATTTAGAATGTATAAAACAAGCATTATTCCAAACTATAAACAATGTACACCCCTTTTGCGTGCGCCTTAGTGAAAAATTTCCAGTGAAACTGTGCAAAAAAAAAAAAAAAAAACCAAACGAAACGCGTAAAAAATTTTCTGCCAGCTGCACTGCTGTGAGCCCTTTTACTGTAGGTCTATACAGTTATACAGTGCTTTATGGTGTGCGCAATAGATTTCAAAGTTCATAAAATAGTTATCGCATAAGATTGGATTTGGTAAGCAGCTGCAGATTGTGATATTACTTTCTTCTTCTTATTTAAATTTTTGTTGAATATGTATATGTGTTTTTTCGTCTGGCTACCAACACCAATCCATTGCCATACATACATATACATATCCCTCTTACTTTCTTGCTCACCCCTTGCGGTGCGTGTGTTGGCCTAAAAATCCTAAGTTGAGCGAGGAGTACTTTGTCACTTTTTTTCCTCGTTTTGTATTTTTGTTGTGAAGCAGCTGCGCAACCACAGCTGTTGTCTCACTTCTGCGCTATGCTGAGTCTTAGTTTTTGGCTTTTTATTTTTTGAATCAACTTTGATAATTTTGTTGATTACTGTGAAAGCAGGCTACGCGTTTCATTTCTCTTTGTGTCTTGTCAAAATTTGAAAGTGTGCAATGAAAATCGAAGAAAAAGAAGATAATTTTAATTAAAACATAGTTGCATCAATTATTAATCAGTTAATTGTGTGACCACTTTTAATGAATTGCTCATGTGTTATCGATCTCTAACGTCTGTTGCCCGTGCGCGGCAGCATGCTCAGGTAATCGGTGGTGCAACTCTTTATATTAATCGCCATCATCTCTCTTCTCTTCCCTTGTATGTGATTTCGATTGCAGCTTATTCAAGATTACGGCCTCGAAGCGGATCGTAGCTGTCTGCGCTATCTGTTCACGGTACTCAACTTGAACGATCCGACACCGAACGTCAACGCGCAGCTGCAGGCGAAGCTCTTAGGCGCCCACTTGCAGCGCCAATTGCAGAGCTCCTCGTTTGTGACCAACATTTGCATTGCCTTCGATCAGCACTTTGCCAAACAAAAGGTGCGTCCGCTAATTCAAGCCCCTGCCTCTCTACATCAATCGTCTTACTTGCATCCTTTTGTTCGCAGAATCTAAAGCCGGTCGCTCTTGCCGAGCTCATTGGACAGGTGGCTAAGGTAACGGGCATTAACAAACTTTGCGAGTGCATCTTTGCGCTAGCGGTGACCCACAGTTCCCATCCCGAACTCCGTCAGAGCGCCAGAGATAGTCTGCGCATCTCGCTTCCTGAGCTCCTCGATTCATATTTGGGTCAAAACTCTGCCCCGGCAGCTGCTGCCAGTGGCTTACACGAGATATCGTTTAGTCTGCTGCAGTATTTGCTTAGCTGTTTGGGCGAGTACGTGACGCCGCAGTTGGAGACGCAGTTCTTGAACAAGCTACGAAAGGAGTTTCATCGGGAGGCGGTGCCATTGGTACTAGCGCCGCTATTATATCGTGGCGCAACAACGACGCCAACGACGGCCGCCAAATCCAACGAAACTAATGCAGAAGAGGAAACGACGAACACGAAAACCAGCAGCTGGAGCAGCTCAAATGCAGATAATCTGAATGAAGTTGGCATTGAGGATATCTATGACCATTTACGCGAGATAATATTTACAAATCAGGTGAGCACACCACCCAACCCACTTTATTCCAGCTCTATAATATATTTTGTGATTGGTTGCAGTTCAAAAATAATATTATGGACACATCTTGGATTAATTTAATCCTTGAAATCGGTTATGAATTTACATCGAGCGTTGAAGAGTGCAAGAATCAGTTGTGTTGCGGCGGTGGTACACGGGAACTGCAGCCCAAAGATGTGGCCAAAATTGTTGGACTTATGTGCCGGCGCCACTCGTCGCTGCTCGATTGCAATGTAAATCTGCCGACACCAGCCAATTTTTGGCCGGGACAGGGACAGCAGAGTGGTGGTAGCAGCAGCTCCACCACTTCACAATCCGCACAGCAGAATTCTAACAACAACAACAACGATGGCAGCAGCGAATCCAGCAACGCCGCCAGCGAAAAGAAAGACAAAAAAGAAACGACAGATGCAACACAAACATGGAAGCCGGATGTGTTTGTGCAAGCGCTCAAGGAGCTGGTGCCACAGCTTAGCTGGAAGGATGTCTGCATGGGTATGTATTGCCAATGACAAGGGCATTTGATGCAAGCATCAAGTCAAATGAAACGAATATTAATAGTGATAAAATGGACTGAAAAGGGTATGTGCAAGTTTTGACCACTTGTGATAAGCAAAAACAGCCGTGTCGATTTAACCATGTTCGTCTGTCTTTCCGTTCGTCTCTCAAATTTGAAGTGAGAGTTCTAATCCCTTCTTTTTTTAATACAACATCCGACAGCACTTTTTGATGTTTCCACCCTAAGGATTTGTTATTTCTGTTATGTTTTAGAAGCAGTAGTTGTAGTAGTTTAAGAATTAGTTTTTTCATTTACTTTATTAAGCATAATTAAATTGTGATTAAATTATTAGAGAAACATTTGTATTAGTTATAAGAAGCGGTCGAGCAATATATTGCAAAGATTATCGGGACTACTTTTAGTTGCCGCAGTGATACATGATGTCTTCAAAATTATCTTTCAGAACTCGATCATCCTGAGTTTGTGCTAAAAGACCGCATTGGCTTGGATCTGCTGCTGACCATACTTAGATTGGCTACACAGTCGAATCTGTTTCCACAACCGGAATGCATTTACCGCCACTGGGCTAACACAGAGGGTCAACTGTCGCTGATAACAACCATGCTTAAGAATCCCGATCTGTTCTCATTTGCCGACTACGTTTTCAGTCAGCCAGCGTTGGATGTGCTGAAAACGCCGCCCGATGCTGAAAATAAAGAGATTGCTGCCTGGAAGTCACTGCATCTGGTTGAGGTGCTACTTTCCATAGCGGACAAGGGCTACTTTAGTCAGGTGCACGAGCTCTTCAAGTTCCCGGCTCAGAACTGTCCTGATGTGTTGTTTCTGGCATTGTTGCATATAAATCCACCGCTAACGCCACTGCGGCAGGATCTATTCAATCAGCTTGTACCCACGTTCCTGGGAAATCATCCCAATTCGAATGTGATTCTGGCCAGCGCCTGGAGCTCCACCAACTTCCAATTGCGGCCGAGCATCATGAACGCCATGTCCGAATGGTATTTGCGTGGCAGCGAATTTGATCAGGTTAAGCTCTCTCGGATTTTGGATCTGGCACAGGATCTTAAAGCGCTCTCCTCTCTGCTCAATGCGCGCTCCTTTCTGTTCATCATCGATCTAGCCTGCCTGGCTTCGCGACGCGAGTATTTGAAGCTGGAAAAGTGGCTGAGCGATAAGATACGCGACCATGGCGAACCCTTCATGCAGGCCATGATCAAGGTGCTGCAGCGCCGCTGTCCGCAGGTGACCAACGCCAAGCTGCCAGAGGATCAACTGCCTCCTAAGCAGGCCCAGCTGCTGCCCGAGACCGTTACTACAATGATCAACTGCCTGCAGGCGTGCATCAACAGCTGCATGCAGCCCGAAATTGTCGAAATGATAATGCAAATGGCCGCGAATGTGGCTATCATGACCAACAAGGCGCGTGCCGCCCAGCAACAACAGCAGCAACAACAACAGCAGCAGCAGGCCGGCGGTCCGCAGGGTCTTGTGCCGCCACCGCCGAGTATTTTGCGTGGACATCGCGGCATGGATCTGCCAGGCGGGGGCATTGTGCCCGGCTCTGTGCCGCCACTTCCGCAGCCACAGCAGCCCTTCCCAGGCAACTTAAACGCACAGCAAATGTTTGGCCCGGGTGGCATGGATCCGCTAACCAACATGTCCAACAATTTGGCTGGCCTCAATCTGGGCGGCCCAAATGGCGCCTTTAACTTTAACAACATGCTGAGTAAGTATTACAAGAAAGCAAGTGTTAACTAGAGATGAAATATATTCTACCTGATTATTTCTAAGTGACATTCTGTCCGCTTAGCTCTATGTGATTGCTTGTCATATGATTTTATATCTTTTGTTTTCTGAATGTCGATTGATTTTCTCAATTCCGTTAACCGATCTGTTATTTTGTGAGCTCCAAAATGTCACCCTCTTAACCCATTTTTAATGGGTTCAGGTTATAAAAATACTAGTTTGCTAAACGCCCCTTTATCGTGAGGAAAAAACTTAACTATACATGAGCAAATACATATATTATGGATCATCATCAACAGACGATACAATATACTATGTCCGTTCGTTCACTTGTATAGCTGACATAGAATCCATCGGACGAAGATTAAGTTCTGACCAATCTCTTTCCCAATCGAGCTTTCTCATGTGAATATAATATGAATACCTTGGTATTTTCTCTTCATGCCAAACATATTTTGTCTTATTGATATATTTTGTGATATATATGAAACCATGTTTTTTTTCTCTTTTCTGTTCTGTTAAATAATTTGTAAATTGCGATTTAATCTTATTATTATACTTATGTTGTATATCTGCAAAGCTTATTGAATTTCGGCGCTCCCCTATAATAATTTTTTGCTTTTATTTGTAATTTTGTGGATGTGGCTTGTGTGGTGCATGTTTGTAATTTGGATTTACCTATCTTTATGAACGGCTACAGATAACTTGGTTTCTACTCCAGCATCTCCATCGCGTTTAATGAATCAAGGCGCCAACCCCTATCCGCCCATTCCATTACAAATCACAGCGCCACCGCCACCGAACGTGGGTAATCTGGGCCGTATCCTGCCAGCGCCAACGCCAACGCCGCCAAATCCAAACAATCCGGTGATGGCAGATCTACAGATGCCCGTTTCCAAGGAGGTGGAAGATGAGGCGAACTCATATTTTCAGCGCATCTACAATCATCAGCCGAATCCTACGCTCTCCATCGATGAGGTACTCGACATACTGCAGCGCTTCAAAGAGTCGAGTAATCGTCGCGAACAGGAGGTCTTCCTTTGCATGCTGCGCAACCTATTCGAGGAGTATCGCTTCTTCGCCCATTATCCCGAGAAGGAACTACAAATAACCGCTCAGCTCTTTGGTGGCATTATCGATCGAAATCTGGTGCCCACGTTTGTAGCGTTGGGACTTTCGCTGCGATGCGTTCTGGATGCACTGCGTAAGCCGGAAGGCACCAAGCTCTACTACTTCGGTGTAACTTCTCTAGATCGGTTCAAGACGCGTCTGCACACCTACAACAAATATTGCGAGCACATACGCTCCATACCTCACTTCACCGACTTTCCGCAACATCTGATCCAGTACGTGGAGTTTGGCATGCATGGCCAGGAGCCGCCGCCACAGAAACTGATTGGCCTGAGCAATACAATACCATCATCAGCCATTACCCAAGGCCCAGCGGAGCCGCTGTACCGTGCTAATTCAATGCCGGGTACGTAATTTATAACTGACTTTTATTATAATTGTATTATACCGAAATTTGTATTCGTTCACAGGCAACATGGCCGTAGCTCCTATTCTACAGAAACAGCCAGTTGTGGTTTCACATGCCACGCGCATGAAATCCATTGCGAATGCGACCAATATTGATACACTGCTGGTAGCTAATCAGGAGGAAAAGTTGACAGTGCCGCCGGAGCCGGTACAGGACAAGACGGCGTTCATATTCAACAATCTCAGCCAGCTGAATATACCACAAAAATGCGAAGAGATCAAGGATATTATGACCAAGGAGTATTGGCCTTGGCTGGCGCAGTATCTCGTACTGAAGCGCGCCTCCATGGAGTTCAACTTTCACACGCTCTATTACAACTTCCTCGACGCACTTAAAAACATCGAGATCAATCGGTTTGTGACCAAGGAGACGCTGCGAAACATTAAGGTGCTGCTGCGCTCCGACAAGGGCGTCATCAATTTCTCCGATCGCAGTCTGCTTAAGAATCTCGGTCACTGGCTGGGTATGATGACCCTGGGTCGCAATCGTCCCATCCTACAGTTGGACCTGGACCTGAAATCACTGCTGGCCGAGGCCTATAATAAGGGGCAGCAGGAGCTGCTATTTGTGGTGCCCTTTGTGGCCAAAATACTGGAGTCATCAGCTAAATCACGCATTTTCAAATCTCCAAATCCCTGGACCATGGGCATTATGTATGTACTGGGTGAGCTACACCAGGAGCCGGATCTCAAGCTCAATCTCAAGTTCGAAATCGAAGTGCTATGCAAAACGCTCAATCTGGAGCTGGAGAAGCTCAGGCCGGTCATATATCTGAAGGACCCCACACGTGCGCCGCTCATCGAACAGCAGATGTCGCAGCCAAAGCCCAAAGTGGTTGAGCCACCAAACCAACAGCAGCAGCATCAGCAGCAACAGCAGCAGCAACAACAGCAGCAGCAACAACAACAACAGGCTCAACAGCAGCAGCAACAACAACAAGCGCAACAGCAGCACCAGGCGCAACAGCAGCAACAACAACAACAACAGCAAGCGCAACAGCAGGCGCAACAGCAGCAGCAACAACAGCAGCAACAACAGCAGCAGCAGGCACCACAGCCGCCACCATCCGCTGAGGTGGATCCACAAGCTATGATGATGAACAACTCGAATGCGACTGGTTCCGTCTCCTCGCCTAATTTGCCCACAGATCCTAGCCAGGTAGTGCTGCCGCCGCCAGAGCCGCGTTACTCGTACGTCGAGGTGAATGTCAACAATTTCCAATTGATTGCCCAGCAGCTGGTACTGCCCGCCAACATACCGTTCCTGCACGCCAATCCGGGTATCAAGCACATTGTCGTGAATGCAATCGAGCGCACAATCACCGACTGGCTGCAGCCCGTTGTGGATCGCAGCATACGCATCGCATGCGCCACCACGGAGCAGATAATACGCAAGGATTTCGCTTTGGATGCGGACGAGAATCGCATGCGCACCGCCGCCCATCAGATGGTGCGCAATCTGGCCGCTGGAATGGCTATGATCACCGGCAAGGATGAGATCGCACGCGCAATCAGTCAGAATCTGCATAAGGCCTTCATGGCCGCGCTGACCGGTGTTCCAAGCATGGCCGATATTCAGGCCGCCTCTATGCAGCTGGCCAATGAGAATGTGGAGCTTGTCTGTGCATTCATCCAGAAGACGTCCGCCGAGAAGTCGGCGCTTGAAATCGATCGTCGTCTGTCGACCGACTTCGAGACGAGAAAAATTGCACGCGAGGAGGGCAGTCGCTTTGTGGATGCCCAGATATTAAGCTACCAGCAGGAGCGTCTGCCGGAGCCGGTGCGTCTCAAGGTGGGCCCAGCACCGCCGACATTGTATGCCGTCTATTCGGAGTTTGCGCGCAGCATTCCCGGTTTCCAGCAGATGAGCGATCGCGATATTGCGCTTTTTGTGCCTAAGCCGCAGGATCTGCAGCCGCCTAATGTATTTGCCAACGATGAGAGCAGCATGGTCTATGCCGAAGTGGCCGGCAAAATGGAGGCGTTCATGAGCACCGCTATCAATTTGCCGACGCTGCAGCTGCAGGCAAGCAAGATGCATGTGCTCCTCAATGCACTGATGGCCACACGACGTTTGCGCGATCAGGAGTCTGCTTTTAATCTATTAACACGTGCCGTTGAGGGCCTAACCGAAGGCCTCATCAACGTCCAGGATCACATGGAACAGATGAAACTCTATCGTGACATTCACTTGCGCATCCTTAGCCTGCTGCACAACAGCTTTGGTGCACCTAACACCGAGCGGGCGGTGACCAAGTGCTTCTTCGATATACGCGAAGAGGTGCGCTACAATGTGGAGGCCGCACGCGCCTTAATCACATCGCACTTTGTCAATCTCAATCAGTTCGACGGTATGCTGCGTGACTGCATGGATAATGGCAACAACTATGTGGCCATCTCGTTTGGCATTGCGCTACTCGAGCGTCTCATCATGGAGGATCGTGCCATTAACATTGTCTCCGACAATGAATTCATGGCCACCGTCGAGTTGCTTGGCCGGCTAACCCAGCATCGTCATCGCTATCCTGAGTGCATTGTCAATGCCATTGAGACACTCTGGTCTGGCAATCTGAACACCAGCGACTACGGCTCATTTAATCCGGGCGAACGTTATCTTGCCGGCGCATCCCACTACATTCACTCCGGCATGCATCATGTGAGGGTAAGTAATATTTCTACACTTACTTCTGTTTGTGCTGATTCTTCTAGAGCATTACGTATTTCAGCTATTTTTCAATTTCATATATCAATTCAATTAAATTTGACACCCAAAACTGCAACTACCTGTTATAATAAAACTACGCATATATATTTTTTGACAGTCATGCGACACGGATGATCCGCCAGGTCTGCAGGAGAAAACCGAGTTCTTGCTGAAAGATTGGGTCGCCCTCTACACACAGCAGAATCAGCAGACAACACGCGATGCCCGCAATTTTGGCGCCTTTGTACAAAAGATGAACACCTATGGCATACTGAAGACGGACGATTTGATAACACGTTTCTTCCGCCAGGCGACGCACATCTGCACGGATGTTGTGTACCGCATGTTTGCGGAGCAGAGTTTGCCGATCAGTCAGGCCAAGAACAAGATATTCCAATGGATTGATGCATTTGTGCATTTGATTGCGATGCTGGTGCGGCATTCGGGCGAGGGTGGCAATCCGACGACCAAGATTAATCTGCTCAATAAGGTTCTGGGCATTGTGCTGGGCACGCTACTTAAGGATCACGAGATGCGGGGCGTCGCCTTCCAGCAGGTTGGCTACCATCGCTTCTTCATGATGCTCTTCATGGAGCTGTGCTCCGCCGACGGCTTACCCGAGCCGCTGATGCACAGCATCGTGTCGGCCTTCGCCTACACATATCATCTGCTCAGTCCGAGCGTGGCGCCCGGCTTCTGTTTCGCCTGGCTGGAGTTAATCTCACATCGCGTCTTCCTTGGCCGCATTCTGGTGCTGATACCCGGCCAGAAGGGCTGGCCCCTCTACGCTCAACTGCTGCAGGATCTGTTCAAATATCTCGCTCCATTCTTGCGCAATACCGAACTGGGCAAACCCGTCCAGCTGCTCTATAAGGGCACGCTGCGCGTCCTGCTCGTTCTACTGCACGACTTTCCCGAATTCCTGTGCGACTATCATTTCGGCTTTTGCGACACCATACCGCCCAACTGCGTCCAGATGCGCAATATCATCCTGTCTGCCTTTCCACGAAACATGCGTTTGCCCGATCCATTTACACCCAATCTGAAGGTGGACATGCTCTCCGATAGCAGCAATGCGCCTAAGGTCTGCAGCAGCTACATTATGAATATTCAGCCGCCTAACTTCAAAAAGGACCTCGACTCATATTTGAAGGCCCGTGCACCCGTCACATTCCTTTCGGAGCTACGCGGCCATCTTCAAGTAACCAGCGAGCCGGGCACGCGCTACAACATGACTCTCATGAACGCCCTAGTCATGTATGTGGGCACCCAGGCCATAGCCCTGATCAGGTGAGTCTTTCCTCCCCCATTTAGTAATTACTAAGTTTGTTACGAAATGTGCCACGTATTGAAGAATCCCCATATATATATATATTGGATTGCTATCCTTAGCAAACAAGCATTGGCCCCATTCAATGTTACATTGTATAACTTATTTGGATCAATAGCTCGTCCCGTTCAAAAGTTATCGATAAATTTAGATTTCAGACCACTGTTTTTTTTGGCATAACTTGCTTATAAGAGATAAAGGCACCAACTTTTGTAGGTAAATCATCAATCGTAAATCATACAGAAGTAAGGAATATTTGACTTTTTGAATACCTCGAATGTAATCTTTATGTCCTACAAATTTCATTACGATCGGACAATTCATCTTACCGAAATTTTGTATTTACACGCTTTCTTCTGCTCCTAACCATTAAGCAAAAATGTATCAATATCGGATTTTTATATATATATGACTATTTTTATTTATGCCAACTATTTCTTCTTTCTTAAAACAGAAACAAGAACTTTGTGCCGAACACATCGAACATTGCGCACAGCGCACACATGGATATCTTCCAGAACTTGGCTGTGGATCTGGACACCGAGGGTCGCTATCTGTTCCTCAATGCCATTGCCAATCAGCTGCGCTATCCGAACAGTCACACGCACTACTTCAGCTGCGCGGTGCTGCATCTGTTCGCCGAGGCCAACTCTGAGGCCATACAGGAGCAAATAACACGCGTGCTGCTCGAGCGCCTCATCGTGAATCGTCCGCATCCATGGGGCCTGCTGATCACATTCATTGAGCTGATCAAAAATCCCATTTACAAGTTCTGGGATCACGATTTCGTGCACTGTGCACCAGAGATCACCAAGTAAGCTTCGTAGATTGTTTACGTATTTCTTTCATTTCTATATAGTTTCATAGTCCAGTCGTAGTTTTTAGAGCGCATACACACACACTAGCACCTTGCACTCGCACAATCACAAGCACACAAACTCTTGTTGTTGTTGTTTACACCAGTTGCGTTGTTATTTATGATTCCATCGTTCGTTTTGTTTTCAGATATTTTGGTGAATGTCTGATTGTTTTTAATCGATTTGAGCCCTTGAACACCATTCAGTGTGCAGCATAATATAGAGCAAGAGTTTAAGTTTTAAATGATCATCTATCTGTGTTGCTTGTGCATGTACCTAAGCTTCCCCACCTTCCCCCAGCCACCCATGTATCCCATTCGTAAAAAGTTTATTTACTATTTATTTTTTACTTTTGGCAACCATAAAACAAAACTTATTTGAAAATATTTGAAAAAAAAAAATTGAATATGTAAATATATAATAAATATAGAGTAAGTCTTAATCGGTTTGATTATTGATTACGTTTAAAACATTGTCACAATCCTTGCAGGCTCTTTGAATCCGTCGCGCGCTCCTGCCTGGCCAAGTCGAACGTCACCCAACAGCTGAACATGGATGGAGTCGATAGCCAGGATGGTAACATAAACTGAGAAAACGAAATGGTCCGAACCTTCATTCTGGACGCTTGTGCCCTGATTAAAGGCGGACAGCAGCAGCAGTACCAACAACCATAAAATCAATTCTATATATAAATAATAACGATGTGTTTAGTTTTTAGTAAATCATTTTAAGCAAAATATGAAACAATGAAATTTCGAACGCAGTGCAACAGAAAAAGAAAAAACAAACCAGTCGTCCTCCCAGCCGGGCAACTGGCAAAAACCGAATGAGCTGTTAAATACGATGATTTATTCGAAATGTATTTAGTAGTAATTGTGTTGAGATATATATATATATACATATAACCGAAATGAGAACATTTTAAATGCCCGCATATGTTAAACAAATTTTAATTGAGTTGTATTATAATTATAAATGAAATTCCTGTATTTACCTGTGGTTTTATACCTTGGCTCAGGTAGCAATTTGCTGTCAACCCCCCCAAACATAATACTAGAAGGAATAAATCAAATGAAAATCGACAAAAAAAATATAAAAACTTAAAAATAAAAAAAAAAGGAAAATGTACTCAAAAATACAAAAAATTTGAAATGCGATGTAAATATGTAGTTGTTGCTATAGCTAAAATAAAATATAACAGCAACAATATGAAAAAGACAGCAGCAACAACAGGCACATATAAATGTAGGTAACTACTAAACTAAAAGAGTTTTCACTGATCATATATATGTGTATGTGTATTTATAAATACGGAAGCGAAATTATAAAATTACAAGTCATGTCAATAAGTCGAGCTAAATTTTGTAGCTATCATTATTTTTTTTTCAAGCTTAAAGTGCTTCTCAATTAGTTTTTGTATTTTTAAATTGTTTCAAACGTTAAACCAATTCAACGACCTGAGTCGGATAATGTATAGATATCTAGTTGCGACTTCTTTAAAGATTAAAGCTTTGAGATGATGTTTATTTTAAAACTTTAAATTCCTATTATTTCGATTTTTTAAAGTTAATTAAATGTCTAATAACAAGCAACCAAGCCGCCTCAGAGCAACAATAATAACAACATTAGCTTATACACACACATATATACATGTACATTAATTGCATTTTGAAATTAATGTGTAAGAAAATAGGACAAGGCGTGACACATACACATACATAAATGCATTAAAGCACAATACCAACTCATTTATAGACTAATTCAAATATGGAGCTGCAACGTGAACATCTGATTTCAATCATATGGCAGTTAAATGGTGTAACAAATAAGATCAATAATAATATGATTATAGTTCACGATTTCCGATTCTTATGTACATGCGTTCAAAAACAACAGCAAAACGAAAACAAAAACTAAAAAAGGAGTAAAGAAATATATAAATAAATATATATATATAATAATAATAATCCATTAGAATCGAAATAAGTAACGTTATGCATTAAGTGAAATAATATAAAATATATGTATAAATGGCAAAATTTTACATATTCTGTGTTTCTCTTTTTGGTTTTTTTTTACTGTTTGGATACACTTAAAATATCTCTAGTTTTTGGGGCAAAGGGCGGTCCCCTCTATAGCTCTCCTCTCTCTGTGTCTCTCTGTTATTCTCTTTCTCTGTATACATATATGTAGCCCATTTCCGCACCCTGACTTACATAAGCCCCCACGCAAGCCCTAAAGAGTGGGCGGGCTGGTGGTGGTACGCATTTAGGTTAAGTAAAGACGGCAACAACGAAATGTCGATAAAAATGCAAAGGGCCAAAAAGAGTTTTGCAGCTTGCCAAGATACATAACAATAAATCTATGTACATACATACATATGTATGTATGTATGTATGTATTGCATGAACGTGTAAATTTGTATGTACATACATTGACACGAATTCAGCATTAATTGAAATGCTGCAGTCATCGCTATCGTTGGTTGTTAATTCACACAATTTTTTACATAAGGCTGGAAAAAATACTAGTATGTATCTACTATATGTGTAACTGTGTGCGCGCTTGACAACCAGACAAAGACGGCAGCAGCAAAAGCATACAAAAATGTGGCACACTTTAATGTTGCGTCGGCGTCGCAGTCGCTGCGCAGAAAAAAAAATCCCCTGCTCTGCTCCCTACATACACATCGTCGTTGTACATAATGTGTATCCGAAAGATACAAAAAGCGTGTCCAATTTGAATTAGCTTAGAAGTGCGCGCGCGCGAGCGTGAGAGAGCGTAGAAGTTTCGTTAAAAAGCTGCGACTGCGGCAGCGACAGTTTCCACACATGCACATACACACCGATAGCCATAGCTACAGCGTCACGTGTTCGTGTGCTCGCTGTGTATGTATCTGTTTCGGTTTGTGTAGCTTTATGATGTAGCCCAGCGACGCTTTTTGTGGCGCACGTTAAGCTCGCGCTCGGCTACTACTGCGTCTGAGTCAGCGCTATTAGTTTGGACACATTTTCTGTATGCTTGCGGCGGGGCAATCATTATTTTTTTCTCTCTGTCTTCTTTCTATCGCGTTTTTGCTTTTGTTCGCTCAAATCAACTTGGCAAGTACAGCGTTTTGTGTATACACATAGCGCATTATTTGTAAACCATTTGTAGAGGGTATTATAACTTTGTCGCGACGTTTGCAACGCATTGAAGGAGACATCTCCGACCCCATATTCAAAGTCGTGTCGATAACGCCATCTACATTCGTCTGTCTGTCTGTCTGTCTGTCTGTCTGTCTCTTTCTATGCAAACTAGTCTCTCAGAAAGATGAGTTCTTGTTCTTGTTTTCCAAGCTATACCGACCAAACTCACTAGTTACTATTGATATCTAAATTGATTTTAAATTTAGGCGTAAGCAGGTGTACTATGGTCTACAAAGGTATATAATCTTCGGCTCGCCAAAGATAGCCGTTCTTCCTTGTTAAAGTTGCTGCTGCCTTTCCAATGCAATAGGAATGGACTTGCGAGTCGTCGCAGCGCTAATACCACATTTGTTGGTCGGATCCCACGAAACCACACAAAAACCAACAACTAGATTTCTTCTTTTTCGCTGACACGCTCTCTAGCTCTCTACCTGTTTTTCTGTTTGTGTTACCCCATCTCTTGCCCAGCCAGCAAGCCACACACTTTCGCGCTCTAGCTCACTCTGCACTCATGTCGCTGCTGACCCAGTTTCCTAGGTACTGCTGCACTGGCCAAGTGGGTTTTGGGTTTGAGCTTGGGTTCGCTTTGGCTTTCACACAGTTGTTCAAAACGCAAAACGCTCCCACCCATAACCGCACGGTTTGCCCTTACCCCTCTCTCTCTCCTTTCTGCTAACCCAAACATGCTCCAAAGCGTATGTCCAGTTGGAATACCCTTTCCCTGCCCTGCTTACAAATAACAAAATAAAATCTTGTTAAATTAAAATGGCAAACGGAAATTACCAAAAGTTTGCCAGAAACGAAAAATCGAAAACAATTTAGATTCTTCAAATGAGCGACGTATCCTTTTCAAAAGGGATTAAACTCGTATATAATTGACATAAATAAATCAAATTAGAGTGCCATACTCGCGGTTACCCGACTATGAGATACCCTGAACCCAGCTCTTTATGTAATTGATGTGCTTCATCTTCTTCCATTGGTCTCATACTATGCTACATTGCATCTTAAAAAACTTCTTTGTTTATTGTCCGATCGTGAATATGGCAAATCGGTCATTCCTCCAAAAGTACGTGTTGTACGATATATGTCAAACAACACTCCAATGCGAATGTTGTGAAGTGCATAGATGTTCAGAATGAGGTCAGCACTGGACAGTGGAGGTTCGTGCTGCGGCTACAAATTATGCCATGCTGCATTATGCCATCATAATTGATGACGCATCCATGCATACGCTGGCCAAGTGCGGCGGCAAGACCCTGTCAAAGCAGTACCAGATTTATCCTTAAGAGCTTAAGGAGCGTCGGTCGCCCTGCGATGGACCTACTTATCTGAAGTAGGTAGAGTCATCTGCGTAGCGAGTTCACAACTTCTGCTCAGATTAGATAGGCCTCTACAAGAGACATGCTCTCTTTCAGAAGGGAGCTAGAGCAACTCTTGTACCCATAGGAAGCAATCCGAAAATCAAATTTTCTTGACCTCTGTATACTATACGAGACGGAAATAATAGATAATCTTTAATATGCTTGTTACCTACATTTGCAAATTTTTAATGGCTACACAAAGGTATAAAAACCAAATAGATCATAACATTCCAAGAGATCAAATTACACAGCGTTCCAAAGGTAAGATATGAAAAGCAACGACCGTTATAGTTATTGGCTGAATGTAAATTCAAAATCGGTTTTTGTTGTGCTAAACTGAATGAACTGAATGCAAATAAAAGTACAGATCAAGAAAGAGTAGAAAAACTTTATGGGATTGGCAGAAGATACACAAAAATATTGTAAAATGTAGATTTTTAGGGATGAGTGCTTTTTTATAATGAAAATAAATTTTATGAATAGCTAAAAATATAATTGTTATTAAATTGCACAAACTTGTCAATAATAATAAGAATTTTCAATTTTCCAAATACGTGTGTTTTGTTTTATTTATTAAAATGAATAGAGATGTGCAACTTAATATTCAGGCTAAAGATATTATAAGTTTTTCAGAGTAGAACTGTTGATTTGCTTAATTGAAATGTCAACATGTGTGCAGCTAAGATATTTGTGTGTTTTCAACCATGACATAAACTGCATCTAACCAGCCATAAGGGCGACAATGACCAAAAGTATCTACTGGTAGATTACTGCCAGCAAACCTGCACTATTTCAGTGGAATGTCCGGACTGTACTGAAATGTGAATTGTGAACTTCTGCTGCGGTTGCCAACTTGCTGCTAGTGGCTTAAATCTAGTTGTGTACCACTGGTCAAATTGTTGCTGCAGTTGCCCCGAATAACCTAATGTGGTCCTTTCATTTGAGACTTATTATATGCATGACTGGTGTGAACAGCAAACTGCTGATGATGTCACTCATATTTATACTTGATACTTGAAGTTATCAATCAGGTACATTGATTTACTGATTGATTGAGTTTTGCATTGCAGCTGGCTGTTAATTGAATTCACGTAGCACCTGCAGCTCACCTGATTTTGTTTCTGCCCATTTTATGGGCGAATTGACAGGAAATTGCACTGCTGTCGCTGCCAATTGGCCATCAATTAAAACCAATTTCAAATCAAAGTATAAATGCTCTTGCATGACTGGCAGATACCTTCTACATACTTAAACATTCATGATAAAGAAGTTGATGTCTTTTGGATCTGTTTTCCGATCACAAGTTTAAATATCAAAAATCAAGACTTAAAGGTTAATCGAAATGTGAAATATACTTACGATAGCATAAAAATCTGTATGAATCATGGATTTCGCTGCAACTCTTATAATATTTTCAAATGATAAAGATGACATTCAAATATTAGCAAATAGAAAAACCAAGACTAATGATTTTTTCGATTTTAGAGGGAGTAATCTAAAAGTTAAGCTATATAATCGACGATGCTTTCTTATGTCTGAATGTCATTTGCTCTATTCTATTATACCCTTTTGCTTTCATTTTGAATGGGTATGAAAACCAAACTGTCATGAGAAGTGCATTTAGCTGTTTCGCTTACGTTTTAATTGCATTTTGTAACTCGAATTGACAAAAACACAAGAGTGTTCTAGTCGAGAATGCGCGACTAAGATATACCCTGCACCCAGCCCTAATATTCATTCATAATAAATTGTCTGCATTCACACATAGAAACACACACAATCTCTCGCTGCAAGCTGCGCGCTTGATGCAATTCCTGTGCTTCTTCTTCTTCCATTAGCCCGATACTTTGTTACATTGAATAATTTCAGTGTTTATTGTCTGATCTTAATGAAATTTGCAGGACATAAAGATGGTATATAAATGTGTGTGCACGCCAAATCGGAGGGTTGAATATGCTTCCCGATGTCTGTTACATAGTTTTGCACAAAACCAGGATACCCTCATTCCCATTTTGAATGGGTTCAGGGTATAAATTGCACATGCACACACAAACACATAGAATTCCAAACACACAGCACAGCAGAGAGTGAGGGGAAGAGAGCTCTAGGGTTGGATATCGGCATAGGGCCCGATACCGGCGGCTCTGGCCATCAGAGCTGGTATGTTGGTCTGTTCGTAGTTGCCACTGAAGTACTGAGCATAGGGGCCGGAGGCGAAGACGGCCACATCGTCACCGCCATGCGTGTCGGCATTGAGGGGCACCATCGAGGGGCTCACATATAGCGGATACTCCGTATGCTCCTGGGTGATACGTTTGCGACCCTCCGCTTTGGTGTAGGTGCCCTCATAGCCCGGTCCGTTGGCATACGAGAGTATGTTATATGGCAGATTGTCATCGGCGATCTTATTGGCCAGTCCAGTTATATCTTGCTCGCGTCTCTGTAAGTTAAACATTTGGAATTAGACAGCAACACGAATAAGAACTAGCATGCTCCGCTTGCAATGGAAACTTACCGGATATCCGTTAATGGTCATCACATGTGAGTGATCCGAGGAGACGACAATGAGCGTATCCTCTTCTGAGGTCATTTCGCGTGCCTTCTGTATGGCCCTGGCAAACTCGGCGGTGTCCTCAAGCGAGCGACGTGCGTAGTTTGAGTGATGAGCCATGTCGATGCGAGCACCCTCCACAAAGAGAAAGTAGCCCTGATTGTTGCGCCGAAGGACACGCAACGCTGCTTCCGTCAGTTCAGTGAGTGAGGGATCCGCGAGGTGGCTGTTCTTGGGACTGCGTGCGCGATCGCCATCGTAGGGCAGATGTCCGTTGGCGAACAGGCCGAGCAGATAGTCCGTGTTGTCCAGATCGAGTTGAGCGAGACCCTTGCGACTCCACACATAGCTGGCGGAGGCATTCTGCGCCTGCTTGTCCTCCAGCCAGTCCTTGATCAGATTGCGTCCGTCCAGGCGATAGCCGCGATGGCCCACCTCATCCCGCATCGTCGTGTTCAGGAAGTTCTGCTTGCCGCCGCCCAGAATGACCTTGAGACGCTTGCCCACATCCCACTCGACCAGTTGCCGTGCTATGTCTATGCTCTCCTCGGGATCGCATTTAGACTGCAGCACCTCCGCATCGTTCTCCCAGTTGCGATCGGCGATGTGCGCATAGGCGCCGGCTGGCGAAGCATGCGTCACACGCGCGCTGGTCACAAAGCCCGCATCCTTGCCCGCATCCTGCGCCCACTTGGCTATGCTATCCACCTGTTCCTCTGCCACATAGGCGGCTTTGCAATCATAGCGCGGCACATTCGCATTCACACCAATTGTCCCGTAGTTGCCCTTGACTCCGCCCAAATAAGCTGTGGAGGTGCAGGCCGAATCCGACACCTGACGATTGATGCAGTACGTCTTGACCAGACCCGTGTAGGGAAACTGCTCGAAGTATACCTTCTCGGCGCTGTCGCCCAGCAGATTGCGTGTCGCCGTCATCGTGTGAATCGACATGCCATCCCCGATAAAGAGTATCACGTTCTTCGCCTTCTTCGTGTGCGCCGCGTCCAGTGCAGCCAGCTTGGCCGCCAGCGTGCTCTGGGCATTCTCACGCCAATAGCTGCTCAGCGTCTCCTGCTCGTTCTTCACACTGGCCGAAGAGGAGCCCAAAGAGGAGCGAGCATGTTGATGGTCTGTTCAAAATTGAAAGTACAACAAAATCTTGTGTATATGTAAACAGTTGTGTTTAATAAATTACATTTCAGGGAATCAGTGGGTTAATAAATTATTTAGAGCAGTGGGCGTAAATTAACAATTACCTGAACTAATCTGCAGTGGTCATGTGCTTATCACCTTGACTATTTCAGTTTATGGCCACAACACATGTGTTGTATGCTTAGTGCTTAGAGAGAGAAACAATGCGGCTCCTAGGTCCAAATACAAATTGATCGGTCTTAACTTGTGAGCAAAAAAAAACTTGACTTTTTGAGACCGATAAAGGTCAAAATGGTCATTAAAGCCAAGTACTGTTTGGACTTGATTCAAGCTCGAACGTCTGGATTTTTTTTTTCTGTGAAATGATGTTTTCAAACTTTAAAACGTATAAAAATACTAAATAACTGATTTATACCTATACTCAAAGTAATATATAGATTACCGATCTCAGCTACTACAAAAATTAGGGAAACACATTTGCGCAAGTTTGACTGATCAAACAATCAATGTGCTAGCAGCAGATTATATAAAACATACAGGTGTCTTAAGTATTTATTTCCTGAATAATCGATGTAATTTATTAATTAGTCCAGCCAATTTTTAAAAAATATAAAACTGGTTATTGCTTTTTATTAAGATTATTTGCTTAACAAATATTTGTCCCTTTCAATACTATAAAATCATTGAATAACTGTTATTTAAGACAATTTTTTAGTACAAAATCCTAGGATCTAAAATGCTACATTTTTCAATTTACTTAATTTAATTTACATATATTTAAGCTGTGATAATATACTAAAAATATGAACTTCATAGATAATTTAAAACAGTTTTACTTCTTATTTATAAAGAATATATAATGGTGATTATTTAATCAGAAAACTGCTGTTGATTATTACATTCATAACAAATATGTATTTATAACACTTTCACTGATTTGTATCCTACTTAAATCCTTAAACCCACCTCGCTGTCCGTTTACAATAGCCAGGAATAAAACGCTTGCAAGCAGCAGGCCCAGTGGGAAATTGTGGCCCATTTCGATGTTTTCACTATTATCGAGCTGTGCGCCAAGATCAGCAAACGTAAGTACACTAAAACGTCCGATCCGTAGCTGGTCAGTAGTGTAGCTAATCACGACACGAGCTGGAAATCTAATCTAAATCAATTCTGGGTAATCAAAATGCCAAAATTAAATCGCGAAACATTTTATGGACAACAAATTATTGAATGATGGCGACGATTAAAGCCCAATGGCTGAACTGAACTAGATCAATGCATCAAAATTAAACAAGGACAACCAAATAACATAGTTTTAAAGCTCGTTACGCATACGACCTGTGTGCACAGATGCCTGTTGGCTAGTTTAAAGTTGCTGACTGTTAGGTCCCATTTTGTTATGTCAGCAACCTGATGTCGCTTTTAATCAACCAGTTTGAAAAAGAGTCCTTTTTTATGATGTGATTTTATTTGTTGTTGCTGCTGTACAGTAACAAACTGGCGCCTTTTGACGTCACTTTTAGTAGCTGTTTGTTGCTGTTGTAATCGAAATGACCAAAGCCAAATGCAATTTTACTTATATAAACTCGGCAAATGCAAATTGCCAACCTGGACCACTTGCTGAAGCTCCAACGTCATTTCACCTGCTGTGTCCTGCATCCTGTCTGTCTAAAAGCTCGAAATGTCTTCAAATAACGTTTATATTGTGTCATCGCATAGGTGAACAAGTTATAAAGTTGAAACTAAGCAAAATATTTCATATTTGATACTAACACATGGGGTTTTTTTATACCTAAAATATTCTGTATACTCTGATACCGAAGGTAAAAGAAATAAATGCGTTGTAATTCTGAGCTGTCTAAACTATTAACTTTAAAGTTTCGAACGATTTTTAAAACAAAAAGCTTATGAAATATCCATACACACAAATTGGATAAAGGTTTATTTATATGATTATCCTTCCTTTGCCATGAGTTTCTAATAGGTAGGCTTGTCGGGTAGGTCGTTACTTTGATAATACTTTGATAAAAAGAGTGATGCATAATTTCAGGACAAAGCGAAATTCCTTAGGCACTCGATCAAATTCAAGTCAATCTTGTGGCGCCATTTAGTTGCGGCACAGAACTTCAAAATCCGCTTTATTGTGGCGTCGCTTTTAGCTGTTTGTTTTCTCGTCTAAAGTATTGTCTTGGCCAGCGCCACAATGGAGCCCGTAAACTTGATGACCTGCAGAAAAGAAAAAAACAGACTGTGAGTCCCCGTCTGTTGCTAGCAATCCCGTGGAATACACACACACAGACGTACCGCTGTGAAAACGGGCAGAGAGGGGGCGAAGAAGGGCACCTGAACGGTGATGGGTCGCTGGGCGCGCAAGATGAGCAGATAGACGCGGAGACGCGCAGTGGAATCGTGAGCCACTGATACCAATGGCTATTGTACGCAACCTCGCCCAGTTCCAGGCTCTGAAAACGCCATCTATTATATAATAACACCGGAGCTCGCTTACTTTCAAGATGAACTCACCGCTTCTGACATTTCGGTGCCTCCATAGCAGTACAAGAAAAGACAGGAACTAACTGTGCCAGCATACACCACATAGCGTATAATATTGTAGCCGGAAAACTAAATTAAACTCAATAAACTCAAATCATTCTAGAGGAAAGCTTATGATGAAAATTGTGTGTTGTTTGCAAAGTTATGATTGTAATAAGTCTAAGAATGATATTTAGTAAGGATTTAAGAATTATATTACTGTATATATATATAGTTATTAAAGCGAAATCGAATTCAAATATAGAATTGTATAATTTCCTATGTGAGTTTAAAGTACGGGCAGTGATACTTTAAAGTTTAAACTTAATACCAATGCTCACCAGTAGTATATCAATGACACTAGTGGCTATCACCAAGCTGGCGGATAGAAACTGGGCAAAAGTGGGCGCGGCCATAATCACGGAGAAACGTTGAACAATGCCAACGATATCGTTGTGGCGATCGATGATATTGCGAAGCTGCTGGCCACACTTCTCGCATTCGTGTGGACTGGGATCTGCACTAGGAATCCTTAAGAGAAATAATGAATTTCTATTGAATTTGACCTTACCTTTTGCAGGTTTAAGGACGCGCTGTATATCCATTTGGAGAGCTTTGAGCAGAAATGTAACATAGAGAGTGAAGCTGAAGAAGAATCCATCAGTGGCAACAAAGGCATAAACAGTGACCTGTCCACTCCAGGTTGAGTAAAGGTAGGCCAAAGGATACAGCGGCAGACTATGTACTATGGGTGGAAAGCTGTTGGAACACATATAAGATATGACGAGAGTAAGAATTCCTATCGGTCTGGTTTTACAATTTTAAGGTCAATTCGATCTTGAATATTCCTATATCGATCATTATTGTAGCTATGACCGTTAATGCTACATGAACTTGAACAAAAATGATTATATCAAGTAGAAAATACGTTTCACAAGCACTTGAAATAAGGTTAAGATGGTCCGCATTCATTTAACTTATCCCAAAACACTCTTACATTTCAGAACTTTTTTGTCTGACTTAAAACTTTTGTCCTTGGCCGGATTTGAGTACAAATTTATATTTATGGCACACAGCTTTGGGTTATTTCTATACCTACAGCATTCTAAAGGGCATATCATATTTGAAAGGATGCTTGCGACGCGTCCACATCTCCCAGAGAGAGCGCAGTACAAAGGCCGCAGTGTTGATGCTGCCCAGTGTGAAGATCAGCATGGCCAGCAACGTGGCCATGCGATAATAGCTGCGCTTCAGAGATACTCGCTCCACATCCCGCTGCTGTTCCGTTAGCTGGCGAATGCGGTGCATAAGGGATGCCACCTCGGAGCGACTGTGCCACATGTAGGCCATCTTGAAGAGCGTCGTCAGGCTACAGGCCAGCGGGCAGAACGCATCCATGGCATCCACTGGACTGCTCCGCATATAGTGCCAGCCAAAGCTGAACTCCGCCTGGCAGCAATGCGCCAGATTCACAAAATTGAAGATCAGCCAAAGCATCGTCCAAAATGTAGGCAACTGCTCAAAGCGCAATCCCAGCAAACTAAAGGAGTACCTGGTTGCAAAGAACAGATGCTTCGACAGCGGATAGTCGCGGCTTAGATACTGCGGATACATTGCAACGGTAAATTTGAGTTTCACAAAGGATACCGGCATTTATACACATAGCTCGCCTTACACCTAGTGGGAATTTTAAACGAACAATTATTGTCTAATTGGGCCAGCAGGGTTAATAATATGATTAGGTAACTAATTAGGCGCGTGTTTTGATGCCTGTTCGGAATATCAAATGACTTAATTAATGGCTCGAAAGAACTGAACACCTGCAGAATGCTTGTTGTTTAATTTCAACGTTTACCATTGACTAAGAACAATTTGTAATAGTTAAGAAATATATAAGTATTTCAAAAAAATGGTGTCTAATAAGAAAATCCGTTTAGAAGCTGACAATAATGTCTGAAACAGCTAACAGGCGAATCACGGAAAGACGTGTAAGTTTTGTTAAATTATATTTCATTTATTTACTTATTTCAAAACGCGGTCAAGTCGGGCAAGTTTTTTCAAATTAATAAATTAAAAATATTTGCTAGGAATCTTATTTAATGCTACATCACAAGTTTATGAATTTTTGAAAAAATAAAATGCAATATTTTTTTGGTTTGATTTTTCAAAATATAGTATTTTGAAATTTTACGTTTAATTGATTGTGGCAGTTCATTTTGCTGTTAAAAATCAAAAAAAGGGTCAGCATATTGATTTTGTTCTTACTGCTTATGTTAAAATGTTAGTTTATTATTTTGGCCAAATGCGCGAGAAGCTGTTTGCAAAGGCCTGGCTATCGATTTTGCATAGGTTACATTCAGTGGCAACTGCAACAGTGACTACATTTTGCTGATATCATCGCATGGATGAAAAAGTAGCAGTAGCTACCACCAAATATATAGAGGCCACCCAAACCAACTAATCAGGCAGTCGCCATCCTGTTTGACTTTTCTGACAACAAACAAATAAAGGAACTAAGTTACGCACACACAAGCAATACAGCGACAACCCTCGTGGCGTCCTCGAATATATTTTCTGAATGCTTTCACATGCCATTTCCTTGGCGTCGCCGGGGGTGCCAAAAACACGGCACACCCTGTGCTCACGCAGCAACCCCCGCAGCTGGAAGCACTGCCTGGAAATGACTGAGTTGGGTAATGTCCTGCCTCTGCTGCTGCCTCTGCTGCTGCCTCTGCTGCTGTTGATGATGATGATGATCCTGCAGCTAAATGAATGTGGCAAGTGGAAATAGGCTCGTCGTTGTGGAATAACCAGCAATCAGGCCAACGTGTCATGAGGAAAACTCAATAACAGCCAGAATTAAACAAGTTTTCTGCTTTTTATACTCTGACAGCGAAGGTAATAGAGTATATTGGTTATGTGCAATTTACGTCATGAATGTACGTGGGAGGCTGGCAAATTGATAAAACGTTTAATGTTTAATTCTCAAAAACGATTTTATTTTCCTCAATTCAAATGCTAGTTTAGAATATTTATAACATATATGTTCTATCTCTATCATGTATCTATAGATTACTGGTGACATTCCAAAAAGATTGCTACTTTCTTACTTGTTTAGTACTCTTACTTAATTATTTTCGAATTTAATTATATTATTATTATTATATATTATTATAATATTATTATTAAATTCATAGCCAACATAGAGAACATCTCCCAGTCGCTCACTCTCACATAGTAGAGCACGCTTAATTGATTCTTTTCTTTTCTTTGTCATCACAGCGACATTTGTGAAATGTACTGATACTTGTGCCCTACTTTTATGGGCCGAGGAAAACGCGAAACTAGAATCGAGTTTTTCCCGACGCTCGCTGCAGCCAGTCGTCGTTGAAAATGAGTCACGACGAGCAACGATTTGGCTTTCAGGTTTCGAGATTGGGTAAACAGGTTGATTTTCCTGTTATGCGACGACTCTCGACGCCGTTGGGCATTAGCCAAATAGGATTTCACACGCTTCCTTTGTGCCACGCCTGATACCTGATGCCTGCGCAGCACGACAAGCCTAGCCTGCAACGGCTACCCCACTCCTCTCCTGCATTCCAGCTTGATCATTTCCTCTACTCGGCTTTATCTACATTTCGTCAGTTGCCATTTCATTTTAGTGACATTCCGCTGTGGCTTTCGACATGACCCACATATGTATGTATGCCGAAGAAGGGCGCTTGAAACAAATGCCGACAGGCCTCATGTTAATGTCCATTACAATAAGCGACAGCAACTAACACGACAGTCATATACGTGTAGAATACAAAGAGTTCTATTTAAAAATGCTGCTGCAATATTAAATTTTGTCATATATTAGCTTTTATCATGCAAAAAAGCATGGGCCTGACAATTCTGTTGTTAAAATATATGATTGTTTCAGCACGATTATTTTATTTCAGTTATCAGTCTAATATTATTACTGAGCATAAAGTTTGAAAACCTTTCTGAAAATTTATTGTTTAGCTTTGGATACAAAATTGTTTAATTAATTGATGTGTCCCAAATACATGCACAAATATTGGCTTAAATCGGGCTAAATCTATATAATTTATTCATAGTCAACATAATAATGTTTTTATGTAATGTGAACAATATTAAAAACCTTGCTTTGCATACTTGTTAGCTTTACGGATGTCAACGAAATTGCAATGCAGGAACATTTAAATCGAGCACAATTTTAATTTACAATGAGGCGTTAATAACAATTAAACAAATATGTGCATGTATTAATAAAGAACGGGCCACAGGGCTATATACATACAAGCTATATGTATACATATATTTTGTATACATATATATATGTACATTGATCAAGCATGACACAATAAAATTGTATGTGCACTGTGCGACACTTTGAGCTCTTCTGCTCCACTCCTCCCTCTCTCTCTCTCTCTCTGCTTTAATGTGACGTGACATAAGCTAAATAGTTTAACATTTTTGTTGAATCGTTTTTTAAATGACGGCATAGCATTCAGCTTGAGTGTCTGAAGAAGAAACGAGTATATTGGCTTCCTGCTTTCTCTTGGAATATATAGAACCTCAACATAACTGGAAGCTTGAAAGATAGAGTCACCAAATGTAGTAGGTAGATTTCTGGTCACCTCCTCCAAGGATCGGTCCCTGGTTTCCTGGTGACGTCCACTATTATCGCTTGCCCAACCCCCGCCAACCTCTGCCAAAAATCTGAAATCTCCCAACATTTTAGAGCTAGAGTCGACATATTTGGAAGAATGATTACTAGTACCTTCTCCAATTGCTAAAAAAAACGAGAATATTTCAGACCGATTATTCCTATGACAGCTATAAGTTATTTTGCCCGATTTTGACCAAACTCAACCAGTCTATATAAAATAAATTAAAACTTGCACATACTGAGTTTTGTTAAGATAGATTGAGAAACAAAAAAGTTGTTCATAAATACAACGACTCATTTTTCAACAGATTGTTCCTATGGCAGCTATAAGTTATAGTGTTCCGATTTTAATGAAATTTTCTAAGCGTGCTTAAATACTGGCAAAACTTATAATTGGTAAGTTTAGTCGAGCTATATCAAAAAACAAAAATTTTAAACTGATCGGTTATATGGCAGCTATATGCTTTAGTGGTCCGATCCTGCTGATTCCGACATATTATCTGCGTTTAGCAAAAATAAGCATCTGTACCAAGTTTTAGCAAGCTAGTTAAAAAATTGAGTTACCAGTTTGCGTAGAACTTGGTTAGTCGCACAGCTGATTATTAGAAATATGTGACCAAAATGCGTTTTGCCATGCCCACTTAAAAATTCTCCATAATCTTTATTGTCTTAGTTTTAAAGTTGTGGAGTCACTTCAACTTTTTACAGAGTATTGCACAATCGTTAAATTCATACTGCAAATATTTTGCTAGCTTTTATTGTTATAGCTGCGGCTTTTAATTGAAGTCGCTGCGTTTTAATAATCTGTCATGTGGTTGCTGGCTTCTGCCTGCTGCCAGCTGTTCTGAGCTTGGCAGCTGAAACAAGCCATAGGCTAAAGCTCCCTAGCTGCTGCTCCCTAGCTGCTGCTGCGATCAATAGTGCACGACATAATTGCTGATTCAATGAGGCTGTCAACTGACGTCAGCCGTCAACTGATTAATAGCAATTAGTGAGTGTATATACATATGTATGTATATGTATGTATGTGCAAATATGTAAGCCACATGATACTATGCTAATGAACATTGCTATAGAATACTGTTGTAGTGAGCATAATTTGGGATACCCACATATTACTTTAAGGTTCAGTCTCGCGTATATGTACACTCAAAAAATAGCTTACATTATATATGAGTATATACATACATATATGTATGTATGTATATCATTTACAATATGTACCATACATATTTGTCAGACGTTTCACTCTCGTCTAGGAACTGGGACTCCTTGCGGGTCTGGCGCCATAAATCTTCACTTGGCGGCACTCACATGTCGCTGGCAATTCGACAAATGCCTTTAAAACTGGCGCAACACTCTCATAAAACTATATACATACATACATACATATGTATGTATGTTTGTATGTACATATTCTCGCGTGTCCAACAATGGAATTTTGTAAAAAAAATACGACAAAATAGCTCTAAAATTGTTCCGTTTGACTGGTTGCCCGTTAGTTACGTTTGTACTGTACTTAACAATATTTGCCTAAATAATCAAGTAACTGGCGAAGCTCTCAATTTGCTTATTAATATGTACAGATATATTATCTTATTGTCCTTTTATTATTATTATTTATTATTCGTCTGAGAGATATTTATATTTTACAACACTACCATAATTCATCTTAACGGTTACTTTAAAACATTTTACGTAACCTTGCAACCTTTTTATCCACATTTTACTTATAGAAGTATAATTAGTATTGTTTCAATTGTGTTTGTGCTAAATTTAAACTGAATTTAATCTGTTCAAAAGCAACAAGATACTATTTCTAGTGCTCTACAGAGTAGGGGCTTATGGGGAATACTTAATTAAGTTTTACAACTAATTGGGGGGCGGGGGCATTTCGTAGCGTCAAACAACATTTACCGATATCAGTCGAACATATGGAATTTCAGCTAGATATTTTGAGCTAGATAAAATGCAAGTGCGCAACAAGTTTCTACTTTACCAGGCTCAAATAATTAAAAAACATAAGTAATAACAATAACACTTGTATATAGGGGAATTTAGGAAACAGCTCAAACAGCTGCAGGCAGATAGGAGGCACGTTAATTTTTGCAATAAAAGGGCAACCGCAAAGTTGCGATGAGGCATAGTTTTCCAGAGGTTTGTTATTGATAGGAAAGAAATGGCTAAAAGCATAAATACTGTTACGCTGCTGGGCCTAGTGCTATGCTGTGCTTTCGTGACGTCTGTTTATGGCGGCAACGATTATCTCTGGGGTGAGATTGGCCCCAACGACTATCATCTGGCCAAGGATACAGTTTCAAAGGCCTTTTTTGTCGGCTTGGTGCAGAACAAGAAATATGTCTTCAAGCAATCTGTGGGTATTAGCCATTAATGTCACCTGCACCTGTATATTAACGACCTATTTTGTTTGTAGGATGACCTCAACGCTTTGACAATCACGGCCATTAAGGTCACCGATAAGAAGAAGAGCAATGGTGCCACGGCTACTTTGGTCTCTGGCGGGCCTGGCTCCAAGGGCGCCACAATTCAGTTCACATCGGAGCGTGGCTATAGTATTAAGGATCTTGTTGAGATATGGGGGCGATAGATATAGTATGTTGGGCTATCCAACAAGCCTAAAAGTATACTATAATCCCAATAAAGCTATTAATATAAAAATCTATACAAATTTTCCGCAAAAGTTTTATGTTAGAAATATTATACTTGTTTCTTTGATACATACTAATTGCTCCTTCATATGTGTCTAACCAGAATGTTTTAAAAATGGGTACTGAAGTTGTGCAAATTTATGTTACATGCATAAAGCAATATATTTTCTTGATAATTTTCTCTAGAATTCAAGGGCTGGATTCAGGGTGTCTTCTAGTCGGGCACTCTCGACTAGCGCACTCTTACTTGTTTTTACTAAATATAGGCCTACTTAATTACTGTGCAAATATAAAAACTTTTTACATTTTCATTTTATTTTTGAACATTTTGTCGTATGTGTTTTACGTCGTTATATAAATTAATTTGTATGCTTTTTATAAATTTTCCTCTGTGTTTTTTTAAGTAATTTTATTAATTTAATTATTAAATTTGTTTTAAATTTATATAAAAATATATGTATAACAAAATTTTCTTCTGATGGCAAGGACTTTTCTACCGATTGTCGAAATTTGTTTCTCTATTTTTAATGAAATTAATAGCCACAATTGTATATGGCTAAAATAAGCGAAATTTGATCATTTTGGCTCGGGTAACTGGTTGCTAGAATTTACAGTTGTGGCCATCTAATCCCATTTATCAAAGTCTAGAGTCTAGAGTCTAGACTCTTGACGCTGCGAGTTGTATATTTATGTTTATTCTTCACATATGTAGGTACATATACATATATGTATATGATCCCACAGTTAAATACAAAGGCACTCGAAACCTCACATATCTCACACACACACAGACATAGAGACAGCCGCAAGTCGTCGCTTCAAGGCCAACTTCTTATTAAATGCCAAAATGTGAGCGTTTGTTGAGAATAGAACTACAAGATAAAGATACAGCTACAGCTACAGCGAAAAATGTTTAGCTTGGAGCTCAGAGATACATATACGAAATCAGAGATCACAGAGCAGGACTATAATTACAGGCCAGCCTTGGGAAACCCAAATAGTTTGCTTGGGAACTCAAGAGGCCTTCGAAAACTTGGCGGCACATGTGTCATGGTTCATTGGAGTTGCCGTCATTGAGCAGCGATATGTAAATCAAGCTTTGAAGCTACAGATACTGAGATACATATACATACGTTTACAGATACAGCTACAAAATGGCGTCATCTCACTCTTTCCAATAAGTTTATTTACTGTAGAATACATGGAGTATTCGAGCTGCGGTTTGTCAATGATTAACAGTCTGTATAAACATATGTACATATATACATACATACATATGTATGTACATACCTGTCATACGTAACTCTATGCATATAGACAGATCTATCTGTCTGTCTGTCTGTCTGTCTTTCTAGCTGTTTGCTCACTTGTCTGTATGTATTTTATATTGTTAAGTAAAGTTGCTGCGCCCAAGGTCAGCCGCCTGCCTCTGAGAAACTTCAGCGTCAGTGTGCTTTCAGGGTCCCCCGCTTTGAGGTCTTAGATTCCATGTCGGCATTAATCTCCGAACGTTCCAGTTCACTTTGCAGCTTTGTTGCAAACTTCAAGTTTCAATGCAAAATACATACATACATATGTACATATATACATCTATTCTGATATATTAATTATACATGACTTACATAGGTCTACATAGCAATTGAAATAAACGATGTACGTGATTTCATAGCAACTTGTTTGCTGTTCCCTAAAGTGCAAACTCTGCTAATAATTCAAATACATTTAATATACATTTGTAACTGAACGACAATTGCCGATATGGATATATACTGTATACATGTGCTTACAACAATTAAATGTACATACAAACATGACATATTTCTCGCCCTTTAATTATATATTTAATTATTTCATTTCTAAACGGCATAGACCATATTTTTACAAGTTTTTGCAATTAAGTTTATCTAATATCAATTCTAAAGATTAATTTATAAAATTAAATTCAAAATTTTAGTTGTTTTTTTTATTAAACTATATATATTATTTTTCTCTCCTTTCGCCCAGAAATATCGCAAGTAATTTGTTCCAG
The DNA here is from genome assembly GCA_035045305.1 of Drosophila maculinotata. Lineage (NCBI taxonomy): Eukaryota > Metazoa > Arthropoda > Insecta > Diptera > Drosophilidae > Drosophila > Drosophila maculinotata. The sequence continues at coordinate 15,089,179 of JAWNPD010000387.1, forward strand.
ACGGATGATCCGAAAGAGTCATACTTGGAATATAAGTTCTCTTATTGCCAGTCAATACAAGTTTATTTCTTATTATCGATATATCGTCCCGCTAAAATGTTATCGATAAATTTCGTTTCCAGGCCCGCATTTTTTGGGCATCACTTGAAAGTTATAGGAGCTAGTTACACCAAATTCGGTATGTATGTTATCGTATAGCATACAGAAACATAGAATATTTGACTTTTTCGATATCTTTTTGCAATCCCTCAAAAATAAAACAAGCATGTTTTTACAGTTATGATTTGGCATACTCACACATTTGAATGTCATCTTTATGTCTTACAAATTTAATTACAATCGAACAATAAACAAAAAACTTATTCAATGTGTGTGTGTTTCTATGTATGTATTATGTATGTATTCAGAATATCTCGTAGTGGGGCTCTCACGACTAGAGCAGTCTTACTTGTTAATTATAAATTGTATTGGATAGAGACTAGCACATATTTATATTTTTAGTTCCGTATTCTAATTCCAGTTCAAAAAGTTTTTCTGTGTAAAAACAAAAAGTTTCGCTAGCATGCAAATTGGTTCCATTTGAATGCTTCATTTAATGAGCCCACATTTGTCTCATGATTACCTACCGCAAACCTAAACAAAGCACTTAATATAATTTCTAAATAATTTAAAACAGGGAAAATTGCATCACCATCGGGTGACAGCAATGCATTTTCTATACAAACCGCATTTCTTAGTCATTTCACAAATTACTCGGAATACAATTTTGAGGACGGTGTGAATACATGTAAAATAGTCTCCGGCTGTACACAGACTCGTCATATGATCATCGATCCGTTGGGCGTATTACTGTTTACATACAAATACAAACATATACATATACATCTAAAACACCCTAATAAAATAATGCACTCAGAGCATAGTCGCACCTGTCGGGATGAGAGCATATTTGAAATGGTATAAAACTTGTTTATTTTATAAATTTAAATTGAAAGATTGCCCTGTGGAAGCGAATGATTCAATTTCTAATTTGATTAAGTTTCTTCTGCGTTTAGTACGTTTATCAACATTTCGCTAATTGGACAATGTGCCATGTGTTAAATTGAGTTCCAAAAGCTTTCGGGCCAACTTTTTCCTCCATTCGATTTCTTAATCAACTTTCGTGAGCGATAAAATACACACACACACATACACATATAACGGCCTGATTCTTGCTCTCTTCTAAAACTAGAAGCAAAATTATTTCCTATTTCTATCCCACTGTTGTTTTATTTCTTGATAAAAAAGGAAAAAAAATAACGTACATAGATAAATATATACATACATACAAATGTACATGTCTCATTGACTGACTTAGCAACAAGACAACAAAAACAGAAACAGACTGCGGCTGTTTGTTCTGTTCATAGTCGTAACGGTTTCATTCGCTTTCGTCGCCACTTCTCGTTCGTGGAAAAAGCGTACACCATTTGATAAAGCGTATGCGTGCGACAGAGCTAGAAATATGCATGCGTTCGTTTGTGTGCGTGCGCTTGTTTTTTTTCGGGGGGAATGATAAATGTGTAATATATAAAAAAAAAAAAATTTGTATAGGCTGTTTGAAAGAGAGCATTTTTTATTTGAAATGTTGGGTAAAAAGTTGAATTACAAAAATATATTCCAAGCTTAAGAGTAGGTAGGCACTGTTTAATAACTAGGATCACACACTTTTATTAATTAACGATCTAACATGTTGATACGCCCGCAATTTGTATAGGAGAGAGAAAAAGACTGACTATATAAAAAGCACAGTGAGTCCCCGTCTCGCTCCCACATAGGTTGCAGTACGTCACGTTGATAAAAAACCGCTCAAATAGACGAGAAGCACGAGCGGGAAAAAAAAATTCCATTAGATTTCTGTAACGCTAAAAAACGCGGCCAACTTTGTTCGCTGTGCAGCTGCAAATGGCGCGAGCAAACACAAAGCAACTGCCGAAAGCAACCCACAAGCGAAACTCGACGAAAAAGCAAACTTAACGAACGAGCGTACGAAAGCGCTTCGTTAGAATTCGCCTATGTATGCATGCGAGTGTGTATGACTGTTGGTGTTTCATAAATTATGACGTTAGCCCGGAGCTTTTTTCTCTTTCGTATTTAGGTGAAGAAAAATTGTATATAATCAAGTACATACATACACATACACACACAGAAACATTATTTCCAGACTTGCCGTCATCCGATAATAAAAAGCACATGTAAAGGCCATTCAAACATGTCGGAATAAACGAGTTTAATCAAACGAGCGAGCGAGATGGCAACGATATTTTTTTTCCCCGTTACTCTTCTTCTCTGCGCCATTTACAAGTTGCGTAATTGTCCATAGATTCAAAAAATGTGTCATTCAAGTTCCTGGTTCTGAGCAGCAGGAGCTTTTTCGTCCGAAAAACGTCACCTCTCTTTTGTAGTCATCTATTTTATTTCTTTTGTGCAATGAAAATGCGCGCGAGTTTACGTAATGCGCGGGCTTTTATTTCTGAGAATTTTGTTTCATACACGTTTTTCTCATTCTCTTATGTCCGTTTTATGTTGCTCACAATACACATGGTGTTAGTCGTACACATACACACACATGTACATACATACATACACACACACACATGCATACATATTGTCTTCTGGCAAAGTTCACTAGAAAAAACCACCACCAACAAAGCGCCGCGCCACTGAACCACAACCACCACCAACCGTCGCGTCACACTATTTGACTATTTTCGACGTTAGCAACAACGGATTCTTTTGCTAGCAGCGTTGAGTCGTTTTTTTTTCTCTGTGCTCTCTGGTTTTTATTCTTTTCACTTAATTGTATTTTTGGATGAGGCGCTACAAGCGCAGAACGAACCGCACGGTCCAACGTTCAACGCACGAATGAATCGACAGCGACGCCAGCGAGAGCAACACGCCGACAAACCAGTTTTATATAAGCCCGCGCGCAAGTACAGTAAATATAAGCTACATACATGTGCATACATATGTATATATTATATCGTGTGTATGCGAGCGCAGACGAGACCAGCGCTTCAAGCTTCGTAAAAGCTCTTTGCGATTGTACATAAGCAAGAATATAGTATGTGTATATGGATGTGTGTGAATGTGGTGGTGTAGTTTTGTCGTTGACACACATTCAATTTGTGGTTGTTGCTGCTGCTCATTTTTTGCTTCTTATTTATTTTTTTTATCAATGTATGTATTCAGCTTTGTAGTTTTGTAGCTCCGTTGACGCGCCGTTTTCCGTCTTTGACGTTTTCCATTGAAACGCAATGAAAAGATTCCTATCAAAGTTGAGAGTAATAAAAAACGCTGACTTTATGTATGTATGTACATATATGTATCTATGTAAGTATGTAGATAAATTGCAAAGATATCTTCGCCAAGAGTCTGAAGAATGGGCGTATGCAAAAAGCTTCATAAAAACCAATTTAATTAGAAAACGTGTGCAGTTGTGTGGTAGAAAGTGTGCCAGCAAAAGACTGATTTGTTTAGTGGCCGCAGCACTCAGCATGTACAAGCAAACATATACATACATACATATATATATAGTATATACATGGTTGCCAATCAGTGTCTGCCTGTGTGTGTGTAAAAAGTGTGTCATCACTTTGCACAACTAGAAAACTTGTTATTTACAACAGCGCAACTTAACGAAAGACAGCAATAACATCTTTGTTGTTTTTCGCTGTTTTATACTCTGCTTCTTTTTCTTCTTCGTGTAGACTTCTTATGCCTACCACATTGCACATGTTTACAAACACACACACACACACACACATTTTTGGTATGCTCGCTAAATGCAAACTAGAAACTGAAACTGGGTTATTGGTGCAAATACGCGCGCGATATTTTCAGCGACTAACCTGCCTGCCTGCCTGCCTGCTGCTTGTCTTTTGTTATCCCCTTTCGCTGTTAATATTGCCTTCGTTAAGTTTAGGCAGTGTTGTTTTGTACACTTGTCATGCGAAAAGCTGCAGCTGCAGCTGTAAAAATCAAGTGGGCGGAAATTGCATCAAATGACTAATTTCATTGTTCTTGTTGTTGTTGTCTATCGCCCATTACGCTTCTCTCTGTGTGTAATGATGACGACATCCAACATCAAGAGAAACAAAATTAAACCAGTTCAAAAGCGAAACAGCATTTTTGGCGATGACGCCACAGCTGCCACTGTTGGTTTTATTGCGTTTTATGTTTTATGTTGAAAATTAAAAGCCACGCACAATCGTTAAACGAAAGAAAGCTGCCACAGCATTTCTTTAGCTGTCCCTTCTTAGAGCCCACACCCTCTCCGCCGCCGCGTCCCCCCATGCACGATGTGTATGCTTAATGCTTTTTTTTTTCTCTTTCGTCTTTTGCCGCCTTTACGAGCGAAACGTGTGTTGCATGTGCTTTCATTTAGTTTTTCGCCTTCCTCTTCTTGTAACCACACAAAACTGACCAAATACAAAAGACAAAGAAATTATTTTGTGGGTCAAAAGCTAATGTGCTACATGTACGATCGCATTTGGATCCGCAGACACAGCAATCTGTTATGCAGCGAATGACACGCCCACCAGACCCACCCTCACCCTCACCCCCACCCACATACAACTACAATTTGTTTATGCGTGGCAGAATTCATTCATTTTTCAATGCTGCTGATTGGAAATTTTTGGGAAAACCATATGGAAATATTTGAAAAGTACTCGATAATCTAATTGGAGGGTTTAAACAGTGAAGCTGATTTTCTTTTGTAATAATATATATGTACATGGAATATAAAAAACCAGATTTATACTTATACCATTACGATATTTATCTGATATCATATTATTTCAATATATCGGAATAAAGAACTTATATTGATTAACTATGATTATTGCCTGTGAAAAAATAACTCTTTGATTTCCCATCATATTCCATCTTGTATCATATAATAAAGAATAATAAACTAACATAAATATTTTTTTTTAAACTATCTGTTAATGTATTAATGTTTATGTACAAAAGTCAAGCAAATACTTGACCTCAATTAAAAGTACGTCCCTATTATTGGATATATGTATGTATATGATATATGACATAATGAAGAAAAACTAAGTAAGAGCTAAAATAATTTCCGTACTTCGCAATTTAATTTACCTACATACAAAATTTTCCAATAAGATGTAACTCATATTTAACTTAAACAATATTTATAATATGATAAAGTAAATGAGTAAAGGTCTAAAATAATTGATTTATCTCAATCTAATATTTGTATCAGTTTAATTAATCGTATACTTTACCTACATATGTACATATGTATGTATGTTAAGCATATTTCCTGTTCCGAACTAAAACACCATACAAAGATGCTTCTTTTTTTTAGAAAGTTTTTATTCAGCTCATTAAACCAAGAATCTTTGTTTGTCAATTCAGGTTGTCAAATCAGCTGTCAGCGCATAAAAATTAATGTTATTCATTCGATGCGATATATTCTGTGCATATTGTACTTAATTCATATACATATGTATGTATGTATGTGTGTCAATAGCTTTTGCCAGAGCTGCCCAGTTGAGTTTTCCCCGATGATAACTGTCATCAGGCAGTAGCAAAAAAAAAACAAAAAAAAAACAACAATGGAGAAGTCACAATAATTAAACTGGAAACAAGTTTTTGTGCACGTCCGTTCCTGTTAATTGAGCTTCGCTATTTCTACTCGATTGTGTACGAATGAGTGTGTTATAAATGCACACACATGCATACATACATATGTACATATGTATGTATGTATATGTAACGCAGTTCTGTGTGCACTTTGGGAAGTTTAGAACTGGCTTTTAACAGTGAGCTCAGCTTTGCACATTGTGCTTTTGCACTTTAAATTCTATTTCTATTTTGCCTATGTATGTACATATGTACATATGTATGTATATAACTAGAGATTCCTATACTACACATATGTACATATGAATATGTATAGTTAACAACTGGAAAACCTTGAAATGCGCACGAGTGACTAATTAGAAGGGGCGGGCTCGGTTCAGGTTCAAATTCCAACTATTGCGCTAACATAGTACTTATTGGATGACTGACACGAGAGCTATAGATGCTGTTTGTTTCAGCTCTCAATAAGCAATATTGCAAGATAATAATGTATATAACTAAGCATTTTCTCAAAATTGTCTGGAAGTTCCATTCAAATGTATATACTTGATTTCAGTGTGATTGCTATATCCACCATTGTACACTAGGTTATCACAGAGGTCGGTCGGAAACTAGAAGGCTTAGATAAATACATACATAGATGAACATAATTCGTGAATATATATAATTTCTGACGGTCTCATATACAAAAAATTAAAATAAATTATTTTTGTATGTAAATTAAATGATAATTTCTACAGACCTATTTTAAAGGTTTTTTCGAAAACTTTTACAATTTAAAGTATTTTAAATCAAAAGAAATAACGTATTTAAAGTTTTATTTTCAGAACTGTGAACTTAAATTTATACTATAACTTTTATGCAATTCATAAACTGCAGGCACTGATTTCCGAGCAACCACTGTGCTCACAAAATACTTACAGTTGTTTTGCTTCTTCAATTAATACTTTAATGTACAATTTTGTAATCGTATTATTGTAAGTTGAACATGGTTCCAGTCTAAAATGATCGAGTTGTAGTCATTAACAAATCAACAGTCCAGTTCTTATGCTCTTTATTGGCCTTTTTCAAAACTGGGTTAACCGTCATCACGATTAGGGACCTTCGCATAAGCGTAGTTAATGTTAAACTTAACGAATCGTTAACACTTTTTTTTTAAAAATTTGCGCAGAGCGTTTACCGTTTGCCTTGCTAGAAACTTAATGACTGACCCCAACAGTTGACAGACTTAATATTAGTTGTCCCCACAGTACGTTTCCAGCTGTTGGAATATGCGCGTCCAATGCCAGCGAATTATCATTGGCAAATGTGGTGTGCTTTTCGCTGCGGCAATCCAGTTTTCAACCAAAAATTTGTTTCTACATGCGTTCCATATACATATGTACATACATACATATGTACCATGCATACATTCATAGATATGTACATATGTGTATGTGTGTGTGCTTTTATATGCAGTTGTCTACATACATACATATGTATATAAAATGACGCTTTTATGTGTATGCTCGCTCTAAGGGGAAGCCAGTGTAGGTCAACGGGAGACAAACTGAGCACCACACAATGCTTCGTGTCGCCGACGACGTTGGCGTCACGCAGCTTTTAAGCTCTCTAAGCCGCCCCAAATGTCCGTAGTTGCATTTCTTGTTTATTGGACTTAGCCGCCGAAAGCGTTTCAGGCTCATCAGCTCGCTTTTGTGCTGGACATGTGCCGTTATCACTGCGCTACAAGCAAAAATCGCTTGGAAATATTGAAAAATAATTGCGTTGCTGCTCTCTCAGCAAGAAAATTGCGCAGCTGCTGCTGCTGCTGCGGAAAAGCAAACACAAAGCTGCGCAGTTAGCGTCTTGATAATGTTACAAAACTCAAGGGGCACCAAAGTAGTTTCCTCTATATACTCATACACACACATATATGTATATATGTATATATGTACAACGTACTTATATAAGTGTGTATTTGGCACACTGTACAACGCTGCTTATTTCCGCAATGAATTTGATTAGGTGCTGCGCTTATCAGCTATGCGGAACTCTAGCGCATTTATTGTTGCCAAGCGCTGGTGGACCCAGTGTTCTGATTTTGATACCAATTCTCCTCTATCCTTTCGAGAGTTCTTGACTTGGTCGCCGTTCCTTTTCAACAATCTTAAACCTCCGTAACGTTCCACTGCCAACCCTCGACGATAGCGCACCCCTCGCCATTTCTACAGCGCATGTTTTCCACATTCTTTTTTCGCTCTTGTGTCGCATTTTCAGCATTTATGCAGTTTCTTTGTTTCCTATATTTCTACCTGAAGGAATTTCCATTCGACATGAGAACTTTGTCCATATAAATATTGCGTCTTATCGTCGCGGAATGCAATCGCAATAGCTTGCTGACAAACGTAAAAGTATCTATAGGGTGGAAAGTATCTACAAAATGTATTATTATGCCAAAACCAGTTTGCATGAGAGCTGGTGTGTTACTTGATATTATCATGACAATTTCTATTGAGAATCAGTTGGGCTATGTACATACACAATTCGGTATCACTTAGAGCCCATGATTTATGTATACAAAAATAGTAAATCAATTATAGTAGAATGAAAGTCATGTTACAATTTTATAAGGAAATTATATAGAATGATTAAAAGTTTACTGTAGTCTGGAATCGAAATGTAACGATCAATTTTGCACGGGACGCGAAATTCATAAAATGAAATAAACTTATATTGACCCGGCAATACGAGAACTTATATTCCAAATATAAAGTCTCTAGCTCTTATAGTCCCTGAGATCCACGCGTCCATACAGACAGACGTGGCTAGATTGACTCGGCTGTTGATAGTGATCAATAATATGTATATGTACTTATGCTGATGTTGCATCTTTCAGTATACTTAATGACGTGATGTAACATTTTAAAAACATTCAATCATTAAAATAGTAGACCTATAGATTGTATATATATTGTGATTTCTTGTTTCTCTGGCTTTTTTAATTAATAAATGAAATTAAACTAATTTGTATATTTAGCTGCTCTTAGCCAAGCACAATTTGCGCTTAATTGGTAACCAAATACAGTGCCTGCTAACAAGTTGATTACGATTGCAGTAACGCAATTCGGAAGCGCTTGAATTTCAAGTTGCAAGCATGAGATTTTCAAAACGCTGAGCTCATTAGCGGTAAAATAAGAAGGTACTAGGCATTAGGGTAGTTGCCTCAGGTAGTCGCCCGTCAAAAGGTTTTCAATAGGGAAAACGACGGTTAATTGAGAAAGAACGGGAAATATAAGAAGGTCGATGTAATACATATCCGTATCCGTATTGTCGGAGTGACTCGCTTGGAATTTCCATTTAGCTCTCAAAAGTTTTTCCCCCACCACTACTTACTATATAAAGGGAAGTCATGACATGTAATGTTACCAAACCATAAGAAAAAGGTACTATGACGATTTTCCATGTTATGGTTCGATAAGTGCAAGACAGATAGGAATTTAGTTTTTTCTTGCTGTCAGGCTGTTCTTGTCTGGAATTGAATTCAAAGAAATTTGTTTCTTACTTCCATCCTTGTAAACTGAACAGTATTGCGTTTTTATTAGAGGAAGCAAACTACAAAATATTGTTTGAATATACGAAAATCAAAGAAAATTCGTCTGCAACGACTGCACACTGTAACGTCTGCTTCACAATTGCCAGAAGTTTGGTACCAGAAAAATGATCGCATGACTTCACCTTGTATAATTCTACCATGGTTTCGTCCTAAGAACCCATCCCATATAAAAACATGAATGAACGTCTGGCTATCTTTTGCGCCGACTATCACACATTCTTATAGACCGCAATCCGCCTGCTCAAATACAAAACAGCGGGACGAGATATTGATAAAACGATATAAACTTGATGAGACCTTGTAATACAAGAACTTGCATATATTCAGAATATGAATATATAGTCTCTGTGATCAAGAATATACAGATATACGTTCTGGGATCGAAGATGCTTCCTTATGCCTGTGACATACAAATCCATACCCTTTTTATCCGTTTTTGATGGGTTCTATTGCTCCTATACGATCTGTGACCTGGACGAATTGAAGCTGATCAAGAGTATACATATACACTTTTCGGAGACGTCTCCTTCAATGCGTTACACGTTTAGTCACAAAATCATAATACCCCACAAGGGTATACAGACATGAGACATTAGTGAAGCAACCGCGGAAAGTGTTCATAGCCTAAAAACGACAGCAACAATAAAGCGGGCTAAGTAACAAAAAAATAAAACATAAGAAACGGCAACAACAAAAGTCGAAAAAGAAAAGAAGCAGCAAACAAAACATTTACAAAATAAGTTCATTGAACCTGCGTAGTGCTTGGCTACTTTACAACAGCAACCGGCTCCGGCTCCGACTCACGACTCCCGACTCCGACTCCAGCTCCACAAACAACAACGTCTTGAAGTTGTATTTTGAGTTGCGTCAATAAAAGAGTAGGGAGAGAGCTAGCCCCGTCAACGACCCCCTTCCCCTTCCCGTTCGTTTTTCGTTTTCAGGCTGACCAGCTGCACATCTGCAGCCGATGACAGAAGAGCATGCATTAGACAAGCGGTGGGCATGTAGAGGCTTTTTTTGGTTCGCATTGCCCAGTCCGTTACTCGTGTGCAGACACGAAAGTACAAACGAAAAGGGACACACGAGAACAACACACATGGAATCATGGTGTAACTATATAAGGTGGCGATTAATTTCTCTTGCTTCCTTAAATTAATACGCACACAATTTAAAAATGTGACGTCACAGCCGTAAGGAACAGGTTTTTCTTTTCCGATTTCTTTGCATACATTGTAAAAATACATGTACTTAGTGCTTGTAGTAGTCTGTCAATCGTAAGCTGTTGCCATGGTTGATTTGTCATGTGTGCGTGCATTGTGTTTATGTATTTGTGCATTATGTGTGCAAAAGCTTAAATCAATTACAAGTAATTCATACACAAATACACAACTTTCACCCGCATGCTGACCGTCTTCAGCGACGTTCGGTGCGATACTGAATATTAGGACCCGGCAAAAGAGTGCACACCTTGTATAATTCCCCCATGATAACGCACAAGCAAAATAACGGCGATGCTCATTGTGAATTTAGGAGGTCAGTGCTGTCCTAGTTACTATTTAAAATAGCTTTTGAAGTTTTACACAGCAGCGCCGATCAACAATCATCAACTCAGAACTGTCAATACTCAACATTTTAGGAGGTTTTATTCTTTGAAGGCTGCCAGAGTTCGTTTTATTAATTTCAAATGGTTTAGAGCGAATAATTTTAGCAGCTTTATCAACAAAATATACATGCATACAAATACTTGTATACATATGTACATAATTATGTACATACATACACACATGTGTATGCACTAGTGCATGTACATACATATGTATTTACATAACAACAGCACTCGTGTACATATGTATGTATGTACGTGTGCATTATGTATACATAACATGTTTAACTATTATGTAAATATACTTACATTCGGTATAACCAGTTGCGTACTCAGCATTTTTTTGAAAGGGGTTTCACTAGCTGAATTCTTAATGAATCTATGTATAGGATATATTTTATATTAACAATTGTCGCATTTATTTATGAGATACGAGTTTTTTTTTTTATGAACCTAACCTTGAGATCTGATACAATTTTAAACTGCATGTATTAAAGTCGTTTCTGAATTCAAACGATTCACTAAATTGTATATTTATAATAACTGATGAATACAAATTGATCACAGTTATTATTATGTTAAAAATCAGCAAATAAAAATAATAAGATATTAAAAGTCGAGAATGGCCGACTAGGAGATACCCTGGATACAGCCCTTTCATTCATTTAAAATAATCTATCTGCATTCATACATAGAAACACATATGTACATACATACATATATGTACATAAAATATAAAGTTTACACAATTGCTGAGCTTCTTCTTCCTTATTGAATCTTAAATAGCTTCATTGTTTATTGTGCGATCGTATAATTTTGCCATAAGTTATCAATGTCTATAATCAACAATCTACTAACACATATTATAAGCCCCACAGTTGTAGGAGTTAGTAAAAACCCCGATGGAATACGGCACTGGTGTGCATACATATATACATACATATGTACATACATACATACATACATACGTAAGTACGTCGAGGCATGAAAGCGATGAAGACGACAGCGACGACGACTACGAAACGCGAACAGCGTGCGACGAAACAAGCAACGAAACGACGAAAAGACGAAACGATGAAACAACGATGGCATGACTGTACTATGTACGTATGTATATATATGTATGTACACAGCGTATACAAACAGCGACGAAATACATACACAGACTCTCCATTTGTATATGTATGTATGTATGTACATATGTATGTATATGTTTTGTGTGTGTCGGCCGCCAGCCCAGGTATAGAGCGGAGGGTATGTACGCGCAACGCGCCTGTTGCAAAATTCAGTGCCGCTGTTTCGTTCGTGACGAAAGGATGTACGCCCGGTTGTAGCCCCGTATGAAACTTACATACATACGCCTTCACATTTAGTCAGACGTATGTACATACATACAAACGCACAAGCACACCATGATGTATACAGACAGTTTGCCAAATAGCGGCGAATATGAGGAGCTGGCTCAGCTGCTTAAGTCTTGGAACGTCAGCGAGCTGTTGCCGTATTTGCAAGGTAAACAAAACCGAACACAACAAAAAATCATCATCACCTTTTATATTTTGATGCATCTTTTGTGATGTTAGCAGAACACAGCTGTGTTATTGTTTGTAATTATGAGAGATGTATGTACATATTATTAAGACGATTAAGGACAGGCAGGATCAATTTAGCCAAGTCCTTCCTTGATATTTGAATAGTAGCTTTTTGTATAATAACTTGTGGGTCCAGCTCCATGCTTATACCTTATAGTCGAGAGTGCCCGACTAGGAGATACCCTTACATTCATTCATAATTATTTATCTACATTCATACATTGAAGCACATACATACATATGTATATGTATATACACAAGCACACGCTGTGCTTCTTCTTGTTCCATTGACCCCGTACTATGTTATATCTAATCTTAAATAACTTCTTTGTTCATTGTCCGATCGTAATGAAATTTGTAGGATATAAAGATGGCATTTAAATGTGTGATTATACCAAAACGCAACCTCATACCTCCACATACGAGAACTTATATTCCATAAATGATGACTCTTAGATCTGCGCGTTAATACAGATGCACGTACGCACATGGCTATATCGACTAGGCAATTAAGAATATATGTACTTTACGGGGTCGGAGATGCTTTCTTATGCCTATTACATACACTTGCATAACTTCACGATATCCTTATTACACATTTTTAATGTGTTCAGGGTATAATAAAGTAAACTTCCTCCTTCTTAAATGGTGTCTCGTTGCACTAAAATAAACCAACAGGTTATTTAATAATCAAGAATTTAGAAACCAGCTCAGCTTATCGTAGTGTATCTAGTGACTAGATACTAGTCGGTACGAAAGTATGTAACAACCATGTGGACTTGGATGTAGGAGGAAAACTCGCACTCTGGGTTGTTATTAATCGTTGCATTTATCCCGCATTCTTTAGAGGAGGCAATCAACACACAAGAGCTACAGATGCTGAAGCGTCATCATCTGAGCGATCTGTTGCACAACTTTCGATATGGGACTCGGATACGCTTTGAGCATCATTTGGAACGTTGGCGACGCTGGCTAAATATGCCGCTGCAGGATTCGCTGGGAGAGGAGCGAGCCTGCAGCGGCAGGAGCGCTCACTGTAACGGATGTCGCTGCTCCTCCGGGGAATCGCCGCGCACGAAAACCCTTTCCAAGTCCGATCTGTTGGACGATAGCTCAAAGCAGCTGCCCTCCGAGCCGTTTGTCTCGCTGAATGAGATGGGCGACGGGTCGTCATTCAATGTGCCCCTGCCTCTGGGCGATCAAAGTGAACTGGTGCACACGGAACTGGTTACAGTGGATCTGATCAAGCCAGAGCTAGGCGATCCCGACATGAGCAACGAGGAGAGCGCCGTCACCGTCCTTTCCATACTACAGGCCTCACCAGCTAAGGCGCAAGCCCTACTCGAGCGTCTTGGGCAAAATGAACAGCTGGACGCAGTGCAGCGACTGTTGCTCATTCAGCTCATTTGCAGCTATTACGAGGACAATCGGCTGCATTTGACGCTGCAGCGGAGCCATCTGCTGGAACGTGAGATACTGCAGCTGTTCCCCAAAGAGCAGCTCTGCTTCTATCGCACAGAGAGACGTGGCAAGATATATGTGAGATTCACGAATATGAAGCGCAATAAGCGCTTTGGCAACCAGCGGGAGCAGAAACGTCGCCGCGAGGAGTCGATGGCGCAGCCCAGCTCCTATGTGTCCAAGGAAGTCACCTTTGGCGGCGATCCCATGTCCAGTCCAGAGAGATCAGATTGATAGCACTTAAGTCGCATAGTTTATTCAAGCATCTCTTCAAACTATTCTAATTTTATGCAATTCTATATTATTTTAAGTATAAGAATTTATATACATATATACTTACATATATATCGATTTCTTAGCTAAAGCGCGCAATAAGTTAATTTCTTATTATTCCTCTGTTGCTTTGAGATCTTAGAAGCTTTTTTAAGAAATACTGACTTTATTAACATATATTATGTCTATGTTTTCAATTGGTTATATTTTTAGAGTATCATTCCTGTGGTCCGTTTTGCAAAGAAATGATTTTGAGACTATATCTCATAGTATACATTCTTTAGTGTGTAATTACGCCTATTTATTAAATGAATAATAAAATACAAGAAACATTCTGTAATACCATACTGTATCCATCGATTTATTATAGATTTCTTAATATCCACTATCATTTTATTATACCTGAACCCATTTAAAATTGGCTTGTAAACGTCCTAATTGGTTTCTTAAGTGCATTCAAATGCCCTTCCTAGACTTCAAACTCCCATAACTTGGTCAAAACTGAACCGATTGTCAAGCTTGAGTCCATTTCGTTCATTATTTGTCCTATATATCAATTCTACATTTCAAATTTATGCATTATAGAAAGTTCAATTTTTTGAAATATTTTTGCGAAAAAAGCATAAGGGGGGACCCTTACCAAAAATGATTTTTCAAAAAATAGATTCTTGAAATTCTTTTTTTAATCGATTGTGGGTGTCAAAATTAGTATAAAAAACTTTAGGAAAATTGATTCTGAGGTGTTTCATTTTTCTGTCAAAAATCATGCCAAAATGACAAAAAAAATTGACTTGTAAACGCCCTAAAGTCCATACAAATGCCCTTCCTAGATTTCTAACTCCCATAACTTGGTCAAAACTGAACCGATTTTCAAGCTTGAGGCCATTTTGTTCATGGTTTGTCCTATATATCAATTCTACATTTCAAATTTATGCATTATAGAAAGTTCAATTTTTTGAAATATTTTTGCGAAAAAAGCATAAGGGGGGACCCTTACCAAAAATGATTTTTCAAAAAATAGATTCTTGAAATTCTTTTTTAATCGATTGTGGGTGTCAAAATTAGTATAAAAAACTATAAAAAAAATGATTCTGAGGTGTTTCATTTTTCTGTCAAAAATCATGCCAAAATGACAAAAAAAATTGACTTGTAAACGCCCTAAAGTCCATACAAATGCCCTTCCTAGATTTCTAACTCCCATAACTTGGTCAAAACTGAACCGATTTTCAAGCTTGAGGCCATTTTGTTCATGGTTTGTCCTATATATCAATTCTACATTTCAAATTTATGCATTATTGAAAGTTCAATTTTTTGAAATATTTTTTCGAAAAAAGCATAAGGGGGGACCCTTACCAAAAATGATTTTTCAAAAAATAGATTCTTGAAATTCTTTTTTTAATCGATTGTGGGTGTCAAAATTAGTATAAAAAACTTTAGGAAAATTGATTCTGAGGTGTTTCATTTTTCTGTCAAAAATCATGCCAAAATGACAAAAAAAATTGACTTGTAAACGCCCTAAAGTCCATACAAATGCCCTTCCTAGATTTCTAACTCCCATAACTTGGTCAAAACTGAACCGATTTTCAAGCTTGAGGCCATTTTGTTCATGGTTTGTCCTATATATCAATTCTACATTTCAAATTTATGCATTATTGAAAGTTCAATTTTTTGAAATATTTTTGCGAAAAAAGCATAAGGGGGGACCCTTACCAAAAATGATTTTTCAAAAAATAGATTCTTGAAATTCTTTTTTAATCGATTGTGGGTGTCAAAATTAGTATAAAAAACTATAAAAAAAATGATTCTGAGGTGTTTCATTTTTCTGTCAAAAATCATGCCAAAATGACAAAAAAAATTGACTTGTAAACGCCCTAAAGTCCATACAAATGCCCTTCCTAGATTTCTAACTCCCATAACTTGGTCAAAACTGAACCGATTTTCAAGCTTGAGGCCATTTTGTTCATGGTTTGTCCTATATATCAATTCTACATTTCAAATTTATGCATTATTGAAAGTTCAATTTTTTGAAATATTTTTTCGAAAAAAGCATAAGGGGGGACCCTTACCAAAAATGATTTTTCAAAAAATAGATTCTTGAAATTCTTTTTTTAATCGATTGTGGGTGTCAAAATTAGTATAAAAAACTTTAGGAAAATTGATTCTGAGGTGTTTCATTTTTCTGTCAAAAATCATGCCAAAATGACAAAAAAAATTGACTTGTAAACGCCCTAAAGTCCATACAAATGCCCTTCCTAGATTTCTAACTCCCATAACTTGGTCAAAACTGAACCGATTTTCAAGCTTGAGGCCATTTTGTTCATGGTTTGTCCTATATATCAATTCTACATTTCAAATTTATGCATTATTGAAAGTTCAATTTTTTGAAATATTTTTGCGAAAAAAGCATAAGGGGGGACCCTTACCAAAAATGATTTTTCAAAAAATAGATTCTTGAAATTCTTTTTTAATCGATTGTGGGTGTCAAAATTAGTATAAAAAACTATAAAAAAAATGATTCTGAGGTGTTTCATTTTTCTGTCAAAAATCATGCCAAAATGACAAAAAAAATTGACTTGAAAATGCCTTCCCTAGACTTCAAACTCCCATAACTTGGTCAAAACTGAACCGATTGTCAAGCTTGAGGCCATTTTGTTCATGGCTTGTCCTATATATCAATTCTACATTTCAAGTTTTTGCATTATTGAAAGTTCAATTTTTTTCAAATATTTTTGGATTACCAAAACTGACGAGCGCATCTAGCAGCGTGTGCTTGTATGTGTGTGTGTGTTTTTCAATGTATGAATGCAGATAAATAAAAACTGGGTTCAGGGTATCTCCTAGTCGGGCACTCTCGACTTGAGCACTCATACTTGTTTTTAAATAAAAACATTGATTCGTGATATATCATCTCTGTATCCATCCATCAAAAGCATAGCAGCAGTCTAATATTATTTTCAGATTACTTTGCACCTGGCTACAGGATATCTACAAGTTGCGCTTTCGCAAGCATGTGCAGTGTATTTGTGCTTCGGTCAGTCGCAACTTCAATCACGTACAGAAATAAATCAGAGATACGAGTGACAGTCGCACAGAACATTTGGTCACGTAGCGAGCAACCCGTCATGGGCCCTCCCAAAGAAAGAAAACACATTCACGAGTGATTGCCTTTCAAATTTTCGGGCTGAACGACTTGGTAGTAACTAAGTTAGTATATTGCAGATACACTGACTGCTGACCGCTGTTGCCAAACGTTGTTGCAGGCAAACGCACGCTGATAACTTCAGCTGCCCAAAATATTCCTAAGAATCCGATCGACAGTGCTTACGTATCTGTTAGACGTGTTGTTTTAAAGTAACCGAACTCTTGGGTAGCAGTAGATAACATACCCTATTATTAAATTACAAATTTATAAAAATTAATGAAACATCCAATTTCTATTAATTGCACTAAAAATACGGATATAGCCAAAGTTTCATCAAGCTTGCAAACTGAGAAACTAATTTGTATAGATACAAATCGATGCTGATCAGGAATACTTGTATATAGTTCTATGGGTTACACATTAAACGACAAAGTCAAAATACCATCAGCAAGGGTATACAAATTTTCAACAAACTACGCAAACTACAAGTGTCGTTGGCCAATTAAATCAGCCGAAGCGGCACAGAAGTTGTGATGATGCAGCAAAAGCCCACGGCCAAAGGGGTGTGGGTGTGTGTGTGTGGGTGTTTAACTCTCAAAGCTAATTAATTACGCGCTTCTTCTTCTTTTAGCTGTTGCCAGCGTTTTGCACTTGAGCGCTTGTTTTCTGCTAATTGACTTTATCGTTGTCGCGACAATGAACAAACAAAACTATCTGCCAGATACTTTTCACATATGTACATATGTGTGCAATGAAATAGTAGTGCCCGACCTGTTATACTGTCAAATGACATTATAATTCCAATTTTTGTCCATCAAGTAATTTGAAATTATTTTCGAATATTTTTTACATACATGTATGTATACATATGTACATATGTTCAGCTGATAAGAAGTATATAGTAGCAGGCTGTTATTTTGTTTACTGGCAATTTAGTATACAACTTCCATTTTTTTACATATTAAGGGGCGTGTATTTTGACGCTTTGCATGTCAAGCAATTTTCGCGCATTATGTATCTGCTGAATGTACGGCAATGTTCTGCATCTAGCCACAATAAATAGGTCGTCAGCAATAAAACACTTTGTCATTCCACATGAACGCTGCAAAAGCAAACAGATGAATGCTGCTCGCAACGAGCGAGCTTTAAAAGCTGCTACAAACACTCTCTCCGTTTCAGCTGTGTTTTTTCGCGTTCGATATGTGTACATACATTTTTGTCTCAATTTTGTGTATTGGGGCAGCATAGTTTTGATCGGTAAATGAAAACAAATTGCGGCTATTAACATGTCAATAGACAAGAAAGAACATTGATCAATGCGCTTCCTCTTGCCCTGTCTCTTTCTGGCTCTCTCTCTCTGCCCCTCTGTCACACAAGTGTAATACAGTGTCGCACAGCTGTTATACGCGCACACATAGAGTCTCTCTCTCTCTCTCTCTCTCCAACTCTCTCCCTAGCTTTCTGTATTGGGGCTTTTTCTACGCGTAGCTATGGAACTACATATGTATGTATGTATGTATGTATATGTAGGTATGTACATTTGCTGCGCTGTTTGCGTCGAATAGGGAAAGTAGGTCAATTACACGTGTCATATACTCGTACTTTTATACTTACTATACATATGAATGTATACATACATATGTACATATGTTTATCTATGTATGTATGTATGTATGTACATGTGTGCATATGGCTCTATGACCGCACTTTTATGCTTATTGTTGTTTCAGCCCCATTACTTTTGGAAAACTTACTTTTCTGTTGTTCATATCGTTTATGTTTTCTTCCTCTTACACTCTTACGCTTGAAGTTTGTGCTTTACAAATATGTTTCTGGGTCGGCCGGATCATCGTTTGTTTATACAACAAACAAGTAAACAGATGTACATTTCTACACACATACATATGTACGTATGTACATACATATGTGATACAAAAATATATGTATGCATTAACATTTTTACTTGAATATCCCTATTAGGTAAATTTTTGCAATCATATAATTGTTATTTTTTAAAAATCAAATAAGCTTCTTAGATTAGTTACTTCCTGTTTGGTTTTTTATTTGCAGACTTTGCTAAAGTCAATCCACTTCCCCCCTAACCGATGAGTCGGAGGGACATCGGCTAGCATAGCATAGTTAGTATTAGAGGTTTGAAATAAAACGGGTGAAAGTTTCTGGTCTTATGAATTCGGTAGGGCAAAGCGTAGAAATTGCGTAGAAAGAAGAAGAATGGAAGAGGGATCGTCAAAATACGTTGTCAAACTTAAGGTTGCGATCTAAAAATCATCTACTATCTTTTGAAATAAAACTTTTCATTAATTGTAAACTTAAATTTCCGAGTCTTAAGATTTTCTGACTAGTTTCAGTTTGATTCCAAATGGAATTTGTGGCTTACTTACTGGCTCATGGCCTCCCCTTTTTATCATCTGCTCCACCAACAGAGAGAGAGAGAGAAAGAGAGAGAGAGAGATATGTACACATGTATATGTATATACTATATAGAGAGAGCACTTAGCTGCAGGTTTTGCTGATGACATAATGAGTGTATTTATAGCAAGCAGCAGTAAGTGGAAACTGGTAATAATCCTGCAGATGGGCTGGGGTTATGTATATGTATATGCATACATATGTATATGTATGTACATAATGAAAAGTGTAAAGAGAGCATACACTTCAAGGCTTTCCTCTGCCCAGCGAATTTTGACATTAAAATGCAAAAAAAAGCTTGCAAGCTGTGGAAAGGACGTTGAAAGGACAAAACCATTGGAATTCGCACCCAAATAAAAAGAAATGCCACGCAGCGTAAATGGCGCACAACAAACAAAATGTGGAAAAGCAGCGATAAGAATCCAACTACTATGTAGTAGTATGTACATATACCCAAGAATTGGGTCAATCGATAAAAAAGCAGCAGCTAGCAGCAGAGACGCCAACTGCGACAGCGACGGCGACGGCGACTGCTGCCGCAGCACATGCGCCTAGCGTGGGGAAGAGCTTTTGCTGCTGAAGCTTTTTGAAGAGCTGCGCGATAATCCAATTGTTGCTGGCCAGTAATAAGTACCACATATGTACATATAACAGTTTGTTATGTACATGTTAGTATGTATGTATGCATGTGTTAATAGTATATGATACTTGTGACCAGTGTTGCCAAATCAGCTTTTTTCCCGTCAGATCTGGCTTTTTTGAAAGTCAAACAGTGAAAGAAAATCTAGCTTGTTTTTAGAGTTAAGCCAGATTTTTTCAGCTTTTTTTTTGTTCAATCCCACAAATAATTCGAAAATAAAAATTTAAAAAGTTAAAAGCAAAAAAAAACAACAAATAGCAAAAAAAATTGTGAAAAAAAATTAAATAAAAAAAATCCGAAATTTGAAAATTGGCCATTTTTAATTTAAACCGTTTTTTAACGATATTTACGATTTTTTTAAAAAAAAGAAGAAAAACGGTAAAACAAGCAGTTCAAAAAAGAAGCAGGCAAAAAAAAACCGGGAAAACAAGCAAGTCAAAAAAGAAGCAGGTCAACAAAACGGGAAAACAAGCAGGTCGAAAAGAAGCAGTCCAAAAAACGGGAAAACAAGCCGTTAACAGCAGTGTTAGAACTCCACAGTACCACTTGAGTAAATTCAGCACATTTGAGTTAACAGCAGTGTTAGAGCATATTTGCGTTACGTGAAGTTGGGTGGACTAACGATGTAAGTCGTAACAGTTTTACCACCGTTATTACTTTGAAATTGCCGGTAAATTTCAAATCCTCAATTTCGGTTGAGATCCACCGAAAACTGTATTGTCAAATGTATTGTCAGATTGAGTGCGTACGCCGTTGCATATTATTTGAAATATATTTTATTGGTAGGCAGTTTTGAAGAACATTTGTAATGACATTTATATATAATGAACATGTTTCAAATAATCGTTTCATTTTATACCATTTCATCTCGATTTTAATATTCTTCTATGTATGTATATAATAAATTTATTTATTTTGTTATTTTTTTTTGTGTTTTTTTTTTTGGTTTTCTTTTTATTCATATCTTGTTTTTATTTTTAATTGTTTTCATTTTGTTTTTGCTTTTAGTTGCTGCGGTTTCTTGCATCTCTTGTTGTTGTTTGTTTGTTTGTTTGTTTGTTTAATGCATATACCTTGTAAACTTATTTAGTTCATGTATGTATATTAAATATATATAAGTATATATATATATATATGTATATATGTGAGTGTATATATGTATATGTATATATTTATATATGTATTTGTGTATGTATATAATGGCTTAACTATATATTATATTTATACATATATATGTACATATGTATATATGTATGTACCATTTCATATATATGTATATATGCATATATATATATTTATATGTATTTATTTTATTCTTTATTTATCAATAATCAATATTGTAGATCACCAAACTTGTTAAAAAAATGTTTACACGAATTTTGTTTTTGCCTCTTGCTTTTGGTTTTTTTTATGTAATATTTCCTCGACGCTGTTGCTGCTTTCTGTTGATGTTGTTGTTGTTGTTGTTGTTCTTGCTGTTTTATCGTAGATTATTAATGTCGCATCTCTCATATTTCTCGACCTAAGTTACAGATGGCATGCAATTTTATTTTCTTGCTTGATTTGAGATATTTAGATAATTTACGCTTCTTTTCTTTTGCATGCCGGTATATACTATGTATGTATGTATGTATGTGTATTCATCTATTCATCTTGTATGTATGTTTAATGTTAATGTACATATACATATGCTATTTCCCATGTAGTCTACATACATATGTATGTATGTACATTAAAGTACACACGATGCTGTTATTAGGTTTGATGTATGTATGTATGTATGTATATATGTATATCAAATGCCAATTTCTCGCCACCAAACAATAAACAATTCGAACTAAAGCTCTTCTAGCATGTGTCTATGATAAATTCATTATGGATCTTACTGTAAATCTACATTAATCAACTTGATACTGTGTGTGTGTGTGTGTGTGTGTGTGTGCCTATAATATTGGGTTTACAATTTACTAATTACATATTAGAATTGCTAGTTTTTGTATAGAAAAATTTGAAGCTATTTTTTTTGCTTTTGTTTTTAGTTTGTACGTTTAATTTTAATTTTAATTTTAATTTACGATTTAGTTTGTAATTTGGGTACACGACGGCGGGGATAATATGATTAAAGTGTTTTTATTTTTATTTATTTTATTATTTTATTCTTTTAATTTTGTTTTATTTTGGTAAAGTTATGTTCACATTTGTATGTATGTATATACAATATACATGTATATATATAGACAATGTACCGTTTGCTTTTTTTTGTGGTTGGTTGTCGTTCAAACTATCTAGGCTAAAAATAAGTTGTTCATACTTAAAAGGCAAGTGTTATGTTTTTCATATCTATTAGTCGAAGATAGAATGAAATTAAATCGATATTTGAAAGAGAAAGATATTGATATAGTTATAGATATAGATATAGTTATAGATAAAGATATCTGTTGTCTTTCATTTACATACATGTTCAATATATAATTTGTTGGTGCTATATCATTTGCTAAACCCGATATGTTGGCTTCCAACAGATCTTATTGTTAAATTTGTATATATATTTTAATGTGGTTGTTGTGTTTCTTCCAGTGTAGTAAGTGTGTTGGTGTTGGTGTTGGTGAGGGTGAGGGTGTCTGTCAAATATTGTCAACGTTGTGTATATATATATATATATATATATATAGTTTGAGAGCGAATCTGATGTATTCCAACGATTTATGTTTATTTGTCGTTTATTGCTCGATTAAACTGTTTGTTTATGTGTTGTTGTTGTTGTTGTTGTTTGTGTACTATACATACATATGTATATATTAATGCAAGTATCGATGATAAGTATATTGTATACATATAAAGTTATGCATAGAGTATATTAGTTGTCATATATAATACATCTTGTGTTATTATTATTATGCTGACTTATAGCTATAGTAAATGTAAGAGGCCTCTTAGAATCTAATATGTATATCTTGTGTATGTACACATTGCCGTCTGGAGCCGGTTGGGGCAGCCAACGTGGGGGTTGGGGGCAATGTATTAAAAGTTATTTACTTGACTTGCAACTCGTGATTTCTGCGCTTTTTACCCGTCGTTCCTAGCTTAGGAACTTTTTGGGGGCCCTTAGTTATGTACACAATGCGAACGCTAATCGAATTCGATAACTCGATAGCGCTGCCCTTCTAACGATATATGTATGTATGTAACGAAACGTAACATGAATAAATATTATGATAATTTGAGTTCTTTTTCTACTCCTTATCATATTTGACTGTCTGAGACAGGCGTGAAGAGTAACAGAGTATTTCAAGTATGTTTGTATGCAATTGCCTAACTTTATCGATATCGATAATGATAACGACGACAACGTCAGTAAATTGATCAACTAAATTCGTGTCGTTCACTTTGCTTTGGAAGTTCTAGTTCAAAGTTAAGTTTGAAAGATAGTTCAATTGGTCGTTTAAATATGTTACCAATTTATCGATATCGGTGTTGTCAGTAGGAATGGGAACTCTTTGAATTATTATATTTTGTTTAATTTTTTATCGATTTGATTCTGGGAGAGTATTATTTAGAAGTTGTATGATATGATTGTTTGTTTATTCTGAATGTCATGGGTTTGTGAAAATTGATTGACTATTGATTAAACTAACGCCCTAAGTATCCAGCAATAAACAAAGGACTATCTCAAATGTTTATATATTAATTCCAATTCAAGGCAATAATTTAATTATTTGTAATTTTTTTATTTGGTATTCGCATAATAAAATGAACATTTAATTTGCAACCTTCACTATTTTAAAGACATTGGCAGTGATAATAATTTTTTGTTGTTTGGTAAATCAACGAAACTTGTGAAAAGTATTTGAAATGTGTAAACAAAGCTGATAATTTAATTCGCTAGACGATATATGGTATATACTATTATTAATATATGTATGTAAATATATGTATGTATATATGTATGTATGTTTATACGATAACAATAACACCATTTTAAAAGCAAAAGTTTGACAGTAAAATTTTGGGTCATTCTATTAATGGGCTATATGATCGAGTCTCACCTAAAATCTCATTCACAGCAAGAGAGTAAAGCAAAGATTTCAGGGTTTATGTTTGTGGTGGCTTCCTTGAGTCCAGTATAAATTTATCTAGATGCATTTGTTAGGGATATAGTATGTATATACTTTTATGTTTGTTTGATAGATGCTATGTATATTTAACTAATTAAAGTAGTTTTCCAATTTATTAATTTATTTGAATTTCAATTATAGTAGGTATATTTTATGTATAGTTTATTTATTCTTGTGTTTATTCTTTGGTACACGGCTAAAGGCTTCGCAATATAATTTACTCGTGATGCTCATACAAGAAGCTACAATACTATACATATACATATATAGTATATATTCCTTTATATATACATATACACACACATATATATATATATATATATATAATATAATTTATATAGCCAATGAAACGGTTATGATCGTTCATATCATAATCGTTTGAATGGCTATATAAATATTTATATATATATATATAGCTATGTGGGTCATATCATAATCGTTTTAATGGGCTATATAAATTATTGCTCTATTTTTTATTTGTATCTCGTATTCATATCGTACGACTACGATAGATGCTTCTATGCTGTATGTACAGTGTGTGATTTAGTTGTTTAAATGTAGTATTTATGTATGTGTGATTTTGCATTTGTTCAGTTTTAACTAACTATAAACGAGGCTAGCATATCGATACATATGTATATATATATATGTATATATAAGTATTTTTTTTTTTTATAATTTTATGTTGCGCCTAACAATTTATACGTAGTATTTACTTATAAGAATTTATATATATATTTAATATTTATTATTATATATTAATTTGTCCATTTTGCTTTAGTTTTTTTTTTGTTTTTTGGTTTTGTGAATCACATTCGCGCCGTATGCAAAACTAATGATGGGTTTGGTTTACCTTATGAGGGCTGTGCCGAGAGAGAATTTCGTCAAATTCGAACCCAAACTGAGCTCACACACAAATGATGATGACTCTCAACTCAAAGTACGTTCAAGAATTTGAATAATTATAAAAGTATTTAATTACATGCTAGATATCGCACAAGGTGTGTGAGCTCAGTTTTTTTGTATTTCATTTGCCAATTAAATAGTTTAATGATTAATTAATTGTTACTATCGAATATGCTGGTCATGCAGCTCGAAGTACCAGGCGCGGAAAAAAGTGTAAAAAAAAAAATTATTTAAAAAAAAAAAAATAATAATTTGAAATGCGATTTGACAGCGGTGCTGGGGAAAGTGTAGTATACTTTTTAGCGTATAGGTCGATTGAAAATTGACAAAAATATCAAGTTCAACAGTTTATTTAACTAGACAGCGAGACAGCGCGAGAGAGATAGAGAGTGTGAGGGGTAGAAATCGAGACAGATATAATATATGTACGTTGGATTTGAAGTTGGAGTATAATACATACATTATGTTAAGTTTACGTTTGAGTTCGAGAGAGATAGAGAGAGAGAGAGAGAGAGTTACAAATTACGCGTTACGATCTCACTGACATTTACATAAATGCATCCATAATTTGAGTATAGCGGCAACCTAATTACAATACAATAAATATCAAATAATTTGCATGCATTTTACATATGTATGTCATTTACAAATGTGTGTGTGTGTATGTGTGTGTGTGTTTGAGTGTGGTACATAGTAGTAGAAGAAATACTGCATAGTCGGTATCGGTATCGGTAGTCGGTAGTATACAAAATAGTAGACAGTGCTGTTGTTTGTTGTTTGTTGCATGTTGCTTGTTGTTATTTGTTGTGTTAGATTGTAAATAGTACTTGTTGCAGCAAGTACCAGTACACAGTATAATCAGTGGCTGTGGCTTGCTGTTTAGAAAAAGCTCTTCAAGAAGCCAGCGGGTCCAGCCTGGAAAACAAAGAGCGCCCAATTTGAATCGAGTCACAGAAATTACTGTTGTTAATTAACTGTACTTACGTCCTGCTGTTGCTGTTGTTGTGTTTGTGCTTGTTTGACTTTGGCTTGAGCGATCTTTAAGGCTCTGCATTTAGAGTAAAGAAAATGATTTTCATAAATTGCTCTATTGGTCTGTACTGTCATTTACTCACTGTTGCAAATCCATAATGGTCTTCTCTTTGGCGTTCTGCTCCTCCTGTGACATTTGTACCAATTGCAGCAGTCGCTCCGTTTCGGTTGCCGCCTTCTTGTGCTCCTCTTTTGTGTTCTGCAGTTCCTTCACACAGCTGCAAGTCAAGCCAAACGTATACGTAATGAAGACCCTTTTGATTAGTTATATAACTTACGCTTCGAGCTGCCGTTGCGTATCCATGAGCTTTTTGTTGAGCTCGCCGGCGGCCGCCGCACCGCCCCCTTGTGTTTGCAGTGACTTTTCGAGTTGATCCATTTGCTCCTTGCGCTTGCGCAGCTGCACATCGAACTCGGACATTTTCTTCTCCTTGTCCTCGATGTCCTTGCGCTTGGCCTCGATCTGCTTGCGCTGCTCGTCGATGATCTTGCGCTCGCCTTCGGTTGCCTTCGCCTGGTTATCTATCTGCTTGCGCACCTCCTCCAGCTGCTTCTGCTGCTGCTCCAGCTGCTGTCGCTGCACATCCGTTGCCGCCGCCCCCGCACTGCCCGCCTGCTGCAGCTGCTGCATTTGCTGTTGCAGCGTTTGGATCTGCTGTTGCAGCTGCTGCACTTGCTGCTGCGACGTCTGCAGCTGCTTCGCTTGCTCCTGGTTCGACAGCTGCAACATGGTTTATTGATAAATATAATATGATCATTTTTAAACAAATATTCTCTCTTTAATAAATTAATTATTATTTTATAATAAGTTAATATTTATACATTTAAATTGAATATGAATTGAATTGAATTGAATGATGTAAAATGGGGACAGTTTTGTATTTGTAAACTGACGAATTCATAGATTCTGTAGCATTAAAGTTGTATCTCTGAAGTCTACTCGAACTTGGATAAACTTGATATTGTATACAGTATATAGACACTATATTCTTCAAGGGGTTTCAATTTATAAAATAATAATCAGGATAATCGTACGTGATGTAATCAATCCTAGATTCTGCTCACCTGACTCTTCTCCAGCTCCTGCACGAGGAGCTCTAGCTGCTGCTGGAAACGATCGCGTTCCGTGCAGGCCGCTTGCAATTCACTCCTGACCTTCTCAAACTCCTTGGCATCGATGCCGCTGCTGGAGCTGGCTGCTGCTGCTGTTTGCTGCTGTTGCTGCTGTTGCTGTTGCGCTGCCTGTTGCTGCTGCTGCGTCATCTGTTGCTGCATCTTTTGCATCTGGGCGTGCTGATCCTTGATGTGCTGGTCCATTAGCTGGAGGCGTAGAGTACGGTTTAAGTGTGCTATTGGGTCTGGGCCTTTAAGAGGATTTCACTCACCTGTATGCGCTTGTGCATCTCCTGGGCGGCCTTGTCGGCCATGTCGGCGCGATTCTTCTCCTGCTCGATGACTTTGCGCCACTGTTCGATCTCCTCGCGAGTGGCGCCCGCCGCAGCAGCGGCCGCCTGCTGTTGCTGTGGTCCTGCCGCTGCCAGAGCACGCTCTGACTCCTGCAGCTTTTGTTGTAGCGCCTGGATTTCCTTCTGCATGGCCTGCAGCTCGGCGGGAACGGCGGGCGCGACGGGTTGGCCGTTGCGCAACTTGCGATTTTCTTCGCGCGTCTTTTGTAATTCCTGTTCGGCGTTCTGCAGCTCCTTCTGGAAGTTCATTAGGATCTCCTGACTCTTCTCCAGCTGCAGCACCAGCTGCTCGCGCTCCATGGCCAGCTGCTTGACATCGTTCTCTAGTTTCTGGACGTGCACCTCCAGCTGCGGATGCGCACCGCCAGCGGCGCCACTGCGTCCGGATTGCCTTAGCGATTCCTTCTCCGACTCGGACTTCTCGAGACGATCATGCAGGCGGCCCAGTTCGGCGCCCATGCGCTCGAATTCGATGCGCGTGGACTCGGTGTTCTCCTGCTGTTTGGCCAAATGCATTTGTGCCTTCTCCAGTTCCTTGGCCAAGCGACCGGCCTCCAGTTCGGTAGCATCGCGCGACTGCAGCGCCTTCTCGAGGCGATCCCGCAGCCGATCGATCTCCTGTCGTTCGCCCGCCGAGATCGAAATCGAGGCGGACGAGCGCACCGGCTCGCCGGGGCTTACCGAGGACTGTTGCAGGCGCAAACGATCGACCTCCTTTAGCAGTTTCTCGTGCTTGTCCCGCGCCTTCTCCCGCTCAATGTGGGCGCGCTCCAGTTCGCTCCGTTGCTTATCCTGATTGGCCAGCAGTTTGGCGACTTCTCCTTTGGACAGCTCCAGCTGCAGACTGGTCTCGTGCAGCTTCGATTCCATGTTCTGTATCTCGTTCTCGATCTTTTCGTACTTGTCCTTGTACTTCTCAAACGATTCCGACTCGTACTGCGACTTGCCGCGTATCGTCTCCAGCTCCATCAGAGTCTTGTCCAGCTTCTCGCGCAGCCGCTCGTTCTCCTCCTTCAGGCGACGCGTCTCACGCCCAAACGTATCCGTATCCTGCAGCTTGCGCAGCTCCACCTGATTCTTCTCGTAGCGCTCGCGCATCTTCTCTAGCTCGACGGCATAGTGGGCGGCCTCCTCCTTGGCGGCCTCCACGCTCACGCTTGCCTTCGTCTGTGCCGCATGCGCACGCTCTAGCTCATAGGTGACGCGCTCCAGCTCGGATTGGATGTGCTCCTTTTCACCCTGCGAGCGTCGAATGTCCGTTTGCATCTTGTCGAAGCGATCCCGATGGTGCTCCAGCTCACTGCGCGCATTATCCTCGCATTCCTTGGCCCGACTTAGCTGCAGGGCAGCGCGATCACATGCCTCCTGCAGCCGTGTGCTCTCGTCCTGCAGCTTGCGCAGATCCTCACGTGCCTTTGACGCGGCTAAGCCAGAACGTTCGGCTTCCACCTCGAGACGGGCACGATCCGCCTCAGCGGTATCGCAGCGCGATTGCAAACGATAGATCTCGTTCTGAGCACGATCGTACTTCTCCAGCATCTTCTCGAATTCCTTGTTGGAGGTGTCCTTCTCGTCGATTAGCTTCTGACTGGCATACAGCGCCTTGTCCAGCTTCTCCTTGAGTATCTCCACCTCGGTAACAGCATCATCGCGTTCCATCTGCAATTAGATCAAAAGCAAAGGATTAGGTAGAGTGCGATTTTCACATGAGATCAGTAGTTTTAATCGGGGCCAAGCAGTGTATTTTTTTTTTTCAGGTTAAGCTACAAATTTACAAACAGTCAATTTCACTGGTAGTTTTCAGTTTTACATGCTTTTTGATAGTACGTTTAGGTATTAGGTGGTATGCCTTATATAGTAGTAAATAGTTGTAAATAGAGTCAGTTGCCAATTTGTGTAAAAATACTTCTCTTAGTGGATTCTCAGTTGGGTTGAAATTACCTGCAGTTTCTGCTGTATGGCATGCGATTTCTCGTAACGCTCCTTGAGCACTTCCAGATCGGTTTGCATCGCCTCTCGATCACGTGCGGCCTTCATGAGCAGCGTCTGCGACGATTCGGATCGTTCCTTGAGCGTTTCCAGCTCATCGGAGAACTGATCCCGCTCCTTTTGTATGCGCGCTAGCAGCATCTATTTGTGTGAATGTATTCGCGGGTGTATTCATAGCATAGTATTCATAGTATAGATGCGTATATGGTATGCGTACATTTAGCAGATATATATATATATATATATATATATATATTTATGTATGTATATATACATATGATATGAAACACAACAATTGTTTATAGAATAGAGTTTAGTATTGGGTAATGAGGTCGATCGCTAATTATTTTTTTTTTTTTTTTTTTTTTTTTTTTATTTATTTATTTAATGTCGACTAGAAACAGTCAGACACAGAAAATTTAAATTTACAAGACATTTAAATGAATTGGTTTAAAATAAAAAAATTTTAATTTAAAGTTATATAATAAAAGTTAAAAGAAAATTGACAATTAAAAATATAAAATGTAAAAATATAAAATATAAAATCTGGGGGTGTTTAAAAAGCAAAATTGGTCCAACATTTGTTGCAAGGATTGGGGAAAAGATTTGACTCTGAATGTGAATGAAATTGGCTTTAATCTCTGTAAGAAACTAATGAAGTTAAAACTATAATTATTTAATTTAAAAATTAATTCAAAAATAGTTAAAAAAAGAAGAAAACAAATGTTGCACAGCAAATACGATACTTTCTGAAATCAATGTTTAAATTTTCGTTTTAAAGATAGATTTTTAAAATCTATAAGCAAAGCTTAAATAAAAATGATGTATTAAAAACTTGGATTTAAGTTACTGGAAGTCTTAATTATAAAAAAATATGAAAGTAAAAAAATGGAAAATACTGTAATATAAATTTAAATAATAATTAATAGTAGATAAGAATTATAAATTCCATATACGATTTAAAAACAAAGGATAGAAAATGATCTAAAACATTATAACTTTCGATTCTAGTTTCTGTATACTTATTAGTTTTGAAAGTTATTTCAGAGCGACCACCTAATAGTGTGTTATGTACTCATGTATGGATAGTTACGTACAGTTAAGGGGAGCTTAGGTTAGTGTTTGGGTTTTAGGGTTAATCACAACACATTACAGTTACAGTTACAGTTACAGTTCAAAGACATCGAGTGGGTACAGTACAGGATTCGCAAGGCTCTCCGCATGTAGCGTGACCCGGCGTGGGTTTTTATGTGTGGGTACAAGTGTAGAATGGCAACGATTACCGCATACCTGTGTCTTCTCGAGCTTCTCGCGTATGCGATCTGTGTCCAGGGTGAGCGTTTCACGCTCCTTCTGGATGCGCGCCGCCTGGCCGAGCGCCTTGTCCAGCTGCGACTGCAGATTGTCGTAGTCATAGGTGAGTTTCTCCTTTTCGAGGACGAGGCGTCGATTCTCGGTGCCAGATTTGTCCAGCTTGTCCTGCAGATGATCGACCTCGTTCTGCGCTTTGTCCAGCGAGTTTTGAAGCTTCTCGTGCTGCAGCTGTGCCTTGCCCAGCGTCGCCTGGGTGCGCTCCATCTCCTCCTTGATCTTCTCCACCTCGGAGAACGCCTGCACACAGATACCAACCAGGACAGTAAGTGAAGGGATGGACTTAGGGGTACGGATGGAAACTAGCTAAACATTGTTTGTGCCTACCCGATCACGATCGGCGTGTATACGCGAGACGCCGCTCTGGGCCTTCTCTAGCTCCTGGCGCAGACTCTCCTGCTCGCCCTGGGCGTTCTCCAGTTTCGCCTTCAGTCGATACACCTCGCCCTGGCTCTTTTCCAGTTTTTCCTGCAAAGCAGCGCCCTCTTCCCGTGCCCGCTCCGCGTCCGACTGCGGTTCAGGTTGCGTTATTGTTATGGAGTTAATGTTGGTGGGGGGTAAATTGGATGTGGATACGGATATTATTTACAGGCATATATGATGTTGATGTTCTCTTAAATGAATGACTGATTGGCTGACTGACTGATTGACTGACTGATTGACGGACTGATTGATTGTCCGACACAATACAAAGGTTAAACAACAAGTACAAGTACTTATAATTACGATAATGATTGCGATAACGATAACGATTACGATTACGATAACGATTACGATAAACAACGTCTAGAGCGAGCGATATTTATGCTGCGAATGCTGAGCACAAAGCGAATTGACAATAGACAGTGGGTGACACATGACAAATGACAATTACAAAGACAAAGAGCGACAGAGAGAGAATGACAAAGAGACAAAAAAAGAGAGAGAGAGAGAGAGAGAGAGAGAGAGAAAGACAGCGAGAGCAGGCAATGAGGCTGAGCAAACTGACAGCGATAGGTGGCGTACGTGTGCAAAGTAGTATAAATGTGTGTGTGAAGGACTACAGCTACGAGTATGGCGAGTAAGGCAAACGTAAGGAAAACGTAATGTTGGGTGAGTGTTTGTGTGTGTGTGTGAGTAGAACAAATTAACAGCTTAGGCAGGTAAGGCGCCACTTTTGCAACATTCCAGGTGAAAACAGTTGCTAAAGTCACGTGTATGTGTGTGTGTGTGTGAGCAACAGTCTCTAAGGATAAAGTCTTTAAGTAATTCCTTATGTACTTGCGTATACTAACAAAAATGGTCTTCTATTCAAGGCAAATTTAATATGTGAAGCAGCTCTTAAATGGCTTACATCACGATAGGGGAAGGTTATTTTTTAACGATATTCCTCGTTACATGTAATTTTTATGTAAAAATAAAGTAAATTGGTATTCGAAGCTAATATTTACGTAACTGTCTATGTCTACAAGAAAAGGAGAATCTAGTTTTAAGCTATATGTTTTGAAAGTTAAAGACTGTAAGCGCCGCAGCGACCCCTAAATTCGGAAAAATTTATATCTGCCAAAATTTTAGATCTCGAGTAACTATATTTTGCACATAGATTACTGGGGACCTACCCCAAAGATCAAACAAGCTGTAGGGGCTTCAGAGATAGAGTCATACAATTTGTTAGTTATCAAGACCAAAGTTGGCTAAATTTAATAATAACTGTTGCTTCTTCACTAAAGCTAACTTGTGAGGGTTTGTGTGGTTATTGGATGGTATCTTTGTTCATTTTGGGGCTTGACAATACACACAACTTATGCAGGAGTCTCACACAAAACACAGATGCTCGGAGTTCAGTCGATGATTGATGGATTGAGATGAGCTCAAAGCGATTTAGTACAAGGTTGGTCAATGGTTGAACAAATGTTTATATATGTATGCGTAAGTATGTGTTAGTATGTGTAAGGCCAGTAAGTAGTATGTTAGGCAATGCAAGTTACGAATTGTATTATTGTACAGTAAGTAAAACATATGATATTTACGTAGATAGCATCTCATTTGTTTAGTTTTTTTTTTATTTTAATTTTGCTCTTGATTTTGGTTTCAAATGTTTTAGTTGCCGTATATTGTTACTATAAACTTGTACGAGTATCATTTGTTGTTTGTATTTTTGTTTATAAGCATTTTACTCACAAAACGTTTTTCAGTTTCGCCCTATAGAAAATGAATGTAAGCACAACGATTTAGATAGAGTTTAGGTTTTAGTATACACAAAATATTTATAAATATTTAAGAATTTATTATTTTCTTTTACGTTACAGCTAAAAGTTATAAGTAAAAAGCAATAAAAACTTTAGCACACGATAAGAAATTGTCTTAGCTTTGCCACGATTTCTAAATGAGTAACGAATTTAAAGATATTTTCGAATTTTGAATCTAATATTAAGTAGTTGAAATATTTTCAACAGCTAGTTATCAAAGTACTCAATTTAATTCAGCTGTATAAATATACATTTCATGTTTGAAAAAACAAGCTTACTACTTGAGATTCGATATAGAAATATTCGTTAAATGTATAAGGTATAATTTATTGAATAATTTGTAAAAAGTGATTTGTTTTGCAGGTGCAAAAATGTGTGGCTGTGTGTGTTCTAGTGTGTGTGTAAGTGCCTGTGTGTGTGTGTTTTTTAGTTGTTGCATTTAAGGTGTCAGTAATGAGACTGTTGAATGTATTTCTTAGGCACACATAGTTTAGTTTTTGGTTTTTCTTTTTTATTGTGACAGTGCAAATGAGAGCTTATAAAGAATATTAGTTCACAGATTGAGCCTAATATATAGTAGTGGTAGTAGTAGTAGTAGTAAGAACGTATAGCACACGCACACAAAGATATGAAACTTGTCTTGAACTTTTGCGAGAAAATTGTTAAACGCATAGATCACACACGCAGACAGCTAACTAATAGATACAAGATGCTCGTACGCATAGATATGTATATACATATACTATATTGTATATTGATATATTTGATATGTATGCAGTGTATATGAATATAATGATAATAATAACTGTACCTGTGTCACTCGCAGCTCGGCCTGCGTACGTCGCAGCTCGGCACTGGCCTTATCAGCACGCTCCTGCGCCCGATCCAGCTCCTGTGATGTTGTCATCGTGGTGCGTCCAAACGTGGTCTTAAGTGGTGCGAGACGCAAAACGATTCAATTAGCATTTAGTTACAAAAGATCACACTTAAACAGTGAAACAGTGAAACAGTGCAACTACAGAGTTAAGAATAGTCAACATAAATTAAAGCATTGCCATTGTCAATATAGTCCAGCAGGAAAGCCATTGAATGGCATACGATGTGTATATGTAATGTGTGAAAAGTATTATTATATTTAATTTTTATAGTTTTGTTTTTTTTTTTTGAAATTGTAATATAGCATAGCATTGTGGTTATATAATGAACATGAGTTTCGATTTAGGATTTTGTATCAAGCTTGAATATTATGTGGGGATTGAAAGACAGTGCATTTAACGCTTTAAACATTTCTTTTGTGTACACCAAAGTATCTGTTTTATAATCATATGTGTCTGTGTGTGTGTGTGTTCAAGAAAAACTATCAAACTCAGTTCTTATAATTTAAGGCCTTAGAAATTAACGTTTTGTGTTTGATAAACTAAATAAACATTCTTTGACTCAACGCTGCACTTATAAAGTGTGCATAATCAAGTGTTTTAAAGTAGCGCAAATATTATTTTGTAAAAGCCTGGGCTATAGCCGAACTAAGCGTTTTATATATGTTTGTATGTATGACTACAAGGCGTATTATTATTATTAATTGGCCATCAGTGAGCTATCGATTATTTGCTTTTTAGCGCTACTTCTACATTATGATCTTATTTGGCTGGCTTGAAGCCAACTTACCGATATTTTGCCCGTTTCGAACATTAACTTTTGTACATTCTGTAAAGTACGATACGATATGCATGTTCAGCAACAATTAAATTCATTCAAATAGACATTGCATGAGGAATACTTAATTAGAGGCGATGATAATTGTAGCCTCTTGAGTTATGCACATCAATTTGTAATCGTATGCAAGTGTACTAGATTAAATCAAAACCTCGACTACCAGCTAATGCGTGTGTGTATGTGGGTGTGTGTGTGTGTGTGTGTGCGTGTGCGCTGATTAGGCTGCAAGGCGCAGGGTGTTAGTTGGG
The DNA here is from genome assembly GCA_035045305.1 of Drosophila maculinotata. Lineage (NCBI taxonomy): Eukaryota > Metazoa > Arthropoda > Insecta > Diptera > Drosophilidae > Drosophila > Drosophila maculinotata. Next base: position 15,124,638 of record JAWNPD010000387.1, read on the forward strand.
AGCTCGCATTGGTGGCAACAGTGGCTAACTAATGTGTTATGCAAATGGGCAGACGCTTAAAGTTTCTGTTTATCAAACTATTCACGTATCAACAAACTATTATTTAAATATTTAAATAGTTCGGAGTACTTATTCAATTTCAATTACAGTATAATTATTTAATTAGTTAAGTGTACGATTTTAATTAGGACTGCTTGTGTAGTTTCTCAAATTATTAAATTACTGTAATAATATATGTTTTAAATCAACATCTTAATTGTCACAGATAGGTTTAAGGTTCGATCTTTAAACTAAAACTTAAAAAGTCCTGCTGGCACTAGATGCAAAAGTAACTAAAGTGTATGGATACTAGATGTGCTTAAAAGAATATTACAGGAAACGAGCACAACTTAGGCACTACGAGTAAGTACTTAGGTACATAGGTAGGTAGGATTTTAGGCATTAGGCTTACTTTGTGTAGTGTGGTCTGTTCTTCTAGCTGCATCTATTTTTTGGTTAATGTATCGATTAATTATATATAGTAGAGTGATAAAGTTGTAGTTGTTGTTGGGATGCGAGATGTTGTTACAAAGTTGTTGTTGTTGTTGTTGTTGTTGTTGTAAGTGTACATGTAAATATATATAGCACACGTAATAAAAGTAATAATATTGATTAAGTTATTGGGTATCGTTATTTATAATTGACATATGTAGGTATATGTATATATGTATATATGTACACTGCACACAGAGGAACACGGTATGGCATATGATATATATGTATATATATAGTTTATGGTTTATGGATTATAGCGCTAGGCGATCCGGAGAACCGGTTCTAATGCACGAGTACCTGCGAACGTTCCAAATCGTGTTTCAGCCGCTCGTTCTCCAGCTCGAGGCGTGCGATGCGCTGCTTGGTGGACTCCCAGTCGGCGCTGCTGCGTCCCATCTCGCAGGTGGCCTTCTCCAGTTCCGCCTTCGATTTGCCCAGTTCGCTCTGCGATGCCTCCAGCTTGATCTCCAGTCGCTCGCGCTCGTTCACCGCACGTTCGAGGCGCGTCTGCAGCTTCTCCACATCGCTCTCGGCGGCACGCAATTTCATTTTATAGTCGGCCACCTCGCGCTCGTGCAGATCGCGCTCCTCCTGCTTCTCGTGCTCGGCGCGATCCCTTTGCTCGCGCAACTGCGCCATTTGCTTCTCCTTGTCGCCGATGGCCTCCTCCAGACTGGTGAGAGCGCCCTCCGAGCTGCTGTGATGTGCCTGCATGGCGGAGAGCCTTGCCCTGGCCATGTCCACCTGGTTGTCCTTCTCCTTTAGCAAATCTTCGAGGTTTTCAATCTGTAAATGTGTTTAGCTGTGTGTGAGTTTCACTTGGATCTCATGTTTTGCTTTGCTGCTCTGACCTTGCGCTGCAGCACGCTTATTTTGCGATCCTTGATGTCCATGTGATCCTTGAGCTCGGTTAGCTCGCTCGTTAAGCGATTGCGCTCCTGCACCGTCTGCAGCGTGCCTTGGGTCTTCTTCTCGATTAGGCGATTCTTCTCCTCGAGGCGGGCGCGCATCTCCTCGACGTCCGTCTGCAGCATATTGTAGTGCTCCTCTTTGGCACATAGCGATTCCTTGAGCACCGCTATGTGCCGCTGATAGTCCTAACGAAAGTTATTTTTTACTGTGCATGGGGACAATTGAAGAATTCGATTCGCAACTGCGCCAATTACCTGATGCTGCTCCTCTAGCGTTTTCATTTTGGCCGCCATCGCCAATATCTCTTGATCCCTTCTTTGTATTTCAAGACGGAATTCGTCCAACTGATTGATTTTGATTGATTCGTTCGTACGTGGATTTTTGGGGGTAGAGGATAAAATACAAGACATACCATGATTTTAAAATTGCATCACAACTGCAAAGCAACGCAGCTGCCTTGCCTACAATCAACTTGTTACTTCGTTTTTTTTTTAAGTGTTTTATTCTTGTGTAAAAGTTTCTCTTAGTGCATTATTGCGGCGCAATTGTGTACAATGTGGTGGTTGTGGGTGGATTATATATGTCGTATATGTATGAGCGAGAGTGGGGCGTGGTGGGCGTGTCGAGCAAATATGAGAAATTATGGAGAATAAATAACTGCAAAAGTCATTGGCCCTTTGCAGAACTGAGGGTCAACTGTGTGTTGAAAGTGTTGGATGTGTGTGTGTGTGTGTATGTGTGTGTTTGTGTGTATCCGTGTATTTGTGTATTTGTGTGTGCAGTTAGAGGGTTAGAGAGAGGTTGGGGACGCTGTTAATACTGTTAATACTGTTAACCTGATGTTAAACGTTGGGCATAGCTTATCCATTTGGTTGTCGCATGTTAAATTTTTTATTGTTTGCTTTCGAAAATGTCATTTATAATGCTTAAGAGTTAAGTTAAGTTTAACAGAATTCGATTCGAGTTCGATCTCAAGAATTAGTTTTGAATTAAGTCTGAGAAGTAGTCTTAATTAATTAAGTTTACAAATACAAATCAGTGTATAAATATATATATATGTATATACATATATATATACATATATACATATATATATATATAGTATATCGCTGGAGTAGTAATTAATTAGGTATATCATAATATAAGTACAATACATAATATATTGTTTATGCATGTATATGTATAATAAGTATAAATATTTCAATTATTCAAGATCATGACTCATCATTTGTATTAAATATTATTTATAAGTAGAAGTAGAAGTATAAGTATAAGTAAATGCCTTCTTATATACTCACTGTTCATAAAGAAGTTACAATAACCCAAAAGGAAAGACAACAAAATTATGAAAGTGATGTAAAGTTACATAACTACATATCTACACTGTAGATTCTTCAGTATAGTAAGTATATTTATGTATTATCGGTTGTAGAATGATTCTCTACGTACATATGTATGTATATGCGAATGTGTGTATGTAGGTAAGTATGTCCTTTACACAGACAGCAACTGCTGACATAAATGCTTTCAATTGGCTAGTGTTAAGCTTATTATCCTTTCTTATGACTAGACATAACAGAAATTAAAACTAACAAAATATAATCAAGAAATCCATTTTGGATTAGTTAAAGTTTCATACTGAACACAACGCAAGTTTTATTGCTCATTAGGGACCCAAAAACGTATTGTATACGATAGTCCGCCTCTTAAATCCACACATGCATCGAGCTAGTTTCAATGTGTGCATAACTACAAATGGTATGACATGCCATATAGTACTAGTATATAAGACAAATTAGAGTAACTCCACTTTTGATTTCACTACGTACTAATCAATAACAAACGGGGATTTTACTTTCTTTAAGAAAAAAGATGTATTCGAAAAAGTCGAAAAGGGGTTTTTTTTTTGTAACGAAATTTCAAGCCGAACAATAAACACTACAATAAAGATTTGTTTTGTTGCTAAAGTAGATTGAATTTGTAATAAAAAGCACCTAAATACACGTAAATATGTATTGTTAGTATATATATATATATATATAAACGTTCGGTTGGAATACTAAGTAGTAAGTATGAATATAAGAGCTTTTAGTACATGGTACATGGTACATGGTACAATACTATATAATATATTTTGTATAATATTCGCATAGACACATTTTGAATGCTTCTTCGTTTCTGTTTCTGGTTTTGCTTTTCGATTCCCAATTTAAAACGTTTAAAACTGCAACCAAACTTGTGTTAGACACATTGCCATAGATACAATAAGCATCCCGTTTTCATGACATTTCCATAAATCAAATATTTCACACATTTTCATCTAATTCTCATTTTTGACTACCCGTCTCTGAATTTGCATATAAATTTCATCTTTACATATAATTGACCTTCATTGCTAATCACACACTAGTACTTAGTGGACTATACGAGTACTTTGTTTTGCTGGAAGTGTCCGTAGACCGTACCAAGAACAAAATATGTAGAACCGAATCAAAATGGCGGTTGTTTTTGTTGTGATTAAAGTAATTAAAACACAATCTATTAGGCAAATGCGTAGATTGTTTGTTAATTAAATAGTTTGGAGTAGTAAACAAATTTGCTAGTTAGGTAGTAAGGTAGTTAGTAGGCTGGGTTGAGAGGTCCTTGCATAGGTTTAGCTAAATTGGAAGTGGGGCAAAGGTAGGATCTTACTATGCAAAGTTCACTTATACATACGTTTGCTATAAGTAGGTAGGTAATGTATTATAGTACATGTATTTAGGTAGTTGTAAGTATTTGCTGTTCTTTAGGAAAAGAGAGTTGCACTAACAATCTAACAATTTGTTTTTCTATTTATGCATAAGACTATGGTATGAATACGATTACGATTACGAGTACTTTATAGGTTTAGATTTCATAATAACTTTAAGCTTCATTTTCATTTTCTTTATATCCAATAACTTATCATATACGAGTCTTGGGTGTAACCAATAAAGTAAAGTAAATTTTCTCATTTTCATTAAATTTTTCCCCATCATCTTTTCATTTTTTTGTTGTTTTTTATAAGTATATTGTATAAATGGTTTACATTTAAGTAAGTACATATCATTTAGTTTCATTTGTTTTGTTCTTTATATATACAGTCTTTTACTTTTGAAAGTCAAGAGCAAAGTGGTTCAAATTTCAAACGAATAATTCATTTTTTTTACAGTTCTTTTACAATTCCTTCTCTGAAAAGTTGCCCTGAGTGCTCTATGCAAAATAACTAAAATTAAAAAACAAAATAATACGAATAATAGCAACAAAGGAAGATAAAATCAAATGCAGCTCTTGAAATTTGTATAACTGTAAATCCTTATTATCGCTACTTTAAAATGGCACATGAAACAATAGTTCTTCATTCCTTAAATACTCTTTCGCTTAGGCTACATCTAATGAATATATCTATGTATATATATATGTATATATATATTGTATGTATAATACTTGGTGTTTGTTGTTTTTGCTGCTTCGAGAACTGCACACTGCAAATGTCGATGGTTTATTTTGACCTGGACAAGCTTTGGTATATTTCGGATTTGGGAGCGGGGTAAAAGCGTATAATGCATATTTGTAGGCTATTCAAATTTGAGTACACTTGCGTATATATTGTAGTTCATCTAACGATCCGTTAGGATGCGTATACATACATATATTTGAATAAAGTTTCAGATTCGTTTTGATGGGCATGTTTATAGGCAATTGCTAAATGTGGCTGTTGTATAGAGTAGTATCAGTATTAGTTTCGAGTTGTATCGAGTATCTAGGAATCTAGGGATAGCGTGTCTACGTCAAATTTAAAACTTACTTGTCGCTTATGCTCTTGCGGCAGTTTCGGGTAATCTAAGTCTAGTTTCGAGTATGGCAAATGGTGGTGATGGTGTTGTAGTTGTTGTTGTTGTTGTTGATGGTGTTGCTGCTGCTGCTGCTGCTGATGATGATGCGACAGCGAATGCGTGTGCGGGTATGTTGTGGCATGCAGACCGCCCGGTAGATGATGATGATGCGTATTATGATGCGAGTGATGCGGCGTTTGATGTGTATGATGCAGCGAATCGTAACCAACGCCGACGTCACGAGCGCTGCTCGCCAGCGTCCCCCCAAATGGGCCGCTCGTATTGGCCAGCGCTGCCAGCGGATGGGTTTGCAGGTGATTCTGGTGCTGATGCACATGATATTGATACTGCGGGTGCATCTGCTGCTGCACCGAGGCCTGTATGTGCGAAGAAGGATGCTGCTGCTGGCCGTATTGCTGCTGCTGCTGCTGCGTGCCGGCAAACTGCTGGTGCAGATTGTACGCCAGCGCCGAGCTGGTCGGCGGTGGCAGCGAGTGCTGCTGATAGTACTGCGAAATGGCGGGATTTGAGGCATGCAGTGAGTGTGACATGAGCTGGCGCTGGTGCGCCGCCGGCAGACCCAGGCCCAGACCGTAGCCGGAGCCCAAACTGGGACCCAGACCTAGGCCTAAGCCCAAGCCGTAACCGGCACTGGATAGGTCGCTTTGATAAGGATTCGTGTAGCCAGTCGCGCCGTACTTGCAGCTGCCTGGATAGCCGCCAACGAGATTCGTTACGGAGTAGGCGGGACGCAGACGCGCAGCTGCCGCAGCGGCGCTTTGGGCGGCCGTCAGCTGCGTCGGCTGCGGCTGGAAGTACATATTGGGCTGGGATGAGAAGCTCGTCGACATTTGCAGCAGGTTATCGTTCAAATACGGCGGTGATGTGTCGCCACCGTGCAGCGTCGGGTAACTGGAGACCACACGGCCGGACAGCGGTGTCGTCACTGATTGCGTCAGCGGCTGGCCCAGCTGCCTGGCCTGGTGGCTCAAATTGAGTATCTGCGATGAGCGCGATATCGATTTGTGCGCCTCGTTCAACAGATTCACAATGTTCGTGGAGCTCGTCTGCTGCAGCGGTGGCGCCGGATAACCGTAAACATCATTATACATGGTCGCCGATGGTAGTCCGGCAATGCTGTAACGTCTCCGACGTATGGGCGATGTTTGACCGTAAATCTGTGCAGCGGCAGCAGCGGCGGCAGCCGCCGTCGGATCGTATAAATAGCCCGTGGAGCTGGAGGGGCCGTACAGATCATAACCTTGGCCATAGCCCAGACAAGTGTCGTTGAGTGGTACGCCGTAGCCGCCGATTCCCGCTCCGATTCCGGGGCCGTAGTATTGTCCAATGATATCTGGCAGTGGTGGGCTTCCGCTGGCACCCGTGAAGTTATTGTACATCTGAAATGGGCGATTTCAAATTGGTTGTTTTTGTGGTTTGTTTCTAACTGTAACTGTAACTTTTTTGTGTTTTTTTTGGATGTAGTTTTAGATAGATTTAGATTTGTTAATGCTTATATTCAGTTTTTATTATTATTTAGTTTATCATTGTTGTTGCTTGGTAGTTTTTTTTTTTTTTTTGTGTGAATTTGGTACTGTTGTAAATTGTTACTTGGATTTGTTTTCGCGTTGTCCTTCTTTCACTCAAGTTGTACTAAATCATAAGTTAGCTACAATTAAGGCACGTTATATATATATATAGTTTTTTTTTTTTAGTATTTCTAAGTTTATTTTATATAGGCTTTGTATATTATGTTAACAACAAGTGATTCCTTTGCACATTTTGTAAATTTTTAACATTTAACCAAAGTGATTTTTGCCCGAACACTTACGGACTATTTGGCCCCATATTTTTACGTAAATTTGTTTTGTATCTGACTTTTGTTGTTTTTCTACAAGTTTCGTTTTGTTTTCTCAATTTGTTACTTAATTCAAAATGTTCAACACTTTTTTCTTTACGCTTAATTTACAATAAGGTTTTGTAATAAAATTAATTTTTGTTCAGTTTCAGTTTCTCTTTTTTGTGAACTCTCTTTAATTATAACTTATAGCTCGGTTAAAGTTTTAAGAGACTTTTATGCTATTTGTTTTTCTTTAGTTAGTATTTATTTTGGCAAGCTGCACCTAAAAGTTCAACAATGGGTGTATAGAGAGAGAGAGAGAGACAGAGAACGTGTGGGGGGCAGTAGTGTAATGTTCTGGCAGGCGGGGAGGGCAGTTTGCAACATGAAATGTGTGTCATTTTTGGAGAGCCACGCGGCTGGGTCATTGTATGTGTTTGTGTGTGTGTGTGCTTTCTTTATGTGTGTGTGTGTGTGTTTGGGACACGCTCACGTGCATTACTCCCATTACAGAGGATAGTGGGCGTGGCGTGACTGTGTTTGTGGCCGTTTGTTGATTTGATTTCGGGTTAGTTAGTAAGTGAATATTGCGTATACGACACTTGCGACGAGGCATACAAATGCGCTTGGATTCTGATTTCGTTTTTTGTATTTGGGGATTTTCTTGTATTTGGTATTTGCTTGTACGCAGGAAAGAAACATAAATTACCTATAACAATATATAGTTCAGATGCATTATAGAAATAACGTGCAAAAGTATATTGTAAATAATTGTTTCTGTATAATTTTGGTATGTATTTGTTGTTGGTTTTTTTGTGTCTTATATTTTTTATGTGAAAACAAACAAAATATATCAATATAGGTATATATATTATATATATATCATATATAGTTAAGTAATTGAGTAGAGTTTTTAGAGAGACAGTGAGTGTGACAAGACAAGACAGACAGATTTTGAGTCAAAGTTAGAGAGATAGAGATAGAGATAGACAACAATAGATAGTGGGAGAAGAGTATGTGAAAGAGTTGAAGAAAGAGTTTATTTTTGATTGAATTGAGCGCAAGTTTATTTTTTTTGCGGCTGACGTTCAAATATAAATGCCGGAACTTGTATCTGTCTGTGTGTGTGTGTGTGTGTGTATGTGTATGTGGTAGTCTGTGAGAGTGCTAGAACCCAACGAGTTGTGTTTGTGCGTGTGTCATGTGGTTGCTAAGTCTGCGTAAGTTTCAAATTTCAAAATTTTATTTCGAGCTCAATGTGTATTGCAATGCAGTTGATGTTCGCGTCCTTTTAAGTTATTTACAAAACCAAAAAGTAATATATTTGTACGTAAGTATCTGCAACAGGATGCCAGTCAGTATTTAAGAGACTGACGGATAGTTATCACAGCGGATAAACAGTTTGTTTCGGGGGGTAATAATAATTTAGATGGTTCGTCTTTGTTGCTGGTGAACTTTAGGTGGTTGTTGTTGTTGTTGTGCTCGTGTAGGGGCACAGTTTCGTAAGCAAAGTAACGCAATAAAAAACAAGATATTTTAGAAGATGCTGGTTACATGTATAGTAATAGAGCGACAGAGAGATAGAAAGAGTTGTATTGTATATATATATATATATGCATATATATACATTTTTATTAGGTATATAGATATATGTATATATATTTTTTTTGGTAGATAGATAGGTACGTATTTGTAAGTATATACACGTCATAATTGTTTTATCATTTTATCGTCAAAGAGATTTGTCAGTAGTTTCCTTGCCTACATTTTGTTCTTTTCGGTTTTTGCTTTTCCTTTTTTTTTCAGCCCTTCTAGCTTTTGACTTTTATTGTTTTGATTTTTTTTTAGTACTCTGATTTTGTTTTCGTTTTTTTTTTATTGGTGCGAAAATATTACAAAAGCATATTGTAAATAGTTGCATACGGTTTAAATTTTTTTTGTTGGTTTAAAATTTGTTTAATTTTTAACCTTTTTGGTCATTTGCATATTCTATTGCTTTGCTTCGTTTTGTGTTTGCTTTTAGAACAACAACAAAATATGTTTTTATAGATGTTAATTAATTGAAAATGATCAATACTAGAAACAAATACAAGTATCTCGCTTTTAAAATCGTTTGATTTAAACGTTTAAAGTGTTATTATTGCTTTTTTGAGTTTTTTTTTTTGCATATAAAAAAGCCAATTTTTGGAGCCATTACAATCGATAAGTTTCGTGAAAAAATCTGCATCTTTTGGCAATAAAATGACAAAAGAATTATTCTTGTATGCTAAAATAAATCACAGTTCACTAATAGTTTATTAATTATTTAAAATAATTTAAAATTTTAGTTTTGTTTTTTTTTAATACTTTTTTGGGTTTGTTTTGTTTGTCATCGCTTAGATTGCTTAGTGTTTGTGTTTTAAAATATAAGTACATATATTACTTTTTGATTATGTAACGGCAAAATAACGTAAAATCAAACAGCGTTCCATACAATGCTAATACAAAATTTAAAATATTTGAAGAAAAAACTAAAGCTTTGTCATAAATTGTATTTAATGTAGCACTATGTACTAGTTAAAGAAATTAGGTGTCGAACATTTTTCGTGGTTGTATTAAATGCAAGGCGTGAACTAAAAACCGCAACAGCAGTCAATCTATAAAGCAATTGGTGGATAAACATATTATGAACATTGTTCACCTAAACATTGTTCTTTTAAATACTTCCGATGCTCCTAAAGACTTTCACAGTTCGCTTTGTATAGGCTGATGTAGTACTTTAGTATTTCAATGCATAAAAACAATTCTACATAAATTTGTAATTGTAGTTACGAAATAAGCTGCAGAAAAAACAACTATCGGATTTTTTTAAAGTTGGCAAACATGAATCTACTAATAAAATATTACTGACAAACAGTATGAATTTTAAATTCCATAGGAATACATTTAAATTACTTGTAATTATTTATTTATTAAATAGAAAGTACAGCAATTAATATGCCATATAATATTTATGAAATTTAATAGAAATGTATATTCATGTTAATAATAAATTGCAAGCATTTATGAAGCTAAGAAAATCGTATATCGTTTTTGAAATATAAGAATTACAATAAAAGTTTTGGATTTCAAGTGAATTTTCTGATCAATACAAAGTCTAACTTTAAGCATAATTTATAATGCGGAATATCAAATTGCATCTGTTGTAGACATAAAGTACTGCTGTTTCTCAGTAATTTTGTAAATATAAAAACATTTTTAGGGAAACTGTACGAACAACATATAAAAAAATGTAATTTGGAACACACGACAGTACACACTAACATTTAAGAAGAATCTTGTAAGTATGTGTAAAGGTATATATGAATTGTAATAAAGGCACGTTTAGAATCCAAACTTAAAATATAAATTTAGAAATTATGCCAACCCACATACAGCAAAAGAGTCAGTGAGAGAGAAAGAGAGGGAGAGAGAGAGAGATAGAGAGAACAAAAACAATAAAGAAAGAGAGTAAAAGAGAACTGAGAGAGAGAGAGCAGGTGAGCAAGTAAGCACTCTTTAAATAATGCCAAGAACTTTGGCCCACACACACATACAAGAAGCGAAATAAAAAGCGATTCACACACACATACACAGAGAAATGTGGCCCGAAATAACAACACTTTGGTTACAAGGTTATTACGTATACGTCATGTGTGTGTCGCAATGTGTATGAGCTTAAATGTGAGTGTTTTCTTGTGAGTGTTTATGTGTGTGTGTGTGTGTGAGAATACAGTAACGACGACTCTGTGTAAAGGAAAAGGGGGATGTTAGATAGAGAACCAGAATTCTGCACACTAGACAAGGGGGCGCTACAGAACACAAATGAAATGAAACACAAAGACAAAGAAAATGAATGTGAAAAAAGGCATATCCAAAAGCAAATAATAATAAGCGAGTAGCAGAAGCCAAAGGCAGCAGCAAACAGAAGGAAAGTGCCCAACAATAAGTGTGTTAAGTGCAAAGGTACATATGTAGCACAGTATATATATATATATAAAAATATATATGTATATGTATATGTATATTTATTTGTATATCTGTTTGTGTGGTCGTGGTTTTTGGTTTTTTTGTTGGCTGCGTGCTTTGCACAAATCATAAAATTAAAAACAAACACATAAAAAGATATTGTAAAACACGCAGTCGAACAAGGCGCAAAAGCACAGCTTTTTTATGACTTGAATAAAAGGTCTGTCGCACACAAAGCAGCCTACTCATATCAACAAGGCATGCCTAGAGGGCGTTGCCACGCCTACTCCATTTTGGCAAGTGAAATGTGGCATTTAAGTTGGAGTTGGGGGCCAGCTCCCCCTTCTCTGACTGTCTGACTGTCTGCTCGCAGTTGCAGCTCTGCGCTCTCTGTAATTATGACAAATCGTCACGTTTCGTATGATGTACAAGGCCAGACTGACAGATCCTTCCACCCCCACCCATACTCACACCTCTTGTCATCATGGCACCGACGCAATTGTCTCATCTGTTTCTGGTTAGATAGAAATTCGAAGTAACCTTTATGAAGTGCAGAGCATTCGGTGCGTTGACATTCACCCCCTTTTATCGCTTTTTATATACCCTGTATATCATTTTTGATTGACAAATGGATTAAACTAATTATAATGTCTAATTTAACATGAACTATACAGTATTGGATATACTCCAATATTAAAGCTCAAGTTAAAAGTATACGCCCATGTTTTCAATTAGTACTGTTACAGCAATATTTACAAAATATAGTGAATACCCCGAATTTCGTTCTTTATGAGTTTATTCCAATTACTTTACTGTAAACTGACAGTAATAGTCTATACTTTGGTAAGAAATACGACAACGTTTGCTATTATCTATATTAACTTGAAGCAACCTTCTTTAAATGATTTTCGACTGTAATTTCTGGAACTTTTCATAGCACACATTTTGCTGCCTCATTTGGACTTATTTAACTGGCAACTTGTAAAATGTAAAATGTTTTAATATTCTGCACGAATCAAACATTTTCTTAAGTTGATGATCGCGGTTTATTTTTAAGAAGTTTCCGGGGTATCTTGGAGTGTTGCCATCTCATTTGCAGCTCATTTCTGCACATTTCTGTCTGTCGGCATTGAGAACAATAGCGGCACGCGTTGTGGGCTTTTTGCTAATGAGCGGACGGATGGTCGTACGTCACGGACACGAACAAACTTGTATTGTGTGCTGTGCGCTGTGCATGTCTGCACGTTTCTCATTTTGAATAGACAGTCCGTAAGTGTCTATGTGAGTATTTTTGTGTTTGCATGTGTGTGAGTGTGTGTGTCTATGCGCTGCCTGCTGGGCTTGCACTTGAGCTCATTCGTTTATACGTTCATTCGTTCAGCCCTGATGCCAAATTTTACTAATTACGCATGGTGACCTTTATTGGGCACACACACATCAACACCCACACATATGCACTCACTTCCACTCATGAGTTACATGCTTAGCGTTTCACGACTCGATTAGCATACAAGTTTATACTATGCTTTCAACATTCGTTACATAAAAGTATGCTATGCTTTTTTTGTTTTTGGGCACTAACTGTAGAAAACTAAACTTTAATGCTTACATATGTATTTATGTGTGTGTGGAGGTGTGTTTGCTGTGGCGTCTGGCCAAGACATTAACTTCGTTTCACATGCAGAGCATTCAACTGCAGCTGCAATTGTTTTTGTGCTTTATTTATTTTTGCTTGCATATAACCTATAACCTTTAAAAAAGGGGGTGCAAAAGGATGTAATGTAGTTGTTGTGAATTTCTATACCAATTGTATTTATACTTAAAGAAGCCTTACAAATTCGTATAAAATCAATGGAATTTTGGAATGCGATCAGATAGGATTAGAGGGCAGTTATAAGGATGTCCGTATGTAGTCTTGATCGGCTTATAGGCCACAGTTGATTTTTATGTGTCTATCTGTGTATCTGTGCGTGTTCATGATCTCATCGTAATTTTTAAAGGTATCTAGTTTGAAAGAGGGTCTTGTACACCAAAGTCGTTTGTAGACAATGTCACTTTTTTTTTTCCTCCAATCTACAATAAATGAGTCACAATCATTGTGTATGTATATATTTTTCTAGAACTTTAGAGCTGATTACAGGGTATGATCTAGTCTAGCACATTTTACATGTTCTCAAATGGGGGTTGCAATTGAGTACCCCGAATACATTATGCAGGCGTTACTGCTTCTTTTTGATTGAGGGGCAATTTGTGTATAGGGTAACAGGTAGGAGGGGGCGGCTATATGGGGAAGAGCTATGCGTGAGGGTATTCGCGTGGTCTGTATATGTGTTGTGTGCTCTTTGTCTGCCTGAGACATTTGCAATTGCCATTGTTGATTGACTTTTAAACGAGTGCAGCGATTGCGATTGCAACTGATATGACATTGGATCGAAGTTCTTTTGTAATGATGAATTGACAATCCAACGTGATGTTCGATGTGTGTGTCAGTGTGTGGCGTTTTGTTTTTAGTTGCTTGTTGTTGATTTTGACTTGACATTGACTTGATTTTGAGTTTATTTGATTGAAGTCGATTGATGGATTTGATGGGTGATTGAGTGATTGTAACGAGATTGGTTTGTCGCCTGCTTGCTTTTGTTGTTGCTGTTACTTAGTTGTTGTTGTTGTTGTTGCTGCTGCTTCCGTTTACAGTACCTTATAGTAGACATAGGCATTGTCCATAGGTTTGTGACTGTGCTTTGTGCCGCTGACAAATTCCTGTAGTTTAAAATGTTGCTGATGTTTGCGTGGCTACTGTTGCCGTTGCTGCCGTTGCTGCAATTGCTGCTGCTGCTGCTGCTGCTATGCTATGCAAGTTTGCTGCAGCTGCAGTTCGTTGTACTCAGGTCGGCCTTTTCGCTTTCAGCAGCGGGGGCCTTATTGCTATTTATGTAATTTGAGTCGAGCTCTAAGTTGAGCTGCGCAGGTGTGAGCCTAGCTACATGTACTTGTGCATGTGTGTGTGTGTGTGTGTGTGTGTTTGCTCTTTATAATGTAATACAATAAACCGCTAACAGCGACTTCTTCTAGACGCTCCGTTTCCTGCTTCTTTGCGCTGTCTGTCTTAATGTAACACACACACACAAACTGCTAGCAAACATCAACACACATACACACTATTGCTTTGTCTTCTGTATGTATGTACTGTATATGTGTGTATATATTATAAAACACAGCCCAAGACGCTGAAAAAGTTCTGCTGCTTTGCTTTTTGTTGTTGATGTTGTTGTTGTTCATTCATTCGTTGTTGTTTTTGTTTTTTTTTTGTTGCTAGTTAATTCTGCTGTGCTGATGCTGTCGCAGATTTTTGGCTGCCGCTGCTGCTTAAACAAAATTATTGATTTTTGCTGCTACTGCTTCGCTTCAGCTGAATTAAGCTTCAAAATTGAAAAGTGCACTCTTTTGCACATCTTTTATTTATGTATGTATAAATACATTTTTTTGTAAATTTTTTTTTTATCTCACTCACACGCACACCAAAAGACAGAATATACAGGCTAAAGGCACAAATCGAAATACTTTATATCCTTTTGAAGGATTTTCTTGCTTTCTTTCTTTTTTTTTCTTTTTTGGCTCAATGATTTCCTTGCACACACGCGTTCGCGCCACGTTTGGCTGGCAATTGCTGCAGCTTTAACCGATTACCAGCTAAATATTTACAACATTTGATATATTTTTATGTCATTTTCTATTTATTGAGACTGTTTTTCGCACAGTATGACTTTTCGTTGCGTACGCGTCGCTCTTTTTGGGGCACTCGGTCCGTGGCTCGTGTCGCGTTAGCTGAAACGTTGCGTATACAACTGTTCGCGCCAGAGAAGCTTTCGCGCCCACGAGGCCAGACCATTGAGACAGTTTGGCAGCAGCCGCCACTCCACCTCCCCGCTCCACCAGCAAATTGTGGAGCTTCGATTGAGCGCAAAATCTCGGCTCAGCTTCGGTTTAGCTCAAAAACCCGTCATGTGGTTTGCGACAGGCGGTGCATTCGGGACTCGGCATTTATCATTCGGCATTTAGTATTCGGCATTTGGCAGCTGCACGCCAAAGCTTTACAACTTTGACTCGTTTCTAAGTAGCGCAATAAAAAGCTTTTACGTTTTACGCTCAAAAGCTGCGACTAGTTTTGCGTTTGCTTTTGCGTTTATTGATTGGCGCTTTGGTCGTGAGCTGCTCGTGAGTTTGCATCTCGTGACTGTCGCTCGCTGCGTGTCTTACCACGAATTAGCTAAACACCAAGAAACTTTCGTTATCCTTGCAGCTGCTGCTGGCTGATGCAGTTCGTTGTCATTGTTAGATTTGCATTTGATGTGCGCAGCGCCTGCGTCTGACATGAATGCAGCTCTGCCACAGCTGTTTTTGTTAAAGTGACACCTCTACCTTGCAACGTTGCAACGTTACAATGTTACAACGTTACAAATGAAAGTGCAAGTTAGCCTGACTTCGCTAGTCCTTGCACCACGTACATAATCGAATGTATATTATTGAGTATTGCTTTCTGAGCAATACTCTCAAAAGTAGGCAACACTATTTATATATTTTGTATTTTGTATGGTAGTGCAGCAAAATACAAATTATGAGATAAATCAATCTGATTGCACTGTTTTTAGACCAGAAGTAGTTAGTGGACAGGATGGCGCATACTACAGTCAGTTACAAATTGAATTGATATTTGGACATATATTAACATTTTGCGATTGTTTTAAAATATAAAACCTTTCATCTTATTATTATCTTTCTTTGAATTGGCTTATTCATTCGAATAATTGTGTAGATATTGGATTGTAACTTTACATGTCCTATATTAAAGAGTACCCAAGTATTTATCTTGCGTTACGGTTTGCCTTGTTAGCTTAGTGTTCATGTGTGTCTGTGTGAGTGTGGCACAGAAAACATAGCCGCAATCACTAGGACAACATTAGAACAACTGCAGAGAACGCAACGCAGTCATGGGTTAGGGGGGTGGGTAGGTGGGTAGGTGGGAATGCACATGCACCTAGTATGTAAATCGATATATCAATTTCGAGTAGAGAGAAAGCATGACCAATGATGTGGTTTACAGGATGTAGGATATGACTACGGCTGCTGTTTCCAGTCCCGCTTTTTCCATCTCTTTCCCTCTCTTTCGGTCTGTCTTATTTTGTGTGCCACTGTGCCAACTTTTGTGCTGCTGCATTGCTTAATGAGGGCGCCAGTTTATAGTTAAAAGTTCCATGTTTACTGCGCATTTCCTTTTTCGGCCAAATTGTTATCATTTCATTTCGTTTCAAAGCTAAATAAACGCGTTTCACACAGCGTATTTGGTAATTTCAATTTGCTCAATTTCGGCGTGTTTTGTCTACAAAGAACAACGTTCAATATTTTCTATGCAATTTACCAAATTTGTATAATTTCCTTATACGATGGAAAGGATGATATTTATTTTTTCTAAATTCGAAGCCATTTGTTTTCTAAGTGCGGTTTTTGACAGCAACATGAGTTTTGCGGCAAGCCGCGTAATTATTTCATGCCCTCGGCCAAATTCAAAGCACACCCTGCCCGCACAGGGCACTGCCACAATATATCAAGAGTTGAGCCTGGCTAGCATTTCATGTATAACAACGAGCAGCAGTCATAGCTACAACAACCCGCCCCCCACCCCTTATACACACACATACACACATGCACACATCCATTCCCATTATTATTTATGCGTATGCATGGACTTATCCTTGTGCTCTTCACACACACACACCGCCCATCCGCCACCCTTTGCCGTTTGCTTTTGCATGTTAATTAAAATTCAGGCATTGGCGCCGTTTTACATAGCTTGGTAATTTGCTTGGCCAGGGCCAAAATAGCATGAATATTTAAATGTGGCTGCCATTCATCGACAGTTCGGGTCGTCGTGCAACTATGCTGGTTGGGTGGTCAGGTGATGAGGTGGCTCAGGTGGTTTAACTGGCCTACAAGCACTGGCTTTGGCTAATGTCTAAGAGCTGTTGTGTAAGTGTGGACTAGGCGCAAAATACTTTGGCTAGCTGAGAAGCTGAAACAAAAACGTGCGACCAACTCACCCTCACCCCCTGCTCCTCTTGAGCGTATTTCTTGATTTCACGCTCCAAATCAAGCTGTTGGCAAGAAGTTAAGAACATTTTCAAATGTATTTTAGTTTAGGCGATGCCTACAATCTAATGCAGAGGTCAAATGTGGGCCACAGACCAAGCGGCGCCAGTCAAATGTCCATAAATGATGGTAATAAAAAATTCGCACACACGCATAATAGATACAATATTCGTACGCAGTAGTTATGTAAGGGCTGGCAAATTGAACAAGTTGTAGGCACAAGTTTAAGGATATTTGAGATTTTTATGTACTAGTTTTTTTCAAATTGTATATTTCATAAGCCCTAGATTCTAAATAATGGTATTAATTAAATATTTATTTTTATGAAAAATAAAATATTATAAATTATTATTTTTATTTTTACAGATACTAATAATACAAAGTACTAATAAAAATATAAAGTATAAAGTCAAGTAAAATAAAAACAAATGATAATTATTTTTAATAAGCTGCATTAGTAATTCTAAAGTTGAAAAAGTTTCTCATTCTGATGTCAGTTTAATTAGCTTTTAAAGTATTACAATACTTGATAAAATGCTGTTCATAAAAGTCTTGTCAGCCTTGACTAAGTTATGAAGCAAGTTTTGCGGCGCGTGTAGCAACAGAAACAACAACAAGAACTAGTGATGTGCGCTATGGATAAGAACTATTAATTACAGTTGACATAGGTTTTTGTAGCGCAAAAGGTTTTGAAAGCAAAAACGGAACTCAAAACTGAAAGCTGAACATGTGCATTTATAGGAAATGCAATTGGAATCGAAACAGTAGACAACAGACAGCAGACAGCAACAAGCAACAAGCAACGAGAACTGACCTAGCAGATGGCGAGGCACTGATTGCTCGCCTTTTCAAGCCTAGTCGACGTAGCGCTTGTAACGCGGCAGGCAACTTTTTAATTGGTCGCCAACTCTTGAAAAAAGACTGG
Source organism: Drosophila maculinotata (assembly GCA_035045305.1). Taxonomy (NCBI): domain Eukaryota; kingdom Metazoa; phylum Arthropoda; class Insecta; order Diptera; family Drosophilidae; genus Drosophila; species Drosophila maculinotata. The sequence goes on from JAWNPD010000387.1 coordinate 15,142,831, forward strand.
AAAAGATGTAATGCAATTTGGTTCAATTGCTTTGAAGGGGGCACAGGTATTTTGTGGTTGTGTTACCTGTACGATTTTTTTTACTGTCACAGTTTAAAAGGTCGAGCTTTCAAATATGGTATCTATACATTTGTAAACTCCTTGTTAGTATAAGACTTCAAAATCATCAAAATTCATTACATTTATACAATAGTAATTAAATATTTGATTGCACTAAAAATATATATTGCACTATTTTAAAGTTAGGGCTAGTGTTAAGTGTTCGTTTTAATGGCGTAAGACCACATTTAATGTAGGGTTCGCTCTCTATTTCTGTAATTTGTAGTTGTTTTTGCCTGTCACATTTTGATCTGACGATTTTTAATTACAGCTGTTTCTGTTCATGCCGCTTGCTTGTCTCCCAGCACGAGTGACAAATTCGTTTTGAACAACGCCAAACGCCTCCCCAAGGCGTGGCCGACATTTAATAGCTTTTGGCATCAGCAATGCATTGTGTGCGAAAATATACAAATGCCACAGTCGAATACTATTCAGTAAGTCAAGTATTCAAGGATTCAGTTGAGGCGTGAATAAAATGTGACAACATTTACCAAGTGGAGAGTAGGCCAAAAGCTAGAAAATATGGATCAGTCGTCAGTCAAAAGCACATCTGCCTTAAATGAGTGCTATATCATAGCATCAAGGTTATTTACGTCCATATGTGTATATTTCACTCCCTCTCACACTCTGCGTGCCATGATACTTTTTTTGGTACCCTTGCAAAGAGCTTAATAATTTAATCAGAGGAGATGTTTTCGAAAGAATTTATATTCTTGATCAGCTTCAATAGTCTGTCTGTCTGTTTTTATATAAGCTAGTCTCTCAGTTATGAACTTATCTTGATGATACCTGGGAAATAATCTTGTTTCTAAACTTTATTGTTTGCCAGGATATATAAACAGTTACGAGTATATTAAGCTCCTAACATTTTGGAAAACATCTAAATCAATAGGAGCAAACTTTCTGTTAAATAGATTTTGAAGTTTAGATCCGAGCAGATGAACTCCGCTCAGCAAGAGTATATACTCTTCGGCGTCCCAAAAATAAATATTTATATATATTTTTTTCCTATGGTCCGAAGCTTTTGTTGACATGCTATGGACTGTGGCTATGCGACTATGACCATTATGTTGAAAGTGTGGGGTGTCAGCAACTGGGCTTAATACATACAAGTAATTATAGACTAAAGTTATATACATATATAGTTATGTGTGTGTGAGCATGTAAGTAATAAGCAGTTGCCCTTTTGCTCTGTTTGTCGTCCTTGGGGACAGATGAGTCAGTGTTTGTCAACTCCCTGGCAATTTTCAGTAGATTTCCCCCGGGTGGTAGCAGCTTGAGTTTATTTTGTTGTGTGTCAATAAGTATGAATAATGGTGCAAATCGAATGCATTTTCCTAGTTGCATAACAGCTTGCAATAAAGCACAAGTACACATTCAAATGTAGAACAGGGCCAACGGGGTGAGCGGTAGGCGGCGGGTTCAAAACAATGCCGAACTGTTTACGAAATGTACAGAATGTATGCAACAAATTGCATTTTATTGCTTGCCCCATTTCAAGAGATTGTAACTGATGAAATGACTAACAATAAATGAGTGTAACAATGTTTCTGTGTGAGTGTCTTTCAAAAGCGTTCAGATCTGACTCCTTTGCAATATTGGGTTCACATTTTGTTTTGTTTTTTTGGGGCAATGGCAAACACAATGAAAATGTTTTAAATTAATTAAACAACAACCAGTACAACTAGCGAAACTTGTCAAGCGTGTGTGTGTGTGTGTGTGTATATAAATAAAAATGTAACACTACGACCCAACTGCAAATGCTAGATTTAAAGTTTACGGTTTAAGTTCAAGTTCTTAACTGGCAGTTAGTTCAAAGCAAAACGAAGCAAATATTATGCAAATTTTTGGATGCTAGGCTTTACAATCGAGTATTATGTATGTATGTGTGTTTAGTATTTTGAGTATTGCGGTACTTTACTGGTATATTAGTAGTGTATGCTATATATGTGTAACAACAAAAACACGATAAGCACTTTGCGGCTTACAGTCGCAAAAGTTGGTAAAACAAATGACAAATAACAAATAAAATTTATAGAAAATATATATTTTTTTTTTTTTGGTAGATAACGTTTTGTTGGTTTTTTGTTTTTGAGCTAGGGCAGAGTGTGTTCTTGTTGTTGCGCCTCTATGCCCGTGTACGAAATCATTATCACTAGAGCATTGTTTCCGCAAAACAGAAAAGTAGACGGAAAGTGTTTTTTTTTTTTTCAAAGGACCGCCTGGTTTTTTTTTATTTTTTAGCGGTGAAAGGATATTGCGCGAAAGCGACTTACCTGTTTTTGTGCCATCGCCTGCATTTGCTGGAACATTTGGCGCTCCTCCTCTTTGCCTGCAACAATGGGCAATTTAATACCCTAGAATAGAAAAGCAATACTTCGAGACTTACCCATGCCCTTGGCTTGAAGCATCTCCAGCAGCTTCTTTATGCTTTCGTCGCGTGCTATTAGCGTCTGCTTTTGCGTCTCAACTCGGCACTCAAGATCCTTGATGGTCTCGCGCAATATGCTAATCTCACGCTGCAGATGATCGTTCTCCGCATAAATGGCCTCCATTTGCTGCTGCATCTCCAGATTCGGCTGGCGCATGCGCAGACGCAGTTCCTCCTCCAGCTGACGCACCAGCATCGCTTGTTTCTACACAAAATGCAAATTGTAATCGTGCCTAACTATATACATATCTCACAGCTGCCGGCTTACCTGATTCTCTGTACTGAGCAGCTTGAGTTGATCATTGATTAGACTGTACTTAGCGCTTTCCTCCTTGCGCAGCGCTCGCTCCTTTTTCAGCTCCGGTGACCAGAACGTCTTGATGCTGTGCATGGAGCTGCCTAGCTTTTGATTTGTCAGCTCTAGTTCCCGCTTCAGATTGCCCAGTTCCCGCTGCAGATCCGTGTTCTGATGCTGCAAGTCACCCAGATAGGCACGATCCGAGGTAGGCATTCCTGTATTATAACCTATAAATAGATAATACAATGCACATGTTCAACGAATTACCCCGAAACTTAAGGGTTATCTATTATACATATATATATATATTGTAGTAAACAGGCATTTACCTCCTAGCGCATTGGGACTTTGTCGCGCCGAACGACCGTAGAGTTCGTCCTCCAGGTAGAGGCCTCTCTCCAGAGATCTGTCCCGGGAGCGATCCCGCGGCTCTCGTATAGGAATAAATTCGCGATCATGCGGATCCACCAATCCGCCGCGATCGAGCGACTGATAGCGGGTTCCTGCAAATGTGACATTAAATATTATATTAAATATTAAATACATATATAGATATGTATATATATTGTTGGTTATTACTTGGATAGTCCATGGCATGTGACATCGGTGGTCTGCTGGCGCTGCGGCTGCGATGGTGTCCCGCACCGGCGGGACTTGTTGGCTCATCCATGTCGCGGTAGTATGGACTGCCCATTGCTGAAAATCATATAGAATTCATGACGATGATCAAATGAGGATGACGGCTTCGGTTTTGGTTTTGAGTGTGTGTGTGATACAAAATCAATTCGAAATCATAAACATAACTATTCATATATGTAAATCAAGAGCTGAAACTAGTTTTTGTTGAAGGTCGAAACTAGTGCAGTGATAGGATTTTGATCGTTGCAATCGCTTCCCTTTTGCGCTAATGCTACTTCGTGGCTTCATACTGAATTATGCAGTTACTTGTATGTTATATAAAATACTTAACGGTTGGGTTAGTAGAAAAGGAATGCAGGGAACGCAAAAAGGTAACAGAAACTAAAATGGCTCATAAGCTAGCTACCTCCCCTCCACATATAGTCCCCTATTGTGGATACTGTAGCATCGCTGTTTGATTTGTGGATCGGGCTTAAACTACATTTTTGCTAGCATGTGGCACGTATCCAACCCAGCCACACGAAACTTAATTTGTGGCTCTTGGCGGTGCCAGTTTTTTATGTTTCCTTCCCCAACGGTATTTTAATCCTTTGCGTTTTTTTTTAGATATCATACATATGTCTTGAATATTAATTTATTCTTTTATTTATAAACTCTTGTATATTGTACACACAATCTACAATACTGCTATGGCTTGGCTTTATTAAGTCCTCGGTAGATAGATGAGTTGTCTGAGTGACCCAGTCAGTTATGCGGGCTCGAGTCCCAGGCTCGTGTATTTCTTAGCCGAAGTCCTTAGGAGCCATTGCCTTTTCCAAGTGGGGTCGATAGTGTGTAACTATCCTATCCCATACTACTTGTAATAATAATTATAATATTGAGACATACATTTGCAAGGACTATTAACAATAGTTGCATCAACTGCAGGGGCAAGTTCGTGAGCATATGTGGACTGAAATGGGTTTTCATTTAACTTATGCCCGGTGAATACAGCTCTTAAGTTGTAGGGCTGCGAGTATGTTTAAAATGGATGGAAGGTGAATGCTTGCCATAATTGTAATCCAGTTTGAGGCTTTGATTTTCTGTGACGCTTCAGCAGGAATAGAATTTGGTTTGCTTCGGCAACTCGAGGCGGTTGCTGGCAGTTAATTCAACTACAAGCCATTTTCGTAGCCAAGTAAATGCAATTTACAAGTATGCTGATGCTGCCGCTGCTGCTCGGGTTGATTTAATAAAAGGATTCGATTGAAAGTTTTGCAAAGTTCAGTATGCAAATGCGATTTGATTTATTGCATTTAAAAAGCGCACGGATTTCAATATCGAGTGGGTGTGTCAAAGTGTTTATGTTTGTGTGCATGTTGTTGTTGTTTTTTGTTTAAGAAAATTAAAATTGTTACAGATTTTGCAGATGAGTTAAGCCAAACGAAAAATGTACCATGCGCATGCGTGTGATGTTAGACAGAAATTATAGATTTTATTATAAAATTTTGCATTAGTTTAAATTTAACTACATTAGCAAAACTAAAAGCGTTTCATGATGTTTACAAATTTAATTTATTCGTTTTTACAAAATATTCAAATCATAACTGTACAGTCCTTGTCAAGGTCCTTAAGCCAATTTCCGTGCGTCGCATACATAAATAACTTGTTATGCATTCAGCAGGATTTAAAGTAGAAATTTTGATAGTAAAAAAACTGTTCAAAAGATTTGAAATTCGCCAATTTGAAAATTAGAAAAATAAACGAAATAAACGAGTTTAGCTCTTTGGCACAAACGTGAGCAGCGGTGAGATTTGTTATTATAACTGTTCGGAGCGTATCTTTTTTTGGATAGGCAACCCTTTTTAAAATTTGGTGCTCGGCTACGTTTGTGCTGAATGTAGCTTGCTTAGCTTTTAAATAGCAGTTTTAGTTAAAGCCACTAACTGTTAACATAATGTTTATTTTTTGTTGTATTTCATTGTTCACCTAGTGGACTTCCGCGTGCGCCGTAATCCCGTGATGGTGAGCGATCGACCGTTGGCAATTCCTGGAGCCGACGCACGCGACCCGGACTGCGCGCACCAGAGCTATTCACTGGATTATAATCGTCACGTGACATAATCCGCGGCTGATCCGCGGCATGCACCCACGAGCTCTAGTTGTTGTTGTCGCTGTATCTGGTTGTTTCAGTTGTTGTTCCAGTTATCCTTTTTAAATGCGATGTTTGATTGGTTTCTTTGCTTTATGCTCTCTATATAATTGATATGCACGGTTTTGATTGGCTTTACTTTTGGTTCTAGTATTTATCGAGTTAAATTCTTTTTCAATTGCTATCTTTAGACACGTAGCTCGTGAGCTCGCTCGCGCTGCATCTACCTGCAAGTGTAAGAAATATGAAGAGAACATACATGGTACATACAAAATAAACAAAACACACACAAACTGACATGATCTTACGAGTATACGATACATACATATTACACATACGCCACGTTTATCGCACGCACACTCTTGACTGCCCTTAAGCATTTAACCGTTTTGCATTTAAATTAGACGTCGCCAAGTAGCATATCCTTAACCTTTTTACCTAAATCTCAGACAGCAGCTGGCTGCTCAGCCATAAGCGAATAGACAAATACCAAGCAGCGGTTTTAAGAAGAAGAATGTCGAGTGCATTGCATTATGGCAGCTCGCTCACTATGCAAATTTCCTTACTATTTAGAGAAAACAAATCGCATGCAAATTGCCACTCGACCAAGTCGCTGCCAAGAGGAGTCGCACTTAGTTGAATACACTCACACACACACACACACATACACAGGAAGAGATTCTTATGAATACCAACGAGGGTGGCATCAGTCGACATCCAACGGTTGGTTTATTGAATACAAATATTGATAAAAATGAGCTCATAATTTTTAGAAAATAAAAACATTCTTGTTTTGAGGAAAAATGCAATCTAAAAATAAATAAATAAATCTTTTTTACTTTTTCTTAGATAATTTCAGATGGTATATTATTAAGGTCCTTAAAATCCTTTTATTTAACAAATAATGTCACTGACTGTAAATCTCATTGATTGTATGAATAATATGATTAAATTCTATCTTTAATTTGTTTAATTTATATTCTTTATAAGTTATATGCATATAATTAATTATAGGCTAATTATAATTATTACGTAGATATTATGCCTCTACATAATACATACATGTATGCTTAGTTGGTTAACGAATTCTAAATATTATGATAAGAAAATGAACTTAAAATTAAAAATGAAAGTAATCAGAATTCAATTCAGAAATTAACAAAGACTCATATAAATTATAAATTATCATTTACAATTCAATCCATGCATTTATTAAATTTAATCATAAAGCTCTTAAATTTACTTAACCTGCCCTCGGGTGCAATAGACTGTCTCTGAGGTTAAGACACTTTCACGTTTTTGTTAACCAGTCTGTCAGCCGCGGCTATAAGGGGAAACACGCACACTGAATGAGCCGCTTCATGAATGAAGGGTGAAGGGTGAAGGAAGAGGGTGCAGCAACAGCAGAAACAACGGACAACAGAGGCTAAAATAAAAGCTAAACGAATCAGCAGACCGGAAGACCATTCAAATTTGTACTTGCATGCCTGAGCCAGTGCTGTGTGTGTGTGTTTGTGTGTGTCATTTACTTGCCAGCAACAACAAGCTGCCATGTAGCACATATTGGTCAAATATGCAGCAGCCACCAGAGACAGTCACAAGCTATCAAGACGAGGTCAAAAGTGCAAAAGGCTGATCTCATAAGTAATATCAGGCCAGGATTTTATCGCCGGGCTGAAAAACTTAGCTCAGCACTTTGCTAAGCACACAAAGCCATCGCACACACACACACACACACAGAGAGTACTTCAAACAGCTTATCTATGCAGGCAGCTCACTTTTCGCTCGCTGCATACTTTCAGGCGCGCTTCCGGTTTGTCACTTTTGTAACTGCATTTGATGACGAAATCGTGTACAATTGTTGTCTGCGTTTAGTGCTCGCGGCTATCTAGTCGAAACTCGTTGGCGTAATCAGCGCTATGAGTTATCTCTCGGGCCCCTTACCTCCGCCCCGCTTCATTCCTCCCGCTACCAAATAAACATGTTGAATTGTGGGTGGCACCCAGCTGCTGCCTGCTTCAATTCACCACACTCGATTGCGCAGCTGCGGCGCTCAGTAAAAGACACACACACACACACACACATGTGACGATTCAACAATATCGTCATCGTATGGTATATGCCGCATTTTGTTGTTAGCTGTTGGGCGTTGGGTCGCTTTGGCGGCGTTTTCTCGTATATTTTCTTTCTTGTGGTCTTGCTTAGAGCTCTATGCTGCGAGATACGCACGCATACACACACACACACACACACACATACATTTACATACATTGAGGCAACCACGCGGGCGAGCGTCTAAATAAGGTTAAAATTTGAAATCAATAAAAATTATTCCACTCAACTAAAATTAGAACAAGACTAAGACAAGGCAAATACCGTCCAGAAATTGAGCTAACACTAAAACCAAAAAAACCCCCCACCAACAGAATAAAATAAAATAACCGCAACATGGCACGCAAAGAGGCAGTAGGCGTGCCTGTAGGCGATTTGAAAAATAAAATGAAATACTTCTAAAATCCGATGTCAATGCGCTTTCTGTCTGTATGTATATATATATATATATGTATGTATACTAACATGACAAATCGAGGTGCCTATTTCATACTACCCCACCGGTTTTATATATATATAATAAAAGTTTTTGCACTGTATGCCACTGACTGAGCTTTCATGCGGAGCCACTTCTAATTACAAACTTTCAATTGGCTCAAAAAACAGAGAAATAAATTAAAACAATGAAAAGCAATTATATATGGTATGAAAATCAAGTCAAAGTGTTCTAGTCGAGAGTACACGACTAGTAAATACCCTGAACCCAGCCCTCACATTAATTCGTAGCTATTTTTGCTTTGCTTTTTCTTCTTCGATGAGCTCTATACTATGGTTAATTGAATCTTAAATAACTTCGTAATGAAATTTGTAGGGCAAAAAGATGTACGTACCAAATTTGGTTCCACTAGTTCTTAAAACTTTCAGGATATGCCCGAAAAACACTGGCTTGAAATCTAAATTTATCGATAGCTTTTCACCGGCACGAATAAATATAAAATAAAATTGTGAGGAGCGCAAAAATGTATAAAACTCAACTAATGATGTTATAAATAAACAGACGTATGATTAATAAATTAATTAGCTAAAGTCTAAAAACTACTTAAGTATAATTAACTATTACAACAACTAATCACACCATATTTTGTTTTAATATAAAGTAAATCTTAAAATCGTCATATAAAAAATTTGTATATCGCTTAAGCAAGAGTAAGAATAAGTAAAATAGGTAAATGCATTATACACATACATACATACATACGAGTTACTCAGAAGATATACAAGCATGAATAGTTGAATACTTATTTGATTTTGTTCGAGGAGTTTTTGTTGGATTACTCAAGACATACGCAGGAAATCAATATAGTTTACAATGCATATAAATGTGTGAGTGTGCGCCACTCTGTGTGTGCGTGCGTATATCTGTATGTGTGTGCCTGTCTTGTCTTGATCAAAACTGCATTAACCTCGGTATAAGTTATATGTAGTAAGTATGGTATAGTATAGATTATATTAGTATAGTATGCTCACCCTGTTTGCTTAAACGATGAATTTTGAATGTTTTTTTAGGTAGAACGCTGCTTGTGAAAATTTAATGATATATGAAAAGCCCCGGCTCCAGTTCTAGCTCCAGCTTCAGCCTCAGCTCCAGTTCCAGCTCTAGTTCCAGCTGCAACTGCAGCAGCTCTGCAGTTTCTAGCTTAGCAATGTGTTGCAACCAGAAATTTTAAATGCTCTTCTACACACAGACGCACAACAAGGCGGCTACATTGCCCGGAGTTGTGAGAGATGTGGGCGTGTGAATAGTTGTAGTTATTTCTGTTGTTGCTGTTGCTTTTAGGCGGCGCTATGTGCATATCCGTTTCCGCTGCTGTTTTTCAATTTGTTTTTCAACTTTTTTGCTTGGGATTTTTTCTTTATTTTGTGTTGACCAACCGCATTTTGTTAATAGCCGCTTGTTAGTTTAATGCATTATTTTTTGTTATGTACATGGCTGTAAGGCGAAACAGCATAAATGAGAACACCGCACATTAGATACACTATTGAATTTTTGTTGTGCCAAGTTAATAAAAGCACATTTTTTTGCTGTTGTTCATGCAGCCTTTTGTTGTTGCTTAAGTGCTGCGTGCTCAACGAGTGATTTTTAAGGGCTGTGGACATAGTTGAAAGTTGGAGTAGGTAGCACATTTCCGAACTCGCTCTTTCTATCACCTGCCCCAGTGCTTTTACGAGAAGTCACTGACACACATTTTGACGCACGAAGCGCCCACACACAAAAGGAGCGAGAGAGTGGGAGAGTGGGAGAGAGAAAGAAAGACGCGGCGTGAAGTCAGCGCTTCACGTTGGAGTTGCCAGAGTGTGAGCTACGTTCGACGTAATCCCAACGTAACGAATCAACGAGCGAGCGAACCGAAACGAGACGAGACGAAACGAACGACCGAGCGACCACTAACGAAGCTAACGACATAAGGGCTGCCTCTCCCTAGCCCTTAGCCCCCAACCCTCACCCTCTACATACAACATTATGTTACACCCCGCGCTTAACCCTAGCCATGCCTGCTACGCGTCTTCAGGCTGCACTGCATGTGTGTGTGTGTGTGTGTGTGTGTGTCTCTACTGTTATACAGCTTTTCAAACTTAATGTATGCGTGCTTCTGTCTCTGCCTGTGTGTGTGTGTGTGTCTCTGTCTGTGTGTGAGTGCGAGTGTGTGTGTGTATGTATCTCACACGCTTTTATATGTAGGTTGAAGCAATTTATAATAATTTTTTCATCAATCGATATGCAGCGGGTAAGTGTGCCCCATTTCTGACTACTTTACTTTGAGTTACTCAAACGTTGCTCATTATTAATCATTTGATTAATTTCATCACTCATTAGCTGTCAGTTCTTTTCATTATTTTGATTTCTTTTTTTTACGCAAGAGGCGCGAGCACATTTTGCAGGAAATCACTTTTCTGTATCCAGGGAGCAGTCGCGGCCTAAAGCACAATTGCTGCTTCACACTCACAAACACTCATACACACACACACACACACACACACACAAAGCCAGCACACCACATCCATACACCCATTATTTTTCTTTAAGCTAACATTTTTGCACTGCTTTTCAGTTTGCGACTTGTTTGCATATTTTAATAATTTTTATCACATTTTACACATTTCTTTATTTAGCTTTTAGACTGCACTTTTTTTAACGCCTTTTCTCTGTTGCTAGGGAATTAAGTTGGCCTTTTTATTTTTGCTCAGTCTCTGCTGTTACTGTTTAGTTACTGAAGCAGCAGCAGAAGCAGTTAAAAGATACTTTTACAGATACATATACTCAGTGTGCGTATGCGTATGTATGTGTGTGTGTGTGTATGTGTGTATACGGTGTGTGTACAATCTAACCCAAAAAATGTTTATGCGGCAGCTGTGGGGCCCGTTTTCGGCAACGCCGTTGTCCAACTAACTACCCTCAAAGAACTGAGCGCCGCTCGTCCGTGCCAGTCGCTGTTATAGTCGCCATAGCCATAGCCAAAATCGTAGTCGTAGTCTGGACTCCCCAATTGTGTGTGGTGAGTTTAGGTCGGTATCCACTTAACATAACTATAGTGAAGAGCGCGCACTCGGCGCTTCCTGATTGCAATCAATGAATTTTCATCGCGCTCGCGCAGTTTTTCCTTGCATTCTCTTACACATACTCTCTCGAATTATTTGACTCTCACTATATATCTCTTTCTCACTCTCTCCCTCTCTATCTCTCTCTTTGGCTACAATTGTATTTGCTTTTACGTTTTGTATTGTGCGGCTAAATGAAAATTCTAGTAGCAAAATATGAAATATGTACGTACATTCCGTTACAACTAATGCCGCCATAATCCGCATGCCACACGTAACGTCTTACTTTCTTACGTTATGATTACGTACGTAACCATATTCAAAACGTTTTTAGTTTAGATGTTTACTTTCGCCTGGCAATGCCGCTTTTAAATGTCCGCGCTAAAAGTATTCTCTGAGCTGGCGCACTACTCAGCCTAAAGTTATGCTTTGAAAAGATAAAAATATCTTTTGCGGAAAAAGCGTGAATAAAAAAAATAATATCTTTTAAAAGCCGAAATTTGAAAATTGGCATTTTGCTTTTTTCGCAAAAATATTTGAAAAAATTTAACTTTCAATAATGCATAAACTTGAAATGTGGAATTGATATATAGGACAAGCCATGAACAAAATGGCATCAAGCTTGACAATCGGTTCAGTTTTGACCAAGTTATGGGAGTTTGAAATCTAGGAAGGGCATTTGTATGGACTTTAGGCGTTTACAAGACAATTTTTTTTGTCATTTTGGCATGATTTTTGACAGAAAAATTAAACACCTCAGAATCACTTTTCCTATAGTTTTTTATACTAATTTTGACACCCACAATCGATTAAAAGAAGAATTTCAAGAATCTATTTTTTGAAAAATCAATTTTTGTAAGGGTCCCCCCTTATGCTTTTTTCGCAAAAATATTTGAAAAAATTTAACTTTCAATAATGCATAAACTTGAAATGTGGAATTGGTATATAGGACAAACCATGAACAAAATGGCCTCAAGCTTGACAATCGGTTCAGTTTTGACCAAGTTATGGGAGTTTGAAATCTAGGAAGGGCATTTGTATGACTTTAGGCGTTTACAAGACAATTTTTTTTGTCATTTTGGCATGATTTTTGACAGAAAAATTAAACACCTCAGAATCACTTTTCCTATAGTTTTTTATACTAATTTTGACACCCACAATCGATTAAAAGAAGAATTTCAAGAATCTATTTTTTGAAAAATCAATTTTGGTAAGGGTCCCCCCTTATGCTTTTTTCGCAAAAATATTTGAAAAAATTTAACTTTCAATAATGCATAAACTTGAAATGTGGAATTGATATATAGGACAAACCATGAACAAAATAGCCTCAAGCTTGACAATCGGTTCAGTTTTGACCAAGTTATGGGAGTTTGAAATCTAGGAAGGGCATTTGTATGGAATTTAGGCGTTTACAAGACAATTTTTTTTGTCATTTTGGCATGATTTTTGACAGAAAAATGAAACACCTCAGAATCACTTTTCCTATAGTTTTTTATACTAATTTTGACACCCAAAATCGATTAAAAGAAGAATTTCAAGAATCTATTTTTTGAAAAATCAATTTTGGTAAGGGTCCCCCCTTATGCTTTTTTCGAAAAAATATTTGAAAAAATTTAACTCTCAATAATGCATAAACTTGAAATGTGGAATAGATATATAGGACAAACCATGAACAAAATGGCCTCAAGCTTGACAATCGGTTCAGTTTTGACCAAGTTATGGGAGTTTGAAGTCTAGGAAGGGCATTTGTATGGACTTTAGGCGTTTACAAGACAATTTTTTTTGTCATTTTGGCATGATTTTTGACAGAAAAATGAAACACCTCAGAATCACTTTTCCTATAGTTTTTTATACTAATTTTGACACCCACAATCGATTAAAAGAAGAATTTCAAGAATCTATTTGTTGAAAAATCAATTTTGGTAAGGGTCCCCCCTTATGCTTTTTTCCAAAAAATATTTGAAAAAATTTAACTTTCAATAATGCATAAACTTGAAATGTGGAATTGATATATAGGACAAACCATGAACAAAATGGCCTCAAGCTTGACAATCGGTTCAGTTTTGACCAAGTTATGGGAGTTTGAAGTCTAGGAAGGGCATTTGTATGGACTTTAGGCGTTTACAAGACAATTTTTTTGTCATTTTGGCATGATTTTTGACAGAAAAATGAAACACCTCAGAATCACTTTTCCTATAGTTTTTTATACTAATTTTGACACCCACAATCGATTAAAAGAAGAATTTCAAGAATCTATTTTTTGAAAAATCAATTTTCGTAAGGGTCCCCCCTTATGCTTTTTTCGCAAAAATATTTGAAAAAATTTAACTTTCAATAATGCATAAACTTGAAATGTGGGATTGATATATAGGACAAACCATGAACAAAATGGCCTCAAGCTTGACAATCGGTTCAGTTTTGACCAAGTTATGGGAGTTTGAAGTCTAGGAAGGGCATTTGTATGGACTTTAGGCGTTTACAAGACAATTTTTTTTGTCATTTTGGCATGATTTTTGACAGAAAAATGAAACACCTCAGAATCACTTTTCCTATAGTTTTTTATACTAATTTTGACACCCACAATCGATTAAAAGAAGAATTTCAAGAATCTATTTTTTGAAAAATCAATTTTGGTAAGGGTCCCCCCTTATGCTTTTTTCGCAAAAATATTTGAAAAAATTTAACTTTCAATAATGCATAAACTTGAAATGTGGGATTGATATATAGGACAAACCATGAACAAAATGGCCTCAAGCTTGACAATCGGTTCAGTTTTGACCAAGTTATGGGAGTTTGAAATCTAGGAAGGGCATTTGTATGGACTTTAGGCGTTTACAAGACAATTTTTTTTGTCATTTTGGCATGATTTTTGACAGAAAAATGAAACACCTCAGAATCACTTTTCCTATAGTTTTTTATACTAATTTTGACACCCACAATTGATTAAAAGAAGAATTTCAAGAATCTATTTTTTTAAAAATCAATTTTGGTAAGGGTCCCCTCTTATGCTTTTTTCGCAAAAATATTTGAAAAAATTTAACTTTCAATAATGCATAAACTTGAAATGTGGAATTGATATATAGGACAAACCATGAACAAAATGGCCTCAAGCTTGACAATCGGTTCAGTTTTGACCAAGTTATGGGAGTTTGAAATCTAGGAAGGGCATTTGTATGGACTTTAGGCGTTTACAAGACAATTTTTTTTGTCATTTTGGCATGATTTTTGACAGAAAAATGAAACACCTCAGAATCACTTTTCCTATGGTTTTTTATACTAATTTTGACACCCACAATCGATTAAAAAAAGAATTTCAAAAATCTATTTTTTGAAAAATAAATTTTGGTAAGGGTCCCCCCTTATGCTTTTTTCGCAAAAATATTTGAAAAAATTTAACTTTCAATAATGCATAAACTTGAAATGTGGGATTGATATATAGGACAAACCATGAACAAAATGGCCTCAAGCTTGGCAATCGGTTCAGTTTTGACCAAGTTATGGGAGTTTGAAATCTAGGAAGGGCATTTGTATGGACTTTAGAAACCAACCGGACACTCTCGACAGGAGCCCTCTTACTTGTTTAACAATTTTAATTGTTCGTTACCTAGAATTGAACAAAGTTCGGTGACATACCTACTGAAATGAAGAATTTATTTTTAGTCAATCGAAAACCCTTAAATTACTACCTTTTATTTAAAATAAAAAATTATGTTGATATAATTTTACACAGTACAGTGTGAAATTCATGAAAGCTAATACTTATTTAATTTCTTTGTTCATCGATTCACGCAGCCATGACTTCGTTCAGGCCGGCTTTGGACTAGACCAGTGCTCATGAGCAACGTCGATATTTTACTAATATATCACACACTGCCAGCCGAAGGGTGCCGAAACCATTGGTGTTTTCATCGTGCTTTCACACAGACGCAGGCCGAAGTCATGCCTGTGTGAAGCGGTGTGACAAAAAATAAAATCAGTCGTATCCCTCTAGTAACCTGGAAAAGTGCAGAAACCGTTCCCAACTAACTACCCAGAGTCAAAAACTGGTTCTCAACCCATTACCAACAATGCAAAAATTTAACTACTTTTACATTGGCATGTCCTAGGACAGCAACTAGTTCTCTCTGCATTAAGAAAGCATTTTGTATGGGTTTGCATACTTAGAAAAAAATAAAAAATAGTTTCTTAAATTAACAAATATGTTTGCAATGTATTGTAAAATTTTAACGTTACTATAATTATTTATTCGGGAATGACCGTCTTTTTGTTTGTTTTCTTTTTGAGTGTGACTGCAATACATTATGTTCGCATAATACTTGGATCGCTATAAGATAAACTAAGTAAAACTATCAACATTCGAATTAGCGACTGTAATAACTGTGCAGCTATTTACAGGTGAACTCCTCGTAGCTCTCGTCGCACATATCGCACTCCACCTGACAGCACCAGTGGAACTGGCAGCGGCACTGCCGACTGCGACGTATGTGCTGTGTATTGTGGCCACGCCCACAGCACAGCAGATCACAGCTCTGGGGGCCGTGGCCGCTGCGATTGCAGGATCGACCCCCGGTGCCCAAAGTGCCCGTCTGAATGCTGCGCTCACAGTAGTTGGGCGATGCCTCTAGATAGACCAGCTCCATCCGCTTGGGCCACACCAGCGTTGGCTTTGACGCAGCTGCCACAATGTGTTTCTTTCTGCAATGACAGCCATGTGACAGGTAATAATTAAAAGGTACATATATACGAGTTAGAAGACTCACCTGCTTAATACTAATCTCAGTCCACGTTTGCCTCTGACGGCTTGAACAGTTTTGGCTTTGTGATATTTCTGCATCAGCTTATCGCCGACCAGCCGAAATGGCGGGAGGCTCTTCCAGCACGTCTTCATCACGCAGGACCCGCTCACACCATGACACTTGCAGTCTGTGCGTAGCAGCTTCTTCACCAGCTGTAAAACAAAACCACAACTGAAAATTTAGGAACTAGTAATATGTAGAAATAAAAAGATTGATTGGGTAACCAATATCAGCAAACTGCAATTTGTATTAAAGCTTCCTTTTAGGATGTATGTCAGAAAAAACTATTGGAAACTTTTGTATGCAGCTATAGACTTTTGTATAGACTTCAAAGAAAATTCTTGCAGTTTTTTCGTAAAATCTTCCCTTTTGCAGGTAGTGATTATCTATCTTGATTTATAGCTTTAAAATATTCACTCCACTGGCAGAAATTAAATAAAAATCTGATAGTTAAATTTTGAATGAAAAACTTTACAGCGGCAAAATCCGGGTAATATATTCTAGTCTTCTAAATTACACATACGCACCGTTCGCCCCACGCGATTATTGTGCAGATTCATGAGCGTACGGGTGTCCCGCTCCAGCTCCCGCGCGTCCGTGAACTTGCGCGTGTATCGCATGCCGAATTCCACGTCCGCTGAGCAGCCGCCCCACTTCCAGGGCTCCGGAGGCGCCGTCTTGTATTGCATATCGCAGCCGCACATCGAGATGTTGCCACGCGCACAGGCGGCGGTCACCGCATAAGCAGCTCCAGCACTGGCTATCGCATAGGTGTAGGCCGCCTCCCTAGAAGCTGAACAAGGCATGAACAATTAGCACAGCTGTCGCTGGTTCCTTCATCTGCTCCTGCTTACCTATGGGTACAACATGGGCAAAGACATTACGCTGCCACACCTCCGAGCAGTTCCACCGATGGCCGCGAAACTGATGCTGGCACTCGTGGGCTCCGAGCTGCTGACCCTCACCGAGCGCGATGAGCGCATCTGGCATCTCGCTGCATAGTTGCCGCTGCGCCTGTGTCAGACCCGGTATGCGGCCGCATAGCATGGCGGACGTAAAGCTGGATACTAATCTGACGAGAAAGCAGGACGTAAGTACTCATATTAATGATATCCTCTACAGTTGAGTCAAAAACTTAAATAACTATCAATTCAAATATAAATTTTTTAATTTTTTTGCAAATATTTAGAACACCTAGATAATAACGAAAGGTTTAGTTTGCAACTGAGAATCAGGAATTACTTGCAAAAACTTGACACTTTTATTGAATTTTCACCTCTCACTTTGTTATCATAAATGCACACCAGCAACAGTGCAACAACAACGGCAGCAGCAACCGCAAAGCCATCGCATTGGGTAAATATTAAATTAAATATGGCAAGAAATATGCACAAACAAATGTGGATCGACCGATGGCTGAGAAGTCGTGCTCGGTGTTCAATAAACGCCGCCAGCGATTAATTCATTTCCATTTCATTTGCCGCCTTTGCCATTGCCATGGAAAAACAGGCAACAAGTACAACAAACAAACAGCTAACAGCCAACAGCCAGCGAACAACTGGCCACGAGTCAGCCGGCCAGCCAATGAATGGGCCAATAGAAAAGCAAATGTGCCGCATTCAAGCCAAGATTAATGCGTTCAGCGCGACTCAAGTCAAACAGATTATTGTTGTTGCTGTTGTTGTTGTTGTTCCTAGTTTGGGGCAGCTGAGTGGCGGGCTTTGGGGGGCGTAGACTGTCTTACAGTCAGCTTTAGTCAAAATAATGCCGCAAGCTGTATTATTAGACTTAATTACATGCATCTCGCCGTCTAATCATGGAGAAGCTTAGCTAGCTGCTTGTGGAATGTCTAATCACGGCTCTTAGATTCGTGTACCTCGCGCTTAAATGCCAGTTCAGCTAAAAGATGCTGACTTAATCGGCGAAATGCACGCTAATAGCAAAATGGCTTACAGCTTACATACAATATAATGGCAAATTGGAATAATGGAGTGCCTAAAAATGACTTGCAAATTGCCAGCTATGCAAATAATTAGAAACTCTAAAATTCGTTTCCCAAAACAAAACACATAACTTATTATCAGTATATTATATATTATATTAAGTGGTCTATGGTATCTACTTATTTGGACTAACATAGATTGTTGATTTCTGGCTTGAACATTTTTGTCTAGCCATGGTTCTAGTGTACTAGTGTCCACTGGAATCTTTGGATTTTAAGTATACTATATACCAGAGGTGTATGACCGAAAAGACTTATTTAGAGAAGTTGTGCAAGAACGTCAGACTAGCGTTTCTCGACCCTATCGAAAGATCCTTTCAAATCTTGCCCGAAAAGCTGACATTGAAATTGACCTGATGCATTACAAAATTTTCTTGAATATTATTTCGTTACTATATTGTTACAAATGGGTAAAAATGGCATGATGGCATGATGGCATTTCGGCACTCCGAAGGTAGTACACCCTTGCAATTGCTTAATTTAATGAAACACTCTTGTTTATACAAAAAGAGAATTACAATGCAACCTTTAAAATGAATTTCAGACCGATTGTTCCTATGACAGCTATAAGATATAGGTGTCCGATTTTGACCAAATTCAATCAATCTATATAAAATATAATTAAACTTGCAATTACTGAGTTTGGCTAAGATAGATTGAGAAATTAAAAAGTTGTTCATACAACGACTCATTTTTCAACAGATTGTTCCTATGGCAGCTATAAAATATAGTGTTCCAATTGTGATGAAATTTTCTAATCATGCTAAGATAATGCTAACATACATAATTAATAAGTTTAGTTAAGTTATCACAAGAAAAAAAAAAATTTCTGACTGGTCGTTCCTATGGCAGCTATATGCTATAGTGATCCGATCCGGCTGATTCCAACAGATTATCTGCGTGCAACAGAAATCAGCATCTGTACCGAGTTTCATCAATATAGCTTTAAAATTGAGAGACTTATTTGCGTAGAAACAGACAGACAGACTCGTCTTGTCGTCCGGACCAATAATATATATACTTCATGGGGTCGGCAATGTTTTCCGGCCAAAACTGGAGTACCCTCTGCAAGGGTATAATAATGCAAGTCATACGCAGTAATCCCGGTTGAAATAGTACAAATACCATTGTAAATGGAATTTCACACACACACACACACACACAATTTAACACAAAAGGAAACGGCATAGAAACTAACATTCCAGTGAATGCATAACGAGCAATTGTCTACCTGTCGATTGGCCCCAACAATACCAATCGAACAGCTTAGCAGGCGCCCGAAGACTTGATCAATATGGTCAGCTCTATATAGAAGCCGCAGAGTACTGAGACACAGCTGTGCCACATCCTCGGGCCAAATGCCGATTGTGAATGCCATTCCAACTGGTTGTCAATACCTGAACTGCACAAATGCAATCGTTTTGGCCCGCTCTCTGGTTTACTTTTTGTCTTGCGAATCCGCTTACAACGCATTTTAATTGGGCCAATTAAATCAATTTAGCAAAACTATACTGCTTACAGAAGGCAATGGAGCCAGGAGCATGAGAGATTGCTCTGTGCTCATGTCCTCGGGCGGCTGCACAAATTAACCCTTCAACTAAGCAGCAACAAACATAACAACATCAACCTGGGAGCGGCTATCGACGACAATCAACGATCGTTTTCATTTTACCAATCTTTGTTGTTGTTGCTGTTGTTGCTGTTGTAGTTGTTGTTGTTGTTGCTCATGACTTGTTGAACATAATGTTAACATGCTGGCGAGCCCCAAGTCCGCAATTGGTAGTAAACTAATAATTAGGCTCGCTTAACAGGCACGACCACGCCAGGATCAGCAGCAACAACAGCAACAACAATGGCCAGTGGCTTGCAACGCTTCAGTGGCCGCCCCACCACCAAACCACAAGCATCCAACCTTCAACTTTAACTTTGTTAAACTGCGTTGATCGATCTGTCAGCGCATCCGTTCAGTCACTCAGTCAGTCAGACAGACAGTCAGTCAATAGCTTTTCGTGCGTTCGCACAGCGTGACCGTCATGCCCACCTCAATAATAACAACAACAAGAACAACAACAACAGCTCGACCAACAACAATCGTCGGCAGCAGCAGCAATCGCTCCCTATTCATCGTGGCCTTTTGTTTTTAGAGCTTTAGTCGTTGCCTCACTTTTGTTTCGCATACTTTTTATATCCCAAGGAATGGGTATTATAATGTTATCACCAAATGTGTAACGCATTGAAGTTTTTGCTTTCCGTATATATATAAAAAATAGTTCGTGATACATTTATTTTGAAAAAGTATGTGTATACCCGAATTTATTAAATTCTATGTATAGTCGAGTCAATACATGTTCTAGTCTCTTATTATATCCTGAACCTATTAAAAATAGGAAAAAGTTGCGCAAAACTATGTAACAGGCAATAGGAAGCATAATTTTTTGGATATCTCTTTCCGTTTCTATCTATGAATGCAGAGAAATAATTATGAATGAATGTAAGGGATGGGTTCAGGGTATCACCTAGTCGAGCCCTCTCGACTAGAGCACTCTTCCTTGTTTTTGTTCTTTATTTAATTTGTCGCTGCCGCTTGAAGAGCTCAGTTGCCTGTTGCCTGTTACCTGTTGCATGTCAACGTTGACGATTTCATCATCAACTCATCCCATTGCAAAACCTTACCATACCCAAACCATCACATAGCAACTCCATTTTCAACACCACTTTATACGCAGCGTCAGCAGTCCAAGTCACGTGTACTTGATTTGTGCTTTGTATTTTGCCCTGTTTTTTAGATGCCCTACCCTGCCTCCTTCGTCCTCTCTGCCGCTGTTCTTCCTGCAGGCCCAGCTCTTTTATCTTTAGCTCTAGATCAAAGCACAGGGTTTGCGCTTCAGTCTCGCCTTCATTTCGTGACTCTTTTTTTTTTGTGGCGGTGGCTTAGACTTGGGATTATTCGCAGCTCAACTTGGGATGCGTGAGAGAGCAAGGACCTGTCATGAACTTGATATTACTGATTTTGTGCCAGGGTTGCCAGTATAGTTGAATGCATATGTCTGTCAAAAAGGATTTGCGGATGCTTGCAGGTTAACAACTATATTATTTATTATACCATTGACATTTCGTTGGGATTGAACATATTTAGAGATCTGAATTTGTGATTTATTAAATAGTTAAAGTTGAATATTTATTGTGTTTAAATATTCAACCACTGTCAAAATTGAATATATTATTATATTAAAGCTAGACAACATATATGTATATTTTTTAAAATACCATAAATCACTGTACCGTAGCTATGATGCCGATTCTGATTCCCTCACACCTTTTGGCAAATAACTTGTTTAAAATATTAGCAAAGCAAATAAATCTTAATATATATATAAATTTAAAATTACATATGCCTTTATGGATCATAAATAAAATATAACAACATCAGTTCCAGTTTTTAAACGCATTTTTCAGTAGCTTGCTAATATTTCCGCCTTTGCGATCGAAAAATAATTATTATTGTTTTTACTGTGTTTATTTTCCAATGATGGCATTTGAAAAATCGAAACTCGTTTTGCTGACAACTTTATGTTGTGGTCGGTCCAATTTGGACAGACGAACAAATTGCTGTGGCCATCGATGGACATTTTGGCTAATCATTGAAATGAGGCGCAAATCAAAAATGTGATTTGCTGCACTCAAGTGACCGAATTGGCGGCTGCGTATCATTATAAATGGATTAAGCCAGTGGCATAACTTAGCCGCATCCGCAGGCAGCGCCAATTAGCAACACGCGGCAGGCAACAACAGCAACAACAAATACAGTTGAAACTGGAGCTGAAGCTGGCTCTGTAGACTGACCACTAATATCTCGTCCAGAGCATAAACATAAATGCTTAAGCGCACAGCGAGTCAATAACAACCCAAAACAAGTAAGAGTGCTCTAGTCGATAGTGCCCGACTAGCAGATACCCTGAACTCAGCCCTTGGACCATACATAGAAATAAAATACGTATTTTTCGTTTTTTTGTGAGATCGGCGAAGGTATCAAAAAAGTCAAATATTCATTACATCTGTATGCTTTAGGAGAATATATCGATAAAATGAAATAAACTTGTATTGACCGAAAACTTATATTCCAAATATGAACAGCCGGACAGACGGACAAAGCTAGATCAACTGTTGATAAAGATCAAGAATGTATATATACTTTCTGTGGTCGAAGATGCTTTCGTATGCCTGTTACATACTTTTGCACAACTTCATTATACCCTTTTTCCACCATTTTTAATGGGTTCAGGGTATAAACAGCAGCAACAACAATAACAACAACAAAATCCAACACTCTTAATGCGCACTTCGGAGGCTCGTAAAAATATGACTTTAATATTTTCACGCGCAGGCGTTGAGGCCAGACAAAACTTGAGCAAAAACGCAAACGCGTAACTCTTTACAGTCAATCTATGGTCAGGCCCGGAGCCCAGTCAAGCCTGATCCCAAAAGGGCAGCAATAAATGCACTGCAAGAAAGAGAGCAATAACTGACTAAATTGAGACTGCATATACAAATGTTTGATACAAATTTGTTATAGATCAGATTATTAGCAAAATAGTATAAGTCTTATTCAAAAGAAACACAAAATAATATTATGAACATTTCAAATAATATACTTCTTTAATATGAATGAACTGAAACTCACTAAGTAAGTTAAGCTTAGATTTCAAGATTACAGGAATACCTCCAATCTAGTACTTCAATATTTCTCATATTAAGAGTCTAGACCCAAGCGACCCACCGTTGTGCCAATTGCCTTGGAATGAGGGCGGCGTTGGCCTTTAAGCCTTTGTTCTTTGGTAGCAAGCTGCTGCCCAAAGCATCAAAGTAAAAATGATGTCCGCAGTGCAGATATATGTATGTACATTTGTATGGCATACTGCATCTAGATCTCTCGCTGTACTTGTATCTGTAGCTGTTTGTGGTGCTGCTGCTGCTGCTGCTGGTAATTACATGGCTTGCTGACATGTTCATGGCGCTCTGCCTGCTGGCTGCAAATTTACGAGTATGGAGCCAAAAAAAAGCGCCAATTGGAGGTAGAAGTCACAAAGCCACATTAATCCAAACAATGTTTCAGAGCTAGCTGTAGCTTGCTGGACCTGGTTTTGGCTTAATTTGAAAGTTTGTGGTCAAGCTGCATTGTCCAGCTGCATGTAAAGTGGGCGGCACCGGAGGAGCCACCACGCACCATGCGAAACCGAGTACCGAGTACCGAATACCCAAAACTGAAAACTGAAAACTCATAAAAGCTGTTCAACATACCATCAATAAAACAAGTAAGAGTACTTAAGACGAGAGTGCTTGACTAGTAGATACCCTGTAGCCAACTCGCGCTTTAGGCAGTTGCTGTGCTTTCCTTTCCATAAGGAATATGAAAAATGTATGCTTGTATAGGAGCTTAAATAATGCTAAAACTAATAGTTGGTTAGTTTGGTTGAGTTATCTCCAAAAATAAAAATTTTCGACCGATCGTTCCTATGGTATAGTGGTACGATCCGACTGATTCCGACATATTATCTGCGTGCAGGACAAATAAGCATATGTGCCAAGTTTCATAAAAATTGGGGGACAGACGGACAGACGGACAATGCTATATCGACTCGTCTTGTCGTCCTGTTCAAGAATATATATATGCGTTGCAAACTTCTGTCCAAAATTATAATGCCCTCTGCAAGGGTATAAAAAGAAGACAAGAGCCAGAGAATACCAGAGAGCCTGGAACTCTGGCAATGGCCAAGAAAAATGTCGTTGCCACGCGGTAGACAAACGGCGAGGCAATAACAACAAAGCGGACTGCTCTGCTCAAAGTCCTGGCAACAAAACGGAAGACGTAATTGAGCCGCGAAAGACGTATGGCTCTGGCCAGTCGTAGGATGGTAACTGGTAACAGGTAAAAGCCAAAACGGATCGTTCGTCATGGGCGATTGGCAAATGCAGCCATAGCCACAGCCACAACAATTGGCCAAGAGTCATTTGGCCAGCTGGCTAGCCAGACAAACAGATCAAGCGCAGATAGTTTTGTTTGTGCTCGAGTCGATCACTCATTCAAAGTACAAAACCCAACCGCCAAGCACCACCACTAACCACCGACCACCACCGCCGCCGACGGCTCCCGCACTGCATTGACTTTGGCTTTAACTGTGGTTATGGCTGTGGCTATGGCTGTGACTGTGGCTCTGGCTGTGGCTTTGACTTCGACTTTGGCTGGCATCAGGAACCACTTTAAAGGCCATTTTTGGGCTTGTAACTGCAACGACTTACGACGATCTTGATCACAGTTTGAGCATTTGTCTGCACGTTGCAAGCTCATGAGCTGCAATTGTTCCAATGCATGTAACGATCAGTTACCCCGACTCCCTCCCTCTTCCTCTCTTTCTCTCTCTCTCTCTCGCTTTCTATCTCTGTTTCCTGCACTCAGAAAAAAATATAGCCTAGAATTTAGAACATCCCTTTATATTAATTTTATGAAAATGCATTTTTAACGCGAACGGCTGTGTCTTTCTCAAAACCAGGGTAATAATTTCTAGATTACATAGGAAATTTTCTCAATTTACAAATAAAAATTCTCAGATTCTCAGAGTAAATATACAAAATGTTAAATAGGTTGGGCTTGCAGGAAGGGCTACGGAAATGCCGAGTTTTAACTAGGCGTTAGTCGGACGGACAGAAGGACATGGCTAGATCGACTCGTCTATTGATAGTGCAGTACCTTATGCTTCCTTATGCCTCTAACATACATTTGCACAACTTGATATCCTTTTTACCTATTTTTAATGGGTTCAGGGCATAAAAATATAAAATAGTTCGCTTATAAACAAGAGTTTCTACTTTTAAATAATGTATTTCCTAAATTTGAAAGTTACATACATTTAAAAAAAAAAACATAATTTATTTCTGGTTTTCAGGGCGATTTTACAAAATGTGCGTCGTATTTTTTTCTGAGTGTGCATGTACAACATGCCATTTGAGGTGCTTTAAAATTGTAGTAACCCCAATTACAAGCGTTCCTGCTACGTTTCTGGGTTAACTCCCTTTTTGGGCATAGCTGTGTGAGACGCAACCTGTTAACTGGTCAGTGTATGTTTCATAGTTGTTGTTGTTGTTGTTGTTGATGCGCTTTGCTGTTCAGCTGGCCGCCACAGCGGCGGCGTAGCTACCCACTGCAACAGCAGCAGCAGGCCGCGCGTATCTTTAAGATACTCGCAATTCACTGCACCAAGGCAATTAGATAGCAGCCGAAACACACACAGCTAGCCAGCCACGTTGATGAGTTGATGAGTTTATGGCAAAAATTGATTTCCAGTTGTTGTTGTTGTTGTTGCTGTTACTGCTCCCGTTGCTCCTTTTGCCAGCTTTTATTGGCTTTGGAAAATGGCAATCGTTATGTGGCAGCAACTGCATCGTTCGTCTCTCTATCTGTCTGTCATTTTGCTAGTCTGTCTGTCAGTCGGTTTTAGTTGCTGCTGCCGTCATTTAATTGCCCATTTTAATGAGATTTTTCAGCGTTTTTCCCGCTGTCAGTGGTTTTTTTTTTTTATTGCAACGCCTGCTTTCCTTTAGAATCGACGATCGTCGATCTTAGCTACGATTTGGGCGTATTGTGTTTGGGCGTCTGCTGACAACTATTTACATACAACTCCTTGTCGTTTTCCTAGTTTTGCACAGATAAAAATGCTCGATTGTGGCGATCTTAACTGTTACAAGAGACTGAGAGGAAACAGTTGTCAACTGTGGTTGGGGCAAGATCTTGTATTGATAAGCCGTAACGGTGAAGTTATCTTCCTGTGCATGTATGTTGCAGCAAAATTATTTATATTCTGCACTTTTTAATTGCCTTAGTGGTATATTTTACTTAAGTATATAAATTATTTTACATGAATAATGCGCCTATTTTCACTTTCATCTTAAAAAGCACCTTACAACTAACTCACTAACTAACTTTTATGATCTCTCACAATGTTCAATTTCAGTGGAAATAGCTTTATTTAGTTTTTGTTTCTGAATCTGAAAAATAAAGCAAACTTTCAATCATTGTAAAAACGATATCTACCGTTTTTGATTCCATTCTGTTCAGGAAGTTAGGATTTTGAACCAATATTGGTTGTATCAATTAATCCACTTAATTATAGTTGCTAGCTAAAAGTGCAACTTTATTTAATATTCATCTAGAGTAGGCTATCAGTACTCTTGCGACTAAAGTTGAAATAAAGTACTGAAGAATTTTAACAACAATTTTTTAATAATACAAATTTACAGTTTTCTTTTCTTAGAACTCTTTATCAATTTTTAATCATGCCATTTTAGCTTAAGAACCAAACGATTGAACTTTTCTACTCATACATACATACATACATACATATGTATGTATGTATATGCATATATATACTGTATTGTGAGTCGAGATTCATTTAAATATTGTAGCCATGGGCCATGAATTGAGTTGTGATACCATTTCTGTAGGTACTATACCTTATTTCCATAATCCAGAGCAAATATATTAAGAGTTTGTTACGTATTTTCCACATGACTACGTCGTAAAAGAAAACGCGAGGCACACACAAACACAAATGCGAGGAGTACGAGTATCATCATATTCTTTTCCCACTAAAAGTGCGGAATTGAAACTTTAGAACTGGCCATAGAAAATTTGTTGAGCTTTGCACAATTACAGCAGGCATTTTTTTATTGTTGGTTTTTTTTTTCATTCTTTCTTGTGATTGTGAATTTATGAGCCAGACTTGTTTGTTATATGTATATATATTTACTGATGAATCGCTGCCATTGGATACTGCAGCTATTGGAAGTAAGCGAACGCCTATTTTTATTATTAATAAACCGAACGAGCAGATGGCAGCATAAAATAGAAACCCGACTGAGATTGAGATGAAGATCGAGAAATGCGTTGCCCAAATACTTAATGTATTTGTTCATATGCTAATTAACACCTTTTGGCAGCTGCTTGGCGGCGTTTTTAAATTAAGTCATCGCTCGAGAGCGCCAAGATTGGATCATTTGGATCCACCACAAGCTCGGAGCAAAACTGTTTAGACGTTCCAGCTCGTTTATCACGCGTCGCGTTTCATTCATGCAAATAACTCGTCGTCAGCATCAGCAACAGCACCAACTTCAACAGCATCATTCATCAGTCACTAAACCGACGCACCACACGCACCACACTGACCACAACGACAACAACAACAACAACAACGAGTACGAATCACGCTGATGGTGAAGATGAAGCCGCGGCAGCAGCAGCCACACGACTGTCCACGGGGCCGCAGCTCGGCTGTCTGGCTATCTGGCTGTCCAGCTGTCCGGCTGTGCGACTACACGACTTTTTAATTTATGATAAAGCGCCTCCGACTGTCACAACGAAATTGCGGCAATAACCATAAACGGCGCAGCAGGTGAAAACTACCAAAAAAAAAAATAAAGGCGGCTTAATATTGAATGCCAGGTCTTTGAATCTCTTTGACTGTTTGACTGTTTGAGTGTTTGAATGTTGTATGTTAATTCACAGCGCGAGATAAAGATGCGTTCGCTTTGCAGGAACCGTCGGCATCCTACACACGATCGCTTGAAAGGCTTAGACGACGGCGGCTGCCCGGGTGCCGAGATTAACATAAATGCGGCTCATTAGTGACACAATTAAAGACCTAAGCCGCCACATGCCAACATTCCCAATTGCTGCGACACGGCACGACACGACACGACACCAAATGACACGAGAAGGCACGATAGCGATGTTTTTGTGTTCTCTGGCTTGGGTTTGAGTTCGTGTTTTTTTTTTTGGGACCCGGGTCAACCGTTGAACGCGAATGTCGTATAAGAACTGGCAAGCAGCCAGTTGAACGAAATTCAAACAAACTATTCAATCAGCTGGCGCAGCGAACATGTTTGAGCTGAGTTCGAGGAAGCTGCGATAGCGCATAGAGGCGAGGGTTGATTTTACAGTTTTTGCCAGCTTAAGAATATAATTAGAAAATCAGGGCTTATTCTCAACATGCAACTTAAATAAACCATAGACAGTTCCACATACAAGTCTTATTTCCAAGACTATGGCATTCTTCAAAATTAATTCTAGCTATAAATCTATATTTAAATTGTTTGTCGTGATGATTACAAGTATCTTACGCTAGGAACCAAATAAAGGCATTTTAACATATTTATATATCTCTATACATTTACTCTTTGCAAACAGAGAAAACACATTAAGTATTATTCATATATACTACTTTTAGTTATTAAAAATCTGATTAACTTTTGATTTTATAAATGTTTCAAAAACGTTTGAGCCAAATTGAATTCGGCAAACCAGTGTTAGCTCAATATTTGTGACCACAACTTTTGTGCCACTCCTCGTTGTGTTTGTTGTTAGCAGTTAGGCTGCAACATGTTGCAACTGACCGCTGATCATCGTGCTAAGAGATCCTTGCACGTGACTGCGGCAACTGGATTGAGTCCAAGAGTGGCGTCTGGGTCGTCATTCGAGCCATTAAATCGCATTATTGTGCTTGATAATAGCTTGGGAAAGCTTTCCTTAAATATTGACGGCAATCAAGTCAATTATTTATCGATGCGGGTAAAAGTCGTGTTAACGGCCCCCGGCGCCAGCGGGTTAATGTCAAGAATTCGTTAGCTGGACTCTTGGGCATTTATCAAGTGCCCAACAGGCGATTTGTCAGTGCATTTCACACACACACACACACACATACTTACACCTACACTCGCACACAAATCATGTTCATCAATGTGTATTTACAAGTGTTAATCATACTGTTTTTTTGTTGTTTCTCTAACAAATTTACAACTTGTTTAAATTTGCAACAACAACAACGATATGCAGCTCACTATTTTAGCAATTTGTTTGTGTTTTTGTTTTTTTCAAGCATTTGTTTAAAGTGATTTATTGCCGGTTATTTACTGCCCGTTGGCCAGTTGTGAAATTTGTTTCAACTGGCTAACTTTGCGCTTCTGCCGCGTCAGCGCCATTTACGGTAGCCGCTCAGCCAGTCACAAAACAGCTTGACACTTACTTGCCAGCAGCAGAGGAAGCAGCGATACGGTATGGTAAAGGGGGAGGGGTGTGCTGCAAGTCGAGTTCGAGGCAGTTTCAGCTGTCTCCTGTAGGCCAACTCTAATGCATTTCTTGGATACGTGTCGCCTTAATTGATTTACCATTTATGCAAATTTTCTGCAGCACACAGCCACGGTGTTAATTTCCATGTTTAAGTTTAGCTTGCCTGTAAACCTAGGCACATACATACATACATACATACATACATATAAATAAGCTTGATCTTAATCCGTAGCGAGAATTGATGACATTTTAAGTAACAAACGCTGCGATGTCTTATTAAAGGCAATTACGTTAAATTACAACAATCTTGTTTGAAGCGTTGACAGGCACTAACACAGTTAATAACTCAGCAAGTCATAGTTAAATTCAACAACTACAACACTGGAAACACACAGGTGTTTTTTCATGCCAATGAAAGCCCATTGTTTGGCATCGAATGCTATACTTAGTTTGGATTGTAAGCACTTTTCGATTTTAGATTGCCAAACGTGACTCATCGCTGGCATTAACTGCAATTTGGTTCCTAGAAAGATGAGCCAGTCGACAATTGTTTTTGGTATCGACTGCTAGTGGCTTATGGCCAAGTTGTATCGAATGGCCAATTGTTGCCATTCTTCAAGTATTACAAAGATTAACTGCTGATTGTCGTGACAGCTGTGAGGTTTTAATATACAATGCTTTGCAAATGTATGCAACAAAGTAATGGGCATATCAAGACCTTAAAAAAATACTTGTATATGCTACATATAAACTTTCCTATCACTAAAAGCAAGAAAATCACTTTTAAATACCACAGGCATCTCCAGTGAATTTCTTATAAAACTAATTCCAATTAAATTTTCTACGATCGATTTATAATTCGTGTGGACCCCCTATGGAGCTAGACATCCAATCAAATTTGATCTTTTGACCTACATACCAAAGTATTTATTGCAGGTGTTTTATTATGTGCTAAGATTGTTCAATTAAAGACACATAATTGTTTGATTGCAAATAAATATGCAAAGGCGTCTTTATGACCGACCGCCAATCGAACCGAATTTTGATTACCAACTCAAAGTTATAGGTAACAATACCGCCAAGAACTTTGCTACTTTGCTACAATAATATTGGCCAATCAAAGAAATTTTCTAAAAGCAGCTGTAATTCCACTCACCTTCCAACACAATTTAATTATAAATTTCATACAAATTTAATGGTGTCTAACTTTTTTGTTAACCCACTTTTAAATCGGTAAAGAATTTACTCTGAGTATTTCGAAAGTTTTTAGCTTAAGTCTTTTGATTTATGATGAGCCTCATACATACATGTATACCCAAAATAGATAGTCAAAAATATGTAGAATCAGGTAGTGGAACCATTTAATTAATATGTGTACACAGCAGGCTAACTACGATAAAATGTCTGCTACTTGGCTAGACGCATAAAAATCGGAACTGTGAAACAATAATGAATAACTCCAAATTTCCTGCTAAAAAACCAATTTGTCAAAACACAAATAAATAGTGAACGTAATAAAATCTCTTTACTTTGTTTATTTATTTGGTAGTATTATTATTTGTATTGTTGTCGATTTTTTTGTTGTGTAGCGGGAACAGCAACGGGAAAGGCAATAGCAACGCTTGGTTTCACATATCCACACGGCGCTTCCGTTGCCAGTCGGACCAAATGTCAGCCAACAGCCAGCCACTGAAGCGATCCCCTCTGAGTCTGCCGCTGAACACAATGAGAGCCATTCGCCGGATTGGCCACGGTACGATAACAGATCACATCACTTTAGAGTAGAGTTGAGAGCGTGTAGCGTTGTCTGTCGTGACACGAACTTGCAACACTTCTCAAGGCGTGTTCGTCTGGTCTCGGGCGGTAGAGTGACTCAGTAAAGTATTTAGGCATATCAAAATCAGTTGACGAAACAACTTAAATGCAGGCTGATTTGATTTTGATTTCGCGAAACAGCTGTTCTGTATGAAATTTGATGCGAACAGCTGTTTATAATTTGAGGTTAAAAATTATACAAACTGTTGGTTTTACTAATTAAATTGAAATGATTCAACTAAATTGCCATTTTGTAAATTTTGGAATATTTATTATGCTATGAATATTTATGTTTGGAGTTTTCATATGGTTTATTGGTAATATAACATTATTGTAGCTAGCTTTTGGGTACATACATATGCATATATATAATTCTTTCGTCGATACTTACAGCTGATTCTATCTACAAAAATAAATGTAAAAAGTGAAATTTTTAAAAATTCGTGTATTGAGAAACGTTCATCTCTAATGCAAAATGACTGCATCAAATCGCATTTGTCACAAAGGATTTGATATGGTGTTTGCATTGGAAAATTGGACTAAACTGCGATTGCCCATAAGCAGGTGTAAATTGAGCTGGAAAAACAGACAGGAAGGCTTTGGGCGTCTATCAATAACAATAACAACCGCATCCAATTACATTTGCACAGGTCGTGGATATATTAACAGGGTATTGCAAATATATTTTTCATTTTGCATTGTGTTCGTAATTAGAAAAGAACGCATCCGACAGATAGAAAGACTTTATCGAAGTAGGCTCATAGAAATGCAGC
The DNA here is from genome assembly GCA_035045305.1 of Drosophila maculinotata. Taxonomy (NCBI): domain Eukaryota; kingdom Metazoa; phylum Arthropoda; class Insecta; order Diptera; family Drosophilidae; genus Drosophila; species Drosophila maculinotata. The sequence continues at coordinate 15,174,580 of JAWNPD010000387.1, forward strand.
AATGCTACAGCAAGTGTTAATTGAGGCCAAAAAGAAATAAAGGGAAATGTGTGCAGCTGCAACGTTGCAGGTGCAGGTAAAATACATATGCGCTCGCTCTTATCACCACATGTTGCATGTTAGGCGCTGACTCTCGCCTACAGTTAGGGGTAGAAGAGAAAAGAATGGGGTTAAGTAAAGGTTACAGCTAAATTGATAATCGATGGCGCCAGCTCTCTATCGGTTGCAGACAAATTGCCTACTAATTGGTTTCTTTAGTCCTCAGTATCTCGGGTCGGCTCTTTAATATCTATGCTGGTGTGACAGGATGCAACTTATCACACATGACGTTGATAGGTTTGTTAATGGATGGGATTCTTTCGGGGAATAATTGAAAAAGACAATGCGTTCAGTTCAACTAAAGTGTTGAATTAAACTTTATTGAATATAATTACAATTTTACATAAACTGGAAAGTCGTTTTACAATATGTATTAGCATATATTTGGTACATATGCATATAGCGTTCATACATAATACGATTTTTGTTAATAACGTTTATCATCCTTTATTTGTTGTAAAATTTTAATTTTAGATATATGCATTTATGTATATCTTCATGTTGAATATTTCGTAGTAAGGTATGTATGTATATATTATTTAAAAGTTTTTACACTATATGTGGGACATAAAAGTTGAATTACCAGTTTCTTTTTGTCCATCTTCTTAAATTTTAAAAGATTTGCAATTATTTCTACAAAATCTGGTGCGAAATTTATATAATTAAACAACATAATTAGTTGGTGTTTCGATTTAACTTTTTTTTTTTGCTTTTTTCTTCTTCTTAGAACTGGAACTTATAGTAGTTCTGAACAGTAGTTACAACACTTTCTTGTTTGGGGATAGTACTTTGAAAGTTCTTAGGACGTAGTCTATCTATATCAAAAGGGTGATCTCCAATTATCCAACAGATATGTGAATACCAATTATCAGCATTTCGTACTTTAGCTAGAATAAATTGTAAGTATAAAATTTTTCGAATATCAGCAACTGGTGTTGTGTTAAGTTTATAGAGTGTTTATAGTAATACCTTTAAACATTTGGAAAAAATGGATTCTAAGAAATTAACAATGGGATTTATATAATATCTTATTCCATTAAGGATTCGTTTTGAATATTTAGCATTTACTTACAAACATTTCGATTTACGATAGTTATTTGTTATTTTTATGATAGTATAATAGTTCTATTTTATAATTAAAATTAAATTGTTTATTAGATTTTAGTTTTAGTGCCAATTGGCTTAAGGTACTTTAAGTATTTCTTTGCCTTTTATATTTGGCTTTTTTTTCATTTAGCTAGAGTTTAACGTTTAAACACATTCAGGTTTGGTGACTTGCTAGCCACGCCCATTTGTCTGTGGATGCTAAAGACTGTAGACTTTAATGTATAGTGTTGTGTGTATGTAGTAGTTGTAATAGTATTAAGTATATATGTGCAAATATTGCAAATCTTTTTACATTCCGACGACGTAACAAGTAACAAAGGAGCTTCGCATAATTGGTTTATGCTTTGCTCTAAAATTGATTGCAATCTTTATAAGTCATTAAGTAGATAAATCTTTTAAGTCTTCATTTCAGATTAGTATCGATTTATACATAAGTACATACATAAGTAGTTGAGTTATATCCAAAGAAATGCAATTGAAGTTAGGAGTAGGTGCAAATGATGTTTAGAATAGGTAAATAGATAACAATTTGTAATTGAAATAGAAATGGCTATCGTTAGCCCTCAACAACTCTGCCTAGCCCTAACTTTGGGATTGTTTTAGATAGATTAACTCACAGCCCAATGCAAGGAGTTATTTGCACATGCCCAACAGTAGCAAAAACTGAAAACATTTTACATTTTAGTGTGTATTTTTGTAAGTCTGCTTGTATGTGTATCAATTCTAATGTAAGTGTATATATATTTTATGCCAAGTTTCCATGTTCTCTGGAAGAATCTTTCGTTCAGAACCAATTTTTGTGTATATATTATATATAATATCTGCCAGTTGGTGTCTACTTAAACTTCAACGCTTCGGTAAAATGTGGCTTACTATTTCGTATATATTGTACATATAATATAATATATTTATTTGTTTTGTGTTATGAAAGCTAGCAATGTGGACGGACAAAAATAATGTACAAAAATTCATGTATTGTTACATTTAGTTTAAAAATCGAATATTTCGATTTCTGCTGTTGCTTAACTTTAACTATTAAATTTATGTTTGGGGGCCGTTTGAAAGTTGAACAATATTTAAACATACATAGTTCGATTTATCGATTTTTTTTATGTTTTGGTTTTTTAAGTATTGCAAGCATAAGGTTTTTTGTTTTCATCATTAAATTTTAGAACATGCTTAAAGAGTATACGTAAATAAAATCAACTAGAAATGTTTTTAACATGATATACATATGTATTTTTCGCAGCTACGGCTGGCTCCGATTTTAGAAATCAACAACAATATTGGACTTTTGAGCTGAGCTTTGAGTAAAGCGCAGACAATACTACAAGTATGATAAAATCGAGAATTAATGCTTAAATTTTACAAGCTGACGGGGGCTGTTTTAGAAACAAGCTTAGTACGCAGAGCTGAATCAAAAAACATGGTATTTTTTATATAATACAGTAAAATAGACTAGTTTTCAAGTTTGAATTATACCTAATTATATACAAATGTAACTACTATATACTATATAGGCATACATATATGCGTAATATTGATTTATATTTAGATATACATTAGTATTTATCATAGACTACATTTTTCACTACACTTGGAGTTAAAAAGTTTTCGAAGGCTTCGTTAATAAGTTCTTTTGAGTTGACAAATGGAAAAGTAGAGCTCTCTTTTTCGCGAAGATATAATATTTATACAACCGCATTAAACCTAACATGTGCTACGTTTAAAAAATTTGCCGCATTTGAAAATAAATCTTGTTTTGTAGATAAACATATACATACATATATATAAGTACTACACATATGTTAAAATTCGTTATGCAAATGAATAAAAGTGCAGACATATTTCTATATATGTATAAGTATATAAATATTAGGAGTAAGAAACTAAAGTTCTACTACAAGGTGCTGCGTGTCTTTATAAACAATTATGAAAGTAGAAAGTTTCACTCAGTTGTTAAAGCTATTAATAAATTCTTATTGAACATAGTTTTTTATTTGCTCGCGTGTTCAAAATTCACTAAGTTGCGAGTTGCGCTCATTGATTGGGTTGCATGTATTGCAGATTGTTGTTGTTGTTGTTGTTGCTGATATAAGAAGAGATCATTTATTTATTAGAGGTTTGTGTATGGCTATAGTCAAGACATACCTATTTTCACTATGGCATACTGACATTTCCTGCTGCCCTTGAAACTGCAAGTTTTGAAGGTATTCCGCCCTGCGTTGGTGCACCAGCTTCTCTTTTTCGGCTCGCTCTCTCTGTAGTCTATACGATTAAAATAGAATACGAATTAGTATTTGGAGATTAATATTTTTCAATAAAATAAACTACGAAATTAAACTATAAAATAATATTTATATTTAATAATTAAAAAAAGAGCTCCGTTGATGGAATGAAAAGCTAACGATAGTAAATACAGCATGCTGGTATTTATTATTTTGTAATTATTGCCAATATTGATTATTTTTAATCGTTCTATTTTTTATTACCAAGATAATTAAAAAGTTTATTTAAAAATGTATATTTAATTGATTTTGAAGTACTTAAATACCATACAATATAATGATACTTCACTTCATACAACGAAAAGGACCCAAGCTAAGTTGCGACACCTCCCAGTACCGCTAGACGTGGCTTGACGTGTGCCGACTCGCTGGCTTGGCACCCTTTCACTAAGTAGAGCACTTCTTAATATCATTTTCCAAAATGAATATAATTTGTTGAACCTGCATTGGCACTATTACTTAAAACTTTTCTTTAGACATTTTATAGTGCAAGTCAAAACAAGGATATTTACGTGTAGATGCACCATAAAACTTAGCATACATAAAACACGCATACTTATGCATTTGCACCAAAGTGTGTGTATATCGAACACATCTCGTGCCAAATTTTTCTCGTATATATAAATAAAATATATAAATTCGCCTTGATTGGGACGTTTTTGTTGTATAATGTGAAGCATCTATGTATAATAGTATAGTACTCTTTGTGATCTTACCACAGTCGTCAAGTTGCCATCCCAAATGCTAGCGTGCAAAATTAGTTGACAGTTACAATTTTAAACCCCGATATGACTAAATAATCTAAATACTAGACCTTAGTATTTGGAATACTAGTACTTACTTGATGCGTGATTGTCTCATGAACTGTTGTATTTTTCTGGCAGCCTGATTTTGTGTAGACTGGGAGTATGTACGCCTGAGAATTACAAGAAATTATATCATATTTACAATTAATAAAGTATATTCTCGCACTCACTTCAAAGGACCCGAGGGACTGGTCTCCTTGGGTGTGCTGGGCTGTGAGTTGAGCTCATGCTGCTGTTGTTGATCCTGCTTGTAGTGATCATAGAAGCTGGACAGGCACTGAGAATTGTTGCTAACGCTGCCATGCTCGCTGCATGAACCGATGCCACTGAGCGTATGCTGGGATTTCTTGAAGCGCTTATTGCGCCGATACGAGCGATATCCGTGTTGGATAACCAGCGCCGCGTTGGTCATCTGCCTGTAGTAGGCGTACTGCTTGTAGCGACGATAGTAGTTCTGTATGACAATCGCTGCGGTGCGCTCCTTGTTCTGCTCCTCCATTTTCTGGCGTCCCTTATACGAGCGATATGCTTTCTGTATGCACTTAGCCGCCTCGTATAGCTCCCGCTGCTCCGTGTCCGTAAGCGTTAGCTTGGAGAAGTCCGCCTCGAAAGGATACTGCGATATGCTGGAGGCGTGCAGAAACTCTGTCAGCTGTTTGGTCGAAGGCGGCGGACTGGGTGAGCTAACTGAGGGATCGGTGCCCAGTATGGAATAACTGGCCGGCGACTGTAGTGGTCCGGAACTGGCGGGACTCAGGCTAGAGCAGGGCGTGCTGACATCGTGATACCGATAATTGTGATCATGAAAGTCAAAACTGAAATCATTGTCGAAATTCGCATTCGGCAGCGAGTCGAGCAGCGGATCCATGAAGCTGTCAGTCAATGCCGAAGACTCCGATGTCAGCGGCTCCGTTAGTGGACTGCCCAGCACCATCATCTCGTCCGCTTCATTCTGTAGAAGATAAAAGCATTAGCTGTATATACATTTTATACATTTGTAATAGCCACTAACCTTAATACGCTCCGGCATCGCGGCTATAATGTGTTCCGCTAGTGTGAGGACCTTTGCATCCGAATCCCCTGAAAGTAGGTCACACAAATGAAAAAAGCTAACAAAAATGTTGGGAGAGCATTACATAACTAAGAACGATTCTACAGAATGCTGATCATCTTTTGGTTTAAATTGTATAAAATACATATGTACATTGACAAGCACTTCAGTTAGGTCATGTTACGAGGACAGCTCAATAAGAAATCGAATCGATTGATTGATTGATTGAATCCTCTTCGAAGATAGTAAACAAAGAATCCGTTACTTATTATGCTGTCCTCGGTTGTGTGAGTAAATTGTTATGTAAGTTTTTAGTACCCATACACGTGATATTTACAGAATGTGTACATTTTGGACATATTTACATATTTATTTTTTATGACACTTAGTGTGAGTGTGTTTGTGTGTGTGTGTGTGTGTACATAGATAAAACGCACATTTACGGTTAGTTCAAATTATACAAATACATATGCTGAACGACAATACAGATACGTATAAATATATATGTGGCATGTGTCACTCATATTTACACCAGATCATAGCCTTGCTCAGATAAATATAGATATACTCATATACATATATGCATATTCATATTTATTTTCATTCGCACAAGCATAGCAATAGCAATCAACATCAAAAACAACAATTTACATAGATATTATATTTAGATATTAGGACGTTTACAACAGTCGAGCGGAGCCTAGAACACCAAATATGTGAGTTGTGTGTATAAGTACAAGTATATATCTATATATATATACATATATATATGTATGTATACATATGCAACAACGAAATAGCAACAGCAACGAACAACATTGAGAGACAGAGATAGAGAACCATAGTTATATGGTAGCTGTACACAAATGCATATTAGATTTGATGGCCCCCGTTTAGCGAGTTACGAATACGATTACGAGATTACGATAATAGGTTAGCATGGATTATTGTTTTGGTAGAGGCCTCACTGACCTACGACAGCATCGTTGAGCTCATTGTTTAGGGTTGCGTCAGTCACGCTCGTCGAATTCTCATCGCAATCGATGTCTTTGTCGTGAATGGGACTTGACTCGCCCGTGGATACCTCGCCTGGTGTGTATAACAATTTAGCGAGAGGTGTTTTTTATTTGTAGCATATATCGCACACAATAATATATATGGCTAAAAAGTGATTAGCTCATGCATTGTCCAACACTTACACAATGCAAAGTCCATCTTGCGCAACGGCGACAACAATCCCGAGCAGTTGGCGCCTGTGAGCGAGTCCAGTGGAGAATCCACGCTTGACGCATAGTTGTCGTGCGACTCAAAGTTACTGCAAGGTACGATTCAAGATTAGATAAGATTTAAGAAAATATAGCGCTGATCGCGATACTTACCCATGCAGTCGGGCCAGTGGCTTGCCGGATTTGCTGCGTATGTCCATGTTGATGCCGCTGTCAATTGAGGAGCGCTTCGAATAGCGGCTGCTATTATTAGGCGGACTTTGGTTGCTGTGAATAAGACAAGAAACATCAAATAGAGTTAAATCTCTCGCAGATTAAATACCCTTGCAGAACTTTGTATTGCCTGAACTTTGAAACAAGCAACACCTCAGTACTGTTTGCTTTAATTGAAGCTATTTGCCTCAATGATGATAGTTTGTTGGTCAAATGTAGCATGTTGAAGTTCGATGCTGAGTATGATAACGATTGTTTCTTTCTATGATAGTAGTAATATAATGAAGCTCTGACTTGAAAAATATAAGTGAATAGTTTGCATACAAATAGACGGACAAACGGACAGAGAAAACTTAGCTTGTCTTTTCTTATTAGCCACTTAAATATATATTCTGCAGGGGTATACTCAGAAAATTATATTAACTTAAGTATATTTAAATGCTATTCTTATTTGTCTACCTGTGCAGCGCCACAGGTCGCAGAAAGACTCCATCATGTCTGCGCTGCAGTTCCAGCTCGAACGCACTATAGGCCGACTCTTCTGTAGCAGCCTCAACGCCTAAATTCATGGAGAGATTAGCTAGACCGCCACGTGGCTGTGGCTTGCGACAGCGCTCCTTTTCCAGGCGGCAGAGCTGCTGTAGTAGCTGCTTGTGGCACTTCAGGCTCGCCAGATCGAGGGGAGTGTGCTGGGCTTGCGTCTTGATCTTAAGTGCGTTGTGATTCCACTTGTACAGTAGCAGTGTGCACTCCAAGTGTCCACGCACACAGGCCCAGGCGAGCGGCGTGAAGCCGTGCACATCCTGACTGAGCGCGTCCAGCTCCGTTTCGAGTATGATATGCGGGTTCTCGGTACGCCAGTTGAGCATTGCGCCCACCAGTTTGGCATAGCCCAAAGCGGCAGCCAAATGCAACAGCGTCATGCCACGCAAGCCAACGCTCCAATTTGCACCAGTGCTGGGCGTGCTCCAAGCGTGCTTCGTCAGCCTGTGGCAGTAGACGACCAGCTTCTCCTCAAAGTTGGGCTCTAGATAAAGGGATGTTTGATCGGTCTGCAAAGGAAAGAATTTTAGAGTGTGTGCTAGAACCATAGAACCACGCATACATACGCAGTAATCAAAACTTACCATTAGCTCATTCTCCACCTTGACCTGCAGTTTCTCATCGATAGTGGAGAGACGATTGAGCAGCGTGAACTTGTATAGGCAATCGTTAGAGCTGCTCGCATCAAAGGGAGCATCCGCAAGCAACGATAACTTGTACTCAAACATGGCCGAATTGGAGACCAAAAACCCGTCGCATGCGACCTGGAGAGTTACCAGGCCCGCCTCATGGGCGGGACAATAACAGCGGAGAACGCCCTCCTGCACTAGGACCGTGGGCACAGGGTGGGCATCAAAGAGAACCGTGTAGCAGCCGCCATTGCTCGTCCAGGGACCAGCGACGAGCACCTTGACGCCGCCCTCGGTATACGACCATTCTGGACTGAAGTCGCAAATATTCAGCAACTTGCGCTGCGTCTGCGTTGGCTGTGACTGCAGTTGCGATTGCGTGGCTTCGGCTAGATAGGATGAGCTGTGTCCATGACTTTGCACCTGCTGCAGTGCCGTGTTGTTCAGCGCCTGTTTGTCATCAAGATCGAGTTCCGGAAACTCAACCAGCATGTCGAATGCATCCAGATTGGCAAACACATCAGCTGTGTCGTCATCTTCACCCTCCGCCTCCTCCACGCTGTGCGATTGTTGTTGTTGCTGCGTGGCAATTGCTTCACTGTTGTTGTTGCTGCTGCTATCTGTTGCCGCTGTCGTTGTTGTTGCTGTTGTTGTTCCTGCTCCATGGCTGTTGTTGTTGTTGTTGTATGGCATGTTGGCTATAAGCGTGCGCTCTATATCCTCGTGTGAAAGATCGAGCGTCTCGTTAAAAAAACTCATGGATTCCGCTTGGGGTTGTTCATCGTCGTTGTTGCTGCTGCTGCTGCTGTTGGGATTGTTGTTGGCGCCAAAGCTGCTGCTTTCATCGCTGGCGCTAATTTGGCTACTGTTATCACTGGAAGCACTGTAGTTTGCACAACCATTAAGGATTTGGGCCTTGTCCTGGGCCTGATTGTTGACGCTGTTGTTGCTATAGTTTCTTGACGCCTGCTGCTGCTGCTCACTGCTGCCCACCTCCTGCTGTTGATGAAATTTAATCAACATAAATAGCATAAATGCAGCTGACTTGTGGTCAAACCGCACAAGTCATAAACCCCAAACCACGAATCAAAACCAAAACTCACCTCAGCAAGCGCATTGGTGCTCATTAAATTATCACAAGTTGCTGCTGCTGCTGCTACTGTTGTTGCTGTTGTCGTTGTAATTTGTTGCTGCTGATTGCCATCGATAATCGACTGTAAGGAACTCGAGGTGGATGATGTTGCCGACGTGGAAGGAGTGGTGCTAGCGGAAGACGTTGCTACTACTGCTGATGTTGCTGTGAGCTGATTGTTGTTGTTGTTGTTCTTGCTGCTGCTGCTGCTGCTGCCCCCGCTACTGTGATGCTCAGGTGACATGCACATGGCCTCAACTGGGGGTTGGTTGCTGCTGTTTGGGGTTGCTGCCTGTTGCAATTTATAATAATGTTGCCGGTGCTGCTGTTGCTGCTGCTGCTGCTGACTTTGGCTGCCAGTGTTCGCATGCTGCTGTTGATTGTATGTAAAGTTATTGCTGATGTTGTTGTTGTGCACATTATTATTTACGATATTTAATTCGTTGTTTGTGTTAGATACTGCTGTTGTTGTTGTTGTTGCTGTTAATTGCTTATTGCTGCTGTTGTGGCTTATTTTGTTGCTATTTGCGGTCAACGGCTGCTGACTTTGATTTTCAATTAGTTCCGTATCCATAATACTTGAAGCAGTTGGTGCTGCTGTTGCTGTGGCTGCCTCTCTTGTTGTTGCTGTAATTGTTGTATTGGCAATTTGCAAGCGAGGATTTAAATGTGCTGAATTGTTGTTGCTGCTCTCGTTGTTATGTTGATTATGATTCGGATTGCTTTGATTGTGACAGGGCACAAAGCGCTGCAAGTTCAAAAGTTGCTGTTGCTGCTGCTGTTGCTGATATTGTTGTTGCTGCTGCTGTATTATCAGATTGCTTCTCGTGGCAATCATTTGATATTGCTGCTGATAGTTGCCATCGCTGTGATTGGCCTGCTGTTGTTGCTGCTGTTGCGGCTGCTGTTGAGGCTGCTGTTGAGGCTGCTGTTGCTGCTGCTGCGGAATGATTTGAAATTTGATCGCCGACTCCTGCGGCAACTGTTGCGTAACATTGTGAAACTGCGCTTGCGGATTGTCCAGATGTAAAACCGCCTCCCGCTGTCGATTCCGCTCCGACCACCGGGAATATAGCTGCAATTGGAAGCTGATGGCCTAAGGCTCCAATCAATTTATTCCAATTGAAACTTACCTTGCTCGCCACGACGACATTGGGCGTGCCATTCGCGGTGCTATACGCATCATTGGGCCGCTTGTCCGAAACGGACTTCAGTATACCGCCCGTGCGTCGCATGACGGGATGCGTACAGGTTTTTCCATCGGCACACGTCGCCTCCCCGCAGCCACAATCCAGCTGCTTAACAAGAGCTGCTTGACGCGACAAACGCTGCTTCTCCATCAGCTGGCAGACAATCGACTCCACGGTTTCAGCCGTCTGCAGGGAAAATCAATATACATTTGTGAAAACAAGTAAGAGTGCTCTAGTCGAGAGTGCCCGACTAGCAGATGGTTTCTGAAGTCCATACAAATGCCCTTCCTAGATTTCAAAATCCCATAACTTGGTCAAAACTGAACCGATTATCAAGCTTGAGGCCATTATGTTCATGGTTTGTCCTATATATCAATTCCACATTTCAAGTTTATGCATTATTAAAAGTTAAATTTTTTCAAATATTTTTGCGAAAAAAGCATAAGGGGGGACCCTTACCAAAATTGATTTTTCAAAAAATAGATTCTTGAAATTCTTTTTTTAATCGATTGTGAGTGTCAAAATTAGTATAAAAAACTTTAGGAAAATTGATTCTGAGGTGTTTCATTTTCTGTCAAAAATCATGCCAAAATGACAAAAAAAATTGACTTGTAAACGCCCTAAAGTCCATACAAATGCCTTTCCTAGATTTCAAACTCCCATAACTTGGTCAAAACTGAACCGATTATCAAGCTTGAGGCCATTATGTTCATGGTTTGTCCTATATATCAATTCCACATTTCAAGTTTATGCATTATTAAAAGTTAAATTTTTTCGAATATTTTTGCGAAAAAGCATAAGGGGGGACCCTTACCAAAATTGATTTTTCAAAAAATAGATTCTTGAAATTCTTTTTTTAATCAATTGTGGGTGTCAAAATTAGTATAAAAAACTTTAGGAAAATTGATTCTGAGGTGTTTCATTTTTCTGTCAAAAATCATGCCAAAATGACAAAAAAAATTTACTTGTAAACGCCCTAAAGTCCATACAAATGCCTTTCCTAGATTTCAAACTCCCATAACTTGGTCAAAACTGAACCGATTGTCAAGCTTGAGGCCATTATATTCATGGTTTGTCCTATATATCAATTCCACATTTCAAGTTTATGTATTATTGAAAGTTAAATTTTTCCCCATTTTTATGATCTTGTTGATCAAAAAACAACCAGATCGTGTTGCGATTTTATCAAAACTAGATTTTGTATATATTGTTTAGTATTATTCCCCCTATACGAAAAATTTGTACTGCTTTTGAAATAGCTTTCAATATTTTTTTTAATATTAAGGGAATATGGCAAAAAACTGACGCAATGGCAACACTTTATTTCTTTATAGAAATCGTTATCTTCGCAGAGTTGCTTTAAAAAATGTCACGTGTTTAAGAGATTTCACCTCGATTTTATTATTTCAATCATCAAGTTTAATATTAATCCAAAATTATAAATACATTGGATTAATACTTCATCAGAAAAAAGATTTGTTGTTAAAAATTCTTTAGAGAAGTTAGTCGATTTGTTATGTAAAATGATTCAATATGCCATCAACTATACAGAAAGGGCTGAAAAACATGGATGAAACCGAGAACATGTCTCCGAAAATATAAACATCTAAATGATAAATGTATTTTCATACTTAAAAACAACATTCAGGACGCAGTTAAGTTTTAAGATTATCTCAGCCCCTTTATCTTTGATTAGTTTAGCGTGTGGAGTTTACGAGCACATTGACAAAACGGGCCCGAATGGTCTCCTAACAATTAAACGTTATACTTACTGATATCTCGATATCATTGCCCGAGTCGGAGTCCTCATCCGAATTCACCGTGGAGACTGCGCATAATAGATTATACTCATTTATAGACATCATCTACAATATAAAATACCATGAACTTACGCATAGGCTTTAACTGGCTAACCAGCTCCTCTTTGGTCCACTCCTTCTTGTCGCCCCAAAGCGTTATGCTTGGCGCAATCACGGCCATTTTATTATCATCCGGATATGGCACATTCAGATAGTGCACCAAAACAATGTCCGGATTCTGAATTTTTTTTGAGAAAATGCTTGTAACTAACTAGTAAATATCTGAAACTTCCGCCCCCTTTGACACCTACCTGCAGCAGCCAGTAACATCTGCGATGAAATGTGGGCAATATGGCCGAGTGTACATAACAACCATAGATGCACTGTGGAACAATTTGGAATTTAATAAAAGTGAACAAAAACAAGAGCATAAGAAATATATTTTTGTTGTATATAGATTTCGTCTCAGCTACAAAAGCTACACGCAGCGTATTCATTTAATTGGAAGGCATAAAAACGACGTAGCTCAAATTAAATTACCAGTCGCCCACGCTAGGGGGTGCCAGTAGTGCAGATATAGGCAAAAAAAAATAAAAGATATATAAAACAAACAACAGACAAAACTTGCCTCGAAAGGCAAGTGCCAAAAATCGAACCCTTTTTCCCACTTGTAAGTTATACAACAGCTTCTTCTTCTCATACTAGTGTTGTTTGCTTTTTTTCTGCGCATTTCTTTTGCTAGTGGCGCTGATAAATTTGTTGGCCGACGTCTTTGGGCGATATGCCGCTGACTTTTTCAACGTTGAAGTGTTCAGCGTTTATAAATATTAGTTATCTTGTAAGGAGAGACATACGGACAGACATACGGAAAGGAAACCCCCTGCTGCGTGTTTGCGAAAATGCATAAATCTCGGAGCAGCTACTTGTCTTTTGTTGCAAAGTGGAGAATGCAAGCAGCGGTATTAAAATAAAAATTAAAACAAAAACAAGCAAGCGGAAAGCAGAAAAAATTGGCGTGAAATTGCCAACAGTTTTTTTTTTTTTATTTTTTTTTAGTATCTCTGTAAAAGCCAAGAAAGAGACAAGGCTGAGAACCTACTACACACACTTCAGTCAGACATTACAAATACGCTTAACCCTTGGCAGAGCTTATTTCATTAGCAGACAAACAAGCACCCAGAAAGACAAAAAAAAACTAAGTTACTGTATATTTCCGGCGGAAAATCATAACTCACAAAGCACAAAAAAAAGTGAGCTTAACAACCCCCAACAAAAAGGCAGTTAAACTTAAGCTTGGACTTCCGTGTATTTGTTTTTATCTTGTTCCTTTCAACTGACCCTTCTGGTCAGAAAGCCAGCTGAAGCAGCCGCCTAATTGACTAATTGCCCAGCAGGCGTCAACGAAATTACAACAAATTTGAACTTGTAAACCTTTTGAGACCGTTAATATTATTTTTTGGCTTCAAAGTGTCAAAACTTGAAAACTGAATCGACTTTACCATTTTTGTCGTGTTTTTGACTCTAAATTAATTTGATTTATTTTGAGAATCAAAAAAAAATCTGTAATAGTTCACAATCAATCTGAAATAGTTAAAAACTGCAAAAGTTCAGAATACCGTTGTTTAAACTTACCTCAGTGCCTTGTACTTTAAGTTTCATGTGATCCTCACGGGTCGTCTTTCCATCCTTGCGCTTCTTCCAGCAGTAGCCGTCGCGCCTATATCGCACCTTCTTGCGTGAGTAGAGCAGCAGGGAGCCGCTCTTCGGTCTGATAGGAGAGGAGAGGAGAGGAGAGGTGCGGTAGCGAATGGATTAGTGATGTGGCTATTGCGTTGTATGCAAATGTCGACCACAATGTGGTGGCAGACAGTCGGTCAAGTGACTCACCTTGTTTTGACTTCTTTTGATTGCCATTCGCTATGTTTATCAAAGCTGATAAGAATCGCAGCGATTTCCTGAAATTTTTTAGAAAGAAAACAAATATTTGATTAAACGTTAATTAAATATGTAGCTACAAATTTATGTGTACTCTTTAGTTTGGGTACTAAAGTATTTAGTAAAGATTGTTGTTGCATTAATTGAGTATATATACCATATTATATCATGACTATGTGGACTCCAAGGAAAGACCCGTTAATGATTTTGTATTATATTGGCTGTTATTGTCTGCTTTAACCCTTCTTAAAGTGTTCACAGAACCGTGATCGATTTATCGATTTTATATAGTATCTTTATATGTATGGCTAAGAGCTCCAAGAGTCTATTTTAATAGGATATTGCACATTCGGATTTTAAAATAGGTTTTTTTTTTATTTGTGATTCAAGTGTTTAATCTGTAAGCGTCCTTCAGTTTGCGTAATCAGCAAGTCACGTGTGTTTACTGATTTTAAAGCAACGATAGCTACCAAATAACAGCAACAAAAACAACAACAAACGAACGAATGTTAACCAAGTTAACTGAATGTGCTAACAATTTTGGAGTTGCTGGCAAATTTGCTGGCCAAGGCACTCTCGGCATTTCCTGCACAGGGTGCGGCAAACTTTTCCTTCTCCTTTTTTTTTGCGCATAAAACAAAGGAAAACATTTTAGAAATTTCATTTGACCGCAGCAGCAAAAGCGGCAGGAAGCAACAGCAGCAGCGACAGGAAGCAGCAGGATGCACGAGTGTGACCACAATTTACAGGTGTTACCAGTTGACACCTGGCCGTGGGATCAGGTGTGTGCGTTTGTGAGTGTGTGTGTGTGTAAGTATGCAATTTGTGCGCATACTTCAAATGCGCTTATTTGATAAACAGTGTCGAGAAGCCTGTAGATATGAATGGGAATGGTATAGCATATGAGCTAGAAGCTAGATAGTAGAAAATAAAGAGAATATGGGAGAATGTAGTCAGCATTCAAATGCGAATCACACACAAATAGGGAGCTAGAGATGGAAAAAAAGGAGGATGGGGTGTCAGCTCTGCTGGGTGCCCATTTGGCATTTCATTGCATGTTTTGCCGATAAAGTTATCAATTTGTTTTGCCAGCCTCGACGTTGCATGAATAATGTAAAGTGGGCAAAAAACAACTCACATCGTATGCAACATTCATCCACATTGATTCTCAACAACGGGACAGCCAAACAACCATTCATCTGTGCCGTCAACAACTGGCAGTGAGAGCAGCACAGCTGGCAACGCCCATGAGCCCAGAGTCCACAATCTATAGACCATATAGACCATAGCCCAATTGACGATGTGCAGCAACAATTTCATATGTCAGAAATCGCAACATTTGCGAGTGTCATAAAAATTGTATGCACATACACTGGAGCAGAAGCTGGAGATGAAGATGGAGTTAGAAAAGGAAGCTGGGGGCTGTGACTGTGGCTGTGGCTGGAAATCAGAGGCGCGTGTTTGTCAAGTGGCAAACGTTTGCATTTTGGGGCCAAATTGCCTTTGACTTTGGCATTTGCCTTGGCTTTTGCTTTTGCTTTGCTTACTTATGCATGCCCCCAAGTAGTCTTCTCTATCTATCATTTTTATTATGAATTCTAGGCACATACGCTGTTCAGGAAGCTGCGCGAATGGCGCATTAAACATTTATGCGCACCTCAGCGATCTTTGCTTCCAAGCATGCCAGGCACACCACCCTACCCCTACCCTTACCCCTACCCCTGCTCCTTCCCCATCTGCCGCTTCTTTCAACACTTTCTCCAAGCTTTGAGTTATGCGTGTGGCACACAAAACAATTAGATTCGCAAACAACGCGACAATTTACAAGTTTTATTAGCAACACAATTTACCTCTTTGATTTTCCAGCTGCAACGTTTTTCACCACACTTTAGGTTAGGTGGCACTATTTATATGTATGTTCAGGACCTTGCTGCTTGAATAATTTGCCATTGCTTTATGCTTGCTTTTTTTTTTGGGCACCCAGTCTCGGAGGCTGTCGCCAAATTAAAACTGTGTGGTTGAAGCCAACAGCCAAGCTGCCATTTAACGGTCAGCAACGGTTAGTGAACAAGCCCCCACAGCCTACCATTTTTTGCCACCACCTCTGTTGCTGTCGTCCTGTAAGCAGACTTAAATAAGCGTGCGTAATTTTATTTATGCCCCGTACACGGTAACATTTTGTAATTTTTGCATGCTGATGCAGTGTCCGTACGGTGGGGTTGGGTGGCTGGGCGCTGCTACCACGCTAGCCAGTGGCTCTAAGCCCCCTCTCGGCTTTTACTTGCGAGACTTTATATTAATAAACTGTGGCACGGGCTGCTTTATACTCTGATTATACTCAAACAGATACAATGCTTGTGCGAGTATTATACTATAATGAGAGCAAGAGGTACACAACTTATATACCCTCGAATTGTGTGGTAACGTGTGGCTTAAATGAGGCATCTCGAGTCATATATTAAGAATATATTAAATATGAATTGTGCATGATACTTAGGATAAAGTATCTTATAAATGTGTATCTTGATATATTAAACAGTTAAAATAACTAGTATGTGAAAGTAATTTTCATTATGCTATCAAAATTTCGTATTTTAAAACAATTCCCAACTAAAAGTTTATTTTTACTTAAAATTCTTGGCCATTTATTAGGTAAGTAAAAGAACTAATAAGATACATTTTGATATGTCATCTTCATGTCCCTTAAATTTCATTAAGATCGGACAATAAACAAAGAAGTTATTTACGATTCAATGTAACTTAGTTTGGGGCCAATGGAAGAAGAAGAAGCAAAGCAATTGCATGACGCGCGCAGCTAGCAGCGTGTTTTTGTAGGTGTGTGTTTCTATGTATGAGTGCAGATAAAGAGTTATGAATGTAAGGGATGGGTTCAGGGTATCTCCTCGTCGGGCACTCTCGACTAGAGCACTCATACTTGTTTTGCTTGCTTTTAATTTAGTCAGCTTGTCGCGCGAGTGTGTAAAATGCCGCTTACTGAATGCTACTTCCCTGTCCCCACCGCCGCTACTCACTCACTCTCTCCCAGCCTCAGTTCGGTTGCAAAAAACTTTACAACTGTCCAAATGAATATTTGCGGTTGCGTTTAATTCACAAGTAAAACACAAACAACAAACAGTCGCGTTTGGCCAAAAGGCATTTGTCGTGTTGTTGCTTTTTTGTTGTTGTTGTTGTTGTTGTTGTTGTCGTTCGCTTTTTTAAGCACAAAAGTTTTATTGCAAACACAAAGCTGAACTTTGGCTTTGGCGCGTACGTGCGCCGGCCATGTCCTTTAACCCCGCGAATCCTGGCACGACTACAATTTCTATTTATTCGTATTTGTATTATAGTTTTGTGTCGCATAAAAAAGCCCACAAGTCGCGACCATCCTTAATAAACCAGGCAGCTATTCCTAAGGCAGCTATCCGCTTGAAGCCCGTCTTATTAATCTGTAAAAAACAAGTAACAGACATCTAGCCGAGAGTACCCGACAAGAAGATACCCTGCATTCATTTATGTTACTTAAGATAATCTTAAATATCTGTAGTTTATTGACCGAATGTGATCAAGTTTGTAGACCATACAAATGGTATACGAGAACCTTCATTGTTTTGGTTTTGTCTGACCATGGTGAACGAGAACTTAGACGGGCAGCCAGTCGGATATGGCTATATTACCTTGGCTGTACATGCATATAAAGAATATATATACTTTATGGGGTCGGAGATACTTCCTTGCCAGTTACATACATTTCTACAACTTCATGATACCGTTTTTCATACATTTTGAATGGGTGCAGGGTATACAAATAGAAGGAAGCAACTCCCTGAAGCTGTCAAAGTGTTCCAGCCTACGACTGGCAGGCTCATCCGCTTGTCAAGCGAAAATCGCTGACGTTCCACCCCTGACCCCGCCCTACCTTGTGCTAGTACTCTTTAGCTACATTTCTTTCTAGCTTTCATTTTCGACATTTTTATGTGCAATCAAATGCAAATCGAGCCACAAACAACAAACAGAAATATGTACATGTATATATATATATATATGTATATATGTTTATTTGTAAGTAAACTGACCTCATTTGTATTCCAACGATGGCGCTGCGATGGGAAACTGTCGGCTCTTGGCAGGCTCTCCAAATTGTCGGGCAGTTTGATAGGTTCGCCATCTGGAAAATAAACGCAAATGCATCGAAAGTGTAAGTACAAGAGTGTATCGCAATCCTGTTGCATAATGTAAATTTGCACATTTATTTTGCATATAGTTGAATTTCTAAGATACAGCCAGCCCTTCCCTTTAATCTACCGCTGGCCAACAGGTGCGGCTTAATGCGACAAAAATGTAAATCGGTGCCCAGGAATGATTTATAGAATTTAAACGTCAACTTAATAACGCTTCAGTAGTCGACTCGAGTCAACTCGGCAATCATTTATCACCCGACAACTTTTGGCATATGTCTTCTTCTGCTGCTGCTGCTGCTGCTGCCACTAAAAATGCATTCTGGCAAAATGCGTGTCCTCAGCCTCAAACACCTCAAACTCTGCCCTAAACTTTGCTAGTCATTGAATAATTACGCGCACTTAATGACGCTTGCAACTTGAACGACAAAACCATTGAACTTCGCTTCTGCATTTGCTTTTGGCTTATTAAAATGTCCCGCAACTATAACAACAACAAGCCAATACGTTCAAGTTTCGGCTGATCAACCATAATATACCCTCTACTTCAATTTACAGTCATCAAATATTAATTATATTTGAGTAAAATATGAAGAAATGAACACAAATCCACACAAATCTACAAATCTACTTCATTCAAATTTATTAATTTAAGAATTTAATGTAATGTTTTTAATACAACTTAAGTCTGTTGTACCTTCAAGAAAATAAATTTTTTGTGCTCAACAAACATTTTATAGCTTTTTTACTCTCAAAATTGAAATTTATACTGTCGGTCCTACGATCCAGACGTATTCCTGCTTACAGTACCTACTCTCATCTCTATGAAAAGCCGATTGTATTTGCACGCATACTCGTTTAATATACCCTTGAAATACAGCGTTATTATAGGGTATAAGAACATAAACAACAATTCTTTTGTTGTTGCTCTTACAAATGGGCTATTCGAAATAAACTAGCAGCCAAAGTATAATTTAGCAAAAATGTGTAATAAAGCGTCGCAGAAGGCAGATCTCGCCGGGACAGGCACTCGTAGAACTAAACGAATATATCAAAAGCCGATATATATACTATGCTGGTAAATACAAAATAGTCGTACATACAAAATGCACTCTCAAGGGCCATAAAAAAAAGTATTGTACAATTTATATAAAGTGCTCAACGGTTGCCCAGAGCCGCGGAACCGAAAAGTGTTGCCAAATTGCAAATGGCACAAGGGTGGCAATGGATGGGGCTGGGGTTACGTTGCGGGTAGGGGTAGGAGATATGGGGTGCTCAAAACAGACAGTGCGTGGTGCCCGCATATTGAGGTGGCCTGCGCCCGCTGATGATGTAGTTCGCCCCGGGCGAATGTGTCGTCAATGTAGTCCTAGACGTAGTTCAAGTTGTCATTCGCGTTGCTTATGACCTTTTTTTTATGAATGTGCCGTGCCACACGTTGGCAAAAAAAACTCAAAAATACTCTACACACACACACACACACAAAATGCCACACCAATTGGTATATAGTTTGTAATTGGTTTTTCAAGTTTTATTGCTCAACTAATTTGTCTTGGTAGTCGCCTTGAGTTTGGCTCTAAAATCCCCCAAAGCGATAAATGTCAATAAGTATATACTACAGTGGTTACTAGACGCCTTTAATCTAGTATTCTTTTTTTTTGAGAATAGTAAATTATTGTATTATTTTCTGTTTAAAACATTAAGTTTGCGAAATATATTACAATAAATCATTTTTAGTTCCATTTTAATAAAACAAACTATGATTTCGAGAAATCACTATCATTTGTCAACTGGAATCAACTCTATTTAAATAATTGTATTCTGTTTTTAAACAATTTGTACAGTAAAAACTTTCAACAACCTGCAGAGATATTTATACAGTTATCATTAAAAAATAGCAATTTACAATCATACATACAATCTTTAGTTATTCAAAGCAAAATATAATTATAATTATTTGTGAATTCTATTAACTATAAACAATTAAGCGTTGTCATTGTATATGTGTATATACATGCATACATATATACATCATATAATCAGGGGCCCTTCGCTGACTATTTTATTATGCAGTCGCTGCCATTGTTGTGGGAAAATGTCAAAAATTGTGTGCAACAACAACAACGCGAGAGGCGAAGAAAAACTCTGTTTGATTAATACAAATAAAAAGTTTTTAACTGCGCTTTGCATATTTCATGGCAGACGCTCAAAAACTGACGGCAACACCGACATCATATAATAGACTGCCCAGGGGCGCACAGGTCTGAGGTATGGGGGCAGTAGGGCGTGGCACTGTCGAATCAGTGCCAAAAAAACGCGAAAGGTTTAGTTCAACTCAGGTGCCATCGAGCGCATGAGGTCCCAGGCGCGCCATGTCGACGTCGACGTCAACGTAAGGATTCAACTCGGCGAGTCCTGCAAGGATTTATATATTTTTTTTTGCGCCGCGCAATTCTCATAATTTCCAAGCTCTTTTGCTTAATTGTGACAAATGCGCTTTGGCACAAAAATGTTCACAAGACTCGCATAATGTGGCGCTTTAAGAGAGATGGTCCTTAGGGCAGGAGAGTTGGGAGCTTGTGACCAGGTAACCGGCGGTTGGAGGGGGTGGTAGCATTGACAGTGCAAATAGCACAAAAGAGTTGACATAAATAATACATTTTCGTTTTACGATTTCGCGTTACGCGACGCAGGTTGAGCTGCCAATTTGTGGCTGCCAAATTGTGGCTAATAAATATCTGACAGGCATACAAAAAAAGAAAAACGCATCGGTGGCTGGAGGGGGGGATGACGTTGAGTACAGTGGACAACAGTGGGCGCGAGGTCAGGGCTTCAGTTTTACAAAGAAAAATTGTTTGCACTTTGCAGCGACGCGGCCCAAAAGTCAGCGAGTGTGAAATTACTTTTGTTTAGGCCCTGTCACAGGACACTTCCACAATTAAAAGCCATTAAAAGCCAGAAACTGTCTGCGAAACAGCCCAAAACAAAAGCAGCTGTGTTGCACTTAGTTCCAGCAACTACTAACAGACAGATGGGGGCAAACGTGGGCTAGAAAACCTTAAAATCAACTGCAGTTGTAAATATACCAATTCTAGATAAGTTCCCAACATGGCTATAGGTCAGTCATATTAATCAATCAAGTTTTTAAAAACCCTCAAGCCACAAGGTACATTCAAAAGTTGAATTTCTCAACGGACTTTGAAGCTTGAAACCAACGGCAAGCAGTTAATGATAGAGCCGGGAGGTTCAGACACTTCTCATGTCATGTTTTTAATATTTTGTTATGAAGAGCTTTGAAAATCAATTGAAAGATAATCAGACGATAACTTAATGTTCATCCACACAACCTTGATGCACAATTTTCCTCCAAGTTCGGTAAATTTTTCACAAAATTGCTATACAGTTCTTAATGAATGTTTATAATGATCTTTGAAAATAAGTTTTAGTCCGATCGGATGAAAAACCAAGAAGTTGCATACAACGGTTTTTCCTCATTTCCCGAGTTTTCTGTATAGTACGCACTTTCAGACTAAAAGGAAACTACTGTAAAAATTTGAGCTCTCCAGCTTTTAATCTAACCCATTTCTATATTATCCTATATACAATATTGTTCAAAATCTTTGCAATATTCTTTGCGATTTTTAACTTCGATAAATATAACAAGTCTTAAGTCCATACAAATGCCCTTCCTAGACTTTAAACTCCCATAACTTGGTCAAAACTGAACCGATTGTCAAGCTTGAGGGCATTTTGTTCATGATTTGTCCTATATATCAATTCCACATTTCAAGTTTATGCATTTTTGAAAGTTACATTTTTTCATCTAATTTTGCGAAAAAATCATAAGGGGGGACCCTTACAAAAATTTAATTTTCAAAAAATTGATTTTTGAAATTCTTTTTTTAATCGATTGTGGGTGTCAAAATTAGTATAAAAAACTTAAAAAAAAATGATTTGAAGGTGTTTCATTTTTCTGTCAAAAATCATGCCAAATTGACAAAAAAAATTGTCTTGTAAACGCCTAAAGTCCATACAAATGCCCTTCCTAGATTTCAAACTCCCATAACTTGGTCAAAACTGAACCGATTGACAAGCTTGAGGCCATTTTGTTCATGGTTTGTCCTAAATATCAATTCCACATTTCAAGTTTATGCATTATAGAAAGTTAAATTTTTTCAAATATTTTTGCGAAAAAAGCATAAGGGGGGACCCTTACCAAAATTGATTTTTCAAAAAATAGATTCTTGAAATTCTTCTTTTAATCGATTGTAAATGTCAAAATTAGTATAAAAAACTATAGGAAAAGTGATTCTGAGGTGTTTCATTTTTCTGTCAAAAATCATGCCAAAATGACAAAAAAAATTGTCTTGTAAACGCCTAAAGTCCATACAAATGCCCTTCCTAGATTTCAAACTCCCATAACTTGGTCAAAACTGAACCGACTGTCAAGCTTGATGCCATTTTGTTCATGGCTTGTCCTAAATATCAATTCTACATTTCAAGTTTATGCATTATTGAAAGTTAAATTTTTTCAAATATTTTTGCGAAAAGAAACGCGCTTTCATACAGACGGACAGAGGGACATGGCTAAATCGAGTCGGCTATTGATAGTGATCAAGAATATATATACCTTATGGGGTCGGAGATGCTTCCTTATGTCTGTTACATACTTTAGCAACACTTCATTATACCCTTTTTCCCATTTTTAATGGGTTCAACAAAATGGCAATAACAACATAAACACGCACCTCTCCTCGACCCAAAGCAGCTCAGTTGATGACGTCTTGGCCACATGCTTCTAACTAACCATAAAATAAAAGAGGGAACAGCTAAAAGCGCCGACAGTCGGAATTTGAGGGATCTGGAGATAAATGCATGACGTCGCGAACGTTGCGAAACAAAAACCTCACTAAATCAACAATGATAACGAACAGACGTCATTGTTAGAAAAACAACAAAGGTTTTTTCCAGCGATAATAGATACAAAAATAGCTAACCAGTGATGGACAGTGATAACTTTATGGGGGATTTTGTATTATAGCAATGTTAAATCATTTAAAATAATTATTTTATATAAGCGCAGTTTATAAATATAACAGGACAATTTATTTGTTTTATTTTGGTATTCACAGTAAATACACCTTTTATATTAAGGAGCAAATAATTAATAAATTAACTACTTTCTTTTATTGAACCTATTACATACATTTATTTGTCACTTAATCACAGGGTATATCAAGAATATTCTTCAAGCACTAAGCGCAAAATGGCACAAATAGCATTTTGTTTTATCTTGAGCAACACAAAGTAAACTTCTCTATAAATTTACTAAAACTACTTATGACAGATGTACGGCACATGATTTATATTGAATACATATATACATACATAATAAATATATATATGTGTGTATATATAAAGACGCCACGTTGCGGGTGATAAAAATCATGTAGCGTCATGTCAGTTGTGATTGGACTGTTAGTTTTTTGGCCAAAAGAAGAAGTAGAAGTTGCTCGAAATTGTAGCGAATGCAGATTGTTGCTGATTGCATTACAAGGAACCATTTCTCAGCTGGTAGTTTTGCATATTGTGTAGCAGAAACAGCAATTATAAGACACATAACAACAAATAAGCGTGTCAGCAACTAAGCGAAACAATAATTAGTAATAACAACAGCAAAAACCGGGAAAAAGCTATGCAATTTTGTAAAAATATTGTGCAGCACCATTTGGCCAGAACGAACTGGAATGGAAGGAACAGCACAAGTCACACCAAAGGGCAGGCCAACAACGACGATTAACATAAAAATGCAACAAACAAGAAAGTCGACTCCGTCTCGGAACGTCTCAAAAAGTCATAAAAGTGCTATTAATGAATTTCTAACCGAAATGCCATAGAACAAAGCAATGGGCCAAAACAAAAGCTGCTCAAATGTAATAAATTATTCACATTTATGACGACTAACGTTGCCGCAACGAGCAGCAGCAGCAGCAGCAGCAGCATTGTCAACGCGGCGTATGAGCAACGTGCAACGTGCAAAACAGCCCCAGCTCCGTGGCACGTAGAGCCCATCCTAGTTCAAAGTCTCTCTCTCTCTCTCTCGTCTCCGTTTTGTCTATGGGGCCCAATGCAATTACGTGCACATTTCATTTGTTTTTCGCTTTCCTTTTTGACGTACTTTACGTTGTAAATCAGTGCAAAAATTCACATTTGCTAAATGATTTTCAAACGAAGAATGCTCTAGACGAGAGCGCTAGACTAAAAGATACGCTGTACACTCGCATGATGCATTTTAACATACGTGCTAACATATATACGTACATAGGTATAATAATAATATTAATACACAGTACCATTTACAGCTTTCATTTTCTTAGCACTGCAAATGAAACATTTTGTTGATAAAAAACATAAGTTAATTTCTAAATGTGATCATAACCAATTTTGCAGTATATACCGTAAAGTTCGGCTTCGGATATCGGATAAAAGAAATGCCGAAACGGTTGAAATTCAAGCGAATATAATTCAGAGCATACGACCATAGTAAAAAGTATCTTGACTTTGTCGACAAAGCTACAATTAGATTACATAAATACCGTGTAGTACATATATAATTATACAATATGATATGTCTTTCATTTACGAATAGAGTTGGTATACTCAAGCACTACCAGTTCAGCAGTTCACGATGTTCATGAATATAAAACTTATATACTTTAGTGGGTCAGATATGTCACATAAATATGCACAATTTTATTACAACCATTTTGAAAATTTGTTACTGGGTATAATAAATACAAATAAAAATTCATCTGGCCCAAAACTGTTGGCATATGCTTTAAAAACTGTAATGCACTTTGCAAACTTTTGCTCCACCTCCTTGAGTCCATCTTGTCAGTTCACGTTTGTTTACTATTCTCCGGATTTGTGGTTTCTGCTTTCTGTATACGGTCAGTTGGGGTTTGGTGTGCGGCCTGCAAATTATATTAATATGCAGTCGCTGAATTTCAGAGGTTTGTCATTCCCCTTTCTCTACAAGCAAACATGCAATTTTTTCAGTTTTATATATAGTTCCCCTTTATTTTCGGCACCCGTACCGGTTGCAAGCTGCTTCTGTGTATAGGTAGAATACATATTTTTTTCCCAAAGTTTTCCACATATTTTTATATTTTTTTTTGGCGGCTTAGTAGCGAAAGCTGTAATTTATTTTAATGCTAGTATTTATCAAGTACTCATAAATACGTAGCGAATATTTGCCCGACAGGCACATGTGTGTGTGTGTGTGTGTTTACATAAATTGTAAATTAAACATTTAAAGTGCCATGAAATTAGCGCACCGAAAAACACATGGAGCCAACTAGTAGTAAAACGGTTCTCTATTAAATATACATAAAAAGCCAAATTGCGACGTACGAAAGCAAATTAATCTAAATGCCCCAAAACTAATAGGTATAATCTGTTTCAGAACCGACTATGAAATACCCGTTCGAAATAAGCTATAACAAAATAATATTACCATATCCAAATTAGTTGATGATCTACTTGTGTCTAATAAATATTACGAATTCTCATGAAATGTTAACCATATGCCATATTTTATATTTCGAAACTATGTTATGTTATATGTTATGTTTTTGGTAATAATGCAAACTAAAATCTTTTGGAATGCAGTCGGAATCAAAATATAGAAGACGCCTGGAAGCCTTAAAACACTCGGTTTCTTATTGTGTTTAACTTTAGATAGCTTGAGTCTGTACTCAATATATTATGAAACAAGCCAAATATATATAGAATATATATAAATTCATTATTTTCTGTGGTACCGCATACATTTGATATACCCCTTGAGGCATATTGAGTGCGGGTATTAAAACTAATATTTATCTAACAAAATTAATATGGTTGTAAGCTAATAAAGACAGGGACAGTGTTTGGAATTGAGACTGAGGATGGGATTGGGATTGGGATTGTCATTGGGATTGTCACTGGGACTGGGACAACACACTAAAAGTTGTTTGCCTAACCGACAAGCGACAAATGTAGCACAATTTTCGGGTCGTACCGGGTACCGGGGCCGATAAGCCAAATAAATAACGCAGCAGGCAGCCAGAGGCAAAGACTGTCCATGCAACAAAAATGAACGCATGTGTGTGTGTGTGTGTGTGTGTGTGTGTGTGTGTGTGTGTGTGTGTGTGTGTGTGTGTGTGTGTGTGTGTGTGTGGTTACAATGTGACCAACGTTTAGAAGCGCATTGTTCAATAAATCTATTTGCGTGCCAGCTAATCGAAACACCTGCGCAAAGGCCCTGCCCCGCATGAAGCCTGGAAAGGCCTAGGCATAGATCTGGCCCTGTTACTGGCAACAAATTGCCTATAGACAACAACATATTAATCCAAATTAGCATCAAAGTGATTTAATTGCTTGGAATTTTGCGTTGGCAAACACTTTTTGACTTTTGCAGCAGCGGCAGCCGGCAGTCGGTCCGTCGGTCCGTCGATGCAAGCAAAGGACAATGGCAGGACATGTGTGTGGACTTTTGGCTGCCTATCACCAGATAGCTGCCAGCTTGCATGCCATAGGTTGGCTTGTAAACATGCCAGGGCTAGGCCTTGCATTTTGTCACCATTTGCCCATCGATCAGGCTAAACTACAGCAACAAGGCAGCCAGCCATCTCTTTCTCCTTTTAGCAAACGCATGCTTTAAGGACTTCAAAACTTTGCTGAAAACACTTTGGCTATAAATTGCCGGTGTTTAAAGCCCCGCACGATTTATGTCGCTTTTAGTAATATGAGCAAATATATTACGTGCCACGTAAACAGCAGGCAGAATAGAGAGAGAGAGAGAGAGATGCATGCACACAGGATCAGTCAGAAGGATGTGACTGCTAGGCAATATATTTGTGAGCCTCAACTAATTGAATTGCCGCTGGCGAGTGGAAATTAATAGGCGCACATCAAAACCAACGCCCACAGCTGTCCCAAGCAATAACTGAATCGAAATTAAAGGCTAAAACACACACACACACACACACACACATACACAGAAATACATCCACACAGTAACTCATAAAAAAAAGGCGAACTGTATCCCAAGTGGAGTCCAATTCAAAGTGTAGCCAACTGTGCGGACTCATGGGCAATATTTATTGAGTACGTGATCTTTGACAAATCCGTTTCGTATGTGAAGCATTTTGAATATTTTTTATCTCTTACGTTGGTCAGCCTTCCCTCCACCTCCAGCTGCTCTCTCCTTAACTCTCGCGAGTCCTTCTGGCAGCTGGCAAACGCCTCGTTGGCATGCAAAAGGCGGCCAGCAAAGTGCCTTATTAAAATTTTGTCAACTTGCGACTTCTGCTGGACACTTTCTCTTACTTCTTATACATCTTCTGTATTTTTTCAGCTTCTTTTTATTACGTTTTCACACTTTTTGTTGACTTGAGATTTAAAGTATTGGCCAGCAGCGTTTGGTCCCCTGATATTGTGGCTTATACATTTATAAAATGCTACAGCTTCAAGGAAATACTCTGGTATATAGGAGTTTCCATTAGTATCTAGTACTGTATAGTCAGTAAGAATGCAGTTCAGTTTTAAGCCAGATAAATACCGGCAACAATAAATAACTAGCAAATGTGCAGTGGCTTGATATAATTTGAACAAAATGTTTTTAGCCACTTCACAAAACGAACCGTTCTTTTATTCTTAAATCTAAAATTGATTACGGGACTAGACATATTAGTCAAATCGGGTTTAAATGCCTGCAAACATTACATGTTCAAACAGACTTCAGACCTCATAAACATAAATCTTGAAAAATGAGTATAAAATCAGCACAAACAGTTTAATATATATATTTATATACATAAATAAATAAACCTGGTAATATTCCCACAGATAAATGTTTTTAAATATGCACTTAGTTCATGCTTATAAGTAGAAAATGACTTACCAAGTAAGTCTGTTTTGGCAGAAAATCTTCTACACGCTTTTGTGGCCTCTCGAGCAGTGAGGGGTAGTATAGAGGTCGTTGCAGCCGCTGAGAGCGAGAGCGTGAGCGAGAGAGAAGGGGAGAAGGACTTGCGGGCAGTAGTCACAACAATGGCATGCCAAAGACAATAAAATTGACTGGCACAACAAACAGCAACAGTGTCAGCGCCATAGACAACTAAACGCACTCACACAGACATACATACATATATACATATACATATATAAACACACACATTGCACACTTGTTGGTTTTTCATTGACGCACTTTGGTTGCAAAGTTTTAGCGTGCCCAAGTGACAACGCGACGATTCGGGGGAAGGGAGGTGCAGACAGTCAAGGGCCGTGTGTAAAGTGGAGTTCACAGGGTTTGTGTTGGGGGGGGGGGGGGGGGGATGGAAGGCCAGGCGCATAATGAGGCTGCTCATAAACGAGAAACGACTTTGTTATGGCTGCTGTTCCTATGTCCTTGCAGAGGGTATTATAATTATGTGACAATATGTGTAACACATTATATGAGAGCCCATAAGCTAGTCTCTTAGTTTTGAAACTATCCTAATGAAACATTGGCTATACCCTTTATATATCGAAGTGGCTGAACCACTTTATCGTATAGCTGCCATCGCTCGCAAGATGAGTTCTTCTTCTGAGATATTTTAAAGCACCTATACGAACAATTGTTCTGCAATGGTAAGTAATCCTCGGTGTGCCGAACATATCTATTCTTACCTCTAGTTATGGCTGTTTTTTTATGATTGCTGCTATTGTTGCAATAAGCGTTGCCCAGCCGCATGAAATGTTAACTCGCACCTATGTGCATATAAGCACACACACACACACCTGAACACACACAGAGTTAAGTATTGTCATTCTTTTGGCATAAAAAACACTTAAAATGCCGTTAAGTTGAAATAATAAAGTTAACCCTTCTGCTCCGCTCCTCCGCTGGGGCAACAACAAAATCTAAATGTGACAATGGCCGCAATGGGAGCTGGTCGTGGGGTGGTGGGGTACGCAAAAGCCGTTGCACAATTGCTGACATATTTCAATGTGCAACACAAAAGACAAGGAAGGCATAAATGAGACGGGGGCGTACAGTTGGGCATGGCCCAGGACCCACAAAAAACTAAACCCAACAGCAAGGCAGCGAAACAAACGGCGTATGTAATGTGAAAAAAGAAGCAAATGTTGGGCATATTTTGCATTGTTAGTGACATAAAATCGCGCACAACAACAAACACACACGCACTCTGTAACACACACACACACACACACACACACACACATACATATACCATATGCGAACACCTGAGCCGCTGCTTTTGAGTCTTTGGAGCCCTATTGTTTTCAACTGTTTCGTAGTTTAGGTTTTAGGCTCGCACTTGTTAAAGGATACTCTGGGGTGTGTATATGTGTTTGTGTGCTTTTGAGTATATGTCCTTTTGTCTGCAAAACAACAATAAGCACATGCACTGGCAACATAAGCGCGACGCTCCGCACGCGTTTTCTGGAATGGCGTGCGAATTATTGCACCAGGAAGATATGAAATAAAATTTAATGAAATGTTTATAAAATGAAAATGAGTTGCAAACAAATGAGGGAAGTTGAAGTAACAGTAAAAGAGACCCAGTTAAAGCTTTAAGGCACATTTTCTTCATGTTTAGTTAAGCTGATATTTACCACATAAATGTTTCTACCCCATATGGGTAGTTAGTTATACATTTTGGTTTTCTCAATGACATGCACATCATCAAAAGAGTTGATCTCTTTTTCTAGACTAATTTGAATTGATGTTCGCTTTTATTCTAAACATTTTGAAAGCAAGAACAAATATTGTGACAAATGAGTAATTCTTGTTGACCTACTGAAGGCCAAGGTTCTAAATTATTATATTAATGTAAATAAACGCCAAACAGCTATTCGCCTGCTTGGTATTGGTTAACAGTGCTACTAGACATTGAGATAATAATATTTAGCTGAATCCCACTTGATCGTAAAGGAAAAACTTAATAAAACAGACAACATCGAAACACACTATTGAAATAGTTAAAATACAGCAATAAGACAGTTAAAAACATAGACAAACATGCAACTTGGTTAATAGCAAATTCAGCGTACAAACTTTGTTGGTTAATTTTCTTGGTTGATTGGCTGATTGGCTGATTGGCTGCCCACAAGCAGTCACGCCCATGCATACTTACTGACACTGAGCGGCAAGAGGGCGCTCTGTAGATGGCTAAAGATCTGTCGATGATGATGATGGCTGTGGTGACCCAAGCCATTGAAGTACAGGTGGTTCTGATGCAGCGACAGCTGCTGGTGGTGGTGATGATGATGGTGGTGGTGGTGCAGCGCGGGCGACAGACCTAAATGTTGTTGTTGCTGCTGTAGATGATGTTGCTGCTGTGCAGACACATGTTGTTGTTGCTGTGCATGTGGCAGCAATTGCTGTTGTTGCTGTTGTTGCTGTGCGTGTTGCTGATGCAGCATAAGATGTTGCTGCTGTTGCTGCTGCTGCTGTTGCTGCTGCTGCTGTTGTTGCTGTTGCTGCTGTTGTTGCTGCTGCTGATGTGTTGACTGCAGCTGTTGCTGTTGCTGATGTGTTGACTGCAGCTGTTGCTGTTGCTGATGCATATGTTGCTGCTGTCCATAAGTCGCTGCTGCTGCCGTCGGCGGCACCACCCCCACCGCTGCTGCTGCTGCTGCTGCTGTTGTTGGCGTTGGTAGTGCAGCTGCTACGGCAGCTGTTGCTGCTGCTGCTGCTGCTGCCGCTGCTGCTGCCGTTGCCGTGGCTAGAATTTGATGATGCGTGGTGGATGAGCGATGCTGGCTTTGTACTGTATTCAAGCTGTGTATGGAGGCGTGTACCGCCGACTGATAGATAATACCATTATTCGACATCGCCGTCATCGACTGATGATGAGCATACGCCGCCATTGTAGGACCTGGATGCCCGCTGCTGCTGCTCGGCTGCACTGCGGTAGCTGCCGTTGCCGACACGGGCGCCAGCGGAAGCGCACGATAACCGGCCATATAAATATATATATATATATATATATATATCACTTTAATTAAGATCTAATATGACCTACAGTTCTTCACTTATTTTTTTCACTTTCTTAGCTGGCGCGTCTTAGCGCGTTGCAGTTTGTGTGTTAACTAATTTCCGCGCTTGCTTAGTTAGTATTTCCTACAAGTTCAAATCTTTAGCTACAATTATGAATTTAAATATATATATTTTTTTTTTGTCAGCAATATATTCCATGTGGTGTAGCATCGTAGATTTTAGGCTTAGTCGCGAGTTGATAATGTCACTCTACGCCGCTGATAAGTCCTTATCCGCCTCTTATCTTGACATACAACTCAAATTTTCAAATTTCTTTGCAGCAGCTATTGCCCCAAAGTACAGCAATTCTTCTTTAGAAGCTCTCTTACACATTGTCTACTGCGTGATTTACACAAATATTTCGCTCGACATAATTGCAACATTTATGATCTGGGAAACTTTAGTCAGTTTTGTGCTTATCTATAGCTATAAATATTTGCTTTACATGCTCAACAAATTTAATTCGGCCTTAACCGAAGTTCAAATCACATTCTGCTGTCTAAACTTTTGTTATGGAACCGCCTCAAATTACAACTATTTGCACTATGTAAAGCTGTCAACTGGCATTTGATAAAAGTAACTCGAGGTTACGTGAAATAAATAGAAATGGTTTATGTATATTGTAAGATCTGTTCATTTACGGCACATAGAGCTTATATATTTGATAATATTTGATAATCGATGATCTCAAGAGAATGTAGATTTTAAAAGTGAGAATATAATAGTGAAAGTTGTTCGAATTTCTTTGCATTTCTTTTAAATTAGAGCAGTACACTTTTAATGATCTTAATATCGTTGGTAGAAGAGCTTTCTAGCTGAGCAAGACATAATAAAGAAGAGTTTCCAGGCTAGCATTTTAACAATATAACTGTTCTGATATTACTTTTAACTAACAGGAATTCACTCTTATACTTGACTGATATTTAAAGATCAATTTAGAAGACTTGACATGTGCGTTTCACATAATAATCTAAAATATGACTATCCGTATGAGCCGGTATATTTAAATTAATATTATTATTATTTTATACACTTAACAGAATTGATTTTGAAGTAATACAATAAGTTACTGTGTTCGTAAGTACTATATTTAAAACCGTGGAAATGTTTTTTCTATTACTGTGATTTTAAAAATTTTGGGAAAGATCATTTTATAAGTTTTATCTAAATTTGCTAAAAATATTGTATTTAAAACACACATCAATGAAAATATTAAAATTTTAGATAATACACAAACAACACATAAGAAACTATCACAAATTACAGACATTTAGGGTAGCAAATAATTTACAATCACGCCATTTTCTCAAAGTATAGTTAGAAGCTAATTTTATAAACAATATTTATAATTTTAGAACTTTCTAAACTTTGAGCAAATGGCCACAAGTCAACACCAAATATAATTGGACACTGGAACACAATATTTTTGAAATATATACTTCAGTTTTAAATGAGTTAAAAGTTAATTATATAACACCAATAAATATACATAATACACATAAATGTAATGACAACAGCAACTTGATTATATTTATATTATATTAAAAGGCACATTAAGTTTGGAACGGAGTGTGGTTTAAGAAAATAAGCAGAAAACACCAATTACAGTGGACAACATTGACATTGACAACAACAAAATGAAATAAGAGGTGGAATGTTACAGGTAAATAATAAACAGCGCAGGTAACGCACAGGTAAACAAATTACATAAACAAACGGAAAACTGTGAAGAGGAGGAACCTTGTTGCTGCGAATCAGGAACAAGCCGGAGCCTGAGACGAATACGGTTGTGGAGAGCGTACAACGGTTAAAGTTGCGAAAGCAGCGGTAGATGCTCTTGTTGTTATTGGCAATAATAAATATTGGCATATTGCAGGCCGTTGTTGACAGGCGCTCGTAAGCGCCACGTAAAACCACACGTAAGACGTAACGTAATACGGCAACGGAATCGTTTGCGACACACGACTCTCTCGACTACGTCCGACACGTTTGCCCAAGGTTTCAAAACTGAAGCAGTCAGGCAGCACAGCAGGCAGCGTCCTTGTCGGCGGCTCCAAGGAAAGCTTCGGCTCGACGCGAACCAACTTCGTGTCGACGCTATGTGCTTTCAGCCAGGATTCGTCGGTTTGGCCAGCGATTGGGAGCAGCGCGTGCGAGCGAGAAGCTGCAGCGTAACCAGTGCAGCATGAGTCGGCAGATGATGAATGTAGTTGTGTGAGTGTGTGAGTGTTTGAGTGTATGAGTGTATGACTGTAAGTAAGTTGTGGCAGTAGGCATGCAGGCTGGCAACGGTTCGTATACGTTATGCTTCTGGCGTTGGCTTCTGCCACAATTAGCCTAATTCTGTCTTAGAGCAGGGACACTGTGTGTGGGTTGGTCGACAGCACCTACACACACACACACACACACACACACACACATACATGGACACACACCTACACTCGAACGTAAATTTCTATTGCACAACAAAAACTGTGACAGCAGTTAGGGGTTGTTCCGGCCGTTAGAGGAACCGCAGCCAAAGGACCTGCGCACTTGCACTGTTAAAACGAATGCGCGCCTAAACTAGTGGGTCCTACCCCAAAAAAAAAAAAAAAACACAAAAAATGTGGTGCACGTGGCGGTGCACTGGTACGCGCGGCATTCAACGAGCCTACCAAATACTAATGAGGCGGCAGGAGGCACAGGTTCAAGTGCCTCTGGCCACCTGGACACTTATGGAACGGCCTCTATTCAACATTTTAGACAAACTGGAATTTTTAATCAAATGCACGTGAGCGACGCCAACGCGCAAATATGTGAAAATATGAACCCAAAAATTACAGACATTATGTGCTACTGGTGCTGATTTTAGTTTAACACACATTTTAATAATATAGCTAATATTTATGAAAATATTTAATTGATGCATTGTAGTAGTCTTTTATCTTAGCGTAATATAATAGAGCTAATCTCAGGCCATACCAAAATATACCAATTCATTTACAGGTATTTTGCCAATAACCTATTTTATTTTAGAACTGAAATCATACCATCTACAAAATCAATTAATCTTGTTGTTGATAAATGTTATCTACACTCAGAATATTTATATTTAGTAATTATTAGTAAATATAAACACATTCGTGCTGAATACAAGATCGTCTTAAATGGTATATACTATACAGGGTCAAAAATTGAGTATTAATCATCATATACTCATTAAATAGTTTTCAAATAAAACTAGTGTTTAACTGGTAAACACCCTGTAACGTCGGTTTAGTTTCTAGAATAACTTTCAAATTTGTTCATCATCTTGTGGCTGGAATGGATCAGAGAAAAGCTGACTTGATCCTAGTTATACACGTCCGTTGCTATTTAAGTATTTAGCACAGATTTTAAAACTTGCATTACGTGTCGTAGCTTCGACCACCAGTTGAGCAACATAAGTGCGATATTAAGGCTATGAGTCGTACTAGAAATTCAATGCAACATAAAATAACATCCCTCCCTATTAGGTAGAGTATAGATAGAATGGGCATCTTAATGAACATTTCTGGATTCGGGATTTCGAGTTGAATGTGGATATATATAAATAAGCAGTCTTCGTTTTTCCCCATACATAACAGTTTAAAGCTTTCGTTAAATGATTTCATTCATCATTTCGACTACAAGAACATGTAGTCAAATATTAACCAAAAACTATGTATTTGATTTCAAATATGCTAATATATAAATGTAGGAAAAATAATATTTATTTGAAATTCAAAATAAATTGTTAGTCTTCACTTGCTCTTCTGCAACTGCTCGATCGACAATAATAATTATAATGTCAATATTTATATATTAAGGCATATATATTTTCGTGGCTCACAATTTGTTGGCTCAAAATGAACCGTATATCCCATATGCACAATTGTATGTATGTAACTCAAATAGTAAATGAAATCATTCGATTCATTAATTTGTTAGTTTGGCGCATGTTTCGCATATTCGTTTGTTGACTCGCAAGGCTTTGTGTAAAATTTGATCAAACAAAATTTGAGCGCCTCCATTTTGCGTGGGCGGAGGTGTAAATAGGTGTAAATCAGGGCACTGCAAATATGGTCATACGAAAAACTATGCAACAAAAAATTGCAATTCTAATTAAAGCAAAGAATTTCCGACACAATAATCAAAATGCTGTGCAGCACAAAGGAGCAGTACAAATAAATCAACGATGTGTGAAGGGCGTGAGAGTGAGACAATTAGGCACAGTGTTATCTAATTACCCACCTACACGGCAATCTAGCTCTTTGTCAGTGAGTATCTCTATGTGTTTGTGTGAAGTGGTGACAGGCGCCGGCCCATCATATTTTGCAATTTAACTCGCAGCTCAGCCAAAAAAAAATAGGGAGAACAGAAAACTAACAAGAGAAAGAGGGGCTTCTTGTTTGCCCTTTTCTTTTTGGTATTTTTTTCCTCTGGTTTCCCATTTCCAATTCCTTTTCCACTTCACCATTGCACCTTTTGCAACACTGGGCGCGCGTTCAAGTTTCATAACAACGGAAATGCAAAAGTTTCTTGCACAACGGCCGAAAAACAAAGCTCACAACTTTTCTACTATTTTTTTTGTATTTTTTTTTGCTTTGGTTTTAGTTTTTATTTCTCTTGGCAATTATGTGCTCAAAAAAAAGCACACCAAAATATTGATAATGAAGCCAGCTAAAAGGATTTGTGAAGAAAACCTAACAAATAAAAATAAAAAAAAAATAAAAAAACAAAGTTGGTCGACTTCTTTTTTGCGAACTCACATGACGGCACATGCATGCAAAAGTATCTCATAGATACTTTTTGGTCGACTCCGACTCCACACTGTGTGTGCGCTTGTGGGGGTCGTTCCTGTGCCTGTGCCGCTGTTTGTTGGTAATTTGTTTAATTTGCTTACCTTCAAAAAAAACCGAAAAAATATCTCATGTATGAAAAGTTTTAGACAAGTTGTAGCACTATAAACTACCCTGTACATCACTTTCAGTATTTTAAACTACGATGAAACACAATGTTTAGTTAGGAAATAACGATAGTTTCTTTGATATATAAGAACAAAAAATTAAATACAACAACCCAGTTTAACGGCTACGATTGAGAAGTTTATAGTTTCTTTACATTTGTAAGAATGTGTCACATTCAATATACCCCATGGACAATATTTGAATGCAGGTATGCAAAAAAATAGAAATGCAAGACCAATGAATATTTTGGCGGTTTTTGAAGGTTGGCGCGCACGGCTCCTTTTAGCTAATGGCTGTGCTGAATATGATAAGGCAAAAAACCGACTACAAAAGTAACAACTTGGCATCAACTAAACTACAACTAAATTAAAATATTTAAAATTTTAGCCAAAGTTTTATCAATAAAATGCAAGCGTGCAAGCGTCCTGTGGACATGCGTTTGCATTTGTTGGCTTCAAGTCAGATAAGTATCTATCGAATGTCTGCATTAAAAGCACAGATACATAAATATACATACATATGTACATATGTATATATAGGCATATGTGTGCAACTACGGGAACGACTCAATAAGTAGCCACCATTCCCACCCAGCAATTGAAACATCAGCAATACTCGAGTTTGCAATATGAGGCGACAGCTCGCTCGACACTTTTTGGCCACTTGACGCCCACACAGATACAAAGCAGAAGACACAAAGCAATCGTCTTGGCCATAACTTAAATTTGGCTTAAAAATCACTTAGCAGCAACTCTTGGCTCTGACTGTGCTGTTGTCCCCCAAAAATGTTTCGACGTGTCAGCATAAAAAAAAATAACAAGTAAGAGTGCTCTAATCGAGAGTGCCCGACTAGGAGATACCTTACATGCACACACACACATAGAAACACACGCTGCAAGCTGCGCGCCTTATGCAATTACTTTACTTCTTCTTCTTCCATTGGCCACACTCTATGTTATAATGAATCCTAAATTACTTTGATTATTGTCCGATCGTAATGAAATTTGAAAGACATGAAGATAGTATTTTAATGTGCGAATATGCTAAATCTGAAGGTCATAGCTTCAAGAAAGGTATTCAAAAAGTAAAATTTTCTTTACTTCTATCTCTAGCCTTCTCTGAGACGGACATTGCTAGATCGACTCGGCTTTTGATAGTGATCAATAATATATATATATATTTTTAGGGTCGGAGATGCTTCCTTATGCCTGTTACACACTTTTGCACAACTTCATGATACCCTTTTTCACATTTTTGAATGGGTGCAGGGTATAAATAGCCGAAATTGTGGCCAAAAAACAAAGACACAAAAGGACGCCGCTGCTCTCTGTGTCCAGTGCAATAATCAACACCTCAGACAGATTGACAGACCGAATGATAGACTTTCTTCGTACATACCCATAACTCTGGCTACAATTGTCGCACATTTTATCTATAACAACATTCACTCGAGCATTTTCTGTAGACATCAGCAAATTCTCTCGAGCTGACTGCGGCCCCGAGGCGCTCTCTGGAAACGTGCGATTTATTTAAACTTAAGCTGCCACTTTTCTAATCGACAGCGACAATCTTCAAGCTCTTAGGCATCTTAAAGCGCAACTGAAAGAAACTTCATGTTGCGTGAGTTGTTGCATTTGAAAGAATTCAAAAAATATATTCAAGCTCAGTATAGTATATAAATATAATACTCCAAATAGATTTATAATTGACAAGGTCAGTTTAAACTTTAAATAACTTATTTGTTTATTGTCTAATTGCAATGAAATTTGTAGGACATAAAGATGGTATTCAAATTAATGAATATGCCAAATCAGATACTTATGTATGATATACAAGAATATACAAACATAAGTATAGGTATCATTTTTACACATTTTTAATAGTATTTAAAGGAATAAATATGAATAGATATGATGTCATATGATATACCTATAGTAAGGCTAAATTTAATTTAAAAATATTTTTTTAGCTTCACGTCACACTTTTTGTGGTTTTGCCATTTGCTGATTTTTCCTTAACATTTCTCATTTTACATTTGCTCAAGAAAAGAGAGCACTTAAAAAACTTTAGATGAAACACTCAACTATACCAAGTAAGATGTTGTGCACTTTACGCTTAAATTAACTAATTTGCCCTCGTTACAGGTTGCCCACAATCACTGGAGTGCCTCAAGTTATTCAGTGGCAACGCTAACTTGTAACTTGCAACAGTGCTCACTAATGAACACTGTGAGCAGAGGAAAGCAAAGTATTTTTCGTTTGCTTGCAACAAGCATCTCAAAACAAAACAAAACAAGGAGCAGCCAATCGAGGCACGATGCTGACCCCAGAGACTGTCCAACAAGAGACGCAGAAAAACTGAAGAGTATCGATAGTGTTGTGTGGAAAGAGTGATGAAAATCAGGATTCCTCGTACAGAGTTACATCATTTATAATAAATGCATCAAATCGGAGACTTCTAGCAGGAATACTGTAAACATGTAATTGTGGAGTGAAGTGGGATATATAAACCGTAGGATTTATGCTCAGAGATTATAGAATTGCCTATAAAATAGTGTTATATATAAAATTTCCCACTTTAAGTATCATGTTTTATATTTTGTATCAGTTAAAATCATCTTTCACAAATTTATAAAAATTCAAAAAAATTAAATTTTGAAATTCAAAAAATATATGTT
This sequence comes from Drosophila maculinotata, assembly GCA_035045305.1. Classification (NCBI taxonomy): domain Eukaryota; kingdom Metazoa; phylum Arthropoda; class Insecta; order Diptera; family Drosophilidae; genus Drosophila; species Drosophila maculinotata. The sequence continues at coordinate 15,213,510 of JAWNPD010000387.1, forward strand.
ATATATGTAGGTATAATGCATGTACTTAGGAATATAGCCTTAGTCTATTCGGTGCATACAGGGTATATAACAAATACTGGCTAGTGTGAAAATCAACGAGCCTCCACGTTTACAGCTGGACGACTGCCTGTAGCTAGCGGCAGGAGAGAGCGAGAGAGAGAGAGAGAGGGAGAGAGAAGCGCGAAGTAGAGACAACAGCGCCTGGGGCCATGTTTATTCGCATTTAATTGAATAATTGCTAGGCTGGCCACGTACGCGATGAGCTCGCAAAAAGCACACTACATAGCAGTAGGATATGCGCGCTTTAAAGCAGTGCGCCTCAAAGTAGGCAACAAATAAGTGCTCAATGGTTAACTGTAAACTGTGCAGTTCGTCACGGCTAAAACAAAGAAAAGCGTTAGGAGACAGCGTCAGGGCTGAAAGACAATGTAAGGCTTTGCACCTGTACAGCTAGTAGATTTATGCCCCTTATAGTATTCTAGACTTACCGTTCCCCAGTGGCACATTCGTTTGCGGCTGCTCAATGGACAGTTTATTTGTGGCTGCTGCGGCTGTTGTCGCTTGCTTGTGGACGCTCTTGCTCAGTCTCAAAATGGTCGTGCCAGCTGCTGCTGCTGTCGCAGTTGTTGTTGCTGCCACTGTTGCTGCTGGCGCCTTTAGCTTCTGCAGCGTGACAGCCGCCGCCTTCAGCGCCTTCGAGTTGCGCGTTACGCTCAGCACATGTGGCTGCTGAGCAGGAACATTGCTCTTGTTGCTGCTGCTGCTGCTGCTGTTGTTGCCATTGCTGGCGGCAGACGATGCAGCAGCATTAGCAGCTGCTGCTGCTGCTGCTGTTGCTGTTGCCGTGGAGTTGCGTATGACCAGAATAGATTGTGATTTCTCCAGTCGCTTGAGCGTTTGCAGCACAAAAGGAGACTTGCTGTCGCAGGTGCTCTCCGAACTGAGACTACGCGTAGCCTGTAAGAAAATGGAAAAGTGTGAGTATATTTGGGAAACAAATCTTAGATAGTTCCCCATATCAGATGCTGATAAAATCGTTAAGCTTATAATTAGTCAGTTTGGTAAAAATATCTTGAAAAACAAGATCAGATAAGTTCATGATTTCTGTCCGATTGTTACTATGGCATTTATCGTATTATATTCCAATGTCAATGAAATTTATTCGTGATGTATATTGAAAGCGAAATTTTTAAAAAATAAACTATATATCTATATATAAATAATCAAGAAATCATCTTTCAATTAATATTCCCTGAAATATTTGCTTTTTGGGGATTGAATCCAGTCGACATTGACTTGCTGCCAGCACCAAAAATATGTAAAGTTTAATCATAATAGTTTAAAAACAAAAGGACATATGAACATGCTGCAAGGCTGAAATATAATTGCTTCCTAACAACGCAAGCTTAACCGTGTATAAACCGTAATAAAAGTGATTAACTTACATGCTTTAGCATAAAAGGACGCTCGATGAGCTTTGTGACACTGCTGCTGTTGTTGTTGTTGTTGCTGCTGCCGTTGGCTTGAGCCTTGAGGACGCTCTCCAGCTGACTGGCATTGATAGGCGTTTGCAGTAGTATCGTATTGGACTCCTTGCCGCTGCTGGAGACAATTGAGATGCTGCCAGAGTTGTTGCTGCTGCTGCTGCTGCTATTGCTATTGTTGTTGTTGTTGTTGTTGGCTGTTGTTTGAACAATCGTTTTGCGTGCCACAGTTGTTGTTGTGGGCAGCTGATTGAGCGTTAGGGCAGTAGCCTTATCCTGCTGTTGCTGCTCAGAGAGCAAGCTAAGTATGTCCTGCTTGTTCTGTATGATGATCTGGCCATTCTCGTTGCGTGTGCCCCGCAGCAATATAATGTTGCTGCTGTTGTTGCTATTGAGCAGCTTATGCTTCTGCTGCTGCTGCTGTTGTTGTTGTTGTTGTTGCATGGCCTCGATCTTAAGTTTGGCTGCCCGTAAGCTGGTTGTTTTTGTTGTGGTCGTTGTTGTCGTTGTTGTTGCTGGCGTAACGGCCTCATTGCACTGAGTGAGCTTGCCGCTGCTCTGCGATTTGACCAGGCTAACACGGCTCACGCCATTCTTTGTATGGGCTGCAAATAGAATGAAGCAGCATAGAATAGAAGAGAGACATTATTATCAGAGCTGTTGCCAAGTTTCGCATAACTCAACGCCCCAAAATGGAAACGCTTTTGTATGCAGATGCAAAAGATACGACAGAGGCCAAGCTAAACAGCATCAGATTTATGGCTAAAAGAGGAACTGGGAGCTGCGAAATAAACAGTGTTGGCCATTTTGCTTTTAAGCAGCCATAAATGGCGGCGAAAATTTGAGAAAAAAAAAACATCATTTTGAGTAATACTAGTACTCGGGAGTGCCCGACTTTTATATATCCTGAACCCATTAGTTCGGACAGTTAACAATGAAGTTATTCAATGTAACAAAGTTTGGAGCCCATACAAAAAAAACAATAAATTTTCATTTTGTGGCTTCACATTAATATACATTTATCTTAAGTTAAAAACTTTATTTGTAATTTTTTTTTTAATATTATTTTTTTTTTGTTTTTATTTAATGTCAGACATTTAATGTCAGACAATGATAAATAAGATTTAGGGGTCAATGAATTTGTATTAATTTAGTAAAGGTCAGATTGTATTAAAACAATAAAAACTATAAGTTAGAGAAAGGATAATGAAAGATGCTTTTACCTTATCAACTATATTGTTTCAATTGTTAAGGAGCTAATATGATTCAAAGGTTTGTGAGAAAAATCATCGAAAAACACACCCTAAATAAATATAGTTTTGTTTGGCTTCAGATTTCAAACAAATCTGTATATTTTTGGATGTGAAAAGATGCCAGCACTATAGCTGAAACATATTGTGATATTAAAAATTGACAGCGTTTGGGGCGCAGCAAATATGACAAGGGGGGCGCCACTGTGTGTGTGTTGGCAAGATGATCAGTTGAGCGTTACGTTACGTATACGCGATGTGGCGCGGTCAGTGGCTTAGACGGCCATTTTGCTGGTCAACAACAAAGGCTAGGGAGCATAACAGTGGGACAAAGCGGCAGTCCGGCAGTTTGGCCGCTAAATCAAGCGAAAGACGACATGTTTATGGCTCACACACACAGACGCGTACACAGGACTACTTAGCGGCGGGACAATAAAAGTGCAACAAACAAACAGAGCGACGACAGCACCAGCTGCAAGGGATGAGTCCAAAGGGGGTGGGGGGGGAGCTCTAAAGTGTCAGGCTGCATGCGTTGCCAAATATAGACTCCAAGGCTGAAGGCGACACGAAACAAAAGTGAGCGCCGGAAACATTTAAACGTAGTAGCTAAACACTTGTACGCCCTGCCCATCCCACCCACCTGCGCCTTACCATGTTTTGTGCTGTTTCCCCCGCCCCTCCTTGACGCCCTCAAGCCAGATGTGTCTTGTGTGCCCTCTGTTTGTTTTGAAAACGTGCGGGTCATAATTAGCCACTGCCACTGTTGGCCGTCTGTGACCATGTGCATAGAAAAACACACATACATACATATATATATATACATATGTATGTGTGTGTGTAAAGGTCGCCAAGCAAAAGAAGCAGAGGCAGCAGGCAGCAGGCAGGACTGCCAGTCGTCGGTCTGGAGTCAAAGAGCTGAGCAGCGACCATTCATTCGGGGCGCACATACTTCATTATAATGTATGGCTGTATGCAGGACCAAAGGCCGGACCTAGGCCTAACAGCAACAACAACAACAACGGCAGCAGCTAAGTAACTACAACAGAGTCCTGGCAATGTCCGCGTAACACATAAAACACTTTTGCTGGGACGAGGGAAAGCAAGGGGGGCAACGGTGCTGAAGTTTCGCATATTTTTGCGTTCGTCGCGGATTTTGATGTGCACAGTGGATCATAAGTCAGTTGAAAATTACCAAAAAATAAAATCGAACGGTAGAAACAATATTTGTACACATATGTATAGCAAAAAACTTTTAGTGTGTTATTATTTTTAATCGCTATACAAACAAAATCAGAGATCGATGATTTCTACATAACATAAGGATTATTCCCGGCAGATTTAGCATATATACTAATATTTTAAGTCGATTAAAATGACAATATTGTAACCTTTCTGTGTATTTTAAAAATTATTTACAAAATTATCAAATTATTCTCTAGAGAATTCAATCAACAAATAAATATAATATATAATAAATATATATACATATATACATATATAAATATATAATTAATTATAATTATAATTTGGAGTTAAAAGAAATCATAATTAAATGCAGAACAAAAAACATATTTATATACAAATTTATTAATTTAAAAAAAATTCCGCTATAAATGAACTTATTTGCCTAGAAATTCGTTTTATAGAATTATTGCTTGGACCTCGAGCCGACTAGAAATTTTGGGTTACTTATAATAATAAAAATGTCATTTTAATAATTTAAATTTTTGTATAAATTATTTAAACTGAATCGAGGCGTATCTTATCTTATTGTCAAGCGAGCACCAATCTAAATTTGTAGGTAATAATTAACTCTTCTAATTTGCATTAGAAAATGCAGCAAATATAATGCAATTGCAACCACTGTGCGGCCAAACGCACGTGGCATGAAGCATGCCAAGAGGGAGGGGGAACGAATGACAATGGGTCAGGGGTGGGGGGGCTATGTGCTGTGCTATGCAACACGACAAATTGCAAGTCTATTGAAATTTTATTAGAAACATAAATCAAAAGCAGCTCAAAAGAGAATAGAAAAGAAAAGAGTTTTGATAAATAAGGCATGACACTTTATAAATATGTAGATAGATGAGCGCGCACAGATAATGCCAAATAAATCCTAGAACGTCCCAAAGAAACCGCATAGAGAATGTGCCCTTGACTGCAAAAGCGTCAGAACAAAATACACAACAGAAGGAAAAAATCTAATTGGAAAACCAATACGGCAACGCTAATCGACAAAGCGCACTTATCAGACAGATAACAGCAAAACTCATCGATAATTATGTTACATACATGGTGCGTACATATGGGTGTGTGTGAGAGTGACTGATTAAGAGAGAGAGAGAGGGGAGTTGGGGAGTTTTACTTACTTTGCTGCAGATTCAAATTCAGATTCAGATTCATGACCAACAGAACAGCAACAACTACTACTTCTACTACGACGAACGGGAGCGGGAAAAGCTATTTGTTTATTCGTGTTTTCCATTTTTGGCAGCCACTCTTAAAATACAACAACTACTGCAGTCGACTGCATCTGCATCTGCATCATTGCGCATTAACTTAACTGTTCGCTGTTAAATGCCATTTTCACACACACAAATAGCACAACATACATATACATATCTATTTACATATGTTGCAGCATGCAGCAGAAAAATTCTCGATATTTTAGCACGAAGAAAAAAGGTAAACAAAACTATTTTTCGACGCGCTCGAGTGTGTGACGCGCATACGTTACGCACGCAATTTGTTGTTGCTTTGCAGCAGCGATAAATGTTGTGTGAAATAACCGAGCAAATATAAATAATTTCAATTATAAATATTTTTAATACGGTAGACAGAATGCGGTGGCTGGGCGATAATGTGCACAACTGTCTATCGAAATGTTTGGTTTGCTACGCGATATTTCGATTAAAGCACAACAGTGCAGCTCCTCTCTGCTGTTAATGTTAAGCAGCTGTTGAGTTAAGTTTCTAACCGCCCTTGTATGCCATATCGCTGGAAAAACAACATTTTAGTCAATACTGCCACCATGTTAAAGTTGCGCGCCTTACTTTGTATTTGAAAAGATAAAGTTTCATTTGTATTGTTTTGAATAACCTTGTCACATGCAGTTTGCAACTGATGCAATTTATGAGCCCATAAAGAAAACCGATCTGTTTATCGTGTATTGTGACATACGCCAAGAAAAAAAACCTTCAATAATTATTTTCATTTTAAAAACAAAACTTTCGCTGTTTGCTGTTACACGTTACCCCGCCAGCCCGTCGACCCCACATCCCCTTTTATCTTTGCTCGACGGAAGTCTCACACTATCTCGACGTCCGACTAAGCGAATACAGAATAATTGCTGTATGCCAGTGCCAGTCGGTGCCACAGCGCCAACAACAACAACAACTACAACTACAGCAGCGCACAACAACAATGACGACACTTATCTGTGCTGTTGTTATTGCTATTATTGTTGTTGTTGGTTGCTGTTGTTGTCTGTACTGCTGCTCTTTGTGGTTGCTGTTGTTGTTGTTGGGCTTGTCATTTTATTGTCGCGTTTGTTATACACTGAAAATAATACACGTATGCCTTTGTATGTGTGTGTGTGTGCGTGTGTGATGTGTGTGTGTGTGTGTAGGGGGCGTTAAGTGCTCGAAAGCGTGTGCGCTGATAAGCACAAAGTCAGGCCAAAGCCAAAGCCAGATCACTCTGTTAACGAGATAAGCAGCAGCCTCATTTTGCATTATTTGCATTCCAAACAGCGCGCACAGGGTGTTCACAGTTGGAGTCGCAGTAGCAGTAGCAGCAGCAGCAGCAGCAGCAGCAGCCACAGTCAATCAAAGAAGCGTGAAATGCAAACGTGACTTGAGCTGCGCTTCAACATCGTCACGTATGTAAATTATGCTGTTAGCTTCGCAGTCGCTGCTGGCGTCACTGCCGGCAGCGTCCCGCACCCAGGCTTTAAAAAGCTTTTTGAAGATTGCGCTCGAGAAATACCAGCACGTTTCTGCTGCTAAGCAGAAAGCCAGTTTTTCGTCTGCCATTTGATAAGTGCACAAAAATGCATTTACAATAACAGTTTTTGATGGTATTAAGCATGCAGCCGAAACAAAAACAAACCGCCCATTTATTTATTCAATTTTATTTTATTATGCCCTGCAGCCATTAAAAATGCAAAAAGGGTATAATGGTTTTATGCAAAAGTATGTAACATAAACAGCATATGAATACATCCCCATAAAGTATATAGTACATACACAATATTTAGCATAAGTAAAGAATTTTTGACTTTTGGAATAACTCAAAAAAAGGAAAAAACATATGTATATTTTTAGAAGTATGTCCTTCTGATTTGGCATACTCACACATTTATATGCCATCTCTTTGTATGAATGTAGGGTATCTCCAAGTTGGGCACTCTCGACTTAAGCACTTTTACTTGTTTATTTTTATTTTTGCTTCTTTTTTTGGCTTTGGTTAATTGTGCTTTTGAACTCAGTACAAAATGATGATAATAATAATAAAGTCATGCTCGACGACAATAACAAAACTTGATTTAAAACAAGGCCCCCTTGGCAGCAGTCAACGCCCCCAAAAGGCGGCGACGGCGACAACATCGATAATAAACAAATAAAAAGCCAATAAAAAAGTGTAAATCATATGAAATAACAAAATTAAAACTCAATGTTGTTTCAAATTTGCATGTTCTGCTGAAAAAGGTCCCGCTTCTCTGGTTCACAGGGTGGGGGCGTGGGGCGTGGGGTGTGACAACACGCGCTCACGCCAAATAAAATAAAAGTGGCCAAACAGTTACTTGAGTCGCCCTATGAACGAAGCGAAAAATCTCAATGAAAACTGCAGCAACAAAATAGAGAAAGAGAATAAATTCGAATTCTAAACAAATAAATAAAAACAAACAGACGTACACGATTTTTGATACTGATCAAGAGTTAATATTTTTTTATTTATTTCTTATTACTAGAAATATTACAAATAATACTATAAAAGAAGTAAGAGTGATCTAGTCGAAGAGTGCTCGACTAGCAGATGCCCTGAGCTCAACTCTTACATTCATTCATAGTTTATTTTCTGTAACTGTATATACAAACACAACTTAAATATCATCTCTGTTTATTGATCGATTAATCGTAATGAAATGTGTAGGGCATATGGATGTCATTTAAACGTGTATAATTATCAAAATGTATTACAAACGGGTACAAAATTAAAATTATATATTTAAGATAATTTAATTTGAAAGTCATGAGATGTCTGCTTTAATTCGTTACAAGCTTTACGACAAAATTAGAATACTCTCCTTTACAAGGATATATTCAAATCGCAATAAAGTTGTGGCTTCTGGAGGGCAAAGAAAATGGCAAAAGCAGCAACGGCTCCTAACTGTAAATGGTCAATATTGTTGTTGTTGTGGTTGTTGTTGTTGTTGTTTCAGATACCGATTCGTCCAGAGAGCGTAAAAATCAGAGGTAACTGCAATACCGGGATGCCAGAGCAGGCAGGCAGGCAGGCCTTGGATATGCTCGCTCACTAACACATGCATACATATGTACATATGTATGTACATGTTAAGCCGGTTTTGGGAGCATCAACACAGTTAGTTGGCCTGTCCAAGCAATTTACAATGCAACGCTGCAGCAGCAGTCAAAATGTGGCAAAATTGAAGGAAAATACTTACAGAAATGCACGGCATGCATTTGACTTCAACAACAACAAGACGACAGCCAACATGGCTAACATTCAAAAATAATTAAATCCTCGTATGTACACACTTATTTATGTATGTATGTATGTATGTATATACATGAATACATATGTACATGCATTTGTATGTACATTGTACATTATACGCCTGACTTAGGAAACCAGTTTTATTGCAATTCAACCAACCAAACACAAAACCCCAAGAAATTACGTATCACAGATGTACACACATACATACATACACATGTATATGTATGTACACACATATTTGCCTGTATGTGTGGACCATGTATTTTTTGCCGCTATGGCTTTGGTCTTCTGCCCTCTCTGTAGCAGCAACAACAATATTGTCTTTAAGTCGGGTCTTTGTTTTTACACAAGCAAAGCTTGCATACATATACACACTCACATACAGACATACATATGTACAGGTATTTTTTGTTTGCCACCTGTAGTTGTATTTGTTAAACGAATTTTGGTTTATTAGCTAATTGTGTATGCAATAGCAGGCAAGCAAACGTTAGTCTGACAAATTGTGCACAAAACAATTTCAGTTGAAATGTAAAACAATTGAAAAGCAACAGGTAAAACTTTTTAAGACACACACACGCACTCACACATCCACAAAATTGAGCGCTTACTCATTTGTATGTATGTGTGCCTCAACCACAAAAGAGAAAACTACGCTTAATCACCTACAGTTGGTGCTGCGAGGCATTTGATATTTTGTATTGCTGAAAAGAAACTAAAAGTAATATTCAATGAAAATTGTCTGGATAACTGACACTAATTAATTACAGATAGTATAAAAACAATGCCCAAAATTCTAATTATGAGCACTAGTTTATTTTAAAGTTTTGTTTACTAAAATATATGTATGACATTTATTGTGCAGCGCATTCAGTGTGTCCAGCAGGTCGAGTGAGCAATTTCTAAACGAACAATAACTAGTTTTACGTCTGTATCATTCGAACCAGGGCTGTTGAAAACCATTAGCTTTTCGCTCATTAGCTTTTCCGACCGCTTGAAATAGAGTTGCTCACTGCAAATCTGTCACTCAGTGCGATGGACATGCGCATTACTCACAAATGCACTGAGAGGTTCAAAGAGAGCGCAGAGTGTGCAGCCCTGGCAGGTGCAAAATGAAACGGACTCATACGTTTTTGGTCAACGCAACGGCAGCTCGAGCCTCAGTCTCTTGCGCGTGATCGGTTAAAACAAATCGGCGGACTGTGAAGGTGGTGAGGATATTCCATCGTCAGTGTCGATGTGGTTGTTGTTGTTGATGTCTCTGCTGCGGCTGCTGTTATCTTGTTTGCTATAAATTTGCGCAGTACATTAAAAAAACAAAACAAACACACACAAAATATAAATACGCATTACACACAGCAAGAGAGCGAAAGAGAGGAGGAGATAAAGAGAGCGCGCGCGAAAAAGTAAACGATTGTTGTTTTTGTATTATTATTTTGTACCAGCCACAGCATCCCGCCATTGTTGCTGATTTTTGTTATATGTATGTATGTATGTATGTTGCTGTCATCATTTGCATCGCGTGTAACTGTAAAAACTGTGCCGCCGTCGTCGTCGTAGTCTCTCCAGCAGCTGCACACCCTCGCATCGCCCGCATCGCATCAATTGCACTAATTTCTTCAATCAGCGCACAAGGCAAGATTCACATTTTTAACGAGTAAACTAGCGAAAATTGTTTAACAAGTGAAGAGTATGTACATACATAGTATGTATGTGTATCAGTAGTATGTATTTATGTAAATTTGGCCCATTGTCCAAATTTAGATTCTAAATCCGGAATTGACTGGAAATAAATCGGTTGATAAGTTTGCTCCTTGATGTAATTTTTTTTTTTTTTTATTGCGTTGTCACCTGCGAGAGTTGCAGGTCATGTGGGCGATCATCGTGAGAGAAAGAGAGATTAACAAAAAGAGAGCTTACAGAGAGAGTACTCACGTTTGTTTAATTTTATATTAATGGTGAAGTTTGACAAAGCTTTTGGCTTCAAAATAAAGTTAAATTACAACATGTGTATGTATTTACATATATACGTACAGATCGATGTACATATGCATGTAAGTACAAGCTGAGTGCTCTCGCACTTGCCAGAAGCGGCGGCGTCGACGTTATTGTTGTTGTTGTGTGCTCTAATCTCGATTTATCTGAGCAGCGAGCGGCAATCTTAACAATTGTTTATTGTTGTCTCTCCCCCTCTCTCTCGCTCATATGTGTGCGTGTGTGTATATATGTGTGTGTGTGTGTGTGTGTGTGAAGCTGAACTGCAAGTGAATTAAGCGAAACGACTTGAAAAAGTTGAAGCTTTGGTTTTTTGTTGTTTAGTACGCAGCTGTCTCCCGACGTGTACGTTACGAAGTGGCGCCGTGGCGCTGTAAAACAATAAATAGCGGTGAAAATCTGTAACTCTGTGTTTTGCGGGATTTTTGAACATCGATTTAACGCCTTGCTAAACCAACGGTATGCGTGTTTTTATGTGGAATGAGAGCGCAAAGGAAAGCAAAAGTGCAAATGTAAAATTGCAATATAATGGCCATTAGTGTGTCAGTGTGTTTGATTAAATTTAAATTGCTTGGCTTTTTTTTGCGGCTGCTAATTATGAAAGTTTTTATTATTTTCTCGATTCGTGTTGCTGTTGTTGTTGTTGTTTTTGTTGTTGCTTGTGCGTTTATTTCGTTTGCTTGTGCAACGTTTAAACCTTAAAAATACGCACGTTTGTTTGCCAACATTCGATTTGGTGTTGTGCAAACAAACCTGTAGCTCATCAAATGGTGTGCACACACACGCTCATCAGTGTGACCATGATAGTCCTAAAAAGAAAGCTGCAGTTAGTTATTACTGATGCGAGATAATGATAAATCAAAGCCACTAAGTATGAGAAAGAGTGGGGGGGGGGAAGGTAGCAAAACAAAATGGTTCACAAAGATAATTTCACAGTCAGTACACACACACACACACACAGTTTCATTGAAGACTCGCCAGCAGTTGTCTCACATCTCCTCTCTCTCCGCGCGCCTACACATTGCATATTCTCGTATTTTACGATTTTTACAACACTGCGTCGTCGTCTAATCTGTGCGCATAAAAAGCTCACGCATTCTGCATACTAAACTGATCGTTCGGTGGGGGTGGTGAGTTGTGGTGTATTTTGGTGTAGTTGCGACCAGCGTCAGTGACTTCCGCGACGTCGCGTCGTCGTCATTGCGGTTTTAGTCGGTTGGCTTTGGCTTGTCGACATTGTCTCTTTTGTTCGTCACTGTCGCTGCTGTCAGCTGAGCGCTGCTTAGTTTTTTTTTTTTTCAATTTTTTTTCTTTATAATTTTTGTTTGATTGCGCAGCAGCGACGGCGGCGCCATAATTGCGCACAATTGCCAAACACAGGGTGTTTCACTTTTTATTTCGCTTCGCTAAGCTGTGCTATTTTTCAATTTTTGTCATTTTTGTTGCTATTGTTGTTGATATTGTTGTTTGTTGTTGTCGTCATCGCACGCCGCTTTTGGATAATTTGGCTTTCGCTTTTGTGCCATTAATGTTGTTTTTGTTGTTGTTCTTGTTGTCGAGGTTGCCTAATGCCCCAGCGCCAGTCCCCAAATCGGTTTCCAACTATGAATCAAACTTACATACATATGTGCATACATATGTTTAGGCATACAGTGTACATTCGATATGGTGAACTGGCAAACAGCAATATTCGTTCAAACGAACACCCTGTGGACACAAAAAAGCAAATAAACCGGTTCGCCAGATGCTAGATAGAATCCCCGGAAACAAAATAATTATAATAATATGAGCTGCCAAATAATTCGAATTTGATTGTTTATTAATATAACTAAAAAAAATCCAAACAAATGATTTCAATTAAAATGGTTAACAAGAAAAAATGAATATACTGATATTAGCCTCAGAGCGGTGTTGACATACAAATTTGATATAGTGATCTGATCCGGTTCGATTTCAACTGTAGAAAGTGTTTTGACAAAGAACATTTTTCATACATTTTGTTATCTCTTATAATTTATTGCCAAGTTCAATAAATTGTAAAGGTTTTTTTTTTAATGAGCAATACAACAGATCGAAGAAACAGAGAGACTTGGCCATATCTGGGCTGCCATTGCAGCGAGTGTCTTCATACGAGTGTGCTTTTGCCTGCATTTCCACAATAATACAATCCAAAAAAGCAAGGCTACATTTATACATACATATGTATGTATGTGTGAATTTTGCAAGATTTTTCTTAATTATGAGATCCACAAAACGTCACGAAATGTGACAATTGCGCGAGAATATCCCACAAAAGGTTGGCCCGAGAGCCAGCCTCAAGGTGTGAGTTTTATAAAACCCGACTTGAGACAACTGTTTGTTCTACTTTTGTATGAGTGTGTATACATATGTACATACATATACATATGAACATATATATTTGTTGTTATTGTAGATTGCTTCTCAGAAGCTCTGGCTTAATGTCTTGGCTTTGTCTTTAGGTCCGTCCAAGTGAATGTAGGTTGTATCATATAGGGGTATCGAGGTACAGTGGTCGCTTTGTAAATAAAACTAGCAGAAACTAGAATGGTCCAGAATGTAGAATCGTTATTAAATCTAAATTTGAGAAACTTGTATTTTCTTGAATTCTGTTTTAAAACACTTTTGATTTGGAAATTTTAAAAACCCTCTAAAAATGCTCTAAAGAGCCTTCCGGCTCTTGTATATAAAATATGCATTATTTTTTAATGAGAAAAACTTCTGAAATTCAAACGTTCTCTTTTTTGAGCGACTACTGTGATGAATATAGGTAGTTACTACTTACTGCTGGCCGCCCGGGCAACTGGTTTTGGGTAGCGCTTTGGTGACGGCTGACGTTTGACGATTGTGTTGTTTGTGGATGCAGATGCACTGAGTATTGGCTGGCCAGCTGAGAGGAATGCATTCAAATTCATTGCAAGCTGTTGTATAACGACGCTAATTAGCACTGTAGAGGCAATGTCTGGGGACAGCGTCGGAATTTTTGCAAATTAAATTTTAGCTGACAAGGGAAAAACCCCAAGCCCAAGCCCAACCCGCCAACGCTATCGCTACAGCCAGCGGCATATTCATCATCAACAACGAAGCAACGCAAACAAGAAATTCAATTTAATATAAAACCAAACGAAAATCAAATACAAAAAAATTAGTTTGTGTGTCCCACTTTTAACCAGTAACTTATAAATATACTAGGGTTATGCTCCAAAAACGATTCTTTGTATCTTGAGATTGTATGTAAACTTTAACCTATGGTTAACCCCTTTCCCAGCGAACAAAGATCAACTCGAACCAAATCGTTGCTGAAATTCAAATCTCATTTTACATTTTACAGAGCCTGCCCCCGCCATCCACACAGAGATTGATATTATAAAGCTGTCATAATGCCTTATCAGCCAGCGGGAAACAGCAGCAGCGGCGGCAGCAAAACGGCAAAAATATCGCAGCTAAAGTTCTGGAACAAGCAGAACAACAACAAGCAGCAGGAGAAGCAGCTGCAGCAGGATAGCAGCGGGGAGAGCATCATCGATGGCAGCAATAGCAATAACAATGGCAGCAACGGCAGCAGCAGTGGAGTCGGTGGCAGCGCAAAGAGCGAGTCGAAGAGCGGCAAACGCAACTGGCTGCATACGCCGGAGCAGCTGATCAATGGACACGCAGTCTATCTAGTCAAGGTAAGTTAGTCTAGCTCTGCTGTGCAACAGCTGTGACCGCACCAGAATTTCATATATACTATACTATCTGTTTTAGTTCTTTGGTAACCTGAGCGTGGACCAGCCCAAGGGCATTGAGGTGGTCAAGGATGCTATACGCAAGCTGCAGTTTGCACAGCAAATGAAAAAGGCGGAGACGGGCTCACAGGAGAAGTTCAAGAAACTGGAGATCACCATTAGCATCAAGGGCGTCGCCATACAGGAGCCGCGCACACATACAATTTTGCATCAGTTTCCGCTCTACAACATCTCTTACTGTGCGGACGAGAAGGGTGTGAAAAAGTTCTTCAGCTTCATTGCCAAGACGGTCAAGTCCAAAGACAACACAACAATGGACTCCAATGGATACAACGGCAGCAACAATGGCAGCTCAAAGCAAGAGGAGACGCATGAGTGTTTTGTATTCATTTCAAATAAACTGGCCTCGGACATTACGCTGACCATTGGCCAGGCCTTCGATTTGGCCTACAGGTGCGTTGCTTGGCATGATTTATGCATGTTTAAATGTATTTATATTGCATATACACTAGCTAAGAGGCGGAAAATAGACGGTATACCAAAAATGTGGTTGTAGTACAAGAATTCCGATTTCTAAATTCCGTTCATATGTTCAAATACGTTATTTCAAAATAAGTTTGAACGGTTTTTTCTCATGCTCCGAGCTTGGGTATAGAATTTTCCAAAAGAAAACCACTTTTTGTGATTATTTTACTTAATTGCGATTATTTACTTAGATTTTCATTGCTGCTCTTTTACAGAAAATTCATGGACAGCAACGAGAAGACGAATTTGAACAAGGCGCAGCAGCAGATTGAGCATCTGCAGCAAACGATCGATATCTATAAGGAGCGTCTGCGCGAACTGTCCGCTAAATTGCCAAAGGCCGAGCTGGATGCCATGCTGTACAAGCTGGGCATCAAGGATATTGCCGAGGCGCCCAGCCAGGAGCTCAACGGCAATGAAACGCTGAGCAATGGCAAGTTGGGTAAGCATATCAATCAAATTAAATACATTATATATGTTTGATTAAACAATTTCATTTTCCAGATGATGATAAGCTTTTGATTGACACTAATTCGACGACGGCCTCGTCACAATCGGCGTCGCCCAATTCGTTCTTGCCCATTGTGCCGCCACGGAGCACTTTGTCCAGCCAGATGAGCATCAGCAGCGGCGGCGGCGGAGGCGGAGGCGGCGGCAACAAGAGCAACAGCCAGAAAATGGACGAGCTGCTGTTGAATTCGGATTCGGACAGCGACTTTGATCCGCGCGCCGATGAGATACAGGATAATCTTAGCAATGGTCGCAATGCCATCAGCAATGATCTGTTCGGCTTTGAGCCCTCAAAGAGTTTTGGCCAGCAGCTCTTTTTCAACAACAACGATCACAAGCTGCAGAACAACAACAATAGCAGCTTAAGCAACAACAACAACATGAGCATCAACAGCAGCGGCTTCTCCAGCGAGCTAAACATAACGCCACCCTTGTGTAAGTTTATTTTCTATAAATGTTCAGTTTGTTGTCCTTTGTTAGGATAGAAAACAAAAAAGTTGCAAACCGTTTTCACAATTTTCCCCACTTGGCGGTCGAATTCCCCAAGTAGTGCCTATCGTTTACTCGTCAGTCAACATTGTCAACTTTAATTATAAATTTCACTTTATCTTTTATTATACAGTGGCGCCGCCGCCTAAAATTGCGGTTCCTCGTCGCAGCACCTCGGTGTCAAATAGCGGCAACAATGGCCTTAATGGCAACACAGATCTATTTGGCTCCGATCCCTTTGAAATGAACAACGGACCCAGCGTGTTTAAGGTGAGCTCCCATCACATCTATCACTAACAGCATATAACTTGTGTTCCCCCCTCATTTACAGAGTCAGCTAAACATTGATGATTTCTCGTTGGAGAGCTTGGATCCGTTACGCAAGTGAGGGCAGAAGGGAAGCGGTGCTAATAACACCATTTGCGCAACACGTTTCTATAGCTAATCGAGAATAGTTGTGTTACTATATATCAGAGTATACAGTTTGTAGCTTAGATTATTTCCGATATTTGCCTGCTGCTAAATTCGTTAAATTTTGAGTTAAGTTGAGTTTTGAGCTCGAATTATAAATATTCTATGTGTATATGTATTATTGTTTATATAATTTTATATTGCATATTATGTATGATTATTATATTATATTATCGAATCCAATGCACTTTGTTTAAACGAATCAATTGTTGCTGTAGTTAAATAGTTTAAATTAATGTCAATTGTCGAGCAAAACGTAAAAGGTAAAAACGTCAGAAACGTCGTGATAATGTGCAAACGCTATAAACCTAAATGTGAGAATTTTGTATAAAATAATTATAAAACTAAACGAATATTATAAATATATCTATATACTTATAAATATATATATCTCTCTGTCTAAACATGTACACATAAACCAAGCGCACGCAATGAATGATTGTATAGCTCAGCAAAATGAACAATATTTATTATTATGTAAAATAAAATGTAGTGCTTAAAAAAAATCTCTGTATTTTTATTATATTTTCTGTTTCACTTTATTGCACAAAAAACGCTTATAAAATATGCAGTGATTTTAACTTGCTCTATAACAATTAAAACGTTCTTTTTGCGTTTGTTTACTATAACAACAATCAGAAACTTAACACGTTACTGCCATGAATACAAATTCAAATACAAACCGTAGTGGGTGCTGGTGTATTTGGGAATGTTTGCCTATAACTAGTGATATATCATTATTACTCTCTGTAGGTTGCATTTAAAACTATTGTTGCTGTTGTTCGTAGACGTCCTGAGAATCATTTGAGTGGCGCATTTATAATCCAATGCGCCTTAGCGCTTCGGTGTAGTCGCATTCAGCTGACGTGCATTCATGTCCGAACTCTGGAATATGAAAACGAGTCAGAATTCTAAAAGGCATTATAGGTTTATGTGTCTGTGATTTGGATTTACCGTAACCAAAGTGTCGAGGATTATTTAGAAAATCCTTTAGATACTCTTGCACTCTATGATAGTAGATCAATTTGAATACGAAATCTGATTAATTTAAGATCTTTAATTAAACTAGCAAACACAAAGTTGGTGGGGAGTTCTGAACTTAAAATTTATAAATATATTTGCATTTTAATTCTAGTACTATTTTAGATCATATTCAGATTTTATTTGATTTAGACAAGAAATTTTGGTAAAAAATCTTAAAATATGGAATTTATCTCTGAATGTTTATAAAACTAAGAAATAGTAACAGAAACTGAACCATGGTCCTTTGTGATGGTGGGGCTTAGTCTTATAAATTTTTTAAAAAACCATATATGTAACGCCAACGATTGGAAAAATTCTGAAATTATTTAAAGAATATAAACCAAAGTAATTAAATATAAATAATAAATAAATACAAATAAAATTTTGTTAGATTCGAAACTGACAAAAACTATCTATTGGAATATTGAATGTATTTAATATAAAACTGAAACTTAAAGCGGAAAGCAATACATTTTAAAATGCTCCTTTTATATGATTAGCCGTAAGGAATGCTACAATCAAGGCCATTAGGGAATCAAAACAATTCACAACGGTATCGTGCTTATAAGTTATTAGTTCAATGTGAAATTTAAGTTGTCATAAAGATTCCGGGAATGTGAGTGCAAGCATGTTTAAAATTATATATTATGTACGTGCAAAGAATCAATTGGAATATACCCTTTAAAATACATTGAAACATCTCCGACTACTGTTGATTTGGAATTCCGTTTAAAAGGAACGTAAATATCGAACAGAGTATGCAAATCGTGTGTGTATACAACTTTCAACAGTTTATTTATATAGAAACTTCAGAACTTAAATAATAAATATGTATTATAAAATATTTATGTGTATGTGTATTTGTGTAAATATTGTGTGCTCGATAATAAACAGAAAATGTACTTAAAGCTAATTCACATTAAAAAACTAATTTCGTAATTGTTTGTATGTATATATTTAAAATATAAGACTTTATCATGTTTTTAACAGCTAAATAGGTATTTACGAAAAAGAAACCACCGGAGCAATTCACCAAATCTTGAGAAATCCCTCAACAGACCCCTACGAAAACGCTTCCAAAATGCACATATAACAATTTTTGGAATGTCAACTGATAAATGACAATAAGAACTCGACAAAATGCACAAACAGCATATAGATATGGGAGGAGGAGCAAACAACAAATATACAAGCAACATATAAAACTGAATAGATATTAAAAACTAAATAATAGCAATTAAACATTTTGGGTTTTGCGGGTTCCATCCTTTAGCTGTAATCTCTGTGCTGTGGGGTATCTGAGTTTCAGGATTGGTTGATTGGTTCATGGTTAGTGAGGAGGGTTGCACACACACAGCCTGGACTCTGAACACGGCCTATTGGCTAACAGCGCTCGTCTTTTTCGGCTTCTTAGCGTATTTTACCTGATTAGACCAGTCGCCGGTAGGCACTGTGGCGCGATAGAACTTTGAGCTCGTCTTATTGAAGATGGGCAACAACTCGTTGGCCTCATCGGAAAGCGCCTGCAAAAGTGAGAAGAAACGTTAGCATATTAGTGGAATTTAAATTGCAAAGATTAGAAACTTCACCTTCAGGTATATGATGGCATCGGTGCCGAAGCCCTCGCAGGAGAGCAGCACGATGTCACCATGGAAATAGCGAGCATAGAGCCTCGAGATGGGTAACCCGTAGCCGTAGCCGGCCAGTGGCACTGTGTGCATATCCGACTTGGATGGCTGCGGTGCTGTGCTGTACATATACTTGAACAGCTGATCGGACTGGGAGCGCGGAATGCCGCCGCCCTGATCGGAGATCTTCACACAAATATCCTCCCTGCCGCGACAGATGGCCACCTTCAGGGGCGGCAACGTGTCGCAGTTGTCTCGACTGTGATGCTCGACGACGGCGCGCATGGAGTTCTTGAAGAGCTCGAATAGCATATAGTACAAATGTGATGGCACATAAACGGTGCGTATGGGCACCGACTCGTCCGTGCTGCTGTACTGCTCAATCTCCAAGGTTGGACTCGCTAAATAGTATTGATCACAGAGAAAGCGCGAATTCTCGTACGCATCGCGCACCACATCCGAGAGATCACAGGCGGGATCCAAGCAGCCAATGTGCCGTCCCAACGAATGCGGACTCGAGCCAAAAAGGAGCGCTGAAAAATAATGCAATTAATAATATATTTACAGTGAAAAATGTACTCTCTCTTAAGGCCGCTCAAAGGAGCTGTCCTTGTACCACAATTAGTTAAAGCCAAAAAGAACTCACTGTGCTGATTGATAAGCATGCGAATGCTGATGCGCGACATGTAGAGGCGATCGAGAAAGTATTGTATGGAGCTCTCTGTGGACGCATCCACCTGACCGCCCTCGTTCTCCTTCATCTCGATGACGCCCTGTGCCATCGTCTGCACCACATCATTGTGACGATTCCTAATGAGATCCAAGTCGCGCACAAATCTGCAAGCAACATAAAACATATGGTTAGTAAAGTTTCTGAATATTATCAATGCTGTGGGGTTCACACTTTTGCAGGTTTTCATGAGTGGGTTCGATCTTCTCGTACTCCAGCACATCCTCGAAGCTCTTCACATACCAGGAGCTCACCTCGCTCACGGAACGCGTGTGCAGCAGATTGTCGGGCAGCAGCGCAATCTCCTTCATTATGTTCGCCAGCCGAACGGGCAGCTCCTTGCGCAGAAATATGTACGATTTCTTCTCGCACGCATTTTGTCCTGCAATGAGAAGAGAGTACGTGAGAGAGATATAGATTGAGAGCGAGGGGAAGAATTAATTTATATAGTATAGCAGTTTGTCTAGACTCTAGACTTTTCAACATATGCTTATCATTTCTCAGTGCATTTTATAGTTAGAATAAGCGAAGCATTCACGATGAACATGCACTCAACAAGTGGGTCAGTTCTAGTTGCATGAAACACAGTGGAAACCGCATAATGACTGATTAAGCAACAATCCAATTGACCTTAGACAATGGCTATACTCTGTGGTCTCTTAGGCCCATTGGGGATATAGCACTCAAAATAAAAAAATTAAATTATTTCAAATAAATATTTATGTATAATCTAGGGCAGAAAACATGGTAAAATTATGAAAGTTTATTATGCAGACTTGAAACGATTATTATATACTCATCTATCTGATTTTGATAGCGATGACAAAAAAAATGGCTTGTAAACGCCCTTAAGTCCATACAAATGCCCTTCCTAGGCTTCAAACTCCCATAACTTGGTCAAAACTGAACCGATTGACAAGCTTAAGGCCATTTTGTTCATGGTTTGTCCTATATATCAATTCTACATTTCAAGTTTATGCATTATTGAAAGTTAAATTTTTTCAAATATTTTTGCGAAAAAAGCATAAGGGGGGACCCTTACCAAAAATGATTTTTCAAAAAATAGATTCTTGAAATTCTTTTTTTAATCGATTGTGGGTGTTAAAATTAGTATAAAAAACTTTTGGAAAAATGATTCTGAAGTGTTTCATTTTTCTGTCAAAAATCATGCCAAAATGACAAAAAAAATTGTCTTGTAAACGCCTAAAATCCATACAAATGCCCTTCCTAGATTTCAAACTCCCATAACTTGGTCAAAACTGAACCGATTGTCAAGCTTGAAGCCATTATGTTCATGGTTTGTCCTATATATCAATTCTACATTTCAAGTTTATGCATTATTGGAAGTTAAATTTTTTCAAATATTTTTGCGAAAAAAGCATAAGGGGGGACCCTTACCAAAAATGATTTTTCAAAAAATAGATTCTTGAAATTCTTTTTTTAATCGATTGTGGGTGTTAAAATTAGTATAAAAAACTTTTGGAAAAATGATTCTGAAGTGTTTCATTTTTCTGTCAAAAATCATGCCAAAATGACAAAAAAAATTGTCTTGTAAACGCCTAAAATCCATACAAATGCCCTTCCTAGATTTCAAACTCCCATAACTTGGTCAAAACTAAACCGATTGTCAAGCTTGAGGCCATTTTGTTCATGGTTTGTCCTATATATCAATTCTACATTTCAAGTTTATGCATTATTGAAAGTTAAATTTTTTCAAATATTTTTGCGAAAAAAGCATAAGGGGGGACCCTTACAAAAAATGATTTTTCAAAAAATAGATTCTTGAAATTCTTTTTTTAATCGATTGTGGGTGTCATAATTAGTAAAAAAAACTATAGGAAAAATGATTCTGAGGTGTTTCATTTTTCTGTCAAAAATCATGCCAAAATGACAAAAAAAATGGACTTGTAAACGCCCTAAAGTCCATACAAATGCCCTTCCTAGACTTCAAACTCTCATAACTTGGTCAAAACTGAACCGATTGTCAAGTTTGAAGCCATTATGTTCATGGTTTGTCCTATATATCAATTCTACATTTCAAGTTTATGCATTATTGAAAGTTAAATTTTTTCAAATATTTTTGCGAAAAAAGCATAAGGGGGGACCCTTACCAAAAATGATTTTTCAAAAAATAGATTCTTGAAATTCTTTTTTTAATCGATTGTGGGTGTCATAATTAGTAAAAAAAGCTATAGGAAAAATGATTCTGAGGTGTTTCATTTTTCTGTCAAAAATCATGCCAAAATGACAAAAAAAATGGACTTGTAAACGCCCTAAAGTCCATACAAATGCCCTTCCTAGACTTCAAACTCCCATAACTTGGTCAAAACTGAACCGATTGTCAAGCTTGAGGCCATTTTGTTCATGGTTTGTCCTATATATCAATTCTACATTTCAAGTTTATGCATTATTGAAAGTTAAATTATTTCAAATATTTTTGAGAAAAAATCATAATCATCGAATACACAAATGTATATACTTTATGGGGTCGGAGATGCTTCCCCATGCCTCTTACATATATACTTTTCACATTTCATTTCTTTTTATTTTGTTGCTGATTGTCAACAATTTCGTAACAAAAACAAAACAGCACAGGAAAGCAGAAACAGGCGACTGGAACTGACAGACTGATAAGCACAACGAACTCGTCGAGTCGAAAATTAATTAATGTACTATGTACAAATGCATACATATGTACATACATATGTACATTTTAATTTGGGCCTTGAACTGTTGTTTGCAAAACAAGACACGCCTTTCTTTTGTGCTGACGTTCAATTTGGATGATTACTTTGACCGCAGAGTCCATTATTATTATTATTGCTAATCTAGAAACCAACGGCTTTGATATCAGGCAGGCAGTAATCAAAGAATATCAACAACAACATTTACAAGGGGCCCAGCTAAATAAGCGACGAATATCGGAATTCGAAAACAAATAATATAAACACATACATATGTATGTATATAAAACTTAGTCATAAATGTTTCGATAGCTTTGTCGGCCATTTTGTTTATGGGTCAATTGTAACGATTTCCGAAAACAAAACAGAATCAATAAAATAAGTTTGTAAATAACACAAGAGAGCATAAAACAACAAAAGTGGCGCTCGAACAGGTTCCCCAAAACAATATCAAAACAAGGTACGACGTCAGCCTACTAGAATTTGCGAGAAACTGCCGGCTGGATGCAGTAGTAGTAGTGAGGCGGCAGACGGTCACATCACAAGAGCGCGCTCATGAGTGCGGGAGTACGAGAGAAAGGGAGTGAGAAGAGCGCAGCACCGATCGAAAAACACACGCGCGACGCTTTGACACCTCCCCCCACAGAGCGCGCTATCATCAAGCAGCAGCTGCTGACCTCATAACAGCGCTTTATTATGCTTTGTTGTTGGCCCACACTAGCCTTCCGATTTTAGCGTTTGTTTTGATATGACTATGCATGCGTGTGTGTGTGTGTGTGTATTTGCTGTGTTTACTGTTATGCTGTTTTGGTGATTTTATATGGTTTGACTTGACAATAACTTTGATGCATTGCCTTTGATAAGCCGTGGACTCACTTTCGTTTGCCTCGCGTGATAGACGAAATTACGATTATTGCTTAAATCGTTTCTTAATGCTTTCATATATATGTATATGCCCCGTATAGTACTTGAATACTAACAGGTGACAAGTTTAAACGTCACGAATTCAATTACTGTTCGATTGAGTGTTCATCTAGTTATCTATTCAGCACTCAATTTCTCAATTCAATTCAGCACTCAGTAACTTGCAGTGCTGGAAAATGCAATAAATAATTTACAGTTAAGTTCAATTATTTAATGCGCACGAACCATTCAGACCACACAGCCCACAAGCCCAAGGTCAGGGATAGTCCAGTGTGTAGTCAAACGCACAGCGGAAATGCGCACATTGCAATTACAATTCAATTACATTTACATTATAGTGGCAATTGAACAGCTGTGCGCGTATCGTCATTGAAGGAGGGCGGGGCACGCCCACAGTCTCGTCAAAATTGGCAACTTAGTCTATTGCATCAGCATATTTAATATATCCATTTTTATCGACTTTCACGACATCTTTGCGGTATATTTGACTCACATTTGCCTTTGCTTTTGCCTTTGCTTTTGCCTTTGCCTTTGCCTCTGCCGCTAAACAACAAAAACAAACAAAACACACAGCAGACTGCTGGACTTTGAGATGCCTCTCGCAGTAGATATTTACATATTTGCAAATATGAAACCAAAATGTTGATTTAACAACAAAAAAAAAAACAAAAGTTGGCAAACTTTAAGTTACTAAACAAATATAAAATAATAATGTAAACCAGAGCTTATTTATTGAGTTACATTTTAAAATGGAGTTTATTGAACTTATGAGTTCGGTTGAACT
Source organism: Drosophila maculinotata (assembly GCA_035045305.1). Classification (NCBI taxonomy): domain Eukaryota; kingdom Metazoa; phylum Arthropoda; class Insecta; order Diptera; family Drosophilidae; genus Drosophila; species Drosophila maculinotata. The sequence goes on from JAWNPD010000387.1 coordinate 15,237,495, forward strand.
GCTCCAAAAATCGTTTATACCCTAAAGTCCATTGGACAAGTGCGGCGCGTGTGGCTGACATTATTATCACGAGTCTTGAAAAATAAGGGGGTGTTGATGTTTTTTGTTTTTGTTTTGCTTTCTTTGTGTGCTTTCATTTGGGTTAGGTTTTGACGTCTGAGTTAAGTTGTTTTCATTTTGCACCCGGTAGACGGTTCCAAAGTTCAGCAATATGAATGACAAAGTCCACTCTTGTGTATGATGCTGCTTGTTATCAATATTATATTTTACCTTAATGCCTTAGATGGTCACTCTATGGGATACTAGATGGCTGGTTTCTTTCAATTTCATAATATAAAAAAAATGTTTTTTTGAACTTAACAAAAACGTATATATGTACAATTTTTTATATATAAATATACCAATTTTAATACCACCTTTGTAATATTTTGTTATGTAAAGCTTTGAAAATAAGTTTGAAGATAATCGAATGAAAATTCACTTTTCGTCCATACAACCTTGATCCACACCTTTCCCCAGGGGCGTGAATTTTCCAAAAAATTGGTATTCAGCTTTTTTATGAATTTTCAAATTGATCTTTAAAACTAATTTTGAGCCCAATCGGATAAAAACCAAAAAGAAGGAATACAACGGGCTTTCCTCATTTTTCCTAAAAGGAAACTACTGTGAAAATGTCAAAACTTAAGGTTTGGGCTCTGCTCTGATCACCAATTGCCATCGCCAATCAGAATGAACTCTATTATACATATATATAGATATGTATTAATCAGATGCGTCAAAAATTTTTCATTTTAAAAAAAGCTCGTGTTGCTTGTTCTATAAGTGTACATATACAAAAAAATCATATTTTTCTTATTGTTTTATATTTGTGAACTGAAATGTTTTTTGTTGGCCCACGCAGCAGATTGGCACATGATCAACTTTAAAGGCTGGTTCGGGGAAGGGAACGTGGGTCGCATAATAAAAAAAACGGGCCCCCGGATTTGCTATAATGTGTATAGTATTCACATATTGGTTTTTGATTGGCCAACTGATAGGGAAATTGATTAGGGACCGTACATTTAGTATTTACTAAAGTATAAGTTAGCAACTAGCTGGTCTCTTGTTATTGTTCATATGATAATAATAATAATTTGCACATATCACATATGCATGCCATATTATTATATTCAACGGCATTGTGGGAGGGCAGACGCGAAATTTAGCGGCTTTTGAACAGATTGCTGGAATACAAGGGGAATGAATACAGCTGAGGACATACTCATTGAAACTTATATTCACAATTCTCTCATGCAAACAATTAAGTACAGTTGGTAACAAAAGCCGCTCAAATCTTATCGCTCGCATGAAAGTTCAAGTACTACCACGCATGCATACATACATATGTATGTATGTATGTATGTATATGTATTGCATTTAGTAGAAAAGCCTTTATTAATTCTGTTTGTATTTCATAAAAAGCCAAAACAACAAAAGATAATAAACAATGGATATAACGTGGTTATGTAGTAAAATATTGTATGTACTAGAATGTTGAAGCCTGTTTCACATTTGATTTCTATTAATAGACACGAAACGTGGGGCACCCTTACCTAAAAACCGTCCTTGTCTATATATATAGCCCCTCCTATGATACAAAAGTCGCATCACAGCCAACTCTTAACCCCTCAATTTAACTGGGTCCCAGCCACTTGGCCCCGACTTACATACGCCCATTGTTTCCAAGTCAGCTGGCAATTCTGACGTTGGCTAAAAACTTTTACAGCACATTATGACCTGTATATACATAGGTGACAAAATAGGCATATTTCGCTTAAACGTATAGTTAGTATTTAGTTGTGCTCCCATTTGAATACCCTGAACCCATTTGAAATGGGAAAAAGTTCTCGTAAGTTTATTTTATTTGATCGATATCTCGTCCTGTTCAAAAGTTAACGATCAATTTCGATTCTAGACCAGCGTTTTTCGGGCATAACTTGAAAGTTATAAGAGCTAGAGTCACAAAATTTATGCATTTATATTCTCGTATAGCATACAGAAGAAGACTTTTTGGATACCTTCTCCCAATGCCGCACAAATTGAATTGGAGGTATGACCTATGGCCTACTCACACATTTATATGCCATCTTTATGTCCTGAAAATTTCATTACGATCGGACAATAATCAAAGTAATTAAAGATTCGATGTAGCATGGTATATGTAACTTGTGTTTGTGTGGTTGTGTATATCTGTTTCTATGTACGAATGCAGATAAACAATAATGAATGTCAGGGCATCTTCTAGTCGGGTACTCTCGATTTGTTTAATCTGGTGCAGACGGACGGTGTACTTAATACTTAAACCAAATCCGGTTTGTTGTGTTAGGTCTCATTTTTATTTTTTTGTTTATTAATAACCATTTTTATCTAGCCAATTAATTTCCTGTGCAAAAAAAAATTTGTGGGTTAGATTAATTACTAATAAGTAATATATTGCTGAGTTTATAGATCCAATACCCATTTGGTTATCTTCTGGTAATGCTAATTTGCATGCAGAAGTGTTGCCAGCTCGGGAATATTTTGTATTCAAGAAAACTTATTTTTGAGTTACAATTATATTTTTTGAAATAATTGAAACTATATCTAACCAAAAGTAATTACAATTTACAGGGTATGGCATATTCGCATACTATACAATTTCCTACGCTTATTGGGGCAGGTTTTTGGCGCGGCTTACAATTGAGTGAACATGCTTGTAAGTCTGTACATATGTACATACATATATATGCCATATGTTTAAATAATGCAGTTGTCTATGTAACTGACATTGAAACGTCCTTGGGCGGCACGTGCCCGTTGCCATTGCAACTGGTGGGCGGGCTGTAGCACGACAGGAAGGGGGAACGGACTCTATCAAATGTATACAAGGTATACAATTTCATTGTCATTTATTGTTGGCGGCTAATGAAAAATACGTCTATATTTGTGGGAACTTCCGTTTCAAATAGTTTTACACAGCCGCTGTAAGCCGGCAGTCGGATTGAATCGTGCAATTGAGACGGCTATTTATTTATGCCGAGCTTCTATTCGCTCTTTCTCACTCTGGTTAAGTTCTGCATAATCAACAGTATTCTCTGCGAACAGAGTAGCGTACAGGCACAGTATAAAATGCTTAATTGACAATTCAATGAAATTAAATTGGGTATTAGATAACGGGAATTTGCGCAGTACAGTATGTACATACATATGTATGTATGTATGTATGTATTGTATATGCAGCCAGGCTTAGCTGTCACGTATGCATGAATTTAAATTTTATCTTAGCTGTAAAACTAGAGGGACTTGTATTTAAGTCATCAATAGATTTTCGCTCTGCTCACAGGTTACGCAAGAGAGTGTGTAGCCCACCGTTGAGATCGAAGCGTGAGAATAAAATGATTTGCTTACGTCACAAAGGTATCAAATGTCTTGTTGTTGAACAAGCTACTTACATTTCTTTTAAAATAAACATTTATTGTTTAACTCGCAGTTGTTGTGCGACATTAATAAAACAAAACCAACACAGCGCACACACAGGGAATGAGAGTGAGAGTGAGAGTAAAGAGAGAGTAAGGCAGCAAGAGAGCATGCCGGCAAATAATTAATTAAAGCTTACCAAAATCCATAAACTGTTTTATTGACAGAGGCGACGGATTGAAGCCTGAGTAAAAGTCCAGCATTTTGGTCATTCTCGACAAGGACGACGAGACGGCCGAGAGACGCACGGGAAAAATACGCATATTGTATGAGCTTGTTTTTTATTTTTGGTTTCCTTGTATGGTTGTCAGTTGTTGCCGGCTCAAGAGGCTGTTATCTTTACGAACTTTATGTGCCCAATCGAATATGTATATACATATATATATGCTCTGCCTGTGGCGGCCGGTAGGCGCAATGTCCTTCGCTCACCTTCAGCAGTCGAGGACGACGCTGTACATAACCCCACCTTTTTTGTTTTGGCCACAGGACGTTTACCGGGCTTTTCTTTTTCACACCGAACAGCTGGCAACGCTGCTATTTGTTATTGCTCTCAGTTGTTCTCAGGCCTCAACAATAAATCAATTGTGCTTTAGAAGGCTTTTCGCATGTGGCTACTACAAAAGGTAGCAAAATATTTGTACTTGTATAAATCGCAATAAGTTTGCCGTTATTGTTGCTGCTGCTTCGCTCTTAATTTTTGTTATTGTTCTTGTTGTATTTCACGGCAGTTTCTTTAGATTTGTGTCGCTGATGCGCCATAAAAGCGGCGTATGTAGTATGTGGTGTATGCTCTTTGGAGTTGGATTTTCCACACTATTAAGATGATGATTTGTATTTGTGCGCCACGCGTGTCATAACAGTGTGTTAAACTTGCTATTTATTTACTTTTTTGTTCCAAATGTCGTCGTCGTCGTCGTTGTTGTTGCAGCGCACTGCGTAGACTACCCAAACGGTCGCCGCGTATCGTCTTAATAATATGCTCCACGATTCGAGAGACTGCCCGAGAGCACGCAGCGTTTTGCTCATTTTATAGGCGCGCTCCAAAATGTCATTTCTGTATGTGTGTGTGTGTGTGTGTGTGTGTGTGTGTGTTAGTGTGTTTGTACGATTTTCAGCTGGAGGCTTTTGTGGTCTAGCGATTTCAGTGTGACCGTAGGCTGTCAAAGTGTAAAATAATCTAGTCGCGATACAAAAATACTAATAGTCTTGTATACAGTGCAGCCACCACAATTTGACAGTCAAGACAGCGCGACTAGAATATACTCTGTACTCACGAATATAAGCAGCCAAATTGCACAGATAAAAATGATTTATTAAATAATGATTGCGCAATCTGATTATGTTGAAATATGCTCTGTACTAATAAACTTAAAAATATTACATTTTTTCGTTATCCTTCCCACACCCTGTTAAATCTTACCCATTTGTGATGGGTATAAAAATCAAGAAATAAATGTGTTGATGATTTTTTTTTAGTTTTATTGATACCCTTATAAATGTAATAGATAAATATTCATAAGTTACAGCATATACAAATGTAATTGAAATTATTCCAATTTAATTGCAATAAAATTCAAAACTAACGTAATTTTGAAGCACAACGCTCGCCAATGGTTATATAAACATTAAGCGACGCGTGCGGACATTCCATAAAAAATTCGTATTAATATAATGGTAAATTTTAAAAATTCACAAAGAAAACCATAAAACTTTAATTAATTGTTTTTGTTACATGCTTTAAATATATGAATCCAACTATTAATATTTATTTTGTTTTTGTTTCTAAGTAAACAATTTTGTTAGACAAATTTACAAGCACAGTTTCAACTCGCTAGAAAACACAATCGAGCTGTGCATTAAAAACTAAGGTAGATAGATAGATGTACTTAAGATGTACATATCAGAATCAGAATCTGAATATAGGTAGGTAGTATTACAGAGTTTTGGAGGCCAGAGTTGGAAGCTGTTTAGTTGCCTGTTTTTTGCTTGTTTGTTTGGTTTGGTTTGGTTTAAATAGTATATATGTATGTAGGACTAAGGAGTATCGTTAACATTTCTCGATCTGGCTAATTCATATGCTTTTAAATACGTATGTGTAATATGCATAGATATATATATATATATATATATAAATAAATATATATACATGTATATATATAAATATATATATATATATATATATATATATATACATGTATATATATATATATAAATATTAAGCCTATAACTAAATTTGTGTTAACAGAAAACAATTCATAAAAATTATAACAAATTTGTAAATGGAAATACAATTTTAGTTTCTACTGTATGTGAGCTGGCTTGAAGGAACATGACAACAATATAGTGTGTGTGTTTGTGTGTATACATGCATGTGTGTGTGTGTGTGTGTGTGTGTGTGTGAGTGATGTGAAGCTAGCAAAGAAACTGGAAAGCGCTGTCCAGACTGAACGTCATCATCGACTGAGTGCGTATATAGTGAGTGATTGTATATATATGTATATATGTGTATGATCTGTTATGTTTATATATATATTCTTATATAACGTTAATATAATTAATATGTGTGTCTACATAAAATATATATATATATATATATCTCTTTGCACACATATATATATTTATGTGTATATATATATATCTGCTATTGTGGCGCTTTCCCATTTTCCAGCCACACTCTACTCACAGGATCAGTAGACAAATCGATTCATGGTCATGCCCAGATCGTTGCCGCCACATCCGCCGGTGGGTGGAGGGGACTGGTCGTCCTCATCGTCGCCCTCATATCCGTTTCGCGTCATTGTGCCATTGCCGGTCACAGTGTTGCGCTTGGCATTCCGCTTGAAACGCTGCAATTTTAGCTCCTCGTTGTAGTCGCGATTATCCTGCTTCACATAGTCGCGCAGGGTGCGTGGCAGCTCGTCCAGCGTCAGTGGCGGCACCAGCGGCACGGGCACCATCGGATGCATCGGTCCATCTGGCGCCGCTTCGGTCGAACGGCCACACATCTGATAGAAGAGTATGTAGGGTGTGTTGGGTGAGGTCAAACTGTGCATCTCCTGTGGCTTCGAGCTGGTCACCAGACTGTCATTGAACTTGAACCAATTCTTCGACTGATCCGCGGCAAAGGTGAAGTAATGCCCCGAATCCATGCTATAGCCGGCATGCACTACACCAGCATACAGATCATAGTGCACTGCGCACGTCTCCTGCAGCGAATCACCAGCGCACACCTTGACAATCACCTGCAAAACAATAAGTTTCCATGAAATAACCAAAAAATAAAACATTGTAACGAATATGATGCTTGAATTATTGAGACACACTTAACGGCCTAGTCGGGCACTCTCTTGTAACACTTTAAATAGGTCAACAACACTTATTAACAAGTGTGCTCTAGTCGAGAGTGCCCGACTAGGAGATACCCTAGTCGTTTCTTTTGCTGATACTTACGCTCTCGTCGTGGAACACCTTGTGCATGAGCTTAGTGCGAAAGTGGTACTTCTGGTCGTACTTGAATTGTTTAAGCGTGAGGATGAGATTGCGGGGCGCTTGAGTGATGCCGATGCGACGCTCGGCATCGCAGAGTTTCTTGCAGCGCGGGCAGAAGTACTGATTGTCGCCGTTGAGCTTCTCGGGCGAACAGTAGTAATCGATTAGATCCTGCACCGAATAATTGGCGGCGCCGCAGTCATCCTTGTCATCCGGGAACGACAGTTGCAGCTCCCGGAAGCTGTCCTCGTTGCGACTCTCCCAAGCGCAGCTCAGGCATTTGTAGGTCGTTGACAATTTGCCCGCGAACGTTTTGTCGATGGTCGACGGGGGCTTCTTCGGTTGTGCATTGTTGGGCGTTGACGTTAGGGTGGGCGGGTTAATAGCCGATGCATTTGGCCTCGGATTGTGCACGGCGCAGAGCTCGTGGTCGTTGCTATTGTAGGGTATAACCCCAGCGGCCACTATCTCATCAGTCAGAGCAGTCGGCTCGTTGGCATCCTTCAACTCTTTGGCCTGGGACACACTCGTGTCCATGTGCTGCAGATTGTGCGCTCCAGTGTTGATCTCGTGCTCGTGAAGCAGATCCAGTAAATAGCCTAGGAACTCCGAACTGTCCTGCTGCAGTCCGGGCGTAAAGCCCGGCGGACGTGTCGCCTTCAGAACCCGCGTCGGCGTCAACTCGTAACGCATCGAATGATGCATCAGCGCTATCTGCTGCTGCACCTTCAGCAACAACAGGGATCCACTTTCGATTAGCAAAATTTGGCGTACAAAACTGTAAAACATACAATACGGTCAGTAAAATCGTATTTATTCTTATTATAGACGCGGGAAATTTACAATTACTTTTCGTTCACAGAAGTGATTTTAATTTCCAAATCTTTCTCATTTCTGAAAATAGTGTTTTTCTATACATCCTTTTTTTAAGAACTATCCAACAACATCACTGTCACACTTGCTAAAAAACGGACATTTGAAAAAATTGTGATAAAAATATTGTCTATTCAAAAATATTTAAAAACTGAAGAACATAATAGGTTTCTTTTTGTTTTAAGTTCTCAACTCTGGAAATACTCTTTTCCTGTACAAAAATATATTATTTTAATAGACCAATTTTAAAGTTTAACTATCTCATTAGATCGATATCACAGTGTTTTCAGAAATACTTTCATCAAATATAAAAAAAAAATGCTTTCTCGTTAACTAGTATTTCAGAATATTTGTAGTTTCTATAAGTTACTTACTCGCTGGTCATCGCCAGAGCTTGGAGCACGCTGTTCATGTAGCAAGTGTTGCCCAGATTGACCAGACCTACGCGGGCATTGCGGGGCAGCGCGTTCTCGAAAAGGGCGCGGGCGAGGGCGACACAGTTTTGGGAGGGCTCGTACATTTGGAGGGCGGCCTTGGTCTGCGCATAGAGCTCATCGTTGTCGTAGAAGCGCATCATGAGCGCACTGGTCAGATCGACCACTTTCTGTATATAGTTGCCCGTTTCGTCGGACGCATCGCCCGTACTTTCGAATTGAATCTTCATATAGTGAATCACAAACGGTATCTTTGGCAATATCTGGAATCCGTTAGACAGTAGAAAGTTGATGTTAATATAGAGCATTAAGAGGAATGTAAGACTAAGATAAAAATTGAATGACGTTTCAGACATACGCCGTTGTATGCCACAATATTATAAGTCTCTAGGTTTTATGGTCTCTGGGAAACGAGAGATCATACAGACGGATAGACGGACGGACATGGCTAGATCGACTCGGCGGTTGATAGTGATCAAGAATATAAATACTTTATACTTTTACCTGTTACATATTTTTGATCAACTCGATGATACCCTAGATACCATTATTAATCTATATAAGTATCACTAACCTTGTGGAATATCGCCGCCGACTGGTTAATGGTTGAGAGCATGTGAATGACAATGGGCGCCACCATGGTGCGAAGTACGGGAAAGATCATGAGCATGAAGAGCAACTCGATGTTGTCCAGGGAGATATCATCGAGCAACAGATATTTCTCCTGTTCGCGCAGTCCTTGCAGCAGCGCCATGATCCACAGATTAAGGTTCTGGCAGAAGGTGCCGATTCGCATCCATTTGCAGAGGAGGCCGACTGTCTTGCGTATGCTTTCATCCTGTACATCGTGATCGAGCAGCGACTGCACTGCCTCAATGATCAGGTCCGGACTGAACAGCTGAAAGACAATCGCGACGGCGCAGGAGGGCGGCTCGTAGGTGGACTCCGTAATCAGCTTATAGACGACGCGCAGGTAGAACAGCAGATAGACTTTCTTGTTGGGCATCGCCAGATAGTCGCCCACCTTGACAATCTCCTCCTTGAAGCGCTTGATATCGTCGGGCGTATTACTCAGCTGCATGCGCCCCAAGACGCGGATGACCTCTTCATAGGTCAGCAACGTGGAATTCTGATTCTCCGGATCAATGCTCTGCATCATGTGCAAGAGCTCCTTGATATCTTCCTGTCTATCTGCAGCCAGAGCAGAAACCGCAGCTGCTCCACCGCCGACTCCTCCCGCTTCCCTCGCATTTGCTGACGTATTCGATGCCGCGTTCAACTCCCCCCCGCCACCTCCTTCGTCTGAGATGTTATTAATGCCCGTTGTTAATGTTGATCCTGCTCCGGCAGCTGCACCTCCTGCTCCTCCTCCCGCTCCAGTGCCGGGGGCGACTTCATTACTCTCCGAGTTGTTCTGCTTGACGGCCATGTCAAAGGCGACCAATTGTAGCTTCTGATGCCGCCAATAGAGCCGCCTGCGACGCAGCGACACCGACTCCTGCTTCCTCCGAGGACGTCTGGGTTTCCTGTTGGCGCGGGCGCTGCGACTGTGACGGGGGCGTGTCGTTCGCCGCGTATCCTTGAACCCGCTGCCGTTGCGAGTCGTTTTGCTTGCTGACCTTTTTAGGTCCTATTTTAAAACAACAAAAACAACAAATCACCAACAGCAGCCATTCAACAAATGGACCAATCCACCTAATCCACCACCACCCAATCCACCACTAACGTCAACAACAACAATAAATTCAACGCTCCTGGTCACACTGGCACAAAAGAGAAAAAAAGCGTTCGTTTTGTTTTTTTTTCTTAATTTCCGTTTGTCACTTTTGTCTTTCTTTTTTGTTGTTATATATTTATGCTTTTTGTCGATGTCTGTAGCACGTTTGTCAATTCGTTGCTGGCAAGTTGTACGGTGTACAATTAAATAATGATTGGTCTATGTTTACTATAATTTTGACTGTCTTTAACAAATTCTTTGTGAGATTTTCAGATTTTGTTAATATTGAGTCTACTGAGTCAGTGAAAGCAAATGTGGAGACGTTCAAGCTGCATGATATGCAGCCAGGGATGCCGCACAAATTACATACATAAAATTTTGTTTGGTTAGTCTGACCTGATATGCATCACTTAATCGATATATCGCCAATCCGATGTTTTTGTATATCCATCCGGCAGTCTGACATTAGCTGTATATCGATACATCGATGATTTTGTACATTTATTGTTTACCTTTTTGTGCGTGGCTGTTGCTTAGTTCTCCCCACATTTCTTAAATCCAAAGAACACGTCAATACATTTCTGTAAGCAGCCGTAAAATGCACCCTGGACAAATAGAAGTCATTGAAATTACCGGATATTGGTCGTTTCTAATGAGCGTAAGTGATCAAAAAAAAAACAACAAAACCCAATTGACAAATTTCTTGTAAATTTGATCGATCGTTTTTCAGATCGATTGGAAGGATCCGTGGCTTATTGGGCTGATATTGGTGCACGTGCTGACAACTAGCACCGCGCTACTCACGCGGAACAACACAAATTTCCAAGTTTTTCTCTTTTTAGTGCTCTGTATGTATTTGGAATCTACTTATTTATAGTTGGTTTAATGGTTTGCTTGGTTTTATCATTTATCAGTGTCTGTTGTTTATTTCTCTGAGAGCATCAATGAATATGCGGCTCTGAATTGGAAGACATTCTCCAAGCAGCAGTATTTTGATAGCAACGGTCTCTTTATCTCGACTGTCTTCTCCATTCCAATACTACTAAACTGCATGCTGCTGATTGTGAGTCTCTTATATATGAAATATATATATATATGTAAAACATATAAACACAAATTACGATTTTCTGCAGGGCACTTGGCTGTACAATTCGACACAAATGATGGCCACGTTAAAGACAGCCCAGCTGAGGGAGAAGGCGCGACGAGAGCGCATTAGTGCGAAGGATACGGTGACCTTAAGCACTGAAGAAACCCCCCTGAAAGTGGATTAGTCATAAAAAATTACTCAATTATAAAGCGTTTATTTCGCGTCAGGTGTAGAGTTTTTGTTGCAATGTTCAAATTTCAGGTGTATGTTTTGTGTGCCACAGTGTTGTTCATATTTCTTGTCATAATAAAGCAGCTTTGACAACCATTCAAAAGCAAAATTGATATTAAATTTAAATAAATGCGATTGCCGCGAAATTTGGTATTTGGCTGGTATTTAGTATTTTTAGCACTTACGGTCTCACTTGCACGCTTGACTTGCCGACATTTTAGCGGTTTCCATGAACTGGTCACACTTGTCAGTCGGTGGTTGAAATTAGTCAAGTGCAGCAGCAGCGGGCGAGATTTTTACCGCTGCGTAAACAAAATTTGTTGATAAGATACAGCTACTAACAAAATAAGACGCGACTTCTGTGTGTGGGTGTGCGTGTGTGAGTGTGCTTGCAAAACTATTGTTTGTTTATCCACAAGTGCACATCAGCGAAACGAAAGCGGATTAAAACTAACTGACACACGAAGCTGTCTGTTGGTACAAGTGTTTATGTGTGTGTATGTGTGTGAAGATAGCCCGAAAACAGAAGTTGTATCTGTCGTCGTCTGTCTGTCAACATATTTTGCAAGGCCAAAGTCACCAGTGTTAAAAAGGGCCGCAAGTGAGGTAGCAAAGAAAATAACCAAATGAAAATAAATATTTAAGCAAAAAATAAAATCAGAAAAAAAAACAGTTCAACACAGGGCGAAGAAAAAGAAGCAGCAACGCAAGACAAACTTCAAAAGCAAAGGGCGAAAGAGAGGAGAGCAGAAAATCTGAAAAGTGACGCATAGAAATCAAAAGCAAATTAAATAAAGGTAAACATTACAAAAACAAAAGAAAACATTTTTAATCCGCAATTCGTGCATTGTTTTTCTCATCGTTTTTCTTCTGATGCCAGTTGTTCATTCATAAAAACGCAACGCGACGTAGCAGCTGGCACCTTTTGTATCCCTTGCGGTTTGTTTGTTGCTTGGCATCGTACATACATATGTCATGCATTGTTTTTTACTTTTGTATATTATTTATTTATTTTTTTTTATAACAAACAATTTGTTGCCCTAACGATCTGCCTGCTTCGCTGCATTAGATCACATACATATATCGCCAAATATGGCACATGTATTGGGTATTATACAGTTTGTTTGCGTCTTTTCCATTAATTGCCATGAAGTCATTGGTGGCCTTATAGGGAAATGCGATTCTGTTACGATCTTCTACTTCACCAGAACGAAAGATTACTTACTTCAAAAGATTGCTTAACAAGCTTTACAGTTTCTTGAAAGGGTATTACAACTGGCAAAGTGGCCAGAAGTTTGCAACGCATAGACGGAAACATTTCCGACCCTATAAAGTATATATATTCTTGATCAGGACGACAAGACGAGTTGAAATAGCTTTGTCCATCTGTCCGTCTTTCTGTCTGTTTCTACGCAAACTAGTCTCTCGTCGGATTGAGCCACTATATCATATAGATGCCAAACTGTTTCTCAAACTATCTTAGCCAAACTCAGTAATTGCAAGTTTTACTATATTTTATATAGATTGGTTGAAATCGGACGACTATATCTTATATCTGTCATTGTAACAATCGGTCTGAAATATTGATTTAAATAAGAAAATTTATTAAGCAAGTGTGTTTCATTATATTAAGCAATTTTCGGAGCGCCGAAGGTAGCCTTTGTTTCTCGTTCTAAAATTATAAAACAAGATAATATATGAAAAATTTCGATTTCTATGACTCAACAAGTTTTGTTATAAGTTTTGACCTTTATTCAGTATAATCTAAAGCGAATATATTGTTACTTTAAAATTCCAATATGGAAAATTAAATCAATAAGTAATTTAAAATTTATCAAAGATAAGATTTAGCTCATATATTTAAAAATGTCCACTCTTTTATCCGTAATCAAGTTACGATTGACCTCTCGCAATTGAAAACTTCTTAAAATCTTGTCAATGGCCTGCAATTGATGGACCAGTATTAAACTGGGCGCATTGGAGTCGCTGAAATGCCAAAAGCAAGGCAAAGCAAAATAAATAAATAAATACGTACATATATGTATGTATATAAAAAACAATCAAAATAACTCGGTGACATCATTTTGACTAATCGCCAATTTTAGCATTTGAAAAACGGCGGCTGCTGCTCACCGACCAACGAACCAACCAACCAGCCGGTGGGAATACGCCGGGCGGGGGCTGGGAGTGGCTGGTCTGCTTCTGGGTGCTACACCCGCTAATCGACGACACAGCTCGCCTCGTCTCGTTTCTGGGGAAGCAGGTGCCCAGAATCATCAGCCAGAATCACAATCACTATTAGAACCAGTGTCAGAACCAAGACAAGTTAAACCCAAGCCAATTTTCCGAAGCTGAGCCGAACCTGAGCCGAGCCAAGACGAGTGCTTGTTGTTCCCACGTTTACGCAGATCATTCGGTAGATGTTTGTATTGCTGTTCCGTGGGTCTATCTCCTTCTCTATCTCACTCTCCTCATCTAAGTATAAGTGTGTGTGTCATTGATTAAAGAAAATTTCACTTTCAGCTTAAAATTGTCAATGAGTAGTTTGCATTTTCTACGAACTACGAGCGTATAAAGTGTTTATCTTTTGTAAAGTGTTTATCTTGATTAAAAATATCAATAATCTGTATTTTTCCAACTATTGTTTTTGTGTATTACTTGCAAATTGCAAATTTGTTCTGTATGTTCTCGTATAGTACACAATAGTCAAAAGTTCCTTATAAATGACCTTCCCAGACTTCAGATTGCCACAACTTTGTCAAATCTGAACCGATTGTCTAGCTTGAGGCCATTTTGGTCATGGTTTGTCCTATATATCCATTCTACATTTCAAGTTTGTGCATTATTGAAAGTTACATTTTTTCAAATATTTTTGCGAAAAAAGCATAAGGGGGGACCCTTACCAAAAATGATTTTTCAAAAAATAGATTCTTGAAATTCTTTTTTTAATCGATTGTGGGTGTCATAATTAGTAAAAAAAACTATAGGAAAAATGATTCTGAGGTTTTTCATTTTTCTGTCAAAAATCATGCCAAAATGACAAAAAAAATGGACTTGTAAACGCCCTAAAGTCCATACAAATGCCCTTCCTAGACTTCAAACTCTCATAACTTGGTCAAAACTGAACCGATTGTCAAGCTTGAGGCCATTATGTTCATGGTTTGTCCTATATATCAATTCTACATTTCAAGTTTATGCATTATTGAAAGTTAAATTTTTTCAAATATTTTTGCGAAAAAAGCATAAGGGGGGACCCTTACCAAAAATGATTTTTCAAAAAATAGATTCTTGAAATTCTTTTTTTAATCGATAGTAGTTGTCACAAAAAGTATAAAAAACTATATAAAAAGTATTTCTGAGGAGGTTCATTTTTCTGTCAAAAATCATGCCAAAATGACAAAAAAAATTGCTTTGTAAACGCCCTAAAGTCCATACAAATGCCCTTCCTAGACTTCAAACTCCCATAACTTGGTCAAAACTGAACCGATTGTCAAGCTTGAGGCCATTTTGTTCATGGTTTGTCCTATATATCAATTCTACATTTCAAGTTTATGCATTATTGAAAGTTAAACTTTTTCAAATATTTTTGCGAAAAAAGCATAAGGGGGGACCCTTACAAAAAATGATTTTTCAAAAAATAGATTCTTGAAATTCTTTTTTTAATCGATTGTGGGTGTCATAATTAGTAAAAAAAACTATAGGAAAAATGATTCTGAGGTGTTTCATTTTTCTGTCAAAAATCATGCCAAAATGACAAAAAAAATGGACTTGTAAACGCCCTAAAGTCCATACAAATGCCCTTCCTAGACTTCAAACTCTCATAACTTGGTCAAAACTGAACCGATTGTCAAGCTTGAGGCCATTATGTTCATGGTTTGTCCTATATATCAATTCTACATTTCAAGTTTATGCATTATTGAAAGTTAAATTTTTTCAAATATTTTTGCGAAAAAAGCATAAGGGGGGACCCTTACCAAAAATGATTTTTCAAAAAATAGATTCTTGAAATTCTTTTTTTAATCGATTGTGGGTGTCATAATTAGTAAAAAAAACTATAGGAAAAATGATTCTGAGGTGTTTCATTTTTCTGTCAAAAATCATGCCAAAATGACAAAAAAAATGGACTTGTAAACGCCCTAAAGTCCATACAAATGCCCTTCCTAGACTTCAAACTCTCATAACTTGGTCAAAACTGAACCGATTGTCAAGCTTGAGGCCATTATGTTCATGGTTTGTCCTATATATCAAATCTACATTTCAAGTTTATGCATTATTGAAAGTTAAATTTTTTCAAATATTTTTGCGAAAAAAGCATAAGGGGGGACCCTTACAAAAAATGATTTTTCAAAAAATAGATTCTTGAAATTCTTTTTTTAATCGATTGTGGGTGTTAAAATTAGTATAAAAAACTTTTGGAAAAATGATTCTGAAGTGTTTCATTTTTCTGTCAAAAATCATGCCAAAATGACAAAAAAAAAGGACTTGTAAACGCCCTAAAGTCCATACAAATGCCTTTCCTAGATTTCAAACTCCCATAACTTGGTCAAAACTGAACCGATTGTCAGACTTGAGGCCATTTTGTTCTTGGTTTGTCCTATATATCCATTCTACATTTCAAGTTTATGCATTATTGAAAATTAAATTTTTTCAAATATTTTTGCGAAAAAAGCATACATATTTTATGGCTTTATCGCCCCTGAACACTTAATACTCTTAACACTATATAAGTATGGTATCTTCAAAGTTTCAAGTCGTTTGCGTTCACACTGATAGACGGACATTGCACAAAACCCATATGTACCTTTGAATAAAAAGAAAAAAACTTGTTTCGATCGAGATCATCTTTGGGCAGTCTATTCAACAGCCTGAAAATAGTCAGTACGATGGATAGTGGTGGGGGAGTGGGGTTAATGGCAAAAGTTTATCGCTTCACTAGCTGCCAACCTCGTTAAGCAGCCTGTAATGGAATCGCGACAGTATTCATGATTGAGTCTCGCTATTCACAACTCAACGGGTCTCTAGATTACTTGCCCCAGAGGTGGTGAGTGGATAACACGAGGTACATACATATATGTACATAAATGCGATTACGGCATAAGCGACTATTTTTATTGCATTTCGCGTTCTTGTTGTCTATAAACTAATTAAAGCCATTTTAAACTGTGGCTGCCCCTAAACGGGTGACACCTCTATTGTGGGAGGGAACAAACACCCAGAGCAGCCCATGAACACAAAAGCGACTTCAAAGCAATTGTTGAAATGCCCTCGCAGCCCTTCCAGACACAGTCGCCAAAAGGGTTAATTGTGTGACCCTTCGTCCCTGTTGTTTTTTTAGCTCTATCTCTTTCTCTCTCTCGCTCTCTGCGTCGTCTTGCCAATCTTATTTTGCTTGTGCCTGCTTTTCATGAGATTTTTCCTTTTTTCACCGCATAAATATTCTTTGTTTTGCGCTTCACGGACTCTTTGTTTTTGGGCACAATGCTTACTTCAGTGTTTGTTGTTGCTATTGTTGTTGTTGTTGTTGTTGTCGTGGGTGCGCTCCCAATTACCAAGTGTTTGTCTATCTCTTTCTGCCTACTAGTATATGCGTGCGGCTTGCTCCTCTACATTTTCTATGTCACGCCTCATTTAGCTTTCCACAACATCTGAACGTACTGACGTGTACAGCTACCTCTCCCCTCCCCACCACACCCTCCTCTGCAACCGCACCCTTTAACGTGCCACATGAAATAGTATGTGGAGCAATGTTCTATACACTTTTACTTGCCTCTTGGCCAGATTTCCAAATGCATTCTTTTTCCAGCACAGGCACAGAATTAGCTCGGAGTGGTAGACGAGTAAGTTTCGGTTTCTGTTTCTGTTTCTAGTTTCTGGTTCCGTTACTGTCTCTTTTTGTTTGTATCTTTGAACTAGATCAAAAGACTTTATTGCGGTCAGCGTCATCAAGATGTCGTTCTATTTCGTATCAACTTCAATTAGTCTGAAACATTTTGACACTTGGGTGCACATATAAACTTGGCTAATTTTCAAGAAAAACAAAGATTAATAAAATTCGATAAAAATGAGAATAACAACTGCTTGTTGATTTTTGTAAAACTAAGTATAGCTAACAAAACAGTTTAAAACTTTTCTAAATATATGTAGGGTCCAATATGAAGTCAAAAGAAAAAATTAAATTCCATCTGTCTAGCTGAACAAATATATAAACATATTTACATGATTTCGAAATTTGGGAAAATCAGACTGAAAAGTCGAAAATGGTCGGAAAACTTTTGTATGCAACTTTTCTGTTTTTCACCCGTTCGAGCTCAAATTCATATTATATATAAATATAAAAGAGCTCCTGCTGATTGGCGATGGCGATGACGCTGGTGATCAGAGCAGGTCCCAAACCATAAGAGCTAGACATCTGAAATTTTCTTCTTAGTATTACTATACTATTATATATTTATATATGTAGCCTCAGATGTATATGCTGGGAGTGAAACCCCGGGAAGCTACGTATATAATTTTTATCAAAGCTACGATAAGTCAACAAACCAGAGTTCTCCAATAGCTCACAGAGGTAACGAATATTTGATAAACCTTCCCTCCCCGATCCTCAAAAGATTGGTAAAGACATGCAGATACAGCACAGTTATGTGTTTTTGTGTATGAATAAATATATTAAAAACTGTAAATTAATGTAAGGGCTGTTTTCACTCTTCCTTTGTTTCTCTGTGTATAAACAATGCATAAAGCTTACAGAATAATATAAACATTTGGCTTTAATTAATGTTTACAAATTAATTCTTCCGGTATCGTGGCGATGTGCGAAAACCCGTTTCCTTTGTAGCTACAAATTGTATTCGACAGGTAATTTAATTAAATATATGTATCTGCAAGATAAAATTTGGCTGGCACTGTTATATATGTACAGCCTTGCATTTAATGCAAATCGATTTGCTTGACATGGTCAATAATTCCACATACCCTGTGCTTATTGTTTGCCATGTGTGACAGTCGTATTTTAAATCTCATTATGTATTTATGCAAAAGGACAGAGTGAAAACCCAACAAACAGACCAAGCAAATGTGCAGGTATTGGTAATAAAATGGTCTAGAATTTAACATTTTTCTTTGCCAAACGGTCTATTTGTCTTATTTTCCTTTTCCTTATTGCCATTGTCCGCACTGATTGGGTTTTCGCTGCTGTCGCAACCTCTTCGTTCGTGGCAGCACCTGAAGCGCCCCCACATCTCTGCCACTCCCCACATTTTGTTTGACGCGCCTTTGATTGCAAAAAGTATCTTCAACAGATATACAGTCTGACGTCTCTATATAGCTTAAGCTCTAACTTCCCTCGACACTATAAATCGAATTTCTCTATGACTGAAACTTTTGTTGTGCATTCCAAAACTAAAATCGTATACAAGCCTAAGATTTTGGTAAACAATAATTTGTTTTATACAACAGCTTATCTTCCTACAGATAGGTCGTTTTGCAGCTATATAATATCGGGCGATAAATCTTGCGTCACTCTCTGCAAGTCACATAAGTTGAATTTGCTTGACTGCAGATGTTTGTTCAATAGAGAAAAGTTTGACTATATGAAAGTAGCTTTAACTTTGAATATAACTTTGACTTCTTATCGATTGCTGCCGATCGTTATCGTTGCAACATTGATAATCACATTTATGGCACTTGTCAAATACGAGCACACAAAATCACTGATAAACAGAAACTTTCTGTCTGCTGACTTTGGAGGGGTGGCCACAAATGAGAAAAACTGCCCACGCCCAGTGTAAAAAGCAAAATGAAAAAATATTTGTCTTCCATGTCGCAAGACACTTGGGTCACCACTTGGCAATCCTCACCGCGTGGGCTGACGACGACGTCAAAATGCGGCGTCTGTGACTGCAGTTCCCAACTTCACACGCATACTAGAAAATATTGCCCAGCCTTGCAGGGGCCCAATATTTTTCCGCTCGTATTTCGATTTTCCCAAAATTGAATGTCGTTTATTCCATACTTTTTTATGTGTAGCTTTGACAATGAGTTTGGAGCTGATCGGAAAACAAAAGTTGCATGCAACGGTATTGACTCATTTTTCAAGATTGCTTATCGAATTTTCCAAATTCATTTTGTAGTACTTACTAACGTAAGAGGAAACTAGTATCACCATCACAATCGCTAATCAGTACGAACTCTTTAAAATATATGTATACATGTATACATATTTTTAGTGCAGCGTTTTATTTGTTCCACAAAAGTCAAAAACCATCGCACACATTTATGTATTTATGCCTACCAAATATAAAATTTCTTCATTTTTCGGTTGGTTTCTTTTTATAGTATTCATGTTTAATATGGCATGTGTACTATGCCAACAGTGTCCAACGATTTCAACTTGGTATTCAACATTAAAATATGATTTCCGACTTTTTCTAAAATTTGAACTATATTTATTCCATACACATACAAAAGTGTAAATACAACAGTTCATACAACCGTTTTTTCTCATTTAACGCTGTTTATATATTTTTTATGTTAAGCTTTGAAAATATATTCAAAGACTTGCAGGTTTTTTTCATGAGTTTGGGTGAGAGTGAAAATAATACTGACATTTAAAGGGTGGCTGCAAAGTTGTAGGAGATAAATTTAATTTAAATTCTAAATTTAATGCCTGGCTGGGGGGTCTCGCGAGAGGGTGTGGCCAGAAAATCCAGGTTCCGATCTTCCGAATTTGTATACTCTTGCCTTAAAATTGATCGATTTGAATTTCGATTTGTATGAGCAGATAACTAGTAGAATTTATTCCAAGTAACGAATGAATGGACCACATGACGGACATTGTACACAGCCATTATACTCATCTGCCTTTGGTATCAGAAAAAATAGATAAAAATAGGCGTGACTGCGTCAAAAATTCAACAACAATAATATTTGCAAATACACGAAAACAAGATAATTATTCAACTGGGCTAATTTTAATATAATGATCAATGTTTTCGAGGCATTTAATGACAATTCCTAATATGTTGTTTTTCTGTGTTGTTCGATTATTTGAGAAGTTGTCACACCTTATATATCATTTAGTACATAGTATATTTGCTCTGAAACACGTCACTCCCTTGGCATTTTTCGAGTGCATTTATTTGCCAACTTGTGCGCACAATATTTGCATATTTTGAATAATTTGTAACTGAACCCAGCTTAAAGCGTTACGGAATGCCATTGTAGGCGTTACACGAGTCATTTGCAGCAGGTGGAAACCATAAATTCATAACTCATTTCAGGCGACACTTTAACGAGAATCAATCAAAAGCCACAACAAACTGTGCTAGACGGGGAATACCTTTAAACTATACGAAAAAAATTGCTTATTAATTACATAATATAAATCAACTGATTTTATTTATACTCTGTACCTATTAGAAAATGCAGGAAAAGGGTATAGTGAAGTTGTGCAAATGTATGTAACAGCCAAAAAGAAGCCACCAACTGCCGAGCTGATTTACCCTCGATAAAACGGTTATATTTTCCACAATTTAATAGACGAGTCATTCAATTTTGAAGGTAGATTGCTGGTGAACTCTGACAAATATGGGACCCAAGATTTGCTGGCCTCCCCCACAGATAACACGGCAACGCCCGAAATTGCGAAAATCGATATACTCAAAGTCTCAATTGGATAAAGTCACCATTTTGGGAACAGAGATTACTGGTGACCTCTCCCTGTTTATTATCTCTTTGTTAGCTTTTCTGTCTTTCGCTATTGAATGTAGCTTTCTACTGGAATGTAGCTGGCATGTTTAATGGGGTGCATTGTGTGGTAGAATTCCTGGTACTGTCGAGTGTCGTCGCCCAGAAATACTTTTATATACATACATATATATTTTCTGGCTTTAAGGTTGTCGGTCCACTTCACAAACACTCCGTTAATCCTTGGGCGCCCTTCTAATGGTGCTTTGTGGTGCAGCTGATGGAATGTGCATTTTCCATTATCCACCATAGAGTTTACTTGAGCAGTAAGAAGCACGAACCAACCCCAACCCCAAGTCCAACCTCAGCCCCAAACCCGAACTCAACAGCTCCTCATCATTGCTGTCCGCCCTGGCGTTGCTCCCATTTCTGTGCATAATTACGCCCCCTTCTCGTCCTCCTCCTCCTCCAATGTGCACTAGATGTGTTGACGGAGGACGATGACGTGCTTTGGCATCTCTAACTGGCACAAAACTTCCTGCTTCCAGCATCTCTTCCTCATCTTCGCTTTGTGCTTACTTTTTTCACTGCTGTTGCTGTTGGCAAGTTTTGCTGTTATTCTAGTTCATGAACTAATTTCACTGTGGGGCCACATAATTAAGTATAAGAGGTGCTCACCGTCTGCCCAGCGCTCTGCTGCCAATCAATTAGGCCACGTTTCAAACTGACTAATGGAGCGCAATTTCAATTCCAGACCAAAAGTAATCTCTTCTAGCGTCAGTTTATGCAATTTTCAATTAACTCGTTGCACATATGTACGTACATACGTACGTAGGGCAGATGCAGTTGGCAGATTTCGGTTTGCAGATGAAATACCATTTTCATACTCACCCGCAATTCCCTTCCCCTCTCTCGTTTTGTGTAGCTTTTCCGTCTTTGTTGCTTTCACCAACGAGACCGAGACAAAAGGTTATTGCACGGCCTACCGATTTTAGATTATCATTCTTGCTTGACATGCAATGTTGATTGTTGTTTCGTGTTCCTGTTGCTTTTGATAGGGTATACTAACATATGTACTTCATGTGCTACTTATACTAATTGCAATAGTAAAATAAAGTAAACATAACAAATTATGATAGAAATTTTTAATTATATCAATTGAAGAATAGGAAGTAAAAACAAACTGAGAATGAATCCGAAAAAGCTGTGTTCAAAGTATCATAACATCTGTCTGTTTGTGTTTTTATGATACTTTTAATTACAGGCTATCTTCTAGTCACTCTTACTCATCTTACTTTATTTAATGTAAAATTTCTGCTTACTTTTTTTCTTATTGTGCTGTGGTCGCATTTTTCATTTCCCAAAGGTAGGGTGAATTAGCACGAAATAAACGGAACGAGTTCCGTTTAACTGAGTGTCTGAAATTCCAAATTCCGAATTATGTGCCAGCTATAATCGTCGTAGCGATTTTTTTGCCTTTGATTTGCTTGCGCAGCACGCAAACTTCAAGCCTGAGGGATAGACTGACTATGCAGGACTCGAGTCGTTGGCAGCTTTTGGTTATGTTGCATTTTTATTTTGCAGCAAAAACTTTTAAATCTTTTCATGCAGTCCCAGGACCCTTGCTTGTTGTGTGCGGCGCTAAAGGACGCTTTCGCCAGTCATTTTTAATCAGCGCGGTTGCAACATTTTTCTTTTCTTTTTTTCCTTGTGTAAATTTTGTATTAATACGATGTTGGGCAAGTTGCACCTAAAGCAGCAAAAGTTGAGTTTACTGGGATTGACTTATGAGTGCTGTGCAATGGAGAATAATTGTGGAAAAGGCTGCTAACTATTTCCATAACTGTACTATTTGAGACACACGTGACTTTCTTTATAGAGAGTAATGCTTTGACCTATATACGCATTGTCTCATGTAAAACTTCTCCCGTCTGCCTCGTCGAAAGGTTAAACATGCTGTTGGCATTTGCTGATGGACAAAGTTCAATATTTGAGTTGATCAAAGTTTGTGACACACCGCGTAAAACTTATGCATTAGTTTTTTAAGTTTCTCAATGTACTTTATAAAAAATATGAGGAACTCTCGGGAAACACGACTCATTTTATATTTCCTGGGCGGTTGTTAAGCTATGTCACTATGTCACGTAAATACTATATCAAGAACTTAACTGTAGCCAAATGCAGCTGCTGAAATTTCTAAGCCGAACATTTAGTCATTGCAATTTAATTGTAATATTTTCGAGCTATTTGTAGTGCCTGTAATCTCTGTAATCTTGCACTGATACAAATGCAAGCAGGCAAGCGAGTCTTGTGGAAACCCAAAACCCAATTCAACTCAAAAATCTGCAGCAGGCCAGATTTGCACAGTGGAGCGATTTAGCTGGCGAGAGCTAAAAGAGTGACTCATTCTTAATTTTCATTTTAATTTTCTTTTATTTCAGGGTTTTTGTTAGCTCAGTTATGCTAAGAAACGCAATTGATTTCAGATTTCTTAAAATTAGAATTTTGTGCTTGACCACAAAAACATGAAATAGTAAAGCGATAGCGATTAATTTATATGATAATATTGTTGAATTACTTACAAACACTTACTAACAGCAACTTTAACTTGTTTTTTGTTTGTTGTAATTTTCGACTACTTTTGTCGCGCACTACTATTTTAATGAGTAGCTGCATTTTGACGCGTCTGAATGCGTCTCAAAAAACTAACGGGACGCTATTGCAACAAGACTTTTTGGGCTTATTTCAAAAAGAAAATCCCAAAAAAAAAGTGTTAAGTGCTGTGAGCAGTGGTACTACTATTTTATTTCACACAACTTTATGCCGCTAAAATCGATGAAACAAAAAAATACCGAATGCTGCATAGAGTAAAAAACACTACAACAAAGTAATGTGTGATATATTAGATCTTATTAAGTTAAGATATATGTATATATGTATATGCTCAATCTACAATTTTGCAATTTTCTTAAATTTATCACAAAAAATATCCGATTGAACGAACGAACCACTGTCTGAGCCAGCCACTTGAAGCACTCTCACACAGAGACACAAACTCGAGCGCTGTCGAAAGTCGTCGCTCTGGGGCGAGTTGGAAGTGCGACCCCCCCCGCCCGCCCGCTCACCCTGTTACTGCTGTCGGCTGTGCGCAATGCGTCTTTATAGTCGCCCGTCATCCTCTTTGCCCAACTAGAATAATTCCGGCAGGTTTCGCTGCATACTTTTGTGCGCAAATGTTTACACAGCTAGTCGCAGCTTCGTCCTTCATTCAATTTGGGCTGCAAGATGCAGGCAGCTCTCCCTGTGTGTGTGTTATATGTTGTTTAGCTGGCCCACATCTGTGTGTGCATATTTATGTATATGAATGTACAATGTATGTACACATATACATATGTCCTGTGGCAGCAGGAGCAGTAGCCAATGAGTCATCGCCCAGCATCGTCATTCTCATCAGCGATGTCATTTGGGGTTTCGCCGTTTGAAAATTGAATTCCACTCTGGACAGCCAAATTGGCTGCCATCCTGCCCCGCGCTGTCCGTGTAATGTTGTGTGCTGTCCTTGTGCTGTCCTGTCATCTCGTTTTGTGTGCGTTTCTTTTGCCTGCGTCAGCAAACATAAGTAGTCAAGCAGCATTTAAATGACGAGGAATCCTGCTTTTTAATGTCCTTGTACTCGTCCGTCTGCCGCATGTTATTTCCGTTACCACAATACTCGCTGTGCCGTGCTGACTGTCCTGGCAGAGGCTCTTGCCCTGTGCCCAGCGAATTTAATACTGATGGGCAGCGTGCAGTAGTGCGGAATCCAACGAAACTGTCTTTATTATAACCTGTACCTATTCAAAATGGATCGGAGATGCCTCCTTATGTCTGTTACATATATTTGCACAACTTCATGATACCATTTTTACACATACATATATACATTCTTTTTCTCGATGCCGAATATATGTAAAATATCGGGAAACATGAGCTATGAGTTTTTCCACACATTTGTTCAGAGGATAATATCCTGCTACTCTGCTTGATGTGTGAATCCATAAAGCAACAAGAAGAAGCCAACCATAATAAATGGCCGACACTTTTGACAACAGCCGCCTGCGCACTGCAGGGATGCAGGCTCAACAGCAGGAGCAAAGCCAATTGGAAAAGTAACTGGAGTGCACCCAGAACAAAAGTGATAGATAGAGAGAGAGAGAGGGGAAGAGAGAGAGAGAAGGAGAGAGATTATAAAGCAACTCTCATACCTAGTTCCCATTTCTCAACTCTCATACCTTTTCGATTAATCGCACGCAAAGAGGATTACAAATTATATGAAATCCAAGCGGGTTAATAAAATTTGCTTATCAACGCGTTTTGTTGTTAGGATCATGACAAAGGTCGGGGAATGCGCAGGCATGCTTTGGATTGCTCACTTGCACTTCCGTTGGGGCCCAGGGAGATTGACTCGGCCTGTGCCGGGTTTGCTCTGTGGCTATGTGGCGGTGTGGTTGTGTGTCGCCAGACAGACGCGGCTGCCTCGTGACAATGGAACATGTAATAAAAAACAAGTAAGACTGCTCTGTCGACAGTGCCCGACTAGAAGATACCCTGAATCCAGCTCATGCTATAATTCATAGTTACTTATCGGTTTTTATTTCGTGAATATTGTGTTTATTGTGCGATAAACATGAAATTTGTAGAGCATGTAAATGTGTAATTTTTGTGGGTTTAAGGAGGGGCATACAAAAAGCTAAACATTCTTGACCTCTTTACGCAATACGAATCTTCTGTTTATGAAACCCGTTTTAGGTATTTTTAATGTGTACAGGGTATAGGTATAGAATCCATTGTTGGCAGAATGGCAGCAGACATTAGCGGAAGTATGGTGCCAGAGAGGGAGAGAGGAGGGAACCTAGAGCATGTTCCCACAGCTCCAACAATCAGTGGGAAGCTGTTGGATTGGCTAGAAGGCTGCTCCTTTCGCCAATCGCTGTGGTGTGTTGTAGCTGGATGTTTATGGCACAGCTTGTCCTCCAGCTGATGACCCAGTTAGCTCTGCGTGAGAGAGAGGGAGAGAGAGAAGGAGAGCATTATTATTTATGCGTTAATTAAATATTCCGTATACACATGTTTATAAGCACCCACCGCATGTTTACAGTGCACCAGTGCACATATTAAGTTGTAAATAGCGGCATCTTTGGGCCCATAAAATACATTACATGCTCGCTGTTTGCGGACATGTCGTCCCCAAGAGTTCCCTGGAGTGGTTCATAACATAATTAAAATTACGACATCATGTTAGATATTTATGCCTTCGATAATCATCATTTGGTATCATTTGAAAATACAGTCGAACTTCACTATACTGAAATCGCACGGGACCTGAATATATATATTAAATAAATAAAACCTCTTCAGTGTACTTCCATATATAAATCTGTATCTTCAGATGTTTGGCTTTACCTGTTTTTAGCCTTTTCCCGCGAAAATTGGGGTTAAGCCTTCTTCGGAAAGCTATCTCAACGATTTCATTGAAACAGACAAATGTTAAACAAACAAGATTTCCATCTCATTTTGGGAAATCCACTAAAAATGTAATAATTTAATATGTATTGGACTATAATTCTCACACTTTTCGAGATAAATTTGATGATTATATTCATGACTTTTGACCCTAATTACCTACTATACGCATAGAAACAAATACTTGCACTTGTCTAAAACTATTGAAAACGGTTTCGCTGGAATACTGCACTCTAATCAATAGAGTCTAATGAATGAGTCATCTCGAGATGCAATGTTAACCCACATATTATTGTAGCTCGGCTGATTAGAGACCCGCTGTGAATTGGGGGGCGTAAACCAGTTGCAATGTGAAAATTATCGCTAATATTTATGTGACCCAATTTATGTGCTCTTTTTGCAGCATTGAGCTCGATTCGAGGATTATTATGATGGAGTTGGAGCCGCGTGTGGCCATATTGCAGGATCTGCGCCTACAGACCTTCGACTCGATACGCTTTGCTTCCTATCGCACCGCCTCAAAGTTGCGCTACATACAGAAGTCAACGAACTTGCATCTGGTGGATATTTGGAATGTGATCGAGGCGTTCCGCGAGAATGGCCTCAACACGCTAGAGCCGCAGAGCGATGTGAGCGTCGCTCGTCTGGAGACTCTCGTCTCCTCGCTCTACCACAATCTGAACAAGCGTTTGCCAACGGCCCAACAGGTGCCCGTGGACTCCAAGGCGGGACTGCTGCTCAATTGGCTGCTGGCTGCATATACCAGGTACGAAACAGTTGTACTTTTTTTTAAAAGAAAAGCAACAAACAAAATTACAATTTTTGCTCCACATTTAAATTATTTGAAAAGCATTTAAGTATAATAATAAAATGATTGTACAATTTAATTGCAGTGACAACTCTGGCAAAATACGCGTGTTTTCCATTAAAGTGGCGCTGGCTACCATGTGCTCAGGCAAGTTGGTGGATAAGCTGAGATGTAAGTAGAGCTATGGCTATCAGTAGAGTCCATGATAAATAATCGTTTCCTTGCAGATATCTTTTCACAGATATCGGATGGTGCTGGACAGCTGGTCGCGTGGAAGCTGGGAGAGTTTTTGCGAGAGGTACTAGCGCTGCCGGCGGCCGTTTATGAGTCGCCTACATTCCATTATAAAGAGGGGCTGGAGGAGGAGATCTTTCCGGCAGAGAATAAGGTCACCGTGAACGATTTCATGGCAACACTTATGTCCGAACCGGGTCCATCGTGTCTCGTGTGGCTGCCACTGTTGCATCGGCTGGCCACCGTTGAGACTATTGTGCATCCGACGATCTGTTCTGTTTGCCATAAGGAAAACTTCACTGGATTTCGTTATCGTTGTCAGCGCTGTCACGCCTACCAGTTGTGCCAGGAGTGCTTTTGGCATGGCAAGACATCGCTGAACCACCAAAACGATCACGAGGTCAAGGAGTACTCGAGCTACAAGTCGCCCAGCAAACAGATTGGTCACTCCTTGCGCAAGAGCTTCCGATGCGTGCCCGAGAAGACGACGCAAGTGTTGCCACGATTCCCCGACCAGCCCGAAAAGACTCTCAATCTATCGCACATTGTGCCGCCCTCGCCGTTACCCTCGCACAACGGCTTCTCCGACTCAGCGCTGGCCCATCTGCATGGTCCCGGCCCCGGTCCCGGTCCTGGCCATGGCGGCATCTTTGATCGTTCCAGCACTCTGGACTCGCGCGCCACCGGACGCAGTCTGGACACCACTATGTCGCGCGTGGCCGCCGCCTCGGCCAACGATGAGGAGCATCGGCTAATTGCCCGCTATGCCGCACGCCTCGCCCAGGAGAATCGCGCTGTGAGTTCCGACCAGAATACTGGACCAAGTGTAGTCAATAATTAAATACCTTTTTTTATATGCAGCCCTCCAATATGCCCAATGCTGAGAGCATCACGCCCATCGGGTCGGACAATTCGCGGGCACAACGGGAGCTCATTGCACAGCTGGAGTCGAAGAACAAGGAGATAATGCGCGAAATAGCGCGACTGCGACGCCAGCAGGAGACTGAGCAGATGGCGCCCGAGAATCCGGCGCTGATCAGCGAGCTGCGTGCTCTGCGCCAACGCAAGGGCGAACTGGAGGGGCATCTGGGTGCGCTGCAGGATTCGAGGCGACAGTTGATGGAGCAGCTGGAGGGCCTGATGCGCATGCTCAAGAATCAACAGACTGCTTCGCCGCGCTCCACACCCAATTCCAGTCCACGCTCGGGCAAATCACCGCCCATGCCCGGTGGTGGCGGGGCTGGAATGGGTCCCACAGCAGCAGGCGGTGGTGCTGGCGGCGTCTTGGGCACCTCGCCGATGAGCGCTCTGCATGCCCAGCAGTTGCAACAGCTACAGCAGCATCCCATGCTGCGCTCCACACAGCAGCAGCTGATGCAGGCACACCAGCAGGCCCAATCCTCGTCCGGTCTCGGCCACGGCCCGTTCAGCCAGAGCCAGCTGGAGCAGCTCAATCAGATCAGCAGCGATATGCGCAGCGCCTTTGCCGCCAATGGCAGTGCAAGTGAGTATTGATAGTGGGGGTAGGGATTTATGTTGGGGGATATTGTGAACATGTTGAATTCGTTTAGGTTGGCTGCATATCGAATTGGTTTTTAGGTTAGGACTTCACTCATCTACTTTTTTGGTAAAAAGAAACCACACTGAGCACCGCTCTCATTGTCAACCGTATCATCTCCACTGCCAACGCAACTACCGTTATACACACTCACTAACACACACATACAACGCAATTGACCACTGTCCACTCAGTGGACTCCACTGACCACCACACACTTCACTTGGAAGGTGCCCACGTTTCACGAACTCGCGTTCTGGAAGTTCATTGTATATTTTCTATGGTACACAGTCTATTAAGCGTAATTAATATTATAATATATCGTAACGGATGTACACAGACTTATAAGTTATCAACCATTAAATAGTTTGGAGTTCGAATAGTTGCCTGAAAGACTGGTTGTTGGAAAGTTGAATTCCTGATTGCAACTAATTTTTTAGATTTTCGTAATTTGGTTATGCTGATATATAGTACTATCAACTAACGGATATGGCTATATCGACTCGGCTATTGTCGATCAAGAATATATATACTTCATTGGTCGCATATGTATCCTTCAACACAAGATTTTACTATCCTCAAAAAATCTATGCTAATTACTAGCCTCAGCAATAGGGTGATTATCGCAAGATTATTTAACAGTGAAATTCAAGATCTTGAAAACTAAATGATACTGTTTTTACCATTTGTAATGGGTTCAGGGTATACAAATAGGAAGCAAGTTGATTGGTTTGGGATTGATAATAGAATCCTTGACGTAGTTATTCCCGCAAGAGATTTAATTTGTGATCAGTACGATTTTAATTTGGATATTTTATAAGTACGAAACGAATATCTTTATTGACTTTATGCATTTGGTAACCCTGAGACGCTTGCATCTTCGTGAAGTTCATCGCCTCGGTTCACCTTAAACAATATCTCTCGCTTTATGTACTATGTGGCTTCACAGCCCCGCCGCCCATGTGCAACGCTAATCCGGCAGTCGATGCGGAGCTGAACGAAACTGCCGACAACATAACGTCGGCCATTTCGACGATGGTCAGCGATCTGAATGCAGGTAAATCGCAGGACTCGCTCAACCCAATACCAATACCAATACCACTACCAAACCCAAGCCCCCCAAAACCCGCAACCCACAATTGAACCTGCTCACCTGCTCACCTTCTTGCTCTCTTTCTCTCTCGCTCTGAATAATAACTTTGCTGCTCTCCTGATCTGCTGACAGTTGCTTTTAATATATATATATATTATATACATGCATATATCTACATATACAGATATTTAGATACTGACTTGCACCATTTTTTAAAGCTATTAGAGCTTTTAGTATTTATGGCACCCAACACCACGCTTTTAGAGCTAATGGTCACGCCCCCTCACTCTCGCACCCATCTAATAAATGGAATGTTCTCTCTCTCTTTCTCTCTATCTCTCTATATGCTTAACTCTGTGTGTTTTCTGTGTGTGCTTTCCTTGCGTCTCTGTTTGCCTTGGCCTTGGTCTTGGCCTTGTTTTTGCAGGACAAGCTGCCAGCGGCTCCTTGGCGCAGGCGCGTTTCATTATGCCATTGGGTAAGTCATCGTCGTCTGCGACCCCGTCTTCGCCTCTCAGCCTCCGACTACGTTGTGGCCCACCCCACAACATGATCTTTCCTTTAAGTGGCGCTCTTGTTATCCTTTGTTTTTTGTTGTCACTTCACCGGAATTTTGTTTTTTGTATTTTTTTTTTAGATTATTTCCCAAATAGACGGCATAAGAACAATTGCTGCAAATATTGAATTGCTGTTGTCAGTTGTTTGTCGTTGTCGTTGCTTTTAATTTTAATCGTTTTTTGTATGCACCACCCACAAACACCACCACTCCCAATAAAAAATCTATCGTATATGAATATGCAATATCAAGAATTTCGCCACATCGAGGGCGGCGAGTCCGAGTCCGATTGCGATTGCGATTGCGATTACGATTGCCAGGTGTACGAGGAGCATTTTCGCGCCGACGAGGATCGTGAGTGCGACGGCGCCGCCGCCGCAGATCATTTCGATAATACGCTGCTGTCGCCGGTGCAATTCGACTATAGTTTTGGCCAGAGCCACGAGCAGTCTCAGCTGAATCGCATGCTCGCCTATCGCTACCATCCTGAACTCTTCATCGATGATGACGAGGCTGGCTTTCCGGCACTGCACGAAATCGGTGAGACAATCGATGAACTGCAGTTGATAATGCACGCTTACATTATGAAATATAGTTTGAACATATAAAAACAATTGTAGCCTAACGCGTTGTTCAGGTAAAATATATACTACGTTCTATATAAATTGACAAGTTTTGTAGATATATGTACATACATACATCAAGAATGTAGTTGCCAGCCCATCATCAGCTTTCACTTCAGGTCGATTCTCACTATACAAAACTGCTATTGAGTTTTCTGTTTCTAGACATCTTAACATTCATAGTGCTTGCTCATCATTCAATGAAAACCTTAACAGTGGCGTAGCTATGCATTTTCTAGGGGGGTTTACAGTGTCTCATATTAGACTTCAAAGTCTTATTTGTACTCCTCATAATATAATCATAGGTTTTAGAATTTTGATAAATAGGGAAGCATTTTTTAAAAATATTTTCTTGCTATACATATATGTATGTAAGTTTTCCATAAACAATGTATTTTCAGCTAATTGCAGTTATACTCATTTTCAAAAACCCATTTTTTTTTACTTGAAGAACTGGGAACTGTATTCATTGTCGTCTTTATAGTTTTGGTCGTCAAATATTATATTACATAAGAAATGCATTCTGTCAATCAATTACAATTTTATAAATTTTTTGAGTGTATTTCTTGATTGTAAAACCAGATCATTGGACATTTTTACAAATTTTTAAAATTTATATACTTATTTCTATTTTAATCGGTAAAAAATGTGTATGTTCATCATTATGAGCCCCCTCTAAAATGTAGATTGGTTACGCCTCTTGCATTTAGTTAAGCCACCAAGTCTATTACTATAAATTATATGATTAGATGTAACATTTACTGAATTGGTCGCATTTCCTGCAATCTCGACTCCATCAATTCTCTTTTCTTAGTTTACTGAATCGTCTCTGTTCTCAACTCAACCATTGACATTTCTCATGTGGCACATTTCCGTGACACCACACGTTGTATCTAGTATATATATATATATATACATCTTAAGTATCTGCGCATATTTAGACTGTTCGTGTTGGTTGCTCGTTTAACGACAGAAAAAAAGGATTAGCTTTGTGTGAGATATGTTATATATATAACTGATGCTTATGCACCTTGATACAATTTCAGATTTCGATGAATCTCAATCATATAATCCCGAATGGAATGAAAAGGTAAAGGATTTCGTAATGAAATCCTTATACTTAACTACCTATTGATGTTACAATCGTTGTTTTTGTTGTTTTTATGTTTTTAATTTTTAATATATGCACTCAATATACTCGTATATAAACAACCAGATATCTATTTCTGTATATAACTTGTGTTGTTGTATGTTGTGTTGTTGTATTATTTTTAAATATTTTTATTTCCACTCTTTTTGCATGACGCATGGTAGAGTTTGGGTAGTTACTTAAATATGAATACTTTACCATATATTAAAAATATGCATATTAATAATGTAATGTTTTCTTTTTATATCCGTCTATTAATTGCATGACCTTGTTTTCCAGGCAAATGCGAATAGTCAATGGCAGGAGCAGTTTGCACAATGGAGTCTCAATTCACAGAATAACTAAATTGTGGATCTACGATATATTGCGGGGTGTCTAATGGAATGGATGATTGGAATGCACTCGCTTAGCTTTTTAATCTTAAAACTTATGTTGATCTAGAGCAATTTATTTATTGACTACTTCAGTCTACACTATCTTTAACATTATAATTTATTTCCTTGCGGTGAATACGTTAGCGGGCATATTTATATACACAGTTATATACGTACATGCATTCATTTATATCTATATAACATCAATTGAAATATATATTTAAAAGTAATAAGAAAGACTTGCGCTTAAAGTCGCAATCTCTTGAATCTCTCGTTGAAATCGATCGTATGAATTTTATGTTAAGCTTCACGAATCGTAATTTGCTATTAGAATTTTGTTTCAAAGCGCTCTATTGCACGATGAAGTTGTGCAACTATTTATTACATATTTAACAAATTGAAAATCAAACACATAATACAAATACTATATACATAGACATTTATGTACTTTGAACTAGCAAACTTGTTGAAAAACTAAAATCAAATTCTAAATGCTGATTACTGTCATTTTCCCAGAGGCAGCAGTACAATAAATATTAACTCACTTTGATATACGATATAAATTACGAAAAGTATATGCAGTCTTTAGCCAGGAGCTACGTGAAATTATGTTATATGAGATAAAATAACTAGAGAACTTTCCAAAGTTTACACAATATTTTGGATATTGAATTTTATGTTATACATGGAGCTGAGTTTCATTTTAGTATTTACATCAAGTTTTTAAAAAGTTAGACGACATCAAGGAATCCAATGTTAAAATGAACTTGAATGGTGTCATGTCGATAATATTTATCATATTATAAAATGCATTCAAAAAAAAGTTATACAATATAATCAAAATGCATACATAAAGCACAGAAAGATGAAGAACAAAGAGTAAAAACAAAACCAGACATTTATAGAAATTATACATAATTAACCACTGATTAATGGAGAATATTACAAAAAGAGAAAACTAAATAAAAACACATTTTAAACAATTCTAAACTTGACAAGTGAAATAATTTACTTAAAGTTTCCATTTTAATCAAAGCTATCGGTCAAAGCGACTTTGTTGTCGATATATCGCAAATGTTAGTTAACAGCATTGCTGTTCTAAATTAACATTTGTGTTAGCGAATCGCTATAGCCCTATACATGCTACGATGAGGCGGCCCAAGCAATTCGTCTCGCTCTAGGGACATACTATATATAAACTACATTAATAAACTAATTATTATTATTAACTATTGTTGTACCACAAGGGTTCCTGCGGGAACAATTATTCTGCTGTTTTGCTTATTACTTTTCGCGGCTTTTCACAGCTGTTTTATTCTGCAGTCACTTTACAGCTCTGTAATTGCTATGTTATTCAACAATAATCGATCAAATTGAAACAATCGAGCAATCGAACTTTGCGTTCATTTCGAACAGCAACTTAACATACATTTTATATGGGCTGTCCACTTCACATATCAACGTCTTGTCATGATTTTTGACATGAAATCCGAAAATATGAAGTTACTAAATTTTGAATGTAGAATTATTAAGAAGGACGAACCATGAACAAAATGACATTGGAATTGAAGATCGGGTAAGTTTTGACAAAATTATGGCACTTTGAAGTCTGGGAACGGCAGTTTTAGGGCCTTGGGAACTTCATATGTCAACATCTTGTCATGATTTTTGACATGAAATCCGAAAATTGAAAGTTTCCCAACTTTGAATGTAGTATTATTAGGGAGGACGAACCATGAACAAAATGACATTGGAATTGAAAATCGGGTAAGTTTTGACAAAGTTATGGCACTTTGAAGTCTGGGAAGGGCGGTTTACGGACTTGGGAACTTCACATCTCAACATCTTGTCATGATTTTTGACATGAAATCCGAAAATTGGAGGTTTCTCAACTTTAAATGTAGTATTATTAGGGAGGACGAAACATGAACAAAATGACATCGGAATTGAAGATCGGGTAAGTTTTGACAAAGTTATGGCACTTTGAAGTCTGGGAACGGCAGTTTTAGGGCCTTGGGAACTTCATATGTCAACATCTTGTCATGATTTTTGACATGAAATCCGAAAATTGAAAGTTTCCCAACTTTGAATGTAGTATTATTAGGGAGGACGAAACATGAACAAAATGACATCGGAATTGAAAATCGGGTAAGTTTTGACAAAGTTATGGCACTTTGAAGTCTGGGAACGGCAGTTTTAGGGCCTTGGGAACTTCATATGTCAACATCTTGTCATGATTTTTGACATGAAATCCGAAAATTGAAAGTTTCCCAACTTTGAATGTAGTATTATTAAGGAGGTCAAAGCATGAACAAAATGACATCTGAATGGAAGATCGGGTAAGTTTTGACAAATTTATGGCACTTTGAAGAAGGGAAGGGCATTCATATGACAAGAATGTTAATTTATTTGTGCAGCTGTTATACGTTGGCGCATTTTACTCAAAACAGCACTGTTATCTAACATAAGCAATGCTTGACTCTCCAACACTGCCAACGTCTTTCAACACTGTAGTGCGCAACACACCCCGCTTCCCGCTTTGCCCAAATGCCATTATTATTTTTCGAGTTTCATCCACAGCCACAGTGCAAATTACGGCCGCACGTTAATAAAATATAATATAAATAATAACAATGCTAAACTAAAGTTAAAACCTAGCTCTAAACGTTCATCAACTTAATTTAAGTGTTAAAGTAGTTCTAAAGTGTCTTTAAATCGCTGAAAAAAAGGCAAACAAAAAAAAGGGTCGCCATAATCGTTGTTGTTGTTGTTGTTATACATATATATTTGTGAACTTCTGTCAGTCAACTGCATTTGCACCTCCGCTGCATACAAACTAAAATAGAAGAGAAAGAAGAAGAGCTAAACTAAGGTGAGTGCGCGGCATAAATACAAATGCAATTCTGTGAGACTGACTGTTATGCCATACATATTAAGCAGTGGCGTCGACCAAAGGGGATTTCTGACTTATTTATTAATTTAATGTCAACATTGGAAGTTGAATTAAATATGACAAAAATGAAGAGTAAAATTTGTATAAATAACATTTTTTCAAAATTATTATTATTGGTAATTTTTGTTTTTATTTAATTAAAATTTAAAGTTTCTGGGAGTATTTAAAGTTAACAGTGGTCAATGATTAATTTCAAGCATTCGGGAAAATTCAGAAAAACCCTGTGAAACCAAACAAATAAATAAATTTAATGTTAAGGTTGATAAATACACACACTTAGTTCAATGTACGAGAACCTGATTATATTAAATGTTAAAAAATGCAGCTGCACTCTATCGAATTTCAGCTGGAAAAAATTGAAGAAACTAGAAAAGTGCAACATGGGTTTTTTTTTTAAGAGGGTAAAGGATTCTTGAGCAATGCACATTTGCCGTCTGGTGGTTGCTTCTATTGCGCCCCTTTTTTCGAGTTCCCACTCTCTCTCTCTCTCTCTCTGTAACTATCTGTCTCTCCCTCTCTATCTCACTGTGAGCCTGTCACAATTTGATTTAGGCACGTCTGTTGCTTTTGGTCGCCTGGCTGCATTTTAAATGCAGTTTACATACACATATATGTATGTATCTATAGTTATTTTGCATGTTGCTAGAAGTAGAAGTACGCACAATTGCCAAGACAAAGAGACACCATTTGTGTGCATTGTATTGCCAATAAAAATATTTGCATTTTGTATTTCCTATTGCAGCTGCAGCATATTATCAAAGGGATACAGGGTAGAGACCATGCAGCATCATGTGCATGCGGCAAGAGCAGCGCCACATTTGCGCGCACATCATCCACACAGCCACATTGCGATGCCGCCGCCGCATCCTGGCATGGAGCAACATATGGGCGCACTAGCAGCAACAGGAGCATCAATGGCAACACAGCAGCAGCAGCAACACCAACAGCAATCAGTGCCGCCGCCGCAACGAGATGTTCATCATGGACGGTAAGCGATTGCAAGACATGGACATGGACATGGTCATAGTTACACATATAAGTTTGATAGTTTGTTGGCTTTGGGTGTTACCCCTTTTTTTTGTTGGTCGTTTCTAGGCTTCTATTCTGTACGTTGCGGCAATTATGTTAATTCCTGTCACTGACAATCGCCTGTGAGACTCATCATCCCATTTTCTCAACTCATAAATTATAATTTCAGTGGCTCTTTGTTCTTTAACGCTCAGCATGACTTCCGCTCGATAACGGGTTTGAAGACACAGCAACAGCAGCAACAGCAGCAAGCAGCGGCTGCAATTATCCTTGACGTTCGTAAAGGATCGCAGTGCGGCCAGTTCTCTTTAGCCTCTGTTTGTCGCCCTTTGTGCGATCAGATGTTTTTGCAGCTCCAAGCAAATGGATCGTCCTTACCGACCCAGTTGCCAGTTGCCAGTTGCTCTTCAGTCGCTTTTGGCCTCGCACTCGCGCCGCACTGCGAATCCGTATCGAGCATTATATACTTTACGTTATTTCGCGAAAGCATGTAAAAAAGTCCTGTGTCAGGTGATGATGCGAGCATTTTTTAAAGCTAAATGCCTACTTTCTGCATTACAAAGTGAGCGATGAGAGAGCAAAGTTTAAGTTTAATATGAAATAACATTCAACAAGTTATCAACTTCAAAGTCGACTGATGCTAAACTTTTGTAATTTCATAACAATGCTCAATTATGAATTAAAATGTAATAATAAAGCTTACAAGCGTTCTACAGATGGAAGAAAATAATAAGATATTTGTGACATAAAGCAAAACATAAAGCAAACACGAAGTTATTATGAAATTAAGAAACTTTTTATTAAAAAAGGAATTATTACAATGAAAAACGATATGTTACATATCAAAAGATTATCCAAATACGCATAAAATCATTGCTAAATGTGAAATCAAAGAAATAATGTGAAGCACCCCAAAGTTAATATGAAATATTAATATTCAAGCACTTATCAAGTTAAAGTTTAAAACGTAACCTTGATGTTAAACATTGAGAATTTCACAATTAGGAAATTAAAGGCACTACAACCACTTCAGAACCCTATTGCCCAAATATGTGTATGCAAATTGAGCGTATTGAATAACTTTCCACTTAAACAGATTTGTTTAATCTTAAATCGCTGGCAATTTTAATAGATTTAACAAATTAACTCGACGACTGCAACGCATACGTTTATTGGCTCACACGTGGTCATCCACAGATCTTAAGGATTTCAAATTGTAACCCCGTCCCTGTCCCCGTCGCTGTCCCTGTCCCTATTCCTGTCCCTGTGCATCTTCCTCTCGTTGGGTGCTTGGTGTGCGGTAGGTGCGTCTCAATTGAAACTGACAGTTGGCGAAAAATGACACGATGCGTAAAAGAATGCGGCTTTTGTGCTTTGTTAGGGATTTCTGCCATTGTTCGAGCTTTACCGCTGTTGTCTCTGGCTGCAACAACAACAACAACAACAGTAGTAGCAGCCGCAGCAACAAGGGGCATAGCGCAAAGGGTGAACCTTCGCTAACTCTGACCGTGTTTTGTTTTGTTGTTTTTGTTTTCGATGGCCACTCAATATGGCAGTTTATGTTCTTAGCCTGGCACTTTGTGCGCGCTCAAGCAGTCAAAGTTTATCATTTCATGTGATTCCATGGCCATCTAATTGTAATACTGACTGTAGTCAACTAAAATTAGGATCATATCTTCAAAAGCTTTGCATCACCTTGTTGGATATTACATATAATAAGCATACCATTATAACCTTCTCTTTTTAAAGTAATTAATAATTTAATATAGTATTTCATTTTCCATATTTTTAATTTTTGACTTTGATAATAGGATTTCAGTGAAAGAAAATTATTCTCGAGTTCGAATCAAGTCTAGAATTGTTATATTATGAGCTCTTTATTTCGAGTAAAAGCTTTTCTTGATGCTTTAAGCTCTTCTCAGTAACAAAATTCAATGATCAATATGTGATATAGCTTCTCTATCTAAATCAAGCTTTAGTAGTCAGATTATAGCAATTCAATTTCGTGTAACAGAAAAATTTGTGTATCAAAATTATGGTCAAGAATTAATGCTATCCGTTAATAGAACAGAGCATGTATTGGTGTTTTAACTAATTTATCTAATTTTCTTTAAACACTTGTAGCCTTAATCATCATCAACATCAACATCATCAGCAGCCACAACCGAATGCCGCGTATCATAACAACAATAGCAACAACAATAACAATCAAATGCAAAAAATACGACAGCAACATCAGCATCTCAACAGCAGCAATGGACATCTAAACAAATGTAATCAAGTGCCGCCACCGCCGCCGCAGGCCTACAATCATCCGGCAGCGATTAGCTACGGTCAGCTGCCTCATCATATGGCGCATCTGGGCAGCTATGCAGCAGCACCGCCTCCGCAAACAATGCTATATCTAGCCAGTGCCAAGCCCAAGTACAGCAACAACAACCACAACAGCGGGAACAGCAGCAGCAGCAACAGTTACTCACATGCACCCAAAACCATTCTGCAGAACACATACCGCACTGCCAAAAGCAATGGACAAGTGCCGACGACAAATGCAGCAATAGCGGTAGCAGCGGTACAGGCAGTAACATCTCCAGCTACAGTTGAACATACACTGCCCACCACATTGCACATTGTTGGCCGGAGCAACAATGGCGATAGCATAGTCACTGCCAGCGAGGAAATCTCTGAGCTGCCGACCACCGAGACGCCCGACAACGTTGAGGCGCATCCCTTGCCAGTGGCGCCGCAGACTGAAGACTGCACCAGCGCGGAGTACATAGATGCCGCGGACACGCTGTCCAATGCGGATAGCGGCTCGGCACGCGGTGGCAAGGATAAGACGCCCATGTGTCTGGTTAACGAGCTGGCCAGATACAATAAGGTGAGCTGCAAATGTTTGAGAATAGTTAGTATCTATAACTAAATCCATTTAATGCTCCACAGATCACACATCAGTACCGTTTGACGGGCGAGCGTGGTCCGGCTCATTGCAAGACCTTTACCGTAACGCTAAAGCTGGGCGAGGAGGAATACTCGGCGGATGGTTTTAAAATAAAGAAGGCGCAACATTTGGCCGCCTCCAAGGCCATCGAGGAGACCAAATACAAACATCCGCCACCAAAGATACGCCGCAACGATGAGGGCAGCTCAACCCGTACGCACATTACGCCCACAGTAGAGCTAAATGCGCTGGCAATGAAACTGGGTCAGCGCACCTACTATGTGCTGGATCCCACGCAAATGCCACCAGCGGATGGAATGATACCGCCCGAGTATGCTTCATCATTGCTGCCAACGCCACCAGTCGGCTTACCGCCACCACCACTGCCGTACGCCCTGCGTCGCAATGCCAATGGCCCCGGTGGCTATGTGCTGCAAGCGCCTTTACATCCGCATCATCATGTTGCGATGCATGCACAACGCGCCATCTATGGCCATCAGCGACCGTATGCGCCCAAATATCAGTCGCGCTTTGCGCTGTCACCGTCTTTGGGGCCGCATATGATGGCCGGTCCACATGGTCCATATGCGCCCGCTTTGCCGGTGACGCCCAGCAAGATCACTCTGTTCGTGGGCAAACAAAAGTTTGTGGGCATTGGCCGCACCCTGCAGCAGGCCAAACACGATGCGGCGGCACGTGCCCTGCAGGTGCTCAAGACGCAGGCCAACAGTGAAGCGGACGAGGGGCTGGATGACTCCATGGATGAGAGTGACAAAAAGTCACCCATTTCGCAGGTGCACGAGATTGGCATCAAGCGCAACATGACAGTCCATTTCAAGGTGCTGCGCGAGGAGGGTCCCGCGCACATGAAGAACTTCATCACAGCGTGCATTGTCGGCTCTATTGTCACCGAGGGCGAGGGCAACGGCAAGAAGCTCTCCAAGAAGCGTGCAGCCGAAAAGATGCTAACCGAGCTGCAGAAACTGCCACCGCTTACGCCTACCAAGCAAACGCCCATGAAGCGCATCAAGGTGAAGACGCCCGGCAAATCTGGAGCCATGCCTGCGACAGGTGCTGCTATGACGCCACTGGGCAAGCCGGAGCGACGCAAGCGTTTGAATGCGCCCGTAAAGGAGAAGCCAAGTGTGGAGCTAGATGATGACGAGAATCCCATCACAAAGCTGATACAACTACAGCAGACGCGCAAGGAAAAGGAACCCATTTTCGATCTGATAGCCAAGAACGGCAACGAGACGTCCCGACGGCGCGAATTCGTCATGGAGGTCTGCGCCAGTGGCAGCACAGCACGCGGCAATGGCAGCAGTAAAAAGCTGGCCAAACGCAATGCAGCACAGGGTAGGTACCAGTTTAATATATCTTAAATCCATGCTAAATGAGATTGCTTTTCCGCAGCCCTGCTTGAACTGCTGGAATCAGCGGTGCATCACAGCGGAGCTATAGAGCACGCAGTAGAACAGCCAGATGCGGTTGTGTTGTCAGCAGCGCCAACTATCGACTCAACTGCAGGAGGGATTGATGTGCCCATGGTCTCAACGCCTGCGGGTCCTGTGCCAGGCATATTAATACTACGCCAAAGCAAGAAACGTAAGTCAGATTTTTCGTGGTTGAGCATCGTTTCTAGCTATATCTTTATAAACAGCAGCGAAAAAGAAGGATGCAGTGGTTGTGGTTAAAGCCAATGTGGAGTCAACTAACGAGAAGGAAGTCAAAACGGATGCTATAATAACAGCAACAGAGGAAACCAGCAGCAACAACAGCAACAACGAGTCAAGTGTAAATGAGGCCTCTAATGAGAGCAGCCTAAACACTTCCACAGGCAGCAACACAAGCGGCGTCAGCAGCAATAGCAGCAATGCGCCCGCCAGCAGCAAAAACAGCAGCAATAGTAATGCCACTGGTGGGGGTGATGGCAGTGGCAGTGGCAGTGGTGGTGCTAGCGGTGGTGCAGGTGGAGGCAGTGGTGGTGGAGTGCATATGAAGGAGCAGCTAATCTATCTTAGCAAATTGTTAGATTTTGAGGTAAGTTGCTTACGCATCAAATTTATGGCTGCTTATAATATGCCTTTTTTTGACAGGTCGATTTTTCGGACTATCCCAAGGGTAATCACAATGAGTTCCTAACGATTGTCACGCTCTCCACAAACCCGCCGCAAATCTGTCATGGTGTTGGCAAAGTCTGTGAGGAATCACAGAATGCAGCTGCGCGCAATGCGCTTAAAATACTTAGCGAACTGGGCCTAAACAATGCCAAGAAATAAGCCAAAACTAACTAAAACTGCAATTTATATATTTTTTTTTTGTTGTGCATAAGCAAAAAGTAAATGAAAAACAAAAAAACAAAAAATACCCGTCCACAAATCAAACCTTAAAAAAAAATGAATGAAAGAAACAAAAACGTAGCTGTGTGCAAATTGAAGAATAATACAATGCAAGAAACAGTAATTTTTGAAATAGCAAATTATTAGTTAATACCTATTTATTTATTTATGTGCAAGTGTGCGCAATGTGCGTTTTGATTTGATTTTAAAAACCATGCGCAAATTGTGCTAACTGCTGTTATTATTTATATTTTATTTGTTGTTGAAATTGTAAAACGATGCGAACTGAACAGATGCGGAGTCAAGTCAAGCAACTAAAACACAAACATGTTAAAAACAAACAATAACTAAATAGTCATATGGAAGAAATAAATGTTGCACACATTATTAACATACATATGTACATACTCTATATATTAAATTAAGATTGAACGCTCATTAGGCACTTGAATTAAATTGATGAACAAATGCTAACACTAACTAATATATTTATTAGCTGCCTGCGGCTGCAAAGACGCTTATGCAACGCTTTCAGAAAATAAATACAAAAATTTGTTTGCCACGTCTCTCATTTGCCTCACAAATGTCTAGAACAAAAACAAAAAAAAAACCTGCACACGCTCATGAAATTTTTAATTTATTTTTTAAAAGCTTAAAAAGTCAATAAAACGGTGCATAAGAACTGCTGCTGCTTGTGGTGAAATGTATGATGGAACTCGTCGAATAATGAATCTATATAATAATACTATAATTAACATTTAAACTAAGGCTAAACAATTACAACTACCAATCAACATAATTGTGAAGCTAAACAAATTTCCAGCCGACATTTCAATTTGCGAATTGCTGTTCACCGCATTTTGTGAATTGCCAAGTGAAGTTTGGAATTTGTGGTAGCCCAACGTACAAATTGCAACAATTTATGGCAAATGCTGCTTTAAATTGTGGCAAGTGCGTTTGGTCGTATAAATGCTTATAATATATAATGAATAAAATACAATTTACATAATCGTTAATTATTATAATTAAATGTTTAAAAACAATTTTGTAAATGTTCAGTTTTTTGGAAAACCCAACTAAAAACTGAGCATCTTTATGAATAACGTGTTGTTTAAATGCCCCCAGTTTGATTATTGTTTATATATGTTATTTCTCACTCAACCTTTAGTTTATCACACTCAGAATGTTTTTGTAATTGCATGTTATAAAATTTTTGTACAATAGTTTTAATTGCTTTTGCCCAGTAAACAGCACAGATTAAGCGTTAAGTTGCGTTATGTCAAATTGTATTTTGTGGAAACAATTCTCGTCGCAACAATGTGCATGATTTCTTTGGATTGCGAAATCGTACGAAATCTTAAATATAAGCGCATTATATAAACACTTTTTTTAATAACACATCCAGTATTAAAAACACATACTCACAGACACCTTAATAAATACCTTAAATACAAACAAAACACCTTAAATCGTGCACATTGATTGCATGCGTCGACCCCTACCCCTCAACTCCTTTCTAATCCCCCAA
This sequence comes from Drosophila maculinotata, assembly GCA_035045305.1. Taxonomy (NCBI): domain Eukaryota; kingdom Metazoa; phylum Arthropoda; class Insecta; order Diptera; family Drosophilidae; genus Drosophila; species Drosophila maculinotata. The sequence goes on from JAWNPD010000387.1 coordinate 15,281,196, forward strand.
TTGAATATGTTCATTTTGTTAGAAGATTTTGCAAAAATCGAAATGGTATAAAGTAAAAATGTTGATTTTGGGCAAACGCATTAAATTGATTGACTACACTTTGCAAAATCTTCACAAAGTTAATAAGAAGTAATATATAATATTGATAATTATATTTATAAAGGAGGAAACCAACTAATCTGTTCATTAAGACCAAAAACAAGAAGTTGTGAGTACAGCTAAATACACATTTATTAGATTTAAGAGACAGCAACCACAACAATAATATGAACAACAACTAGTATTCGTCAATAAATAAACGTCTTGTTTTTTTTATGTGCGAAAACAAATACCTAAAAACTATAAATGTAAAATGTAATACTTGTAATAAATATTCAAATAAAGTTGAATACAGTATTTGATTTGATGATTATATCATATTATTTTCATATTTACAGTTGACATTTTTCCGTTTTTTATAATGTCTATAAAAACCTGTTGATTTGTAATATGTTTGAGTTTTCATTTATGACACTAGTTAATATCACCCATAAAATGCCTTATGTAATTTATCATAAAAATTAGTGAAATTATTTCTGAATTCACCATAAAACTGGTGACAGCTTGAGCTCAACGTTTCCAAGAGAGTGGGGCACAAATTAACTCTTGTTAATTTGACAAACATTTCGCAAGCGCCGAATCCAAAAACGGTGAACGCTTTAAATACCTAATATGCTTATTGATTATAGATTATATTGTGATTATCTGGCAGCGACGATGACTAATCGATGAAAACTATGAAGACATACAAGTAGATATCGAAAATACAAAATATATTTAAATACATTTTGAAGCACTGCTATACCCTTTTGTCTGTTGCTACGTTCACTATTCTCTATCATTTTCCAAATATATTAACTAATGAAACTTGATATGTTTAGCCTGCTTTTTATTGCAAACATTATATAAGACGGAACAGCTACGTATATTAGGTGATATATTATATATTAAATGTTTTTTGTATACAACAAAAACATTTTAATTGATGACTACACGACATTTGAGTGCAGCCGATCTTAGGAAAGATTTTTATAGAGCATAATATTAATATAGTAAAGGTTGGATTAATAGTTAATCCTCAGCATGCTCTTTTTGTATATCTTATAAGTATGTACAAGCCTTATAGAGTACTTGTTGCTTATCCAAAAATGTTGGTTGTCCTGTGGCGAAAACATGTCTTTATGTATTCCCACTGTGAGTAGCTGCGATTGGTTACGAGGCTGGGGATTTTGGTTGCAACTACCAACTATAGCAACTATAAGTAGGCGCGTCTCTTGCAGCGATGTTTCACTTTCTCCGCTGGCATTTGGCTAGCGATTAAAATACAACTTTTAGTGGCAAATGCATAATAAATACATAAAATTAAATAAATGCCTCACCTTGCACATGGGCGCTCCAGCTTTAATTTCAGCTGCGGACCCGGCAAAATCAAAGCGTTGCCCACATTTGCATATGCATTTCTTTTGGAGCTTTCCCCCTCCCCCCCCCAACCAACCGCCATCAGCAGCCATAGTTGGAGATGCGCAGCCGGCACAATTTGTGAGTGTGTGTGTGTGTGTGAGTGCGTGTGTATGTTGATTAATTTATGGCGCTGATAATAATCCGGCACCGGCATCGCCTCAGCATCACCGTGTGATTATGAAATTTGTGTTTTTTGTGGTTTTTGGCGATGCCAAAAGAAATCAATAATACGGCGGAGGAGTGAAAGACAACGAGCAGCAGACAAGCTGCGATTCGAGATGAAATTAACATGTGTTTGTCAGCGCCGGCAAAGACATTAGTAACCCCATAACACATCTACATATGTATATGTGTGTCATTTGTGATGTAATAGGCATTTGATGTTCGTACAATAGTATGCTAGGGAACTGGGTTTTTGGAATTTTGTTTCGGTCTGGCTGCGGAAATGGAAGTTCAAGTTGTAAGTGGTAAGTGAGTAATTAAAAAACCCTAAGTATTAATTTAAACAATTTTTGCTGATTGTTATTGTGGTCGGCGCCACATTCGACTTACCACCTTACATAAGCCCTTATATTACAATAATTTCTAAATAATTTATAGCAAATGTAACCAAATGCCGCATTGTTTCGGGCGCTGCCCAATATTATTATGCCAAATTGGAATTTATTTTATATCTTTTTGAACACATGCTGCTGCTGCTGCCCTCCCAATTCGAGGCGGTTAGTCAAATGAAAGTGAAACTTTTTATTTGTCTTCTTTTCGATTATAACATTTGGTGGTGCGGGCTGCCAATGACTTTGGCTGATTTTGATTTATCTACATGTCGGGCTCAAATGTTTTTTTTTTGTTTGAAAGCTTATCGGTAATTTGGTATTTGACAAGCATTTAGAAGCAAACGCCCATCCGTCTGTGTCTGGCTGTGGGAATCTTCATGTTTTTTGTTGTTAATACCAAACTTTTAATTATATTTACAATTTAGCTATGTTGCGGGCTGCTGCTGCAGTTTGGGATTGGATTAGATTGGTTTATTGGCTTTGGACAGCCAGCCAGCTATAACCAAAAATATAATCGTTGTGAAAACCTGCAAGCGGTTAAATTTCTTTTAATCATGTTTAATGAGCGGCTACTTTTTCCAATTTTGATGGGCTGCATGCGTGTGTGGAACCAGAATATCTATGCTCTCTTGTTTTGATTTAGCCAGTAGCATTGTTTAATGTGTCTTCATTTGCATTTATTTTGGTCATTTGGCTGCTGTTCGTGTGTTCAAACTTAGGTAATGATTTAATAGATATTTTGTTGTGCTTGAAACGATGCTCGTGTTTACTTTTTACATGTTTCTAAATTAAGCGTCAGTCTCTACTTTTTTCATGTTTCTTTTGAAATAACTTCAACATTAAATATTTGTTAAGGTCATATACTATGTTAAATACCTTCCTAAGCAAACATTGTTTTGCTTAACAAAAACCAATTTTATTTTCTATTTATAAAATTTGTTTGGATAAAACAACTAAGCTCGAAGCCTGTGCAACATCTTAACTAAGTTTATTCAAACAAATTGAGCATACATACTTCAACTTTAATAACAGTTTGGCACCGAAAACCAATAATTAGTGCGCTTAAATATACAATAAACTCTATTATTTTTAGACACGTGCAGGAAGCGAACAAAACAAAAATAATAAATAAATTAGGCGCCCACATTTATTATAATCAACAATTGCCCGCAGGTGAAAAAAAAAACACATAAATTATGCCTAAAGAACCTGTACCTATTCAGGTGCTAACAATTGGATTACTTCGAATTGAAGTACAGTAAACACTTGACGTGAGACAAGTACAAAGCCAGCAATTGGCAGGCGGTTCATTTATAATGCCGAATACTTTTAGAATTTTGCACCAATGATTTCTCATTGCAAATCAGCAATATCATTAATTTTTATTGATCTTATACAAAATAGAAAAACCAATTTAACCCAAGTGCTTGCATAATAATTATTTATATATCGCTGTGATGAGAGTCAGAAATAAAGGTATTTTGCATAAAAACGAATGTCTATCTATAATTATGTGTCGAACTGATGGATGCCAAGCAAAATGGAAATAAAAAACTCATTTATTTTATAGCAGCACGTGATTATTTTTTATTTATATACCTAAATACACTATAAAGCAATTGGAAAATAAACACTGAAGTTACACTAAAAATGTCTAAAAACCCAAAATATGCCTTAGAGTATTTTAATGAATTTATTAGGACAAATATTTGTAATTTTGTTAACTTGAGTTAAGCTTGGATTAGGGCATCATCTAGTCTTATATTTTTGAACAAAATCGCCTTGCTGGCTTTTATTTTCTAATATTTATATGCTGCCTCAATGGATTTGTCAATGGAGAAGAATAATGACAAATTTGCCAATGAAAGAAAACATATGAAGTGTCATGTTCATAGATAAGACATACAAAAGAGATACGCAGCTTAGCAAAACATAAAATAAACTAAACAAATAAGCAAATAAAATAGCAATAATCATGGTAATGAGAACTGAAGCGTGCATATTTGAATTATTCCCACCGGTTAATTAATTAATGACCACAAAGAATGCGATGGAATAATCGGATTTATTTTGCCAAGCTATGCACTAAACTTAAGTATACATTTAATTATGTCATTATTTGTTGCTGTCGTTGTTGTTGTTGTTGTTGTTGTTGCTGTTGCTGTATCTGATTTATTCACGCTAAGTTTTCAGACGCTGCAGTTCCTCAGCGTAATTTGGAGGCGTCCAAGTGCCAAAGAGGCCATCTCCCATGCTGATATATGCCTTAAATAGTGTAACATAATCAATATGCGGCATGTCCTCCCACTCCTCGGAGTACTTGGCTGCAATTGGCTGCAAGCTGACCAACATAAGTGCTGCCACCAGCATCCAGTTAACATGTAGTCGCCCCATTGTTGCCACAATTCTATCGAAATGCTCAGAATGTTGTTGCTTTTATAGGCAAATTGTTGGCTGACATAATTTGCCTGTTGCCACAGTTGTTGCGCAGGTTGCAAATAACAAATAGTTGACATGGCAAATATTGTATTGAGCCGCTTATTGGGCACAACCTGGCCAAAAGCGGATCATGGGCAAAAATGCTTAAATAGCCAATTTAATGCTTGTTTAGAGATGCCTCCAAATCATGTGCTGAGGAAGAAGAACCACACAACTGATAATTTGCATTTGATATGCGTGGATTTTATTTTGTTTTTTTTTTTTTGCTTTTATTTGGCATGGTTGGGCATCACATGACAACATTAAAAGTTAAACGTTGAAACGCCAACGCCACCTACTTCATTAATCATGTTGGCCAAAAAGCCAAAAAGCCAAAGACTTCAAGTGCAGCTCGTAAGCAGCCGTTAAATTACCTTTTAAGTTGGTTTAATTGATCGCACGAGCTTTTGTTTAATTATAAAATTTAAAATTTGGGTCACACGATACTCATCGCATTTGATATATGCGGAAATTGTCAGCGCTAGTTTGATATGCACCCTTCTCCCCCCCCCCCCCCAACTACCCTCCCAAAAAGCCTTGAAAGTAAAGCGCGCTTAATAAATTATTTATATATATATATTTTATATTTATAAACAGGGCTAAGCGTTCATGTGTCGCATTCTTCCACTTTTGGCCAAGTCGTGAGAAAGATGCTGTCCAATGAAAATGAAAGTGAACTAACTGCTGCCATTTCCCACAAGCCAAAGGGCCCAAATGCATTTTTGATATGTTGCAGCAGCAGCAGCAGCAACAACAGCAGCAGGTTGTCACCGGTTTCCAACCGGAGCAACAGCAGCAGCAGACCAGCAACAACAGCAACCACAGCAACATCATCATCATCATCATCTCACATAATACGCAATCGATTGTTTTTTTGGTTGTTTGTGTCTCGTGTTTTGGTTGTTTGTGTCTTCTTCTTTTACGCATATTATAAGACAGTTTCGGTTGCTGCTGTTGCTGATGCTGATGCTGCTGCTGCTTCGTCTTATTGTGGCCAAATATTTCGATATCTTGGAGTTTTCAGTTCAGTTCAGTTCAAGTTCGCGTCTCGAGCGGTTAAGTTTCGAGTTGTCGCGTCGCCCAGCTAAACGCATTAGCTGCAGGACTCAAAGGATATTGCACTGAAAGGATAATGCTTTTGTGTTGCTTCGGTTATTGTGAAGTTGCATTGTAAAAAAGTGTTTAAAAATAACGAACAAAGATAAATTAAATAATAAATCGAAACCTAATATATATAATAAGAAAAGCGTGAAATTATAAATAAACTAAAGGTAAATTGAAATTGTGCATGGATTAAAAATACTTGTGTAATATAATACAAATAATAATTATTTGTACATAAACTGTGAAATGTGCCACAAAATGCAGCTGATAAATCATTCAGGACAATTAAACTATTTAACTCAACGGCAAAACAAAACTTTTGGAAAATGATTTGAAAGAAATTTAAAATTATATACATTTGTTATATATATTATATATGCATTTATTTATCATATATATATATATCCCAAGCAATTAGATAATTAATTTTTTATTTTGTGGATGCTAAAGAAATTTATTTATCCTGCCGAAAGCTCTTAGTATTTTAAAGGTCCCGCTGGATTCCATTCCCACGGCTATCTCTACTTTGTTTTTTTTTGCTTTTTGAAAGTTTTTGATTTATAAACACATCGCTCTAAGTCTGAATCATCCTAAACAAAATGGGTTTAATGCATAAACAGTCAAAACATTTATCATTCAGGTAAATGTGAACCGTAAAGAGACAACCGACAGTCTATCAAAACGAAAGTATTATCCCAAAAATAAACAAGTTATTTATATTTCACCACATATTCGATATAATTTTGAGTGCTGCTAATCTTCCATAATAACCTAATACTCCCAAATTCCAATGCCTCATGCTATTTAAAAGCAATGCGGATATAGAACCGTTGATTCCTAAACGTCAATTTGAGGCACACACACGATGCGATCAGCACAATTTGAAGTGGGGCACATTCTCAGCTTGTGTTACGCACTCAATTAAAGTCTGTTGACCATAATGACAGCCACTTGGGGTACTGGCCAAATATTCCAGTCAATGCCGGTACTGAATGTGTGAAAAAGCCCCAAACCATCTATTTATATATGTATATTCATGTGCATGTTTGTTTAAGATTGATGTCATACATCAAATTTGAAGTGGTGTTTTGAGAAGATCCTTTTTCTCATCCTCCTTGACCGTAAATTCCACTTAAATGAGTCTGGAGTGGGTTTCTCTCGTTTCGCGTACTTGTTCAAATACATATCAAAATTAGATTGCTATAATTAGCAAGCAGACGATGCAGAATAATTGACTGCGGGCATATGATATCATTAAAGATTTATGGTTTTGGTACCCAAAAACGTGCTGTTAATTTATTGGCACCCCAGACATAAAGTTGAAAGAAAAAAATGATTAACCATTTAAGCATATTTTTCTTAAGTAAATTTCTAGAGTTCAAATTATAATAATTACAGATTACACAATGCGGAATCAATGCGATTACAGCATAACAAATTTAAATTCAAATAAAAATACAAAAAAAAAAAACAAAACATTTTAATTTGTCAGCGTTTGAAGTTCAAGAAATCATTCAAAAGCGATTTAATGGGTTTATCCATTCACTTTTAAGGCCGCAATGCAAAGCTGTTATCTATCTACATATTGTCTAGCTACGAATTTGTATCTTCTTCGCCAGCTTGTCTCGCTTTTTTTGATGGATCATTGAAAACAATGAGAAGTAAAACAGTTTCCAGTCAAAATACGTGAAATATGATGAAGATGATGCGGCTAAATTCGAATGCGGGAATGCTTCCTCATTGTCAGCGGGCAATGCGAGCATTGTTTTGACTCCAACTGCTCTTGATAATGACCCTGAATCTGTCGAATCTGTGTACATCGTTTGTTACACTTTGCTCTTGGACTTGCTCACAATAGTAACATGAATTGTACTGCATTTGCATAATGTAATTGTAATAGAGTTTTTCTACTTCTTGATTTTTTAGATTTTTCCATACAAGTATCTGATATGATCTGTGCCTTTGGCATTCGAGTTGTGTTTTTGGTAGTCATTAAAATACAATTAGATGCTGCTTAGATGGTCATTATACAAATTATATAGCACTAGTATGCTTACAGTTTATTGACATACGCTGAGGTTATTGACTGTCTGGCAGGTATACAAGTATATTATTTTATCTTTAATATTATTATTTTATCTTAGCTACACTCCATGAATTGTACCATAAAAAAAGACGCGCCTTTATAAAAAGAGCTTAATTGTCAACAAATTAGTTTTGCATAGCTTTATATATTATTGAATCATTTTTACATCATCAGTAGCTTATATAATCGATTAAGTTATCAAATGTTTGCCGCCGACAGTTAAAATTGCAAAATAATTAAATGCTGACTTTTTGTATCTTCTTTTTATTTGTGTGATTTATTTCTTTGGCCAAACAAAGACACAAATTTATCGCTTTTTAGCTTGGCAAATTGTTGGCAACTACTGTTGTATATTATATATTATATTATACCATTTATATATTTATTCAGTTTGCTTATTTGTTGAGTGTAGTTTGGCTGCTTCATTCATTCAATCAGTTCTCCAATTTCATTTCGCACACTTCATATGACATGATCTTCACAATGGACCACTGTGCGGCACTCAAGAGCTTTTTGCCTTTGGCTTTTAATTGCTTTGGCTTCCTTACACAACAATCAATACAATTGCAGGCAATTTTCATGGCAAAAACCCTAGACTAGACGGACTGACTGGCTGCACACACAAAACATGTCAAGTGTGCAGCTGCCAAGTTCGTTGCCTAAGTCTTTTGTTTTCACTCTGCAAAATTGAACAAAAATACTTGATAATACAAATCGTATAGCATACACTTGCTAGGCTCGAAAATACAGACAGCTTGCGTACTCATGTATCAATATAAAACATCATAATGAGCTGCCACCAACTTGACCTTAGACATGTGTTGCTCCTCGCAGCATCTCAGACAACACATTCAATTTAATGGCTCAACTATTTGACTTGCCAATTAGTCGCATTCTAATATGGTTATATGTGTTTTGATACCTCGACTCATCAATTTAAGCTTTTGATTAATGAAAGTTTAAGCAGTGAGCAAATGGCTTTGATTGAGGCATATAAAATATCACGTGACAAACAGAAATTAGCCAATGATGTTAGCTGAAAATGAAACTTAAGCATTGGATTAATCTGAGAAATAATTTACAATACAAATAATCAATCAAGCAAGCATTAGTTTTTCATGTGCCCTAATGCTTGAGCCTTCTATAAATAGTCTGGTATTCTGATATAAATTATATAGACATATTATATCTTATATGAAAATACAGTTAACTGTCAAATTAGCACTTAATTTGAGTCTGCTCTGATTTAATGAGCCATAAAATGTTTGCTAAAAATGTAGATTAAACGGAAATTGTGAATGTGATTTGAAGGTCAGAGGCGACCATAAATATAGACCCTGGTTTCCTTTTATTGTGTCACGTATATATGGCCATAACTGACGGATCGAGTGTGACTGTTTGGTGGACCCACGCAGTTGACGTTAATGTGGTGGACAGTGCCGTTAAATAGTTCATGCACGAGTGTTATATGGCGTTTGTTTTGATTAAATAAATGAGCATTGGTAACACGTCTAAAATGCTACGCTTAATATGGTTACGTGTGTGCTGAGAGCTAGGGCACGCCTCAATGTGTCTGTATGGTTGTGTGGCTATATTTATGCTAATTAAGCGGCTCGCTGCCTCTTACGTCGCTTTATATTCAAATGTTTTCAACAGCATGTTCATTTTAATCAATGAATGTTTATTGATTCATAATTTATCAATCAGGCCAATGCATAATGTTTTGTAAGCATGCAATTTACATATTGTTCAACTATTGCTTATAGCATGCCCCGGTTACGATTGCGATTGCTGCCACTGCTGTTGCTGCCACTGCTGCTGCTGCTGCTGCAGCCTGGCGGCACTAGAGCGCAGGGCAACTTTGAGGATGCGGACAAGGCGAATGAGTATACGGATCAGCAGTATGATCTGCGCCACACCATACCCGGCGAGCCCGGCATCGACTATCCCATACTGAGCGAGGTGCCCAGGACGAGCTTCGTCTGCAAGGGTCGACATGAAGGTAAGACTACAATCGACTTCTTGTCATTCAATTTAACTATATTCCTATATGATTACAATTCTGAAAGAGCATAGTTTTTACTGCATGATTAAAGTGCTTTCTTGCTATCCTGCTTACAGGTTACTATGCGGATGTGGAGAGTCGCTGTCAGGCGTTTCGCATTTGCGCCCATACCGCTCGCAGTGTTCAGGGATTTGGTTTCCTGTGTCCCAATGGCACCGTTTTCAGTCAGCAGAAGTTTGTGTGCGATTGGTATCGCAATGTGGACTGTGATCAATCGGAGCGCTACTATGACATGAATCGCGAGAATAGCGTGGGCAGCAGACAGCAGATGATGGAGCGAGTGCGCCAAATGATGGAGTATCCCACCAAGACCATATCGAAGGCGCTGCAGGAGCAGCCACAGCGCAATACGCACCAAACGCTGAGCAAGGATCTGAGCAGTGTAAGTGGTGTCCTGACCCAACCGGCTGTCGTCAGTTCCGACAATCAAATACTGCGTGGCGAGGACATCAAGAGCGAAGCTTTGCCGGCACCAGTGGCGGCAGCGCCAGCAGATGGCGACGACATCTATGTGAATAGTCTGGGTGAACTCTCCTCCGATCCGGGCATTGAGTTCGATCACACGAATGCGCACATTATTGCCGAATATCCGAGGGAGTATCACTTTCTGAAACAGCAGAACTTTGCGGAGCGCGTCAATGCGGGATTGGAGCTGCTCGAGGACAACTCAGCTGCAACCAACGAACAAATGGCACCCGATTACATCAAGCACATACGCAACACCAAGGAGGAGGCCACCCAGCTAGATTTGGTGTCCAATATTAACAATCTGCTGGAGGAGGTATCCACCGATTTGGATACCAGCGTCTCTGGCTACCAATCGATGAGTCCGACGCAGAAAGTGAAGCAACCATTTCGATTCCTAAGTCGCGGCTTTGCCATGCAATCGAAATCTGATGCCAAGAAGGATGGCGCCAAAGGCAGCTCATCCTATGTCTACAATAAACCCAAACAGACGCCGGGCACTGTTCGATTTACGGTAAGTTTATGTACAAGCTTCCCAAATAACACTATATATATATATATATGTATATTGTATCTTTATACTAAGCTAACTATCTTTGCTATCTTTAAAGAAATGATACTCGAATATAATCTACATATATCTGCAAGGGTATTAAATCTTCGGCATTCCGAAGCTAACTTTTCTCTATGGTATTTCTTCATCTCTCTCTATCTATTTGTTTGTAACTCTTTCGCTATGCTATCCAACTATCGCCTACAACTTTGACTCTCACAAAAACACACACAAATCCACCAACCACCAACCACCAACCACCAAACACCAATCACAACTAAAGCCCAATGAGATACCCATTGATGCTCACAAAGACATTGAACACAAGCAAAAATTCAATTACAATGATAAAACCACAAGCAGCAGCACAACCACAGAAGTGCCCATTACCGAAGCAATTGAAGCTTTGTTAATAGCGCCCGAATTGCCGCCAGCATTTGCAGAAGACACCACCAGCACCACGACCAGCACCACAACTGAATCTGCTGCAGTTGCTCTTGGCTACATCAGCGAGCTGCCCATTATAGAGTCCATTGGCCAAGCTGCTGCACTGACTGCCAGCCTTACGTTTAGTGAGGATCTGCAGCAGAGTAGCGCACCACTGAGTGCCGCAGCGGCGGATAAAACGGATGTGGATCTGCAGGCGGAAAAGTTGCTGCTTGCCGGAGTCAAACTGACCTCTCACGATGAGGAGACGGCGCTGCGTACCAATAAACTGACGCTGGGCCGGCCAGTGAGCAGCACCACCAGCACCACCAGTACCACAGTTAGGCCGACAACCACAGCTGCCATGTTAACCTCCACGGAAACTGTTACGGAGATTAGCAGCACTCAGGAGCGCATACGCAGCTATCGACGCTTTGCACAAAAGCAGCGCGCGGTTGGCCCAGGTGGTGCACTGCGTCGTCCAACGCATATTGCGCGCAGCACAACGCCCACCACAAGCAGGAGCACCACCAGCACCACGCAGCGGTCCACGCCAGCCACACGCAGCTATTCGGAACGATTGGCGGCAAGTCGCTTGCGTCTTTCGCGTTTAACGCTAGCCGGCAAGCCAACAACAACAACAACAGCAAAATCCAGCACAGCAGCAGCAACAAAAACAAGCAGCACTGCAACCACAACAACATCCATCACGGAGACACCGCTGTCTTATGTGCGCGCTAGCGGCGATCAGGGTCCCAATAAGAAGATCTCCGTGCGTGGCATCGACAAGGAAACGGGACAACAGCGAGCCAGCTGGGACAGTGTGCAAAGCAATTTGCAACGCTTTCAGGTGCAGCGCGGCAATCGGGTTTATACGCCAGCAACACGTGCCACCACTACCACTAGCAGCAGCACCAGCAGCAGCAGCCGCAGCACTGGCAACAGTCGAAGCACCACCGGCTACACCACCAGACCCACTGTTACCGTTACGGCTCAACGTGGTCGCAATCGTCATGCGACTTATAGAACACAACCACAGCAGCTGCGCACACGCGGCACTACCACGCCACGCAGCACCACTACCACACAGCGCACCACAGCTGCCGCTTTGTCCACATTATCGCAGCAGATCTCTGCTTTAGCCAGCGGCTATAGTTACACACCTGCGCCACTTAATCCACTCACACACATTCAAACACACCACCACAATAATGCACCCACAACCGCTCAAACACAAACTGTGAGCGGCACACAACCACAACAGCAACCACATCAACAACATCAACAGCAACAACAGCTGTCACAAACCACTTCAAGTCAAAATCCTTCCTCTGTTTTCCTGCCCTTTGATAAGCTAACGCGCTCCATTGTTGATGAATCCATTTTACAGAATTTTAAGAGCAGCCACGCCCAACGAACCAGCAACAGCAATGGCTACAGCGGCAACTCGCAGCAGCAACAGCATCAACAGCAGCGCGTTACGAAGCCAACAACCGGCAATAGCTATCACTATGCCAAGCCAGCTGCAGCAGCGGCACCAGGTGAGCACAGCAGCAATATATACATAATAATCGTACCATCTAGTGATCTATATAAATAATAATATACATATTATCTCACATTGCAGCTGTTGCCAGTCTGAATATACCACAACGTCCGCAACAGCAGCAGCAACAACCGCAGCAACTGCCTCAGGTAGTGCTACCCACTCAGCCGGGCATTGTGATTGCCCGTGCGGAGGGACAACGCATTGCACCCAATTCAGCCAGCAGCATCATTTCAGGCCTGGTCAATCAACCACAAGCGAAGAGTCCTCCAGCCAACTCCTATGTCGCACTTAACGATTTTCTTAACAACAAATTTGGACAGGCTACGGGCAACAGCAACACTGATGATGTAAATGTTGCAAGTACTGCGATATTGCAGCAACAGCAGAATGTGCAGCAGCAACATCAGCCCGTGCAGCAGCAACATCAGCTCGCCCAACAGCAGCATCAGCCCGTGCAACAGCAGCAACATCATCATCAGCAGCAGCAACAACACCATCAGCAGCAGCAACAACACCATCAGCAGCAGCATCAACAGCACCAGCAGCAACATCAGCGTCAATCGGCTAAAAACCAACAGCAGCAGCAGCAGCAGCAGCATCAGCAGCTTAGCTACATAACGCAGCGTTACCAACAGCAACCACAACAGCAGCAACATTTCCATGCACAGCAGCAGCAGCAATATCAGCCACACCATCACCAGCAACATCAGCAACAACACCATCAGCATGCACAGCAATCTCAAATCAACTATCAAACGCAATTGCAGCCCCAATCTTATCAACAGACACAACACTTCCAGCAACAACAATCACAACGTCCTTCCATACAATCCATTCAACAGCCCTATCTGACGCCCAACATATTTGTACCCTATCAGCAGCAACAGCAACACTTGCCGCTATTTCCACCACTGGCAGCAGCAGTCGCCGCTGGCGGTGCTGGTCCGACGAACGGACGTGGCCAGCAGGTGGATCATTTGAATGTTGCATTGCCGGCACTGCCCAATGGGCTGATACCAGCGCCCACATTGCAGGTGGCGCAAAGGCGCAGCGATGTCAAGATCAACCAACTGCAATTGACCAGCAGCAGCAAGAAGAGCGCCGTCATGGATCAGGGTCAGGAGGTTGCCTTCTATGCGGGCCGCACATCCTACGAGGTGCCGCAGAGCAGCGTTGGACGTCTGCCCAATGATATAACGCATCTGATGCGACTGCGCCAGCGTCGCTCTTGAGCGCAGGATGAGCCGGGTCCGAAGCGAGTGAGATTACTACTACAAAGCTAAGTTATTATTTATATTGCTAAGTTAATGCTAAGTTAATGCAATTGTAAATTATATTATATTCGATTCTTTTGCAAATATTTATTGATAAATAAAACGACAAATTTGTTGAAAACGAATCTTTGGTGTCTGTTTGTTTGTGGTTTTTGCATTTCTTCCTTGTGAGATTAAGTTTTATTGTTGAAGTGTTTAGAATTTCTTTCTTATTATTATGAATACAAATACAATACAATGTTTTACTTGTACATGTCGCTATCGTAATTAATATATTATTATTATTTATATTGTTTAACAATATAATCCATTTTGAATAGTTTTCGAATGTCGTTTTGTTTATGTTTTGTTTTGCTTTAATTGGTGTCAAACATTTTCTATTTACGGTTATTTGCTTAACTTAATTAATGCTGTGCACAATGCATATATCATCAATATCATTATCATTATATTTATCATTATTATAATTATTATCATTATAAACAAAATTAATCGGTATGGCATGGAGTATTTGTTTATACATACAAAATTGAACTAAATTATCAATTGGCATATGCATAAATAAAGTATATCAAATGACAAAATAAGTAAGCCATTTGTGACGTGAAGGAACAGCAAGGACCTTCCCAGTATAAGTGCAAAGTAAAACAGGCAATGTTAAGTATTTGCATATAAAAGTAATTACAACTAAAAAGGTACAGATACTAAGTACTATATATAATCAAAATAATTTAAATTAAATACAATTTATATAAACAATTAAATACATAATTAAATATATATGTATACATAATGATATATATATATATATAAATAAACTATCATTAAAAACGGTCGCCCATTTGTAACAGAGCCTACATAAAATGTACAGCAGTTTTTACAAAAGTTTTTAAAGGATTACAGAACACAATCAGCAATCAGGATCAACAGCAGCAGCAGCAGTCAGCAGCAGTCAGCAGACCAGCTTTAAGTCTCGTTATTTAGCCACATTTATTGATTATATACAGAGCAGACAGCTGACCAACAGTAGATTAGTATGCTCTTCTGGCCTCGATTTCGTGTATCCGAGCGTGCGCTTATTTTATTGCTGGACGGCCAGTCGACATTTCAGCACGCGCACGCGTACTCAGGGTAGCGAATTGACGTTGAATATGGGCGGTGGCACCACCGTTTGCTCGACTGTGTTTGTGGCTGCTATTGTGGCAGTTGCTGCTGCTGCTGCGGCTACTGCTTCGGCAGCTGTTGATCCATTTGCTAACTGTGGCGCATGCAGCTGACAAAAGACTTTGCGATCCTGTTCGCTCAGGCTCCAGCTGGCGACTCGAGCGCATGGCACATGGGCGACCGCCTTGCAGGCCCGCTGAAAGCAACAGACATTGGCGCCCGGCTGGGCACAGTGCACGCACTGATAGCGCGTGCTATCCCAGACCGCTGCGTCCAGGCCATTCACATGGGCGCCAATTAGCTGTATATCATTGGCCCACACGGCGCAATCCTCGTGCAGCCAAATCTCATAGCCATGATCCGAGGTCTTCGACATGCCGCCAAACGTTTCAATGAACTTTGACTCGTGACTGCAGTCCAGTGGATCCTGTGAGGAGCACTGCGATTCATTCGGATCATCGCTGCACGAGTAGACGCTGTCGTGCGTTTGCTTCCGCTTGCGCTTGTGCTGTGTATGATAATCGTAACAAGTTAAAAACATGCAGAGGTGACATATTCGAGAGTAGCCGGCTGAAAGATACACTGTAACCAGCTATGATACCCATTCGTACTGGATACTGTGTACCTAACTTACGGCCATTACTTTATGAAAATCGCATGCTTACCATGGTTATTTTGGGCGCCTGCATAATATTGGCCAGCGTCGCCGGCACCACGGGCAGATTGCGCTCCTGGAGCTTGACCATGTCGGCACGCTTGCGCTTGCTCACAAACAGTCCATCGATATCGTTGAGGCCAGCTGGCACTTGGACAGCCGTACGATACTCCTCGCAGTCAATGGAAACCAGATAGGGTCCGAAGAGATCGCCGAGTCCAAGCTTGTGAGGTCCGCACTTGCAGAATACGCAAATCCAGCTGGAATCTGTGGTGTCCGCATCGTAGCGATTACTCAGCGTGGAGCTGTGCATGCCGCGCAGATTCTTGCGCTCATGCGGCGCCTTTACCTGCTTCTTCTTCGTCTGCTTCTCGTTGACATCCTCGGCGCTGTGAGTGTTCTTAATGCTAATGCTGCCATCGGGCTTGATCAGTATAAATGGTGATTTTAACCTGAGATCTGGAGCGACAGCAGCGGAGGCGGCGACGGCACCACCACCATTGCTGCTGTCACGATAAGGCGCCGGTGTGCTGTCCTCATCCGTGCTGAAATTCTTGCGTGCGCCAGCAGCACCACCCCTTTTGTTCCCATTTTGCTTGCCGTTCTTCCCCGCTGCCTTTTTGCTTTTGGGCGCGTTCTTCTTCTTCTTCTGCTTCTTGGCATTGTTCGCCTTGGCAATTGGCAGCGCCCTGGCAGCCGCTGCAGCTTCGCTCAATTTGCGTGCGGCGAGCGCTGCAGCAGCTGCTGCCGAGGTGCTCGGCTTGTCATCATCGCTGTCCAGCTGCACAATCTCGGTTTCCGGTGGTGGCAGCTTCTTCTTGCGCACCGGTGTTTTCTTGGGTGACGGCCTATCCTCAATGGTAAAACGTAACAGCGAGATATCCATGCCCATTGAGAGCCGCCGTGGTGGCAGGCAGCGCGTTGGCGGCGTTCGTGGCACAACTTTGGCGATGGAAACTGCGTCGACAGTTGATGCTGCTGCTGGTGTTGGCGAAGGTGTCTGCACTGTGGGCGCCTCTGCTAGTGCTGTTGGCGTGGGACTGTGTATGGGACTTGGCAGCGTTGACTTCATCGCCGCCTTGGTCGCGATGGGACGCAGCTCGGGAGTGGGAGTTGGTGTTGGCGTAGGCGTGCTAGGCGCTGGTGGTGTGTTAACTGCAGCATTCTCCTGTACCTGCGCCACAGCTTTGGCATTGTTTAGCGACAAATGCGCGCTCAGATCGTGCTCGGCACCAGTTGCATCTGATTGCTCGGCGGGCTCATCTTCAATGCCGGCAAACATTTTCTCCAGCTTATCCTCCACCTCGGTAAAGTGACAGGGCTCCGTGGTGGCAGCAGCAACAAGAGCATCAACCGGAGCAGCAGCTGCAGCAGGAGCAGGATCAGGAACTGCTGTTGCATTTGTAGCTGGTGCTGCTGCTGCTGGCAGCGGCGACTGTTTGTCCGCAGGCGACTCCACTTCATCCTCATCATCGTGCACACTGACCGCCGGCCTGGCATCAATGTCGCCCTGTTCTACCAGCGCCGGCGAGGCGGGCGTGTCTGTAATAGCTTTGTTTGTATTGTCCGGCTGCTGCTCTGGCTGTGCCTCTTTGCCGGCTTTCGCCATACTGGCATGACTGCTGTGGCTGCTATGGGTGACAGCACTGGAGCTGCTCGAGCTGCTGCTGCTGCTATTGCTTTGAGGACTGGGCGGTGGCAGCTTGGCTTCATTATCAGTTTTAGTGGCAGGCGGCAGCTGCTCATCTTCAACCTGGCTTAGCTGCTGATGCTGCTGCTCCTGTTGCTGCTGTTCAGTAAGATTGCGTAGGAGTAGCGCATGTCGTTGCTTCTTAGTCTTGGGATTGTCCGTATCGTTGTACACCGTGGAGCTGTTGCTATTATCAGCGGCAGCAGTAGTTGGTGGCGTTGCTGCACGTCCATTTTCCTGAGGCAGCTCGTATTCCTGATGCTGCTCCTGCGTTTGATGTTGCTGCTGCTTCTTCAGGCCAAATGGCTGGAACTCTCCATTCTTGGGCGAATGCTTGGGACTGCAGCTGTTGCTGAGCGGGCTTTGAGGTCGCTGTCTTTTCAAATTTTCGTTCGGCGTTAGACGCATCACTTGGCTAGATTTGCGTTTGCGGCGCTTGCGACTATTGCTGCTGTTGCTGTTGGACTCCAGCGACTCCTCGTTTGAGGTGGTCATGTATGGAGATTCGGGCGCCTCAGCTAGCTGTTTATCCTCGGTATTATTGCTGCGATATGCGGCTGTGGTGGACAGGTCCGTAATGATCGTTTGTGGCTCCTCGTGCGCTGCCTGCTGCTGCTGTTGCTGCTCCTCGTCTGATTTGAGCTTGGACAGCATATCGAGATTCGTCAATTGCGTATTGCGGGAATGCATTTGTGGCGTATGTGTTTGCAGCGGCGTCGTTTGCTGCTGCTGCTGCTGTTGATGCGGTGGTGGTTGCTGCCTCTGTTGCTGTTGAAATTGTGCGTTTGCCATGTGAGACGGCGGCGGTGGTGGTGGTGCTAGATGCTGATTGTGATGCGTTGCTGGTGGTGCATAATGCAAATGTTGCTGCTGCTCCTGCTGCATGTGCTGTTGCTGCTGTGGCGCATAGCTTGCAGCATGCAGCTGATGATGCAAATGCAGCTGATTGTAGTCCAGCGGCGACTGAGGCGTTGGCGGCGTCTGTGGCCCATTATATTTTGGCGGCGTCATGTTATATGGCTGCTGCTGTTGTTGTTGCTGCTGCTGCTGCTGTTGATGATAGTTGCGCAGTGGCGAGGCTGTAAAGTAAAGCAATTGTTAAGCAAGAGCTTATAGTGGGGACATGCAGAAGGGTTGCATGAAAATAAGAACTTACGCTTCTTGGCGAGCTGCTGCTGCTGTTGCATGTTGTGCGTGGCCAGTTTGCCAGCAGCGCCAGCCACATAGTTGCACTCCTTGCTGCTCAGCTCTGTGTTCTTTTGCATGCTCTTCAGCTGCGTCAGCTTGAAGTTCTCGTCGCGACTCTGCATGTAATGGGGCGGCTGGACATTGTTGTTGCTGCTGCTGTTGGTGTTGCCACTGCTACTGCTGCTGTTGTGGCTGTTGGGCGGGGTATTCGGCGGCGGCGGCAACAGTGACTCGCAATCGGCAGCGCTAGCGCCATTGGCATTCAAATATTTGTTTGCTGGCGATGCCGATGCGGGCATGCCAGGCAGATGTCCTTGCTGCGCACTGTGCTGTGCTCCTGCGGGCGTATTTGTGGTCAGATTGTGACTGTGTGTGAATGGAAGAAACAACAAGATTAAAATCATTTTCAGTGAAGGTATAGATTTAGAATCTATAGCAATAAGTATAAACTACTTTTTAAACAATAATCAAAATCTAATTTATACCAAACTGAGAGATATCTGGTTTTATAAAATAAATTGTACTAAATGGTAACAGAAACTCAGGCTAATACAAGATACATAATTACTGATGTTACAAAATATTCTGTGGAAATTTAGCTTACATCGTTGGGTAGTTGGGCGTTGCATGTAAATGTGACTGTTGTTGTAGCTGCTGCTGCGATTGCTGTTGGCCAGCTTTGGTTAGCGCTGGCGCAGCGCTGCGACTTGACTGCAGCGACAGATCCATGGAGTCAAAGGGTAATGTTCCAGTATATGGCGGCGCCAGCAACGGATTCATTTGATGATGATGCTCCAGCTGCAAATTGGCGACATAGATTAGTTATGAAAAAAAATTAAAACAAAACGAAGACTACAAAGCAAAACAATTGAAAAAGCAACAGCTAACAAATAGAGAGAAAGGGGAAGTTAACTACGGGCGGCGGGGTATTTTAGGCGTTTTGGTGCATGCGTTTTGTTTATTTATTGGAGGAGTGGGATTCGATGAACGAAACTACACTATTTACGTTTTTATGATTGGCCGACATAAAATTGTAAATGGCATCTGAAGGCGGTAGCGGCGGCGGCGGCTGAGCGGTCGCATGCCAGGCGAGGGGGGAGCGGACCAGCGGCCGTTCGTTGGACATGTGCGCCAATTGGGGCTGTCGCGGTATATACGAAGGTATCTGCAGAGATTAGGTTCAGATATTGTTCGTTGCGTCGTGTGTCCTCTGTGTGCTTGCAGGACCAGAAACCGATACTTACTTGCAGGGGATTCCATGAGGGATTCTGTGCCGCTTGACTCAAATGACCGTGCGGATGATTATTGTTGGACATGATTCAATGTTCAACTCAGTGTAATCCTGCATAGAAATCAGCTACAAAAAATTTATACGCAATTGATTGCCAGGTGGAGGCCAGAAAGTATTCCTACCAGGACACTAGTGTCCAGAAGAAATACAGGACTAACTGATATCCTGCATAGAAATCAGTTATAAAAAATGTAAAAGACTCTGAGCAAATTGAAGGCTGGCTAAGGGGCCAGGGGTAGGGCAAAAAAATGTCCTGTAAGGATATAAGTGCCCAGCAAGGGTCACAGGATGTGATAACTTTAATTACTACTAGTTAACACATAACTTTCTTTTGAATTTGGGGATAAACACTGGCACTGTCTATAATGCCCCATACGGCGGCATGTGGCTAAAATGTCCTTTGACACATTTGTTTACAGTCGGCATTAAGCAAGACAGAGAGAGGGAGATATGTATATATGGAGTGAAAGAGAGACAGTCACTCGTTATCTAATTATGACACTATCTCCGATAGTACTTTTCGAGTATAAACAAATTTCGCACGCACTTTTTTTTCTACACACCAGCCAACCACATCCCAAACCGCAGCCACCCACTTGCAAAAGTCCTTGTGCGATAACACCGCAACGTCGATGAGTTATCGACAGTCGTTGTCGGCAGCGTTGTTTTGCATGCCCGTCCCTGGTTTTGCTGCTGCTGTCCGCTACACGACAAGCACGCGGTCTTTCAATGTATGAATGAATGCTAATGTTGCCCTATGCTTAAATTTATTTATCGCTTAATTGTGGTTAGCAGGGGTGAGTATTAGTTGGAGGGGGGTTGTGTTTTGCCTTTGTTTAGCACTGTTTTTTACACAAATACCTCAAAGTTGCCTTCTCACTCACTCACACACGCAAGTGCAGCGCATTTCAGCTTCGTTGCAACTCTGCTTTTTTTTGTTTTTTTTTTTGGCGAATTTCTTGTTTTGGGCCAAAAATTAAAGGCTTGCCAAATTTTGCAGAAATGCAGGCACTTTGTTTGCTAGCACATTGTTAGGGTTTGCTTTAACTAATTGTCACTTAATTAACAAATGCCGCTGTCACTTTTTTGCGTTTTTATGCGTATTTCTATTTGTTTAAAACAAAATGTAATTTACGTGTGCTTCTGCTTCTGTGTTGAGTGTGTGTGTGTGTGTTTGTTTGCGTGTGTGTGTGTTTGTGAGAGTGGAGCTAGAGAACCACTGTTCCGGTTCCGTTTCAAGTGCAACATTGCGAGATTAGGAATATTGCAAGTAAAAAAAATAAAGTACAACATTGAATTCATTAATTAATTAATGGGATTGAATATAAATTGAATTTACATATTTAATTTTGTATAATCAATTGTACGAGTAGTGGCCAAAATGTCGCAATGAATAGTTGGATTTAAAAGCAATCAGCTTTATGTCGCGCAAGTGCCCATTTGAGCGCCTATGCAGCCCTGCCTTGAGTTGGATATACAATTGCACATGCAATTGCATTTAAGGCATTAGAGCAATTGCTAACAATTATTTGTAAAGCACACATACATATATGTAAATACATATCACTTATAACAATCAACATGTGTGTAAATAAACGTGGCGCGTTTATAGTATTCGAAGGATGCGATCGTAGCGGCAAAACAACACAAAGCAATCGACTCTGTAAGTAAAGCAAATTATGAATAAAAAGTACCGTTGCCGTTATCAGTTAAATGTTTTAGTGATAAAGAAGTAAATTAAGTAAATACTCAGCTTACGCTTGCCCAGTTATAAGTGACAATAAGTATACTCAAGGAAAGATAACGACATGGGCGTATTTAGGATATCGGTCAGCGGAGCCAAGATGCAGGTCAACAAAAATTTATGCAAATTATACATCACTATAAGGTACATACATAAATTATAATTATTATTTTTTGTTGGATACGCGCATGTACTGCTATATATGTATTCTATAATTATCTTTAATGCTTCATTATTCATCCTAGTTAAGCTGCTGCAGAGCAAAGGTGTTGATGCAAAGCAAATCAATTTTCCGGATCGCACCACTTCTATTGGTGAGATGATCAATGCTTATCTGACGAACGCCCAAGAGCTGTGCGATGAAGTTATACACCTGCTGTTCTCAACGAATCGCTGGGAACGCGTGAATAGCATTGAAAAAGATCTGCTGGCGGGCACGACGGTGATTTGTGATCGATATGCTTACTCGGGTGCCGCATACTCGGTGGCAAAGGGACTCGATTTCGACTGGTGCTGTGCACCCGATCGAGGCCTCCTGAAGCCTGATGCTGTCTTCTATCTAAAGACCGAACCGAAAGAGCTCACATCGCGTGGCAGCTACGGCGAGGAGCGGTTTGTAAACTCCCATCTCTGTATATAAGTATACAGATAATAACAGACAGCTTATATCTCTTTTTTGTAGCTATGAAAAACTGGACATTCAGCGTAAGGTGGCCGAGGTATTTGATCGTTTCAACGCACAGGAGTCCAGCTATTGGCATCAGTTGGATGCCAGCAAAACGCCACAGGAGCTGCATGACGAAATTGCCGCAATTGCCGATAAAGTATTGCAGCAAGCGGCAGGGCAGCAGTTGTCGAAACTCACGTTCTAATTGATTTACGTCCTGCAGACGATTCATTTGTAATTTACAACGTATATAATGCGTATCCTAGATTTTAGACTGCCGCATTGATAAATGCATTCATGATTCCCAAGAGGATTATGAATTGAAACTGCCGTCAATTGGTTTAAATTGTAAGCGTAAAGATGTATTACAAATATATCAAATATATATTTGTTAAAATGTTGCGTGTTGTATCTATTTAAGCCCATTAATTTATGACCGCAATATGCCTGTTTATACATATATATATGCATACTTATATCGAATGAATGCCCGCAGCTGTTGGTTGCTCCATTGTATTTAATTAATCTTATTTATACAATTTTATGTTTACATTTATTTGAACAAACAAATAGAGTGTATTACGGCTAAAACCACAGCAAGAAAATAATTTACGCTTTCAACTTAGTTGCTAAATGATCCAAATTTGATGTGCTACCCATTGTGCTTGGCACTTGGCCCCAATTAACGCGTTTTAGCAATTCAATTTAATTCAATTCATAGATATCATAGTCCACATCTGCACGCCGACTGCGTCCGCCTCCACCTCTGACAACAGGTGCAGCCCCAGCGCCAGCCCCAGCCCCAGCCCCAGCCTTGGGTGCACGGGAGCGCAGCGTCAGTTGGCGATAACCCATGCCAGGTGTATAATCGATGTTGCCCCCAGTGCCGCGTGCATGCAGATTAGTCAATGTGGTCCTGAAACGCTTCTGAGCCTGGTGATAGGAGGCAATGTCGCCATAGCTGTGCTTCGGCCACATACACTCACAGCCGGAGGGCACCGTGCGCGTCTCCGACTCCCAGCAGCCGCTGCCATCGTTCAAGCGTATCAAATGTATGGTTCGATTCAGCTGAATGCACGAGAAGCCAGTGGCCGAACAGATCTATGTACAGTTGGAGTAAGTATTTGGTTAGATTCAATGTTAATTAAGTACAAATAATATCAAGTATACGCACCTCGCGCTTCTCACCGGCCCGCTCGTTGAGGAGGGCGCGCAGCAGCGGCAACTCATTGCTGCGATAGTTGTAGTCATAGTTGTGCATCCTGGCTGGCAACGGGGCATAGTTGTTGGCACAGGTGACCTCCACATAGTGATTCGGACGATACTCGCCATTGTCCAGCTTCACAGTCACACGATTGGTGGGGCACAGCGATTGATAGGTGACCTGCCACAAAGAGTCACATAAGTGCTTTACAATAATCGAGTGTATAATTTCTCGGATTAACTTACGCCTTCGCCATCGCTATGCTGTGGTGCTTGTGGTGGCATAACGCTGCGCACGCGTCGCTTGCGCACATTCTGTATGCCATAAGGCAGCTGGGCGCTTAGCTCGTCGGCATCCATGCTGGCCACGGCGTAGTCCTCCTCGCCCTCGATGTCTATGTCGCTGGGCGATTCGTCACGGTCATACTGCTCCGGCTGACCCGCATTCCTGCAATTGCATATGCATTGAAATTTAAGCTTTGGCAATGAATTAGCGCCGCTCGTGCATCTAACGCCAAACGCGCTGCCGGAAACGGCTGCGGTCGCCCGTAAAATGCGCTCAGAATGAGAAAAAAAATATACATATATATATATATATATATATATATTCGCTTTTGACGTTTGCTATTTGCATGGCGTTAGATAGTTTTCAGCTATTTTTGCAGCCCTTTTTTTTTTTTCTCATTTCTTTTTATTTGCAGCTGGCCAACAAAAGCGCATCATTTTGCATTCAACTGCAGCAAATGCCAATGAATTTTTTAGCTTTCATTTTGCGGCGCTTGTGCGCTTTGTCTGCCTGTCTGTTTGGCGGGCGGGTGCCGCAGGGTGGTGGCGGTCTGGTGGCAGACACAAAGCTCCCATCGTAACGCGACTGTCGTTGGCTGCCAGCGGATTTCCTTTTTCGTTGTCAATGCTTTACGCTGAGCGGCAAACCCCCACCAACAACCAACAGCCATCACCACCACCAGCCAACCACCAAGTGCAAACACCCAATGCCAACGCCAGCGCACCCACCCAAGTGCAACCACTCACCGCAGGGGGCATTTTTGAAGCGCACTTCAGGCAAACACAACGGCTTTGATAGTTTTGTCGCAAAGTTTGCGAAAATGTTTAGAAATGAATGGTTGTGTTTTGGAATTGTTGCGTTTTGAGCTGCTTTAAATTAAGCGCTGCGGGGCGTGTCTCGGGGGGTGGGAGGTACGGGCAGCTAGGCTAGGGCAGGTGCTGCAGTGGGCTACAAAGCTAAACAGCAAAAAAAATAATACCTACCTAAATCTTATTGTACCACCAACAAAAAAAATGGCTAAAATGTTACGTTTTGCTGCCTTTGGCATTGCCTTGCAGTTGAATTTAAATTGAGTTGCGTTTGCCTTTTTATTTATTTATTATGATATAAAAAAAAAAATAATTTGTTTAGCTTTGAAATTAGTGTTTTTTTGCATAGCTTGTATGCTAAATTTTGCTGAGTAAAGCTTTCTCCTTTATCTCCATTTATTTTTTTTATGTTTTGGCATTCATTTTAGTACTATACTTTATTTTGAATTGCTTTAAATAAAATTATTTATATTGATATAAAGGATAAGGAGTCATTTATGAAAGTTCAAGTCTGACAAAAAAATATATAAGTTATGTTGACAGTTTAGAAATATATAGACCAATTTCATATATTGATATAATCTCTATGATGAAGATAGGAATGAATAACTTAGCTGCATTTATTCAGCTATATTTATTTCAAGCATATATAAAATCATTTTCTTGTAGAGCATTCAGCTGGCGACTTTGCTTTTGGAGTAACTATTTTGGCATTGCTTTAGCGCGCAGTCTTTTGTCTTCATCAATCTTTTGTTGGTTGATTTCTGCTTGGCGCCGCATTACGTAATCTTTGGCATAGCCATCGCAATGTCCTGATCCTGCTAAGCCTGATCTCGCAAACAAAAAGTCGAGCAAGTCGATAGATAGAGAGAGAGAGAGAGAGAGGGAACTGAAAAGTCCGTGCAGCATGAATGGAATCAGCTTAAATGATTACGTCAATGCTGAAGGTCTGGGATTTAGTTGATATGCAGAGCAAAGCTGGAGGCAAATCCAGAAGCTGGCTTGGGGCTTACTTATTGTCAGGCTGCTATCATATTTGGGGCACATTGAGGAATGTGTCAAAGTCAACTAGCTGCATGCAACGTGCCACATGCTGGCTACAATTGCTACTCCTAATTTTCGTTTGTGCTCTGAGTTTTTCATAGGGATATGGAGCAGTGGAGAGAAGAGAGGGTGGGGAGGAGAGGGGCGCCTACCTGGACATGTAGCTGCTACGGCTGTGACGTTCCAGTGGCAAATGCGCCTGTTCAGTTTCGTATTCAGCTTCAGCTTGCCACACATTGTTGTCGTTGTCATGGTTGTTGCTGTCGTTGCTGTTGTTTTCGTTGCCATTGTTGTTGTTGCCGCTGCTGTGCTGGGCAGCAAACATGCCTACACCTTGCACAGCCGCATTTAAGTCAGACAATTGCGAAAGGAAGTCATTCCGAGCTGCCTCAGGATCATCAACAAATTGTTCTTGCTGCAGGCGCTGTTGCTGCTGCTGTTGTTGCTGCTGTTGTTGCTGCTGCTGTTGCTGCTGATGCTTTAGTTGCTGATGCTGTTGCTCCTGGGAATTTCCGTATAGTTTTTGCTGTGATGCTTGCCATTTGGCCGATGCTTTGTTGTAGTTATAGTTGTCATTGTTGTCGTCAACTTTGTTCTCGTTCCTATCTGCAATCCCATCAATGTTGTTGTAGCCATAATCGTTGTTGTTGTTCTTGTTGCTATTGCTGTAGTAGCTGCTGTATCTATTGTTTTGCAGCGCTGGCGTGGACTCATCGCAGGCCAATGCGAGAGCTGGGCGCCTCGCCGGGCCACCAAATCGGGCAGCAACAATGGCCACCAACAGCAGCTGTAAATGTTACAACATCAAAAATTAGATATAAGATAATAGACATACATATATACATATATATATATACACTGAAACAAAATAAAATTAATTTTCTGTCAAAAATCACGCCAAAAATGACAAATTGTTTTTAAATATAAGAATCTTTAAATTATATTTTATTGAATGTGGGTGTCAAAATTAGTATAAACAAGTAAGAGTGCTCTAGTCGAGAGTGTCCGACTAGGAGATACCCTGCACCCAGTTCTTGCATTCATAATTCTTTATCTGCATAGAAACACACACACATACAAACAAACGCTGCTAGCTACGCACGTCATGCAATTGCTTTGCTTCTTCTTCTTCCATTGGCCGCAAACTATGTTACATATTTGTATATACTTTATGAGGTCGGAGATGCTTCCTTATGCCTGTTACATACTTTTGCACAAAACCATTATACCCTTTTTCCCATTTTTAATGGGATCAGGGTATAAAATCTATTCTATTAAATTTTCTGTCAAAAATCATGCCAAAATAACAAAAAATATTGGCTTGTAAACGCCCTAATTGGTGTATAAAGTACATATTAATGCCCTTCTTAGATTTGAAGCTCCCATAACTTGGTCAAAACTGAACCGATTTTCAAGCTTGAGGCCATTATGTTCATGGTTTGTCATATATATCAATTCCACATTTCAAGTTTATGCATTATTGAAAGTTAAATTTTTTCAAATATTTTTGCGAAAAAAGCATAAGGGGGGACCCTTACAAAAATTGATTTTTCAAAAAATAGATTCTTGAAATTCTTTTTTTAATCGATTGTGGGTGTTAAAATAAGTATAAAAAACTATTGGAAAAATGATTCTGAAGTGTTTCATTTTTCTGTCAAAAATCATGCCAAAATGACAAAAAAAAATGGACTTGTAAACGCCCTAAACTCCATACAAATGCCCTTCCTAGATTTCAAACTCCCATAACTTGGTCAAAACTGAACCGATTTTCAAGCTTGAGGCCATTATGTTCATGGTTTGTCATATATATCAATTCCACATTTCAAGTTTATGCATTATTGAAAGTTAAATTTTTTCAAATATTTTTGCGAAAAAAGCATAAGGGGGGACCCTTACAAAAATTGATTTTTAAAAAAATAGATTCTTGAAATTCTTTTTTTAATCGATTGTGGGTGTTAAAATTAGTATAAAAAACTATTGGAAAAATGATTCTGAAGTGTTTCATTTTTCTGTCAAAAATCATGCCAAAATGACAAAAAAAAATGGACTTGTAAACGCCCTAAACTCCATACAAATGCCCTTCCTAAATTTCAAACTCCCATAACTTGGTCAAAACTCAACCGATTGTCAAGCTTGAGGCCATTATGTTCATGGTTTGTCCTATATATCAATTCCACATTTCAAGTTTATGCATTATTGAAAGTTAAATTTTTTCAAATATTTTTGCGAAAAAAGCATAAGGGGGGACCCTTACTAAAATTGATTTTTCAAAAAATTGATTCTTGAAATTCTTTTTTTAATCGATTGTGGGTGTTAAAATTAGTTTAAAAAACTATTGGAAAAATGATTCTGAAGTGTTTCATTTTTCTGTCAAAAATCATGCCAAAATGACAAAAAAAATGGACTTGTAAGCGCCCTAAACTCCATACAAATGCCCTTCCTAGATTTCAAACTCCCATAACTTGGTCAAAACTGAACCGATTTTCAAGCTTGAGGCCATTATGTTCATGGTTTGTCATATATATCAATTCCACATTTCAAGTTTATGCATTATTGAAAGTTAAATTTTTTCAAATATTTTTGCGAAAAAAGCATAAGGGGGGACCCTTACAAAAATTGATTTTTCAAAAAATAGATTCTTGAAATTCTTTTTTTAATCGATTGTGGGTGTTAAAATTAGTATAAAAAACTATTGGAAAAATGATTCTGAAGTGTTTCATTTTTCTGTCAAAAATCATGCCAAAATGACAAAAAAAATGGACTTGTAAACGCCCTAAACTCCATACAAATGCCCTTCCTAAATTTCAAACTCCCATAACTTGGTCAAAACTCAACCGATTGTCAAGCTTGAGGCCATTATGTTCATGGTTTGTCCTATATATCAATTCCACATTTCAAGTTTATGCATTATTGAAAGTTAAATTTTTTCAAATATTTTTGCGAAAAAAGCATAAGGGGGGACCCTTACAAAAATTGATTTTTCAAAAAATAGATTCTTGAAATTCTTTTTTTAATCGATTGTGGGTGTTAAAATTAGTATAAAAAACTATTGGAAAAATGATTCTGAAGTGTTTCATTTTTCTGTCAAAAATCATGCCAAAATGACAAAAAAAATGGACTTGTAAACGCCCTAAACTCCATACAAATGCCCTTCCTAAATTTCAAACTCCCATAACTTGGTCAAAACTCAACCGATTGTCAAGCTTGAGGCCATTATATTCATGGTTTGTCCTATATATCAATTCCACATTTCAAGTTTATGCATTATTGAAAGTTAAATTTTTTCAAATATTTTTGCGAAAAAAGCATAAGGGGGGACCCTTACAAAAATTGATTTTTCAAAAAATAGATTCTTGAAATTCTTTTTTTAATCGATTGTGGGTGTTAAAATTAGTATAAAAAACTATTGGAAAAATGATTCTGAAGTGTTTCATTTTTCTGTCAAAAATCATGCCAAAATGACAAAAAAAATGGACTTGTAAACGCCCTAAACTCCATACAAATGCCCTTCCTAAATTTCAAACTCCCATAACTTGGTCAAAACTCAACCGATTGTCAAGCTTGAGGCCATTATGTTCATGGTTTGTCCTATATATCAATTCCACATTTCAAGTTTATGCATTATTGAAAGTTAAATTTTTTCAAATATTTTTGCGAAAAAAGCATAAGGGGGGACCCTTACAAAAATTGATTTTTCAAAAAATAGATTCTTGAAATTCTTTTTTTAATCGATTGTGGGTGTTAAAATTAGTATAAAAAACTATTGGAAAAATGATTCTGAAGTGTTTCATTTTTCTGTCAAAAATCATGCCAAAATGACAAAAAAAATGGACTTGTAAACGCCCTAAACTCCATACAAATGACCTTCCTAGATTTCAATCTCCCATAACTTGGTCAAAACTCAACCGATTGTCAAGCTTGAGGCCATTATGTTCATGGTTTGTCCTATATATCAATTCCACATTTCAAGTTTATGCATTATTAAAAGTTAAATTTTTTCAAATATTTTTGCGAAAAAAACATAAGTGGGGATGTATGCACTTTTAAAAATATGTATTCTACTTTGTCAAATGTTGGGCCCTTGAATCACATTTAATATGGACAGTAAGTTCCGTAACAGGTTTAAGTCTAACCACTTATTCAAGTTAAAATCTTACAGGCATTTGATTGATGCGTAAGTAAAACAAATGGAGACGCAGACGCAAACTTCCTGTCGCAAAGTTCAATTCCCTTTTGGATGTTGACAATCAATGCGCCGGAATAATGTCAAAACCAAAGACCGCACGAAACCCCAAAACCCAAAAACCAAAGCCGAACCCAAACATGTTGGCTGAAACTTTCGAGCCTTGTCCAGGGCATAGTCTGTGTGTGTGGGGCTATTCCGGCTTGATTCGGACATGGAAAACTTACAGCAGCCACCTCTTGGACATGCCCCCTGTCTGTGACTCTCCCACTGTGACTGTGCCTGTGCCTGTCTGCTGACTTTGATAATGTGGTCCTGGCGCTGTTACTCTAGCTCTCTGCTTAAGTGCCCCCCAAGTCAAATAGAGTCGTCGCGACGCGTCATCGCATTTTGGGTGTCGCTGCTTTGAGTCCTGGCAATGCCCAAAGGCTGCCAGCCTTTGAGGCTGCTGTGCGACCCATGCGATAATATGCCGCACGCGTGTCTCATGGTTATAGAGAACATATGTATATTATGTACTTTATAGGTATGTAGCCGTATATTTCACCACATTCATAATAAGCACACAATACGTGACCAAATAGTTGGCGCCAAAAAAGAAAATGCTCAAAAACCAAGCTATACCAAGTGGGTAAGGATATGTTAATATGATTGAATACCCTAGAATTAGGTAAGCTTAAAAAAAACTAGGCTCAGAATATATAAAAGTACATATGTTAGAAGCTTATGCACATTTAATTGAGTGCTTGGGTTAAGTAAAAGCTTATTTATAATTAAAAATATATATAAAGGCATAGTATTAGTATTATATTTATTATTATTTACATAAAATATTGATTTATATTGTTGTTTATTGTATCTTTTATTTGAAGAACTCCATATGCTTAACGTAACTCAAAAATTAAGGTATAATCCGCTGCATACTACAGCATAACGAGAATAAATCTTCCACTTTGGACTACAAGTTCTTTTATCTCAAGCTAGTTTTACATGCATATAACACACAAATATATATATATATATCTAAATGGTACATATGTATATAGGAATATACAATAAGTTTCTGGTTGCTGTGGCTTTATAAGATTTCTTTTATGTCTGCCGCTGTGGCATTTCCTGCCTATCGTTGCCTACCGCAAAACTTCTTTCATTTGCGCTTTTTGCCTCAGCTTCCCCGCTTGCCCCAAGTGGACCAAGTTTGGGGGCAAGTTTGTCAAACTATTTGTATGGAATTCACAATTTCTGTTGATGAAGTTTCGCCCAAGTCGCTCGCTGGCTTACGATGGCAGCGTGATCTGCGTGTACAAGTGTTTATGGAATTGAATACTTAGAAATGGAAGCGGCACGGGGGTGGGGGTGGGGATGTGCTCGTTGTGAGTCCATTGACTGCCTGTTGGTCTTACAGGTGGCTTTGTCTTAGTTTAAGGCATCTTTTCTCGATTTAAAGTTGTCAGCATAAGCCGATTTTTACCTTGGGTCAATTTGGCCAAAAAAAAAAGGGTCATGTAATCCGATGTTGAAGCTTAGAGCCTTCCAAATCCCTGCCACACGCTTGTTGAAGCTCTATTTTTTAAAGCCCCCGCAAATGTTAATCTTTTTCATGGCATTCAATTTAAATACTGTTTGTATTCTGATTTATTTTTATTAAATTTGAAGCTACAAAAAACCTTTAATTATGTTTGAACTCCTTTCATAAGTTCTTTGAGCTTTTTTCATACCGTTTTCAATGAACATTAATTAAATAAATAATGGTTTGGGTGTGCGCATTTTGAATTTATAAATATAAATGCACACGTGTCAAGGACAATTGAAATTATAATTGCATAAATTATGAGTACATGTTTGCGATAGTTTTTCTTTGTTATGAGTATATATTTTAACTTTTTTTGGCAATTATAATACCTTGCACATAACAAAAAAAAAGTTGAAGCTTAACTGAATAATATTATGAATAATATATATATTCTGGCTTTATTTCGCTGAATAATTCATTCCATTGGCATCGGATTGTGCTCTAGATCGAATTGTTATCTAAATATTTCAAATATTCCGGGTATTTACAAGTCGTGTTGACCTTAAAATCTTTTCTATGTAGTTTTTAATGCATTGTGGGACTTTTTTGCTGCTGCCATTCAATTACATTTTCAATCAAACAACAATCCACCGAACAATGTTCAACTGTCGTCACATACACACCAACACAGGTACCGCAAGCATATGTCGAGTGCCGATATATATGTATATATAGGTATTTGTATATATATTGCATAAATTTGTGACCTTTGAGTTTTCAATTGAATTTTGTGCACGGCAGCAATTGTTCGACCAAACTTTGTCCTTACACC
This sequence comes from Drosophila maculinotata, assembly GCA_035045305.1. Lineage (NCBI taxonomy): Eukaryota > Metazoa > Arthropoda > Insecta > Diptera > Drosophilidae > Drosophila > Drosophila maculinotata. The sequence continues at coordinate 15,313,519 of JAWNPD010000387.1, forward strand.
AAATGCGCAAAAACAAGCAACAAAATCCACACACACACACACACACACACACATAATCACATACACATTGGGCCACATTCAGCCGCAATTTGCATGCATTGTTGGGTGAAGAAGCAGCGAGGATGGGCTGGTTCCACTAGTATAACAAAAACAGAAAAAAAAAATTTTAGAACATGAAAATTTTACATTGCTTTTTTCGATTTGTTTTAATTGTTGCGCTAGCTGCATGTTATTGTTATTGTTGTTGCTGTTGGTGTTATTTTTGTTTGTTCTGCAATACTTTGGCTTGGACTGTGCTGTTGTTGCTATTGTTTCTGTTTTGGCAATACATGCCATGCGGCCGCTCTGGCGATTATTGGCAATTGTCAAATATTAGTTTTTGTTATGGTTTCATCGGATCCCAGCCAAGCCAGGCATTGATGGCGATTTTAATTAATTTCAAAGTTTGCCAATTTCGAAAGTTGCCTACAAGTTGCCTTTTTGTGTTATGTTTAATTTAATTTTAAGTGTCGATAGGTCAATTTGCCAATTTCGCTATGTTATTTATGAAAACATGTACGGTGCTGACCCTCAAAACTGAACATGATTGGGGATTTTTATGTTTTTTTTTTCAGACTAGTGTGATTTTGCAAGATAATTAATTTAAATTGCTTGTTTTTAATAGCTAAAATCTGTATATCAAGAGTATCAAATCATCGGCACTTTGAGGATAACTTTCTGTCTGGTTGAGTTTTAAGATTTCCACTCAAAGATTGCAAGTTGGTTTTCCCCACAGGACATGAAGTTAAGCTTATTTAAGTCTGGGCTGTGCAAATATTGCAAGTTTTTTGTCTCAGCACCAACGGTGAGAGTCTGTTGAATGTTACGCATACGCCACGTTCGCCACCTAGATGAAACTCGATGCGTTTATTTGCTTAGCACACTGTGTTTGCTCTGCTTTGCAAAGCTTCTTAATCACCTGGCCACTGCCGTACATATATCACCTTTTTGCCACAGCACACACACACACAGACACACACACACACACACACACAATGTTTTCATTGTAAGACTTTGAGCTTGTTGTTGGAAAGCAGCTTTAATGCAACAATTAGTGGCTAAGTTTGGCTTTTGATGCTCTTTTTATGATCAGGATTTGCTATGTGCTCACTCTGTGTATTGTCATTTTGCCAGTTGATGTCCTCGCATAGGATTTTTCATTTAGTTAGCCACTTTATTGAAATGCTATTCAACAATTGTATTTTGCAATCTGCTAATGCACACACACACACACATGAAGAGCTGTCAACAGCTTTGGTTTATATGTACGTCGATAGTCCTGATTGTCCTTGTCAGCGCTGCCTGCATTAAAGTTCAAATGCACATATTATAAAAGCCAAAAGGGGCGATTAAACCAAGCGCTCTTGTATTTAATCTGATTATATAGAGTCCTTTTAATACCCTTTAGTCATAAATGTCATTACGGCCAATGATTTTGCTAATTTAAAGCTAACATTTAATACGCTAAATTGATTACAAAAAAAGTTTTAGTGCAGATAATCTGGTTTTAAATCTAATCAATTGATATTTTATTTAGTTATGGATTTGATTTCAATTAAAGGGTATTCGATATTCGAAGCACACACACACACACACACACACTTGCGCACACACACACGCGCACACACACGCATACAAATACGCAGCCACAAAGTTACGCGTGCTTTGCAAACTTGCTTTGATTTCCACATTGATTTATATAGTCCACATAATGCCACTGTGTTTGTGTGTGTGTGTGTGTGTGGCATGCAACAAGTGACAATGTGTTAAATGCATCTCTATATTTGCCTTGCAGCATGTGCTGTTCTGCACTTACTTACGATTACACCACATACTCCAGTCGCTTGGTGGCATTCAAGTCAGTTTAGTGGCATGCATTTGCATGAGTATGTGTGTGTGTGTGTGTGTGCGCTTTTGAGTTACAGCATATTGAAATTGTTGCCATAGCAAACGTAATCCTTGCCAGCGTTCAAAGCTTGAGAAGGCCAGCGTCGTTCGCTGATAACGAAAAATGTAATAAGCGCCAAGAAAAATATTTGTCAAATCAATTTCAATTTCGATGTAGTCTAGTGTTTGTGTCAAGGACACAAACAACAAAAAAATGAAGAAAAATAAAGAATAAAAATTGAATAAGTTAAGAGCTGGTAGCTCTGCACGCCAGTTAAGGTTAGAATCTTTTGCTGATTTTCCATTTTATATGCATTATTTTGCCTTTGGTACGCACACAACCACACACATACACACATACACACAGACAAACACATGCACGCCTACATATAGCCCACGCATAACACTTTTGTTGAGCGACGCTCGGGCGAAAGTTTTTAAGGTTACGTCGACAAATAAATGACACTTGAAGGCATTCTTGGGCCATACACTCTCCCAATGGGACTATCTATGATTTGTCAAGAGTTGAACTTGTTAGCGTAGTGCGGGTTAATAGTGTTGGCTTTAGCAAAATGCGTTTCATTTTGGTAAGTCAGAATTTAAGCTTTTACTATTCAACCAGCCAGAAATAAGAACTAAAATTAGCATACGAATTTCATTAGAAATTCCATAAAACATTAACTTGAAAGAAGCGAAGCCCTTCAAAGTTGGCCAATAAAAGTAAGTAATGAAATATAATTACCATAACAATTAAGTAATTTAATCTAGGTATTTACTTGGTACATACAAAATGTATTCTTTGCATTTTTTGGACTTCTCATATTTTGTCTCGGCTTTCAAGCTTCTTTTTTTTAAAAAGAGTATAATCTGGTCGTATATCAAAGCTTTTCCGCTTATCCACTTTATTTACGTAAAGCAGTTATTTTTTATTTTATTTGTGATATGCGTGTATTTCTTTCGTATTTGCAATTTTGCTCCTTCGTGCCTAACGGGAATATAACATGACAGTGTGACAGTACAGTTTGTCAGCGTGTTGGTGTATGTGAAAAATTATTGAAGACACTGTTGATAGACGACGCATTGGGGCTATTGTTGCTTTGCATGCGACATGTTTTGATTGAGGTATACCGCACCAACAACAACAACAACAACTATGCGACAGAAGTCTGGAATCTTCACTTATTTATTAAATTTACTGCCGCTTTTTGGTCGCTGGGGAAACGGCGCCTGAAAGCAGGCAACAATCAATTTTGTTAAAGGCGGCTAAGTAAAAGGGCTAACATTTTGCCCACATACCAAATTAAAGTTGACCAACTGTCAACAGCCGCCAGGCAACAACTCAAGTGCTGACGACTCTGGCAAGGACTCTGTTTGGCTGGGCTTGAGACCGTTGCTGTGTTATAAATTCGCATTAAAATATGTCAAAATGACAAAAGTCCCTCAACGTTGCCTTTGCTTATTTTGCCCAATTCAGTTTGTGTGGGGAGTTGCGTGGAAGGTTGGACATTTTCATAATTTGTGCACACAATACAATTGAGCTGTTGTTGTTATTGTTGCTGTTGGCACTGTGATTGCTTTTACCCCGCCCCTTTTGGCCAGGCTCAGTGACAAATTGTCGCTTTGACACCGGCTCAATGTAAAAGCTTAATCTCTCATTGATTAAGTTAAGTTCCTTTTACTTTGCCGAGTGTCGCTTAGAGCATTGTATGAAAATACATTTGGAATACAAATCGAGAATTTTTTATGCAAATCAGTAGCGATATCTGTAATTTCTTCAGGGTTCAAATTTATCATTTTCAAGCCGGTTTTAATGATTCTTAGATTTCTTAACGTTATTTTACATAACTAAAGCACAGTAAAAATGCAAATCTTTTTGATTTTTGATTGCTCAAGGCTGTCGCCTAACGTATTCGTTTGGGACATTATGCAACTCTTGCTTTGGATTTACAACCCATACATGAGAGCATTTCAATCAGCCGACCATAGGAAATAGCCACAAATTGGGCCGAGAGTTTCCGCAACTTTATTGCACAGCAGCTGTCACAATGTGACAACAATTTTTCCAATTACACTTTTGCAGTTTACGAAAAATTTAAGTTTTGGCCAACAGACAATTGTTGACAATATATATCTTATTTTTTTTATTTATTTGTTGCCGCTTTTGGTATTGCTTTGTTCAAATTGTGTTGTAACCTCTACATCTTCGTTTTGATGGTCGAAAGTTTTATTAGAGGCGTTGGCAGTAATAAATATCATGTGCATCTCACTTCCGGTAGCTCTATTTATGGCTCTTCTACTTCTTCTACACTTAATAGCCTAGCTCTCAGTTTTCCGGCATCGCAAATTGCAGTTGAAAATCCTTGCTTACTCATGTTGGCGTAGTTGTTGTGTTTGAGTGTGTGTGTTTGTGTGTGTGTGTGTGTTGAGAGATGTGAGTGTGTCCTGTTATTATTCGAGCTCATGCTAGATACTCTCAATACATGCTGATGATTTTATACGTGTTTATCCTTGTACTAAATTTTATATATTTTATAAAACAAAAATTATGTTTACTAAATTAAAAAAAAAAGTGTTGCTAAAAATTAGAAGATGTTGTGATTCGTGCTCGTTTGTTTTCGTGACACGTGCCCATCTCTAGCGAATTTTTAGTATATGTGGTGAAAAGTTTTGTCGTTTGTTGCTCATCAAATGTTGCACATTTTGTCTTTGTGGGAGGGCTCTAAGCAAGCATCATGCCAATTGCTGAACAATTTGAGACCACAAATGCATCGAGTTGTGCTAATTTCCATGTCTTCTTTCTGTTGTGGCCATGGCTAACTAATGTTTGCTGCTGCAATTGCAGATTTTAGTACAATTTCCATAGAGTATACAAAAGTTTTGCACGACATCAACCAATTTATGCTTATATATAAATATATATATATATATATATATAACTGTATTGAAGAAAATTTACAAAAGCGATTTGGGTGCACTTCTAAAGCATCAGAATTGAGACAAGATTTGAAGTAGCCCAAACAAATTCTGAGAACCTTACCATTAAGGTGGATATTTGAAGGTCTTATTGTTGGATTGTTGCTGCAAATGCGAGGGATTTTCGTAATATTATTTTGTATTTTGGCAAGCCGTTCCCATTTGAGCAGCTCTTCAATTGTTATGTGATCCATTTGAAGTTTATTTTATTTGCATTGCCTCTGTGGTCAACAAATAAAGAGACTGACATATAAATACACTGGAAAAAGCTGGAAATTCCTTTGTATGTGGCTTGTACTTAGGTTCTTAAGAATATCTTTCTTTGGCCTTGGGATAATACACAATTCAAATTTGGTTTACTCTGGCATTATGCATGACTTCCAAGTGGACCAAGTAGCTATAATATAGTATTGTGCTTAGCGTTATTTACATGCAATGCATAGATACAGATACAGATGCAGATACATTTATAACAGACTCATATGTGTGTGTGTGTGTGTGCTTGTATGCATGTGTAGATAACGGTAACTCGGCCGTTCGAGTGGCAATTTGTGCGTGCAACGAAGCGCACAGTTGCCAGCAAACACTCGAGAGGCTCAGAGGGGGGGCGGGTGGCACACAAAAAGGGCGTGGAGTGGTTTTTTGAGGATACATTTCTGTCTATGCAATTTCAGACGAATGCAATTGAAATGGGCTACTCGAAGAGTTTATCACTACTATTTTCCGAAAACTTGACAAATTTATCAAGCACACCTCGCAAACCTTTAGTCAAACAAGCATTAAATTCGTATACTATGGATGCAAAAACTGCATAGTTGAGCAGATAACTGCAGCCAGTTGAGATTTTAGCCTGCATTCGAAAGAAAATATTTGTGCAGTCTCCCTTCCGCCTCACCCTTCCGTTATTAAGGCGACATAGCAGCTGGTGGGGGTTGTGGATTATTATTTTGGCCGCGAAACTTTTTGGCAAGCAGTTGCGCAATATTTGCGCAAAAATATGTCATTGCCAACTGGTTGGATAATCGAAAGCTGGTTAAAAACAAAACATACAATTTCCGCATTGAGGAAATGTGAGGGAAATTGAAGAAATGTGAAATATTGTATATAACCGCATCTTGGGCAGCAGCTGCTCAATAAAATAATCATGGCTTTTGGTGTGCTGGTAAAACAAATGCGCATTTAACATTCATGCGGCCACAGCGATGAGTGGCCAAAAATCAAGAGGGCAAACCAATGCAGCAATGCAAATCCCGGCAAGGATTAAGCCCCAATGCCGCTGGACCAACGGACCAACGGACCAACTGGACGTGGACCTAGTGTTTGGGGTGCTTTCTTTTGCCTGCACGTTATGTAAAAGCAGCCACAAAGTCATTTCACTGGGTCGGATGTTTGCGGGCAAATGAAAGGACGCACAAACGGCTGCCCAGTTGAGACAGAAGCAGAGACAAACCGACAAAAACAGAGAAAGAGAGAGAGAGAGAGATAGGGAGACGGAGACGGAGTGTAAAAGAGTGAGAGCGGGAAAGCTTGTCTGGTCGCTTAGCACGAAAAGGTCGTAAATTTCAGCTGCAGCCTTTGGACAGTTTAATTTCGATTTCCCTTTTAGCCAATGGCTGCGAAAATGGCGCGTGCTCTGTGCCAAATGAAAAATGACCAAAACGGAATCGGGATTGCCAATTGCGGAAACGAAAGCGACAACTGCCGGGACACATGCAACACAGGCAACACAGGCAACAAAGGAAACACAAGCACTACAAGCAGACGGGGCCAAAGCGCATAAGTAAATGCATGCTGAGCAGGACATTAAGGATATGCCAAAGCAGTCGAAGCGACTGATGATAAATACATTAAATGTCAACTGTCAAATATACAAATATACATACATATATACAAATATATACACATGTGTAATTTCATTAGCACACGCACGTGCTGAGTGTGTCCTGTGTGTCCTTTAGCTGCTAACAATGCCTGTCAGCACTGGGAAGCAGCCTGACATTTAAATTAGTTTCGTGATTTTGCAATTTATTTTGATTTACATACGCGCCGCTGGAAATATTTGCATATATATTTTATTCACTGCTGTAATTGTAGCCTATGGCAAAAAAAAAAAAATATTATAAAAAATGTCAAAAGATGCCGCAATCAAGGCAACAAAAGCCGCAAAAAAATGATCGGCTGCCAGCTACCCTGCAGCTAAAGGGCGTGACTGCAATGGCTTTTCAATTTTGCATTTTAAATCATACACTGCGCATAATTAGCATAGCAGCACTTTAACAGTTATTGGTTATTTACTTTTAACTATATTAAGGTAATATATCAGCCAATAATATTTATATGTACAAATTAAGCAGACTATAAGCGACATTTGTTTAAATCAAAACAGCCAAAAAGAAAGTCTTATTAGACTGGTGCTATTTTTATGTCGCGCATTGTGCATTGCCTGCTAAATGCATTGTCATTGTGTGATAATTAATTATAGCTTAAGGCCTTAATCAGCACAAAATGCCCGACTGTTGCCAACTATAAAGTTGTTAACTATATTTGAGCGCAAACTACAATAATATTTGTATATGTATGCATACATGTACAAATGTATGTTTGTGCCAAATATTGCGCATACGCAATGTGCCCGAAAGCAAGTTTCTATGGCTGCTAAATAATAAAAGCAAAAATTTCCGTCCAAATGCTCGCATATAATATAATATCAATCAGAAGCAAAATATGAGGCATAGCACGTGCGGCTAAGCAAACGGAAATTTGACTCAAATGAAAATGAATGAATTTATCTGAAAATGAAGAGCAGAAACGCACTATTTGAATGTGAATTTGTGTGTGTGTGTTCGAGTGTTCGAGTGTGCGTGTGTATTTGTGTTATGTCAGATTATATAGCTTAGCTCACAAAGCGTCACATACGAAATTGCGGTGCGTGATTTTGATTTATAAATAATATAATAGGAGTACTCCGTACATTTTTATGTGCTGCTCGTTTTGCAAGGGTTACAAACGGAATTCGTAAAAATATTTTGTGAGCTGCCATTGCTGCAAATTGTTGATATGCGCCTATAGAACAGCCAAAGTCTATGCGCTATTGCGCAGCACTTGTATAACTAGCCAACACAGTTAATGAAATTGAATTTTGAATTTGTCGATTGAATTCCTTGCTGTTAGCTAAATATGTTTTTTGGTTCAGTTTATAGTGCATGCTGCAGTTCGGTTTGAAGTTTGAGCTGTGCCGTTTTATATTTAGCATTTTATATCAAACTGTCCCACAGTTAGTCGGGCACTCGAAACTCGTGTTGGCATCTATAAAAACCTTTACTGTCTGCCTGCGTCACAAACAATAAGGCAGATTTTTTCGGGTTCTTTGCCTTGGTCCTAACTCATTTTAGTGGCAGCTAAAAATTTTGTTTGCCAATAAAAAAATATATAAAAGGGTCAAGTGGGGGCGAAACATATAAATATGGCAGTACTATATGACTGAACAATATAAATGTTTATACATGTGCACACACACACACACAGTCACATACACACTAAGAACTGCGCGAGTAGCCACTTAGTCATCTGATACTTGAGCAACTGTGTATATATATGTTTATTTACTATGTAGATTTTTCAATATCCATGAGCAATAATTTGGGTTGAATGACATGCCCACTTTACAATATTCTAAGTACTTTTGAGGTCCAGCTGAACTGTAAATATCTTATTAATATTGTAAGGGATTTGGTTCAAAAGTTGGGTAAAGAAAACAAGTCGATTTATTGTTATATTTCTGAGAAATACGTTACTTAAATAAGTTAAGTTAAATAAAAGTTACAACCGATTTTCGAAGTTAATTTGCTTAACATCCTTTGAACAGCAAGGGGCAAATTTTGTTCGTGTAAAATTTTCATAAAATATTGCAATAAAAGCAAAAAGTTAATTCTTTGCGCAAACATTAATCACACAGTTTAATTTTGTAATTTCTTAAAATATTTGCAATATTTTCCACATTTGTGTAATGATAGTTAATTGATTAAATGTTAAAATTGAAAACAAATGAAAGTGCGTCTGTGTTATGATATTGTTTCATCTGCCGTCGTTTAAGTAAATAACGAAATATTAATTTACAATAATTTAATTAGCTCTGCAGTGAATTTCATTTAAGTACTTTAAATAAATTAATTTAATAACCGATTTGGCCAGTATTTTTTACAAAATCGTATTACAAAAATAATGTTTTTAACTAAAACATATTCCATAACTGATAACATAAGAATAAATGATGCGTGCTTGCCAAAATATTATTCATTTTATTTTTGGATAAATTTTAATTACATTATAGCGTCAAAATTATGAATATGACATATGATTCCTAATAAAAGCATAATATACAATGAGCATTGATTTTGGCTAGTGTTTATCTGTTATATTATCAACAATTACCCAATTTTGTTGTCATTTAATGCAATTCAATTTCGTACATTGTGTGGCTGCCATTTTCGTTATTTGTAATCAAGTCTATTTGTTGCATATACAATAATTTAAAATACTGGATAATCAGCATTTAGAGAGAGGTTATTGTGGGTAAAATCATATTTCCAATGAGGTAACGCGTGATTGATGTGCGATAATTAAGTTGATATCATTTTTGATTTTTATTCACATTAAGCCGGAAAATTGGCTGTTAAAACATGTTTAAAAGTTATTTATAAGAAGTCTACACATTTGTATTATAACCATAAAAAAAACATTTAGACATTTAATTATGTTTAAACTTTCGACTGTATTAAGCTTTAAAGCTATAGAAAGAAATTAAAGCCCAAAATAAAGCCAACAATAATTAGTCAAAAATATGGAACAGAACCTTAAATTAGCCTCTGAAGACGGGGCTTTTGTGGGAGTTTGTCTAGTGTTGGAGTCTGTGGTCTGTCCTGCGGTTACGTCGCTATTTAAATGGCAATTTGAACATTTTCAAATTATTTGGTAAAAGTTTTTCGATTAACCTGCTCAGCCGTGGCAGCAAACAAGGACAACAACTATTATGGCAAACAGACGACAGCAATGAAGATGACTGCTAAGAGCCAGGACAATGTCATTGCTACACACACACACACAGAGCAACACACACACAAACACACACACACAAAGAGACACACACGCGGCAACACAGACACACTCTCACATACAAATGGGCTTATTGAGTTTACTTGGCCAGCACTGAAATTTGTGGCTCAAATTTTGTTGGTCGCTCTTGTGGCTGGCATTTTACGAGTGAACTTTTAATGATTTACGAGTATATTGCCACACATTCCGTGCCCCTTTCCACCCCCTTGCAACAACTTGTTAAGGGGTTGTCTGCCAAAAAAAGGAATACTTTCTTTTGCAAGCTAGTGGCTAAAAAGTTTCAATGACAATAGCATAAAATAATCCTAGTTACAACTCAAGTAAGTCCAAAAAAATGCATAAAAATGTTCTATTTTTTTCTATTCTAGTTTAAAGCACAACTTACTGCTATGTACTTTATTGCTAGAGCTCGGTAGCTTATATCTTAATCCTTGTAACATTTCCTTGCTTTTCTAAAATTTATTTATATCTATCTATGACTTTACTACAATTATTAGTACGATTTTTGCAGAAAACAGTGCTCTTCACCTTAAAAAATTAAATAGTGAAAAAATGATATTTTTGGGAAGAAGTTACAAAAAAAGTATCTAAAACTTTCTTTTGGCACTTTCAGCTGGTATCACTAGGTCATGATGGCTGCACAACAACAAATTGTCAATTGTCAATGAAGCAAGGCCACCAACATACAATAAGGAAAGAGATGGGTGTGGCGGTGGGGGTGGGAAGTGTTATTGGAAGTTGTAGGAGTAGAATCTCTATGACTTTTATTGTCAGCATTCAAGCTCAAAAATGGGATTTGCAGCAATAAAACATGAGTTAAGTCGCCGCCGCCGTTGGGGCGTGGCTGGCGCATAAATACTAGAGCCTGTCATATTGTAGCGAGTGAGCGTGGATGGAGGGTGTATAGGGGTAGGGGGAGTGGAGGCCATAGAGGCTGTTTGTCATTGAGTTTTCGGTATAGGTTTCAGTTGGACGGTGTTGATTGAAATTTACGATTTGGGGGCTGGCATCTTTGGGACTTGCAAGTGTTGTTGTCGCTTTTGTGGTTGTCGTTGTTGTTGTTGTTGTTGTTGTTTATGTTGCTGATCGCCTTGTCGTCTGTCGTCGCCCATAAGCGGAAACAGCGCCCGCCATTGCTGGGCGCCATTTCGCTTTGTCGCGCGCATCAGTTTTATGGCAAACGGAAGTCCTTGCGTTATTTATGGCTGTGTATGTGTTGGTGTCTGTGTGTATTGGTGTGCGTCAGCTCAATTATATTTCAATGCGCTGAATTCAGCTTTTGGCTTTTCGTTTATTTAATAGCTTATTACGGTGCAAACGCCTGTGAAAACCCAATTAAATGTGACATCTGCCGTTGACCAGATATTGGCGTGATTTTGATAAATGTTATATCTATATATAAATAAATATCGGTTGTATGGGTGGCATAATCAATTGTTGTTGCTACTTTAGGCGATCAGCAGCTCTAATTTATGACACTCAGCTCTTTGCTTGCTTGTTTCAGCCGTCCGTGCCATCGAATTGCCGGTCTATGCTGGCGATGCCTGCTGATTCCTGCTGGCGCATTCAATGCCAATGATAATTGACTTTTACAAACGACTCGGGCAGCCCACAATTAGTCGAGCATAATGATGCGTCATTATGGCTGTAATTCATCAAGTGAGTGGGCGGCATTTGCTTTGTTTGTTCAGCTTTAATGAGCATAAATCATCTGGCAGCCGTCGTCGCCGGCACTGTGTGCAGCATTCCCACAGTGCGTATGCGCAATATTATAAATATTTAAGGCGCTCACTTGGCATTGTACTATAATCAGCTAAGGCGACAGTTTGGCATGCGCTGCTCGTGGTTGATAAATGCAAATTTAAATGCGACATGCAAATGACAAGTGCGAGCGAGATAGCGAGATAGTGCGAGAGCAGAAGGCGAGAACAGGAAGTTTTTTGGTGAGGAACCACGCTTTTATTTATTTGAAAGCATTTCTCACATTACATACAGAAAAATACGCCCATAACATAAATATACTCAGTAGCTTTATGCTATGTGGGGTATTTTGGTTATTATAAGGGCGTATACTTAATTTCTTGAGCTTTGAAATTTAAACAGAATTATTAATAATAATGTAATTAAGTGTTAGCAATAATGAATATGATAGGGTATCTGTGCGTGGAAGGGTTATTGTAAGGAGCCTTTTCTCTCTTCCTGTGCAGCTCTTAGTAATTTGAAAATAAATAAATTCTATTCAAATGAACTTGTTTCTAACTATGTTATTGTCTAAAATTGTGCTGAAAAGTGGGTCAGGTATTCCTGCATCTGTTCTTTTTACACTTCCCGCCCTGACCTGACCAAACTAACCTAGTTTTAGCTTACCTAACCTAACTTATTACAAAAAAGTTCAAACTTTTAGACATTCCCTGACAGACTCTCTTAAGATTTCCCCTGCTGAGTATATTTTGCGTTGTGTCGCTCTCAATTGTAGCTTCTCAACTTGCTTAATCTCAATTCTTTTTTTTTTTTTGGGCCGCTGACTTCTGTAGCACTTATTTTATCTACGTGGAAGTTGGTATAATGTAAAAGGCAAAAAAGTGGAACAAGAATAGAAGGAGGAAAAGGAAAAGTAAATATAGAAGACACGCTAATAAGTCTGCAACGTGACACTTGGTCGCAAAACTTGGGACGGACAGCCGCGGGCCTCAAATGAGATGACTTTATCGGGCGCGGGCATCTGGCTAGAGAAATGGCTGACATTTTGCAGTGCCAGCTACCGCTTTAGATTTGTTGCTATTGTAGCTATTGTTGCTGTTGTTGTTGTGATGGCAAAATGTAAATAGCAGACGTGACGCCGTGAACTCCAAGCTAAATGTGACAATAAATGCCGGCGGTTATGTATAAATTGCTAAAGTGTGCGGAAAGATTTACGGTCGTCCAATGCTCTAGTCAAACGGAACCAGTGGGCAGGGTAAAGTTGTGAGGTGTGGGGTGCTGGCTGGGAGGCGCGAGGTGCCATAATAACAAACAACAAATAGGCAAGGCAGTTGACAGTCGGACAGCAACAACTACTTGAGCGTCAGGTGGTGCTTTTAGTATGATTGCTAGGCCAACCAGCGACAAAAGCACCCAACAAACACCCAACAAATACCCACAACACCCACAATGACAGTTTGGCCAACACCAGAAAACATTCAGAGTCAAGTCCAAGTGGACAATGTCTCAAGCAGGCAACGAAGGCTCAGGGTGCGGCTGTGGCTGCGGCTGAGCGCGATGACAAGTGCAGTTGTTATACCCTGTAGCTAACAATACTTGCCGGGTATAATAAAAAATCAATAAAGCTTTACAACAGGTGAAAAGTGACAAGCGAAGGCTATATTATTTATGAATCTGACGCCACTAAACTCATGTGGGGTATCCCAAAGTCGACTACTCCCACTTAGAGTACTGCTTAAGTAGTTGTTGTCAGTTTGCTGGCCCTTTGGCTGTCATAACTGCTGCACGTGGCGCCGGACTCAATCATTTGCATAGGGCCAGTCGATTAGCCAGCTAATTTGAATTCAATTAGGAACGTTATTAAACAAAATCACGGTTCACTTCAAAAGTCAGGCCAGGAGCAGGAGCAGGAGCAGGCAGTCAGCCAGGCTGCTAGCATGGTAGCCAGGCCGACTGCCAGCAGCTGCTGACACACTTACACAATTTTCCACAGCGTGTCAGTCAATTTTCTGCTTCTTCTTTTACTTCGATGTTTTTTTTTTCTTTTCGTTAGTGCACATTTTCGCCTTAATGAGCTTTTCCGTCGACTTTGTCGAACACTTATGCCATTTGTCGCCATATTTATTTTAATGGTTGCTCAATTGAATCACTTTGGCAGCAGGAGCAGCAGGAGCAACAGCAGCGTCCTGATATTGCCATCAACTTTTACTTTGAGCACCCTAGCTTAGGGTATCCTAATTGTGTCACTTATTGTGTAACAATTTCGAAGCCAGCAACTTTCATTGCAGATAGTGTAGTAGTTTCTGAGTCGCTATTGATGGATACGAACATACAAGTGTGCTAGAAATGTTTTAAATATCCTAAACAAACTCAACATGAAGGTTGTTAAGTTTATTATAGTGTAAATAAATATATATAAATGGTGTTATTAAAATTAATTAAGATTGGCATAGGATAAATTTCAACAGAATATACAAATATTGACATAAATATTTTATATTATGTGGTATAAGTTTATTAGCTAAAAATCGAATATATCATTAGTTTGCCGGCAAGAGTATAAAGTCTTCGGCTTTTCTTTTTCTTCTTATATTTTTTGAGTGTGGTTGCAAGATTTCGCTTACGCGACATTTAATTAAGCGCACAACTTTTCATGTTTTAATGGAACGTTGAGCCAGCTACACCAACACAAGCACAGACACACACACACACACGCATATATATTTATACACGTTATATATATATATATATTCTTTTTGTGGCACTTTGACACGCCAGTTTATTAAATTGACTGCCTGTAAAATACATTGTGTGAAGCGAACATTTTTGAAAATTTATTAAATCAAGCGGCTGTGCAAGCATCCATCTTTATCAACTGGAAGCTGGGCCTGATCCTGTAGCAGCTCCTGCTCCTGCTGCTGCTGCTGCTGGTCTACATTTTGCGCTTGCCCGAGTGAAATGAGCTGCATCCGGGGCCCGGCCACAGGCACACTGCAACTACAGCTGCAAGCGTTGCATTCTTAACGCCCGAGCACTTTTTAGCCCAAGCCCGGCAGCGGACTACGGACGTACGGAGTACGGACAACCGCTGCATCCGGGCGTGCATGTATGCCACGTTACGTATACTTTATTCCCGTTCCTGCTGTTCCTGTGCGCTGGCGCATTTCCTTACATATACACAGACACACACAAACACACACACACACAGAACTGTTACGAATTTTGATGCATTTCCTGGGCGAACGCTCGAGCGCGCACGCGAAAAATTTATGTGCAATCTTAGAAAAATAATGATTATCTTTTATTTTATGGTTGAGCTGGTAGCTGTGCCTGCTGGGCCGGCTTGCGACCTATTGTGTCATATTATTCTAAGCGGCAAGCGAGTCGTGAAAGCGCATAAGCTTCTAAATATTTAAAGCCATTTTACGACTGTCTCTCTCTCTCGAACACGTGTGTGCCGCAATTATGTGGCAAATCGGCAGCAGGCCGCCCACAAATTGATTGGCAGGCCACGCCCCGAATCACAGAGCAGTTTGAATGTGTGTAGCATGTAAGTGAGTGTGTGTGAATGGCACTCGAGTTTCATTCATTGATTCTGCCACTTGAGCAACTTATTAAGCTAACTGGCTGCAAAAGCATCTTCTTGTTTGGTATCATAATAACATTTCTATATATTTCATCTATACCGATTTTATAGCCATTTAAGATTGCTTAATTATGCAACATGTTATTGAATTGATCTGCATGTTGTTGTTGTTGTCTGATTAATATAATAAGCTGCCTTCACAGCAATGGGGATGAAAATCGCTGCACCCTAAAAAGTCGGCTACAAAATGTTTGAATTTGTTGAACTGGTCAGGGGCAAAGCTGCTGTAAATAGAGTGCCGAAAACTTAAGCCGATTGTAAAGTATTAGAGAACGAATTTTAAATTAATATAATTGGCATGCACATTTCCTAATTGGACTGAAAATATGCTAAACTTAGTTTTAATAAGCATTAGGTGATTTTATGTTAATAAGTTTAAATTATAATGAAAGCTGTTCGAGTTCATGTGCATGTTTGTTTTTTACTTTAAATCTGTTAAAATTTACAAAATTATTACGAGGGTTTTGTTTATAGATTTTGTTAGAAAGCTTAAAATGGATTTTGGTTGATATTTGTTAAAAATATACTTAAGAATATAAGCATAAATGATTAATGCTGAAAAAATCGAATAATGTTTTATTTACGTTATTTCCAATATTTTTAGTGCTTATAAATTTCACTATTTATTAATAATTTACTGTTGGTTCTATGTATCTCAAATATGTATTTATTATGTATCTTTTAAGTATTTCCAGAAGTTTTAAAATATTTTATCAAGCTGATAATAATAAAAAGAAATGTATCAAATATATTTAGATTATTTTTTTTTTACTGCACAAGTAATGCCGAAATTTGCTTTCCAAGTATTTTAATATACGCAACAACTTCTCGAACGCTTTAATGGGAACTGGCGCCTAGAGACACGTACCGCAACGGCATGGGGTCTAATGATTATGAAATATGTACAGCAGCCTTGGCATGCCTGCTTGTCGCCGCCAAGTAACCTTAGCCTTAACTCAAGCACACACACACACATACACTCACTCATATATATAAGCGTACGTGCGTGTGTGTGCGGCGCGTGTAAAACTTTCAACGGATAACGTCACTCAAGTGCGCATTGGAGCATCACAAATGACGTAATGCGGCGCTGAAGCGAGCGAGTCGAGGATAGTCGAGGCGTCGAAGCGCAAATGGTCTCCGGCTCATTAAATTAACATAACTAATTGAAAATGTTGCTAAATTTTCGACAGCAACAGCGGCTGTTAACAGCAAAATGTTAGCTGTAAACTGCAAACTGCAAACTGCAACTGCGGCTGCCGATTGTCAACCATAAATTCCAATTAAACGCTGTGTTAGTGGAGTGGAGTGGAGTGGAGTGGAGTGGAGTGGAGTGGAGAGCAGTAACGGCTTTTGACCCCCCGGCGCGTCTGTTTTGGTTTTGATTAAGTATACGCCCCGCCTGCAGGCATGCAAAATGTGGTTAGCTCAGTTGTACTAGCACCAGCACCAGCTCCATTTTCATTTCCATTGCCCATTTCCCATTTCGTATTCCAATTCATTTGGCAGGCGATGCGGGGCGTGTTTTTGTTTTTATTCAGTTTCTTTCTTTTTATTTTTGGATTTTATTTTTGGCAATGTTTGAGCTTGCGTTTAATTGTTTTATTATCCACAAAGTGCTGGCCATCGCGGACACAGACAACGCCCTTTTACACACACCCGCAACCTGCAATCTCCCTAACTCCATTGAGTGCCCAGTTTTTGGCACTGTCGTTGACCTCGTTGGCTTTGGGAGTCACATTCTGCAGCTACTCATATATCCTATAGATATATAGTACATATATTTCTCTTCTTTTTATACCCTGATCCCATTAAAAATGGGAAAAAGGGGTATTATGGTTTTGTGCAAAAGTATGTAACAGGCATAAGGAAACATCTCCGACCCCATAAAGTATATATATTCTTGATCACTATCAATAGCCGAGTCGATTTAGCCCTGTCCGTCTGTCCGTCCGTCTGTCCGTCTGTCCGTCTGTATGAACGCACGTTTCTCAGAGACTACAAAAGCTAGAGACTTCATATTTGAAATATAAGTTCTCGTGGTGCCGGGACAAGACCAGTTTATCATTTTTTTTCGATATCTCATCCCGTTCAAAAGTTATCGATAAATATCGATTTCAGACAAGTGTTTTTCGGGCATAACTTGAAAGTTATAAGTGCTAGAAACTTTATATTCAGGTTTAAGTTACTGTACTGCCGGCTCTAAACAAACTTATCATTTTTTTTTCAATATCTCAATCCTTTCAAAAGTTATCGATAAATTAAGTTTCCAAAACAGTGTTTTTAAGGTATAGCTTAAAAGTTATAAGACGTAGAGTCACCAAATTTGGTACATATACTCTCTAATAGCACACAGAGGTTAAATGCATTTCACTTTTTGGATACCCCTCCCCGATCTCCAAGAAATCGAAAAATACGTATTTTAAGAGGTATGACCTTCGGATTTTACATAGTCTCACATTTATGAGCCATCTTTGTGTCCTACAAATTTCATTACGATCGGACAATAAACTCAGAAGTTATTAACGATTCAATGTAACATAGTTTGGTGCCAAAGGAAGAAGAAGCAAAGCAATTGATGACACGCGTAGCAAGCAGCTTGTGTTTGTATATGTGTGTGTGTGTTTCTATGTATGAATGCAGATAAATAACTTGAATGAACGTCAGAACTTGGATCAGGGTATATCCTAGTCGGGCACTCTCGACTAGAGCACTCTTACTTGTTTTTTTTTCGTACACTTGTCGAAGTCAGCGTCGCCTGCTGTCTGATATACGAGAGTGCGGCAAGTTTCTGGCTGCTGCACAAATTATGCCAAGTGCATACTTGAGGCGTGGCCTGACAGCCACAGCATCTGAGGCAACTGAGGCAACTGAGGCTGCTGTGGCATCCACAGCCACACAGCGGTTCCAGCTCTTAATAATGCTACACTTGAGGCGCAACGAATCTACGTTGCCTGCCACAAATTTTAATTAACTTTATTAAAATCTCATTACTCATTTGCTTTGCGTCCGCCGTTTGTTTGTTTGTTTATCTGTTTATATTTACTGAAATTAATGCAATTGCATTTCGTTGTTATTTCCATTTTTATGAACCCGGTTAATGATCAGCACATGTCCATGGAAGACAATGAGCGAACTTAATTAGTCAATGAAGAGAACTCTCGACAATGGATTTACTGAACTTAACTGAACTGAACTTAACTGAACTGAACTGAACTAAACAGAACTGTTGCACGAGCCAAGTATGTAAGTATTTAAGCCTGGCTTTAACAAGACATTTAGCTGACACATACACACTATAAAAGTTGTCCAACAAAAACCCAACAACAGTTCAAGTCCAAGTTGTGGCATCTGTGCTGCGGTTGGGCAACTACTCAGATGAAAATAAGTTTATGAAAGTGTTGGACTATCAGATAACCTTTAAAGTGAACAACTACTAGAACAATTAACTTTTTATACATTAAGTGCTTGAGACTTTGCAATCTAAAAATCGATATTGTGGCTTAATTGATGAAATAACGAATTTATTTACAAATAAAGGAATTTCTCTTAAAAATAGTTAATGCTATAAGCTATGATTTATATAATAGATTTATAAGTCAAATTATTACGATATTATAAATGTGGTTTGCAAGTATTCTAAAATATGTTCAAATATTGTTTAATGTTAGCTGTGTTTATTTTTAGATTTAAGGTTTGAAATGTGCACACCAAATACACTCAGGCTAAATTAAATCTTAAATTGAAAACTCAGCTAAATTTTGATATCATTTTCGGTCTTGTTCTTAGCTTTACAGCTGCACTGCTCACTTTGCACAACACCTGCCCAATGAAAACTATTTAAACTGCTTTCGTAGATGAACAATAAATGCTTAGTCACAACAAATTGCAGGTGAAACGTGTGTGTGTGTGTAACTTGCTGTGGTCAGGTGCAAATAAGAGTCTGTGCTCGGCCAGCCCGCAAAATATAGGAAACTGTGCAGAAAACAATGAAAGAATTTACTTTAATGGTCTCGCATGTTGCGCATACTTAAGACAGACTCTTCAGGTGGGCAAGCTGGAAAATGCTGTGCGTGTTGTGTTTATTAGTTAAGGAAAATGCAGGGAATACATAAATTTAGGCAATCTGGTCACATAACTTAGAGCCGGGGCCCAAGGCACGTTCACTTCAATACAGTTGACTTGTCAGCGTGTTAATTTGCTAAATAATTTTCGAAATTCTACTAAATTGGAGTTGGGTGTGAGGGCGGCGGCTGCTTGGCCAAAACAAATGGCACTAACTCACCGAGAGAAAAATTCACACACACGCACGGTCGACACGCCCACTTAGCCAAGAACTGGTCAGGGCAGGACGAGGCGCAAACGTGCCAAATATGCAAGCGGCAACAAAACAAACGACAGCTAAGTGGAAAGGGCTAAGGGAAACCAAAAAAAAAAAAAAAAAAAAATGAAAAAACGGGAACCTAAAGAAAGCACATCAACATATACGGATAAGAGTTGAGACTGCCTGTGTATGTGTGTGTGTGTTTGCTTAATTCAGAAAGGATACAACATGGAAAAAAAAAACTGTTTATGATTTCCTAACACGATTTCAGTAGCTTTCACAATTTTTGGTATACCTTTGCCACTCGTTTATTTGTTTGCCTTTGCTCACTACGTGAGAAATTTTTGTATTTGGATTTATATTTTGGGAGGTAGGGCTGGGTTGGCAACGCTTAAAAATGCCTCGACAGGACATGTTTTTGCACACGTTCATCAATTAGTGTTGAAGATTTAATTGTGGCACGTGTGAACTTAATTAAGTGGCATTAGTTTTGTAATTGTACAGACGAGCCAATCACACAAACACATATATACGTACTCGTACATATATGTATATATTTAATTGGTGTGCGGGCTACCCCAAAAAGTATGCAATTAAATTGCAGCGAACGTATTTGCATTGCAATTAATTTTGGAGCATGCATGCAATATGCAGTTTTCGGTTTTTATTAATATTTATTTATGAGTTGCGGTTGCAAAGGGGGCTTCTAACCCCAACTGAGGCCATTTTTGTGATTATATACATACTATTTACACTTTTTCTTTAATTAACTATGAGCTGTGCTCTATAAAGTTGGGAATTGCCAGCTGCACTTAATTAGCATTATAATTGTCCTGGCAACCACAACAAACTTGCGCTGCAATTTCAGTTGCATCTTAATGGGGCTGACTGAACAATAGAAATATTGTGGAGGGAAACGGATTTCGTTTTGCAAGAGCTTCACCTTGTAAAAGCTAAAAATGTCGTAATTAATAAGCAAATAATGTTGCCCTCCGCTGCTTTCTACTTAATAAAGTACAAGGTAAGGCTTGGGTCATTTTATATTACACATTTAACTACATTTCCACAGACTTATATAGCTGCATAGGTATTTTCCGGACGGTAGCTTTTGAGTTACGAAAGTAGAACCTTGGTTTCATTTATGTCTAAGAGTAAGAGGTACAAAAGTACTTTCCTGAACCCTTTGAAAATTGTGTTTCAAACTAGTTTTGCTCAAAAAAGAACAATTGGAGAAACTTAATTTAACGCAATTAAAAAAGGTATGAAGTAAATTATTTTTAAATTGCTTCAAAGTCATGGTTTGTCATATATATATTTGCACCGACGCTCTTCTAGGAAATTAGTATTTTGAGTTTAACATAAAGGGTATCTATTAGTCGTACGCATGTCAGACATTTTCTTTTGAATATAACTATATACGTGTGTCAAAATAAATAATTAACTGGTTTTTGTAAACAATGCGGCTGATTGTAGGCGGAAAATATCTGAGCATCACTTAAATTATGAAGTTTAACATTTCGCCCGGGGGCACCAAAAATTATTCATGTGACCTTTTACGGCACGTGCTTTAACGGAAACATGTGTCCAATTTTAAGTATGCAATTTGCATTTGCTTTTGTACATTTTTGAATTGTGTGTTTTTAGAAACCACATACGATGTTTGGTTTGGAGTTAAGCCTTCATTCGCCGCTCTCCTGCCAGGCAGCCCAACCAAAATTAAAATGAAAGCCCAAAGTGATATACTCCGCCCACCAGTTGACCCCGGCTTTGAGGGGGGGTGGCCAAGTACAGCAATAATAGCAAATAACAAGCACGCTTGAAATAATAAACATTGGAAAATGTTGAACACTGTTTGGTCAGCGTTTTGGTTATGCAATGTAGTGTGAGGATGTGCAGTTGGTGGGGAGGGGAGTGCGGAGTGCGGAGTTAGTTAGCTATAAAATTACCTGCACAACAACATTTTGGATGCAAAAGAGCTGCTTAATTAATGTGTGCACAAACAACGTGATGGCATTTGTTTGTTGTTGTTGTTGTTGTTGTTGCTGTTGTTGCTTGTTGTTATTCGAATTGCGCCTGGGTTTCAGTTCACTGGCATTGCACTTAAATAATGTAAATATAATTTTACTGTTTGCCAGCGATTTAGTTTCGAAATATTTAGCTATATTTTATGCCTGGCAGTGTTTGTCCATTATGCTATTAGTTTTTGGAACGGTAGACTCGACCAGGTGACAATGCAAATAGCTACAGCCCACAATGTGCGGCATTCAATGGACTAAAACATGCAACAAAGGCAAGCACAATTTGTAGATATTTATGTGTGTGTGTGTGTGGGAGTGTGTGTGTGTGTGTGTGTGTGCATGCGAGTGCCATTGTTGGCACATTAAATAAATCAGAAAGTAATTAAAACAACATGAAATGCGAGCTACACTTTCTGCGGAAGCTGCGTCCCTGAGTTTGCCTCCCTGCCTCCCTGCCTCCCTGCCTCCCTACCTCGTTACCTAACCCTATCCACCTTCCTCACTCTCTGCACCTCCTTAAACACACTTGGCTCTGATGCTGCTGCTCCTGCTGCTTCCTATTTAGCAAACAAAACAGAAAACGCGACCAGCGGACTAACAACACGAAAGCAAAAAAAAAAAAGAAAAAGGAAAACCCAAGTGGTGGAAATTGTGAAACAAGCTAAAGAAAATTTGCGCAACGAGATGCAAAATAAACTTAATTTACGTTTATTTGCGTTGACAAATGTTTTCGAAGGGAGTGCAACTTTTAATTGCAAAATTTATTTGATTTGCCAGCATCTCTCTCTGTGTATTAGTTGCATGTTGTCTATTTGCACTTTTGGCGACGGTAAATAGCAAACGTGTATTATGCCACATCTCTAACAGGCATCCGTTTTCCACGAATTGAACAGAAAGTCATACAAAAGTTATATTTCGATTTTAAATAGATGTACACGTATATGTTAGGTAGATTGGTTTTTTTTTTTAAATAATTTAAATTAAAATGTTTGCAACGTTACCAGATAAAATTCAGTAAATATATATAATGGAATATTATTTAGGCAATTTTAAATTTTTATTTTCGTTTTACCAGTCTAAATAAAAAGCGTCTTCAATTTACACAATATATTTATTGCTGGAGTTAAGCAATCATGAAATTTAATAATATAAAATCTCTTCAAATAAACCTTTCTGGACATAATTGTTTTTAAACATTTTAAGTGTTTCAATTTAGTTGTATATTTTGATTGGCATTGCACATATTGCAGTCTTCAATTGTATGCCATTTTAATTGCTGCGGCAGCCATACAGTTGACTCGTATTTTTCACCTTTTTCACCAGTTTCTTTTTATACCCTGATCCCATTAAAAATGGGAAAAAGGGGTATTATGGTTTTGTGCAAAAGTATGTAACAGGCATAAGGAAACATCTCCGACCCCATAAAGTATATATATTCTTGATCACTATCAATAGCCGAGTCGATTTAGCCCTGTCCGTCTGTCCGTCCGTCTGTCCGTCTGTCCGTCTGTATGAACGCACGTTTCTCAGAGACTACAAAAGCTAGAGACTTCATATTTGAAATATAAGTTCTCGTGGTGCCGGGACAAGACCAGTTTATCATTTTTTTTCGATATCTCGTCCCGTTCAAAAGTTATCGATAAATTTCGATTTCAGCCAAGTGTTTTTTGAGCATAACTTGAAAGTTATAAAAGCTATCAACTTTATATTTTAGTTTAAGTTACTGTTCTGCCGGCTCGATACAAACTCATCATTTTTTTTTCGATATCTCAATCCTTTCAAAAGTTATCGATAAATTAATATTCCAGAACAGTGTTTTTAAGGTATAGCTTAAAAGTTATAAGATGTAGAGACACCAAATTTGGTACATATATTCTCCTATAGCATACAAAGGTAAAATATATTTCACTTTTTGGATACCCCTCCCCAATCTCACAGAAATTGAAAAATACGTAATTTTAAAGGTATGACCTTCGGATTTTACATAGTTGCACATTTATATGCCATCTTTGTGTCCTACAAATTTCATTACGATCAGACAATAAACAAAGAAGTTATTAACGATTCAATGTACCATAGTTTAAAGCCAAAGGAAGAAGAAGAATCAAAGCAAATGTATGACGCGCGTAGCAAACAGCTTTTGTATGTATATGTATGAATGCAGATAAATAACTTCAATGAATGTAAGACCTTGGATCAGGGTATCTCCTAGTCGGGCACTCTCGACTAGAGCACTCTTACTTGTTTTTTTGCTGTTTTCTTGTCTTTTTTATTTTTTTTTGGCAACGGCAATGTGGCATGGGCATGGCGCGCCTTTGTCTGGCGTTAACTGTCGCAATTTTGGCAGCAAACGCAAATTGCGGTGGGTCAGGTGAGTTGCCTCTCTATTTGTATGTACGAGAGTGTGTGTGTGTGTGTGCGTGTGTGTGCGTGCGTATGGGTGCGCGTCTGTGCCAAAAAAGCAGGCCATGAAATATGCACATAAGCACATGAATATTGTAACAGGTCGAATTTGCGCACGTTTGTTTCAAATATTTTTTATTACCATTATTATTATGCGGCAGCTGTTGTGGTTTTTCGGGCTGGACCAAAAACAAAAATAATATAAAACTGTGAAATATTCAGTGGCAATTATGCAACAACTGCGTGGGCCATGTGGCAATTGCTGTCTAATTATTTTCTTTCCTTATCGTTCATTGCACTCGTAAAGTGGCGGCAAGAAAAATGTCAGTAAAATTTGAGCGTTTCCGTGCGAAATTGTGCAGTTTTTCACAGCCCACTGCTTCTTATACTTATTTTTTTTTGCTCCACTATGACTGCAGGCGGTATTTTCATTAAAGCATTTTTGATGTCTAATTTGCATATTTTTTTAGTCACAGCTGGCCGAGAAGCTGTCGCCTTTTTACCAGGCGACTGACACGCTAAGCATTCAAGGGATTGTTTCGTGCAACGGCCCCTCTTAGACTTTCTCTCTTGTCGCTGCACTGTTTGTTGACAGTTGTCGTCTCTTCATGCTGTTGTTTTTGTTGTTGTTGTTGTTGTTGGTGCTGTTGTCTCTCAGCTCTCAGTCCTCAGCTCAACTCTGATTTGGGCCGAGCTTGTTGCCGGTTTCTTTGGCTGCTTGCTTGTTGGACAAACTGTCGAGTGGCAACACTAATTCGCATCTAGCCAAACAACAACATGCGAGTGCATACACACACATGTCCACACATCAACGCACACACACACACACACACACACACCCACACACACTTGCTGCTTTTTGTTGGATTTTCAGCTGAATTTGTGCCAGCGCTTTGGACCCCTGCTTTTTGTTAATTTGCAATTTTCTAACCATATCCACTTGTGTGTGTGTGTGACCATCTGCTGCTGCTTGTCGTGTATGTGTGTGTGTGCGGATATATGTCCGACGGCTTTACCAGCCAGCATTTCGCTTGCTCTTTCATTAATTCAATTTTTGTTTGCATATTGCCAGCTCCTGCCATTTCATGTGCCAGTGCGCCTAAATGCATGCTACACTTTTTGAAATGTTATTTTTAGTGCTTTCCCAATTTGCTGTTAACTTTAGGCAGTTATCTATCACATTTCATAACTGAATAATTCTTTAATATATAATCAATCGAGGCCTTTGTTTTCAAATGTTAAAATCTAAATGCATTTTATATATTTAAATCAAAAGCTTAACTTTAATTATGGTGTTCTAAATATTTGTTTAATATATAGAATATCCTGAGATTAAATGTGTGAAAGCTTGTTTCGCTTTATTTATAAAATGATACGATTCTTGTTCATAAACTCGTTTTTTTAACAATTTTTCTAGTAGTTTAGGCAAGTTTTAGACAGTTTAAATTAGGTAAAAAACTTGAAAAATGGGTGAATAATATTGAAAAAAATATTCCACTATGCACGTATGCCATAAGAAACACGTAACTACGTCATACCATTTTTTCACCTTAACCAAATGAGCTTCCTTATGCATTTTTTTGTTTATTATTTTTTGACATAAGAAACTTTTTTTTCTGTTATTCATAATTTTTGCAAGATGTTTTTGTGCGTGTTGCGGCGATTGCTGCTGCACTTACCAATGCCTTGGACACCATGGCGTATGTGTGTTATAGTTTTTGCTTGACCGGAATTTGGAAACGTCTGCTATCGTTTGTTTTTGTATGTTCTTCCAACACTTACAATTACTAACAAAAAAGCCAAAAGTATTTTTTGCAGATGTTTAAATATGCGATTTGTCACTTAGTTTTCGACCGCACATTTTGTGATCTTTATTTGAATTTGGAGCTAGGATCGCGCACGAGTTTTTAGTGATATGCTTGGCGTGACGAGAATGAGTGGCCAACAGTGGCAAGTCGCGCCATTTATAATGCTGTGCTCGTTGACGCAGCGCTGCGCCTCAAAGTAGGCAGCAACTTTTATATTTATGTGTAAACCAAAGTGCTGCTGTCTATTGTTAGATATACCACCTGTTTGCGGCTGTGTATATGTGTGTGCATAGCATAGCGCTGTTGTCACTGGTAACCCGTCAGTTTGTCATTGGGAAAAGCCCTTAGCCCAGTGCGAAATTGTTGCTGCCAACAAGCAATTATTTAATGCAATACACGAATAGCAGCTGCTCTTATCTCGCTGTCTATATAAATGCCAGCTAATATACCTATATACATATATATATAATAATATATATATATAAGGAATCTGCATACAAAATCGACAGCAGGCTGATCCAGCGAGCAGGCGCAGAAGAAAACAACTCATTTCATTAGACATCTAAGCAAACACATACACAGACACCTTATAAACAGACTGTGTATATAGGAGCCTGCTGCTGCTGGTGCTGCAGTGGCGGCAGCTTACTGGACAGCAGCCCGTTTGCTTATCTACACTACTGAAACACATACATACACGCACACACACACAGAAGCAAATAGTTGTAAACAGTGTTGCTCCTATTACGTAGTTTGGGAATATTCCGCATGCTGATAACATTTGAATTTCGGCTTGATTTATGATGCATTGCATGAAACACTGTGCCATGCTTATCACAACAACAACAACAACAACAACAACCGTGTAGAGTCGACGCAAATTTAATCACTTTCATGCTAACACTCAATACCCACCCACCCAGCCCTCCGCTTATCCTGCAACCTTTAATGCAAGCTCGGTTATACTTAATACTTGTATGTATTATAAGTACTATACATAAATTTGGCATTAAAATTATGTTGAATTTTGATTTGGGTCACTAAATATGAACATAAATTATTCAAAGCTAATGTTATCGAATGCCTTATCGAATGCATGTGAATTTTAAACACTTTATGCATCTATTTAATAAGCTTAATTGCTGTCAGTATACGGCTTATATGCGCAAGCCTAGTGTATAAGATATATGCTTTCATTGTCTTCCTGCAAAATAATGAGGGATACCAAATGTTATTAACAATTCACAAACTCCTTAAATTTGTATTATTCTGAATTATGTACAAAATTTTATGTTTGCAATTTATTATTTATTCTGTATACTGAATACTATAATAATAATATTTTTATAAATTAATTAATTAGTAGCTCTGAACATACTTTAGAAAGCAGGGCTAAAACCCCATCTGAAATACGGCTGTAAGTCATGCCGGAAATCCTTTTTGTGTACAGTTACAGGCGAACGCTGAAAAGTATGCAGCATTAATGTGTGTTTCCCCCAGCTGCTGGCTGCAAATTGTTGCATACTTTTGAGCATGGAATTTGATTGACAATTCGTTCCACGACCCGCACATTTACCGTATTTGTCAGCAGTGCAAAATAGTTTTGCACCTCTTCAGCGTCATTCCGAGCACTCCAAGCACCAACCATTGTCACTGCCAACGCGATTTGTTAGCCAAGAATAGCTAATGGCTGAAATGTAGATTGTGTGTGTGCTGTTTGAAGTGCTTGTAAATAGGTCTTCATATGTTGAATTTGAGCTCTGCTCAGCACAACTCAGCTCATCAGCTCAGCAGCAATTCTTGAGCTCATTTATTCCTGGTTTCGCATATCTGGTTCGCTGGCTGCTCAAGTCCTGTGCATTCATGTGGCTGCTGCTGGAGTTGCACATATTTGCTTTGGCTCGCTTAAGCCTTTTTATTGCATTCTAAGTTTACGTCAATGACGTCTAGAGCCGTTTGCTATTGGCCAAGTTTCCACTACTAATAATAAACAATTTCCATGCACTTTGAGTCTGCAATTTGGACTTTAAACGCTGCCTAATCTTGGGCACATTGTTCAAGTACTAAATTTATAAATGTATTTGTATATAGGGCATACTTAAGTATTATGAGCTGTGCTTTGTTGCCTTAAGAGTTGAGTTTTTGGGGTCAACTTCCTCGCTTGCTTCCTGCCGCTAACATTTTTAGTTGACTTCATTTTGTTTTGCGGCTTTTGTAGCTGGCCAGTCTTACGGCCAGGCAGCCAGCAACTTTTGACTCTTTCGCATCACTCATTTTCATTTTATACATTGCCCTAGTATTTCCACTTTTTTAGCTGGGTATTTTTTCTCCGTGTAGCTGCAGTTGCCATCTTAAAGTTCTTCAAATAATTGCCCAACCAGCGGCAAGCGACAACTTTGTGCGCTTATTCTCTGTGGTTCTGAATTCTCTGCTTTCTCTTCTCTCTTTGTTTTTTTAGAGTTATTTTATTTTATTTTTGGTTTTTTATATTTATTTGTGCACATTTTTCGTGCTTGCATAACTTTTTGCTCCACAGCAAAAGGCATACAATTTAAATAATAATTAAAAGGAATTTAGCTTGCCCTTAAATGTTTTTATTTTTATTCAAATGATAAAATATTTAATGGATGAGTTGGTTTTTTTGAGATACTTTATAAAAATACACCAAAAATATAAAATATAGTAAATGTGTATTAGGTTTGTAAATAAAATATAAGTTAAAGTTAGATATAAAAATCATTGTTATATACAATTTCTTAAAAAATAAATTCAAGGTTCTCAGGAAATTTTAAAATTTATATTTTCATTTCTCCCTCGACAATAATAACAATTGAAAAATGCAGCAGCTATTACATGCAACAGAGGCCGCAATGCCAGACTCTTCAGTTGCATGCAACTAGTCTAATAATTCAGCAAATGTAAAAATTTAATTAGTCAGGATTCCATTCGTTGCACTCACACACAAATGGCTAGCTAGAGGGTGGGGGTTGGGGTGGGGTTGGTGAGCGGGCAGGCAAGGAGCAAGGAGCCAACAAGCCACTTGGCAGCTGGTCATGTTGTGTGCTCAGTGTGCAACAAGGCGAAAGTTTTCATTATGCAACAGTCTGCACTCGTTCCATCTGCAGCTGCACTTTATGCCAGCTGCCAGTTTGCCAGTTGGTTGTAAGTCAGGTTAACGTTCCTCTTGGCCAATAAAATTTGTAGTACGTTTACAATTAGCTGCAGTGCCCGACATTTTCAGTTTGTCGAGCGGCGACAAATTCATTACTATTTTCATGGCACTACTTTAATTATTTTTCGCAAAGGCCGCCGATTTGGCTAATGAGCTATGTGGGCTATTTCTTTTTGTCTTTTTGTGCTTTGATATGATATGTGATTATAACCAGCGTATAATCTTTATAGACAGCACGGCAGTGACGGTTAATCGACGCAAATTGACGCACTTGCTACAGTCAGCAATCATAACGCCCACAAAGCAACAATGAGCAACTATTGACATTTACATGCGAAGCTATGAAAGGAATGCAGTAGGCGATAGGAGATATCCTGTAGACAGCTCTACCTGATTTAATATTGTGAGTTGCAAAATCCTTGTTCAAAAATAAATAATTTTAGGCTCTCTGAGATTGTAGAACTCTGTTCGTTTTAAAAAGAATCTAGTTTGGATGACTTGGATGATTTACAATGACTGCTACATAATTTTAAATATACATATGATAGAAAATTGTCTATGGTATATAGGAAAATTGGCTGACTCAAATTGCTGTACTCTTCGAGTTTGCTGAGTTCAAACTGGACCTTGGAATACCTAAAAGAGTCGATGACTGAACTTGTCTGTAAGAATATCATCAAGCTACCCACTTTAGCTACGTCTATCTGAACAGGATATAGAAAACTGTGGGAAACTGACAGCAGGAGCTAAATGATTGCCACTGGCTGCTGCTGCTGTTGCTGCTGTGACAGTTGCTGCTGCTGCTGCTGTTGCTGCTGCTGCGGCTCTGTTGTTGATGCCCTTCAATTGTAGTATTCAATAAGCTTGTTTATGGCTTAGACAGCAGACGCGCATTGAAACTAATATTGAGCACGCGCTTTAATTGAATTTCACGCGCTCCCATAAACTCGTGGCGTGCCCCAACTCTGTTAAGTTTTATGGCACACCGCCCAACTAAATACAATTGCGATTGCGATTTCTATATTCTATTTCGGTTTCCAACTTCATTTCTATTTCTGTTTATGTTTCTGTTGCGCACTGATGCACAGACAACAGCCGAACAAACGCGACAGGCAGCCCACAAACAAACCAGACAGCACAACATTCATCCATTCCACAGCCATTCGTTTCCATCCACATCCACATTCACATCAACATCGCATTGATAACGTGTTTAATTGCGCGCACTTCTTGTTATTGCAATCGTAAAATCTTTTGTTATTGCTGCACAACAATTTGCTGTGTTTCGGTTCCACCCTCTTGCAGCAACTCGTCCAGTTGCATTTAAGTACACATAGTATACTATATAACAAGTAAGAGTGCTCTAGTCGAGAGTGCCCGAGCAGGAGATACCCTGAACCCAGTTCTTAATATTTATAATAATAATCATTATACCCTTTTTCCCATTTTAATGGGTTCAGGGTATAATAAGAGTGACATCAGTGCGTATACGTAATGCCTGTTGTAAAAATAATTATCGGAAATTATATTGGCTCGTCGTTCATTAGAAATTACTACCAAATACACGTGTGTTGGCTGACAGCTCCTCTCACCTCCTAGCTAACTAATTATATTAGTCGTTTTTAATTACGCGCTAATAGCCAACGACTTCATATCAAAATGCCTATCAGGACCTTAGAAAAATTTTAAAAATAGTTACTGCGTTTAATTGAACATCCGACTGTTAAAGCTGGAACAATCTAGATACATTTTTCTTGTTATCAGTTATTAATAAAGCTGTTATCTTTAAGAGTTTGTGAGTGCATTTCCTTAAAATCTTATAGAAAATGCCCTTCATATAATTATTTTTTAGTTACCGGTAATATGAGAAAGAAAACAAAATGCGGAAATACCATCGAAATAACTGATAAGACTGCAGCAACTATATATGTTCAGCATATACCGGTTCCAAATAATATTTTATAAAATGTACGGGTGTCTTCAAAATGATTAATGTTGAAGAGCTTGTGAGTCCCAAATTACTTCAATGCAGTATTTCTTAGTTATTTCTTTTATCAGGAAAATCATAAAAAATATTTAATTGACATACTATTGTCTACCGATAAAGCTGTGCAATTATAAATTTAAGGTTGGTCTATATAGTTAATGTCTATCAATTTATTATCTTTTCGTGCTTGTGAATCCCCAATCACAAAGTGAGAATTCTTGAAGTATTTTTCTGTGAATTATAATATATATATTAGATAAATGATGGAAAACTTTATAAATCGAATGCCCAGAACTATGTGTGGATTATCGTTATACGAAAATTGAAGAAGTAAAAAGACAGCCTTACCTGAAATCTTGAGAATCGAATAGAAAGCTGAATGCTTGTGTGGAGTAAATGTAGTTTAGTTTTTCTAGTAATTGTTCTCTCGTACTATCGCTCTCGGGTTTCCTCTCTTTTTTTTACCCAACCCTTACTCTTACGCACTCTTTCATAATCTTACTGTTTATTTTGAAAATGTATGCCAGCAGAGTTGTAATTGGACAATAAATAATTTGTACCATTTTCTATATCTAATCTTTAAGTTGTAAATTCCATGTCCATGTTCTGTCCAGTTTTTAAAAAGCTTAACAATAGAACTATTATGGGAAATCCCTAGCTAAAAATACGAAATCGGTAAAGTGCTGGACATGTTATCGCACAATCACATGTTACTCACACCAGTTGTTTAATTAAAAATTTGATTTGATAAAATAATGTCATAAACTAATATAATATTTATCGCAGGTCGCTTAAGCTGACCCCAGTGAGTCACGTTGGCAGCTGACAGTGGCAGTTGATACTGTTGGTAAAGGCGAAAAGTGTTTTGTTGGCCCATTTGGCAACCAATTACAATTCGAGGAGTAGTTACAGAGAGTACCGCAGATGAGAAGCTCCGACACTCAGTTGTCAGATGCTTAGCGCTCTGATGTCTGACAATCCATCAGGAGTTAACTCAACGTAACTCAGTGTCGAGCTTCGGGCGGTGGTGCACTTGCCACGACTTCATTTCCGCTGACAGCTCTTCAGAATGGCAGCCTTGGGCGCCCACTGTCGCTGCTGCCCCACTCGTTATGCAGCTGCAACGGCAGTGGGAATGGCGCTTAGTATGCATCGCAGTCGGAAGGCGTTGCATTTACTTTTAAGTAAATAAAATTAATCATACGCCCGGTGGTGCTACTGCTGC
Organism: Drosophila maculinotata; assembly: GCA_035045305.1. Taxonomy (NCBI): domain Eukaryota; kingdom Metazoa; phylum Arthropoda; class Insecta; order Diptera; family Drosophilidae; genus Drosophila; species Drosophila maculinotata. The sequence continues at coordinate 15,345,814 of JAWNPD010000387.1, forward strand.
TGTTACTGCTGATGCTGCTGCAAACGAGCTACAGCTCGACATGCATCAAACAGCGAGAACGCAGAAAATTGGAAAATTGAAAATGCATTGTAAGCGGTGGCAGCTGCGGGCAAATACGGAGGGGGAATAGTCCCTGAAAAATAGCTAGCATTGCGCGAAAATGGAAATGAACTACGCTTGGTTTACCCAGTTGGTTTGGCAAATGGGGAGCATGGCGCAATTGTTTTTCGTATGCGCAATTTTTGGTGCTCTTAATGAGCTACGCATTATATCAAGTGCCCCCTTATGTCTATCTTAACTTGTTTCTTTTGCCCGAATCGGGTTATTTTTGTAATTAGCAGCAGTGAACGTTCTCTTGCTTGGTTTCTACGAAATCGTTCAGGAATCGGCTAGAATTGCACAATCTATTGTTATTGGGTCTTTCCTTCCTTTTGTTTTCTTTGAAATTTCTCCATAGATAACTTGTTCGGTCTTCGCGATTGAACGGAAGCGTCTCGAGTGCTTAGTCAGCACCACTTCACAGGGTTCACCCGCTGTGTTTCTGTTTTTTGTTGCGTAATTGTTAATGCCGCCTGATAAATGTATCGACTGGCTTAGGTCGATAACAAAAATAAGGCAGTTGTAGATAAATTGGCATTTAAATTAAATTAATTGAAATTGATGTTAAAGTCCAAAGACTTGACCAACTCATGCAATACGCTACGCCAATAAATGTGAAATTAGGATAACTTTAAATAATATTATCTGAAATTAGTTTGAAGGTAAATAAATAAAATTTGAAGGAAAATAAATAAAACTAAAATGTATTATGAATGTTAATCACATCTAACAGGGCAGGATCGATAATAAAAAATAATTATGTCAGAATTAAACTGTAAATAGTATCAAACTGTTATAATTATGTTAGATTTTTTACTTACAACGCAATTAATGCTACATAAAACTCGAAGGTGCTTAACAAAGTTTTTAAAGATTCTGTTACATTAACAAATATTGAATAATGGACCAACATATTAAAAGACTCCATATTGATAAATAATTATTGAAGATTAAATAAAAATAGTTTATACAAATAAGACCGAAAAACGTTACTGCCAATACACGAAGGGTATTTGATGTCCATATCATATCAGCATGTCATGCTAGAAATAAACCCCAAAGCATTTGATTTTTGTTGGACATTTTAAACATTTACCGACTATAAAACGGTGGTAGCCTTTACCTGCCAGCAAAGTATAAAACGAACGACAGCACCATAAACGCTTGTGACACAAAAATACAAAAAAAAAGAAAGAAACTAAAATGTATTCCCTTATCAAAGTTTTTACGTTGCTCACCTGCCTGGTGGCCTACTCTTGCGCCGGTCCCAGCCAAGTTCTGGGCGAATCGAGGCTGCTGCAGGCCATGCGCAGCACCAGCGATTTGCAGAAAAGCAATCCCGCACAATCCCTGGAATGCTTTCAGTACTACAGCGAGGTATTCGATCAGCTGCTGCAGCAGTACGAGCAGGAGTTCCAAACCTGCCAGAATACATCACAGCTGCAGATTGCGGTGCTCGACGAAAGCTTCCAGCCGGTGGTGAACTCCTTGAATAACGGCGCAGTGTCCGCCTGCCAGCAAATCGATAATTGTAATATAAATAATCAATTGAATAATTTGCAATCTCTGGCCTGCTACTCAGATGTGGTAAGTGTAAACAAATATTTGTATTTATTAAAAAGCATTTATTAATAATGGTTAACTATTTTATAGGGCAACAGTGATGCCAAAGTGATGTACAACATTTCCAACACAGCCAACATATATTATGGCCAGCTCGAGCAGCGTATTCAAATGATTCAGTTCACCGCGGAACAATGTTCGAACGCCTCGAAGCGCAACTATGAAACCGCTACGGATGAGGCCTATATCAATCTACAGGGTTGTCTGGCAGGTGACCAGCCGGTGCCAACAAAGAGTTCAACAACAACAACAACGACGTCGACAACTGCAACTCCCAAAACTACTAAAGTAGTTAAGACGACGACAGTTCCAGTTCCAGTTAAGACCACACCAGCTCCAGCTACAACAACACGAGTTCCAGTCACACGTCCTTCAACTCCAGCGAAGACTACATCAGTTCCACTTACGACAACGTCGGCTTTAGTTACGGTTACGCCCACAACTTCCTCAGCACCAAGCTTTAGCTCGGAACTTAAAAAGTTTCTGCATTCTCTGAAACACAAGACTCCCTGAATTATGTAGCACGGTTCAAGATCTGCATTAAATAGGTAACAAACTGACAAACATTGGCCGAAAGGGCGCTGCAAACTTTTGTAATCTCGTTGTGGCAAGCAAAAGTTAGCGTAAAAGTAAAAATAAGTTTATGGAAATGCTGGCCAAATATTGACATAGTTCAAGCTCAGTGACAACTTCAATAGCAAACTTAACTAAACCAATTGCAATTCTGCAAGTGTAACTTACGTAATTAACGGCTTCAGGTGCAAACCAGACCAACTAAAGGGGAAGCCTGACTTAAAGATACCCGTTAAACAGATTCTTCTCGCAGCACTTTCTATTATTTAATATAACTTTTATGCTTATTGGCCGATTGTAATGAAACTTTGAGGAAATAAAGTTGATAAATTAAAGTATATGTATACCAAAAATCAAGACGGCATAATGAATATTTAAATCGATACACACCCCCTTCTCTTTTTGTCTCTCAGTTTGGCAGACTCTCTTGCAAACACTGCCTGAAATTAAATATGCTTTTACAGGATATTTAAAATTGCCTGTCACATGCAGTTCCTTTGGAAAATGTCCGTCAAAGTTTACTCAAGATGCGTTTTGTAAATCAGCTTAGGGCCGGCTTAATAAATGCATTTGCTTACTTTAAGGCCCAGCATTTAACCGCTAAGCAAACAGTTGCTATCTTTTGGGCCAGCGGCGTTTTTCATTTATATTTAATTGCGTTTGTTTTTGTTTTTGCTTTGGCTATTGATTGTTGTTATTGTGGTTGTTGTGTTTGTTTTGTTGGTGCCTGTGGCATTGTTGTCACTGCAATTAAAACAAATTAGAAATGTAGACACACACACACACACAGAAGCACACGCACATTACCACGCATTTGTGCCCGTTAAATCCAGCCAATAACTGTTGCCAGTGTTGCCGCATGTCCTTGCCGCAGGATGCAGCCCACGGCTGATTTAAAGCGTTGCCTAGTTGCACTTTTCTGTGCATGTGCATGTGTGTGTGTGTGTGTGTGTGTGTATGTGTGGGAGGGGGTGTAAAATGTAAATGCAGTTTGAGTTCTGTTTGCCTGGCTCAGTGAAAATGGGTTCGCACAAAGAACGCAATTAAGATATGCAAATTAGTAGCTGCCACGCCCCTCGCTTTCTGGCACAGCTGCGCACAGGTGAGCAGCTTGATGAGATTTTGCAGCACTTGTGATTAACACGCCCATGCAAACTAAAACTTGAAGACAAATAAAATAATGAAAATCTAGTAGCTCTTTTTATTTTAAGTTAAAAAGCCTTATTTAATTGATATTTATAACTGCCAGCACAACTCTTGATTGTGATAGATCATATCTAAGCAGTTTCTTCATATAAGTCCAGTTAGAATGTATATGTTCTAGACAGTTCTATAATCTTTACAAACTGCGCACATGTCAATTTCCTCGATCGAATTCAAGTAAAATGAAGGCAAAATAGAAAAACAGTTAGCAGCAGCCATTTTCGCTTTGATATTAAACAATTGTCAAATGATTCACGACATGGTGACCATCGATTTGTGTATTATGTTTTAATTTTTATATTATTGCTTTGCCACAGCACGTGGCATGATAAGTGACTGAAGACGACACACACATAGATTAGATTCGTATGCGGTTTAATTAGTTAAGTATGTGTAGTGACCATGACAATGTTCAACATAAATTTACAATAATTTTCAAGCATTGCCAAACTATGATGTGGTCATGTAAGCGCCAATAATCGCACAAATAGTTGGCGTAAGAATGTCAAGCATTTTAGTAAATATTTGTACAATATATTAATTGTGATCATCAATACTTGTGCTTATCAAGGAACTGTGACCAGATAGCTGATAAGAAAGCTGACCAATTGCAAAGACCGATGACGTTACTCAGCTGATATGTAACTAAGCAAAGGCACCATTGAAAAGTGGACGCCACCAATATTATTTAATTGCAATCTATTTCCCAGGAAAAATTAACAAACAAAAACAGAAACGTATTTAACAAAAACACTTGATAGATATTCGATTAACGATTAAATATAGAACAACTCAATATCTGTCAATGTCGAGACATGTCCAGTTATAAGATGATATACCAAAAATATAGAAGAGTTAATAAGTTAGTAAGTTAATAATACTATACCCCCAACAATGATATGATTAGGTTACTACGAAATCCAAACTTTTCAAGTTGGTGTAAATCTTTTGCTAGGGCCTATAAAGATTTTAAAGATTGCTGTGACGCGATTGGGGGGTAGTCGGCAACTGTTTAATTGTTTCATCGGAAATGTTTTGCACCGCGCATTGTGTGAGTCCCAGCTAAATGATAAGAATGATAATGTCAGCCGTCATTGATAAGGTGATAGCTCAAGTGATAGAGCCAAATCTAAAGTAATAACGCGGCCATAATATGACATGTACTACACCTTTTTTTTGTGGACCGCGCCACTTGAGTAACGTGCCTATAAATATTGAAGTCGCTTTCACATTGCCACAATAACGAATCCGACGCTCACAGCAAGCGAACCAAAAAATCAGTTCTCTAATTCACAGTTTAAACAATCTGCAGTACAATATGTATACCAAATTGTGCGTTCTCCTCTTGGCCGTTGGTCTGAGCCAAGCGGTGCCCCATGTGCTGATGCCAGAGGTTAACCTCATGCAGTTCATGATCAAATCCCGCGCCGCTAGCCAGGATAATCCCGCCCGTTCCCTCAACTGTTTTGACATCTACCTGCCGGAGATCAGCGCAATTGCCGATTTATACAAGGAGCAGTACACCAAGTGTCTGACCAATGCCGAGGCTTCCCGTGAAGGCATCGATGATGGCACCGCTAATGATCGCACCAAAATCGATGGTGCTGCAACCGATGCCTGCGCCGCTTTGAGCAAGTGCAGCCAAAACACTGGATCCATTGACTACTTTGAGTGCTACACGAGTGCTGTAAGTTGAATGACATCTACCTCATTCTGTCGCTCCCACAAATGGATTACTTCACTGGTACAATTTTATACTTGCAGGCCGGCGATAATACCAAGACAATGTACACGATTTCCGCCGACTCTGCCGAGCTGTTGGTTCAGGTGCAGGAGGACTACCGCCTAATTGATAATGTGCAATTCGCCTGCACCAACAAATCCGAGCGCGCTTATGTGGAGGACTCTGCCTTCGCATACGAAAATTTCGACAGATGTGTGAAGGGTCTGGACCCATTGACTACCACCGGTGCTCCTACCGAGGGACCATCCGATGCTCCCACATCTGCTCCCACTGCTGCGCCAACAGCCGCCCCTACCGCTGCACCAACTGAAGCTCCCACTGCTGCACCCACCGCAGCTCCCACTGCTGCACCAACCGAAGCTCCCACTGCTGCACCAACAGCTGCCCCTACCGCCGCACCAACTGAAGCTCCCACTGCTGCACCGACCGCAGCTCCCACTGCTGCACCAACCGAAGCTCCCACTGCTGCACCAACAGCTGCCCCTACCGCTGCACCCACTGCTGCACCAACCGAAGCACCCACTGCTGCGCCAACAGCTGCCCCTACCGCTGCACCCACTGCTGCCCCAACCGAAGCTCCCACTGCTGCACCGACCGCTGCTCCAGGTTCAACGGTAGCACCCAAAGAGAATTTGCCGGAGGAGGATCTGTCTCGTCTAGCTGAGGAGCAGACCAAGCTCAAGCAGATGGTCGAGGATATGAAGAAGTGGTTCAATCGCAACTAAATCAGCTCTTAAAAAATAAGTCAAGTGCAAATATGCATAAATATCAGTACTCAACAATTTAAATACATATAATATTTATAAAGAAACTTGACTTTTTTTCTTAATCAACTATAAAGCCTTCAATACTTCTGTTTAAATTGTCTAGTTTTGTAAATTGTTTCAAAATAAGAATTACATCAATTAAAACGGAGAGATATATTGTATTTGTATATAATTTTATTGTTTAATTTAGCTTTTGTTAAAGTTCCCCTTTGAACACATGGAAATTCCGGTATTATCAATAGATTTTAATCGTCCAACCCACATAAATATAATTCGCATAGAATTACTTAATTAACTTTCATTGCCTCGCTAAATCAAAGTCTAAGCTGCCATATTTGATAACAGTGAACGTATAAATCATTGTGACTATTGATTTTGTTGGTATACATTTCAATTTCAATTTCAACTTGAAATCGCCTTGGTACTTAAGTCAATATAATATCCCGTGATAGCCTCCATTTTGTTTATTACTCACATTTGACATAAATAGCAACTACAGTCTTACCTCAACCGTTTGAACCGTTTCGCGCTTACAGATAAGCGGGAAGCATACCTTATCTATTACCGGTTGTTTGTGTATGGGTAAAAACGTGTTGACCATGACTATAAGATAATATTGACAACGTTCAATGAGTTAGTCATATGCTGGCTTTGATATTTTTCATTAGATGCATTAAAAACTTATTAAAACTTTAATAATCTCGATATTGTGTCTGGGCATTTGATTAGTTTTTAATCAAAAATCTATTTTAAATTATTCCAGATAAACCCCATTGTCTTTTCGCCTATAAAAGTTTAGTTCGCACATGTTTGCGGTCAGTTAAATCGCGACCTTTCAGTTCGGCAAGTTCGTTTTTCCCTCAAGGATATCTCAATATTGGAATAGTTCTAGATAGTCATGAAGTACGTTATCGCCTTGTGCCTGCTGCTAGCCATCGGCTGCAGCGCCTATTCCACCAAGGATGTGGACTTTCAGCCATTCCTGAAGCTCCAGCAAAAGGTCATGAGCTCATTGATCTCCGCCCACAGTGGCACCGATGATCCGAATCTGCTCAGCGCTTGCTTCGACCAGTACATTACAGACCAACAATCGGTGATAGGCAATTACAACAAGGAATACATCGGTTGCGTTTCCACAGCTCAGACCCAAAAGAGCATCCTGACCGCTCAGAGCACAGAGATGCGCAAGGATTTGCTAGCCCGCAGCGATGGCATGTGCAATAGTCTGTACTCCTGCGATAAGATCGTCGATGCTCTCGATTTCTTCGATTGCTATCGTAATTCGGTATGTAGCATTTTCTTTGGATTCCTTTGTATATGAAAACTATATATTTAAAAGATATTCGACATTTCTTTCTTTCATTCACACTCCTCAAATATTTATATAACTATCGACTTATCATTTGAATTATTTTTCAGTCGGCTGACAGCTACAAAGTGATGTTCACATTGAACAGCGATGCTAATTCCCAATTCAACACCATTAGCACCAAGTACAATATCATCGATGCAAATCTAACGGACTGCGTGGATGAGGCTCGCCTGAGCTATGCTCGTGAATTGGAGAAATGCGATTCTGATTTCAATATCTGTATTGGAGGTGGTGCAACAACTGTGAAACCAATCGACTCTACGACTGATGTACCAACCGTCTCTACCGACCAACCCACTCCCGAACCAACAACTGTTGAACCAGTTGTCTCTACCCTGGAACCAGTCGTCACCACTGAGAAACCAGAGACCGAACCAACAACTGTAGCACCCGTTGTCTCTACCGAGCAGCCAATCGACTCTACGACGGAGGTACCAGCTGTCTCTACCGACCAACCCACTCCCGAACCAACAACTGTTGAACCAGTTGTCTCTACCCTGGAACCAGTCGTCACCACTGAGAAACCAGAGACCGAACCAACAACTGTAGCACCCGTTGTCTCTACCGAGCAGCCAATCGACTCTACGACGGAGGTACCAGCTGTCTCTACCGAGACACCAGTCGTCTCCACTGAGAAATCAGAGACAGAGCCAACAACTGGGGTACCGGTTGTCTCTACCGAGGAACCAAAAACAGAGCCGACCACTGAAGAGCCAAAACCCGAGTCAACCACAGATGGAACAGTCGGCACAACTGAGGAACCCGAGCTAACAACAGAAAAGTCGCCAGAGGAGGACATTGCCAAGATGTTGCCCGAGACCTTCAAAAGTGCTTTAGACAAACTGAAGCGTTTTTTCTAAGCATGCGATTTGTTGTAGAGTAAATGAGATATATTAATTAACTTGAAGTCAATTATAAATTAACCTTATCAATTGATAATTGACAAATAATTGAAAAATTCCATTGCTCGCGGAAAGCTTGCATACTTATAGGCGCAATCTAAATTGAATTGATTGATTAAGCTTATCAGTAGTGTTTACCCATGTTATAAAATATATGAAATATATATACTTTATGCGATTATTAGTCGGTGAGATAAACTTACACGGGTCTTCTGGGTAGCCATATAAAGTGGCCTTGAAATCATTTGTGTTTGAGTGTAATTATGGATCAGCCAAGTTCAGGAACCCGCGTACCACTTGGCACACTTCACCTTAACTGAACGTTCGCGCTGTGAAGAGATAATAATGTCCACATATCAATTGATATGCCAATCTAAGACTTTATACGACTTCTGCGTCCGCCAACCACAGCTTGATTGTAAGAAATTAGTAGGAAATGTTCAATTAGATACCTTTTCAATAACACACTCGACTGCTGTCCGGCCGGCTCGTAGCGCCATTCAAAATCTATAGCTAAATGTGTGCGGTACGAATGGAAATCCAGTTGGGGTGCGAGACCAGACGTCGCCGGTGGTTGCTCACCGGTCTACTGCTGCTGGCCATCTGCCTGCAAGGGACATGCGACACAGGTGCAAACATAGCCAGGGCTCTGGACGTGCCGCCAGTGTGGCCAGACACCACACTCGATGACTGTCACGATGAGTATATGCTTGCTGGTGCCAATGCCTCAAACACCTTTGTCCGAGCATACGAACTGTGCGAGCTGACGGCAAATGAGACACAGCTCGATCTGTCCATCGATGAGCAACTGGAGCGCACGCAAATCGAACTGGCACGCAACACGATATGTGGCAACTTCGAGCTGTGTGGTTCTCTTGACGACGATCTCGAGTACTTGGAGTGTGTTAAGAATGATGTAAGTATGATAATGTTTACACGGCAGTAGTTGATAACGCTTTCAGATTAAACTTCTAGAGCAGTAGCTAGTAAATAGTAATAAGTTCCTTATCTTTATCCTATTTACAATTGTTTTGAACGAAATATTTATCATATTGTGATGCTGATAGATTTAGATCATTAATAATATAAGATTTAATTAAATAATTAAATTATATTTAAAGCTGAACTAATCGCCTTCTATTGATGATCAATTTTAGGGCAATCGAAACTTGGACCTGATGACGGAGATTAATGTCAATGCCACAAGCGCACATACACGCCTACGCGACGACTATGATGCAGTGCGGCAGACGCTTGTCCTGTGCACCCTCGACGCGCAGGTGGCTTATATGAGCAGCATGCGGCAGGCTCACGCGGAACTGCAGGAATGTCGCAAAGACGCCGACTATCCGAACTGATCACTACTATGTAGGAATTAAAGCAATATTAGATGTTAGTAAGCATATGAAAGACTTTAATCTGTGAATTTAGCCAAGCTTGCAGTCTGCTGCAAGCATTTGTCTAGTGCATCAAATATGCGCGCTGTACCCAGGACATAGCTCTCCTCGGTGCGATTGGTGCAGAGATAATGCTCCGCCTCGATGCCATTCAGCTGCTGAGTGAGACTCAGTGCATTCTCGGAGGCATTGACAGATATGGAATACATCGTGACCAGCTGCTGCTTGGACTGGCAAATGGAGTTGCTTGTTAGAGGCTTTGTTAAATCAACTGGATATAATCTTACCATTTTGGCAAAACAGTTGAAGTAATCCAAGACATTCGTTATGTTCAGACAGCTGTCTATATAGCTGCCAATGCTCAACGCCTCCTTTCGTATAGTCTGCTGCATGCCACACACTTTGCTCAGTACTGTGCCACGCACAGTGGTCGCATGCTGCTGGCAGACACTGTACTCCTTGGACCAGCTGGTGCCCACGTTCTCTAGCTGCGGCAGATAGCTGGCAAAGCATTGCTTAGTATTGCCCACTCCGGTCAGGTCATGACTCTCCAAATAGGACGATAAGCTGTCCAAGCTGCGTGGAGACTCCGCCTGCTGCAAAGTTTTATTGGAACTAAGAAATAGAGTCGAGCCTTAAAATCCAGCTAGTATTTACCAGCAATTGAGTTAATAGCAAAGTTATGAATACTATTTTCATGACTGTTTTGGTTTGTGGCCAATGTGAAACTGCAGAAAATTGCTAAGGTCCAACCATAGGGCTTATTAGCTAATGCGACATTGATTCATGGTTTGTTTGTTTACGTATAGTCGCTGGGGATTCTCTTATCTTAATACCTGGAAATATTCAAACATAAATGCTGCTTAAACTGTAATGGCTAAATTTATGCTGCATACTTTTGTGTGCTGATAAAACTGTTTCAGTATGATCGATAGATCGGTAACAGAAATAAATGGAAATAACTGCGAATAAAGGGCGAACATGAGTGCCGACGATTACAAAGTTAGGGATGGAAAGCTAATCCTGAAAAGTTTAAAGTGGCTTTAAAATGACCTTGAAATTACCATTCGAAGACTTCAAAACTGAACCGATTACTGATCCCGTGGTCATTTTGGTCATCATTTGGCATCTATAATATATAAATTGTCTTGTAAACGCCCTAATTGGTTTCTTAAGTCCATACAAATGCCCTTCCTAGATTTCAAACTCTCATAACTTGGTCAAAACTGAACCGATTGTCGAGCTTGAGGCCATTATGTTCATGGTTTGTCCTATATATCAATTCCACATTTCAAGTTTATGCATTATTGAAAGTAAAATTTTTTCAAATATTTTTGATAAAAAAGCATAAGGGGGGACCCTTACAAAAATTGATTTTTCAAAAAATAGATTCTTGAAATTCTTTTTTTAATCGATTGTGGGGGTTAAAATTAGTATAAAAAAGTATAAGAAAAATGATTCTGAAGTGTTTCATTTTTCTGTCAAAAACCATGCCAAAATGATAAAAAAAAGGACTTGTAAACGCCCTAAAGTCCATACAAATGCCTTTCCTAGATTTCAAACTCCCATAACTTGGTCAAAACTGAACCGATTGTCAAGCTTGAGGCCATTATGTTCATGGTTTGTCCTATATATCATTTCTACATTTCACGTTTATGCATTATTGAAAGTAAAATTTTTACAAATATTTTTGATAAAAAAGCATAAGGGGGGACCCTTACAAAAATTGATTTTTCAAAAAATAGATTCTTGAAATTCTTTTTTTAATCGATTGTGGGTGTTAAAATTAGTATAAAAAAGTAAAAGAAAAATGATTCTGAAGTGTTTCATTTTTCTGTCAAAAATCATGCCAAAATGACAAAAAAAAATGGACTTGTAAACGCCCTAAAGTCCATACAAATGCCTTTCCTAGATTTCAAACTCCCATAACTTGGTCAAAACTGAACCGATTGTCAAGCTTGAGGCCATTATGTTCATGGTTTGTCCTATATATCATATCTACATTTCAAGTTTATGCATTATTGAAAGTAAAATTTTTTCAAATATTTTTGATAAAAAAGCATAAGGGGGGACCCTTACAAAAATTGATTTTTCAAAAAATAGATTCTTGAAATTCTTTTTTTAATCGATTGTGGGGGTTAAAATTAGTATAAAAAAGTATAAGAAAAATGATTCTGAAGTGTTTAATTTTTCTGTCAAAAATCATGCCAAAATGACAAAAAAAAAGGACTTGTAAACGCCCTAAAGTCCATACAAATGCCTTTCCTAGATTTCAGACTACCATAACTTGGTCAAAACTGAACCGATTGTCAAGCTTGAGGCCATTATGTTCATGGTTTGTCCTATATATCATATCTACATTTCAAGTTTATGCATTATTGAAAGTAAAATTTTTTCAAATATTTTTGATAAAAAAGCATAAGGGGGGACCCTTACAAAAATTGATTTTTCAAAAAATAGATTCTTGAAATTCTTTTTTTAATCGATTGTGGGGGTTAAAATTAGTATAAAAAAGTATAAGAAAAATGATTCTGAAGTGTTTCATTTTTCTGACAAAAATCATGCCAAAATGACAAAAAAAAATGGACTTGTAAACGCCCTAAAGTCCATACAAATGCCTTTCCTAGATTTCAAACTCCCATAACTTGGTCAAAACTGAACCGATTGTCAAGCTTGAGGCCATTATGTTCATGGTTTGTCCTATATATCATTTCTACATTTCACGTTTATGCATTATTGAAAGTAAAATTTTTACAAATATTTTTGATAAAAAAGCATAAGAGGGGACCCTTACAAAAATTGATTTTTCAAAAAATAGATTCTTGAAATTCTTTTTTTAATCGATTGTGGGGGTTAAAATTAGTATAAAAAAGTATAAGAAAAATGATTCTGAAGTGTTTCATTTTTCTGTCAAAAATCATGCCAAAATGACAAAAAAAATGGACTTGTAAACGCCCTAAAGTCCATACAAATGCCTTTCCTAGATTTCAAACTACCATTACTTGGTCAAAACTGAACCGATTGTCAAGCTTGAGGCCATTATGTTCATGGTTTGTCCTATATATCATATCTACATTTCAAGTTTATGCATTATTGAAAGTAAAATTTTTTCAAATATTTTTGATAAAAAAGCATAAGGGGGGACCCTTACAAAACTTGATTTTTCAAAAAATAGATTCTTGAAATTCTTTTTTTAATCGATTGTGGGGGTTAAAATTAGTATAAAAAAGTAAAAGAAAAATGATTCTGAAGTGTTTAATTTTGTTGTCAAAAATCATGCCAAAATGACAAAAAAAAGGACTTGTAAACGCCCTAAAGTCCATACAAATGCCTTTCCTAGATTTCAGACTCCCATAACTTGGTCAAAACTGAACCGATTGTCAAGCTTGAGGCCATTTTGTTCATGGTTTGTCCTATATATCATATCTACATTTCAAGTTTATGCAATATTGAAAGTAAAATTTTTTCAAATATTTTTGATAAAAAAGCATAAGGGGGGACCCTTACAAAAATTGATTTTTCAAAAAATAGATTCTTGAAATTCTTTTTTTAATCGATTGTGGGGGTTAAAATTAGTATAAAAAAGTATAAGAAAAATTATTCTGAGGTGTTTCATTTTTCTGTCAAAAATCATGCCAAAATGACAAAAAAAATGGACTTGTAAACGCCCTAAAGTCCATACAAATGCCTTTCCTAGATTTCAAACTCCCATAACTTGGTCAAAACTGAACCGATTGTCAAGCTTGAGGCCATTATGTTCATGGTTTGTCCTATATATCATTTCTACATTTCAAGTTTATGCATTATTGAAAGTAAAATTTTTTCAAATATTTTTGATAAAAAAGCATAAGGGGGGACCCTTACAAAAATTGATTTTTCAAAAAATAGATTCTTGAAATTCTTTTTTTAATCGATTGTGGGGGTTAAAATTAGTATAAAAAAGTAAAAGAAAAATGATTCTGAAGTGTTTAATTTTGTTGTCAAAAATCATGCCAAAATGACAAAAAAAAAGGACTTGTAAACGCCCTAAAGTCCATACAAATGCCTTTCCTAGATTTCAGACTCCCATAACTTGGTCAAAACTGAACCGATTGTCAAGCTTGAGGCCATTTTGTTCATGGTTTGTCCTATATATCATATCTACATTTCAAGTTTATGCATTATTGAAAGTAAAATTTTTTCAAATATTTTTGATAAAAAAGCATAAGGGGGGACCCTTACAAAAATTGATTTTTCAAAAAATAGATTCTTGAAATTCTTTTTTTAATCGATTGTGGGGGTTAAAATTAGTATAAAAAAGTATAAGAAAAATGATTCTGAAGTGTTTCATTTTTCTGTCAAAAATCATGCCAAAATGACAAAAAAAATGGACTTGTAAACGCCCTAAAGTCCATACAAATGCCTTTCCTAGATTTCAAACTACCATTACTTGGTCAAAACTGAACCGATTGTCAAGCTTGAGGCCATTATGTTCATGGTTTGTCCTATATATCATATCTACATTTCAAGTTTATGCATTATTGAAAGTAAAATTTTTTCAAATATTTTTGATAAAAAAGCATAAGGGGGGACCCTTACAAAAATTGATTTTTCAAAAAATAGATTCTTGAAATTCTTTTTTTAATCGATTGTGGGGGTTAAAATTAGTATAAAAAAGTAAAAGAAAAATGATTCTGAAGTGTTTAATTTTGTTGTCAAAAATCATGCCAAAATGACAAAAAAAAGGACTTGTAAACGCCCTAAAGTCCATACAAATGCCTTTCCTAGATTTCAGACTCCCATAACTTGGTCAAAACTGAACCGATTGTCAAGCTTGAGGCCATTACGTTCATGGTTTGTCCTATATATCATATCTACATTTCAAGTTTATGCATTATTGAAAGTAAAATTTTTTCAAATATTTTTGATAAAAAAGCATAAGGGGGGACCCTTACAAAAATTGATTTTTCAAAAAATAGATTCTTGAAATTCTTTTTTTAATCGATTGTGGGGGTTAAAATTAGTATAAAAAAGTATAAGAAAAATGATTCTGAAGTGTTTCATTTTTCTGTCAAAAATCATGCCAAAATGACAAAAAAAATGGACTTGTAAACGCCCTAAAGTCCATACAAATGCCTTTCCTAGATTTCAAACTCCCATAACTTGGTCAAAACTGAACCGATTGTCAAGCTTGAGGCCATTACGTTCATGGTTTGTCCTATATATCATATCTACATTTCAAGTTTATGCATTATTGAAAGAAAATTTTTTCAAATATTTTTGATAAAAAAGCAAAAGAGGGGACCTTTACAAAAAGTAAGGTATTTAATTTTTCTGTAAAGAATCATGCCAAAATGACAAAAAAAATTGGCTTTTAAAGTGCCAAAAATATGTAAAGTGACTTATAAATGATGCTTTCAAGACTTCAAACACCTATATCTTTGCCAAAACTGTACTGATTTTTAATATTGAGGGCATTATGGACATTATGCACTTTTAAAAATAATTGTTATTTATTTTTTGGGAATAAATTATATACCCCCTTACCACATAAGTGTTCAGTTGCTGACGTTACAACATAATAGTATTTTCGGCACAGTTTCGATTATTTATGAATGCGATAACATACAATGCCAAAGCCGATAAGCCAACAATCGAGTAGTAGACAAATTGGCGCATATATTGGCTTAATATTTCATTAGCCTGGCTAACCAGCCGAGCATACGCTCTTCACGCTGGCTGTAACAAGGCTGAACCTGTTGAAAGCGCTTATCAATGAGTGTATTCGAGTGTGTTTGCTTGTGTGGGTGTTTATCTATTTTTGGGCACTGACCCTGTAGCCATTGTGTGGGTGTTACGTGGGCATCCAATTGAAATGCACATGCAAAGCAATTTGGGGCCTCAGGCATAAGTCGTTTTGCGTTTTCGTTTGGGTCGACTTAATGCCACCTAATTGATCGACGAACCTAACGGGTTTTACACCTTTCACCTGATGAGGCAGTTTTGTTCTTGGCTCTTGGTTGCTAGACGCAATTTGACAACAAATTCACTTCGCGAATGCATCAATCATTTGCGCGAACGTGCTCTGCTCGACTATATATAAAGCATTAACGCCAACTGGAGGGCACAAGCAGTATTATTTGACGATTCCAACGAGAGCCTCAACATGAAACTACTGTGCAGTGTGCTAATCCTGGCCAGTATGGCCCTCACCCTTCAAGTAATTGTGCCGTGCATTTAGCGAAGAGTTCAAAATCAAAGTGAAAGTTGCATTTGTTTTGTTCTTTAGGCCAAGCCGAGCACGGTGCAAACTCAGCTGCAGGGTGCCCTGGATCAATATATGGTGCAGGCCAACAACTTGGATGTTGTCTCTGCGGATGTGACCTCTCAGTGCTTTGCTCTGTATCTGCCCATGCTGAACGAGGTGGCTGCCGCTTTCTCCAGCTCGTACCAGGATTGCATTACCACATTCAATGAGGCGCTGGCCAATCTGACAACGGATGCGGAGAAGGATCAGGCAGTGTATCAGCAGGATGTTAGCGACCTGTGCAGCGCTTTTGCCACTTGCGACAACACCACCGGCAACGACACCACCAGCTTCTTCAACTGCTATGCCAACGCTGTAAGGATTATTATCCAATTTAATCAGCTATTTATTTAACAAGAACTATTCAACAGGCCCAAAGCGATGTGTCTGTGATCTATGACATTGCCACAAGTGCGGCGAATACGGCCAACACTCTGGCCGGGTCCATCAAGACCAACCAGGACACGGAATACCAGTGCACCAATACCACGGAGAGCAACTATGTCCGGGATACGGCTGCCACGTACGATCTCCTCGATAGTTGCCTGAAGAACGGCGTGCCCACTACCTCAACTGCTGCTCCCTCGACAACTGCAGCGCCCCTTAGCACCCAGGATTCACGTAGTACTACCCAAAGTTCTGATACAACTTCTGCTGGCGATGTTGCCAGCTCCTCTGATGCGGCAGCTACAAGCTCAGCGGCTCCAGTTGTGATTGCCTCGACGGCAGCTAGCCATGTCTAACTGCATCCTTGAAGCATCCTGCATTCAGTCCAGAAATAAATGAACATTTATTAAAAAAGTTGCCAGACATTGATTTGACATGAAATTAAATCAGTTTTGATTCTTAGTTACTTTTGCAAACTTCATGGACAGCTTTGATGCATCTTTAATATAAACAAAGGTTCCTAAAAAGATATAAATCAAGTCGTATTATTAACAGTTCAATATCTATGTGGATTTACAAGATCTATGTGGATTAATGAGGATTTAAATGATTATTCATTACACACTTCAATATCATATCAAAATTATATTTATAAGCAGTTTCTATTGAATTCTTCAATTTTCATAGTTTTTATCAGCAAACATTCCAAGTTATGTGTGTTTTCTAGAACCCGAAACTATACGCACATTTACACTTTTCAAATCAAATAATCCCACAATTTACTGTAAGCGGCCATTTCAATTTCTAATCTACATATCGATAAAAAGTACAAAAAAAAAGAAATCGCCTTATCAGAGAACTCAAAAGCATACAAGCAAATGGCTATAGAAATGTTAATCATCGTAGGATCTATTTATTCACAGCTGCTATTTACTGTTGCTTGGCTATAAAAAGCGCTGACTCGCATGGAACTCAACTCAGTTTCAGTTGTGCTGTCCTAAAACGTGAAACATGAGAGTCTTACCGAGTATCTGCCTTTTTGTGGCCATGGCCATCCTTTTGCTGTCCAGCGTGAATGTAATGAAAATTGACTAGAAAACTGTGCGACAGGCATGTAAAACTTTACCATTGAACAGGCGCTACCAATCGCAGTGCAGTGCAGCGATAGCAGCAATGGGACGCACACCCAAACCTCGGCGGATGGCCAACAGACGCAGACACAGACTGGCCCCGGCTGCCAATCGCAAGTCTCGGGAGATGGACAGCAGAGTCAGAACCAAACTCAAAGTGGCAATGGCACCCAGACACAAACACAGTGCAGCGGTGCAGACTGTGAGCCACTGCCGCCCCTCTTCACCATGAAGCCCCTCGAATGGAACACCATGAAACCACTCGAATGGAACACCATGAAACCCCTCGAATGGAACACCATGAAGCCTCTCGAATGGAAACCTTTCCCGCAAATGCAGCCTTTTAATTAGATTGAGGTCGGTTCACACATATGTATCTAATTAAATACTGTATAAGTTGACCTTGAAATAATCGAAAAAGAGAATTAAAACATGTCATAAGCAAGTGAAGTTGTCATCAGTTAGTTGAATTTTAAGCTTTGTATTTAATAAATTCAATAAATCTAGCTTGAAGCTGTCATGTGATTTTTAAACAGTAAAGCGATTTTATTTGATAGTTTAATTTACATGAATTTTGGCTTTCACTTAACTAACATATTGGATTAATTTGAAAAGCGTAATTATACTAACTTGTTGCCATGGAAACTATTCACTGAAATAACCAGTTGCAGCCGGTTAGTTGAGCACTCTAAAAACTATATTTATTGGTATAAAGTTTACTTATAAACTAACGGTGGTTACAGTGAGCTATGGCTGCCAATCCCTTATATCTGGGTTAGTACGTTTGATTTAATTATTAAGGGTAGTTTTGTGCTATGGTGCGTTGAACTTATGATGAGGGTAAAACAAGATATTATAAGTGATGAGAATTATGGGATAGACGTTAGAAGTTTCAGGTTGTGGTAAGTTAAGATTGTGTGTTTAGTATGCTTAATTGATTATAGGTAATAAATACAGTTAATTAGGTATACAGCTGTGAGCTGTTTTGAACTTTAAATTGTAAATATTATTAATTTTGTTGAATATCTATAAAATATTTATTAAAACTACTTATCCAGAAATCTAAACAGTAAATTCTTAATATTTCTTATAGACTTTGGTGCTCTTGAGGCTTGCATGGTTTTATATATTTATGTAAAATTTAAATATTTTCGAATAGCTCCATCTATATATTTTAGTTATTAGCGCTTTGGTTGCTGTCTAAAATACTATTTCCATGATTTTCCCTCTTTATAGTCGCCAAAAATGTTAGGTCTGAAGCTCAGTTCCTGGATAGCTACTAACACTACCACTATCACTATCACTGTCAGTTGTTTGCGTAAGAGTAGCTATTGCTCCAATCTGTCCACCCATTGCTGTCGTTTCATCAACTTCCTGCAGCAGAGTGTCGGGCAAATGTTGCATAAGGCTTGCTGCAAGTTGCGCCTGCGGCTAATGCAATTTTTCGCTGCTGCGCATATAAAACTTTTTAATGCGCTCAACTTTCAACCAAAGCAGAGCTGCGCCGTCTGCTCCGGCACCCAAGAGATTTGGGCAACTGCAGCCATGGATGTGCCATGTCAGCGTGTGCAAGTAATTGTACATAAGCGCTACAATAATCAAAGTCAGGCATTGGCTTTAAAAGAGCCAGCGAGAATTGTGTGCTGGGTGGTGCCGACATCGTCAGTGCCAGGTTCCAGTTCCAGTTCCAGTTGGAGTTATAGTTGCGTGACGAAGTCAGCCAGCCAGCTGGATTTTAACTCATTTTCTGATTAAAATCTTGGCCATTAGGCGTGCGCGCTCAAATCGGACTAAACTTTTTTAATGGCACTGACAATAGTTGCTCCTGCTTTCGTTTTGGTTTGGCTGCTAGTCGGGCCTGGCTTTGAGGTAGGCATGCCGCAAAAGGACGCGCAAAAAGGGCGCCTGCAATGAACGACATGGCTCTGAATTCGAGCGAAAATTAAATTAAAACTGTCGACGCAAAATGAAATAAAAAAACAAAAATTAAAAAAAAAACGCCAAGAATAAGAAGAAGTTGAAACTGTGAAAATATTTGTGCACCACCCACTCCCCCCACAGAACGCTTGGCTCCGCCCGCCGCTGTTCGCTTTTTAAAAGGAGTCGGCTCGCAACGCCAGCTGTCAGTGCTGCCAGAGCAACGATGTCAATTAGTTTTTCAAACGGGACTTGCTCCTCATCGCAACTTCCTCTCGCTCACTCCTGCCTCCTGGCTCAAGTCAAGTTGGCTTTAAGTTAATTGCATAAGATTTCACTTTGCACTTGCCCGCCCGCCTACTTCAGTTGCGTAAGGGCGATAAGGAAGGGGGAATGGGGTATGGGCTATGGAGGAACGGGTTGTTGCTGTATCCATCCGCCTGCCGCTTGTTGTTGTCACCATTTTTTAATCAAGTTAAAAGTTATTTTTAAATGAAGTGCAACAAATATGCACAGGACACTGCAACCATTGCATTGCCACCAATAAATTCTTTCCAAGTCCCAACCTAATCTAAATTTCTATAAATATATCTGCATATTGTTTGTTGACTCCTCCCGTATTATTATTATTCTGAGGCAAGCTAATTAAAACAGCATTTTATTGTTGCGTCCAGGCATTTTCCTGCTAAGTACTTTGTCAAATGAATTATGAATTAATATAAATACTTATAATAGTATGACTTTTATTGCGACTATATGAACACAAAATGTGCTTGTTTGTGACATCACACTTTGATTTATATAGAAAACATACTACGGTTGAGTCACAAGATAGCATTTACGCACGGTTATTTTTTTTTTTTTTTTTTTGTTTTTGCATATTACGATAAGATAACACAATATAAATTAAATAAGCGATACCCCAAGCTATATTTGGGAGTACTGAATAGGGAATACCCTTGCTGTCAAGCTATCGATAAATTAAAAATAAATTCGATTGGTATTTGTTATCTTAAAATTCTTTCAACCATTTTAAAGTTCATAATCTTATCAAATTTGTTGGATCTTATTTTGGTATTTTAAATAGTTATAATATATGTAAAAAAATGAAAGTTGTCTTAAAATTTCAATAAACTTTCTTTAATCCTTAAAAGAAAATATCTGTTGATAAAGTTAACGTTGGATATATTTTACCCGATGTACCAGAAACAACCCAGAGTAACGTGTGAAGTAAGAGACGGTTTAATGAAGACTGAACTCAATGATAAAATACATCTGAGAGTTATCGATAGTTTGATACTCTCTGCTCAATGAGTACATATTTGCTTACATACTAAGTATCGATTATTTTCAACAGTTAATAATAACTTGTTCAGAAATAAGTTAGACAGCCATAACGATCGAGTTAGTCGTTTTAATCAAAAGTGAATATAATATGGTGCCAATTTACACCCCTTGAATACCCTCTTCAATTAAAAAAATGTTCCATGCATTTGTTTCTTTTTAATTTACAGGGTATTACCTAGCCGCTCAATATGTTAGCTTTGCAATATGTTTAAGGTGTGTGTTCGCCACGCTTGTTGAACTTCATTTGTCATTAGTCAGATCTGTTTTTATTTTTTTTTATTCTGTACAAATTATCTTCGATGGTAAACCAGACAAGCACATACACACAAACAAACACACACACAAACACACACACACACACACGTACACATGCAAGCAATTGTGGGTGCTTTACACCTGCAAAGCCGTTGATTGATGATGTGAGCAATTGATAATGTGAGACCAGCCAAGCGGGTGGTGCCGGGTGTTGCCGGGCGGTGGCTACGCTAATTGGCGCCACAGTCACCAAGAGTGCTGGGGGCCGGGAGGGTGGCTGACTGCTTAAAAATGTAAAGCATGCTTTAGTGTCATTCCTTTTTTTTCATTTTTTGCTTGTTGTATTTACAGCACATTTTTTCACCGCTTTTTTTTTGCTGCCCGGGCTAATTGTGCGCTTAAAGCGGATTTCGACGCGCGCTTTACTTTTTTTGTTTTGAATTTTTTCGTGCCTGCTAATTAGAGCGTCTAAAGTTAATTGCAATTTGCGGCACTTGCCTCGACAGTTACTTCAGCTTGTCACGTCTCTCACTATATATGACTTCATTGGCAGCAGCCGCTGCTCCACCAAATCTTCAACAGTTTCAACAAAAAGAAGTAAAAAGAATAGTCGCGAGATATGCAGCTACGTGTTAGATTGAGCTGTGTGCAAAATGTAACCCTCTCTATCTCTAGCTCTAACCTATCTCTATCTCTGTCTGCGTCTGTGAGTGTGTCTCTTGACTTGTCAGTTGGGGCTTTTCTGGGTGAACGCAGGGAACAATTTTCTAATTTTCTACTGCAGTGATTTGGCATGCAGAGTGGATGTCGGCAAAGTGCGAGACTTTGACTCCGACTGTGACTGTGACTGTGACTCGATGTGGTGTTTGCGGACTCTGAACTCGTTTCACTGATTTATGCGCATCAATAAGTTGCCCGAGTGCGATCCTTAGGCGAAATGTGCCGCAATGAGACGTGGACAAGCAGCAGCATCGCCTGTGGATAAGGCATGGGTTGGTGGGGTGCGGGGAGGGAGGGGGGAGGGGGGGGGGGTTGGTTGCACACAGAAGTGAGCAGCAAGCACGTTCGCCTGCAGCAGATGCAGCTGCTGCTGGAACTGCAGTTGGCCAAAATAATGATTTGCATTTTGCATTCGGTTTTCGGTTTTCGGTTTTTGCGTTTTGTGGATTTCGATGTGCGATTTGGTTTTAGCTGCGTTTCTGTGATTTCGTTTCGTGCCGCCCCTTCATCCACAACTTGGCAAGATAGATGGGTACAAACTTGCTGGCCGCATAAAAAATGGTAAAACTTTGGCGCAGACTGTGGCCGGCGAAAGTTTTTTAAAGCGGCGCTAATGAGACACCGCCACAAATAAGAAAAAGTAAGTCACACACATAGCAGCTACCCTGTAACTTATATTAGAAATTTGCTTAAGTTTAAGATAATTAAACTGTAGAGTTTAACTAATAAATGCTTTTGAAAATTTGCTCAGGACATTTCTTAAGTAATATTAAAGATATTGCCTACAAGTCTGTATATATTTTTTCTCTTTCGATTCTCTGGTTCCAATCTTAAAATTAGATCCTTGAATACCAATTTTAAATATAGCCTGAATATTATTATGATATTAATCACATTAAGTATAAAATAACACTGCAACTAATAATTGGTATAATATCCTTTAATATCCTACTAATAGTCTGTCATGCACATTGATGCATGCATTTACAGGGTATACAAAGCCATGGCAAGTCATATAATTCATATCTGCGCTTTTGTTTGTCAGCCACGTTTCAGGCTCCGCCATTTTTGTTGTCTTCGTCCATTTTTTTCTTCTCGTTGTTCGGCTGGTTTTCTCTTGTTTTTTTGCTGCCGTGCTTATCTTAATGGTTCAAAGGTTACGCACAGGCCTGAGGAGACAGGACGCGCTTCCGACGCGTCTCCTGCTGAGCTAACGGTCAGTTTGCAGCTACGTTTACAGTTACATTTACAGTTAGAGGGACAGCGTCTGTATTTAAAATGGCCGCACGCCCATTAAAAGGGGGTGCCAAACTGTGCACGACGGTGGGTCCCAGGCAGGACACTGGCACCATGAGTCCCTGCCCAGATTGGGCCTGCTTATAAATGGGCTTATGAAATCGTCTCGATAAGGCCAAAATCTTTTTGGCACAATTAAGCAAAAAGCCGCAAAACTTATCGCACTCATGCGAACGCAACTTGACAGCATCTCGAGTGGCACGATATGAATTTTGTGGCATTACTCAATTTATGAATAGAGAGAGAGAGAGTGAGAGAGAGAGAGAGAGAGAGAGGGAGCGAGCGAGCGAGATAGGTAGAGTGCAGGAAACGTACTGTTAAGTTGCATGCAACATGCAATTAAAATCGCGCAGGCAACGCGCATTTAATTAATTTGAAAATTACGTTTTATATGTGCCTAGTGCTGGGGTAAGTTTTAGACGCTGCTTGGGTGGGTTAAGTTGGGTGGTGTGGGTGCTTGCAGTGGGTGAAGTGGGCTGGTTGGCTGTTGCCGCTGCTTCAGGCTCAGCACTCAACTCATTTGCTAAATCAAGCATGCACCACTTAAATTTTCATTAGACTGCTTTCTTTGACTGCGAATGCAGTCTGCGACCTGCACCACCCACACCACCCGCCCCGCCCCTTGACTTCACTGCGGGGCGCTCAAAACCCCTGGCAAAAACCGCAAGCAGCGCACTTTGTCTTAATGATGTTAAGGTGAATTTAAACTTACGTGATTTTTACGTGCAGCTGCAGTAATTGCAGTAATGGAGCCAACAACAGCATAGAACACTGTATCAAATGGACCGACTTGAAGATGCCCTGTAAAAAGGTGTACAGCAATTTAATATGGGTATTCACATACATACACATGCACAGGGAGATCTAAATGAAGAGAGAAAGATACCCTGCTATCCGATTTGATGTACTCTAATTATGTGTATGATTTAAATTAAAATAACTTGACAGTTGATGCTGTTTATTAATATATACATATACTTTATAGATATATATATGCCTGTAACATAAATTGGCAGAAGTTCATAATACCCTTTTTAAGTATTTTTTAAAGTTACAGGGTATACTAAAAAGTATAAAAAGTAGAAGCAGTTATGATAAATCCTTTTATACATGGCCATATAGCATAAATACTGGTCAAATCATTTTAGCTGGCAACGAAATAAGCACATATAGAGAGAGAGAGAGAAAGAGAGAGTGGCAGAGAGGAAGGGAGAGTGTGAGCTGCAGCTGCCAAGCTGAGAGCCAACAACCTGCTTAGGGCCAAGAGATTCTAACTATGTATGTGTGCTTGCTGGCACATGTGCTCACGTATTAGCCATAAATATATGAGACACATCGGTTTGTGGCAGCATTTTGAGGAGTGTGGTAAGGGCTGGGAGGGGGGTCTGGTTTCGAGCTGCTTGGCATATTGGCGCTGCCAAAACGAAATCAAACCATAAATTTAACACGTTTCAACATGTGCAACCAGCTCCTGGAGAGTGCAATGCAGTCCAGCGACTAAATCGATGATGCCCTGAAGCCCTAGCATATGAATGGAAGTGGAAGCATTATAAGTGCAAAAGGCATTACGTATACGCAGCGTTAGCTGTCGCTGGCATTTAACACAGGATGAAAACAGCGTGCATGTCATATGCAAAGCCACGTGCCAGCTGATGATGCCTCGCGTGCCAAATGAATCACCATTTAATATTAACAGCGGAATGTGGCAACGGAATGTGGCAGCTTCCAACAGCTAACAGTCAACAGTCAACAGCCAGCAGCCAACAGCCAGCAACCACCAGCCAACAGCCCAACAGCTAACTCCTAACAAATGCAGGCAAGGACGTGCGTCTGTTTGATATTTAGTCAGCAGGCAGTCCAAAGCTGACCATATCGAATGAGCTTTTGCTGGAATTGATGCAGTGTTCGGTTTGGGAGGGGTGGTGGTGCGGGGGGGCGGGCTTTAATAGGGTAGCTAAGCCAGACCGCAACGGCAATTTCAGCGCTGTCAGCGGCAAAATGCTTGCGCCAGGACGCTGTCAAGGAAACGCAGCCTGGTCCGACGAGGCTCAGTCGCCGCTGTCTGCGTTTCCTGTTGCTCGCGGCCATCAGCGCAAGGCTCACCATGTGTGTGTGTGTGTGTGTGTGTGTGCTGGGTGTGAGAATGTGCCAGTATGTGTGCGCCATGACGCGCTTGAATTAAATAAACAGCAAAATCAGTACGGCGCAGTCTTAAAGTGGAATGGCTGCCTTTATCGCATGCTTCAAAGCGGATTTCCCACGCCCACGCATACACACACAACAACAGCATACAGCACACACACATACATAGCATACGCCCACGTTTAGCAAACCTTATCGAATTGCACACATTATCGTTAGATTTTAGTGGGCCAAGGAAATTAATTTCTTGAGTAAACCCGTGTTCAAGTGCTTAGAGCAGCTGCCCTGACATGTAATTTCGTGTTTTTGGCCAAGGATGGGGAAAGTGGTTGTGTTGGGGGCGTGCCTGATGAAACATGTGGCGCCCATAATCATCACAAGAGTCAAAAGCTGCAGGGGCTGGGCGTTGGGGGGTTAGGACTGTTGCTGCTGCTGCTGCTATCGACTTGGCTGTCTCGAAAGAACCTAAATACATGCGAGCGTAATTTGAAATTAAATTCAGTGCCCCCGCAGCCCACTCACCCCACCCACTCACCCCACCATCGATCCATTTGGCACTCAGCGCCAGACAACAATCTCGTTAATATTGCAGAAATTCACATTGCACATAATTAAATTTTGCGTGCCTGCGCTGCTAATGGATATAATGCGACATATACAGTTGGGATCAGACAAACCAGCCGCAACAACGAGAAAATTATAGTTTACTTTTGGTGGCTTGAAGATTAAATACCCTAGCAGGCACAGGATACATATAGCCAAAGGACAAACAAATTAATATTCAACTGATTGTTAATGATTTTATAATGATAAAACAATACCAAGCAATTGAAAATATAATAATATAATGAAAAGTCAATCAGGATATCTGGAAAAACAATACTTTTTAATTAAATTGATAGAAGGTTAAACACAATATTGATCAAAAATATATATACATATATTGAGTTGAGGAATTTCTCATTCAATTTATAAAGCTCTACTCGCAAAAACAAGTATAACAACAATATATTAACAAGACTCCATTGTAAATCGTTGAACTTGGCAGCTGCCTCAAGTCTGAAGCAATTAGTTTACATAGACAGCTCAAAATCTGTGAAATTCACTGCCTTACCCCTACCCTCCTATTCCCCTCGCCCACTTACTCATTCTAGTTGCGGACATCATAATATATGGTTTTGTGTGCGGCATTAGGCACATAATTTCACATTGAGAATCACTGGATGTCAATAAAATGGCAAATCGCATGACAACAAGCGGATTTCATGTTAGCCACACTCACATACACACACACACACACACACACAGTAGCTGAGTGGGATGGCTTGTTGGGGTGGGTCTTTGCATTAGCTGTTGTCGTTGTCAGCTGCTTAGTTACTTTAACCAAATATGGCCATTATTATTATTATGGTGCTTCTGTGTTTTTGTGGCTTAGAACTTTTGGCTTGGCCGAAAATCAAAATAAATGACGACGATCAACAACAATTGTCATTTGTTATCCTATTAGCCAGGCCAAGAAATTGCCGCTGCTCCATACATTAATACAAACGCTTCTAATGGAAATCAACACATGCCCCCAGCAACTAGACCGACCAGCTGCCTGTCATTTGTCCGTTGATTTCCGAGTAATAAAGCAATAAATGCTTAGCAGCAACTCGACCACAAAATCCACTATTAAATCCTTGTAGCCTTTTGGGACACTACCGATAAATATTGGTCTCATAAATATTGAACAAATTTATATAGATAGCCGTATTAGGGTTTAAATTATGTGCGACAATGTGCGAGGCAGTTTCAAAAAACAAAAAATAAAGGGCTAAGTGCTTTTATCTATGCACTTGGAGAAATAATTATCTAATACTTTATTTGACTTGATATCTTGTATGAAGTTTCCTTTTGATGTACTCAAGCGACTGATCCTTGCATACAAATGATGTTATGATGCCATGCAAATTATAAACTACCCGCATTAGCATTACAGCCAAACTGAGGCAAAAGTTCACACAGACGAAGACTCAGCTGAGTTGCTAACTAAATTTAATATCCTGCCGCTGTGAGGGTATAAATATATCATTAGCCTTTGCAGATCAGTGAATGCAAAACAATCGACTGTCAAATGCCACGCTTGGCAAAGGACCTACTTTTCATACCCCGCCCTCTCCGCCCATTGCTCCTGGCGAAATGTGCTTGAAAAATTATGCAGTTATTTTGCTTGGTCCTTGGGCTCTTATTTAACACTTGGCTGGCAACTAGCAAAACAGCAAAAAAAAGAAGAAAAGTGAGGGGGGAAAAAGTGTCGTCACGTCACAAAAAGCATTTCAAGCAGCAAAAATTCAACACTTTGTTAAAATGTCAAATGAAACATGTCATTTATCATGCCGGCACTGGCACTTACAGTTGCCAAGCTGCCGCTTCCCTCCGCTCCCCGCTCCCTGACTATGTTTGGCTGGCGCTCTGGCTCGAGTGCATATATCCTGTGCGCGCTCTTATCTGTTTTAACAAGCGTTACACTTTCAGCAAATACGTTTATGCCCCGCACTCGCGCGCTCGCTGCAAACGACAAACAACCACACGCTGTTCCGGCTGTTCCGGCTGTTCCGGTTGGCATTTCTTTTGCTCCTCGCAGATTCAGTTTCATCTAGCAGCAGTAGCAGCAGCAGCAGCAGCAAAAGCAGCAGCAGCAGTCCTAGGAGCCGTTGCCGTTGACATTGCTTAAGTGCGGGTCCAACCTTTTCGCACTCGAACGCAGCGTTGAAACATTTTCAGTGGTAATTTTTGCTATACGCTTGCAGAGGCTGCTCCAATTTCGCATTG
Organism: Drosophila maculinotata; assembly: GCA_035045305.1. Taxonomy (NCBI): domain Eukaryota; kingdom Metazoa; phylum Arthropoda; class Insecta; order Diptera; family Drosophilidae; genus Drosophila; species Drosophila maculinotata. The sequence goes on from JAWNPD010000387.1 coordinate 15,373,788, forward strand.
GGATATGTAACGCTTGAAAAAAGGTACCCAGTTGCAAGGTTCCAGTTGCATTAAAAACCTTTTGCCTTTGAGCATTAATTGAAAATCTCAACAAAAAAGTATTTCTTCTTGCCACTAATATTTTGTATTATTATATTCATATTTTCCTATCTATCATACATATATCTACCATAGCAGCCTTTGGCTTAACGTGTGCAAGAGCATTTGAATTTCGGTATTCGGAAGAAAACAGTTCTTTCTTCATTTTTTTTTGCACTACAGCAGCAGTGAAATGCCAGCTAAAGGCACCCGGCACAGGCACAAAGGCACGCCCACACTCACACACACATATATACACTGCTCGCTAAAACTACACGTACCGCAGTCAACATTCAAGCAGCTGCTGTTACAAAGCACGTGTGTGTTTGTTTGTGTGTGTGTTTGAAACCCGCGACAAGGCATTTAAAATTGAAACAAATTGTGAATGATGCTGTGTGTGTGTGTGTGTGTGTGCTTGGGGGGCAGAGCTGAGAGAGCAGCCACAGCCTTGGCGCCTTGCCTGAAAGGATACCGTATACAGGGCAAGAGTATCCTTTAGTTGGCGCTGAATTTACTCCTTGTGCTGCTCTGTTTGTTTCTGTAACTCTCTTGACGATTTGCTTTATTGCTGTTTGCTTTGTGCAACCTATACACGGCTGGCAAACACTATTAATATGTACATGCCACATGCCACATGCCGCCAAGCCCTTCAAGAACTTCGTTACCTAACTCGGACTTGCGTAATTGGCGAATTTAAATTACACAATTTGAAACCAAGAAAACACAAGTCTAACCTAAAATTCGTGAATATTCATAAGCCACTCGACTGTTGGCAAACATTACTGATCAGTGTGTTGTATAAACCAAGAAGCAAAGCAGGAGTACGAAATGTGTGACACATAGTCTATGTAAATGTTGACACTTGTATATTTGGTTTATGTAAATAATATATATATATATTTGCCTTACCCTGAGCTGTGTGGGTTTTAGCTAATTCTTAAGTTCTCACGACAGCAGAGACAGAAAAAAAATTTAAGCATATAAGTTTTATATACTAAATACTTTGAAAAATTGTTCTAAAGCATTTCAATTTAAACTCATAACAGAATATAGATTTTTTATTTTTATCAAAGTATATTTGTAGTATTTAAAATCCTTTCAATTGAGCGCAATGGCAATCGAACTGCACAGCTTGATAAAACAACTACCCAGAAATATTAAAAAACTAAAAAAATATGTGCACTATAGCGCTTTTAATGCACTTCAAATTGACAAGTAAAACCGCAAATATTTGCTGACCCCAAAAAACATGAAAAACGCCCCACCAATAAAGCAAAAATTGCGCACAGAAAAAAAAGTGCGGCTACAGTTTAACCGTTCACCAAAAACAAAAATATGGGCGGGGTAGGGTGGCTATAACATTGCTATGTATTTTTTAAAATGGGCAACAGAAATGTGTAAACATTTAAGTGGCAAGAGGCAAGCGCTGCCAGCTCACCCAGAAAAAAGCAACAAAAAAAGGCCAGAAAAAGCTGAATGCTGCAAATAAAGCGCAGAGGCACGCTGCATTGAAACAAAGCCAAGCCATAAAAATAAATATAAATTTAACAATTTCTTCTCTTTTGTTTGCAATGTGTGCAGGTGGAGTGGGGGTAACACGCATACGCAATGTAAACGCTGCCGGAAGCTGCCATGGCCCAAACTGTCGCAACAGCATCGCCATCGCCATCGCAATGTGGCAGTCGGTCAGCCAAAAAATAAACATCAGCAACAACAAAAAAAGGACCGTTGCTTACCTGAAGCGATGGTGAAGCGACAGTGACTGCTGAAAATGGTGCGACTGGTGAGCACCGGCATGCGTTTTTATGAATTATTTCATAATAAATTTTCGAGAGCACGTTTTTTTTTCACTTATGCCAGAGACAACACGTTGCGGCCTGCGACTGACCAGTTGACACCTGCACCATTACCAACACCACCAACACCACCACCACCACCAACAACAGCAACAGCAGCCGCCGTTGGACAATGCCAAAATTTAACGGCGCATTGACTTTGCTGTTACGAAAGTAGTAAGTATGATCTAGTGGTCTCAAATATACCCTGTCTAAAGTACTTTAACATATGAATATATTACCCTGTAAATATTGATAAATTAAAGATAGCCTGCCAATATACAATTGTACTATAATTAAATTATATCTAATTTTTAACATGCATGGAAATTAACATATTCATATTTTTGTTTTTACTATTGTAAATGCATCTCAACTTTCGTATCTTTTAGAAGGTCCTCTTTCATAAACTATTGCAAAAGAAACCAAGTGGGTTCTCAACTTTCAGCTTTGTTAGTCCCTAAAATTAACACATTTAATACAGACATGCAGAGTTACTATATACCGCTATACACTCAGCTGCTGATGTTAATTACGTATATATATATACCTTTAAGAATAAAGAAAAAACTCCAGTTGCCTTACGCATACATCAGCACAACTTTATAATATCCTTTTTGGCCGTTTACAGGTGCAGGGTACATAAAAAACTGACAGCAGGCGATTTGGCGTGGTTAACACTGCGGTTTTTATTCCGCCCATTGTGCACTGAAAAGCCAAGTGGCACACACACAAACAAATAACGTGCCGCGAAAATACTGAATATATGTGTGTCACTCACAGCAGCGACGCACAATGCAAATATTTAAATTTAATTAACTATATTTACTAACCGAGTGGCGCAGGCTATTAAATTGCCCTGACGCACATCCCAAATGTTTATTCTAAAACTTTGCGTCAATCAAATCGGAGAGACGCAAAAAAACGTCCCTAACTGGATTTTGATGCCCACACACTTTGAAAGGCATAAGTAAGAGTAGCCAACTAAGAGTTACCCGTTGGTATAGTATCAATCTATCCGACGACTGGGTCTTTTTGATATACTTAATATGGCAAACACAATCATTTTTCACTTTTTTATATACCTTCACAGTATATTTGATAGCTACAGGGTATATATTGCTTAAAGCTGCCCCACAGCAAAGCTCTAGTTTTACGACTTCTTCTTATCCATCCATTTATTTTCCGTCACTAATTTAGTGGCACAAAGGAGTATCTAAAGTGGCTGGCTGGCAGTCTGGAGGCTGGGGCTGAAGTTTTGAGTAGTGCCGCATGCACACAAAGGATCTACCGAATTAGCATTAAAACCAAATGCAGGATATGGGATATATGTTCATATTGGGCGGGCAGTCAGTTAGTATTAAGCAAAAAGTGGGCGGGGCTGAAGGCTTCTCAGCTGCTCCTGCTGCTGCTAACTTATCCCTTTACCATAAATGTGTGCTTTTGGACATTTCGAAATTCTAATACATCCGCTCACTTACACACAAACAAACAAGTATTTTTGTATATATATATAGACCCTGCGCATTTGTTTAACTCAAAACTGTAACGGAAACGGAAATAAATGCTGTCAGCATTTTATTTGTTTGTGAGTGCGTGATTTTTATATGCCTACACCCAGGCAAACAACAACAGCAACAAAAAAAGGGCTACAGAAAAAATAAAGAAAGACGAAGAAGAAAAAGAAGAAGAAGAAAAATGAAAGCATGAAAGAAAGTAATAATAGACGACTGAAAGACGGAACGGAAAACGGAAAGCGACTTAGCCAAAGCCAAAATGGTGCGGGTAACTGTTGGGCGTTCGTCGTGGGGTGGGGGGTGGCTATAGGGGCTGGGGTTGGCTCTGTTACTGGTTATATGTCCATTGTGCACACACAGCCCAGAGGCGTCACTTTTAGCCGTCATTTGCGGAAATGGTTCTTGTAGCATGTAGCTTTGTTGCAGACCCAAAGCTTGACACAGTTTTATTTGAATTCATTTTCTAAAACTTTAATTTACAGCCCCTGCCATTTGCAAACGAACGCCAGGGGAAGCCCCCTAAATCAAAACCTCTATCTATACCCCACCCTCCACCCTCTAATACCACTTGCTGCTAAACAACAATTGATTTTGAAATTAAAGCCAGTTAGCAATGCCATAAAAAACAATTTATAAAGTGTGAATACAAACAAAGCCAAACAAAAAGCAGGTAAGTGTGCTCTAGATTTAAGTTATTGACTAGCAGATACCCTGTTACCTGGTCAGAAGTGGCTTATACACCACATATCTAGGCTGTATCTTATAAAGTTCGAACTCTTCTACTCTTTTCCAATAAGTGCAGGGCAAAATAAATGCAGCATACGCAGCGTGGACATTGGAGCTAAAGCCTGCGCCACTTTGTAGCCATAATAATACTTTGCCATTGTTTATCAGGTCGTAGGAACCAGGCAGCCACCGAGGCGACGATGACGTTGCATGGCCCGTTATCGCATAAATAACTGTAACTGTGCGAGCTTGTGTGCTGCGCTGTCTCTCCCTCTCTCTGTGTGTGTGTGTGTGTGAGTGGAGATACAGGGATAATGGTCTGGCAGAGCGCACTGCCTTTGGCCACTCAATAGACAAGCACAAACACACACACACACACACACACACACAATAGCAGTGAGCAAACAAAAATATTGCTTCCGGTTTTTGTTTTCATAAATTACGCCGCATAAATTCCGCATTCAATCGTGTGTGTAAAAGGCAACAAAGAGGTGGAGAGAGAGATAGAAAGAGAGAGAGAGAGAGAGGTAGAGAGTTGAGCATATATGCTATGTCCTGCAGCCAAAGTCCTTTTTAACTTTACGACGTTTTTATTTACTTGGGCAGAACGCGTGTTTGCGCTTATGTTTAACCCCGCATCTACAATTCAATTGATTTTTAGCCATTACTTGTTAAGTACGCCACGGCCTAACACTTGGCCAATTATTCTGACCAAGTTTGCTAGTAGTGTGTGTGTATGTGTGTTGGTAAATGTGCGTCAGGTGGCAAAGTTTAATAATGAAACACATAAATTGACAAAGGTTAGCAAAGGAGCCACAGAACCGAAGCAGACAGCAACCAGCAACCAGCAACTGTTGTTGGCCCCCATAAAAAGGGCAAGCAGCCACGCCCCATTTTTATGCTGCCCCCAAACCCACTCATTGTGTGTTGGCTTGGACAACGTTGGGCTTTGATTTGGACAGCAGCTAAGCCAGCGGCAAGTAAAGTGCCGTCGAAGCCCTAAATAACTCCAGGTGCTTGCTTGCCTGTGTGTCCTGCGCGTCCTGTGTGTAAGTGTGTGGCTTTTCAATTTAATGTAAGTCAAAGTAAATTAGCAGCTAGTTTATTATAAATGTTTGTGTTAAATGTTGAGCCCCTTGCACTGAATTTTGCGGTAAACTGTAAAAAACTTTCTTCTTCATTTTTTTTGTTGTATACCGAATCCAATTAAAATACTTTGGCAATGGCCGCAAAGTTAAGCCTTGAACAGTGCCCAGGCCATAGTTGACCTCATTCTCTGTTGACTCTGGCCATATTGTGGCGCTTATAGCCATATGGTGACTGCTCACTGAAGCATATGCTCCTCCTCGCCTCCTGCCCCCTGCCCTTTGCACGCCTTGACAAATTTGTCACTAATCTCAGCATTTTGAATTGACTCAAACGAAGTGAGCTTTGGGACAGACTCAAGCACTATTACTACATTAGGCTCAAGCAGTCAAAGCAGGGAACAATGAACTCAATGAAAGTGAGCCCAGAAATGTGACTGCGAGGTGTGTTTCAAAGTTAAATAAAATTGAATATCAATCGATAAGAAATATAAATCATTTATAAAGAAAAATGTGGGAAAATCTAATGAGTAAGCAAAATAATGGCAAAGATTGGCTAACAAAACATTGATTAAAAATATAATTAAATTTAATTGAATTTATTGGGTTCAGTAAACATATATATATATATATAAACAACCTTTATTGTCCAAGTCAAACTAAAATGTATGTATATCTAAATGTGTTTTATTATTTAAGCATTTTGAACAAATCACAATAAAATTTAAGCGCTACCCATAAAAATACAACACTGCTAGACAAATATACATAAAAATGGTATTTATTTTTAAGAAGCTACTCCTCAGGACAAATTGAAGTACTTATAAAAAGTCCGGCGTACAACATGAATATGTAGATATGCATTTATTCATTAAATCGAGAGGATCTCACTCCTCTGAGTAAGCCAACACAAAAGAATTAAAAACAAATTGTTAAGCTTAAGCGTGGCCGAAATAGTCTAGACCAAATAAATCAAGATGCATTTGGGTTCGTTAAACGCTAAGGATATTCCAAGTGGACCTGCGGATGAAGCTGACCACAGCAACGGTTATATTTACACATTATCAATCAACATCAAAATCGAATTCAAGTACCACTCTTCAACTTGACCAAAGCAGCTGCTTGAAATATTCATGTAGGACCTGCAGCTGCTTCACAGGATGTGCGAAGCACAAAAAAATCAAGCCACATTCAATGTGTGTAAGTGTGTGTGTGTGTGGCAGAGAGTTTGAAGTGGCCATCAGACCACAATTACCACACTTTATAACACTCGTAATACTTATCTATGGAGCTTACTATTGCCATTGTACTCTCAGCAATTGTCGCATGCAATTTTTATTGCTTCATCGCACTCACAGGACATCCTGTGTGGCTGTTGTCCTCTTGTAGTCCTGTGAAAGCTGTAATACTTCCGCTGGCATATTTGCATTTCCGTTTATATGTTTTTGTTTGTTTAATGAGCTTCATTTGCTTTTATGCTTCCAACCAAATGGCTTAGATATGAATATTTACAGTTGGCCAATACTCATAAGAGTCTACTTCATAGTTGGCTTTTATTGTGGCCAGCCAATATTGACCAGGTGGCAGTCTATTAAATTTATAATCGAAAAATAGCAAGCTGCAAGCTCATGATGCGGCCATTGGTTACACTCAAAGAAAAATACACTCAAATATGTTGAAAATTCTAGTTTGAGCCGAATTAAGAGTAGGTGTTTTTCTGGATACGAATTTCAAGTACTAATTTTTGAATGTCAGATATGCTTTAGTAAATTAATTCAAACTACGATAACTTTGTGAAAACTGATCGGATTATTTGGGCTCTACTTAAATTCGACATTTAAGGTTTTTGCACTTATGAAAAATATTTGTTTTCGACCATCTATATGTATAATTTTTTAATAATTTTTGTTTTTGGTCATTATTTGGCTGCTTGTTGAATGCCACATTTAAAGCTTGAGCACTTTTTTTCGATTTTTTTTTTGTAAACAATTATTTATGAATATGGGCCATATTCAATCGCTGTCAACTCTGCAGGAGATTTTGATTGAGAGCTGATACTTATCTTGGAGTAAGAGCATTCAATAGTCGGCAATCTCTTAACGCTGGTTTGATATTGGTTGTTGCTTTCAAGCAAATATATGGCTTTAATCAAACGGAATGTCAGCTTGTTGTCCATAAGGCAATTTATTGGCATTTAAGACCAATAAAGGACGCAGCTTTAAATTGTTTTTTGCGGCCAAAATTTAAATTGAAAAAGTTTATTAATCATCGCACGATGCTTGGTGATGGCAGCAGCCGCATGTTACTCATACGCCGTGTTGGCCATTTAAAATGTGCAATGCAAAGACAGGGAATGAGTGTGACAGAGAGCGCGAGACAGAGAGAGAGAGAGTGAGGGAGATAGACAGCGGGACATAAAATTATGGCGCGCATTTATCAACATTTAAAACGCGCTGATGACAATCTGCTGGCTGCAATTTAAATATGCAAATGACAGACAAGACGCGGAAGCTGCCTGCCTGCCTGCAGATGCCACGCCCCCCTCTTCCCACACTCCCACATTGTTAAGCTTGGGGAGTTGCGTGCCACGGCCTGAGGCGTGCGAGCCGTTCTGCGTGTCGAGGACTCAACGCCACATATTTTAGAGTGCACTTAACTCGTTTTCTGCTAAGGATATTGTGTGCCATTGCGCGCCTGAGTGTATGCTATGAATATGCCAAAGTCAGGAGCTGCAACAATGCAACTCACCAGAAGCAGCAGCAGCAACATAAGGCATCAACTGGTCCATCGATGCTGGCAGTCAGCTTGCTTTGACCTCGTGAACTTTAATTACAATCTAAGCTGCACATTTGCCACACATATACGTCTATTGAGTATATATGTATGTGTGTGTGTCTGAGTTGAGCACTCGAAGTCAGCAACTGGGTCCTAAAAACTATGTAAATCATAATAAGCGGCATACGCTCCGCTCCTTCGACTGTCTCAAGTCCTGGCTGTGGCTTTACTTTTCGGGCTCTGCTGACTTCTGCGCACGCATAAAGGCCGCGTGCTTCCTCTTCTTGCAGCAGCAGCAACAGCAGCAGCAGTAGCAAACCGCAAATTAAAAATTTCTGCACGTCTCCACATAAAAAACTTTTTTCTTCTCTGTATTTCTATATACATATATATTTTCTTGCTTCCCATTCGCTTTTTTTCTTCTTCTTTCTGTTGTTTTTTTTATTTTTTTTTATTTTTTTTTATTTTTATACTTATATGCTTTCGTTTAGTTTCTGCTCATATTCAGGCTGGTCTGCCTGGCAGCGCTGTCGCCGGTTTATTTCCTTTTATATTGCTTTGCCTGATACGCACACATGCACGCACACACAAGCACATACGATATACAATATGTGCCTGCCAGGCACTTCAAAGTTTAGCTTTACAGTTAGTTGTAAGTGTGTGCAGACACACACATATACACACACACATGCACATGCATATATGCACATTTATACATATGGTACTCTGCATCGAATTGTCATGCTGTCTGTGTGAGTGTTTGCCGGCGACTTGCTTTCATTGCGAGTCTTTTTTTTCTTCCACTAACCCCTTTTCTTCCTCTCTCTCTCTCTCTTTTTTGTTCTGCTTTTCTCTCTGTCGCACTCGGGAAGCCGGAACCCGCAGTGCGTGTGCAGCTAACACAACTGTCCTGACGCGTTGATTGTGTTTGCATATAATACTCGCCCTTTTATGTCCGTGGCAATATGAAATTTATTGTACGCGTCTCCCAGTGTCACTCGGTACAGCCTTCAGCCTGGCAGCTAGCTGCCTTCCGCCTGGCCCTGACAAACTGGCTGCATTGAGCGAGGCGTAGCAAGCAGGACATTGATTTTAATCTCAGCACTAGCTGCACAGCCTGCCTGACAGTTCCTTTGCGTTTGTCCTTTGTATGCTGCAGCAGCAGCAGCAACAGCAGAGAAGTATATTTTTAATTAAAATAACAAAAAAGGTTAAACGTACATGCTGGGAAATCTTTCAATGTCCTTGCCATAACTGCAGTCCGAGCTCCCACAAAAGACCCACACAATTTCTTTTTAATATCAGCCACAAATTATACATGAGGTCTTAATCACCCATAATTCCCATAATATATATATAAATATGATTAAGTAATTTTTCACATATATTTTTTTTGGAATGCAAATGTTTTCTAAGGCTTTGAACGCAATAATTTCAGTTTTAATAGTATTCTATCATCAAAATTAAAATAATTTAATTTTTTCAGTTCAATTCAGAGTTTTTAATTTTCTGCTCTTATTCTCAATTTCCCATTAAAATGAGAAATTGTTTTTATAGATTAAAAAAAGATAAACTGAATTAAATAAATATGCATAATATGCTCATTATTGTACACCGCAACGAATAATTTGACTAATAATTTTTGATAATTCCTCAATGAAATATGAATTGTAATGCACGGCTACGGTAAAGGCATTGATATGGATATGGGATATGAGTTCATGTAGGAAGGTTGTTGCATTGCGATTATTGCATGCAGATTAAATGGCCATTATGGCTTCCGCTGAGTTTGCTCAAAACAGACCATAAATGGGCGCCACAGCCGCAATGGCTGAATTCCACAATATAAACAAATGCATTCGACCGCATGCACATGGTACAAAATAGGCAGCCACAGTAGCCGCAAAAAGTCTGCCACACCAGCGCATATTTTACATAAAACAAAAACACGAAAATAAAATTACGAAAAAAAAGGAACCACATGACCAAAAAACGATTACCGCTATGCAGCTATAACACGCTTATTTATGTGCAATTCAGTACAGCTTGCAATTCGAATGCGAAACTAGTTAGCCATAATAAAGGATTGAGTTTGGCTTTTGTTCAAGTTTGGTTGCTTTCCAATTGATTGAATTATTTGTGCTCTAATTATGCCGAATCGTCATCATGATTACAAAATTTGATTAAAATTGAACCGATAAATAAGCAAATATGCTAATAATTGACAGCACATATATTGTGGTCTTAATTGAAAACAATGCACGCCAATCCGCAGTGTACCACGCGGCGTATGCACAATTGAATATGCGGCACCCGCCAAATGACTCTTTCAATGCCAGCAGCATTAAGTTTCGATTTATTTCAATCAGCGTGCCGCCATTTGCGCCGCTCCTGGACGCCATAAAATTTCAGTAAATTGAACAGTTGTAAAGTTAAATTACGCTCTCGATATGCATACAAGTACATACCTACATATATGTATATATATATATCTACGGTTCCTTTTTATGACCGTTGGCATTTAAATTAAAACTTTATCCCTATATGCTTTTCTTCCTGTCCAAATATAGTTGTTGATATGAAGGAAAATTCTGAATTGAGTTTTTTTTTTTATATAATTTATTTTTTAAAAATTTTGCAATATGTCTTTAATATTTGGTACCCCTACATTTTAACTCGTTTTCTAGCTGACTGAAAACAAAAGTTATTCAAGAAAGTGGGGTTTTTCTTTTTTTTGTAGACTTTGCAGCTAAGTACAGGGTATCTGCCTGTCAAGCACGCACTTTTCAACTGCTGCCCAATCTCATTCCAGCTCGACGCCATTTGCGCCTGCCTGCTGCTAACTGCGACTGTTGCGCATTTAAATCCAATGGCATAAAATGTCCTCCAGCCCGAGCCTCACCCCTACTTGCTCACATCGGCAATTTAATGGAGTTGAAGCGTCGCGCATTTGCGGCTAAGACCTGCGTCCGCAAGTGTTGACTACCGCTAACCGCTTACTTAGGCCATTATATGGGCCCGGCTGAGGCGACATTGTATTAAGCGCGCAAATTTATGGCAATGCGGCGGCAACTGTGGCAACTTCTGTATCTAGTATAGTATACTACTATGCTTTAAGAGACTGCTGCTAAGCTGCAGTCTTATCCAGGCACTTGTGAATTTATGGACGTGGCCTGCGGCGTTCTGGCTAAATGCACAATCAGCTGATAAACCAGATGGCTCTTTAAATAGTTAATTAATCAATGAGCGTTCTTGTCATTTTATAAACATGGCCTCGGGGCTATCGCGTTAAATGCACAATTCAGCTGATAAATGACAACTTCTTAAAGAGCAAGGTACCGGTAACTTTTTCGAAATTGCCTTTCTCATCCGTTGTTTATGCATTTGGCTAAAACAGCCGCAGGCCATGCCCATAAATTCACAATAGTTGAAGAAAGTTTATTTGTGCTTTGCGAAGGTAGTTTCTAAAAATTGTGTTCAGTTCAGTTCTTAATATACATTTTGTATTGATACATATATCGTAACTTACTAAAGAACCCTCGCGACTAAGTAGTTATATATGTGCATGTGATACAAGTACAAACTCATATTGTTGTGATTGTATTGACGGTGCGTGTGGAATACATTTACCGGGTTTGGCTCTTATTTTATGGGTTCACCTTGCTTCACACCTTGCCGCACTATACAAATTACAATTTTTATAGCATGCGATTTTTAAAAATGTATACGGCACATAAAAGCGGCCACGACACGTGCCAGCAAAGAAACGGAGCTGAACGTAAAACGGAAAACTGAAAAGCGTTTGTCTTCCAAAAAGGGGTTTCGTGTACACTTTGCTAACGGTATCATAGTATGTTTTAAACTTAACTGCCTGTCTAAAATAACTGATGAAACATGGTACGGCTGAGTCTTTTTTTACTGGAATTAAAGTTAAAATTATCAGAATCGAAATATCTTTTATCTATGTATATCACATACTAGTTGCCTTATTAAATACTTTTTGTTCATAAAGATATTTTGACCAAATTATTATAGATAAGCCTTTAAGCAAAAATATATGCATAAAATTATTTATTATATGATAAACTTTATTGCAAGAGTATTTAATATTCGACAGTTGAAACTTGCCTTTTATTTTTGTCATCCCGTTTCCATTTTGTTGTATTAATGTTTTATTTATGATGTGCTAAAATTGAATACAAGCGCAGTTTATTGTTTCTTATTTGTTTTTGATTTCCCTCGTTGCTGGATTGACAGTTAATTTTAGTTGATTTCGTGAGTTGCGTGTGCACAAATTGAAGTGAAATTATGTGCTTAATTTTAGGCATTTAGTTTGATGCGGCATTATTTAATTTTGTTAGTTACAATTTCTCGAACTATGCGCAAATTGCATAAAAACACGCAGTGTAATTTTTTTATGTATTACCTTTGTTTTTTCAGGATTTATATATTTTTTTTGTGTGATTGCATGTCGTTTGTCGTTTGGTTATGTTAATTTGACTGCTGTTTGCAGTTTTTATGCTGGTTTTTTGTTTATTAAATATGCATGACATGCAAATGGCGGTCGCATGCCAATTAACTTTGATCGATTCAACAAAATGGGCGTCTACATTTTATGAGCAATTAATGTGGTTACCACTGTGGTTGCCGCCTGCAATCGGAAGCACAAAGCGGTCAATTGATTGCCAAGTGAATGACAGTCAACGTTGTATCAAAGATTTTATCTGGCATCACAAAGCGACTGTAAATAAAACAAAAGACTTAAATTTAATTAGAATGTCAGCTACTCTGATTTATAATGCAATTCGTGTGCGGTTTAATCAAAATCCATTTCTGTATACTTCGGTCTGCATATCTTAAACAATTAGAATAATATGTAACATTTTTCATTTATGTGTGGTATTAGACAGCATAGAATATATGCTTGTGTGTCTATTCTCACAAATGCAATGCAAGCTCCAGCAAATAATTTATAAAATATGCACAAAAATCCCTGCAAACGCAAAATTTGCACATGTCAGTTGTTTTCTACCCTCTTACCAACTGGATTTTGGAGTAGAGTTGAGGGGTGTTGGGGGTTGAGATTTGGGAGTTGCGGCTGTGACCGTCAAATATTTAACGCTATGCTGATTGCGCTGAAAAATGCATAAATACTCATACTATATGCAGGACCCATTGCAGCGCATTCCCAAAAACACCAAACCCAACAATTACGACGCAATCACAGAACCGAAATACCTACATAAGGGCCATTTATTTGCTCGGTGCTGTGCACATTTAACATTTAATGGCAATGACACGACACTTTGAACTAAAACAATTGAGCACGAGCCAAGAGCACGAGCGCTCAATTGACATATACCCTGCAAATGTCGAATGTCTAAAGGTATTTGATTCTGTTCCAAATATTTGTCTTTCATCAAAAATCTCGTCAAGGGAGCGATACCCATGAGTTCTATCCTATATTCTTAGGCACTGTATATTCCCGACTTTTGAGTATAGTCACCAAGCCATGATGATTACGACGTAATAATTACGGACAAGTGCACACCACACGGCGGCAGACATTTGGAATATAAAAAAGTGTTGCATACTTTGCAGCGCCTGCAAATTTAATGTGTTACTTTAACGAGTGCTGCCTACTTTTCAACTGTGAATACTGCTGTCGAAATCATGCTAAATTTTGCCCTTTGCGTTTGTCTTTTTGCTGTCTGCTGTCTACTGTCGCTGTTGTTGGCACTTAAGCGTCGTTGCCCCGTTTCTCATTATTCTTGTTGTGCTGCCGTTATTAGAATACTTTTCTCTGCTGTTGTTCAGTGCTGCTGCTGCTGCTGCTGCTGTTGACTTAGTCAAGAGCAATTAACATGCAAATAAGGCCTATTAGTTACCCAAACGTCAGTCTGTCAGCTGCTGCGTCTCTCACAGTCAACTGCTTTAGCAGCAGGCAGCAAACAGAAAGCAGCCAGCAGCCAGCAGCAGGTAACTGGCTGAGACTTTGCGCCTCTCATTTTGGACACCTTTTTGTGCTCTTATTGGCCTTTTAACGGCATGGGCGTTTCACTTTAATGACTTACTAATTTTCAGTTTGCTGCCAGCGACTCCTACAGTCAGTCGTCTGTCGTCGCCTTTGTTTTGGCATCAAAGCATTAAAAAATCTTAATTGTCTATTTAAGGGACGACGGCCGCTTAGCCGCTGGCCATTCATATCATTAAAGTTAACGTTTATGTTTTATATACAAAACTTTTTGACATCAAAAATTACGCGTCTAAACATTTTTTGTAAACAAGAAAGGGTTGCAATGGGCAACTCTGTCCTTTTGAAGTTAATATAAAACAAGTCTCTCAGCTAAGCTGTTAATCTCAGAGTTGAAAAGTATTCTAACTACGACGATAAGAACTGAAGATATTATTTTTAGTGATGATCTCAATAATTAAATTCAATAAAATAAATTTTCTTCTCATGACTGATTTAAGCAACTTCTGATTCCATTACAGAGCATCTCTGCGGTCATCATTCCCATTTCTTCGTTCTTTACTTTTGGATGCTTTACTTAATATGCTCAGCAAACCCTTTGTCCGTAATCTAATCACTTTTTCTTTTTGTTTGCCTCATTTATCGAATGCTCTTTTCTCGTGATTGGCGCATGAAATTTTTATGAACTTTGCCGTTTGCCATTAATGTTAATTGATCACTTGAATTTGTGCATTTTCATTAAAACTTTTTCAAGTTGCAGTGCCCCGTCTCTCGTCCCTCTTCCAATCATTTGCCAAGAATCAGGCATTCAGCGAACAACCAAAAAGAGAGAGAGAGAGAGAGGGAGAGAAGAAATATTTACACAGGTCCTGCGGTAATTTATAGCCCTGGCAATGGCAGCGGCATACAATGCTCGGGACTATGGATTCTGGACTCTGGTCAGTGGCCCTGGCAGCAAGTTTAACACCCGAGCAGGCCGCAAATCGCAACTGAATGTGCAGCACCTGCAGTGTGTGGACACACATACCCACAAACATACACACACACATACACACACAATGTCGCTGCGGCGTGTGGACAATGAATGCTGAGGGTGATGATCCAATGTGATTTATCTACTGGCGCTGAGGTTAAAAGTTTTGCGCAAACTCTCATTGTTTAGGTCAGATTCAGCATACACCTACATACACACACACAGAGTCACACTGCTGTAGACACTGCATTGAGCTGAATGGTTATGCAAATGTGGAGCTGTCAGTGTGCGTTGAATAATATGCTCATACTCCCTGCAGCAGTAACGTTAAATGCTGTCTGCAATTATTAAACTTTTGGCATAATTTCTGTTTCTAACTTTGGCTTTAACTATGATTATTTTATCGGTTTTACGGGGCATAGTAAGCCAGTTAGCCTGGATATCTGATGCCAAGGCCTGCGCCACAAGATGCTGACAGCCAGCTCATTATTTAGCCTCGCCGAGTGTAACTAATTATTGCTGGCTTGCTTTCGGTGTTTTTTTCCTCCTACTTATTGACAGCCTTTGGCTTCTCTTTACTCCTTGTGCAATATATTTGCTGACGCTTCACTCAGATCCATCATTTTGTGCAGCCATCTGCGACACGTGGCCCTCAGTTGGCTAATAAATCTTAATCAGTCGCTGGCCAAGTCAAAAGCCGCAGCTATGTGGGCGTTCCTTATTTGCGGCTTTTACTGCCATAAACACTTTTTTCTGGCCATCTTTTATTTTCCTCCCTCTTTTTTTTTGCAATCTTTGCTGATAACTTATCATATTATTGGACATTCATTGGTCCGCACAGACTTAATTACGAGTCTACGAGTATTTGGAGCAAACACATTTCAATGCTGATCAATTTATTATTATATTACTTTGCTGAATATTTAATTTAAAAATGTTGCTATGACAGCCCTAACATTTTAGAGTTTAGAGTCCAAGGTCATGCATGAGTTTGTCCCACCAACTTTTAGTAGTTGTTGTGGCAGGCACCTCAGTGGTCGTACTCCATTGTGGAGTTACGGTCGTCTCATTCCAATTGGGACGAAGAGTTGTCTGGTTCCAGCTGGTGGTGGTATTGTTCCATTCTGGGGTCAAGGTCGTCTCATTCCAGCTGGGAGTTGTGGCGTTCCAGTTCGGAGTAGTGGCATTCCAGTTGGGGGTGGTCGTATTCCAGCTGGGAGTTGTTACGTTCCAGTTGGGTGTAGTCTCATTCCATCCAGGGGTAGTCGCATTCCAGTTAGGAGTGGTCTCATTCCATCCAGGGGTAGTCGCATTCCAGCTAGGAGTGGTCTCATTCCATCCAGGGGTAGTCACATTCCAGTTGGGGGTAGTCTCATTCCATCCAGGGGTAGTCGCGTTCCAGCTAGGAGTGGTCTCATTCCATCCAGGGGTTGTCACATTCCAGTTGGGGGTAGTCTCATTCCATCCAGGGGTAGTCGCATTCCAGTTAGGAGTGGTCTCATTCCATCCAGGGGTAGTCGCATTCCAGCTGGGAGTGGTCTCATTCCATCCAGGGGTTGTCACGTTCCAGTTGGGGGTAGTCTCATTCCATCCAGGGGTAGTCGCATTCCAGTTAGGAGTGGTCTCATTCCATCCAGGGGTAGTCGCATTCCAGCTGGGAGTGGTCTCATTCCATCCAGGGGTTGTCACGTTCCAGTTGGGGGTAGTCTCATTCCATCCAGGGGTAGTCACGTTCCAGTTGGGGGTAGTCTCATTCCATCCAGGGGTAGTCACATTCCAGCTAGGAGTGGTCTCATTCCATCCAGGGGTAGTCACATTCCAGCTAGGAGGGGTGGTAGTTGTCCAGTTCCAGTTGGGGGTAGATTCATTCCAGCTAGGAGTAGTCCAGTTCCAGTTTGGTGGTGTTGGTGTTGTCCAGTTCCAGTTTGGGGTAGATTCATTCCAGCTAGGAGTAGTCCAGTTCCAGTTTGGCGGTGTTGGTGTTGTCCAGTTCCAGTTTGGGGTAGATTCATTCCAGCTAGGAGTAGTCCAGTTCCAGTTTGGTGGTGTTGGTGTTGTCCAGTTCCAGTTGGGGGTAGATTCATTCCAGCTAGGTGTAGTCCAGTTCCAGTTTGGTGGTGTTGGTGTTGTCCAGTTCCAGTTGGGGGTAGATTCATTCCAGCTAGGAGTAGTCCAGTTCCAGTTTGGTGGTGTTGGTGTTGTCCAGTTCCAGTTGGGGGTAGACTCATTCCAGCTAGGAGTAGTCCAGTTCCAGTTTGGTGGTGTTGGTGTGGTCCTGTTCCAGTTTGGTGGTGTTGGAGTTGTCCAGTTCCAGTTTGGTGGTGTTGGTGTTGTCCAGTTCCAGTTGGGGGTGGATTCATTCCAGCTAGGAGTAGTCCAGTTCCAGTTTGGTGGTGTTGGAGTTGTCCAGTTCCAGTTTGGTGGTGTTGGTGTTGTCCAGTTCCAGTTGGGGGTAGATTCATTCCAGCTAGGAGTAGTCCAGTTCCAGTTTGGTGGTGTCGGTGTTGTCCAGTTCCAGTTTGGGGTAGATTCATTCCAGCTAGGAGTAGTCCAGTTCCAGTTTGGTGGTGTTGGTGTGGTCCTGTTCCAGTTTGGTGGTGTTGGAGTTGTCCAGTTCCAGCTAGGAGTGGTGAAATTCCACTGAGGACCTTCAGTAGTCTGATTCCAGCTAGGAGTTGTGTTATTCCATTGCGGTCCAGTAGTTGTCTTGTTCTCAGAGGGTCCATAACTCTGAGAAAGGCAAACATTCAGGGCAACTGAAGACTCTTCCAATTGCGACAAGGTCTTCTTAATTTGATGGATGACGCAACGCTGACTCTGCCGGAAACTTTTGTGCATGGGATGCACAGCGGCAAACAGATTCATGACCTAAAGCGAAGAGAATTCCATTAGTGAACCCCTCGAAAAATGCATCTACGCTTCTAGTGCTCCCTTACCAAGTCCGCATAGCAGTTACGCTTGCTGCAGCTGACCATCTGCTGCTGGAAGGCAGCTTTGATACCTGCTGAGCTGCTCTGTTGCAAATAGCTCTGCAGCTCGTATAGATCCACATTGACGCATTGGCGCAACTTGATGCCGGCAATCATCAATATCTCCACATTTTGAACCGTAGAAATGGCCACACATTCATCCAAGTTGCTCAAATCTCTCGATTCGGGCAGATTCAGATCTCCGGTAATAGCATCGAATAACAAATTTTGTACACTCAACTCATTGCTGTTAGCATTCGAATTGACGGGCTCAGCTGTCGTAAAGGTCTGTGTAAAAAGAGATAATAGTTGATAATAAAATTATATAAGTTGTTATCAATTTATTATATATTTTATTATTTTTGTAATGTTTTTATTTATTAAGCTTTGCAATGGATATTCGATATTATATATTAATTAATATATTACATAATAATATTTTGTTTTAATAAAATATTTATTTATTTTTTCAGGTAAGCAGTTTATAAATATGCAATCTATAAATATATTACATTCTTTAAAATCACATTGAATTCAACTACGCTTTAGCAAATTGTATATTATATTTATATATTTAGTTATGCAATCAAATAGTCCAGATATAGTTAGAGTACTCACATTAGCGCTGAAGAGCAGTGCACAGAGCACCACTAGCTTGCAGTGAACCTCCATAGTGGTGGTTCTGGTCGTTTCTGACTTGGCCAATGCAGCACCTGACCATTTTAAATCAAATTTGGCCACAATCGATGACGATTTGAATGTGTCATTTTTCTTGTTGGTTTTTTGCTTGGTTTTTGTATTATTATTTATTTGTCAACAATAACTGCTTGACAAAGTATTTTTTAGCGGTGCTTCCGCTCAGTGATAAGGCCACTAAGCAGCCTGATTGATGATTACAATTATCTGCATACGGTTATATTTCTCTCAGTGTATGCCTGTGTATGTATGTATGTTTGTATGTGTACGTAGATACGATATCTGCACCACACACACACACACGTCGCTCAGACGTTAGTAATTCGTAGACTGTATTTCTGCGAACACTGATAATTAAATGACACTTGAGATTTTTGATATAATCATATTCAATAAATATTTATAGATGCTATTTGCAATTGACTTGGGGGGCTATGGTAAATCAAGATTTTGATTATTATATTGAGAAGGTCAAGTAAATTGAATATTAAAGCTTTTTATTATGCGACCATAAAACTTAAGTACGCTCATAAAATCCATATATCGCAATTAGTTGCGAGCCTGCTGAGCGGACTGCTCAGCGGATTGTGGAGCAGGTTGCTGAACGGATTGGAGAGCAGGTTGCTGAACCGATTGAAGAGCAGGTTGCTGAGCGGATTGCTGAACGGATTGCTGCACGGGTGTCTGTTGCTGCTGATTCTGTTGCATCGGCTTGTGCTCCTGCTCCCTTTGCTTCTGGGCCGACAGCTCACGCTGGGCAGGTACCTTGGCCATGCAGCTGTTGAAATCGTTGGCCGCCTCAATGGACTTCACCTTGGACTCGCTGACAGCGGCGCTGACGCAGCTGGAACGTTGATTCTGAACGATGGAGGAATTGGTGGAGAGCTGCGACTCGATCTGGTAGGCCAGCGAGTTAGAGGTATCCAGCAGCTGCAGATTCTTGTCGAACTGTAAGAGAGTATTAATTGACTATATCTTTGCATTCAATCCCTCAAAACTCACTTGGGAAGTGGTGCAGTTGACGAGCAGCTTATTGTCTGTCTCATTGATGCACAGCTGCAGATTCTTCTGCAGTGTCACCAGCTGGCTGCGGATCTGATTAACGGTTGTGTTGCTGCTCTGATTGTTTGCCACCAGGGTGCGATTGAAGGTCTCCTCGCACTTGCCGGTTGCATTGGCTATCTGTTCGCCGATCTTGTTGGTCGCATTGTTGTACAAATTAACGCAGGCGACTTCAGCTGCGGTCAAGGAGCGAGCCTCGCTCAAAGGAGCGCTCAGCTGGGCCACGACCATGCGGAACAGGCTCGTCTCATCAGCAGAGCGAGGCCAGGCACTGGCCTATATTACAAATACAAATTAGTCTAACTGGAGAAACTCTAAAATGTTGTATACTTACACTCAACACTGTAGCTGCGAGCAGTAGAACGCGTGTGAACAATTGCATATTGATAGATACTTTTTGGAATGGTTACTAACTGCTCATCTTAAATTGACGTTGCTTTTATAGCTGACAATTCTTCGTTTTTCTGAGTGCAGAAATTTTCGCAGCATTCGTGATAAGATAGACAATGTACAAGGCAATTGGCCTAGTTAATTGGCTTTTGTGCAGTTTTAACAGAACGACAGACAACCTTTTGCATGGTATCTTTAGCGAGGTTATAGTGTTAAGCACCTGTTTTGATAAATTGGACCCCGGCACACTAATCAGTGCTCATGTCCCATTTGTTGCGGTTATCAGACAACGGCTGTTGAGTGCCGTTGGTGTCTGTGTGTCTGCTTTCTTATCTATTCTCAATATGGCAAATGATATAAGAATTTATTTTAAGGTATTTCTAAATACTAGCCTGAATCACCAGAGCATGTAATAGTCGTGCTCAATACGATTCACTCAATGATTCAGTTTACACACGTCTTAATTAATACCCTTTGCTTGATTCGAGTGGCAATTGAAATTGTCCGAGCATTTTACTTGTTCGTTCATAAATTCAAATGTCATTAAAGACGTATCGAAACACTTTCCCAGAACTGATAGGAAATCACCAAGCCCCGCAGGTAATCAAACTTTAATCACATCAATCATTTCCATGAATTTTCTTATCATTACCTTAAGGTTTTTTTTATGATTTATATATTTATTTTAAAAGTTAATCAAAACATGAATGGGGAAAACACAATATGTATTTAGCTTTTAACTTCCCTTTCAACCTTGCTTCCTTATATGTATCATTTTTGCAGGAAGGTATTATCTGGATGGTCAATAAATTTGGTAGCTCATTAAAAATGTAAAATGATTACATTCTCGACTTTCAGTCAATTAGAAAGCAAACTGCTAAGATTCAATTCATTTTTATTCATAGGGATGGGTTGCCGAAAAATCAGTGCCAAGAGGTTGTCATGTGAAAGCTGGCAAAACAATTTTGAAAAGTGGCTAAATTCACAGTTGCCAACAAATTTATCAAAACATGCCAGCAACCATACACATATGCATACACATATGTATGTGCACACACGTAACGATGGCGTATGTAGATGTGCGCCAGTCTCATATATCATGCGACAGGGCAAACAAGATTTATAAGGTAAAACATGCTTCGAGCACCTCTAGAGAAATAAAGTCAATGGCGGCGGCCCAAAAGAAAATCTACTTTTGGGCGCTGCGCACAACTCGAACGATTAATCAAAAGTATAAAGTGCACGCGCTGGCTGCAACTTTTTTGTTTCATTTTTTTTTTTGCTTCTGAGGTGTGAAGGCGTGTTGGAAGGGGGCGTGATTTCAGCTAATGTCACAAGTACTGTGGCTGTGGCAAGAACAGTGAGTGCCACACGCAGCTGCTTGAGTTGAAGTGACTAAGACTTGAAGCACGGCTCACGTGCAGATTTAAGCAGTACACCCAAATGTTGGCTAATTTAAATGTTGGCTGCCATTTTGTTTTTGGCAGTGTTGCGAGTCTTTTGCTGAGCTGTCAGCCACTTGAAGTGTGACAGCTGCTCTTTGCTTTTGCCTGCTGCTGCTGCTATTGTTGTTGTTGTTGTTGTGGATTTTCAATGGCCTGACACTCTTAATGACAGCATTGTCACCTTGGCCAATCCCAAAAGCCATCCCCATAGCCCTTTGCTCATTTGTCGAGTGGGCGTCATGTAATGCGGCTTCAAGTGTCATTTACACGCGCATTGTATTGCGGCTGCCACAGCTGCTGTCTGCCAACCTGCCTGTTGGTTGTCTCTCTTCTCTACCTCCCCTGACTCCTCTCTCTTCTTTCTGTTTGCGCTTTAAGTAGCTGTTAAGCATTTTCATTACATACGCCAAAATGCACAATGATTTATGCGAAGAGCCGCAGAACCTTTATCACGTGTTCGTTCTGCTGTCAACGGATTAAATACTCACTCTACATATACATACTCATTCCGCTATCTCTTTCCATTCTCCACTTTCGCCAGTTTATCATTAAAAAAATGGCATTTCATGCCGCATGGCTCACATGGTACACAATGCTCGGCTACATGTTTGAGTGTTGCGCACTTTCAAGACCAGCAGCAGCAACAGCAACAGCAGCAACAGCAGCAACAGCAGCAGAAGCAACAGCAGTACTGACATTTCACATTGTTGCACACTGTTCTTGTTGTTGTTGTCGTTGTCGTCAGTGGGGTTTCGCTTTTGTTTGCTGCAGCTTTGTATGCAAATAAATGGGCGGTCTAGACGGGCACGCACAATGGCAGTTTTAATTTGAAAAGTGACTACTGCAGCAACAGCAACAACAACAATAACATATAGGAAAAAGTGGAAACCACATTTTTTTTTTAGCAACAACCGCAAGCGCCTAATGTGAATACGCGTTCCGTGTCGGCATTTGCGGCCAGACAAGAACCTGTATAGTTTAATAGATAAATATAAAAATATATTTCAGTAAGAGTATTGTGGATGTGACAAAAATGCATATTTGTATAAATTTATCATGCGTATAAAAGAAACTTGTGTAGTCCTTTGTATAATTTGAGTGGTTGGGTTTCAGGTTAATACAGTATTAAATGAGATTGAAAATATTTTTTTTAATTTATACTTCTAACTGCAATTAAGGTTTAAACATTTTTGAAAAAATGTAATATAAAATTTTTTTTGTATGTTAAATACAAAGGTAATACCTTTTACGAATTCTGTAGTATCGGAGAAAAGTATCGAAAAAGTCTAATATTCTTTAACCTTTTTCCTTTTTTCAATGGGTTCAGGTGATAAAAAGTAATATTACACTCTTTCTTTTATGGCAAAAAAATGACCTAAATTGAATATTAACAAAAAAATTGGCCTTATATATAAATTATACATAAATTTACGCTATTCAATTAAAACAACACAATTTTAAATAAACCTCACATCATTTAATGTAACGAATAAATCAAAATTTTAATAAACATTTTTTTCTATAACTACTATCACAATTGCAAACATTTATAAAACATATTTTAACAGTTTTATCTATTTTTTTTTGTTACATCCGCTAATGCAATGACATTGGCTTTTCAAGTTTGGACTGCTCTATTTTCTTTTGTTATTTTCACTGTCGCTTGCATCCTTGCAAGTTCCTGCCGGCCACTAAATTGAAATTCATAATGAGTTTTTTATGCAAATGATTGCCCGCGGCGTTGGCGTGTTAAACTTTTGACTGTCACATTTTATTTCATTGTAAATTATTTTTGTACAAGGTGAGGTTTTTGTGCGATATTTAAACAAAAAGGGGACAATGGTTAGATAGACTAATAGATACTGTGCACAAAGGGTAAAAGCGAGCTAAAATTCTTTGAACACTTTATCAATTCTTATCATATATTTTTGAAAATTCTAAATGGCCATTAAAGTGTTACAACCATGTTGATATATTTTTTTGTTATTATCTATTCGGTTGATAGTTTACCAAATGTGAAATAAGATTGTGCTGTTAAGGTATAAATGAATCCACTTAACAAATTCACTGATAAAGTTTTTACAGTTGATGAGTTCGATGAGCTCACAAAACAATCATGAAGAGGTTGGATCGACTCCAGCTGTTGTTGCTTACATGAAATATATGCTCACATTTTGCGCAATACACTTTTTACTTAATTTATTTTTTAATTTTTTGGGCACAGGGTATAGCAAAACATAACCAGCGTGTTACTTGTATCGTTTTATTTACTTTTTTTGTTTCCACACGCAACTTTTGTTCAAAAGCGGCAACCAAAATTGTTATATGTTAATTCGATTCAACAATTTCGAGCTGTGTTGCATGTTCTCGTATAAATGGTAACAACACGATGTGCCACATGTGCCGCATTTAAGCAACGAGTTTTCTGAAAAAAAAAACTTTACCAAAGCGAAAGCCAAAGCGAAAGCCAAAAACCAAAGCAAAAGCATTTTAAAGGCTGTTTTTGCCTTGATTTTGATTTGGTCCACAACATTTTGCGGTCTAATGGCAAACGGCAATTGAATTTAGATTTAATCCGATTGTAAAATGTGATTTAAATTGAAAGCCTACCCGCTCCAAGGGGGCAGGGGGCATGCTCTGTAAATGAGATTTGCATTTGAAAGCGCGGGCGTTTTTTATGCGCGAGCTGCGTTCGAAGAAATTTATTAAGGCATTCATTGCACGCTGGGGAACTGGGAGCTGAGAACTTGGAGCTAGGACTAGGACTAGCACTAGCACTAGGAACCCAGGGCCAAATTGCAAATGGAGGTCTTTTGTGTGTCGTAGATTTACAGTTACAGTTTAATACAGTTTATATTAGAGTGAACTGAGTTGATTTTACAGTCGGGATAAGAACGATTACATTTTTGTGCGTTTGCTTTTGTTACATTTTTGGAAAGCGCATTTAAAGCACAGCTGGCAGCTTAGCCGGTAGCGTTGCACAAACTTTAATCAAGCTAAATGATTCGAATGAGGCCACTTGCCCTCTACGTAGGTACCCACCAACCACCACCCCCTACTCCAGTTCCTGGTCTCTGTGCCGTGCAGCAGCTAGCGGCAATTAAAGTCCATTAACCACATGATGCGTTTTGCACTTAAAACCAACGCATAAACCGAAACACACACACACAGACATAAACACACTCACACTCACACTCACACAGACACACACACACACACACATACACCTGTGCAATCAGCGACGCGTTGCGTCGCGAATGTCGAAACATGCAACAGAAGCCTGCAACTATACCTGCAGCTGCTGTGCACGCCAAATCCGCATCCGCATCCGTTTCCGGCAGGCGCCAAGCCACGTCGAGGAAGCTCGCAGTTGATGATGCCCCACCCCCTACTATCCTCTGCCATCCCCTGCCCAACTACTCGCCACGTTTGTGTCACTAGACTGACCATTGCGTCAGGTTAGCGAACACGTGTGCATCCCAATGAAAACTAATTAGGCTGCTCGTCTGGTCTGCTTTGCTCCCGGTTTCAGTGCCGGTCTCTGTCCCATTCCGGCCCTAATGGTTAGGTCTGGTCTGTTCTGGTCAGCTCTGGTCAGGTCTGGTCAGTGCCGCTGGTCACATCGTCAGTTGCACTTGTGCTCAGTTGTAAGCGGCTTCACGTTGTTAATTTTCACAATATTTCATGCTATACCCAGCAGAATCATAGGCATTGAGGAATATTCACACAGACAACTGACAGCATCCCAAATAGGTAATGCATATATGCTATTTATGATTATTTTTATTGCAAGCCTTTCCCGCAGAATTCTAAGGCGCAAATGTCAAGAAAAATATTTGCCCAGGCAAAGCCGGGCAGGTGTTTAATCTATGTGTATTATACGTTAATCGTACGATTTAATTAAAGGCACCTACGTCTTGAATTTAATAACTTAAATCACAAATTTTTCATTCGAAAAGCCATTTTTAAAAATTTATCAAAAATCACAGGCATTATAAGTATAAGTTAAATATTTTATAAAATTGTGTAAGTGACACTCAATGAGCTCTAATTTATTGTTGTATATGCTCACCTTAAAGTTGCAAACCATCTAAAAAATGTATTGATTCGAATACCACTGGCTATATTATAGTCGATACGCCTTTCATGAGTGCGTAGGCTGCTTTAACTGTGCTTATTTGTGGTTAGCACGAATGCACAAATAAATGGAGGCAATGGCCGTAACTGTTGCTGCCACGTTATGCGGCAACTTGCAACAGTTGCTGTCATCAGCGGGTTGCGCTTCATAGGTGGCCCGCTGACATTAGAGACATATGTACCAAAGAGTAGATGAGTGTGCATGTGTGAGTGTGTGCGTGTGTGTATGTCTTTGAACCCATTTGGTTTCTTTGCTCTTGGACAAAGAACTTAGACCTTTAGCTCTGATTGTGACAAGTGTCATAGCAGGTCCTCCAGTTGCGTCTGCTATTTTCTGGGGCATTTTGGTTGAAAATGTTAAATGTTCTTTTAACTGACACAAGAAATTTAATTTATTTTCGGCAAGACAAACAAACGACAGATGTCAAATTAGCTGCAAAAACGCACACACACGTGTCGCTTTTTATATATTTTGATTTTTTTGTTGTTGTTGGTGTTCTTGTTAACAAATGCCTTTAAGGCAGTTGCCATTAAATTAGTTGTTTTGTTTTGAAAAAGGGCCCACACAGTTTGTGTATTGTGCAAATTCTCTGACGTCAGCACAAGCTCGTTAGCTGTGGTATTCAAAAGCGGTGGGTAGTGGTGGTGGTTTACCAGCCATCGATATTGGCCAGCTAATTGCATTGTTTCACTTGCGAGCCAAAGAAACTGAGGCACAAAACGCTGGTGCTGGCAATATGAGAAGTTATCTGTGTATGTGTGTCTGTGTGTCTGTGTGTGTGTGTGAGTGAGGGACGCTCGCTTGAGTTGGTTGTCGTAATGAAGCGGCTTAAGCGGATACAAACTGAGCCATAAGCCAGCTTTAGACTTTTAATTTAAAAGTTTTACACTGTGGTGCCAAAAGGAAAAGACGACAACAACAAGACCGAGAGCATTGAGAAGCAGAACCGTTGAGGACAACGTAATGCAATCAGCAAACAAAAGGCAACCGCTAAAGGATGACTGCAGGAGTGGGCGGCAATGGGCGGGTGGACTAGGGGGTGCCTTCGATTACTGCGGCGGCGCTGCATGCCACATGAAATCATGAGCTTCATCTTTTTGGCCGAGCATGCCATTGTCTGAGGTAGTGGTTAAGCGCGGATTATGTCGTAAATTGCAATATTTGGTCATGCCGAACGAAGGTGGCCATTGTCAGCTGGCAGCTGGCAGCTGGCAACTGGACTATAACCATAACCGGTGGAAATTGCATAGTTGCTGTATAGCTGAGCCACCAACTCGAGGGTATAATTAACAAGATATAATACCCAGGCAATTTTCGTGCTGCTGCTGCTTCCACGTATATATATATATATATATATATATATATATATATCTATATATATCTATATAAATGTAAGGCAGCGCTGGCAGCTTTTTAAATTAAATCACAGCATTATGACCGATAATTGGCCGTCAGGCGACAGACTCATTTCCACGTTGACGCCAGCTCAGAGAGACGCACACAGAGAGAAAGATTGAGAATGATATTGTGTGTAAAAATAATTAACGACTTGCACAGAGAAATAAATGAAAAGAATGAAAACGAAATCAATGTAGTACACCAGCTGCTCTGAGGAAGAATATAACTCAAGCTAGCGATTTCGCGGCCCACTTTATGAGCAGTGGCTTTTGTTGGACAAAAGCAGCCAAGGCAGCAGCAGCAGTGGCAGCAGCTAAAGCTTTTCCATTTACAGTTGTAATAATGAAGCAGGCAAAAGATTTTCATTTGCGTACAAAATTAAACCCATTACGTGTCTTACTTTGTGGCAGCCGCTACTTTTGAGCTAATTTAAGGCCACATAAAATGGGTTTTAAAAAAAGTTTTTTTTGTTATAAAATATATTTAACGCCTTAAAATACACAGCTTCCATTACTAGCTCATATTTTGGCCCTAGAAATAATCAGTTGAACATCAAGTATAATTGAAACGTATACGTAATTTGTTATGGTTTTAAAATGTATGTAAAAGCCTGTTCAGACTAAATATATGACATAAAATCAATCATTTTATATATTAATTCTTGAAATAAAAACACCGTTCAGTTGGTAATATTAGCTATGCGTACCGTAGGGCATTTAATTTTCGGCAGCTTTGCAGAGTACTCATTTTTCTAGTTTTTCTTTTTTTCTTGGCGTTGGTTGGTTTTCAGCTTTATTGGAGTTTAATCTTTTGCCTTCTGATTTGGCAACTTATTACTTAAGTTTCTGGCTAAATATTTCAATAAACTTTTTGCGCTGAAAAACTTGGCTATCTACTTTGCCACATTCCTGGGGCAAACAGCAAACAGAAAAAAAAACTGGAGAAGAAGAAGAAAAGTCGAATCGATGCTGAGACCAAAAGAATCTAATTTCAATGTTTTAAGACAGGCCACGACCGCCTTTCAATATAAATAATCGACAAAAATTACAATAAAAATCAATTTCCATATTCAATTTGGTTAAGTGGCACACACACTAGCACACACACACACACACACACACACTTGCAAATAGCAAAACTTTGCCAACGGCTGAAAAATGAAAATGAGCTTGAGGAAAATTGCTGCTCAGCTTTATATTCCCAGCTGGTCATTTAAAGCGCGGGTGCTGTTAAATGTGCTGTGGGTGGGGGTAGAGTGGGGGTAGTCTATTAATAATACCCAGATTTTTGCGTTGGCTCTAAATGAAGTTAAACTATGGCCAGTTCGTCAACGTCAGCAATTTAGAAGCCATAGCCATGCAATTCACTTGACTGTAGCTCATTTATGCGTTTAACACATTTTCCATTGAGGGGGAAATTGTGTTCGGGGGTTTGATGGGGCAGTTGTAACTGGGAATTGTTGGGGACAGGCGACAAGCGACAGCAACAACGACAACGACAATGACATTGTGTGACACATTTCCATTTTGGGTGGAAAACGTTTTGCTGAGAATTTCTTCATTCTTTGCCTTTGCTGGCTGGTTGCTGCTGCTTTTATTTACTGCGGGTCCACAACAGCAGCGGCAGCAGCAGCGGCAGCGGCAACAACAAAAGGCGAGGCAAAAGTGAAAAGCACAAGAAATGTTTACCAGAAAATAGTGAAAAGTTTTACTTTTTTTTATATCCTATTTTCTGTTTGGTGCGGGGTAAAAAGTGAAAAATACCAGCACGATAAATTGAATTTAACGTGAAATGCAATGAAACGTAATGAAATTTTCGCCGTCAGTCGTCGTCTGAGGCGCTCTCAAATGAATGTACTATAAGTCCAAATAACTAACTCCTAGCATTGATAAAAATTATGCTTAGAGCACATTGCATTCAGACCCAAGAAATTATGACTATGAATACCCAATATCAAATGCATAAGTATTCACAATATTCCAATAAATACGTAGATTGGCTGAAAATGTACACAGTTAGAAAAATATTGGTCTAATTCCTAGTACATGATTTTTAAATCAAATTAAAGAGTAGAAATTTAAGTTTAGTTTCGCCAGGAAATATTTATTTATTTAATTTCAGTAAATTCTTAGTAGACAAAATTCTAGCACTACAAAATATTTGCGCAATTTTTGGAATATATTAGGTTTGTGAAATATTACTATGAGAATTTTAACTATGCCAAGATTCATCAAAATATGTTGCTTCAAAATTGACTACCAAAAAGTAGAAAATCGAACCGTGTATCGCCACGAGTAGCAGGGAATATTTATTGCCCTTATTAGTGAGTCGATTGAAAAATTTACTGTGATCGAAATTCTATCTGAAGCGCTTCAATTCACTTGTCTGCCATCATCCCTGCAGAACTCCCTCGCCAACCCACTCAGCATCTATGGCAAGTGGTAGGTAGCTGGAGTAGTTGGAGCCCTGTTGAATGGGGCCTAACCTAAGTTAAGACTGCCAACAATTCATCTTCTCGGTAGCGAATTTCTCACGCAACGATTTCGTTTTATTTTCTTTGCCAATTTTTGGCATGCAGCTAAAGGTGGCACTCTATGAAATTCACTCAATTGCCAGTTGGCTGCAGCTTGTTTCGACTCATTTCCACTTCTACTTCCACTTGCCTCTTTCGCTTTTTACCTTCTTCCCTCTTCCGCTTCCCACACCCATTTCCCCTGCTGTTATTCTTGTTAAGCAGTTTGTTGTTTGCTTTTACATTGGCCTTTGTATTGTGTGTGTGTGTATTTGTTTTCAATTGAGGCAGCTCCTGTTCCCAACTGCCAATGCTTTTATGATATGATGTTGGCCATGCTCGCAACGAGGCACAGCGACAACAATAACAGCAAGAACAATTGCCATGTGGTGTATGAGTAATAAGGCATCTCACAATTTGCTGTTGCATCTGCATTATTTTCTCCACCTTATATTGTGTTCATTTTTTTTTGGACTTTACGTTTTGCCTTTTAACAGAATTTTGCACAAATAAGTCGCACGTAATTGCTTTAATAATAAAATGGAAATTTCCTGTTGTATTTTCAGTTAATGGTAATTTTATCGATTAAAGTAGTTTATTTGTTGTTCTTGTGTTCCATGCCAAGAGCAATTAAGCGAAAGTAAGAGCAATAGACAAAGCATGACCTATTACAAATATGTATATCAAATTTGCTAACATCAAGCTGCAGCCTCACAATAACAACAATAAACAAACCAGCCAGCTATAATATTAATTGTCTCTTATCGAAGGTTAAATAACCCTTTTGTGTTATAATAATAAAAGAATCTTATTTGAAGAGATGGTGTAACTAAAAAGAAATTTGACCTAAAATCCTATTGCGTAATTCTTGAAATACAACCTTAAAATCCAAAATCAAAATTAAATCAATTAAATCGCAAGCAGATATTTAACGAAGTTGTAGCAACAGGTTAATTTTAACTTGACATTATAATATCAAAAAATAAAAAGATATTCTTGGAATCGGATCTTGAGCAACGTGTGCGACGCGCCATCTACAATAATTGAATATCCTTTAACACTTTGCCAGTAAACAAACTTTTTTTAAACCCTTGACAGAAAAAACAGCATCAGCATATTTTGTGAAGATTTCTCTACTGATTTGCAGAGGGGTTGGCATATCATTGTAATAAGGATAATCGACCCATGATAAGCAAAAAGTTTCAGCTCGTTAACGTTCAAATTAAGTAACTGACTGCTTTGTAATCAGATCCGCATAATTTTGAGGGTGTGGTAAGCTTAAGGCCAAAGTTGTTACAACTCAAGTGCAAGGGTATCAAAAGTAACAAATTGACGCGGTCATGTGGGAGGTGAAGGGCAGGCGGGCAGACAAGTAAACAGACTTGAGTGCCAGGCCCCCTCAACCCCGCCGACAATCCTCAGCTGCAGCTGTAGTTGTAGCTGTTGCATGTGTGCCAAATACTATGTCATAACAGACATTAGCATGCGCTCGTAAAAAATACTTTGCGAAAATGCGAATATGTCTTTTGTCCCTTGAGCTGCACTCAGCTGTTTGTGTGTGTGCGTGTGTGTGTTTGTATTTGTCATGCAGACAGTCTGCGTATTTCCGGTGTCTCTGTGTGCGAGTGTGTGTGCTTGTGTGTATTTACCTAATTACATTCCGTATATAAAACGTTGACTGATTGCGCCAATAAATGAAAATAATGACGTAGCCATTGACTGCAAACTCGCAAAGCGACGGAAGCGGCAAAACTGGCTAAAGTCGGCATCAAACTGAACTCGGCCGACAAACTTTTTGCCCGCACAATGACTGTCCCTGCCCCCAATTCACCGCACCCCCTTCGCCCGTCGCTTTGCTCTTCTCTTCTTTAGCAATGTAACTTTTGTGCTGCTCTTTGGCTGTGTGCGCCGTTAAAACACAAACTCTTGACGAGTTTATTTCCCCACGCCGTCGCTAACTGATTGTCTGTGATTTTCTTGTTTTTAGATAATGAAAGCGTACACACAAACACAAAAGCACACAGACACTAGCACATACATATACTGATACACATTATTTGTGTGGGTATATAAAAGTAAGAGTTGGCTAGAATGTTGCTTTTTATGTGCCTTCAGCTTGAAATTGTGGCCCATTTATTTGGCAATGGCCAGCAAGAAGAAAAAAAAAACAAAAACCGAAATTAACGTTTGTCGAAATTGAGCTGCTGGTTTAAGGTTTTCGGGCAATCGCAAATAAATGATAGATCAGCATCAAGCACATTTATTAACCACCGACAAGGCTGACTTTCTACTTGGGTCCAGCCAGTTTCAGTTATCACTAAACTGTGTCAATTTTTTGGGCAAACTGCAGCTGCACGCCAAATACCTGCATGCCCCAAAAAGTATGCTTAGTATTTGGTTATTTACCTAAAGCTCCAGACTATGCGTGTTGACGAAAATGGATAGATAGCGTGCTACAGGGCGGGGTTCAGGGGCGCGGGGCTTTTGAAAAAACTTGGCCCTTTACTAATTTCAGCACAATAACCCAAATTAAAGCGGTTTTTGGGTTTTGTTTGCAGACTTTGAAACACGAGACGACACGAACAGCTGCACAGCGACAGATAGAGAGCGAGAGAGAGAGAGTCGAAAACGAAGGACCAACTGAGAGTAATTTATAGGAACTGCAATGCGCATGCGAAACAGAAAGAGAGAGAGACAGAGAGGGCAGTAAGAGAGAGCTCGAGAGAGAGCCCGTTTGAGAGAGCGTGTCTCAAAATGTTTGCTATAAAAATGTAACAGCTGTTTTTATTGTCATCAAATGCTGCATTAATCAAGAAAATTCAAAAAGGAAACAAACTATTTCACAAGTTGTTGGCTTAATGAAGTTGCAAAACATTGAATAATTATTAAAGGTTAATAAATTATTTAAAAAAAATCATCAAAAATATAATAAAGTTGATGCTAACGTTGGAGCTAAAAGGTTGTAAAAAATAAGCTAAATGTAAACTTACTTAAAAGCATATAAAATAAATTACAGAAAAAACATATTAAGTTATTATTTAATAAAAAAAAGGAAATTAAATTCAACTATGTATTAAGAATTTTATTTCAATACACATCTCAAATGAGTATTATTTTAAAACATTGATTAATAAATTATGTGCTAAATTATCATAAATAATAATATTTGAGAAATGCCGCCAAATGAGCGCGTGGTTTATCTAATGCTTGTCAAACTTTTCCCTCCATGGACCGATTTCACGCACTTCGAGCGCAACGAAGTGAAGCTGCCATAAATCGAGAGGCAACAACAAACAACACGGAGAGTCTACGAGAAGGAGCAAAAGAGAGCACGCTGCTGCTGCTGCTGTCGAAGTCGACGTCGACGTCGAATTTGCTGCCTGTGCAGACGCAGACTTTTGCTGGCCGTTGTGATGTTTGCCGCTGCTGCTGCTGCTGCTATTGCCGCTGTTGGCTTGCCGCGTTGGTGTCGTGTCCGTGTCCGTGTCCTCGCCAACGCCAGTCGCCAGTCGCCATTGCCAGTCGCTTGCGAAAGCGTAAAGTAAACAGACAAGCGTCGTCCGAGCATGCAGAAGCAGCTGCGCGCCGAAGTTTGCAAACGTCGCCAACGAGAACCACAGAAGCAGCAGCACCAACAACAACAACAACAACAACGAGTAGTCGCACGAGCGCGAGCTGCGACGCCAACAGCGACGCCTTTAATCGGTTATTCGCTGCCTGGCTGACTAGCTGGTTGCTTGCCTCTGCCTGGTCGCTTGCCACATCCTTTGACGCCGCATGCAGTCAGTTAATTTCTGACCACAGCAGCAACGCGTTGCGTTCGCTCCACCGTGCAACAAGATCGTGCCTCCTGTTGTCTTCTTGTTGTCAACTCAAACCCAACCAACCAAAGTAAAGCAAGTGCGAACTGATTTAACGTGACGTATACGCAATGTGCAATTTTTTACATTAATTTGCAAAACTAAACGGAAACATTGCCCCACTTCCACCACATGAAATATGTATGAATGCATTTAATAAAAATAAAAGTCTCTGCCACAAAAGGGCAAATGGCATATGGCACATGGCAATTGCCTGCAGGGGCCAAATAAACAGCCAACAAAACAAAAACAAGTGCTTAAAATCTAAAAGTGAAAACTGAAACCACAAAATTTATTCCAAAGCTAATTGCCAAAAGCAGCTTTGCATAAATGTGAGCTAATTAGTATGTGGACGTGCATCAAAAATCATTAATAGCTATTAATTGAAACGACAAATAGCATCATTAAACGACTCAATCAAAACAATTTAATTAAATGAAAAAATAGAGAAAATTATTAAAACGCATTAAGCGCAAGTGCATAGAAAGGATTGTGTGTGTGAGTGTGTGTATGTGTGGAAGAGTTCAAGTGAAATGGCAGTGACAAAAGAATTAAATTAAACATTGATAAATTGATTTACGTATGCAAAACAATTGAAAACAAAGTATACAAAAAGCATCAGCCACACAACAGCAGCAGTAACAACAACTACAAAAAAGAGGACAACAAAATGCCGGCATCAAGTGGATTATATCGCATCAAGCACGGGCGTGTCCTTGGCAGCGTGCAAAAAACGTCGGCACTTATTTTTATAGCATACATTGCGGCATGCAGCACTTGCGGTAAATATAACACTGACTTACACACACTCACACTAACAACACCATTACACTTTGGTGTATTTGATTGTTCAATAATAAAAAATGGAAAAACAAAAACCGGTAAAAGAAAATAATAGCAAATGTAAAAATTCTTTCATTTCATATTCATGTCAATTATGACATATCAAATTTTCATTGCGGTTTCTTGTTGATCTCGACCTGCAAACGCGCACGCATAGTTAAACTCTTCTCGAATATTTGTAAAATGGTTAAAAGTCGAGTGCCATAACAGACACACACAAAAAATCATGCATATATTGACAGTAATAAATGGCTAATTAATATTGCAAAGATTCGAATATTCACAATCAAACAAACAGAACATAAAGCAGAATATGAAACTGAATATTTTTTATATAGATTTTTTATTTTATTGAATTGTGAATAAAATTTTTCCATAGAGGCACGATTGGGGCTATGGTATATCAGTATATTGCTTCAGATTGTATAAATTTGCAATATATATTAATTCAGTCACAAAAGCTAAATCTTAATTGAATTGAATTCAAATTTTATACGAGCAAATTTTAAAAAGCGTTTTTAAAAAAACGACAGCTATTTGTAGTGACTGAAGAATATAATCCTGTTGCTGATATTGCTGTTGACAGCTTTAATCACAGTCGCAGTTTTCCTCTGATGTATAAAGCTTTTATGACAGATTCATAAACAACTTGTTAACTGTAATCAATTGCTCATATCTCTTTTTTTTCAATGATTTAATATAACAAAGAATGTAATAGCGAATGTACAATTAAAAAGCCACTTTCAGGTAGAGCTCCCTGCATTTGAAACTAATCAGAAACAGATATGGCAAATGCATGTTTTTACCTATTATTCATTGCATACATTGAAAGGGGAAGCCCCGTTCAGCTGACGCCGCGAGAATGGCAATATGAGCGTATATTGTAAATGTGTTACATTTTATTGGCAATGTCGCTCTTACTGACAGGTCAGCGATAGCGCGGAAATCGTGCATCACTTGTCAATGTCTGGCAGAGCAACAACAATAGCAACAGTCACAGCAACAGCAACATTGACAACAACAAGCAGAACGAACACGAATGCGAACACTTGTCTGCAGGGCAAACTGTGTGCCCCGCTGACGTTTGCTGCCGTTTACTGCTGCTGTTGGCAATTTGTCAAGCAATCAACAAAGCCAGAAATTGCCCCCGGCACATGTGAATGGAATGGTGGATGGCGAGGAAGAGGGGGCGTGAGAAGGCTGTGGCTATAGTCCCAAGGTGCTGCCGCTTTGCGCCAAAGCTATGCGAATGTTTGTTGCCAAATCATTGAAACAAATAAAAGCAAAGTGCAAAAGAAAAAACCGATCAAAGAGCACAAGCAAACACACATGCCCACATGTGTGTGTAGTTTATATGTGTATGCGTGCGCGTGTGTGTGGCTGCTGGCCCTCAGAATAACTGGAACACTTGGTGTGGCAGGCGCATCTATGGCGTTGTGCGTGAAACCAGCCAGGCTCCACCCCGCCCCTTTGGGCCACAAAACGGTCTGTGAAATCGTCAAATAAAGCGACCCAGTTGCTGGCCCTGGAGCTGTGCACTTCTGGCACATCTAGCACATCCATTGTTGCATGTGTTATGCCAACTTATGTAGCTTGCTTTTTGGGTTACACACACACACACACACTCACACACACACACACATACACACACAACCACACTTCAACTGTCACTGTCAATGTTGTAATAAAAAATTGTCAGAAAAAAAGAAGAGAAAATGTCGAAACAACAAAGCAAACAAGGGCTTAGTTCTTAAATGAAAACAATTTTTGTGCTGAGCTTGCTGGTATATTTTTTTCCTTTTTTATTCGGAGCACATTAATATTTAGCTCAGCAACCGGCTCGTATATCAATATTTATGCATGTCAGGAGCCCTGGGATTCGAAGGACAACTAGAAATGCAGCTCGGTCTGCCGCTGCCTTCACACACACACACACATATATATATATAATATATTTGAGAATGGTGGTATATAATTTATCACACACACACACATGCGCATTTTTTTCCAGCTCAAATCTGCAGCTCGATGCACACAAACATTTGCATAATTCAGACGTAAAAAATTACATGTATAAAACTATTGAAAATATGACATCAGATATGATAATGCGCAGCCCAAAATACCCTGGTGAATAAATGTTGCATTGTTGTAGTAGAGTTGAACTATTTTTTAGTTTATTAAGAGCAGCATATGCTTGTTGCGTTAGACAATAAAATCTTCAGATACTTTTTATTTTATCGCATTTTTTTTATTATTTGAATTATCCACTCCTTTTGACTTTATACGACTTCTTTATACCATCATAAATAATAATTCTTCAACAATTTTGCACTCAAAAACGAACTTTCTTTCTGCTGCCTTCACCACAGATAAAATAAATAATAAATTAAATAGATCAGTTCAGTTTTGAAAACAACTCTAAAGCTGATTATATTTTAAATAGACAATGCTGAATTCTGTGCACTTAGAAGCAAGTGTGCCTAAAATTCAAGTGCCGCATGCCAAAAAGGGCATAAACCGTTAGCAATTTGTCGGGACGCAGGTGCTATGCCAACTACGTGACGGCATTTGAAATATTGGCAGCCATTGCACCTCAAATGTAGCCAGGTGTGCAGTCTGAATGCCATTCAGATAACTAAAAAGGTTGTCTGTCTGTCAACAAACCTTATTGACATTTTCAATGCGCACCGATTAGCTGGCCACTTTTGGGGCAAATCAAGTAAATTGGCCCAATGCAGAAAAAAAGGCTGTGTAAATTGAGCTCGTTCGATTGCCTAATTGCCAGAATGCCAAGTCTGCCCCTGGGGAGCAGGCGTATACGTAATATGAGCTGGGTATTTGAATTGGACTTAAATTGATGCGAAACACAGTGAAAGGCAATTCGAGCGCATAAAAGCGCATTTCCTTTATGGCAACGGCCACGTTAATGTTGCAACAAGGCGTTGCACATTGCACGTACTTCAATATTTCTTCATCTCAAGCGTAATAATTTTAAATAAACTCAAGTCGGCCTGTCAGCAGCCAGGCAGCTTCCTCCCGGGTCAAGGCCTAAAAGGAGGGAAAGCACACAAACACACATGTACACATAAGAACGTTGGCAAGCATAATTTAATAGTGCCCACGCACGCACACACACACACATATACAGTTGCAGCTGTGGGTCGGCAACACAGCCATAAAGTTCACCTGTTACAAATGCAACGACACGTGGGCGTTGCTGCGGCCATGGCAGCCATAATAATCAGCACAAAAACTAATGGTGGCACACGCTCACGCATACACACATGCACACAGACTTACATGTGCTGTGTACACACACACACACACACAACTTTGGCGCTGAGCCTGCACTTTCGCCAGCATTTCGAGAGAATCTAGGGTCGCTGAATGCACGTAAATTCTACATAATTCAAAGGCGGCGCCACCTTTTGGCAATCTCAATAAGGATACGGCGTGCTGCGGATGCGAGTTCAGATTGAGATTTGCAGATGCGGTAAAAGGGTATTCAAAATGGGTAGGGAGGAAACGGTATGCAATACTTGGGAATAAAGCAAATGCCAAAATATATCTGTTTATACAAGTATTATTTTTCCAACACCAACTTAATTCCCTTGCTTGCATTTTTGCTACGTCTATATATAAGATATATATTTATCTATAAATAATAATTATAAGTAGAAACATTACTCTATAAATCAATACAAATTGTCTACAAAATATGATTTTATTTTGTATACCATACAGACCATGTTTTAAATTTCAAAATTTTTGTTTGGTTCCTGTTACACATATATCAAAATATAGTGTAGGGTATTCCCCTAGTCACACATGCACACCCTCAACAGCTTGTCGGTGGAACGTGGCAAATATATAAGTTACGAGTTGGTTATGCATTTATAACACTTATGTCAATCTGTGCGCGTTTAAATCGTTTATGTGGCTTCAGTTAAGAGTTAGGAGTTTGTATGGAACACAACTTGGGTTGGATTCGGCAGATGGTTTCGTTCTTTTCCTGCAAATCATGCAAATCCATTAAAGACAAGCAAAGAGTCAACTTACCTGGTCTCTGACA
Source organism: Drosophila maculinotata (assembly GCA_035045305.1). Lineage (NCBI taxonomy): Eukaryota > Metazoa > Arthropoda > Insecta > Diptera > Drosophilidae > Drosophila > Drosophila maculinotata. The sequence goes on from JAWNPD010000387.1 coordinate 15,412,139, forward strand.
GCCACTTCAACTTTGACTGCTTAGCGTATATGCAAATGATTTTCTGATTTACCTACTTCTACTACTTTTCATTTTCATTTTCTGTTCTGTTTTTTTTTTCTTCATTTTTTTGCTTCTTGCTTTGCTTATGTTTTGCGGTTCAAACTTTGAGCCACATCATCGTTATCAGGTGATGATGATAATGATAATGATGATGATGCTATTGATGACGTGCATAGTTAGATGTCGATCTGCTGGACCCTTTGGCTAACGAGCAGTTTTGCGGACAACTTTGACAAGCGGCTGTTGCAGCTGTGTCCACAGACCAATTCCATTTCAAGCCGCCTTCATTTATACCCTTTAATTATTGCTGCCATCTAGATGTAACTTTTGGGCTCTGTCAACTGCAGGCACACACTTTATTTACGCTATTAATTTGGCTGAACTGTGCGCTTGATTTCGCTGGTGTGTTACATGTCACTCTTAATGTTCGTTCTGTTTTCTTAAAATGATACACAATACACCAAAAATGAGAAAAAGTAAAAGGGAAACTGAAACAAAATCCCGCTGACATAATTTCATTAGGAAACTTGTCAGCAGCAAAAAAAAAAAAAAATGAAATTGGTTAAAGTACAAGAAGAAGATGAAGAGAATTTGCCTATCATTTGTCTCAGCAACTCGCAACTCGCAACTCGAAACGGGGCAAGTTAAGCTGAAAAACTCACAACTCGCAACTCGCAGCGCGCAGAAATTGAAACTTTTCAAAAGCAATTGCTTGAATTTCAAGTGAAAACTTTCTGGTTTCGCCTTTTTTGTTGTGTCTTGGCCAACTTTTTTTTGTGTGTGCACACGCACATATACATACATACATGCATAAGTATTATATTTTTGGGTTTCTTGTGTGTGTGTGTATGTGTGTGTGTTCTAAGTAATTGCGCGCTGGAGCAACTGGAGCAAACTGTCTGCGTTTTAAATGCCAACGAGCACATTGACGCCAAAATGCAAAGCTAAATGCCAAATGGCGTCGTATCCTTTTAGCAGCAGCAGCAACAGCAGCAGCAGCAACAGCAGTAGCAACAACAGCTTCGGCAGAAGTCATCAGGATAAAGTATTGCATGTTGCCACAATTCTCAAAATTGAAATTATGTTGTATGCTACGAAAGCTCTGGCAAAGACATATGCGCTACACTCAGTCTTCCACACTGTCGACGGCGGCGTATGCGAATGAAATTGTTTCATTGCCTCACTGCATCATAAAGTTTTACTCCCTGTGCACTTTGAATGCGTATTATCAGACTTGAAGACTTTACTAAACTCAGTTGCCTGGGACTTTTTGCTTTATAATATACGTATGCTGGTGGTATTTTAGTTTTGTTACTTAACTTGCAATGCATATCCGGTATACAATAATGTATACTCTGATAAGATGAGTCTATATAAATGCCGTATATTGTATGTATCTTGCAAACTTAATCAACATTTCTTTTTATATTATTATGCGTTCAGAATATTTGATTAACATCTTTTAAATTTGAGATTTCAGATTTTGCACTGAAGTGTATTTATTATGCGGCAAATTAAAGTAACATCCTTCTAATAAACGTATTTAAATGCATGGTTTCTTCGATTTTTTTTTTTGTTGGCGCTCCACCTTGGGATAGGGCGTTAAGTAACTGTAACTCACTGTTACTCACGGATGTCAGGTTGGCTGTTTTGGCCAAAGCTCCCTGCTTAGCAGTCCTCTAATGCGCCCAAAACGAGACGGCAACGCCCCATATCAAACGGAGCGTGCTTTGTGCATAAAGCTGGATTATGGTTTTAAGTGTAATTACAATTTACATGGCTTCCATTCTGTCAGCTGCACAGCAGCGGCTATGACTACATACACATAAGTACAAGCCTTCGTTATATTAAAAACTTAAACAGCAAATGCTAAGCGACACCCGGCAACCCCTACCCCTTCACATTCCATCAAGCCACCAGCCACCAGCCACCAGATAAGTGAATAAAAAACCGCCAGCCGGTTTCACGGTCGTAATTAGAAACTTTTTAGTTGGCAGCGCACAAAAGTTAGACATGACTTTTGAGGCATTAGCGAACGCGGTGGCGTCGGCCATTTTTGCACCATGATGTGGTAATTAATTTTCCAGCACCATCTCTGAGTAGCCATAGCTGTGTGGCATGGGGCACTAACTGCGCTGTGGACATGCTGGTTTAGTTTTCAAGGTTACAATGGCAGTTAATAACGAGCGCAGCATACTAAATAGTACTGCGATTTATGCCCTTGAACTAAACAGCAATCTCAGTTTGGATATTACCATGTTTGCTTTGGTCTTGGTCTTGGTCTTGGTAGCGGCATCTGATGGAAATTTCAGATATCTGCGCTCAGGCTTTACGGGATTCTGTATACAAACGTACAAATTGTATGTTTTACTATTTTTCTACAAACCTAAATTATTAAAACTTGCTTATTATTATTTATTTTTTTCATTTAGGATTGATAAAAACTTTCATCCAGGAGCCACAATTAAACACTTTTTATAGTTTACTTAATTATTTACATATTTTAAGAAATTATTTAATTTGGTTTCTCGCTTTTAAGTTAATTGATTAATTGCGGCATTTTATGCCAACATTTTATGTGTATTATTAATGTTTTCCTTTTTATTGCCAGATTAAAAGCCGCAAATTTGGCTGATCTGCGGAAGCATGTTTGGGTGCTGCGGTTTATACGCTTGTCTTTGGAATTAAATTTGAAATTTATAGGCAACGCGAAGCCTACAGCTAATGGCTGAAACACGCACACACACACACACACACACACACAGACACGCAGGAATACATGCATGGGCTTTACTTAATTACCGTTGATAATTTACACTTTCGCTGCTAGCGTGCTTTAACTTTAGCCCATTTGGTTGCACATTTGTGCGCTCTACATAAATTAAAGTTTAAAGCGCAGTAAATTTAGCTGCCACCCATCACCCACCAACCACCAACCCACCAACTCTAAGCATGGCAGTTGCCATACGACGCCCACACACACACATAGAAATTGTAACTAAAAAGCAAATTCAGTTCACTGTATTCTCTCGGGGGTGGTTCAAATATTTGAATGTGTGTGTTTGTGTGTGTAGATACGAACAAGACCTTGCGTAACAATTTGGATTACTGTTCAAGTAGTTGACAGTTGGAGGAGGCTCTGTGTACGATGGGGGAACAACAGCGGGGCGCGAAGCGTGCTACAAGCTAATTTATGAAAATTGCTCTCGAAATTATTGGCAAAGCAGTCGCCGGCGGCTGAAAAAGGGGTGCTCTGTGAGTTCTGTGGCTAGATTTCTGTATGCTCTGCTCTGTTTGACAGACTGACAGACTGACCGACTGACCGACTGACAAACCGGCGAAAGCGAGTGACGCACTTCAAGTAGCGGCTGCGGCTGTGATAATGAGCTAAAAACATATTGAAAGTCCCTCTACCTCCCTCTCTCTGGCGCCCCGAAGTATGCAAATGCTTTTGCTCTGTGTGTGCCCGCAGTGAAAGTGGCAAAATGGAAAGTTGTCAGTGAAAATTAGAGAGTGAAAAGTGGCTAACAAGTGTTATTTATGGCTGGCTGCTTAAATTTCAGCAAATAAAACCAGAAAACCACAAATTATAATTATATATATACATACTATGTAATATATACAGAAGCAGATAAATTTAGAATGCTGCCAGCTAAGCATACAAAAAAATAAATAAAAACAAGAAATAAAAATGCTCTTGTTGAGTATACTCGGCCAAGAAATACCTTGTAGACAGATCTGCATTGAGCCAGAAATAACAGATACTAAAGATATTGAAAAGATCGCAGAGACAGAAAGACAAAGACAAAGGTTTGAGTAAGAAATTAGTTAGATCGACTTTCTTTGTGGCTGTTACATAAATTAGCACAACTTTATGATACCCTTTTTACACAGTTGTAATGGGTGCAGGGCATAAAACCGAAGACAAAAAGAAATGAGAAACACAAATTAAAGAACCATAAGAAGTAGAAAAAGAGCTAGCGAATTTCTTTTGCCCGGCTTGTTATTTGTTGCCTTTAATCTTTGAGGGGTGGTCCAGATATTTACGCGATTTCAGTTGCGCTCACAAAGGACTTGAGCTCAACTCAAGGACAACAAATGATAACGGTTAACACAGCGCCAGCAGCAACAGCAACGGCAACAGCAACAGCAATGGCAACAGCAACAGCAATGCCTAATGATACTGTCAACAAAAGCCAAAAGGGTCCGCGGGGCAGGGGCTGGAGCTAAAGGGGGAGTGGCTGGTTCGACGAGAAAAAATATAGCTTGCCAAAGCGAAAAGACAAGAGGAGTCAGAGCCGAGGCGAAAAATATGATGATGACAGCAACGACTGCAAGGACAGCGAAGACAGTGAAGACAGCGACTTCCATTGCGACAACAAAATTTTGCCATTAGATACTGTAAGCGAGCATGTATTGTAAGAGTATCTGCTTGCCTCAGGTGTGGGTGGGGGGCTGTTAGGACAGCAGACACCGTATAAGACAAACACGCAATGCCGCAACAACACAACCCCATAGAGCACAAGGCAGTTCCTCAGTACCAAGTACTCGCAGAATCCCCGTTCATTTGCATTTATTCACTTGACTTTGCTTTAACAATGAGGTAACTGAAAACTCTCCGTGTGTGTGTGTGAGTGTATGCGGCTGTATTTTTGTTTTCCGTACACGCGTCTGCCGCATATATTGAATATTTCCTGCCATGGCCGCAGATTTGTCCGCATGCCGCGGAAAAATGTAAAATGGTATGAATGAATTCGTAAAAAGTGTTCGACTATAAGATACCCTATCATAAAAAGTATCCTTAATTTGTAAACCATCACTAGTTTATCATATCCCTTTTGAACACTTTGTAGTACAGGGTATCACAAACAACATGTTTAGATGTCTTTTTTTTTGCTAGCTGGCATGTTTTTCATAAATTTCTGCTATGCGGTACACAAAAATCCTTGTGCTTAGATCTGTGAGCCCGCGTGGGTATGTCAAGGGTATGTCTCTAGTGTGGGCGTGGCACTTGCGACGCAAAGAGAATTGCAAGCGAGTAAATATCCAAACAGAATTAAATTTGCTGCAATTCTGCGACTTAATATGTATGTGTTTCAATGTTGGGAATTGTTTGCGCTGCAGTTAAAAACTCAGAAGTGGAAAACTTTGTTACTTAACTTAGTTAATGGCAAACTTGACAGCATTGTTATAAACTCCACTTTCCCCTCTGCCAAGTGCTCGAGGGGAAAGTTATGATGCCTTGCGGTCGTCTGGTATGCTTCAGACAAGACATAATATTTGGAAGTTCAGCTCAGTGATTTGTTGGATCTGTCGAATACACAGATTTATTGATCGCAAATTGTTTTCTGTGTGCGTTGAGGCGAATAAATTACTTTTGGCCATTTTGTGACAGGCCTTCATTAGGCATTTTGTGGCTTAATTATCATAATTCATAATGAGCGCCAATGGGCAAATCAATATATTTCTGACAGACAGCCACTTACTTAATAACAATAAATACGCTGCCCAATTTAATATAACGCAGTCCGCATATACCGTCAAATTCCGGCGGTCTTAGCTGAGTTCCAGTCAATCGGGAGACCACAGAGAGCGCATGCAATATGCCGGAGCAAGCCAATTGAAATGAAATCACCTGACAGGAATTGTAGTTGCTAACAGCATTGTGCTTTCCCGCTTCCCCTCCCGCACCCCATTGAAATTTCAACTGCGCTGCAGCTCGACAAAACTCAAACAGAGAACTGCGTGTATTTGCTGAATGGAAATGTTTGCTTTGCCAGGCGAATCACAAAGCGCCACGGGCGCACTTGCTGATGAGTTTCTCTCTGAGAGATTGACTGAAGCTTAGCAGGCGCCGTATTGTAGTACATGCGACTGACCACAAGCGACTAACCAAATATGTAGCACACATACACACACACACACACACACACACACAGTGACATGCACACACATTTGCAACTTTTAATGGGCATGCAAAGAAGTTGCGCATACGCCAAATTGATTACAGCTAAGGAAATTGGAGCAATTTGCATGTCGACAAGGGGTGTGAGGGGTGCGAGTCGAGTGCTGTGTTGAGTTGCAAGTTAAATGTTGTATAGTCACGAATGCAACTAGCACAAGGTAGCAAATAATTGGTAACTTCAGCTGGCCCACACAGCTCAATCATTTAATTTGTTTGTTGCCCAAAAAACTTAATGGCCGGAAATCATGCAAAGTGCTGTTCGTTGTGTTATCCTGTAAAATTAAAGTGAATTTGCTTAGATAATAAGTGAAAGGCACACAAACTAACGAGAGCTGAGAACGTGACGCGCTGCAGTTGTTGCATGTGGGAAAACTTGTTCATAGACGACTAACTTAAATTACGTATACGCAATGTGCACGTGCAAAAAGTTTTCAATGCAGCTGCAACATTTGCTGCTGCCGGCTGCTGGCTGCTGGCTGCCTGTTGCAAGCTGATCTGTCCGCACCGCAACCAGGTGTTAGCACTAAGCGCAACAAATGCTGCCAGTTTAGATTGAACTGCCAATCAAGCAAGTACTTTTAACAAACCGAAATTCGATTTCCGATTTTTATTAGCCACAAAATTCGAATTGTGCTTGTTGTGATTGCAATTTGCTGGCTGCCTCTTCCCAACATTCAGTTGGTATATAATTTAATGCAGCAACTGCAAAGTTCTTTTAGAAATTCCTCAAGCTGTGAATGAAGCCAAACAATTGCGGTCAATGAAGAACTCAAGCTGCGCCGACAGCAACACCTTGTCTGAAGTCCAGCTGCGGTTAACAACAGGCATTTCAAAAGTTCAAAGATACCCCTGCCCCAACTCCTTCCTTAATTGCATTTGTGCAAAAAGTGAATAAATAAAACTTCTTTAAATCTAGACCGCAATTTCATTTGTTTTGTGCGTTGGGTTTTGTCGCCCTTACCAAATCAACTAAAAATTTTAAATATTCACAATGCTGAGGCTGTCGGACATCCGAGTTCTGGCAAAGCCATTTGCTATTTGGGCTTAGTGTGGAAATGTCAACGGCATAAAACGGATAAAGGCCAACACTGTCAGCCTGATCCTGTCCCTTGCCCCCCAAACCTGACCCAATACAAAATGTGACAGTTCGCATTGCCGCATGAAAATGTTAAGAAGCAACAACATAAAAGCCAGGACGAGATTTACCCAATCTCAACGCTCAGTGCCACATTTCAAGCTGCGAACTACGAATGGAAATGGTGAAATGGTGAAATGGCCAGTGGGCAAAATGGGGAAAGGACATCCGAATGGAATCGATCAATGGCATTCGTTTTGCTGTCCTTTCGGCCGCAAATAAATTGAACTTAAATAGGTGACGTCAAGGACATTAAATATAATATGCGCTCAGGCCGAACCAAAGGTATAACTGTGCCTTTTGGCAATGCAATGGCGAAGTCAAGATACCCTACACTTATTAGCTATTTTTTGAAGCAGCTTATTTTCTAAAGCAAAGGAATGGAAACTGTTAAAAATTCACTTTTATTTAATATCTTCAGCGAGTAAATAATTAATTAAAAGAGATTCGCCATTTATATATAAATCAAAAATTGTCTAACAAATTAGTGTTTCATCTTTGGGTACCCTACACTCAAAGCTAATATAACACTTATTATTCTATTGTGTTTGCTACACCCTTGTGCTATTCCTGTCAAAGTATTTCACTAAGCATAAAACACTTCAAACCGGACAAAGCTATTAAAATAGGACTTTCAATTTGATATATTTGCGACATAACGAACTCTAGATACCCTGCTGCCAAGGTAACTTTGCCATGTCTAGATTAAGCACTGAGCTATTCTGCTGCAACTCTATTATGGACAGTCTATTAAATTAAAAATCAACTATTTGAGGGTCCTTAAATAATATATTGAGTTATTATATTAAAATTATACTTTTCAAAAATCACTTTTTTTTATTCTTCTATTAAGGTAAGTAAAGTTAGGGTATATGCATGCTTGCAACTGCCTAGGCAACAACTGTTTGACTTTGATTACGTCCGAATCCCAAAAGAAGAGCCCCCAAATTCGCCACATCCGGCACACCAGTTTATATCGACTGCGGCGCGACGTCAAGTCGCCTGTGTGTCAAGTGTGTCTGACGCTGGGCTAAAATTAAGTGGACTGGCCAAAAAAAAAAAAAGTTTCCTTTTGTCAATTGTGAATCGCTCTCTCCTTGTTGTTGTAGATTTTTATTATATTTTGTTGTTCTGTGCTTTTAATAATATTTTCACTTTGATGCTGAGGCCACTTTGGTCAACGTTTGCGCGAATGCGTTCCGTCTCCGTCTCGGCTTGTGCCTCTCACCGCCCCTTGCGTCTGCGCCTGCGCCTGCCACAGCGGGCACTCAGTTTGTGTGTTTATGCGCCGCATTACGGAAGTTGACAATTTAATTTTATGTACTGCAGGACTGCCCAGATTTCGTCTACAGTTTTGCCATCCCAGTTGCCAGCTCGCATTTTGACAGGCAGATGATACTAAACATTTGTTGAAGTCATTGCCATCGTTGCCTTTTTTGGCCAAACCCGAGGTCGACTATTCAAAGTGCTTAGTCAAGCATTCATTCGGTGTGTATTCAGTCAGTACTCGTATTCGTAATCGTATTCTAATTTGCACGTGCTTGCAATTTGCCCCAAGATCCTTCCAAACGCATTGCCCAATGCCCCTAATGTGTGTGTGTGTGTGTTTGTGTGTTTGTGTGTTAGTGTGTATTATTTGAGCTATTCAAAGTATAAATCTTCATTAGGCACACGGCTCAAACTCGATCTCAAACCCCGACACAGGCTGGCTGGATTCCATTGCCCGCACACAGAGTGTTACTCATGCCACTTGCCACATGACGCACTTAACTTATGCTCTTTTATTTTTGCCTCTTTTGCTGACTTTTCCGTTTGATTTCACACAAACACAAACTCACACACACACACACACACAGCCACATGCCCAGCTCAACGGCTTTACAGATATAAAAACTCACTGTAGCATATTTGTACCTTATTTATTTTGCTTCGCATAATTTATTAATGTTGCCCATACTTGTATATTTTTGCATTGGCTTTGGATACTGCGTAGTCATAAAAATGGAAGGGAATATTGCAAAAGAGCAACAAAATACACAGCACATTTAAAAGCTTTGCATCTCCAATTGGATTTGAAATTCTTAAACGTACAATTATTTTAAAATAAAACTTAAACAGCTTGAAAGCTATTTAAAGCTCTTTATAGCCAGTCCCACGTATATATTTTAGCTTTAATTTGTTTTTCTAACACTTTTCAAAGTAACATGTAAAGAGCTTTTTGTTTAAAGTGCTCGTTTCTCCATTTTGAAGATTAATCTGATGGTAAAAAGCCTCTTTTAGATACATATATACGTGAATATCATATAGTCAAGCTGTTTCGTCTGCCGCTTGCTTATTTATTTGTGTGTTCAAGTTCTATATATATATATATAAATATATATGCACGTACGTAAGTATTTGTGTAAATATGAAAGGAGACGCTGACAATGTCGCCCCATCACGCAAATCGCATCGCAAAGGCGTCACTTATTGACAAAGAGAGAATGTTGATGCCTCATTTGATGAAGTGGCATAAAAATCAGAATATGATACTTATTTCTAACAGCACCACAAGTTACCAAAATAGAACGTGAGTGATGAATTGAGGAAATCACCACAAATAAAAAAGTTAATAAGTTTACTTTAGTCAGATACTGGGGGACTTGATGCAATTGCTGTTTCTTCTTCTTCCATTGGCCCCATAATATGTAACATTGAATCTTAAATAACTTCTTTGTTTATTGTCCGATCTTTATGAAATTTGAAGGCCATCGACATGAAATATAAATTAGTGAAAAAGTGTAAATGCCGAAGGTCATACCTCTTACGTATTTTTGGCTTGTCAAGTGCCCAAATAACGAAAAGTTCCTTATAAATGACCTTCCCAGACTTCAAACTGCCACAACTTTGTCAAATATTAACCGATTGTCAATTCCAAGGCCATTTTGATCATTATTTGGCATCAAGTTCAATTCTACATCTCAAAATTATAAATTTTTGAAAAAATTTAATTTCGGATATTTTTGGCGAAAAAAGCATAAGGGGGGACCCTTACCATTTTTGATTTTTCAAAAAATAGAATCTTGAAATTTTATGTTTAATTGATTGTGGGTGTCTCAATTAGTATAAAAAACTATACGAAAAGTGATTTTGGTGTGTTTCATTTTTCTGTCAAAAATCACGCCAAAATGACAAAAAAAAATTGACTTGTAAAGTGCCCAAACAACGAAAAATGACCTTCCAAAACTTCAAACTGCCACAACTTTGTCAAATCTTAACCGATTGTCAATCCCGAGGCCATTTTGATCATTATTTGGCATCTTGTTTAATTCTACATCTCAAAATTATAAATTTTTGAAAAAATTAAATTTCGGATTTTTTTGGCGAAAAAAGCATAAGGGGGGACCCTTAGGATTTTTGATTTTTCAAAAAATAGAATCTTGAAATTTAATGTTTTATTGATTGTGGGTGTCTCAATTAGTATAAAAAACTATACGAAAAGTGATTTTGTGGTGTTTCATTTTTCTGTCAAAAATCACGCCAAAATGACAAAAAAAATTGACTTGTAAAGTGCCCAAACAACGAAAAATGACCTTCCAAAACTTCAAACTGCCACAACTTTGTCAAATCTTAACCGATTGTCAATCCCGAGGCCATTTTGGTCATTATTTGGCATCTTGTTTAATTCTACATCTCAAAATTATGAATTTTAGAAAAAATAAAATTTAGGATTTTTTTGGCGAAAAAAGCATGAGGGGGGACCCTTACCACTTTTGATTTTTCAAAAAATAGAATCTTGAAATTTTATGTTTAATTGATTGTGGGTGTCTCAATTAGTATAAAAAACTATACGAAAAGTGATTTTGTGGTGTTTCATTTTTCTGTCAAAAATCACGCCAAAATGACAAATAAAATTGACTTGTAAAGTGCCCAAACAACGAAAAATGACCTTCCAAAACTTCAAACTGCCACAACTTTGTCAAATCTTAACCGATTGTCAATCCCGAGGCCATTTTGATCATTATTTGGCATCTTGTTTAATTCTACATCTTAAAATTATGAATTTTAGAAAAAATAAAATTTAGGATTTTTTTGGCGATAAAAGCATAAGGGGGGACCCTTACCATTTTTGTTTTTTCAAAAAATAGAATCTTGAAATTTTATGTTTAATTGATTGTGGGTGTCTCAATTAGTATAAAAAACTATACGAAACGTGATTTTGTGGTGTTTCATTTTTCTGTCAAAAATCACGCCAAAAGTGACAAAAAAATTGACTTGTAAAGACTTATAAATGACCTTCCCAGACTTCAAACTGCCACAACTTTGGCAAATCTGAACCGATTGTCAATCCCGAGGCCATTTTGATCATTATTTGGAATCTTGTTTAATTCTACATCTCAAAATTATGAATTTTAGAAAAAATAAAATTTAGGATTTTTTTGGCGAAAAAAGCATAAGGGGGGGACCCTTACGATTTTTGATTTTTCAAAAAATAGAATCTTGAAATTTTACGTTTAATTGATTGTGGGTGTCTCTAATAGTATAAAAAACTATACGAAAAGTGATTTTGTGGTGTTTCATTTTTCTGTCAAAAATCACGCCAAAATGACAAAAAAAATTGACTTGTAAAGTGCCCAAACAACGAAAAATGACCTTCCAAAACTTCAAACTGCCACAACTTTGTCAAATCTTAACCGATTGTCAATCCCGAGGCCATTTTGGTCATTATTTGGCATCTTGTTTAATTCTATATCTCAAAATTATGAATTTTAGAAAAAATAAAATTTAGGATTTTTTTGGCGATAAAAGCATAAGGGGGGACCCTTACCATTTTTGTTTTTTCAAAAAATAGAATCTTGAAATTTTATGTTTAATTGATTGTGGGTGTCTCAATTAGTATAAAAAACTATACGAAACGTGATTTTGTGGTGTTTCATTTTTCTGTCAAAAATCACGCCAAAAGTGACAAAAAAATTGACTTGTAAAGACTTATAAATGACCTTCCCAGACTTCAAACTGCCACAACTTTGGCAAATCTGAACCGATTGTCAATCCCGAGGCCATTTTGATCATTATTTGGAATCTTGTTTAATTCTACATCTCAAAATTATGAATTTTAGAAAAAATAAAATTTAGGATTTTTTTGGCGAAAAAAGCATAAGGGGGGACCCTTACGATTTTTGATTTTTCAAAAAATAGAATCTTGAAATTTTACGTTTAATTGATTGTGGGTGTCTCTAATAGTATAAAAAACTATACGAAAAGTGATTTTGTGGTGTTTCATTTTTCTGTCAAAAATCACGCCAAAAGTGACAAAAAAATTGGCTTGTAAAGTGCCCAAACAACGAAGAGTTCCTTGTAAATGACCTTCCCAGACTTCAAACTGCCACAACTTTGTCAAATTTTAACCGATGTTCAATTCCGATGGCATTTTGGTCATTACCAATCCTCTTCTTTAATCAAAGGGCTTGTAAAGGGCTTAAATATCTTTAAATAGCCTTATTAATGCCCATCTTAGACAAAATTTAAGAAATATTAGCTAAGTTTGTAAGCAGAAACTTTTGTTTATAAGTTTAATTTGACAAAGAGAAAATAAATAGAATAAGTATGTTTCAATATTGAATAACGAGCTCAAGTTTCAGTTATTTGAATATCCATGAATACATTTTTGTGATGCGCAAAAAGAATAAAGTTTATTTAACTTAAATATAAGAAATATAGCTTAGTATATTTCTTGGGTACTAATTAAATTCTTGGATGCCTCAAAAGTGCTGCTAATTAGCCAAAAAGTTGAAGCTCTGCTCATGTTTGTTGGTCTCCCCCACACCCCCGCCACTCTTACGACTGTGTAAATATTTTTGCAGACATTCCTAAGCAATTTGAACTATGCAAAATTGTCGATGGCAAATGCTCTTCAGCTGCTTGGACTGCGAATAGCAGTTGCCCATTTCCCCCCCCCCCCCCCCGCATTTTTCCGCATTTTCCTCACATTTGCCATATTGTGCAATGCCCAAAGTTGAGCACTTAGACACGCATTGAAATAAGATAAATAAAATTACAAGCATAGCGCCGAGGCTGTGCCTGGGCCTACATTGGAGGATGTTGCTCCTACAATCTTATTCTCCTACAACTTGTCTTCTTCGACTTGGCGCCCTTGCCTTTGGCAGAGACTGCCATTTGCCAGATAGAAAGCCAATTTTATGACTCAACTTAAATAGGCACTTTACTTTACTCTTAATGCCTTTTTATGTGAGCCTCCACGAGCGCAGTTAGTGGCCCGTTGCTGAAGTGTTGTCCCACCAGCTGCCAGCTGCTAGTTTCGTGGGTGGTGGCTACCATTAATGATTGTTAAGAACGCAGCTCGGTGACGCTTTATTGTTAAATAAATGGCAAATAGTCGCTAGTTGGTTGCAACTTCCACGCCACGCACTTATCTGATTTTAGAGTGACACTTTGGGCCAGGGCCAAAGCTGTTGCCATTGTTCAAGTTGACTGTTGGCTGTTGGCTGTTAATGTTAACGTCCAATAAAAATTATGACAGTCGCAAAGTTAAACGCTCAGGCCGCCATTTTGTGTACGTGTGGGCGTGCCCCAATTAAATGTTGCTACATCTCTCACACTGTTGTTGTTGTTGTTGTTGTTGCTGCTGTTGTAAATGTTGTTGTTTTGCTCCAGCTCATGGCCAGGGGCCAGTTGACGCATTTACACAAAATTACCGCCAAGTGTCAAATGCAAACATTTCGGCTTCAACAATATTTGCAATAAAAACAACAACAGCAACAACACAGCGATATTTCGTTCAGCGTTAAACTTCTTTGGCTGCTTTTCACAGAACTTTTCCGTTCATTATGAGCTCAAAAACTTGGCAACAGCAGCCGTCAAGTGTTTCCGGGCCAAAAAGCGAGTGTTCATTTCGCTTGAAACCAAAATTTTCAAATTTGTTGCAAAATTCTAACCTAATGCTGCAGGGCCAAGCGAGGGCGGTGGTTTCGATGTGGTGCGTGGGAAGTGCGACACACACCTACATACATATATATATAAATATATATATATATATTTTCAGTGCACGACTAATTGATAAATTTTAAGCATTTAATTAAAACTTTTCAATTTGCTGTGAAACTAAGTAACTTGCGGGCCATTGTAACAATTTCGCTGCACAAAAATTATTTGTGTCAATTGTTTCGTGCCCCGTTTTAAATTACAGCCAAACCGCAAATTTAGTTAACAGCGACAAATAAATAATGTGTACAGTCGGCAAAGGGAATGATTGGGGGATAGCGGCAGGAAAAGCAACAAGAGCAAAGCGGAAATGAACAATATATACATGAGTATACATATTTGTATACCCTCACTTTGAGTAGCATATATATGCTACTAAATGTAAAACGCATGAAAAATTTAGTATTTACTAAATAAATAATTTGTAATATTATATAAATAAAACGCTTTATAAAGATATAACTATATTAGGAATAATTTAAGTAACTTATTAAGTTATGTTAATATTTGTATTTTTGTGAATTTAGATATTTCCCCTTTTCGAAAACCACTTTCTATTATCATTCATTATTACTCTATTATATATTTTTGGCTAAGATCAGATAACTTAATCGTTATAATACAAAAAGGTATTTAACATGTTGCAATAAAGGTTTTATATTCAGGTTTTTTACTCTTGGAGTTTAATGAGATAATTGTATGCACTCAATAATGTTGCAGGAAATAATGATATAAAATAAAATTAATGTGTCTTTTATATACAAGCACACAAGTATGAGTACATTAGAAATTCAAATTTCTGACAATGCATTTAATTTGTCGGCAACAGCATAAATCAAATTAAATTTAGCTAATGGTTCCATGTAATATTATAACCAGAATTTATATACTTTTTTCAGTTAGGATAACATTAATTTGTGAATTTAATGCAGAATTTAAGCATTTTGTGTATACATTGCGCATACGACCTAATGCACCCGTGATGCAAAGTTTAATTATTGTCAAACTATAAGCAAATGCAACGCACACACACATATTCACACACACACTCATGCAAAATCATTGTTGTAAGCAGACAACACAACAAACAAGGCCCAACTCTTGATTAAAATGTCATGATACACACACGCACAAATAACTTGCTTGCCTGGCTGCTTGCATATGCAAAGTTTGGCGAATGCCGCAGCGGTAATAATCACACACGCTCCCACACACACACACACACACACACACACACACACACACACACACACACACATATATATGCTATAGCTGCAAGCATTGCAGAAAATGCGATTTGTTGTTGCATTGGCGCAAAATGTTTGTGGCACGGTTTGTTGAGGCTGCTGTTCTTGCTATTGCTGCGTTTTTCTTGCACCTCACTGAGTTGACAATGCGCAGTGCTTGTAAATCCGCACCGAAGAACCACAACGAGCCACAGCAGCAGCAGCAGCGGTAGCGGTAGCGGCAACGACAACCGCATAAGCTACTCGTTGTGAAAAATTCAATTACATTGCAGCTAAGAAATGCAAAATAAAAAATAAAAACAGACAGATCCACTAATTTTTCGACAGCCGAAAATTGAATACACTTACGGACCCATGAAAGATGTGACATATTTATGTAAACGTTTTTTTTATTATTTTCTACAATAAGAAACATTTTCTTGCAATAATTGCAAATATTTTGTATCAAAAAACGGCTGTCAAGTTATCATATCATGTTATCGACCATTTGAAGAATATATTGTACAAACTCTTTTTAAAAATGTCTCCTACCAAGCGTTAGATATATAGCGACATCAGTATATTACACACCCTGCGAGGCGATAAGAAACTTTTCTGTCGGGTTTGCTGCAAATGCAAATGCTGCAAAAGCAACAGCAAGCGCAACAACAACAACAGCAACAACAATAATAACAAACAGTCAGTCAGTTTTGACTCTGTGTTATGCGGTCGTTGGATGTTTTCCCGCACATTGCGATTACAGAACTATGCGAACTGCGAACTGCAAACTGCACAGCAGCAACTAGAAACTAGAAACTGGCAACTGGCAACTGAAAAGCGTTCGCCGAATTCAGTAAGCAGTCACGTGCGAACGTGACAAAAATGCCACGAGGATGCGGCATCCTCTTTGGCCCAAGTCCTCGCAGGGCCATAACCGATGGCCGTAACCACGGCACAGGGACAATGTTCTTCCCGCATTGTCCTCACAGCAGCAGCTGGTTATTTGTTAGCATTTGTTTGTGCTTGTGCTTGTGTCTGTGTTTGTGTTTGTGTTTGTGTGTTGGCTTCAGTTCATATTGAGCTGCTTCTTTTCTTTGGCCAGGCTTATGGCAAAGGTCGTGCTACAACAATGCAGCTAACCGCAAATGTGATATTGTTAGGGGGTCCGCATCTGAATGCGACAGTGCTGCAAAATGTCTGCTTTCGGACTGCAAATTGCTGTGAATTATGCGAGCAAATAGATTGACAATTGATGCAGTGAGTGCAGACAATTGTGTCAACAAAACAGCTGCAGCTTCTTTTTAATGCATACCAATTTGTAGTACAACAATATGTCGATAATACTGTGTACATATATATATGCATTGACAACATGACAATACCATTTTAATTGCTATGCATGTTTTGTTTTTCCTAAACATTTTCAATGGTGCTTGAAATTAATTGAAATATTTTATTTATTCGGTTTTTTATTTAACACGGCGAAAAAACCATCCTTATATTTTATGGCAAGTTTTTTCTATGTCTACATATTTGCCCAATTATCGAACTAATTTACCTGGATTGAATAAATAAAGTTAAATTAAATTTGCTTGCATTGCGCTAGTTAATTGTCATCATTAATTAATGTAGCAAGCTCACTTAAAATATCTGTCTATAAATTTCCATTTAAATCCGAACTCTCGTTCTGAAATGTGTAAGCTGCTTAAGTTAATTATAGAAATGCGAAAATTATAAGGAAACGTAAATTGAGCAAAGTGTTTATTGAATCAATGAGAATAAATTCCATAAATTTATTGCAGTTAAAATGTAGATAGACTTGCTGTGGCCTCATTAATTTTGCATTAGTCGAAAGCAAACACAAAACTTAATCAACAGTTCTCATGGTAAACATTCACAGGAATATTGATGTAAGAAATTGTCTCTCAGGGCAACCGAAATGGAAATGGAAAACTATCAGATTCAATGCAGCATTTTGTGGTTGGCGAGTAGAAATCAAAAGCGTGACCAATTAATGCAAAGCAATTGAGATTTGAAATTTCACATTTAGCCTAATTGACGTACAGTAAATGACAATCAAGGCCGAAACACAAAACCGAATCCGTTCACCCAATGCAATTATGTTTAATTGTAAAATATTATTTGGTTTACGCAAATTACACACTGCAAATGAGTTTTACCGAACCCGAAACGTGCTATGCGGTTGCTTTAATGGCAAAACCCAACCTCTGCAGCACCCACATTTGAACGTTGATAAACATGGAATATAAGCTACAAACGAACCACAGACTTATTAAGTCTACACGTACATATATGTGACCACTCACCTTCTCATTTAACGCATATTTATGATATGAACATATTTTTGGCTGGCACAATGCTTGTGTAAATAACAAATGCTAAGTGCGCGAGTTACGGCAGGAGTACTTCAAGTGGGTAGTATATACGGGTTTCTTCACTCGTATAATACAATTTAATATTTATTTATCATTAATAATTGAATTGAATATGGAGTGCATACGTGTACTCTTTTTCTGTAAAAGAATTTGATGTTAAATCGTTTTTTAAGTGATTAATATGGCGTATACGTAATATTTTCCCGCTTATAGTTCGGAGTTTTTGCCACACGTGATTTTATTGCTTTATTTGATCATTGGCTTTATTTACTTTGACTGTTTTATTATAATTATTATAAAATATATAATTTATGTAATAGTTTTAATTAAATCTTATGATATTTGTATTTTTATGATCTGTTATATACCGTCAGCAAACTAAAGCAGCCTTAAATTCCACAAAGCTTAGTGAATATTGCCTTTGGCTTAAAATACTTATTATTCTTTTATAACCTGCTTGTTTGTATATTTTTTAGCACGTGTGTCAACAATGTTGGAGAAATATGTGTAATAAACAAGAAGATATTTACATACAACCACGTCTTGACATTTTTGTTATTGTTTTCGTTATAATGCTTGTGAAAATAACAAATTTTCATTAAATTATGCTCAGATTTTTGCGCAAATAGAAGTAAATATCTGGATCTGTGGTGTGGCGAGGTGAGGAGATGTGAGGTCAGGTGACAGATGGTTGGTGAGACTCATTATAATATCCTGTTTAATAAAGGTACCTTAATTAGCTGTGTCATTTTATGCAAATGTTTAGAATGGATGACGATGAAGGCGCGTTGGCCAACTTTCTGGTAATGAGAATTCCAATGAAAGATATTACGTATACGCAAAACGCTTATGCGCATTCAAATTAATTGACTTCACGCTGTTATTGTTTATCCAACGTCAGACAGCGTATATATTAACACATTTTAAAATGCTTCTGTTCCACTCAACAGGCTACGTAGCAGCGGCAACAGCAGCAGCAGCAGCAACAGCAACAACAACAACAACGGCAGCGGCAACAACAATGGCGCCAGCAGGAGCGCACAGCGCGACTTCAGGCAGCCCAAGTGAGGAATTACAGCAGCATATAAATCAAAATTTAATTATGTCGCCAGCGCTCGGCTCGAGCTTTGCCGCCGCATCGGCGGCCGCACTGACAGCTCCACAGCAACGCAGTTCCTTCTCTGCTTCAGCCTCGTCATCCTCCGCATCAGGCAGCAGCATAACAAGCTTCGACTCCAACAACTTGATCGATGACAAAAGCCTGCCGCAGCCGCCACACCACCAGCAGCAGCAGCAGCAGCAGCAGCAGCTCGACCAGCTCCAGCTGCACCAGCAACAGCACTCACGTATTCAGGCCAAAGATACGGCTGGGCCATATCCAATACCTGTGCACAAAAGTGAGCCCGTGGAGAATCATCTGGAGGCAACGCACAACATTGATGGTACGGATAATGTGTTCGGCACGCCCATGTACTTTGGCACAGAGAATTCAACGTTGGTGACGACACAGATTGGCGCCACCGCCCACGTACCCTGCACCGTGCATCACATTGGCGATGGTGTGGTAAGTAAAAATACCTCGTACCCCTGCCCACAAATGAGTCATTCGTTTTACCGTATTCGCACCGCACTCGCTGCCATTGTTTTAATATTTTATTTAAAATCAATTCATCAACTGCTTTGTTTGACTTGCGGGCAGCAGCGACATCTCGACTGTCCGACTGCTCGGGTTTCCGCTTTTCCACGTATTCAGCATCCTCCTGCTGGCGCATTAATTAACAAAGTGTCATTCACAATGGCAAATAGATCGAACTCAATTCCACTTGGCGTTTTAATTGAAAAATCAAAATCTATAAATGCTATTAATGCTGAATAGTTTCTACATAGTATAAATGTTAAAGTCATATGTATATTAATGCAAGCAGAAGTTGTTAAAGCTATATTTATTGGCTTGAAAAAGATGGAATTCATTAAAGCTGTCACGTTCGACATAGTTTTTGTATGCTAATTGTGACACCCACAATCAATTCCAAATATAATTTCAAGAATCAATATTTTTACAGTTAATAGATTAATGCCTACATATAATTTTTTGCGCACAATCTTACCATATTGACCGCAAATATTGTTTTATATTTTGATTAATATGTACAATAGCATTCAATTATTAAAGTTGAAGCTTGTTTACCACTTGGCGTAGCTCACCTTGCCACATATTAGTTTGTGAGCCAGCCGCGAGCTGCCACATCCAATTGGCAATTTCAGAGAATTAATTAATTTTTTTGCTCATTGAGTGCACTTCGGATGCGGACTTGTATGCCATCGAGCGAGGGCAAAGTAATAAAGTAATAAAATATGTAGAGGCATATATATTTAGGCATTATCCAACAGCAACAATCTGTCTGCGTAAGTCATTATACATCGCCCCCTCCCTACACAAACACACACGCACACGCACACACACACAGACTTAGGCAGGGATGTCTTCCCTGAACAGTATCCACATTTGTCGTATGGGGGAACAAATTACACGTTTAGTTAATGTACATCAGCTACAAATAATCCACCAAAGACAGAGACAGAGACAGGGACAGTGATATAGACAGGGATAGCGACAGTGATAGGCAGTGTGAGAGAGTTTGAGCGGTATTGAGGTTGTGGGGCCTCAAGTGGTATTTTACGCTTGTCTAGAGTTATTACTCATACGCAGTGTACGCCGCACACACGCTTCTTCTATTTGTTTAAGCCTCGTCGCTGTTGAGGGAATTCACAAGCCTCAAAGTGTTTACGCCCCGAATTGCTGGTCACGATTATGACCATGCCAGAGCGTACCCCACTCTTCCCACACACCCCTCTCCACCGATCACTCACTGATTTGGGGTGTGCGTGCGTGTCTGGTTTAAATTGACGATTTCATAATTGCGCCTTCAAGTGTGCAGAAGTTAATAAGCACTTAGGCGCCTCTAGGCCCAAAACTCAGTCGCCTGGCTTTTGGGCCGCACTCACACACATACCCACACCGTCCACAATGTAAGTTAATACGCCGTGTGTAATTGGTTAGCCAGTTTGCACTTGAGGCAGGCGCGTGCTCAAGTGGCCATTGGGCATCGAGGCTGAAGTTGGGCCTAAATGCAGTTGCTTACCTAATAACTTAACAGTTAGTTGAAAGTCATAATAGTACCACATGGAATTGATGATATTGCTCATAGGTCTATTCAACCATATATATGTATATACAGATATTGCACACGATTTAGTCTTGCAACACGCCATATATGGCACAAATGAGCCTTCTCAATTGCATATTTGCCGGTGTTCATTAGCGAAAATACATATTGCCTACTTTGAGGCGACGACATGGCACATTACGTATACGACACGTAATTGGCGCACGCAAATTAAAGGCAAGTGAAGCAAATTTCATCAAGACTTCACAAACACACACACATCGATGACAGATGCCTCTCAACTGCAAGAGCTGTCGACATGATTTTAGTTATTACAGGTGTTGCCATTGACACCGACATCTCTGCTTTGCTTTTGCTTCTTAAAAGCCTTTATGACACAAGAACACACACACACACACTGTCACACTGCTCATGCTCGTAGAAGACAGTCTCCAGTTGATATTAATGCATTTTTCATGCATTTTCATTTTCAAATATGCTAGTGCATATGTGTGTGTGTATAATTTCCGTTTTCCCCTCATCCTTATGCCTCCGCCCACACCCGCTGCTAGCTGCATATCTGCCTTTGTAGAGTGCGCATTATTATTTGCAGAAATTTATGAACGATATTATGAGCGCACGACTGCAATGGCAAGTTCGATGAATAGGAAATGCATTAATACAAACATATGAATATTCATGTACATATATGTGTGTGTGTACTTGGAGAAAAATGCTGTTTTATATACAAGTACAAAAAGAATATAATTCCTACCATTCCTAGAAATGACCTAACAAGACTTTAAACTACAATAACTTTGTCAAAATTTAATCAATTTTTGAAATGATTCTTGTCCAAAATAAAAACAACAAAGAATATCTCATTTAACAATATTTAAGCATATAAAGATAGCATTTTAATATTCAATTCAATATGATTTTTCGAGGGTATCTTCTAGTTGAGCACGATCAACTTGTTGCATTGGTCTTTTGGGGGTCTCAGCAGGTTTTTTGCCTTTGTCTGACACTCGGCAAAAGTTTGCTCCTTGTTTTTGTCCTTTGGTGGCTTATTCGTTTGTTTGTTTGTTGCACCCTTAATGAAGACTCTCTTGGGAGGAGGCTGGGAGGCAGGAAGGTTGCCATATAAATATACATACTAAACATTTCCGTGCTTTTTGCCAGCCCCAGTCGCAGTCGCAGTCTTTGTCGTCGTTGTCGTTGTCGTTTGCTTTTGATGTTGCCATTGTCGTAAATTTTGTTCAGCTTCAGACGACAATAAAATGCAGGAAACATTAAATAAATGAATTGCTTCCGCGAGGAGTAAGTAAATGCGATGTGCGCCTTTGTTTCACCATTTTGCTGCAATTTTAATTTTTGTCGCGCAGCATTTTTGCAGTCGTTGCCTTTCTGTGGCAACACCACACAGCTGGGCAGCTGG
The DNA here is from genome assembly GCA_035045305.1 of Drosophila maculinotata. Taxonomy (NCBI): domain Eukaryota; kingdom Metazoa; phylum Arthropoda; class Insecta; order Diptera; family Drosophilidae; genus Drosophila; species Drosophila maculinotata. The sequence goes on from JAWNPD010000387.1 coordinate 15,434,489, forward strand.
GCAAATGTGTGTAAATCATCATTGCCGTGGTTCGAAGGATAAAAGCAGTAAAAGGAGTGTTAGACACACTTTTGCAATAAGATACTTTTGTATATATGTGCACATATGTGCTGCTTTCAATTTGCAAATGTTTACATATGGTATGACATTTGTCTACTTTCTCAAATAATTTATTCATTCGAAATATATGAGTTTTTCGACACATTTGATATAATGCTAGTTACAGAATTTAACATAGCAGAAGTATTGCGTTTCTAGATTAGAATGATATAGAAATGAGGCCAGTCCTTGGCCAAAATTGTTGAATATATAATCCAATTAAAAAATTGTACATTTAGTACTCAATAAATGTATGCTTTGCACCTTTTGCTACTGGAAATCTTTTAGCTGCAGTCTAAGCAGCGTTTAGGCCATTTGAATGCAAAACTAAATCTTAATTCCAATTAAGTTATTTCTTTGAAAATGTGCAAATGCATTCGACAAAAGCAATTGGCATGACAAGCAAGCAATTTATGCGGCTCAGCACACAATAAAGCAAATCTATGATATGGATATGGACAACAAACAGCAAATTTAAGCGAATTTAAAGCGCATAAATCAAATTGCAGGCAAAAACAAAACAAATGCCAGAAGCTTAAAATGTCATGCACTGTAAAACAACTGGGGAAAATAGAGTGGAAAACGGCATTGGAAATTAGAAATTACGACACATTTTGGCACAGACGGAAACGACATTAAAATATGTCAGTTGAGAATTAGTTCAGCTGTGTGCGTATGTGTGTGTGTATGCGTGTGAGCGTGATAGAGAAGCAAGCTTAAATGGCATTTAAGATAAACTAAGCAAATATATATAAACTAAGGCAAATACGTGAAACGCACGCCTGTCAGCCATCAAGTGTGACTTTAACCCACACTTTGCCCAGCTGCAGGCCCCACAACTCTCCCTTTACCAACACACTCACACACACACACACACACATTTATACATTTATATATAAATTGAACTAAATCAGCAGCATGAGCTGCCTGCAACTAAAAGTTGTATGTGCGCCAGGAAGCTGCCAGGATGTCATCCTGTTGGGACTGTGCGCGCATGTGTCTGTGTATCTGTGAGACTTGAGCACTTAATTACTTTTTAGATAAATTGTCGTTTTTAATGTCTAGACTCTTAGATATTTTCATAGAGAAAAGTGGCAGTAATTAAATGTGCTCACAGCATGTCACGAAAGCAGCAAACGCAAAAGCGAATGCTAAAAGCAAAATGCCAAATGCTTAAGTGCTATAAAAACTCAAGAGCTGCTGCTGCTGCTCAAGTGCCAAAAGAGCCAACTCGAAGCAGTTAGATAGCTTTTGAGATAGCAGCAGCTAATTTATATATAATTTGCCAGATTAGAAAAAGAATATAATTATAAGGTAAATCTAAGTCCAGACTCACACACTAGAAAGTGCAAATATTTTACCAACCAAATTCTAGATAAAAATGCCGAAATTGGTATTTTATGAAAATTAACGCTCAAGGGTTTCCATTCGCTCCCATTCGCTCCCATTCTCCCACTCTTATAACGTTGAAATTCTGGTTTGCAGCAGCCCGCAGTCAGATAAGTCGTTAAGATAAAAAAAAGGTTAAGCAAATATTTAAGCAAGCCAGCTCAACATGTATATATATATATATACACAGCTCGTACATACTTTGTTCATGTTTGCTTGCTAGAATTTTAAAAGTTTAAAATCTGATATGGAACAAATGCTATTGTCCAAGCCAGAAACCGAAACAGTTTGAAAAACACGAATAATTTCCAAAAATGGTCGACTCGGAGATATCCTGTGTACAGCAGCAAAGTATCTGAAATATATTAATGCAAAGAGCATAATTTAAATATTATTATATATTTATGAATTTAAAGCGAAAGCCCGATGATATATTAAAATATATAAATATCAAATATCATGAGCATATTTACCAAATAGTGGCTCTAGTGCGGCTTTATAGATTAATCTGTACGCTTACCTAATTTTGAGCCTGTATTGTTATAACGTCTTTTGTAACATATACTTGCACAGCATTTAAATACCCTATTTAACTTCGCTCTTCTAGCAAGGGGTAATACAGTCGCCCATTGACGAGGGTTGCTCTAAATTTGTCAGAGCTGCTGCGAGGCATATGTATACACATAATTTTCAGCTATCGAGCATAGAAAACAGGCGCATTTTTAATCAAAACAAACACATAATTCGTGTCTAATAATTTGTATTTATTTTGCACAAATAAAATACATTTTCTCGTTTATAGAGCAGAACCACAGCCCGCAGCTTTCAATTGTTTTTCTTTTCTTAGTTTGCTATAAATTATTATTCTTATTTTCTTCCCTTTTTTTTATGTTTTGTGTGCACATGAATTACTTTTTATGTATGTGAAGGCCCAGGGAACGTTATATTATATAGTCTACTCGCACATACAATATATTTTGTGCTCCATTTTTTATTTGAAGTTTGTTTATTGTTGTGCCCGCTTTTCTTATTGTTGCTATAGTTGTTGCCACTGCCCTGTTTTTATTGCTCACATTTTTGTTTCGTATGAATTGTGTAAGCTTTAAGGCACTTGCATTCGTCTCGTAAACACACACACTCACACACACGCACACACACACTCACACACTAGGGCAAACAAAGAGCTGCTGTGCAATGTGGCACTGAGGCTCTCAGTGTTGGATTCTTGGAGTCGCTCGAGTCGTCGTCAACGCTACTCAAAATAGCATAAAAAATTATAAAATATTTGTAGTGCCCGGCAGAGTTGGCTTGCACAGTCACAGTCACAGTCTCTGCTATATGTATGCGTACTACTGCATGTACTATTGTTGTTATTGTTTGCAATGGCCCCCAAGTGTGCGCTTGTGTGTATCTGTGTGTGTTTGTGTGTGTGTGTGTGTGCCTCTATATGTATTTCTTGTATGCCACTCTATAGGTAAGCAGCAGATTAAGCAATCTTCAAAACTGCTTTAAAAATCTGGTAAATATAGTATGTACAAGTGAGAAAACTTCAAGTCTCATTTGGAATTACCGAGTGGTGGTTTAAGCACGCAATGATTAAACTCGGCGATTTTTAAACCAAAAATGGTTTGTATTAAGCATTTAATAAATCATTAAAAAACTTTTTACGTATTTTGCGGGACATTCCAGGTGACAGCCTAAACGCCTGCTACACAATATTTCATTTAGAATGCCCAAGCGGCTTAAGCAACAACGCAATAAATCCGTTATTAATAAACCACTTGTCGCTTTATTTATTTATATTATTTATAAATTTCTTTTTAATAAAATGTTATGCTTAGCCAGACGAATTTGCTTGTGACAGCTCCAAAGCATGCTAAACAATATTTCATTTATAATTCCCAAATGGTTTTCGCACACAATGATATAAATCTTCGATGACTCAACCACCTGTGGCTTAATTTAATTAATTTATTTTAAAATGTAAAATAAAGATGCAAGTTATCAGCTGAAATATAATAAATAGCATTCACATAAATCAGCTTATACAGAAATCGTTGTATGTATCCTTACATTCAAATTAGCATATTTTTGAAGTACATTCTATTCTTTTCTCTTCCACTTGCATTTCGCCTTACTGCAATTGCCGTAAAGCCACACAATTTGAAGAATTTGTCTAGCTTGAGCTGGCAATTAAATGAGAAAACTTTATGACAGCGCCGAAACCACATTCTTCTAAAACCAACATCCTTTGTATGCTTTGAGCTTACTTTACATTAACTAAGCGCCAGCCACTTAGCCTTTTTTAGGGGGTTTGGGGTGGCGTGTCTATAGCAGTGCCTGACCGAAAAGTAAATGTTGCTCAAAATTGCCAAAAACCTTTTTAATGAATACAAATCATTATCACTTTGTTCGCTGGCAGCCTTAACCGTAATTACACAAGTGACGACCATAGAAGAGGGCTTGAAGCAGGACTTGCAGCCGTCCTGTTGCCTGTTTGTCAGCTAATAAGGCATTCCTCCAACCGCTCTTCTGTTGGCCAAGACAATTTGATAAAGGCTTAGAGCAGCCACCAGCTGGCCGCCCGCAGTGAATGAGCTGTGTCCTTTTGTTCAAGCCTGTCGTTGCCTGTCACAATGTTTATTAAAACAAATGCTACAACAAAAGGCAACAATTTTTGACCCAGATATCCCTGCATGGCTCTTTTTATATGCGTGTGTATGTGTGTGTGTGTTGGTGTATGCTAAATGGCTTCATTATTTCTATAAAGTTTTGTGTGTTGTTTTGACAAAAGGCGGTTTAAAAACAATTAAGAAACGCTGCAAGTTTTGTGCTGAGATTGAGCTGCGGCCAAAGGGGAAAGTTCAATGACGAGAAATAAATTATGAGTTACCTCAGAACCAAAAAAAAAGCACAGTAAAGTTGTTGTTATAGAAGAGAGTTGACGACTAGGCAATGCTCTTTGAAACTTTTCTAACATCGTTAAACAATATCATTATTCGCATTTGGTATATTTTACAATCATATGTTCCATCTTATGTTACTATTTTATTATACCCTATTTAAGCCACTGTATTGTTACTGGGTATTAAAAGCTAAAAATGCAAGCACACAAAAGTTGAGCAATGCTTTGCTGGGCTGCATTTCAATTTTAATTATTTTAATTGCATTGCAATTATGATGACAACAACAATTATTTGTGCATTAATAAAAGCCAACGAAATATGCACTATAAAACGAGCAAAATGTGAAATGGGAAATATATGAAAAAAAATACGAATTCGCTAAAGCACTCATTCGTGGCACTCAAACACTCACATTCATTTGCAAAATTCGCGCCGCCTTGACAGCTGAAAAGTAGGCTATGGTAATTTTCATTTGGGACGAGTATTCTTTTTATTTTTGTGTATTATTATGATGTTTGTCTTGGCCCTTATTGGAATATAATGGTTCATTGTTTTGGAGCATTTGGACGACCTTCTTTTTTAATTTGACAGCCTAATTTGGGGCGCAATTAGCAAATGCTCAATGTTTAATTATGCATTAATTGCATTTAATGCGCACTTCCGCTCCAAGAATAATGAATAATGCGCAAAGCTCATGCCAGCACAGCTGAAACCCTTGCCTTGCCACACCCCTTCCATTTGCCACACTCAATAAAAGGCTTTTGATTATGGACCATTTAAGATTATTTGTAAATGGTCCAACAAAACAAACGCTCAAAATTGAACTTGAAACTTGCATTAAATATTTAATAAGAAAATATATTCAACTTCAACTCAACGTTTTTTTTGTGTTAAGTTTGCTTTTCCCCAAGTTTTTACATAGTAATTTTTACGAGTTGTTGACCCAATTTCGCCAACAGTTTGTTGTGGATATTCGCGCACTTGAATGCCCATTTACACATACGCACCCACACATGCACGTACAGTTGCTGCAAAATATTTGCGCATGCTTGTGCAACAATGGCAATTTCGATGATTCCATGGACCTAAAAAATGCCGCATACAGCTACCTACAAATAGTTCTCAACACACACACACACACATACACAAAATAAGCGACACTAAATTGAGCGTATTTTTGTGCAAAGTTTTTTTTTCAAATAAAGCGCACATGCCAAAAAAAAATATTTGTGTGTGCGTCTCTATTTGCTGCACAAATGGCAGCCAAAAAGCAGCATCTAAATAGAATTTTATTAAAATCGCTTGTTAAAAAGTTTTTTGAGCATTGAAAAAGTTGTTACCATTTTGCACGTCATCCCTTCGGCCCGCTCGAGCAATTCTCTTATTGACCCTTGGGCTTGTGGCAACGGAAATTGGTTGGACAGCACGAAATAAAGCATACAAAATGCTCGTCAATAACATGCAACAACAGCAACAGCAACAACAACGACAGCAACAACAGCTACATCAACTAACAACAAAAGCCAATCTAAAGTTTGTTGTGCGGCAGCAAAATCGAACAACAAAAATAAAAATACAAAATGAAATAAAAACTAAATGTTAAAACCTACTGCAATCGGCTTTTGTATTGAGTTTTCTCTTTGTTTCCCTTTCTATGCCACGCAATTACAAGCTTTGCGTGCCCCACTCCCCCCTCCCTAACCGTACTGATTGCCTGTCTGACTGCATGCATTTAGACAGTTTGCATATGCGCGCAGCTGTCGAAAGATCGAGCGATAAGCTGCCCGCCACATAAAAAATGGCTAAAAAGCGTAAACAAATCGCAGCGCAAATAAGTATGCTACAATTTTTGCATTGGCAGCCATTTGGCAGGCGGAAAGGAATCGCGCTGCCTACCTTCGCCTGTTGGCAACTCCGAAAGGACATGTAGTTAGCATAAATTTGCCATAAATTTGCTAACAAGTGATTTGTGGCTGGGCGCCCCGCAATGCCAGTGCCCGTCCCTCTCAGCGCCTTGGCTATAAATTAAACGGCGCTTTTTATTTTTTGCAGCTTTTGCTTTTTGTTTTTTTTTTTTGTATATATATTTGTTGTGTGTTTGTTGGTGAAAAAAAGGTAAAATGTAAACAATTATCTGCGCGCTCGCAGCTGCAGCACAACCAACACACTCACAGACTCATGTATAAACAAAGTCAACACACAACCGCAGCAGCCACAGGAGCAGGCGCCACGCATACACGTGACAGGCAGCTGAGATTTATGCGCCATACACACGCACATACGGCAAACATACACTCACACACATACACATAGCAAACATGCCCAGTTACACAAACACACACACAGTCAAAGAGACACTTTGGCAAAGGAATTCGCATGCTTTTGATTAATTGCCGCAACATTTTTTATTTTTTTTTTTTATTTCTCTCCTTTTTTTGTTTGTGTATTTTCTTTTGGCTTGCAGCTTGGCTGAATCAGGCAGACACATTTTTGCAAGTGATGGCTTCACTCCCGCCACAGCCCAAAACACACACTCCTTCCTTATGCCTCGCTTACACATTCCGCTTTACGCTTTTTGCTACAATTTTGCTTTAGCTGCATGGTTCAGGGTTTATTTGCCGACACGTAGCAGTCACAGACGCAGTCTGCGAGAACTTTAGCCATCATAAATATCAGAAAAAAACATAAAAAATGAATGAAATTTGGGGTAGAAGAAGGAGAGGAAGATATATAGCTAGATAGAGTTAGGTATATAGATATATGTATGGGACCTGCTAGCCCAGTTTTCTATGCTCGGAAGTTATGCGCAATTTATGCTTCACACTTTGTGTGCTTTACTGTTGCAGCTGGAATCGAATAGATATATTGATTACATAACATATTGCAAAATCTTGATAATAAATGACTATCGGCTTGTAGTTGTTGTTCCAACAGCCAATATGCCCATGCATCAAATATGTCCAGGAATATTCACACATAAGTTTAAAAAACAGAAAATATTTTTTGTAAAATTAGAACAAAAATACATGCACATATTTTTGGAGAATTTTGTAGAAACGATTTATGTGTACGTAATTCCTGGGAATTTTTAACAGCAGCTGACTGTTGGGTGTGCTTTCAGAGAAGTATACGGTTTTTTTTGTCGCATTGCGTATACGCCTCGTTGTTTCGGTCAATTGCTGACGATTTAACAATTTACTTCGAACTTTATTTCAACGTTTGCTCTTGGTATCTGCCTCTCTTTTCATGTGCGTGTGTCAATATTTGCCACAAAGCTTTCTGTACTAGCGTTTTCTGTTTCGATTTCTACTTTTTATTTCTTTTGTGGCAATAAATAAAATTTTCTATCAATTGCAAATTGATTGATACACGCGCGTACTTCAAGTTGTCGAAGGGAGCAGTCAGCAGACTGATGTACATCCCTTTTTTGATACTCTGATCTAAAAGGGAAGTAGGTGTATATTAGTTTTCTTTTTGTAGTTGTAACAGGACTGAAAAAGTTGCAAATATAATCGCAACAGTTCTAGTTTTATTTACTAAGACTCAACTTTGAAGGCTAGCAAAAAATTTGATTGATTCGACTATTATTTATCTACACAAGAGGTTTCAATAATAAATAATTTTATAAATTATAATAGAGTACCTAGTAGTCGGTTACTTTAATTCTGTCTTTTTTTTGGAAAGGTTTCATTTTTCGATTGCTTACTTGGCGCTTCCCAACTTTACCAGTCTTACACAGAGGATCCTTGTGTAGGCTACTTAGGCTCCCTAAGGCTAATAGCTAAATGTGCGAGTTAGGTGAGTGTGTGTGTGGGTGTGTATGTGAGTGAGAGTGTAAGCGCTACCTCTCAGCTAAAACGTCGACGATGTCGAAAACGAAATGATTAATGGTCATTTCAGATTAGCTAAAAGTCGACGCACATAAGCACACACATATAGAGAGGGAGTGGTGGGAAGGAGTGGGCGCTGGGCAGCTGTGCTGTGTAGCGTGGGCGTGGCACTTGGTGGGAGGCTCAACATGTTTGTTGCTTTTGTTTGTTTGTTTGTCTATTTACAGTTAAGCAGCCAATTTGAACTTTGAACCTTGGATCAATCAATCTGCTATTATGTTTATTATTGTTGTTGTTGTTCAGTTTGCTGTTTTTTGTTGCTTTTTACACGTAATTGCTTTTTGATTTTTTTGCTAGCTTCATACTTTTTTACTCTCTATTTGGTTTATTTTTTCAGTATTTTTTGTTGTTATGTATTCGATTTGGCAACGGGTCTTAGCTTGTATCTTTTTGAAAAATTGCATCATCATCGTGTTGTCGTCGCTGCTTGATGGATTGACAAACATTTGTTGAGGACGCACAGGCACGAATGGCCAATTCGATGAGGCTGGCATATGTTAAAACATTTCAGTCCCCATACAAGGACTAATGTCCTTGCAGCCGCTCTATTGTATTTGACTAATGGCGCCGCCTTTGCTAGCCTTTGGTTACTCACTCTGACTCTCACTTCCTTTTCTGATATATTTTTAGGTATCCTGGATACGCAAAAAGGATTATCATCTGCTTACGGTCGGCTTAACAACCTACAGCAGCGATGAGCGCTTTAGCGCAACGCACTTAAAGCATTCCGAGGTGAGTGGCCAACTAATTTGCATTTTTGCCAGCTGCCACCAAAGCGCCGCGTTGCATGCCAATTTCTGCCGTCCAGCATTGCGTATACGTGACGGAAATGCGGCAAAACTAATGGCTAACAACTTTAAAGTCCAAGCTGCAGCTCAGGCGCATAATAATTGTAGTTTGTTGTTTCACATTTGTATATCCATCCCACTTCTCTCTTCCTTTTTACAGGATTGGACATTGCAAATCAAATTTGTGCAGCTACGTGATGCCGGCGTTTACGAGTGTCAAGTGTCTACGCATCCGCCCACATCTATATTTTTGCACTTGAGTGTTGTCGGTAAGTGGATGAGAAGTCAGTCGATGGAATTGAGAGAGGCTTACACTGTTTTTGCATAGCCGGTTCAATTGAGTGGTCAGTCGAGTGTGTTTTTCTGTAGCTCCTTGAATGGTTATACCCTTCAAGAGTGTTTTACAAGTTTGCAACAGACAGAAAACATCTTCGGAGTCATAGAGTATTGCTATTTTATTATATTTCTATGCTAAAGTAATCAAAGTATTTATAACTATATATTTAAAAAAACAGTTCTGATGCCATCTTCTTGTAACTTGAAATAGATTCACCTCTTTATTGAAAATATATTACCATACTAGGTAGGGTATAGTTCGTCTTCGGCTAGTTCCCACTTCTCGATTTTTTCACTGATAATTTCACGCTTTAATGGCTTGAGCCATTCAAACTATTTACTTGCTGAAGCAAAAATAAATTGCTCGAGCAAGCTTTTAAAAATCTCGACTACTTCACTTTTTTTGGTTCGGCCCCAAAATTGACAACGCCGGCAACTCTGGGGCAATATAGTGTGGACAGTGGACACTGAGTCAACACAGCGCATCAACTGACTCGTACAATTTGTTCACCATGCTTCTTCTACCTCTTGCCTATTTTCCTTTTTTTTTTGTCTGCTCGATGCGCTCATGCTGAAATTAGAAATGTCCATATGCCAGTTGGCAGAGCTGGCAAGCGAAAAAAAGCCGAGCAGAAAATGAAAAGCAACCAAATAAAAAGGACACCTGGGCAAATGGCAGCGACTCAGCAAAGTTGCCCAAAACAACGTTGTCGACGTGCCCGTTCCTGTTGTTGTTTCTCATTCTCATTTTCGTGTTGTTGGCCTCGTCTAACGCTAACTGACACACATTATTCTGAATTTAACAAACAATTTACTTTGAATGTGCTGCGCCTAATGGCGTTTTCTGCACAAAAACAATGACCCAACACACACACACCGACACACACACACGCACGCTCGTACACTTGCTGACTGTCTGAAACTGATGCGACAGCGCACAAAAAATAAGAGTATACTACACATTTTAGTAACGCCTCGCATGAATTTGCACAGGCGGTGACACACTTAATCAGATACGTCCTTTAGCTCGAGTTACACTCATGCATTAAAGAGCTTAGCTTTAATATAAGTAGTAAAGAACAAGATTATGAGGAATACAATTTAATGTTTTTAAAAGATGTATTTGCTGACAAACTAGTCAGTTGTTGTATAGATTATTATATTATCAACTATATATTATTTTATATTTTTAACTTAGCTGCAATTTAAAATTAGTTTTCAAAAATTCATTCAGGTCCTGATTTAAAAATAAATCAAATCAAGTGCTCGCAAAAAGCCAGTTAAACATACTTTGCAGCCATTTTCTTAAGAAATATCTTAACCAATCTTAGATTTAAGATTGCTTCCGAAACATAGCTAGATAAATCGAATAAATAATATAACCCTATCTTAGATTTTGAATAAGATTCTACTGCGTAGCACATGCCACTTGCGAAACAGCAAAATGTCAGCTTTAGTTTATAGCTGCGTCACACGTATTTGCATTTACATTTGATTAAATTTTGAATCTTTCATCTCAACTGCTCCTCCACTCTCAACGCCCACAACATACACGCATACACGCATACACACGACTACCACGAAATATCCGATTGTGGCAATGGCAATTCAATTTCCAAAATGTCATTCAATTCGGTTAGAAGCACGCGCCGAAATATCAGGACCGCCCATACGTTATCTGACGCCGGGCTCCACGCTGCGCCTGCAATGTCGTGTGGTACAGAATACGGAGGCCTCCGAGTATATATTCTGGTATCACGACAACCGCATGATTAATTATGACATTGATCGGGGCATTAATGTGTCAACCGAACCAGGTGAGTGTGCCCAATTCGCGCATCTCTTCTACTTCTACCCTTTGTCATGAAACCAAGCATTGCATTCTTGCGTCCACTTCATTGCAGACTTTCAATCATCGGAGCTTACAATTCAGCGCACCCGTCGCGAGCACTCGGGCAATTTTACCTGTGTGGCCAGCAACACGCAGCCTGCAAGCGTTTTGGTTCACATTTTCAAAGGTGAGTTATTCGCATATATTTTTTTTTATGTTGTGCAACTTTGCGTATACTCAATGCAACCGCATAAGCTGCAATACCTCAATCAACGCTAGTCGGGTTTTACTTATTCGAAATTGATTAACATTTTAAATGCTGCAAAACGATTTAATGTATCGCTTTGTATCGTTTCAGTTAATAGTTATAATAATAATTGAATTTGAACAAATAAATAATTCAGTTATTAATATAACATTTAAATAATTTTTCATACAAGTGCGATTAATTTATATTGTTTGCTTAAAATAAATTCAGAAAAAATCAATTCGTTGAATACGTCACGTATGCATATTTTGATAATGGATACTTTCATAAGCTGGCTTTGAAGTATTCTGATTATCTTAATTGTATTTGATGAGCATTATATTTTGTTTTTATAGCTCCATTATACATTACAACTCTGGAAGGTCAAAAAATAAGTTTAAAATCATTATTGACACATATTTCAAATTGATTCCGCAAAAAGTAAAATGCAGCCAGCTCGACCAGTAATTGGAAAGCATTAAAACCGTAAACGTTGCAGAATTTTGTGAGACTTTACCTTTACTGTCTGTTCAGTTTATTACTTTATATTTTCTGAATTTTCAATTGCTACATTTAATTAAATAAAGCAAGGCCGAAATGAAATTTACAATAGTATAAAATACACAAAATTCAATTTAAGCTGACAATAAACCAAAAATGAAATTTGCGACATTCACTGTATATACCATTCAATTACATTTATATACATATATATATATATATATGTATATATATATGTATATATATATGTATAAAATAAGTGTATCTGTGTCTGTATCTGCATCTGTTTGTGTGTAGCTGTGCGTAGCTTTTCACAGTTCATATATCAAGTGTCAAAAAGCAACAACATAAAAAGAGAGAACAATAAAAGTAATTTATGAAAATTACAGAGCCACAGGCGTGCGGATTAAAAATGCCTGCACCACCAAGCCAGCCATTAAAGTCGGGCCATAAACACTAAACCACAATCACATACTAGTGTATGTGCAGTGGGAGGTGTAACTAAGGGGCGGAGCAAAGCTCATAACTTATATGGCCAGCATAAGTTGTAGAGAAAAAGATGGGGACACTGCAAATGCTCATTAGCATTTCTCGTTTCACCTGTGTGTGGGTGGATGAATATGTGCTAAGTGTGTGTGGGGCTTAATTAATTTGAGCACAATTTCTCTTGATTTTCATATGCATTTTTTCTCATCTCTCTCTCTCTCTTTGTCTCTCTTTTCGTGTTTTTTTTTCTCTGTGATTTTCTATCATACCTTTTACAGGCGATAATCCTGCGGCTATGTATCACGGACATGTGGGTGGCTCAACTAAAACGACGCAACGTCAGCTGCATAATGTTATGGTAATCATTGCCATCGGCTATCGGATATTTCACACAAGTGTCTATATGAAGATTGTCTAAGGGCCAAAAGACCAGTTAACGCAGCGCATTTGTAACTAAATCATCAAAGCAGTAGAATTATAATTAAGTAATGCATAAGTAAAATCCATTTCCCCTCTTCAAGCAAGCATTCCATTAGTAATACAACAACATATATATACTAATCGTCAACTGAACAGCTCTTAACTAACTAAGCTCCAAACTAACAAATGTCAAAACAAAATTCTCTTTTAGAGCTGCATATTATGTATGTGTGTGTAATTAGTTTTATATAAGTGTGTGCGCGTGTGAATTGATATATGTTTGTGTATGTGTGTTTCTAGACAGGCCTCTTTGGGCTATTTAAAGAGTGTCTATTTGAGACTTTAATTTGCCAGCTTGCATGCTTGTGAGGCATGTCTACGAGTTCGAGCAGCGCTTTTTCATCATAAGAAAAATCAATTTATAAAACTCAAATAAAATCAAATAAAATATTAACTGTGCATTTATTACTTGAAAATGTATTTAAACAAAAGAAAAACATAAGAAAAACATTCAACTAAAAGCTGGCAGAGCTTTTTTGTAAGTGATTTTAAGTCAACTTAAGCATACAATTGGCATTAAATACTAGCAATAATATTACAAACAAAATTACATACAAATAAATATATAAACCCAACTATGCAAACAAAAGCTTTTAGTTTTAATTTAATCATTGAATATTTAGTTAATAAACAAGTTGTATATACCAAAGATATTTATTTGCTAAATTAATTATAAATAAGTTTCAAAAATGCTGTAAATATATTTTTTGTTAAACCTAAAAATAGCTAAGTAAATATTTATGTATAAGTTATTTGCGAATATGCAAACAAAAATTAAGATAAATTTCAAAATCATTGTTGGTTACAAACTAAAGCAAACAAATTTTTAAACGTAGCCAAAAACAAGAGAAAACCAAAAAAAAAAAAGACAGACTTTTGGCCATGTGTAAAAGTTGGTAATCAAAAGAACAAACAAAAACAGCAGCAAGGAACAGAGTAATCAAAATAAACTATTATCTAGCCTAAGAAATATTTAGTATTTTTAAACTATGGGCAAATCTTTGACACAATCCGAAAAGTGCGCCCTTTATTTGCAGTGTAAATAATAATTTAATTGATGTGTATTATAAAAACAACATGAAAAATAATACAAAAATAAACAAATTAAATACATGAAATGCATTAAAATACAAAAAAAAATAGCTCTTAAGTATGTGTAGTTAAATGTAACAACAATTACAAAAATCAACCAAATGGAGAAACAAATAAAACATAATAAAATTATGCAAAATATAAGAAAGTCTTGTTTGGTTATTACTCAATTTCTACATTGATTTCATGTTGTCAATCTTAAATCTTAGGGTTTGATTAGTTTTGCAATCTCAAGTGATCCCAACGGCATACACAAAAAGTCAGGCGACAGTCTGATGTGCAGATTGGCTTGTGCATGGGCCAACAATGCCTGGCCAGAATCGCCTTAAAGAGGATGCGAATGATAGGTGGTGGCGGGGGTAAGGGTGTTGCATTGTTTGCACCGCCAAGCCACTGTCAACAGGCAGCCATCAGCATCAGCAACGGCAACGGCAACAGCATCAACTGGCAACCAAGCGACAACAACAACAACAACAACAACAACAAGAAATGCAGTTAATTTTTCTTGGTGCCATTTTCTGCGCCAGCCCTTGACTTCCTCTGCCACCCTTGACGTTTCCGTCCATTGCCTCAGTTAATAAAACTAAATTGTGTGCTGAGAATGATGACAGCGTGGAGACAACGACGATGACAATGGAATGGAGAGCAGCTCCGGGAAGAAGCAACAGCATCTCACGATGACGATGCTGATTACGAGTAGCAAGCTGACAGGCTCTGCCTCTGCAACTCCTCCTTATACTCTCTTCTTTTTTGCTTGTAGCATGCAACCCGCTTCGCACACTTAACTGAAGCCAGATTTATGGTCGGCTGTTGGCAAAAATCTGGGGTAATTAAGTTTTAAATTGCAATGCCACATACAAAACTCACAAAGTTTAAAGTCCGAGAAAACTACGCAAACTTTGACCAAAACCAATATGGAAAATAGTTGCTAAAGTAAACTTCAAACAAGTTGCCAAAAATCGATGAGCCCACAAAATAGTTTGCTTATGGTAAGTATTCGATTCATAAGTTTAATTTGTTGTTAATTGAATGGACTTGAACTCAATTTGCTGGCATATTTATATATGGATTAAAGCCAAAGCTGATTTTAGCCGATTGCAACTGCTCTTATATTGTGGCAGGTGAATTATTAACAACTTAAGTAGAAGACTAATATCTTGCTTAACTATGCTTTGAAGCTTACTGGCTTAAAGCCAATATGGGAATGAATAACCAACTAACAACAAGCTAAATGCAAACAAGCATTAAACAGGCTGTCTGTTTGTTAATGTGTGTTTGCACCAAGTTAATGCCAGACTTATAAAGTCTTCGAACTTCGGAATTTGACCTTTAGGTTTTTGTTATTATTTTTTTATACATATGTTTCTAATCTAGTATGTGCTCCTGACAAAGTACAAAGTACATTTTTCTTTCTTTGTCTTTTCTTTTTTAAAGATAATTGTAATTTCCACAGAGGCTAATTGAGTCACTGAAACTTTAAATTGCATTAAGCTGCTTGGATTAGGAAGTTAATTAAAAACTTTAATACAGTTAGAGAAAAGTCAATAATACAATTGATATGAGTTTTGTTTGCTAAAACTGGAGCTCAAATGAATTGCGTTATTTGCGCTGAGCATACAAAATGTTCATTGACAAACGAACCACATAAAATGCTGTGCATCCGAAACCTCAACACCAAACCAAATTTCAAACGCCCAAAAAAAAACCCCAGCATAAAATGCACAAATAGTTGCTGGAAGCGCAAATAAAAAAAAAATAATGGGGTAGAGGGGAAGAAGCAGCAGTAGATTGTGGCAAAGTGTTTGTGAATGTGTCAATAGCCAAAAGGCAATTGCAGGCAGCAAAAATAGTTAGCAACTAGCTAGCAAAAACACACACATACACACACACACATACATAGAGCACACAAGCTGGCAACAGTTTAAGCACACAGACACACATGAATATGTTGCTAATATGTGCATAAGTATTTATCAAAAGCAAAGCACACACCACAGCGCGCACACACACACACACACACACACACTTATAGAGACTGTCGACGGCACAGAGCGCAGCTCTTTCCATGCGGAAGCGAGTCCTTTTTGCCAGGCAGTGCTTTTCATCTGCAGCGCCCGAGTTTGAGCTATGCAAATTGCACGTATTGAGTGCGGCCGCATTCATTTATTGAATCTAAGCGGCAAACAAGAACTTGCCACACAGTTGCACAGCATCGAACAGCGCCGCGAGTCAACAACAAATGCAATCAAAGTCAATTTCATGCGACGGCTTTATCCTCGAACGCATTCAGGACACTTGTTGCTTCATTTATGCGCAACCAATTACGTCCAAATTATTTACTTATAAATACCAAATTGAATTGAAAATAATTGCTCAATAGATTTGCATATTTATTCTTTAATGCTTTTTCCTTAACGCATTTTGCGGCAGATTGAAGCTGAACAATATTTTCATTTAGTCCGTTTTTGGGGCTGACAGTTTTGCATGGTCGACTAAGCAGCGGGCCAAGTCAGGCGTGAATTTTAGCCACGTCAACATTTAATTCATTCCAACGGGGCCTAAGGGAAATTTTGCAAATGCTCACATGCATCAGTAGTGTGCTATATGTATGTATTGTTGTCGAGCTGTCGGTCAAATGCGCACACACAATGCTCATACGCCCCCTTGGCCAGCAATAGCAGCAGCAGCGGCAGCGGCAGCATCCATTGTGCTGAGCTGTTTGGTGCCTGAGCTGAACTGAGCTGAGTTGCTTGATGCCTGTCGTAAAAATTCCAATTTAGTTTCCAATTGCTTGACTTAAAGTGCGCCATTTGCGCATTAAAATTGTCTCTGTGTGCGTGTGTCCTTGAGCGCCTCTGCGTGTGTGTATGTGTGTGTGTGTGTGAGAAAGGCACTTCATAATCAAGTTAACGACGCACAATTATGCTACAAGCTGACAGTTTGGGCGCGGCCCATACAAATGCAAAGCAAAGCAATTTACAAGACGTTGCTCATACGCCATGTAAAACCCGCCCTGCTGCTTGGCTGCTCCGGTGCCTTGTTGCCATTACAGGACATTTTACATTTGTACCGGTGCCGAAGTAATTCAACATGACAGACACGTACAAGTGGAAACGGCCTGTTGAAAACGTTTTGCCAATGGTTTTATTATGGCCACGCAAATGAAATGAAATCGATAGTCGATTGCCGATTGGCGATTGTCATTGCGCTGAATTTAAAGACACAGCCCCACGCTGCACTCGTGTGGAACTCAAGCAAGAGACTCCTTGACGTCCTGCTTGAAACACCTCACTTCAACTATGTCCTTTGCCCTAGGGGTCATTCAATTTGAAATACGAGCAGCCAATTAGCTGTCACTCGAACTTGGCTCAAACATTGAGTGACAACAATTTGAAGGTTTTCAAAAAAAGGTAACCTTAGACGAAGACTGTTTATTTCATGCACTTCAAGTCGCACAGAGCCAATTACTATTGTTCAATAAGTACTATAATTACTCATAGATGATGAGAAAATTGAGAAAAGCGACAGAGAGCCAGGACGAGAGCTACAAAATATGATTTTAATTAAATTTCAATGATATCTTATTAATTGCAATCATTTGCAAATTTTTGTTGAAGAGATTTTACACTGTTTAAAATGTTTAAATTGAAGCTGGCAAGAGGAAAAAGTTTTCGCCTATTCTTGGTTTTTTTTTTATCTATCCTGCGCGAGTCAAATCCGTTTCAATTTGTTTTTACAATTAAAAATTAAACCTGCATTTAAATAAATTCCATTTGCTTCAGCTCTTTCAGCGCTATCTGCTCCTAAATTGTGACCTAGTTTGCAACCTACCCAACTAACAGAGCTTCGTTCTGCTTGGATCCCTTTCCCACCTGTAAAGGAATTAATTGAGCATGCTGTTATAAAAGCACCCTTTGCTAATACTCTTGTACTCTCCTTCAATATAATTTCTATTGATTAACATGCAATATTTACAATTTATTAACATTGTAAGGAAAAGCAGACTGCAAAAGTGAAGTTCTTCATAGTGTCACTTATCAGTGCATTAATTTCCAACCTCAAATTCATTGGCATGGAATTGCCATTAGTTTCTATTGATTAATACTCAATAAAGTTACTAACTACTCACAACAAATATTCATTGTAAAATACCACATTCATAAAAGGGAACGTAAGAGAACAATGAAGACATCATCATTTCAAAGCAGTCCATTTTAATGGTAAAGGATTTCAATTGAAGTTAAAATAGCACTTGAGTGGCTTTTGTCATAAGCAGAGTGGCCCTTTAAGTTATAATCTTGCCTATTTAATATTGTCACCACAAGCTACAGTTTCGCTTGATTAATAAGCGCTGAAGCTGCACTCAAAAGATGACCACTGATAACAGCTCTAATTGAAAACGATTAGTCGCTCCACTATTCACAAACACACACAGACAGACTGCCTCCCACACACACACAGAGGCAGACTGGCACGCACACGTGCATCTCAATAACAGATTAAGTGGGCGCATAGCTGAACCGTTTGAATATTGCGTATACGCACAAAAGGTAAGCAGCACACGAACTGGGCGACATGTGTGTGCATGAGTGTGTGCTATTCATACGCTTGATACGCTTGTTAGCTAAATATAGAATAATAGCAAAGCAAAACAGACCAATGGTGCACTGGTCAAAGTGAAGAAAGTCGCCAGATCGAAACTCATTACCATAGGACTCATAATCGTTGATATGTGCGGTGGGTTGGCGCACACATGAGTTTTGTGTGTACTTAGAATTCCCCACGCAAAACTCTTTGATATAATGAGGGCCAATTAGGCCAGCTTAGCAGCAATGAACGCGTAGCAGCTGCCCCAAGCTGGACCTGAGTTGGAATTCTTTTCTCCACTTTTCTGGCGGGTTTAGCGGCATTACCACCGGAGCATCTGTTGCGGGCATATTGAATTGTTATTGTTATTATTGCAATTTTGTAGCCAATTACTTGTGTGTTTAAGTGCCTGGGTGTGTGCTCCAATTGCGCATTATGTGTCTCTCTGTGTCTCTGTGTCTCTGTCTCTCTGTCTGTGTGTATGTGTGTATGTCGAAAGCTGCTGCGTCTGCTACAAAAAGACTCGTTTATTTGCGCTCGGACAGAAATTGTAGCCAATTATTGTGACGTTCCCATGCCTTGCCTGTTGCATGAACAAACTGAAGCGTGCAATATACAGTTTTGCTTTTAGGCCAGGCCAACAGCTAAGGCAGGGTCATAGAGAAAACATGTGTATTTGGTTGTGTGCACAAAAGAGTATGCTACACACTTTATTTCGACCGCTTTGTTTGCGGCCTATAAAGAAAGTTGGTGAGTGCGAGCTTTAAAAATAAATTAAATGCCATAAAACAAAAGGATTAGCTCCCTGGCGTATGCACACACACACACACACACTTACATGTATACATTTCGTGGCGAGTTGAGGGGCAGGGCAATAAACAAAGCGAGGCAATGACAAAACTTAACCCTAAGCAAGGCACAATAAAAACACTTAATATATACATAAATATATATATATACACAAATATACATGCAGTGCTTGAAATGACCCAGCTAAACATAAACAAAAACGCAAAATGGCGCAAACATGCCACACACACACACAGAGAGACTGCGGCAAAGAAAGGAACAAGTGTAGCGCACATGAGAGATATGAACTAGAAATAAACAAATATTTTGTATACACTATATATGTGCATATGCTTGTGTGTGTGTGTGTGTGAGTTTGCTTATGCCTTAACGTTCAGCAGTAGCAGCAGCGAGCCCCTTCCACGCCCTGCCGCTGTGAAATTAGTTGGCAATGATAAAGATAAGTAACGTAAAATATGCGGCCTTCGTAATGTTTCAGGCAAGCCCCATTGAATTTGCCTTACGCCATTTTGTTGCTACAATTCTTTCTCTTTTGCCTTTTTTTTTGGTTTGTTCTTTGCTGTCGCCATATTTGTTTTGTCTGGTTGGTAACAATACGGCTAGGATTTTTGGTTTTTCGCCTCACAGCGGAAGGAGACAACACACAATTTTATTATGCTTATTTGTGTGCATATATACATATATTCACACATACACATATGCATATACAAGTGTAGGCTATTTGCATAGAAAGGCCATAAGCGCTACTTGAAACTAAATATACACATATACATATATATTTATATATATATATATAAACATAGAGTACCCAGTTAGATATACTAAAATATTATTTATCATGAAGAGCCTAAGAACCAAAAAGAGTTTCTATTTTCCTGTCTCCAACTCTCTCTCTTTCTCTCTCTCTCTCTCTCTTTCTCTCTCTTCTCTCTCTCTCTCTCTCTCTCTCTCTCTCTCTCTCTCTCTCTGACTGTTTATATTTATTTTATGGGCCTTTTGTGCGTTTGAGTTCACACAATTTAAATGAAAATTGTTTTATTCAATAGTATTTCTAGGGCAACACAACAATTTATAAATTGCATAAATTAAACCATTCTTTCATCATCGCCAACAAATCGAATATATGCATATCACAGATTGAATTTAGGTTTCAATCAATGGTTGAATTAAACTGTCTAAATTCATGGCAAATCAACACACAAAAACTTCCAAACAAAATAAAAAAACAAGAAAAAATTCACATATTTGTATACACGTATATTTATAGGCATTCTGCAACACTTTTTGCCCCGAAATTTATTGAACTGCAACTGGAATTGCAGCTGCAGCTGCCCAAAGCTATTTTACAATTTGGAATGCATTAAAATTGAATTTCAATAACTAAATACAGACCTACATATACAGACACCAAAAGCTAAAACTTTATTATTCGAGCGATGAAATAGCTGCAGATACTGATTTGTTTTAGATAATCTGTAAAAACACTCCTATTAGTCTAGACAATTGAAATTTGCATATATAACTCTGTGCAATGATTTTGGATTTTATTGTCGAAATGTATAAGGGCGGACCCTTACCAATTTTGATTTTGCAAAATATAGAATCTTGAAATTTTACATTTAATTGATTGTGGGTGTCTCAATTAGTATAAAATAACTATACGAAAAGTGATTTTGTGACAAAAAAATTGACTTGTAAAGTGCCTAAACAACGAAAAAATACCTTCCCAGACTTCAAACTGACACAACTTTGTCAAATCTGAGCCGATTGTCAATCCCGAGGCCATTTTGATCATTATTTGGCATCTAGTTTAATTCTACATCTCAAAATTATGAATTTTTGAAAAAAAAAAATTGTAGATTTTTTTGTCGAAAAAAGCATAAGGGGGGACCCTTACCAATTTTGATTTTTCAAAAAAAAAAATCTTGAAATTTTACGTTTAATTGATTGTGGGTGTCTCAATTAGTATAAAAAACTATACGAAAAGTGATTTTGTGGTGTTTCATTTTTCTGTCAAAAATCACGCCAAAAGTGACAAAAAAATTGGCTTGTAAAGTGCCCAAACATCGAAAAGTTCCATATAAATGACCTTCCCAGATTTAAAATTGCCACAACTCTGTCAAATCTGAACTGATTTTCAATCCCAAGGCCATTTTGATCATTATTTGGCATCTAGTTTAATTCTACATCTAAAAATGATGAATTTTTGATAAAATAAAATTTTGGACTTTTTTGTC
Source organism: Drosophila maculinotata (assembly GCA_035045305.1). Lineage (NCBI taxonomy): Eukaryota > Metazoa > Arthropoda > Insecta > Diptera > Drosophilidae > Drosophila > Drosophila maculinotata. The sequence goes on from JAWNPD010000387.1 coordinate 15,456,168, forward strand.
GAAAAAAGCATAAGAGGGGACCCTTACAAATTTTGATTTTTCAAAAAATAGAATCTTGAAATTTTACGTTTAATTGATTGTGGGTGTCTCAATTAGTATAAAAAACTATTCGAAAAGTGATTTTGTGGTGTTTCATTTTTCTGTCAAAAATCACGCCAAAAGTGACAAAAAAATTGTCTTGTAAAGTGCCTAAACAACGAAAATTTACCTTCCCAGATTTCAAACTGACACAACTTTGTCAAATTTTAACCGATTTTCAATCCCAAGGCCATTTTGATCATTATTTGGCATCTAGTTTAATTCTACATCTCAAAATTATGAATTTTTGAAAAAATTAAATTTAATTTTTTTTGTCGAAAAAAGCATAAGGGGGGACCCTTACCAATTTTGATTTTTCAAAAAATAGAATCTTGAAATTTTACGTTTAATTGATTGTGGGTGTCTCAATTAGTATAAAAACCTATACGAAAAGTGATTTTGTGGTGTTTCATTTTTCTGTCAAAAATCACGCCAAAAGTGACAAAAAAAATTGACTTGTAAAGTGCCCAAACAACGAAAAATTATCTTCCCAGACTTCAAACTGACACAACTTTGTCAAATCTTAGCCGATTTTCAATCCCGAGGCCATTTTGATCATTATTTGGCATCAGGTTCAATTCTACATCTCAAATTTATAAATTTTTGAAGAAATTAAATTTCGAATTTTTTTGTCGAAAAAAGCATAAGGTTTATGCTGTTTCAAGATAAAAGCATGTTAAAACTGAACTAAACTGATTGTCAACCCCAAAGTTATTTTGGTCATTATTTATCCTCTACCTTAATTCTGCATTTAAGGTTTATGCACTTTTAAAAATACAAAAATCGTATACTGCTAGATTATATTACAAACGACACATAAGCTCTTTACCAAATCTTTGATGGCTTCACAATCAAGCAATCAGTTCTGTTATCAGTAATTTATAAATGTAAGCTGTAGCAATTGATGGCATAAATAATTTCTTGGGGTTCAGCAACTCAATTAAATTGCATTTTATTTGGAGACCAAAGACAATTGCATATTGCAACAATTCGGCTAGCTGAGTCCTGTTGCAAGCTGTCAAGCTGCCAGATGATTGCTAATTGCTCAACACTTTTCTGTGTTGAATAACTAAAAAGGGCTTAAATGGCAAAATGTTGAGGCGATGCTATTGCCATATTCCATAAAACACGCTGGTCGCATCGAAATGCATCGATTTAGCACATTTATATCTGGCTGTGTGTGAGAGTATGTGTGTGTGTGCGTGCTGATGGTTTTTAGGCATCAACAGATTTTCCATTTGGGTTATTTGTCATGCACAGAGTGCATAGTTGTTATTGTTATTGTTGTTGTTAGTATTATTATTGTTATTGTTATTGCTGCTTCTGTTGTGCTTGTTTTTCCATGTCGTCATCAACATCAACATACGTTGCCTATGTTGTTGTTGCTGTGTGGCGTATTGCATATTTGCGATGAGGCATGTCCTTGTGGCATGTGTCCTGGTTTGCATGTGCATTATTATGCGAGTGTTAGTTAAATTGCAATTACAAGGCAAATCACATTGCATGTAGTATTGTTACAGGCAACATGCCGTAGTCGTAGCCGTAGTTGAAACCGTAGCCGTAGCCGTAGCCGTATCCTTCCACTACACTAGACACAAGGTTTATGGCTATTAGGACAGCTGCAGCAACTCTTTGTCTGAAGGTGTTTTATTTATACTAGTCCCAGGCAGCTGGACATTAGCACCGTCCGTCTCATTAGGTTCGCTGTCCATAATCCTTGGACCATTAGAAACATGCATTATTAACGCCTCAATGGCCCTGCTGTCTTGGCCAAATAATATGTTTTGTTTGTCCTGTTAAATGCTTGGCATTTTCTACATTTTAAGCTGATAATTATTTATGCGAATTTTCCTTATCACTGAGAATTGCTTGCAACACGAGGAATCAATTTGCTTGGGCGATTTCCATTTTCACATCGAAAATCAAAATGTAATTTTCAACTTTGGCCACAATATTGACACATTCGTAGATTGTTTGGTTTTAACTCGAGTTTTGCTATTTGTTTCTGGTATTTGCGCACAAAATTTTCGAAGCATTTTGCAAATACACTTACCGACTTTTCAAGTTGTAGTAGTTTTGAGTTTTGCAATAGCACATCATATCATATTGTAAATAATGAAAATTCTCAGTAACTTGATGAAATTCGCACACGTCCAGCACGCAGAAAATCGAATTTCAAATAAATTCGTATATAAATATATATTGAAAATAGTACGTACACTCAGAGAAACAATTTAGGCGTATGTATATAAATCAAGTACAAGCGTTGTCCAAAACAATTTTAAGTTAAATATTATTATTTTATATATATTATTTAACATAATTTAAGAGCCTTCAATTCAAGATGTAAGGCAAAATAAGCCAGATAATTGAATTAAATAATGGCATTCATTCAATACAATTCGGAGTTAACATTTATAATAATGTTTTATTTTAAGTGTACAAGCCATACAAGAAGAGATTGGTTTTCTGGTTGCTATCACATATGCACTTGAATTGCCAATGAAATTGCTTGCGAACGAGCTTCCTGTAGCAAATAGTCAGCTGCAAGATGCAAGTTGCAAGCTGCTAGTTGAGATTGGTTGCGGTTTTTTGAGGCAATGTGATAGATGCGACGCACTTCATTTGCGAATCAGATTGGTTGGTTAAATGAACAAAAATATTTATGAAATAAAGTAGTCAAAGTGAGTGGCATCAAGTGAGACAATTTTTAAACCACTAAATAGTCGTAATGCACGCAGCCTGAGCCAAAAACTAAATAGACCACAATTCCGGGTCGGGCTGTGTGCGTAAATGTAAAAGTCGAAACAAAAAGCAACAATTTTGCAGTGCATACTGTGGGGGTATGGCACTAACAAGCAATGCATGCGAGCGGCAAACAAAAGCGGTGAGAGGCGCCACAACAAAGCGGCGGCAACACCCAAGTATGACGACTCCTTGCCACAGCCAGACGCAAAGTGTGCTCCAAATAGCAGCTCAAGTATTTTTAGAGACAGCAGCAGCAGCAGTAGCAGCAGGAAACGGATGTAAGGGGACAAGGGAACTAGGGGGCAAGGGATGCGGATACGGATACGAAGCTGTAGCTGCAGCTGCAGCTGAAGTTAAAGCTCATTCCCACTTGCAGCGTGTTGCAAGAAATCTGCAGAGCAATAGCATAAAGCAGGCGTTACTCAGACCCACTCAAAGGTTGAGATACTCAAAGCAGTTGGAATTTCGAGTGGGGAAGTTGGAGCCGGAACAGCTGCTGGAGTGGGTGTTAAAAGTGTATGTAACCTATTTGTGTATGGTGCATGTATATGTGTATGTGTGTGCTGCTGCTAAATTGAAAAGCACTTTTTTTTGGCACCTTAACAACGAAAACAGCTGCACAACAGCAAAAGCGAACAAAATATTGTAACATGAAAATAAGCAAACCAATTGAAAAAAAATACATAAAATAAACCAAAGTTTTTTCTATTCTTTATGTCTTTTTTCTATAAATTTTTTGTACATAAAAAAACTTGTACAACTGCTGGTCAAACATTGCATTCCATTTTTTACAATATATATACACCCTGTAAATTGTTAGCAAGGAGGCTAGTCGACTTGATCAAGTTTTTTGGCATAAAAATGGTTTGAAATAGATGGAAAATATCCTGAAAATTTGCTAAAAAGGATTAAGTATTCGTTTGCGGTACATTTGATTCAAATTTAGTCGAGCATAGTTCAATCTCAATTAAAAAACGAATAACAAACTCAACTTTTGTAAATAAGTGTTTATTTATTTATGAACTAAGGTGTATGTTAAAGAAAATAAATGATAATGATTGGCTATACTTTTCTGTTCTCTTGAGTTTTTTAAAGGGTATGCATAAGTGTATGTAGCTTCAACAATATATATTTTTTATTATCGAGTTCGAGTTGTTTGTTTACTTTGCTATAAGTTTTGAAATTTACAAGTGCCTGTGGGTCTCGCCAACAAAATGCAAGTAAACACAGCACAACATAATTTGCTGAAAACTTTCCAAATAAAAACAATAAATACATAACAGAAATCATATTTACTGCATTAACGCATTAAGTTATCAAATAAATTAAACAGCGCATTAAAGCATTGATGCGTTAAAAGCCAGCAGAAGTGAATAAAGGGCAGCGACAGGCTTGTGGCAGCTGCATGGTAAATGCGACGTCAATGTGCCACAGTTTTTAACCCCGATAACTGACCGAGCTATCCACAAGTATCCACACCAAAAGCCATGATTGATAACATCTCAACATAAATATAAGCACACACACACACACACACACACATGCACAGGACGCCATTGCAGGACACGTGCGGTGCACATTTTAACGCGACCGAGAAACGTGGCTGGTAGCTCGTTAGTTGTTGGTCTGCACGCTTGGCCATTGCCTGGGTTGTTGGCCTTATCGCAATTCAGGCGTAACACGTGTAACTGTTGGCCATAACACGAACAACGGCTTGTGTGTGTCTGTGTATGTGTGTCTGTATGTGTGGCAGTTTGCATTTTGGCACCTGATTATATTGCAGCATGTTGTTTTATAAATGCAACATTAAAGCTACGACTCTGTGCTGTCCAAAAAGTTAACCAAACTGTCAAAGGACAGTGAGTGCAAATAGTCGCTGCACACAAGAATTTTTCTGCCAACTTGCACACTCAAGAGCCGCATGAAGAAATCGTTGGAGATATATTAAAGCGCAGAAAAGCACACAAATTGCTCAGAGCCACGGAATCGAAAAGAGTCGAGTTGGTTAGTTGGTTTTGTGCTGCTGCTGCTGCGGCTGCGGCTGCTGCTGCATTGGGGCATGAAAAACAATGCGGCAAGTGTAATAAAAACTAAGTAGCTTACAAGCCCATTTCTAGGTCCTCAGAGAAGGAAGAAAGCAGAAACATTATGCAAAATTGGTGTCCTGCCAACGGGCTGCTGCTGCTGCTGCCGCCTCTGCTTACTTAACGTTTTGTGTGGGCGTGATTGTTGCTACATGCTGCAACAACATTGCGACACTCTCTCTCTCTCTCTCTATTTTTTTCTGGGTGAGAATGTGTCTCTAATAACCTAACGTGCCGCTCGCATTAAATATGCTAATTCTTACAGTGAATACATTTTAAGGCAGCGGGCGACACAGCTCCACACACAGCAGACCTATACATGCCACCTGACTGACGGGTGCCTCCTGCCGTCTGCCTCTTGCCTCCTATTTACAAAACACTCGCCGCCACCCGCTGCCCCCGTTGGCCTCATCAGGCATACTATTTGCAAGGCAGGCAGCCACGCGCATATTAAGTACATCTTGCCTCATGTACGTGTTGTATGCCGCCATGTTGCACGGCCCGCCCGTTGACATTTAGCGCGACAGCGACAACAACCACAACAGCAACAATTACAACAGCAAAAACGACAGCCAAGAACCAAGCATCAAAACTTGAATTGAGAAAAATTACGCTGCAAATGCCTGTTGAAAAATTATAAAATATTTTTTTTTTTCTTTTTCTTTTTTTTTGCTGTGTGACAGGATTTTTGCTTACGCTCATTTGTTGTCCGTTGTTCTTCGACAAACACGTATATATTTATATACATATTTATAGTGTGGGGTATTATCATTTTGTGATATTGTCTGAGACGCAGAAAAGTATTTTCTACTCTACAAAAAATTTCAAATAAATAGAAATTTTAGTTATAGCATAAGCTTAAAACTCATTATTTTTTTTACCTAAAGACATTTAGTTTTTATAAAATAAATAATTGAAGTATTTTTTAAGATTAATTCTAGAATGCAGAAAAAAATTAAGGATGAGAGCTTTCAAAGCACATTTACGCTTAAATTAAAATGCAAAGCTCTCTTTCAGTTAAAAGCTCTAAAAAGGTTATTTTTCTGCCGGAACTATCTTATCACACACATCAAAGCTTTAGCCAAGACTTATTCTAATAAAAGTCTCACTTCAAGTAAATTTAAATAGCATTGAATCTCTTTTAATGTTACGCTTTTATTTACTTTCTCAACAGTAAGTCAAACTCAAATAGGAGCTTCGAAAACAAATTAACGCTTGTAACGAGATTATTTCTTAATCTGACTTGAAGTTGTACAATCAAGATTAATCCAATCTTATTTTCAGCTAATGCAAAAAAGGTTGAATTAAAAATGTAAAATCAATTTTCAAGACTGAAAGAGTATTTTAAAATTTGTTTAGATTTTCGCATATATTATTTTAACATTGTCAGCACCGAAAAGCCTTTGCGTTGTTTTTGTTTGTTTTGCTGTTGTTTTTATGTTAAAAATATTCAAATTATTCCACGGCAAATGTTGTAAGCGTCTGCCTGGCAACCGGCAGATTCAGTAGCTCCTCCCCCTTCCTCCTACACCTGCGTCCTGTACCTGTACCTGGACTGAGCTGCCGTCATTGTCAGTGAATTAAAAACGTCATAAGGGCTTATTTAAATAAATTATGAACATGCAGACTGGAGACGAGGCCACATTGCGTGGGATTTTCAATAAATGTAAATAATTCAGCACATAAGTGAGCCATATTAGCCAAAGCAGCTCTAAAGGCATTAGAAAGCCATGTGAGAAATAGCAGCAGTTGCCTAACTTATTCCTCAAGGAAATTAAAACACCAAGTAGCTAAAGTTCAAAGTTCTGCACTCGTAACATTTCCTTTTTCTGTATCATTGTTTTTGGTTTTATTTTTATATGTATTTGTTATACTCTATGTCAAAGGGTATGGATAAAAAGATTATCTTAAAGTTGTGATAATGATTGTAACAGGCAAAAGATAGTTTGTATGTAACTAAAGAGGATATATGTATATAGATTCTTTAAAATCAATTTATTGCCACCTTATAAAAATTAATAACACAGCTTTGAAGCTTTAAGTAATGCTGTAATACTGCTATAGATAAATATCTTAGCCATGTATTATTAAAATGATAAAGTGTTTCAATAAACACATATTTAATCAAATTTGAATACATATATCTATAGAGCATCTCCTAGTTAAGCATTAACTCATATGTTTCCTTTTGCGTTAATTTAGCCTTAGAGTTCAGATTGTATTGCCACTAAATGAAAAGTTGCTGCGCAGCACTTTTGCGCCACGGGCGCTGTCAAAACTTTTGTACTGCTTGCCAAAATAAAAGAAAAATAAGAAAAATTACCAGAAAGCAAGAAAATGGAATCCAAGTGTTAACGATCAAAACAAACCATCAAATGTAGTTTTGGCTAAAACAAAGCAAAAGACAGAAGTAGTAACACAAAATAGAACCAGTTGTAGAGAGTTTTGTATGCACTTGTATCTCTATTGTGGCAATTGGCAGTATTTGTTGCAGGAGGGGAGGTGCTGGGTAAGAGAGGGGTACGTGGCTTGGCACTTAAAGTGGCAATAATCAGCAGCCGAAAATGCAAACGAAATGCAAAACGTGACCGGCGCAAGATGCAGGTGCTGCCAGAGCTGCCTGTTGCTGCAGTCCCTGCCCCACCCCACTCCGAACCATTCCTTATGGTAGACTTGCAACAAGAGAAGGCTCTTTGTGCCACAGGATGAGGCAAGCTGAATATGTGAGTGCCTAAGTGTGCAAATGGGCTAAACGAAGATGCGGATGCGGATAGACAAGAGGTGGCAAAAAAGGGGGCTGAACAGGGGTAGGGTACAGGCAAAATATGCAATGGAGCCGATGGCAAATAAGGGTACAAGCGAACAGCGAACGGTGCGCAGTGCAAGTGGTGAAAGTGCAAGTGAAAGTAACGCTTCATTGTTATCCTGGACGGCAGCTCGTCCTGTTTACTTGTCTTGCTCTTGGCCCAACACCCAATTGCAAAAAGATGAACTTGCTGGGGGAGTGTGCGAGGGGGTGTGGCACAGCAAAATATAGAAAAAAGAAGAGAAAGAAAGTGGTGCCAAGCAAATCTCACAACAATTTGGGTCAAACAAGCAAATTGCATTCTGTTTAGTGGCTCCTCTTGTTGCTATTGCTGTTGTCATTGTTGTTGTTGTTGTTAGTACAATTGCATTGCCTCCTTTGAGGTTAAGCGCCGTTGAGATTTCCATAGGGAGCATGTTTTTTTTGCTCCTTTTCAGCTCTCTCTTTCATTCTCCCCTCAATTCTCCAGCTCTCATCTGTGGGCATTGTAAACATTTTGCTCAAGTTTTTTGTGGATTTAGTAACCCCTCGCCCGTAACTTTCTTTCTTTCTTGTAGTTACCCTAGCTCAGATTTGCCTTTTACTTGTTCTTAAAGCATTTCGGCTTACAAAAATACAAAAATAATGTGCTTAAAAAAGCAAATGAAAAGTGAAGGCGGAAAAACAATTTAAACTTCTTTCATGCAGTTTTCTTTTTGTGGCCCATTTAAATTGGCGCTTGCTGATTTGCGCGTTAGTCAAAGTCATTAAATTGCAAAGTGCATGCGACCCCAGGATCCTGAAGGATGCGGCACCAGACGTTAGCTGACAACTTATGCAAATTCTTATGCAATTGAGACGCACTCGCGGCGCTTTCTATGGGTAGCCTGCATCCGTGTGTGCGCGTGTGTGTGTGTGTGTGTGTGTAAAGAGCGTATGTAAAGTATTTGTAATGTAGCTCGAGTTTGCCTAGGCAAAAGTGCCCCTAATCGACGAGAGCAACGGATAAATGCCATAAGTAAATTGCTTTTCAAGCTGAAGATGTGCTTTAAGGCACAATAACAAACACTCCTTTCAATGGCATTTCAAACGATATTACAGTCAGTATACATATTAGAATAAAAGGATCATTTTATGACTTAAGTTTGAGATACGAGTAACTATAGAAAGACTTCTTAGACTGTTCATTTTGATTCTCTCTCAGTATACTGTAATGTAGTATGAGTTAAAAATTGTAACAAAAAATAACATTATTTAAGTAAGTGTAGTACATAAATATATCCAAGTCTTTTTCCATTTATGAGTAGCTATGTTTTTTAAGTATTTACAATTATTATAATTATAGCCAAGCTAATTAAATCTGTTGCCAACATTAATCATGCATTCAGTTCACAACTGCAAGCTGTAATCTATTACCCTCAACCTTAAGAACGAATTTAATTTCTGTAATCCTCAAGAGTCCTTTCGAGAAACAATCTGGGGTCGTCGCATCTCTGCTTGATTAAGTATTTAATGTAATGTCCGTTTGAAGCAGTGTTTGGTATTTTGTGTCACCACAAAAGATTCGCATCTCATTGAGCTGCAAGATTTATGTGCCATGCGATTGAGCTTTAATTAAATTGCTACTTGCCACTTACCACGATGCCAACTGCAACAGGATAGCTAACACAACTAACTGTACACCACAGTTGCAGACTGCATTTACGGGTGGCTGATGTTCACCTCCAATTAGTTGGAACAGGTTGCAATACTCACACACACCACCCACCACCCACCTCCCCAGCATGCCACACCAAAGCCATACCAGCAGCAAATATTAACTGTGCCAAAGCGCCAACAGGGCCAAGAACAGCAACAACAACAACAACAACAACAACAACAACAGCTGCGTCAACTGACAATGCCAATGGTGGCAGACGAGAACCCTGACACTCAGTTCTCATTGTTGTTGTTGTTGTTGTGATTGCTGTTGCTGTTGCTGTTGGCATGCTCTTTACTTTTATTTTTTGCACCCTTTGCAGCAAGGGTGTTCCAATTTTGTGATCAAATATGTAAGACATTAATGAAATATATATTTAGATATGATTACAAAATATAAAAATTATTAATATATGAGTAATCGGTCGGATTACTATAATTTTATTAAGATTATTTTTTTTTACTGCTCATTACATATAAATAAAGTCTATAAAAAAACAAACATATTTCATGTATATTTTCAAACATAATTCCTGCCCAATGATTTTTTAGTTGCAAACTGACTCCATAGCCATTATTATTTATTATAGCCAATATAATGCTGAATTTGAATACGCATAAAAATACTATTGAATAGAGTATTTGATTTTCGACTCACCAAACACTTAACATTCTCTCTTCTTCTTTCGTTTTGTTGTATTTGTTGCTAACTGTCTTTGGCGCTCTCGTGTAGTTAAGCACAATTTTAATTGATAAATTGCCACTTGGGCCATTACTTGTCGCTGCCACTGTCGCTGCCTCTGCTGCTACGCTGCTTGCTGTCGACAAGGACGCTTTGAATAATTTGCCAAGTTGCCGTTGCGAGGAGCTTCGAGCTTGTTGGCTCCCAGCTGCTGGACGTGCTCTCTGAGTAACGTTTACACCATCAAATAAAATAAAATGCCTCGACTCATTTAAAAAGCAATTAAATATTAAAAACACTTGTACAATTGTCGCACAAGGGGCGTGTCACGGGAGGCGGGGAAAGTCCACTGACTTTTGGAATTTTGATTGTTTCTTTGCGTTTAATTTACAAGCTGGGTTGGGGGGTGGGGATTGGGGCCTGTTGCGGTTTTTGTTTGAGTGATTATGCAATTAATTAAAATCTCTTTGATTGTGGTAAATGTTAAGCGGATTGCCGAGCGTCATGGCGCGGGGAGCGAAGGAAATTCTAATTGAATTTTAATACACTGAGCGATTTGGCCATCGAAAAAACATCAACAACAGCATCAAGAAGAAAATGAAGGAGACGATGAAGAAGAAGAGTTATTTGCAATCAAAACGCGTTCTGTAACGGACAGAGTTAACGGAATCATTTCCTATGCGGCAGTCGAGTTTATTAAAAGCGGTTCCGCACACGCGCCATACAACGGCAAAAAAGCCAAGCAAGTAAGCAAAAACAATGCGCGAGTCGAATCAAACAAGCAAGTAAAAACAACAATAGCAGCAATGTCGGCGAAATTGATACACTTCCGCCACAAAAAACAAAGAAAACCGGAAGAACACAGCTAGCTCGCGCTACGAATCAACGACAGCTAAATGCTCTTCATAGAACAATGGGGAAAAATATTTTAGAGCAGCAGCAGTTAGATTCAGCTTGCAAATATTCTCAGAAGCAAAAGACAACGTGCAGTTTTACAAAAATGTAGCATACTTTTTTGGTGATTTTATACAGTTCGATACAAAAACTTAAGCAGTTCTCAAAAGAGCCAAGCAGCTATATGAAGCGACGCAAAATACCCCAGCCACTTTGAATACCCCAATCTAAAGAGTATACCCAGCGATATGGTGAAGGCTTAGCTAAAAAAAAATATATACAAAAAATATAAAAATAAAGGCCCACATAAGCGTTCAAAATATTCCATTAATTTGATTAGACTTTCAGTCGGGACGAGTCGTTTGAGGGTTAAGCCCACAACAGCCACTTCCGCAAGCGTAGCGAATTGAATGCAAAAGAAGAAGCAAGAGAAGCAGGATAACCAGGATGAGCGAAAGTGAACATACGGACAATACTGAGCTGCATGTCGGACACACCTCAATATAGAGGCGCGTGGCTTTATGAAGTGCCGTTATTAACTAAGGCTACGGGGGAATATCGGCTGTGGGGGCCACAACAGCTCGCAGCATTATGCGCCATAAGAATTTAACGCACAAATGCTCAAATTGTCAATAAGAAAGTTGGCACGCCCATCTTTAGAGCCCGGGCTAAGCCAACTTATTTACTTTTTATACCTCAGTGGCACACATTAAATGTCCACCGCTTCTTCATTAGGCCAAGAGCTCAAACAGAAACTGAAACTGAAACAGAAACTGTTTGCTGGCAACGGCATAGCAATCATTTTTTATGAAGGCACTTGGTGGAAGCGGAGCCGCGCGAAGCGCATCAAAAACCCATTTGGCTGCCATTAACTTGATTGAGTCGAGCTGCTGCTGCTGCCACGAGATGTTGCCACAGTTTGCTGCTTTGTTATTTTTGTGTGGCATTTAAGTTGAAGCCGGCACATAAATGAAAATTGATCATGTGCTTTGTCTTTTCTCTTGACCCCACCCAACACCACCCCCCCCCCCCCTCTGCTGTACATGTTAACAACTAATATTTTAGGTTTTTAGCTTACATTTCTGTTGGCGGCTTTTCGGGCACACCTCGTGCGCCATTAGTTGTCATTAGGGCGCATTGCCTTAATTAAACTTTTCGCTAAAAATACCCTTGCGCCAATCACTCATTAAAACTTATCTCATTCCACATTTATCAACACTGCGTCCTTGTAGCAATTTCCTTCCGCACCTAATTAAATGCATTACTTTACGCATCAATTTTGTTGTCGTCCATCGAAAAACACTTGAAACTGACCCAGTTTTAGCCAACAGCAGCAGGTGCACAGACACAGTTTGGACTGGCAGCAGCAGCAGCAGCCGTTGCCAAGGCTAATAGACTTAGCCACATTGTCAGTGCTGTGTAGTGTTGTAATTGCGCCTGTTGCTGGCACTCTGAGTATTTGCTATAGTTTCATAAATCAATAAGCAAATATGCAATATGCAAAGCAGTTCTCTCACTTTTAATACCTGGGCTTTAAGCGGCAGCTCTTGGCAAAAAAGTTGGTAAGCTTCTTTGCCAATAGCTTGATAACAATGAGAAATTTTAACAAGGTACAGCAATATAGTCTGTAATAAAATTCTGTGAAGCTTTAGAAAAATTGGCTTCGAATGAAAATATATATTTTATATACGTATACTTAATATTTGATAACTATACAATTTAAATTGGTATGCATCGATTGATGTTTGTTATATTTAAATTGTATTATATTAAAATTAATATTTTATTGAATTTGTATTTTATAATTATATACTTAAATTTATAATACGCTTATCAGCAGCTAGACAAAAGTCCTGGACTTCAGCCTTTAAGATACTAAACAGATGTTTTCAAGTACATATTTAAATGCATTTATCAAATGGTTAGCTCAAGCATGTCAAATGGTTGCTTGGGAACTGTTGCATAACAAATCGATTTCACAACCGAGAAAGAAACTCACTTAATGCTCGGAATCATTGAGTCACGTGTCAAAATAATCATTCGCATAGCCTTTAACTCGCCGGATTCAAAGAACTGAACCGAAGGTGGCTCAACTATAGTCAGACAGTTGGCATTACAAATACGCATACATATACATCTACATATACATGCATATATACATACACAGCTGCATATGTGTACGTAGAAAATAAATAAATGTGATTTGTCATTTTGCAAACATAAAGCAGTAGCAGCAACAACAAAATTTCAAGAAGCTGCTTTGGGAGCGCATTAAATTGCAGTCAAATGGTACACACAGTGCATGCCAAATGTGCACACACACACACAAACTACTTATATACATTTATCTATAGACATTTTGGCCAATGAATATGCTTGCTTTTGGCCTTGCATGGCAGTTGGAAATTGGAACCCGGCAGTGGCATGTAGAGTATTAAATTATTCGAGCGTGCGGCAAGAAGAAGCATGCAACAGACTCCACACGAAATACTTTTGTATGCAACACTGCGCACACAAAACCAAATCCAAACTCAGCCAGCCCATCCCGGAACATCTGTGAGTCTGGCAACTGTCAAGCGACTTTTAGCAGCTTGCGCTCGAAGACTGCAACAAAGTGTGGCAGCAACATCAGCGCTCATTTGCAGCAAATCAACTTCAAGAGTCAATGTTAAACGCCATGTAAAATTCATTCGACTGAGCACATGGCTAAAACAATAAAAGGCAGGCCAGCAAGCAAAAAAAAAAAAAAAAGCACTGAAGAACGAACACTTTTCGACGCACTGCCGAATATTAAACACCCTTTTTAGCAGATATAATAAAATATTCCAATTTTAGCCACTCTTTATAATATTTAAATTCAATTTAGACATGCTGCATGCAACCAAAGTTGTATCAGAACAGCTTCAATTCGGACAGACGGACTGATGGATGTATATATATATATATATATATATGCATATACATCGACTAGCATGAATAATTGGCATATATATATATATATACTCATTCAACGATTACAATTAGAATACCTTCTGCAAGGGTATTAAAAGTAACAAAGTTGCAAATGAAATATTTAGAAATATCAAGAGATGCGTGCAAAAGTTTCCGAGACCGTCAGCTGGCGTTGACATGCCGCATGGGGCGGGTTCAGCATACCCAGCAGCACTTGACCTTTGTACAGGTTGAGACCTATACCCTATACCTGCAGACCCCCCATCATATCGAGACATAATCGACAGCGTCACATGCATGTCAAATGTTTGCCTATTGACTGGATTCGAATGCTTTGATTTCAGTTAGGAGCCGACTCAATGAATTGACTTGGATGCTTTCACATTTATGCACACAGAGTTAGTGAGTAAAAGATACATAGACACATAAGAGAGACAAAGATTGGTAAAATATTCATTACTACCACTAGGACAACATTTTGCTTGTGGGCATCTCGCATTACTTAATTGGCTTGATTATGGTAAAGGAGCATATCAAATTTTGGTCGATTCTCAGCACGGCTGCCGAGTTGTTCATCATTCCACAGTAGTTGGGCGCTGAGAAGACGGTCACCAACTTGCGATGGCCAAAGAACTCGTAGCCATCCTCGACAACCTCATGAGCACGACAAACCAAATCGAAATTGTTTCGTTTGAGAAAATCATTGATAATGTCCTCACCGTAGGATTGGCTCACCCCGCGATTGCTTTCGCCCCAGCCTTCGCTATCCAAATTAACGTCGGCCCAGAGCAGATCGCACATCAACCCCGAGCGGGGCACTTCCGTGGGACGTGGCAGCTGACGTATCTGCTCCATGCTCTGCAAATGAGGCGAGAGGCCGCCATGGCAGCAGAAGATTCGCCTGCCCAAAACGGCCGCCACTGGCATATTGTTGAAGCAGTCCACAAAGTTGCGCCACAGCTTGATATTGTGACGACGCTTCATTTCATCATAGAAGCCTGCAGCAGGTTGAGATTAATATACAGCTATTTTTTAAGTGACCACATATATTTGCATACATAAAAGGTACTCACCATATATCTTGTTGATGTTCGCGGACTCGTGATTGCCGCGCAGCAGAAACATATGCTCCGGATAGCGCATCTTGAGAGCAAATAGCAAAGAGATTGTCTCCAGGGATTGCTTGCCGCGATCCACATAGTCGCCCAGAAACAAATACTTGCTATATGGCGGAAAGCCGCACGCCTTGAATATGCGCAACAGATCGTCGAACTGTCCGTGCACATCCCCGCAAACATTCACGGGTGCATCCAGCTCAAGGAGCATCGGCTGCTTGCTGAACTCCTCGCGCACCTGCATGCACAGGGATCTGATGACATCGGCAGTGAGACAACATTTGTCGTCATGCTGGTACGTCAGTTGAGCGATAATGCAGTCGATATCGTGCATAGACAGTGACATCTGTGAGCCCAATGTTGTCTACAATTTATGCGATTTTCTTAACAATTTTAATAATGTTTTTGAAATGTACTTTCTAGTTGTGTGTCAAACTGTCAAACAGTTGTTAATTTATAAGGATTTAAACACAGGTATATGTGTCGTGTTTTAAAGTCTCGTAAAGAGCTTACACATAATTGACAATTCATTTATGCCCAAGGTCCTGTTATGCCAAGCGTAACCGAAAACCTCAGCACACATTTCGCCTGCTTGCTGGTCAAGTTGAAGCAGAAGCGTTAAAGTGCAAAAGATTTATGAAATTTATTTATGTGCCTGTAAAAATGCCAACGGCAAGTGTAGGATTGGCCGAGGAGTGTGGCTGGGCTGGTGGGGTGGAGTCATGTATTTGGGCCAGGCTAACATCACATTCCCATCAACTCAACTCGGCAGCGGCTGCCATCACAATTTTTCGTTGTTGCGGCGTCGTCGTAAGCGGATTTGCGACAAAACTCATTCGACTCGAACCACGCCCCCTTTCACGCCCATCAGACGCTGGCAGGACCAGCTGGACACTGGCTGGGTGCGGTCGGCTGCGCACGGGATGGACAAGGGGAGCGGGGTGCTTGTCAGGCATCGCCTTGGAGGCTGCAGCTTGTTAGCAATGACAGCAAGGAGCGTCGAGGCTAAATCCTGTTAAAATTTAGTGCAAAATAAGATAGAACGTTGGCGCTTGTCCCTTCAGCGTTAAGGAAAGCGGCAGAAAAGAAAAGTAAATTATTTCTATATACACATATACATATACATATACATATATACATCTTTTCTTTGTGCACTTTCACTGCGAACTAAGTTAAGGCCATTTTCCATTCAAAAAAGTGAAATAAAATAAAATATAATATAATATAAACTGACCTGACTCTGCACAAATACATATATATATATATATTTATTTATATACATATATATATTTCGCTGGCCATAAATTGTCGCCAAAAGCTGCAAAAACAATAAAAATAAATGAACTTTGGTCGTTGCTCCATTGCTGAAGAGCCCAGGCAATTTCATTATTATTACTTCTTTGTAACGCCAACTTTGCCAACTTTCAGCTATTGTTTATGTGACTTTTGGCCATTTTGGCTATTAGTATTTTTCGTTGGCCCAGCATGAAAACGCATGTTAAGTGATAAAAAGTCGAACAACATTTATCTCTATAAAACACACGATGATGTCAATAAGAAAAGAGTACAAGTTTAAATAAAATTAAACTATTGAATGTATGTATTATATGCTTTGAATGTTAAAAAATAGGGTAACAAAAATATTTTTCACATTATTTTGTTCATCTTTTGGTGATATGTATTTTAAATGATTTTATTCAGTTTAGTTTAGTCTTTTACTTTTTTATTCAATTGCATTTCTAGCTAATACTTCTTAGATACACACTCGTTTAGTTCTTTAAAATAATAAAATTAATTTTGAAAATGATGTGAATTTCAAGTGAAAGATGACATCTTTAACGAATCTCAAAATAACTTTAGAAATCCTGTGTAACCCTTTTTACGTAAACTGTCATTTTAGGTACTTTGTCTACTTTACCTCGCAATCAGCTCAAGCTCTTCTCTCTCACTCTATATCGCTGTGTGTGTGTGTGTATGTGAGTGTGCGTGTAAGTGCGCAAACAAAAAGCAGATGGAATCAAAATAAAATACTCATAAATACCAGTGTATATGGCAACGTTTACAAAAAGCGACTTCAAAGCGAGTCAAGGCAAGGCAGTATTCAGATGGTAGGGTGGCAGCGGGGTTGCGGGTTCACGGGGGTGCATGCAACGGACTCCGCTTGGAGACGTAACGGAAACGGAACTGGTGCTGGTGCTGGGTCCTAAGTCCCAGCACGTGCAGGTCCTTGTAGTAGTTCTTGTTGTTGCGTGAAGCGTTTGAGTGGAAAAAGCAATAACAAATAGTGACAGTTACTTCTAGTGTTTTCTTTTTTCTCCTCCTCATTTTTTGCAACATTTCATTTCACTTTTCATTCTGCATCATGTACTTATTTGGAGTTTTCATAATGCGAACTATGCGCTCAGTGCATTTAATATACGACCCAATATAAACCGAGCGAGATAGAGAGGAAGCAAAAGGAAATCATTGAATACCGAAGGATATATGCGATGTGGACGATGTGGAAGCCATGGCACTTTACAAGCTGAACATCTTTGAAAAACTTGACAACTTAATATGGGATGCTAGGAAACAATTTGTTTTGGCCCTCAAACCAGCCAGCTGGTCTCCCACAAATAAATATTGAAAACCATAAAGGATTTGTTCGGTCAGACCGTGCGCTTATAAGCCGAGGCATTGCCTTATAAACTCTGCACAAAACTTGAAAACCAAAGTCATTTATTTGTGACCGGCCTGAAAACTAGTTTTGCATGTTTTGAAGACGGCACAACAAAGAGTATCATTCATGGTTTTCAGAGCATGAATCACATGCAAATCGGACAAGAGGCCAACGGCTAACGGCCAACGTCTAACGGTCACTGTAAATAGATTCATAAATCAGCATGAAAACATTATTTTGATTTCCGTTGCACAAAAGAAAACAACGAGTGCCTCCAGCATCTGTGAGTCGGAGATGTCGACGGAAGCAACTAATTGGAGCATAAACTAAACTCGGTAAAGATATGAAATGAGTTTTTGCTTATGCACTACACTTTACACGGAGTTTTAATAGATGTGTCAAGGTGTTTGCTATATATTTTTTGGTAAGGTGAAAATTAAACGGATATGTGAATATATGGAATATTTTCTATATAATAGAAATAAATAAAATTGTTATCTAATACAATAGCTGTCAAAATGATTAATACAAAATACAAACAACGATTAGATATAACTCAATTTTTTATTTTAATATTTCAATTGTTTCAAACGTTTCTCATTCATGTTCATATTTATTTGATATCAATTTGAATTCTATTTTCCGGCTGAGTTCCCAGAACATGACAACATAGTAAACAATTTATTGCTAGAAAAATAGTGTCAATATTTTTGTAGAGCTGGACGTTAGTTTGTCAATATACAGTCAAATACGCATCCTCTTCCTGCAGCTATACACTATAACAAATCATTTCTTTCATAACTTCTCTGTTTATAGTTCACGTTATAGAAAATTATTGTATTAATAAAACTAACGGGCACTGCTAACTATTAATTTTATAATTTCATTCTTAAATGAACTTATATAATTATTTAAGAGTTCTGTAATTACTTGGTTTTATTTCAAAAAGAATATTTAAAATGTGAATGCAATCATTAAGTTACTCTAACTTTCTAACTTAATTAATTCATATAATTATTATAATTGTTAGAAATATTCTTAAGGGTATTCAGAAAGGCGCTACACTTGCAGGCAATTTGCATTTGATATTTGTTTTCTTTTATCGCTCATCGGAAGGATGCAAAACGTTGACACAACGTCATGTGGCTGGTGAATTATGAGTGGTTTCTTTATTATTTTCCATTTTTTTTTTGCTCAGACTTAGGCCATTGGCAGTATAACAATGAGCACTTCCGTTTGTCAGACTGTCACTCTGCCGATTTGCCTGACCAAACCCCCCGTTACTCCACCCACACCCCTCTCTCCCTCTCGTCCTGGCTGTGCATGTGCATGTGTGTGTGTGTGTGGCATCTGCTGGCCTGCCGCTGGCACTTTTGCAATCAACTCAAGCGCGCACAAAAGTATGCTATAGTTGAGTACAAACCAAAAAATAACATGAAATGAAAAAACGAAGGAGGAGCAAAAGGCATCGCCTTGTGCATTTGCTGCATAAATGTCAGCGCACAACTCATGACATATGAAATGAGTTTCATAGCTTATTGCTGATGCTGCTGTTGTTATTTTTGTTGTTGCTGCAGCCTGCAATTGCTGGCTGTTATTGTTGTGCGTTGCCAGCTGGCGGCAACAGCAATGGCAACTGCAACTGCATCTCCAGTCGCTGTTTAATATTTCCGCTTGCACACTTGCTTATTTATTATGTTTTCCGCCACCATGCGGCGCACATTCAACCGCCAGCAGGGCGGCAGGGAATGGGGCGTGGCATTTGCGGGGCATTGCACTGGTTCAAGTTTCTCTTGACGCTATTATCCAGACAACTAAGACGACGGCCACATGTGCAGCAGCAGCAGCAGCAGTTGTTGTTGTTGTTGTTGTTGTTGTTGCCGTTGCTGTTGCCCTAATGCCTTTTTTTTCACTTGACTTCTCGCCGCATGTCCTGGCCCTTGTAAAGTGCCTACATAGGATAATCTGCACATCTCAAGTCAGCGCGTAATTGTAGTCCCTCAATGCAGTCAAGCTGTGCAGTTGACTGCATGCATCATCCCCTACCCTCTCATGCCCCCACCCCCTCCCTCCCGTCATCCAGCCCGCTTGTCATCTTCAGCGTTGTGTGCTGTTGACAATCCTCATGAGCTTTGCATTTTGTAGAGCTTCCCTTCGCCCAATGGAAGCCGTCGCTTTAAGTAATTACCATGCCCGCGTTCCTTTACTGTTGCTGCTTCTCTGTCTGTCGCTTGTCCAAGTCGGCACAGCAGGCAGCCGTATGCCCCTCCCCCTCCCTCTCTCGCCATCACAGACGCATCGTAAATTTAGCTACTTGCAACATGGTGAGCTAGCCAATCATCAGTTGCCGGAACGGAATGAATAAATGCCACATGCAGCGACAGTTTATTAAATAAAGCGACAAACTGTGCGTTCGCCACTGTGGCAATATATGAATTGCATGTGTCACATGTTGCATGTCGCATGCTCACTGGCCAGTCAATAATTTCAAACAGTTATCGCGCCTCCATAAATATAACACTATCTCACAAAATGCCACTTTGTTTATAACGGTGCAGTTGCAACCGAATTTTTGTGTCTCATTTCGAAAAAGCCGCAATTTCAATTTCGAAGATGATGTATCTTTAATAAAGGTTGGATTCTTTATACTTTAGAGACTTAACATAAAAATAAATTGGTTTTTAAAGTAAAAATTTCATATGAAAAATAATTATTCCCAAACTATCATATAAATATATAATATAAATATATATCATTTATTATGTAGCCTTATTTATCAAATTTGTTGACCACATATTTTTTTTAAAAATCTGTTATGCTTTAAAAAGATTAAACTTAAGCCTTTACAGACTAGTTATGCCATTTGAAGCTTCACTGTATTTCACCTGTTGCATAGTCTAATTAACAGACTCTAAGCATACGTTTAGGTCTGATTAACAGTCAGCAGCAATAAATGCAAAGCTTTCAATTTTGCCAGCCGCATCATGCTAATTAGTCACACACACACACACCGTTGCAGCTGTGGCAATGTCATTGACATTTCAGTGTGGCATTCATTAAGCATGCAGCACAGATTTCAGCAACTTTAACTAATTTGGCAGCTGCTTCGATTACACCATCAGGATCAGGTAGTCAGGTTTTGGGTTGTCAGGCCGTCAGATAATCAGTTGGTGGCACATTTGATGCCTTTTCAATTTGCTACACGAAAATAAAATGTGTGCTGGCGTTCGATCTCGTCGCTCGTTGTCGGCAACAAGGATGCGCAGGATGCCAACGATATGTTGCCAACATAAACCCTTGATGTGCGTAGTGCGTATCAATAAAATGAGCTACCACCTCAACTACGCTTGATGTCAATGTCTCTGCTTTTTTTTCAATGCCCTTTAACAATAAAAGGACTAAAGAGGGTATTATAGCCGCTTGGCAAAAGAAAAGTCCGCTAATCTTTTGTATCATTAAACAACTTAAATATGATTTAAATACCACAAAGAGATGAATGAAAATATTTTTGTACAACCAATAATGCGCTCTTCTTTTAAATTGAAAATTTGTAAAAATAAATACTTAAATCATAGCATATACGGTACAAAAAATAATTATGTAATTGTTAATCAATAATTGTAAATTTAGTTACTAAGACGAATTACAAAAAATTCCGTAGTTAAATGAAGAGCATATTAAAGAGTATATCCTTGTCGTGCACTCTTTGTCGGGAGTATTTCAACTTATTTTTTGTTGCGGTCGTTGAAGTTCACACTGCGTAGAAATAAGGTGCTTACGACAACACGCAGGTGTTTCGCACATCAACGCCACAAGCACACATACACACACTCACACACCTGTGTATGTATGTGTGTATAAATTTGTTGTTAGAATTTGCCATCAAACAAGCAGCAAACTTTCATGTTATTGAAAAACGAGCAGAGTAAAGAAGAAAATATCCTTAATACTTACTTGCTGAATAATATCAGATGACATTGACTGTGTGCCCCTCTCCCACTCTCTCTCTCTCTATAAGCTTGTGTTTGTGTGTGAGTGTGCGTGTGTCCTTGTTAAGCATTTTTAAATGGATACCTTTCATATGTTTGTTGGCTGCTTTGTCGCATTGTGCGTTGATTAAATTGTTTCTCTGCGTACAATTTGTACGAGTCCTGTAAGTACTGTATTTGGAAAAGATTATTTACTTGAGTGAGCAGCTCGACTTGCGACAAGCTGATGTGTATTAGCTCGTCTTTGATGGATAAGGCGTTGTCTGTCATCTAAATGATTACTAAATTTGCAAAACTTATCAAATATTCAAAAGAAAATTGACACAAAAAAAAAAAACGATGAATTTATTTAACTTGATATAGCAAGATAAAAGTCAATGTTTAAAATTATTTTAGTATATTATTGAGTACCAAAGTATCTTTTGCAATGAATAAAATATCAAATTCTCAGGGCTTACGTCTTCAATTATGATATGTATATACCAATTATATATAAATAGCTTTGATTTAAATAATATGTTGCTAAAATATTCAAAATATAATATCTAGATATATTTAAATTTATTTAAAAAATAATCTTTGCTCAAGCATGTCCAGAAGCCAAAAAAGTTATGTCCTTAACCGAAAGTTATTTCTAGCTTATATAGAAAAAATTGCATTATTATTTTTTAATAAATTATTAAATTTACAGTGCTAATAAAATGATTAACCAAAAGAATAAAGCAATAATCAAACTAAAGTCAAACTCTTAACCACATAACGCATAATTAATTAATTATAATTAATACATCAATTAACGTAATTCAATCAGTTGCGCTTATGTTACAAATTCCCAGATATATTTTCCATTTTTAATATACATTCGCTTTTCAATTTATTACGTGCTAGGCCCTGTGCATGGAAACCGAATTGATATGCTTCAGTTTTACTGCATATGTATGCGTGAAAGGACCTCAATGGCGAAGGATACTTCAACACTTGTTTTCCTGACACCTGGACTCACCTTTGGCTGGCGCGGCTGAGTGTAATTTATGCAGGCATATTGTGTTTCAAGGGCATGCTCATTACACGCAACGCGAACTTGTTGTTGGTGCCCATAATCAGCAGCCAAGGACGAGGCGGCCACAGCAACAGCAACAGCAACAGCAACAGCAACAGCAACAGCAACAACAACAACGCGCATTAGCATTTTTCGCAGCTTCAGCTTGGTTTTTGCTTTATGACCAACTTATGCCCTGTGTGCACTAAAAGCCATTGTTGTTGTTGTTGTTGTTGTTGTTGTTGTTGTTGTTGCTGGCTTAGTTTGTCGTGAGTCCTGTGTCCTGAGTCTTGTGTGTTGTGTCCTGTGGCTATGCTTTCGCTCCTATGCTCAGCTATTCGTGTTGGCCGCAAAAGTGCTTTTAGTAGTTTGGGCATTGTCTGCCTATAGCATCTGGGGTGAGGTCCTTGGGTGTGTTTTGGCTTTGGGTCTTTGCCTCTCGCTTGTCATGTCTTTGGTTGGGCATTAAGTTAATGCGCTGCGCGCCCGCATGCCGGACAAATCCTTGACACTTGCCATGGCAGCGACAAGGCTGCCTCTACCTGGTTTCATTAAGTCATTAGGCATTGTTATGGCTGCTTGATGTTGCTGTTGCTGTTGCTGCTGCTGTTGTTATTGTTCTTGGTC
This sequence comes from Drosophila maculinotata, assembly GCA_035045305.1. NCBI lineage: Eukaryota > Metazoa > Arthropoda > Insecta > Diptera > Drosophilidae > Drosophila > Drosophila maculinotata. The sequence goes on from JAWNPD010000387.1 coordinate 15,479,518, forward strand.
AGTTGCTTGCATTTAGCTTTAGCTTTAGCTCAAACGACAGGCGTGTCTGTCTGTCTATGTGTCCGGCTGTGTGTGTTAACAGGTGAGAAATTGCTTAATTGTAATTTTAACGCATAACAAACTCTGTAACGGAGTCTACATGTGGCATGCTGCCCAAAATGCAGACACTAAAGACTTGAATAGTTCATGGCCTGCTAGCTACAGAGTAAAAAATCTTCTCTGTAATTTGAATTCAGTTCGAAACTTTTTATTTTATTTAATCCCAAAAGTTCTAAACGGGTCATATTTTAAGCTATAATAATGTTTGAAAAATACCATTCAAAAATGTATATTAATTTTAGTTTGTAGTGCTATATAAATTCACGGCCTTTCCAAGATTTTGAACTTTCACTTCAACAAAACTATAGAACTATATTACAGAACTCTTACATATATACATATGCATATGTATACCAAAATAATTTACTGTGTACAATTTAGACAAACATACCTACAAACCTACTGTTTGATGTTACATGATGATGACTAATGGCTGCTGACCTGCAGTTGCTCCTTGAGGGCAGTTCAATTCAATTAACCAACTGGCTGCCCTGCCACTACCCAGACAACCTCCCTTACAGACCAGCTCATTTTCATCTTAAATTCGAGTGCTTTAATTTGTTGTTGCAGCTGTAGTCGAGAGAGTGCTCGAGTTGTTGTTTTTGCGCTAATTAGTAAATGTCTGCCACATAGGGTCTGGGCTTTAACTCCGCTTTCGTGACACAATTCATAATTTCATATTGTGCCACGCCCCTCGTTTCCCTGTTTTGACATGCTAATGAGCAGAACGTGAGCATTTTCTTACTTTGCCGACTTACTTACGGGCTGTGGCAATTTTCTTCTTTTATAAGCTGGCAAGATTTTCCTGTTTGATGCTTTTCCCCTTTCTGTATTTGTTTGCTTGCACTCGTTGTGTTGTCAACATTTAATTAAGGAATGTCACATTTATCCATGCACACATCATATAACGGTTAATGCACTCGCAATTGCTGTTTGTTGCCGTTTGTTGTTGCTATTGTTGTTGCACAAGTGTGTTGACACATTTGTGCATTAAGTGTCAACTGACAACTTGCTTGTTATATACATTTTGCATTAAAAAATATTTATTTGGAAGCTCAAACAATAATTTGAAAAGTGCTTTTGCGTTTTATGATATTTAACTGATGTTTTATGCATTCACAACAATTAATTTAAATGTGTTATTTAATGGTAGTGTGTCTGTGTGTGTCGATGTTTTTAAATGCGAATTAAATGTTAAACCATAATTGGTAAACAGCAGGTCAAGCGAGCAGCCACATTGCTTTTAATCAGCTTCTATAGTAAGTCTAACACCACTTGGGAATTACAACGGGCCAGCTCATATGGAATATTCATGTTGCGCGCCTCTGGGACTTTTATTTTTTTGTAGCTTACACGTTTTTAATAATAATTTGGTGAAGTTCAACACCTGTGGGAAATTTGTACTAGAAACAACAATACATTGAGATTAATTTTATGTTTGATATGTGGAGTTTGAGAAAAACAAAACTTGCACCAAGTAATATTTCTAAGTTAAGTATTTCATTTTTGAATTTGAAATGCTCCTTGTTGGATTTTTGTATATTCTCATTACTAAATATTTGATGTGTCAAGTCTTTGAATTATTTGATTATTTGCTATCAATTTAATTTAAGGTCTTTAAAGTACAAACGCTTACTTCTATCCGCAGAGTCATCGCTGAATTGATAGGCTGTTATTTCAATAAATCACTTATTAAATAATATAATTCGTAGATTTATTTAACTTAAATACAGTCGATATCTAATATGGAAATTGAGAAGCATGCAGATTATAGGCTAGACTAAAGATGAGCTATACTCACAAACAAATACTCAAGTCACCATCCAAGCCATTTTTCTGCGGGCTGTCTTTGGGGCGAACGTTGCGTATGCGTCACCTGGGCGGCAGACAAACAACAGTGAAATAAACAAACAAGATGGAGACAACATATGGCGAATGACAACGCCATTGGCAAACGATGTCGCCGCCAAAATGACAAAAATTACAATTGCGTTTGGCGTTTTCTGTTGTTGTGTTTTTGTCTTATGTCACGCAGAGGAACTCGTACGATTTTATTATCATTTTGTTACGTGTGTTTTTACAGCCAGCAACAACAACCACAAAAATAACAGCACTCCCTCCTGTGTGTCTGCCTGTCTGACTGTCTCAGTGTTTGTGTTTTAGTCTGTGGCGTTGGCACAAGGCGTACACTGCGTATACGTGATGCGTGATTATCTTGTTGTCAAGCATTTTGTGTATGTGTGCTTTGCTTTCGTATTGCACTGCAAATGAAATTGAAATACCTTTGACAACATTTTGCTCAAATTACGTTTGTTTTTTTCTTATTGAAATGCCAATCATTAAATCTGCTGCTGTTGCGGCTGCGGTTTGTTATTTTAATCAAAAGCAATGCTACAAGTTGCAAACAGATCGCTGGCCATTTTCAGTGCATACCTATGCGGATTTTAGCATATTACTTTTATATTTTGTTTATACCCTATACCTCTTTAATGTCGGTAAAAAACGAAAGTTGTAATAATGGTAATGGCAATAACAGAAACCTGCATTGAATTAAGTTTGTGCCTGGCTTGTCTGTGTTAGCAAGTGAATTTTAAAGACTGTAGGAGCTGAAGAATAACTTGTCCTTTCTTATTGCTCGGGGGATCTGAGAGATGTGTCCTTCCAAAGGCATCTTTTTTAATATGAACTTATATTTTAGTTAAGAATATATCAAGACATTTTCAATAATATTAATATTTTAATAAGATGATGTGTTATCCAATTAATTATTCTAATGCATGTACTTGAATGGCATCTTTATGCCAAGAAATTTAATTAACAGCCGACAATACACTTAAAAGGCTTTTTCATTTTGCAGCGCAGAGCAAAATGTGTTTAACTATGTATATACAAATGAATGGACATTGGGCAAGAGCGACTTGGTGTCATAGCATTTCAACCCCGGATGCAGGATATCTGTAAGTTGGGCACTCTCGACTAAAGCACTCTTACTCGATATTTTTTTATTATTTTGCTTGTCTTTTTGCTGGTGCGGCACGTGGATGCGTGTGCTGATTATTTAAAAATTTATGAAGCCAACGAAGCGCAGCTGAAAACTTTTGTACAAAACTAAACAAAACAACAACAACAACAGCAACAATGGTAGAAAAGACAACAACGGGGAGTAAGTAACAAACAGGAGCAACATCAACGACGACAACAGCAACAGCAACGCTGACAACAACAATAAAAGCAACGACGTGAGCGTGTTTTGTGGTCCTTTCGGCGAGTTTTAAACCACAGGCGCTAGCCAGGACCACCACCAGCCACCGTGACTCGCCGCCCGTCCCTCCCTGCCCTGCCTTGCCCTTGGCCATTTCAACGCTGATAATGTGCAGCGTGGAAAACTTTGAACATAGTTTGCTACTTAACTCGAGCGTAATAATAAAAGTGCTAAATCTTCGGCTATATTCACTTTGTAAGCGATGTGGCTGGTGGGCGTGGCATTGCCGCAAATATTAACAAAACGACCAAAGAATGGCATTAAACTAAAATCCCGGGCACCCAGCAGGGTCTGGATGGTAAAAGGTGAACAAAACCAAAGTGAAAGCAATTAAAACAAAATTCGCGCAACAACAACAACAATAATCAAAACATACCAAATGAAACTAAACAACAACAAAACAAATGTTTTGAAAAGTTTTTCTCCTTAGCCACAACACCAATGAAACGCAGGTCGAAAATCATTAAAACAGTAAAACATATGACCGAGAAGCACTATTAAAGCAGAGATAACACAGAGAAAAAAGAGAAAACATAGTTTAAAAATATAATCACGGATTTCTATAGAAATATGAAAGACAACGTTTTTTAATCAAATTTAACTGCAAATGCCCTTCCAGGAAATGAAAACAGAAGCTCAAGGCAATTTTATTCATGGGTTCCCCCTAGATTAATATTACATTTAAAATTTAAGCACAATTACAAATTTACATTTTTCGAATGTTTTTGGCAATTTTGATATTTCTATTATATTTGTTTACCCATCGAAATATGTATTTATAGTGAGCAGCGGAACTGTTTAGATTAAGCATAATGAAATTATTTCCAAAATGCAATCAAAATCGAATTGATTTAGCCACCAAATTAGTATGATCAAAGCCCACTTGTGCAATCACTTTCTAACCGCCCACTGAAGTGTACAAATTGGTAGCTCCCTAAAATGCGAAAATGTTATCAGAGAGCGAAAATGTTTGCCAATGAACCTAGCAATAACAGCAAGAGAAAACGGGTTTCCAATAAATTTTGTGTTTTTGCAATTTGCAATACAAACAGCGATACGAAAATAGTGCAACGAGTGTAATATTTATAGAATATTGTTGATATATACTTCAAACTGGGGTTCAAATATCATGAAACTTAGGTAGGAAAGTGTGTAAAAAAAAGTTTAATGTAATAAATACTTTTTCGTCATGAATTTAGTCGATGCCGCAAACATTTCCACTGCACGTATTTTTTATTGCTCTCATTTTTCAATAAATTTGATTACGGCGCGCTTTGTGATTATTGGCGCGTGAAAAAATAAATTTAATTTTTTAGGCCAAGCCTTACCTAAGCTGCTCTGTCATAAAATATATCGGCTGCTGGACTCCAGGTCCTCAGGACTCCAGACCTGGAGCGCCGTTCTCGATGCTCGTAAAGTTCGCGCCAAAATAAATAATAAACTCGCCTTTTGGTCTCCCGGCAAAATTCGTTACAATTTCTCTGGATTTTTTACTTTTTCGTGTTTTCTTTCATTTTTTTTGTGTCCCCAGTTTTGCGTCCATTGGCCGTCGCTGATAAGCTGGCCGCTCAGTTTATTTATGATTTTTGCATTGCTTTTCTCTTCACATTTTTATACATATAAATGCACGTATGTATTTTTACTTTTTTATTTAATGGGCTTTTATGCGAGCCTCTTGATCGCTGATTGGATGAGGCGGGCACGGAGTCGACGAAATGCAATTTTATGGCGCTTAATTCTTAAATCCATTCTTATCAGGTATAAAGCACGGCCGGCTTATTACTTTATCACTGTAAAATTAAAATGGCAATCTGTTTTTCTTTTTGTTTTCATATATTTTAATATTAATGGAGCTGGGCGTTATTTTTATTTGCATAAAATGGACATGACAAGAATATTTAAATATCATGTATAAAACTCTTATATAAATATCGAGTACAAAATAAAAAAATACAAATATTGCCAGCCCCCTGTTTCATAATATTGCCAATTTTTGTTGTGTGGCTTTGGCGTTAATCCAGTTTCCATAAAAATGAAAAACTGCTCATTACCTTAATTAAATTGTGGATTATGTGTGCAAAATAAAATATGCATTAATTTAAACATTGTAATGCCCCACGTATTAATGTGGCTTAGCTATGTAAATTGATGGTCAACAACGAAACAAAAACAAGAGTGCTCTGTTCGAGAGTGTCCGACTAGGAGATACCCTTAACACAGCCATTTTTATACCCTGATACCATTAAAAATGGTTTTGTGCAAAAGTATGTAACAGGCATAAGGAAGCATCGATATCTCAACCCGTTCAAAAGCTATCGATAAATTTCGATTCCAGACCAGTGTTTTTAAGGCATAACTTGAAAGTCATAAAAGCTAGAAACTTTATATTTATGTTCAAGTTACTGTATTGCCGGTTCGACACAAACTCATAATTTTTTGTTCGATATCTCAATCCTTTCAAAAGTTTGCGATAAATTAAGATTCCAGAAAAGAGTTTTTAAGGTATAGCTTAGAAGTTATAAGAGGTAGAGTCACCAAATTTGGTACATATATTCTCCCATAGCATACACATCACTTTTTGGATACCCATCTCCAATCTCACAGAAATTGAAAAATACGTAATTTTAAAGGTATGACCTTCGGATTTTACAAAGTTGCACATTTATATGCCAGCTTTGTGTCCTACAAATTTCATTTTGATCAGACAATAAACAAAGAAGTAATTAACGATTCAATGTACCATAGTTTAAAGCCAAAGGAAGAAGAATTAATGCAAATGTATGACGCGCGTAGCCAGCTTGTGTTTGTATATGTGTGTGTGTTTCTATGTATGAATGCAGATAAATAACTTCAATGAATGTAAGACCTTGGATCAGGGTATATCCTAGTTGGGCACTCTCGACTAGTTTATACTATATTTGACACCCACAATCAATTAATAAAAGAATTTCAAGAATCTATTTTTTGAAAAATCAATTTTTGTAAGGGTCCCCCCTTATGCTTTTTTCGCAAAAATATTTGAAAAAATTTAACTTTCAATAATGAATATATTTGAAATGTAGAATTGATATATAGGACAAACCATGAGCAAAATGGCCTCAAGCTTGACAATCGGTTCAGTTTTGACCAAGTTATTGCAGTTCAAAGTCTAGGAAGGGCATTTATATGGACTTTTTGCGTTTACAAGTCAATTTTTTTTGTAATTTTGGCATGATTTTTGACAGAAAAATGAAACACCTCAGAATCTTTTTTCTTATAGTTTTTTATAATATATTTGACACCCATAACCGATTAATAAAAGAATTTCAAGAATCTATTTTTTGAAAAATCAATTTTTGTAAGGGTCCCCCCTTATGCTTTTTTCGCATAAAATATTTGAAAAAAATTAACTTTCAATAATGAATATATTTGAAATGTAGAATTGATATAAAGGACAAACCATGAACAAAATGGCCTCAAGCTTTACAATCGGTTCAGTTTTGACCAAGTTATGGGAGTTCAAAGTCTAGGAAGGGCATTTATATGGACTTTTTGCGTTTACAAGTCAATTTTTTTTGTCATTTTGGCATGATTTTTGACAGAAAAATGAAACACCTCTGAACCTTTTTTCTTATAGTTTTTTATACTATATTTGACACCCACAATCAATTAATAAAAGAATTTCAAGAATCTATTTTTTGAAAAATCAATTTTTGTAAGGGTCCCCCCTTATGCATTTTTCGCAAAAATATTTGAAAAAAATTAACTTTCAATAATGAATATATTTGAAATGTAGAATTGATATATAGGACAAACCTTGAACAAAATGGCCTCAAGCTTGACAATCGGTTCAGTTTTGACCAAGTTATGGGAGTTCAAAGTCTAGGAAGGGCATTTATATGGACTTTTTGCGTTTACAAGTCAATTTTTTTTGTCATTTTGGCATGATTTTTGACAGAAAAATTAAACACCTCAGAATCTTTTTTCTTATAGTTTTTTATACTATATTTGACACCCACAATCGATTAATAAAAGAATTTCAAGAATCTATTTTTTGAAAAATCAATTTTTGTAAGGGTCCCCCCTTATGCTTTTTTCGAAAAAATATTTGAAAAAATTTAACTTTCAATAATGAATAAATTTGAAATGTAGAATTGATATATAGGACAAACCTTGAACAAAATGGCCTCAAGCTTGACAATCGGTTCAGTTTTGACCAAGTTATGGGAGTTCAAAGTCTAGGAAGGGCATTTATATGGACTTTTTGCGTTTACAAGTCAATTTTTTTTGTCATTTTGGCATGATTTTTGACAGAAAAATTAAACACCTCAGAATCTTTTTTCTTATAGTTTTTTATACTATATTTGACACCCACAATCGATAATTAAAAGAATTTCAAGAATCTATTTTTTGAAAAATCAATTTTTGTAAGGGTCCCCCCTTATGCTTTTTTCGCAAAAATATTTGAAAAAATTTAACTTTCAATAATGAATAAATTTGAAATGTAGAATTCATATATAGGACAAACCATGAACAAAATGGCCTCAAGCTTGACAATCGGTTCAGTTTTGACCAAGTTATGGGAGTTCAAAGTCTAGGAAGGGCATTTATATGGACTTTTTGCGTTTACAAGTCAATTTTTTTTGTCATTTTGGCATGATTTTTGACAGAAAAATGAAACACCTCAGAATCTTTTTTCTTATAGTTTTTGATACTATATTTGACACCCACAATCGATTAATAAAAGAATTTCAAGAATCTATTTTTTGAAAAATCAATTTTTGTAAGGGTCCCCCCTTATGCTTTTTTCGCAAAAATATTTGAAAAAATTTAACTTTCAATAATGAATATATTTGAAATGTAGAATTGATATATAGGACAAACCATGAACAAAATGCCCTCAAGCTTGACAATCGGTTCAGTTTTGACCAAGTTATGGGAGTTCAAAGTCTAGGAAGGGCATTTATATGGACTTTTTGCGTTTACAAGTCAATTTTTTTTGTCATTTTGGCATGATTTTTGACAGAAAAATGAAACACCTCAGAATCTTTTTTCTTATAGTTTTTTATACTATATTTGACACCCACAATCGATTAATAAAAGAATTTCAAGAATCTATTTTTTGAAAAATTAATTTTTGTAAGGGTCCCCCCTTATGCTTTTTTCGAAAAAATATTTGAAAAAATTTAACTTTCAATAATGAATAAATTTGAAATGTAGAATTGATATATAAGACAAACCTTGAACAAAATGGCCTCAAGCTTGACAATCGGTTCAGTTTTGACCAAGTTATGGGAGTTCAAAGTCTAGGAAGGGCATTTATATGGACTTTTTGCGTTTACAAGTCAATTTTTTTTGTCATTTTGGCATGATTTTTGACAGAAAAATGAAACACCTCAGAATCTTTTTTCTTATAGTTTTTTATACTATATTTGACACCCACAATCGATTAATAAAAGAATTTCAAGAATCTATTTTTTGAAAAATCAATTTTTGTAAGGGTCCCCCCTTATGCTTTTTTATCAAAAATATTTGAAAAAATTTTACTTTCAATAATGCATAAACTTGAAATGTAGAAATGATATATAGGACAAACCATGAACATAATGGCCTCAAGCTTGACAATCGGTTCAGTTTTGACCAAGTTATGGGAGTTCAAAGTCTAGGAAGGGCATTTATATGGACTTTTTGCGTTTACAAGTCAATTTTTTTTGTCATTTTGGCATGATTTTTGACAGAAAAATGAAACACCTCAGAATCTTTTTTCTTATAGTTTTTTATACTATATTTGACACCCACAATCGATTAATAAAAGAATTTCAAGAATCTATTTTTTGAAAAATCAATTTTTGTAAGGGTCCCCCCTTATGCTTTTTTCGCAAAAGTATTTGAAAAAATTTAACTTTCAATAATGAATAAATTTAAAATGTAGAATTGATATATAGGACAAACCTTGAACAAAATGGCCTCAAGCTTGACAATCGGTTCAGTTTTGAGCAAGTTATGGGAGTTCAAAGTCTAGGAAGGGCATTTATATGGACTTTTTGCGTTTACAAGTCAATTTTTTTTGTCATTTTGGCATGATTTTTGACAGAAAAATTAAACACCTCAGAATCTTTTTTCTTATAGTTTTTTATACTATATTTGACACCCACAATCGATTAATAAAAGAATTTCAAGAATCTATTTTTTGAAAAATCAATTTTTGTAAGGGTCCCCCCTTATGCTTTTTTCGAAAAAATATTTGAAAAAATTTAACTATCAATAATGAATAAATTTGAAATGTAGAATTGATATATAGGACAAACCTTGAACAAAATGGCCTCAAGCTTGACAATCGGTTCAGTTTTGACCAAGTTATGAGAGTTCAAAGTCTAGGAAGGGCATTTATATGGACTTTTTGCGTTTACAAGTCAATTTTTTTTGTCATTTTGGCATGATTTTTGGCAGAAAAATTAAACACCTCAGAATCTTTTTTCTTATAGTTTTTTATACTATATTTGACACCCACAATCGATTAATAAAAGAATTTCAAGAATCTATTTTTTGAAAAATCAATTTTTGTAAGGGTCCCCCCTTATGCTTTTTTCGAAAAAATATTTGAAAAAATTTAACTTTCAATAATGAATAAATTTGAAATGTAAAATTGATATATAGGACAAACCTTGAACAAAATGGCCTCAAGCTTGACAATCGGTTCAGTTTTGACCAAGTTATGGGAGTTCAAAGTCTAGGAAGGGCATTTATATGGACTTTTTGCGTTTACAAGTCAATTTTTTTTGTCATTTTGGCATGATTTTTGACAGAAAAATGAAACACCTCAGAATCTTTTTTCTTATAGTTTTTTATACTATATTTGACACCCACAATCAATTAATAAAAGAATTTCAAGAATCTATTTTTTGAAAAATCAATTTTTGTAAGGGTCCCCCCTTATGCTTTTTTCGCAAAAATATTTGAAAAAAATTAACTTTCAATAATGAATATATTTGAAATGTAGAATTGATATATAGGACAAACCTTGAACAAAATGGCCTCAAGCTTGACAATCGGTTCAGTTTTGACCAAGTTATGGGAGTTCAAAGTCTAGGAAGGGCATTTATATGGACTTTTTGCGTTTACAAGTCAATTTTTTTTGTCATTTTGGCATGATTTTTGACAGAAAAATGAAACACCTCAGAATCTTTTTTCTTATAGTTTTTTATACTATATTTGACACCCACAATCGATTAATAAAAGAATTTCAAGAATCTATTTTCAATTTTTTTTGTCATTTTGGCATGATTTTTGACAGAAAAATGAAACACCTCAGAATCTTTTTATACCCTGATCCCATTAAAAATGGGAAAAAGGGGTATTATGGTTTTGTGCAAAAGTATGTAACAGGCATAAGGAAACATCTCCGACCCCATAAAGTATATATATTCTTGATCACTATCAATAGCCGAGTCGATTTAGCCCTGTCCGTCTGTCCGTCTGTCCGTCCGTCTGTCCGTCTGTATGAACGCACGTTTCGCAGGGACTACAAAAGCTAGAGACTTCATATTTGAAATATAAGTTCTCGTGGTGCCGGGACAAGACCAGTTTATCATTTTTTTTTCGATATCTCAATCCTTTCAAAAGTTATCGAAAAATAAGATTCCAGCCAAGTGTTTTTCGGGTATAGCTTAAAAGTTATAAGATGTGGAGTCACCAAATTTGGTACATATATTCTCCTATAGCATGCAAAGGTAAAATACATTTCACTTTTTGAATACCCCTCTCCAATCTCACAGAAATTTAATTTTAAAGGTATGACCTTCGGATTTTAAAAAGTTGCACATTTATATGCCAGCTTTGTGTCCTACAAATTTCATTTTGATCAGACAATAAACAAAGAAGTTATTAACGATTCAATGTACCATAGTTTAAAGCCAAAGGAAGAAGAATTAATGCAAATGAATGACGCGCGTAGCCAGCTTGTGTTTGTATATGTGTGTGTTTCTATGTATGAATGCAGATAAATAACTTCAATGAATGTAAGACCTTGGATCAGGGTATATCCTAGTCGGGCACTCTCGACTAGAGCACTCTTACTTGTTATTTTTCATCCATTGGCCCCATACTATGTTACATTGAATCTAAGATAACTTCTTTGTTTATTGTCCGATCTTAATGAAATTTGAAGGACATCAACATGACATATTGTGTGCTAATGCCGAAGGTCATACCTCTTACGTATTTTTGGCTTGTCAAGTGCCAAAACAACGAAAAGTTCCTTATAAATGACCTTCCCAGACTTCAAACTGCCACAACTTTGTCAAATCTGAACCGATTGTCAACACCGAGGCCATTTTGATCAATATTTGGCATGTTATTTATTTCTACATCTTAAAATTATGAATTTTTGAATAAATTAAATTTCGAATTTTTTTGCAATATAAGTAGTATAATGTCAAAAATCGTAACGTAAGTTTATAGCTTAATTAAATAGTTTAAACTTTAAAGATTTACAGAAACTTCTACAGAATGATTTTTATTGCTTATTTATTTTGTAGTTTCCATTTACTCTCTTTTATTAAGTTGTTTTTATGCATGTCAAGTGCTTTCTCTTCGTAGCAATAACTTTTGTCACAATTGATTTGTGTACCTGTGGGAGACGCTAAAGCAAATTGTGGTATTTTTTTATACTCTTATTCATCTCTATCACTTTTTATCATTTACTGAATGGGTTTATTATTTATTAATATTTTTAATATTGATATTGCTATTGACGCATTTTCGCTGCATTCGTCCTGACTGTTCTTTAAGCTTACGCACTTTACTTTCTTAAATCAATTGCTTGATTAAATTATGAATTGAAATGGTAAAATAAACGTAAACTTACAGTGAATAAAACGCATTAATGCACACTTATTGAAAACAGGAGCCATGCTTTATGTGAGTAACAACTAGGACAAGCCGTGTCGCATCTAAAACTCAACTCGACGGACCCGACCCATCTGGCAATAAAAATAATAAAAATCGACAGCTTTATTTATGGCGCTTATTTTATCTGTGCGGCAACAGAAGCAGAGGCAACCGCAGGAGCCGCAGTAAAAGCCGCATCAGGATACTCTCTGTCTGAGCCTTGGCAGCAAATGTTGGCTCCTCCTTTTTGTAGTTTTACCGTTGACACAGTTTCGATTTTAGCCGATTGCGTTTGCAGGCGGCAACTGCTGCTGTTGCTGTTGATGATGATGAGGAGTGGGTGAAGCGGGCTGTGCGGGTTAAGTGGTTTGAGGGACCTTGCTGCATGCCACTTTTTACGATGCAAATCGAGCAATTTGCACTTTTATCGCACGAACGGGACTTGCACGCTTAACACCCGCGTGATTTATGGACCCAGCGGCAGGCCGGGGTAGAGGGGGCGTGTCTTGACTGCAGCTGGCATATAATAAGTAAATGTCAGTTAACACTTCATTTGTCTATGTCGCACTAAGCCCAATTCGAATTTGAATACGCATAAGAATTGAACTGTTTGCACTCTTAACGCTTGGCCAGCACTCGACTCGAGAGCTACTTAAATTGGCATAATTAATGCGGCTATTAGCCCAGGCCCTGCAGCAGCAGTTGCTTGAATGGATATTCACTCTTTCGCCATCTGCCCACTTGCCACGCCACGTTGCAAGTTTATTGGCATTGTCAATGTGCTGGAAGCAAGTTTGTTCACTTGCAAGTAATTGAAAGTCATTCTTTATGCAATAATAAATGAGTTTATTGCACACTTGGCCAGAACCAGCAGCTCCACCCCGGACAAGGCGATATCTGTCCAACTGCAACACAGCTTCAATTTCAGTTCTAGTTCCAGTTCGAGTTCGAGTTTGATGCATGCAGCGGCCACAGCTGACGCAAAAGGCTAAACCCAAAAGCTCTCTACAGTTGTATCTGTATCTGTATTTGAAGCTAAAGCTGAAGCTGTAGCTGTAACTCTAGCTATAGCTGTAGCTGTAGCTGTTGTGGGCTCTGTCACTGGCATAGGAATAAACAACTGATTGCTGGTCGTTTGGGCGCCATTAGCCTCGTCTCTGTTTCGTACAGTGAGTGCTCCAACAAGTGAACGACGTATATAGCGTCTGACACATTGCCAGTTCATCACAGGGCCCAATGACGGATTTAGTCTCGGTTTGACTTGACACCAATGGCCTCAATGTCTGTCTCTGTTTTGTCTATCTAAACCTGCTCCCCCCCCCCCCACACACCCAGCCTGCTCCTCAGGCAGCCAGCGTGTGTGTGGCCAACAAATGTTGGCAAATCTGTGCACAAACTGCTGCCATCAAAGTGCTTTACGTGCTTGCTCTTTTCTCCTGCCCAGTTTGTCGCGCTGCCACTCAATTTAAATACGCACAGTGCACCCGACATTCAACCTCGCACTATGAACGCATTCAAGCTGAAGTTTTTAATTTCGTTCGGTTTTGTGGGAGGCGGTGCAGCATCATATTTTAATTCGCTATAAATCTAATTAGTGAAATCAAAACCTAATCATGCATGAACAATTTATGCGCTTCAGTTTCATTCCAACAAGCGAGGCGGACAGCATTCATTTTACAACAATTGACCCATACCCACACACAGACAGACAATCCCCCCTCTCTCTCAATCGACCCGAACGCAGCCAATCCTCCATCCGGACGCACATTTTCTCCATTATGAAAAGCGCAACGCTTGCAAAATTGTTGACCCTCTTTCTTCTGTTTTCTGTTATTTTTCTGTTTAAGAGCCAACGCTTTGCATTCAATTCGTACGCGAAAATATTCGCATGGCGTAATTGAGTGCACGGCATTAAAATGCAGCGCGACCAACAACAGCAACAACAACAACAATAACAAAAGTCATTTAAAGTTGGATTATTGACTATAATTTGCTCTACTTGCAAAGTATACAAACTCAATTAAGTGAAGTATCTTATCTGTCTGATAAAGTTCGGGTGCAAATACAATAGTTTTAAGGAAAAACAATTATTTATGAATAATACTACAGCACAATATAATTGAAGAAGAGCTTTGAAAGCACATGTGAACTGTAATGTAATTGGAATGGCAACATTTTTTAAATCGTGAAATAAAGTCAAAGGCATTTCAGCTTTTTATTATGACAGCTCTCATTTGAATAAAACTAGTTGAATAATATTTTTACTGTATGCAGGTGAATAACTTATAAGCACATAAAACGCAGAGCTGCCAAAAACACAAATTTACCATCATATTTTTTTTTACAGAAGTGCGAAAGCATTTAGCATTTGAGTGCTGTAATTATAATTGTGAATGTTATATATGTATGTAAGAGAATGTATGCGTTTAACTGCTCTATATTCTGAATGCGAAGGACGTATAACTAAAACTTTTATGGGCCTGGACCATAAACAACAGTCACTCACTTTGTTTCATAGGCCATTAAAATTTTACGCGCCATTTTATAATGATTTTCAACAATGATGTGCAAATGGGCGCCAGATAACCGACTGATTTCAATTTAAGATGCGAATACGCTTAATTGAATTTCTGCCAAGGCTGCTTAATTACCTTGCGCCAAATTACAAATTGTGTGCACGCCGCTCACCAGAGCCAGAGCTCTTACCCGTATCCGTACCCGTACCCTTACCAACAAATCAAAGTTATAAAAAATCAAAATAAGTTTCAAGTTTAATGCAATGCAAACGATGGGCTGGTACACATTATCAAGTAGCCGCCCCGTCGGCCCCAAAACGGTGCCGGCAAATATTTGTACAAAATTTATAGCACTCGCTTGTTGCCAAAACAGGTTTCAGCATCGGATAAGGTTAAGCCAGGACAGCAAAAAGTTGACAAACAATGCGTGGACCAGACCAACCCAGGAAGGAACCGAGAGAAGAACAGACGAAAAACAAAACAAAATCAGTTTGAAATTAAAATTTTGCATGAATAAAGCAGAAAAACAAAAAAAACTTGACACGAGGCGGAACGATAACGAGTAGCCACCCACAGCAAAAGTCACGTTTCATACGCAAAATTATGAAAATGCCAAAAAGTGGTGCATAATTTGAACTTTTAGCACCGGAACCCAAAATCGAAAAAGAGGCCCCAAAACTCTGCCAGACCTGGGCATATTAGACACACTCGATTGGGCCGGCCAAATGAGGTGGTTTTAATTAATTCATCAGCTTGATGTGTGCGCTAAGGCTCAGCTAATGCGCATATTTTTGCGATTACAGAATATTTTGGAAATTAATTTCGCCACGCAGCAATTAACCAGAAACAGTTAAAAATCAACAATAAGTTCATTAAAGATTTTGTATTTGTCTGCTGCTGCTGCTGCTGCTGCTGCTGGTGTTGATTTTACTAATGCCATTCATAAATATTTTGTAAATTACTTAAGATTTCGCATAATTTTGCAGGACGCTTGGCATGCGGATTGACAGTAGCTGTCAAGGCTTTGGCTTAATTAGAAACTCGTCGTTGAAACCCGCAACTCATCAGCTGCAAGCAGCGAGACGGGCGACGGGCCGAGGGGGCGACGGGGCGACGGGCCGACAACCGTCTCGTCCTTGCCAATTTCCTGGCAGTTGCTCTGTCAACGGCTTAATTCAGACCCTCTGCGGGAAGGGGGCAGTGAGGAGGCACAGGGGACTGGTTGGGTTATTGTTCGACATTCTCTGGCATTTTCCGAATGGACGTGGGACTTATGCTTTCGCACACTCATTAAAATTCAACAAAATTGTTGCCAAATTAACTCAAACATAAGCGAGCAATAAAATTTCCATATTTTCCCTTGCCTCCAAAAATACACAAGCACAAATACACACACACACACACAGGGAGAGAAAAGTGACAAAGTGTTTTGTCTCCTTGCGGCCGCCTGTTCTCCTTCCTCTCGCTAGCTGTGTGACAGCTTCTCAAATCCTTAAAAATGAGCAACCCGAAACTCAACCGAAAACTACTGCGCATTGAAAATACAAATATTGAAACAGCAAAAGCGGCTTTATTTGAAGTGTTAATTACGTGCTGCAGCTTAAAATGGGCAAACTTATATAATAGCTACACACTAGAGTCCTTTCAAGTCCTTTCACCTTTGTTTTGCGGTCTCACCCATGTGTGCCATATCAATATACTATACACATAAGACTTCAACTTTCGGTATTTCCAGGAAATTTTTAAGTGTATGATATTCTTAAATTTCGAGAGCTTTAGTTTGAAGCTTAAGTTTGAAGGCTTTTCCTTGAACTATGTATTGTGTTGTACACCTTTTAAAAGGTAGCAGAAAATCAAATGAAAATAAACAAATATATAGAACGCTTTGGAACAATTCTTAGCCAATTACGGACACGCAGAAGCACGCCAAGTATCATTATCTGGGTAGAAAAATACTTAAGTCGATTTACATAGAAAACTAACAAAATTTACGACAATTTCGCCAACAATTTTTTACTTTTGTGGGTTTTCTACAGATTTCAGCAATTGCAAATAAGATTAATACTTTCAATTGGAGCTGAGCTGGGCAGCAGAAAGTTTTCTTTAGAACTTTTTCTCTTTTATTTTTTTTTTTGGTAGTGTCAGTGACACCATTACAATTTCGAACTTTTTCACACAGCCTTTAGATTTTATTCTACTCCTTTGGGTAGTTTATTTTTATATATTTTGTGCCTTTTCTTTCACGTTTTTTTTTTTTTTTGGTTGGCAGAACTTGAAGAGTTCTTTAAGGGCCAGTGGCCCTATTGACGCCTGCAGCAACCGCGACTCATTGAAATGGGTGATAATTTACCATTGATTGCACTTTGTCGCTGAAGTTTTGTGCTGCTGACAACTTTGCCAACGGGGCAACGGTTCAACTGGGCAACTGCAGTCTTTGCCTTTTTTTCTCGGGGCGCTTTTCAGAGCTGTCTTCAAATGCAATTTGGCTATTTTCATATTCTACTTTCGGCTCTCGCCCGCATTGAATCCTTTTCAGAGCGCCGTCTTAGCCAGTTTATTTTTTAGAGATTCTGGTTCAGCCGCTATTAAAGCGAACTTTGTGTATAAAAGCAATTAGTTGAGATTTCTTAGCTTTGTGCGTGGGCTGAGCTTAGCTGGCTGATAAGCAAAACATAGCAAAAAGAGGCGACGCTTCGAGACAAATCCTGTTTTGCCACTGCCTTTAAACATCTTGAGCAGGAAACTGGTAAGCAACAACAACTGTTACGAACTTGTCACTTGCACTTGGCAGCTTCATCAATTTCGGTTAAGCCCGGACAAAACTAATGGCAACTTGGGAAATTATCTATGCCAGGCCCAAGACTGCTAGGCCCAAGACTGCTAAAATGCCAAAATAGAATACGGTAGACGCGGCGTATACGTAACCAGGTCGAAGCGCGCGCACACACAAACGAGTTGTTGCAACTGGGGGAAAGTGGTGAAAAGTTTTGTCTATAAATTTCGTTACTATTATTTGACCTGCTTGCATACAATTTCACACACACACTAACACACACACACATGAAGGCAACTTGAGTTGAGGCTCAAACTGAAGCGGCCTCAAGACACACAGAGGCATTCGTGCATGGCAAACACTTCAATTGCAACGCACCAATTACAAGCCTCTGCTGCCTGGCTGCTTGGCACCGAAGCATAACTAATCTTTTGAGATTTCCAATTAAAAGTAAAACAAGCAACAACAACAACAGCAACAACCGCAAACGAGTAGCAGTCAGAACAAAAAACAGAAGGCTACAAATGAAAATCTTGCCAAGACGTTGCTTGTTTGGCCAGCCTCAGATTTTTCATACATTTTACGTGCAAAGTGTCTAAATTAACAAGGACGACAAAGTCAGCTGGGGGTTTGGGGATGTTTGCAACTTTATAATTATGTTAAGCATGTTGCAGCTGCAACTGCAACGCAAGCTTAGCCCTGCCAGGGCCGTCATATTTATAGTTGCAACATGGGTTGTCTTGGCAGCCGCGGCAGACACATCAAACTCGCTGCCAGCCTGCCTTTAGTCTGTTTAATAGGCCAAGCGACTGATGCCGCCCCAGGCCCTGCACTCGAGACCCTTACAAACAAACACACACACACACACATACACACACACAGATAAACACGCACAGCCCAGTGGCTGTAAAGCTGAGCTGAGTTTGCAGTTTGGCTTTTGTGTTGTTGCCGGCTTAAAGTTGTTGGTGGTTTTGGCTTTCACTTTTTTGTGCCCAGCTATGAAAATTACTTTTACGTCAGTCATATGCAACACTCGGGCACCCGGTGCGTATGAGTAACTTAATTAGAAAACTTTGCCCACAGCCGATATGCCAGCACCAGCATACCAGCACTATAGGGCCATATGTTTTAGCCAACCCGTGCGAATAGCTGCTGCAAGCAGGAGCAGCATCCTGCCAACTAGCTAGGCAACTAGCTATTTTTGCCAGACATGAAAGCATTGGATTTGCAAGATTGCCGCTTTCGAGTTCTTGTTGTCCTTTGGGCCGTTCGGGGTGTGGCCTTTCAATGCCAGCCGTGTGCATTACGCTGGCTTCCTTGGGCTGCCAAATGACTTTCGACTTGTCGGCTTCGATGGCAGTGCAGTTAATTTTTACTTGGCTTACAAAAAGCTTCCTTTCCATTACATTCCACAGCAGCTCAAATTCAAACTTAACTCAGCTTGGTTCGTTGTGTAACTAGTTGAAATTCACCTTGAAATGCCAACCTATTGCTACCTGCCCACATGCCACAAAGCCAGTCAAGTCGTTCACTGAAAAAGGAAATTACTATTTGACAGGCGTTTTCCTCTCTTCTCTTTACAAAATGGTGTTCTTTTCGTACAAGCTATAGCAAGCATATTTTTGTAGAACTTATATTAATATTGATTTATTACTATATATATAAACATTTAGATAATAGTGCAAAAACTCTGTTATCAGCGTAACATTGTCTATACATATATTTTAATTATCAATCATTTTGGTGGAAAAGCACAAAAAGCGATTTGTTTATTTACAGTGCTGAGACTTTCATTAATAACACTTTGGTCACGAGCAAACACAAGTGAAAAGTTGCTCAAATTTGTAAGCTGTCCAAGCAACCACACACACACACACACACGCAAACACACCCACCAGATCACAAATCCCAAGCAATCACTCAGGTCACACACACACCACACACACACAAGCACACACATCTATGTGTGTACCTATATAAATATAGTAAAAATCACTCATGCCAAAAATAGAACGTTTTGCGCTATGCTTCGTGAAATGGCCAAAACAAACAACAATAAAACAACAACAGCAACAATAATAATTTCAAAGGGTAACGTTTAAATCAAATCGATTTCGATGGGTCTTTAAAAATATCCAAAAACAACACACAACAAAAAAAAAGGTCACCAAAACTGAAAATCGAAAAGCAGGCAAAGGCAAATCCATTGAACAAACAAATGTGGAATCAAGCAAAACATTCAACGCCACACACACACGCATGGACTAACCAATACACATGCAGAGAGAGGATATAAAGGACAACCGAAAGCTTTTACTGTTGTACAGCTGCTGCGTTCATTTTTTTATTAGAGGGAACATTCGGTGCGACGCTATTGCAAAATGGCGAACATATTTGTCCCTGGACAGCAATTATTGTTATCGTTATTGGCATCGAACAAGATTGACTGAAATTTATTTCAGTTTGAGTGCAATGCCGAGACGATGTCCAAATCGATGTCCGTGTCCATGTCCATGTCCATGTCGATGGCCCAAAATGAAACTGAAACTGAAGCAAAGCAAAACCAAAACCAAAACAACAACAAAAACATGGCTCTAAAACTCATTTTGTTCAGCTGTCCAGCTGCAATTTTTGGCCAACAAGGGAGATGATCCAAAGTCCCATCCACACAAAATGAATTCAAGCGGCTCAGAGACAAAAGGACCACAAAACGAGGCCTTGTTTTCCTTTTATAGTGAGGCAATCTGAACTCGAAGCTCAACTCCTTTCTTAGTCGTATTTAAGGTGTCGCAGGCTAAGTCGATTAGTTTTCCATGTCTCTGTTGCTGTAGCTGAATCTAAATCTGTATCGTTGTTGCCACAAACCCAACGCATTACTGAGCATGTCAATTTCGATACACGCCCACACACAGATACAAACACAACATAGTTGCTTTTGGCTTTTGGCTTTGTCTTTGGCATTGTGCAGGTTGCTGCCTCTGGATTGTTTTTTCTTACTTTTTCTTTTTTGACTTTACGCTTTTGGTTGGTTTTTGTGTGCGACCCCAAAATCATGGTCATTGTTGTTTTTGCAAATTGTGCGGTTTTGTTGTTTTTCCTGCCAAAGATTGTCGAGCTTTGTATCTGCAACGCTTCCACCTCTCCCTCTCGCCAACCCTCTAACGTCCAGTTCAAAAGTGCTAGCTGTGGGCGTAAGCAAAACAATGTTCCGCACGTGTTTGCTCTCCGACTGACGTCCCCACTCAGATTTTCTAATCAGTTTTGTAATTGTTTCTTTTTCTCAAATGGTTGTTGTAGTTGTTGCTCTTTGTGGGTCATTCAGTGGCACGCCTGCTTAACCTTCAACTGCCAGACGCAGACCGAAACTTGGCTCTTTTCTTGTATTTTTTTTTGTTGCTTTTGTATTTTATTTTGCAACTTTTGGTCGGCTTTGTTTATATGCCGGTTAGCCGGGTTTGTGTTTCTAATTGCTTTATTTTTGGCATTTCTATATTTTCAATTCAGGATTTGCAGTTTGTGAAATTGACAGTTGACTTAATGATTCAATCTTTTAGGGTAAATTATGTTAAAAATTGAAAAATAGTTGAATCATCATATAATCATAATGGTAAATATATTTACAAACCTGATGGCATTAAATTTGTTTCATAGTTCGTGACAAAACTATAATGAAAATGCAAATAAATTTATAAACATTGTTTTAGAAAGCACTCAGCTTAATCAACTTACTTTGTGGGCAATTAAAATAAATATAGTTATAGACCAATTAAATACAGCAAACGATTGCTAATTTAATGAAAACAATTTAAAATTTGTTGTTTATACTTGAAAAACACTGGCAAATAATTACAACTTTTTTCAAATAATTTGTATTAAAAAGTTTAGATATGTTTGACATTTGGTTTAATTTCGTTAAATCACATCTCTGCCACATTGTAATTAAAATGAATTATAACAAAGCGCTTACAGTAATTAAAGGCTGCTGACAATAGCACACGCAAATTAAATACCCGCGTATGAAAAACCAAAGCGGTTTTTTGTACACGCTGTGAAAAATCTAAATGTGCGCATAAATAATTCCAATTAAAATCAAGTCTTAAGCTGCGAACGCACAAAAGGCTTTAACAAAATGTTACACAAAATATCACATCAAAATTAGGCAATGCCAACCGAAATTAAAAATTAAAAACAAACAAATTAAATTTAAAATAAAAATCACGCGGCTGTTGCACGCGGCGTATGCGCAATTTGCATGTTGTCACCGAATTTTAAGCGTCCATACATAATAATAAAAGACATTGCTAAGTCTGAGGTTAATTTGCGTAATGCGCTGTAATTTTTTAATGTGCCACAAAAACGAGCGGCAAACAACAAGAGAAATAAAGAAAATAAAAGAAAAAGGGTTGCAAATGAAGCGAAAGCACGTAAAATGCGTAAAAATTCATTGTCACAAATGTTAAAATCGGCTCGAACGCGAATTTGGGCGGAATGAAGGCTTGGGTAAGCAAGAACTCTTTTTCCATCGGGCTAAAATAAAAATGAGCTCGTCCTTCGGCTTGTGGCCAATCGTAAGGCATCGAGAGTTCGCAATTCGCATCGGTGACCTTTGCAGCTTGCCAAATTTAATTTATTTATTTTATGTGCTTTCCTTTAATGCCAATGCAAATAAATAAACCAGCACATCAAAATAAATAATCAGAAAATACAACCAACGGAGAGAGTGAAATACGCTGCAGACAGGATTGGCACAATTACACGCTCGTCCTTCGGCAATTAACCAAACCCGTTCCAAAAAAAAAAAAAACTCAAACCCAAATTCGCAAGAGAAAAAAAAAAGTGAAAGCGTTTATTTTTGCCGAGGATTAAATACGCTTTCAGAAAAAAATAATTTAATGAAGTTCACTTAAATTATATAATATAATTAATAATGACACTTCTCTCAAATAACTTCAGATTAAAAGTTGCTTTTAATAAATATGGTGCAAGATAGATTAAGAAAATGTTGCATACTCACAGACGCATGAATAACTTTATAAAGCGGTGAGTTTAATGTTGAAAAGTTTAAAGCATAAGAATACTCATGTTTGATAAATTAAGTTAACATATTTGATTATAAGAAACAAATTGGAACTCAATAACTTCACCATATTGTTTAATTCAAATCGTTAGCTCCTTCCTTGCATAATTCATCAGAAAACTAAAATACTCTTTTCTGCTAGTGTATTAAAAAAAAACAGTTAAGCAAAAACCGAAATGTAAAACAGCCGCCAGTTGCCCAAAGCAATTGTGGGCGAACTTGCCCACTTATTTATCAAATCGGCAAAAACCCCAACCCGCTTCTAGGCCTTCACCATCCGCTGCACAGCGATTTATCTCAAAGACTGGCCGATGCAAAAAGAACGCTTGGTATATTTATTTTGACCTTAATTAAAGACGCATATTGCCCGCTTTGCAATTTTTTTTTCCCCCCCTTTATTTTGTTCATTTTTATGGACTGTGCGGAGGTTTGTTTGCATTGCAGCTGCTGCTGGCAAAGGGTTTGAGCCGCCAATTTACAGCGACTTGTTTGCCTTGTAGATTTGGCTGCGCCAATGCCAAAAACTCAAAAATAAACCAATATTTGCGTTGGAAGCAACAGCGAGTCGAACATGAAACAAAAGCTGTCTAATTGCAAAATAATGAAATTCACTTTGCGCTGGCAATTGGCAGGCAATGCGGACTGCAAGGATTAACTAAATGTGTTGGCCACTTGCAGGCTGGCCTAAGCGCAGCTCGAAATTGGGGCCAACTGGCCAGTTACTAGCTGGTTAATTACAAACTAATGAAAACAAGTAAAATTTAAATTCCTAATGACACGAGCTGCATTTTGGCACACGTAATTTAAGATTTATTTGATTTACTTAATGATTTAATCATTCCTCAAACCTTTCATGAGCTTGCAACGCTATTAGAAAGTTGCAACATGGGAAAATGTATAAAAGAATAAACTGCACAAAAGGCAACGACTAATGTCATTGAATCTTAACAAGTCGCGCTCGTTGAACTTGTTCAACTTGAAATCGCTGGCGCAGTTTGTCGCTTTGTCTTAAATGCCTTTAGGGGCACCAAAACCAACCTAAGCCGTAAAAGAGTTATGCTATTACATTTCTCTTCTGCTCTTTCATTTCTTTCCGTTCTTTTTTTTTCGCGTTTTTTAGATTTTTTTTCTGTGCCCAACAGCTGCCACTTCAATTACATAAAATTCACATTATTGGGCGCTGCGATGGCGCGTTTTGAGGCGAGACGGCGTAAAAGAGTTTTTAAATTAAAGGCCAGAGGCTGCAAGTGCTGTGGCACTGTGCTGCCAGGGGCACAGGTCAGATTGATGGCATGCTCTGACACCAGCCAACCAGCAGCCGGAAATATTTTCTGTGGCAGCGAGCACCCTTCACTCAAAAAAAAAAAAAAAAACACATACAAAATACAACCGCTAACAACAACAAAGCATACAAAAAATAAACACAAAGCAGAGATACAGCCAACCGAGTGTTGCCAAATGAACGCCAAAGGCCAAAGCAATCGACAAAACAGCAGCAGCAACACCCAAAGAATAAACAAAAGCACGTCCTAAAATCGCCAACGGCATGCCTCAGATAATATACTCTAGCAGAAGTACACCTTACCCTTATAAGTTCCTCGACCTCTTTTTAACTTTGTCAAATCTAAACGTAGATGAAATGTTAATCCAAGTATGAGATTGATAAATTGGAAATTTGGTTGTTAGTCTCTAAAAAGCCAAAGAAAAGAATTTTTGCTTGCTAGGATCTTTTCTTAATTTATTTAGGTTTATTTTTATGGTTTACTTAATACATTTAATTATTTTTGGTTGAAAAATTTATTTTAGATTTGAGCTAGAAATAGAATTAAATTTCGTATTTAGCTAGAGACAGATTTCTTGACATTGCCATAGCTTCTAGCTGATGTAGCAAACAGCAACTAGAGAAAGAGTATTTAAAGGCAAGAAGCTCTCATGTAACTACAACAAAGCGTATAAAAAAAAAAACAAAAAAAAAAAAACAGAGGCATTGGGCAAAGACAAAAGGGAGCCGTTTCTAATTTACATGCCACTGCTGGTAACGGTGGGTCGGTGGGTCCAATGGTTGGCCCAAACAATTCATTTAAAGCTGCGCCGCTTTTCGCGCATTTACCGTTAAAAATTAATGCCCCCACTTGGCCGAGAGAGAGAGTTGCCAACTCAATTCGGTAAATAACGCAGACACAAAAGCGGGCTGAGGCTGCGTTTCGGGGCTGAAGTTTTGAACTTTGGGCCTTGGGGCTACCAGGACACAATGCAGTTAGTCGTGGATAACAAACAAAAAAAAAAAAGGAGAAAAGTAAAAAATACAAAAAATCGTGGTAATTTTTTATTTGAATCGTTGGGCAAAACAATTAAATCAAAATGTCTGCTAAGCAGCGTGAAAATTGTTCGCCACGCTGGCGTCTCGAAAATTTAATGCGCCCTTGGAATGCCTTCACAGATTTTTGGCAAAGGCTGGAAGAAAGTTTTTGTGGAGCCCCTGGCGAAAATATGTGTAGTGCCAGTTTGAGGCACAAGTAAATCCCATTCCAGACAATTAGGCGCAATTTGCATGATAAACGTACGTGCGTATGTGTGCGTGTGCGTGAGTGTGTTAGTGTGTGTGTGTCTGTGTCTGTGTAGCCATCAAACCAAGCCACAAAGAGCATGTTTAAGTGTCCCATACACATACAAACATATGTGTGCGTGTGTCGAACGTTTAGCAGAGCTACAAAAGTTTTACAAGTCTTGGGGTAAAAGTGTGGCGCAGAGAAATCTTTTTGTGTGCGCTTCCACTTAAACGCTTTCGAATGAAGTTTCACGCGTAAAAGTCATAAATAAAATGCCAACCAAGCAGCGTATGCGTGTGTGTTGTATTTGTATGTGTGTTAGTCTCCGTGTGTGTGTGTGTGTGTTTGTGTGTGTTTCTGACAAATCTGTATAGCAACGCCCAGTGCCATAACGAAGTTGAGCATACACGCACTCGCATATGAAAAACTCATTTAACTCATAAATTATGCACTAAAAAACAAATAACTCATCATTTTTATGCGCTCGTCGAAGTTCCTCAACTGTGTGCGTCTTTGTGTGTGTGTGTGTGTGTGTGTGTGTATGTGTGTGTGGCATGCATTGTGTGTGACACATAGCACATAAATACACTCGTGCGAAAAAAATAAACTGTCTTTGCTGCACAAAGTCGTAAGCTGACAGCTAGAAAAGTTGTGGAAAGTGCCTCGAAACTTGCTTAAAGCAAAGAACAATTGAAAATTTAGATTACAGATTAAAGATTAAAGTAACATAACGAAAATGCTTATTTAAAAGTCTGAGCTACAAATTAATATTGATAAGCACGTAGATTAAGCATGTAAATTGTGCAAAGTGCACTTTATTGTTTCAGTGTCTTCATATATATATTAATAAGCCAAATTTGAAAATATATGAAAAGTTAATATATAACAGGAAATCTAGGCACACTGAATAGAACAACAAGCATTAAATAATTTATAGCAATGTAGAGATAATTTAGAATAATATACTAGTAATGTGGAATGCGATAGAAATTAAAAAAGCGTGAGCATAAGAATATGAAATTTGAGACTTGCTAACTGCTGACTAGTTCAGTTCGACTATATTTAGTTATATAGAACGGCAACTTCAAATACTACTTTGCAGCACCCTTTGTGGTTTTAATGACCAAAAGAACCCGCCCCAAGACACATTGAACCACAAAGCCCAAGAGCTCATAAATTGCTTTGGCTTTTCTTTATCGTACGCCAAATGTTACTAAGATTTTCGCGGGGCTGTAGTAGCTTGATCGGGTCTGCGAGTGATATATAGTATATGTGTGTGTGTGTGTGCTGCTTTACATGCTCGTATCTGACATATAAGCACACTCGAACATGTATCTTGAGGCAGCCATTTAGCAGTATTTAAAATTTATGACTTGACTATTAAGTACGTATTAACTGAATGCTTTGTGAATGCCATACGCTTCACAGACTCCACGCAGCTGACTTTGAGCATAAAGTGGCCAAAGAGATGGCTAAGAGAATGATGATATGATGTAGCGGGGGTGGGGGGGCAAAGCGCAGCTGAGTACCCTTCTCCCCCGTAAAATCACAACTTTGCCAGCTTTTATCAAACTTGTGCAAAAAAATGGAGGTAGTATAAGTAGGAAACAAGAGTGCTTAAAACTTAAACACCCTAGAAACATATGCCTGTTATTTTTACCACTTAAAATAGATTGTTAAATAACTTTTGTGATTGTTATTAAACTATTTTGAGACTTGTAGGACAAGCAGAACTTATGCAATAGAGAAGCTCATAATTATGACTATATTGTCTTATTTTATTTATTTAAATAATTCTTTCTGGAATTATTTTTTACTTTATAATATTATTCTCTGTTGTATTGTAGTTTAATATAATTATTTCAATTATTTGAGACCAATTTATGGTATCACGCCAATACTTTTCTTTAGATTTGTTATGCGTACAGGGTATGGCAAAGTAAAAGAGCTGCCTGACTGAAAGTAACCACAAACGGTAAAGTTGCAAGAGCTGCCGCCAAAAGTTGCAAAAAGCGCAGTTGCTTTGTTACCTGTTTGCTGTTACCGGCTGCTATAAGCTGCCGCAGTCCGTTTCAGGCAATTGAGACAGTTTTTTTGCCATTTCATGTGAGCTCAGATTTTTTTAGGGGGGAAAGGCAGTGGGGGTGGCACATGGCCAGCAATTCGAGCAGAAACTGCATTAGGCTAATCAGATGATGGAGGCGACGCTGCAAGTGGCATCAATGCGACAAGCGACAGTCGACAGGCAACTAGCAGCTGGCAGCTGGTCACTTGTGCAGGACAAACGCATGAATGAGTCAGTGCATCGGCGCTTTGCTAATTAGTCCCTTGAATCCTTTTAATACGATTACACGATGCGATTGAGCAGCTGACTTACAGACAGCCGGACAGTCAGGGGCGTGTCTATGTCTGTGTGTATGTGTTTGTCTAATGAACCGCACATTAGTGCTGGCGACAGCGTTCAACGTTCAGCATGCGCCAGGATATGCCACCAGGACGCTGACTTATTGGCATTTCTTGCTCAAACGCATTTAACGCGCGCCAGAAATTACGATGTGGCGCAAACTGCCTGTGGAGCACTTCCTGGCATCATCACATTCCCGCCTCCTCCTCCACCGCCTCCGCCATCGCCTCGTTCTCCTCTTGATTGCCAATGATTGCACAAAGTGTTGCCTGACTGACTGCCACACTGCCTCACCAGCTGCCTGCCAGGCTGCCTTCCTGCCTGGCTGCCTGCCTGGTTGCAGTTCAATTGAATTTTAGTGTAAAAGTTTTTCCAGTTACTCCCCCCCCGCCACCAATGCCACCCCTTTCACATGGCATTCTTTTGCTTTTATTGTGGCGCTAAAAACTTTTTTGCGGCTCGACTAGCTACCCAAAAGTCCAGGGCACACCCACTTGTACGCCTTCATCGATTACTGGTAACTTGCTTTATGTGCTTTGGCTTTTCACCAAATATAAATTAGAAATTATTGGAGCATCTTTTTTTTCATTTCGGGGTTGCATTTCGCTCTCCGTTTTTCCTCTTCAGTCAGCAGCTGCCAATTGATTTCAAGTGGCAGCATAAATTTGTAATAAACATGAATGAGATCGGGAATCAAATAAAAGTTGAAGCACATCCACTAACTACAATTCAATTGGAAATCGATGGTCATTAACAACAAGAACAAGAAAAACAACAACTAATTTCAGCTGTGAGCTAAGCTGAAGCAGCGCCTTGAAATGTGAAATGAGGCACAATTAAACACGCACACACACACACACACACGGAGAGAGAGAAAGAGGAGCAGATGCAACTGTTCGTCCTCGATACGCAGGACACGCATATTACCAGCGTGTTGCCGTTGTAATGGAAACTGCAACAGAATTAGAGCAGAAATTACGCTTACTTCAATTATGGCTGCCATTTTTAATACCCTATAAAATATTATCATCAATTAGATTACAAGCTATAGCCAAATAAATAATGACAATATCTCAGGAAGTTGAAAAGATGCATTCACAAAATTTTGTATGTAGTTAGTATAATGATAGATTTATGCCTAGCCAAAAGCTTATACATATCCAACTCTTAACGGTAAGGTAAATATGAAGAGTAATAAATATAAAACAAAGTATATATGCCATTCGATCTTAATTTTCAAATTAAATTATTTGCTGGGTATTTCGTAGTCGCATATTAACGATAGCCTATTTTATTGCCTGCGTTAGTGTTTGAGTGCGAGTCACATTTTGGGCTGTGCATGTAATCAATACCGATTGTTATGGTTGTGGCAGTGGCAGGGCATCATGAATGTCAGCTTGTGGCACAGCCGCAGGCTCACACAATCTGTCTGTGTAGTAGGTGGTGAACTTAAATTGCGAATGCAGAATAGGAATCAGAGTGTATGCCATATACCAATTTGTTTTGGGCATAATTAAGAGCAACGCCGCATTCTATGGCCAGGCTCTAATTGTCATCGTCGCATCTATGCTAAACAATCGAATTTCAACCGAATACAAAGCAGATCAACATCATTTGTATATACAATTGGTCATTGTATCAGTACCAGTAAAGTGAAGGTATGAGTGCATAAAATTCTTTCCTGTTGGTTGCAAGTTTCTTAAATACAGCTTTTTCTATAAATATCATGTGAAAAAATGCACGCAAAAATATTAACAGAATTTCTTAGCTTTTTCTCTCTTGTGCGCTACAAAAACTTTAACTTGAACTATTCCCATAAAAACACGGCAATGAGTTTCATAATAGTTGGTAGTTATTAACATAATTATATTTGCCGTGGACTAAGTTTGCTTTCCTCCTTTCGGTAGAGGTGATATAGCTTGAAAGTCCTATCTGTAAAACTACCAGTGGTCTTTTTTCGTATCGTCTATTCAAAGTTTAAATTTAAGATGCCTTCGAGCAGACTCTAATCACTTTGAGCTAATTACCAGGTAATATTCGGTGTAGTAAAGGGTAGTAAAAAATATGAGAAATAATTAATTTAATATATGGCGGTCACCATTCGACATAAAATTGCGATAAAGAAAATGAAGAGCTTTGAGGCTTTATGCTTATGAGAAAGTGAAAGTTTAAATAAATTTCCTTTTTAAGAACTTTAAGTTTAAAATCATCAAACACAACAAAGTTTGAATTTGAGATGAGCTTCTTTTTTCACAAGCACACGAACTTAAAGCTTGGGTTGGAATCCTAACTAAACTTTTTAGAACAAATTATTAAATCTGTTAAAGGATTTCCAAGTATGGTCAATGGACTTCCAATAGAAAAAAGCTTTTAATCTGTCAATGCTGAATGTTGAATTTATAAGAGAAGAGCTTGAAAGCTGTGAAAATGTTTCCAGAGTGGGTTGGTGTCCTTGGAAAGCTTTATTATTTAGTACCAGTGCCATGTTCAATTCAGTGATGAAGCAAACTGTTCTAAATTCCAAAAATACATAGCTATGTACAATGTTCATACATAGGCTTAAGAACACATATATATAGAAATATTAGCATTTTTAATGACGTGCGCTGCTACTACATTCGTTTTAAGGAACTTTTCGTTCGTCGTAGCAAGCCAATTTGATTGTTATTTGTCAAATCTAAATTGGTAAGGATCCCCCTTATGCTTTTTTCGCCAAAAAAATCCAAAATTTAATTCTTTCAAAAATTCATAATTTTGAGATGTAGAACTAAACTAGATGCCAAATAGTGATCAAAATGGCCTCAGGATTGACAATCGGTTAAGATTTGACAAAGTTGTGGCAGTTTGAAGTTTTGGAAGGGTCATTTTTCGTTGTTTGGGCACTTTACAAGACAATTTTTTTGTCACTTTTGGCGTGATTTTTGACAGAAAAATTAACCACCACAAAATCACTTTTCGTATAGTTTTTTATACTAATTGAGACACCCACAATCAATTGAACGTAAAATTTCAAGATTCTATTTTTTGAAAAATCAAAATTTGTAAGGGTCCCCCCTTATGCTTTTTTCGCCAAAAAAATCCAAAATTTAATTCTTTCAAAAATTCATAATTTTGAGATGTAGAACTAAACTAGATGCCAAATAGTGATCAAAATGGCCTTGGGATTGACAATCGGTTAAGATTTGACAAAGTTGTGTCAGTTTAAAGTCTGGGAAGGTTTTTTTTCGTTGTTTGGGCACTTTACAAGTCAATTTTGTTATCCCAATAAGATGAAAACCCAAAAGGTGCATACAACAGCTTTGCCGTTTTCCAGAATTTGAAAATTATTTTAAAAATATTTTGTTACGTAGAACTTTGCAAATAAATTTGAAGATAATCGGACGAAAATATAATTTTCATCCGTACAACCTTGACCATCTATTTTACTTCGTGGGGGGATAGAATCCAAAATCGATTCTTGTTACGCACTTCTAGACTAAGAGAAAACTGCGATTTCTCTGACATCGACAGCCAAAAAAGTTGCCAATAAGGTTATCGGATTACGGTTCAAATACACTACCCGAAGGGGACAGCAAAGACTCACTTGAATGATATACTCACCAATTGAGTTAATCGCATTAACGCAAAGCTTCACATGCATAAAGTATTGACAAGGAATACCATAAAGTAAAGGCCTGTACTTAAGAGTCAAAGCGGAAAAAAGCTCAGGTCAAAGCATAAGCTGCTAATAATAATAAACGCTAATTAACTGAATTGCAGATTCATTTTTAATTTCTGCTCAAAAATGTAATTTGAATTAAAAGAGCTTAGCTGAATTTGACATCAAGTTTATTGTTTATTTCATTTAAATATTGAATATTTTTCTGGGTTTTCTTTAATAACATTAATTAAAACATTTAAAAACGTTCAAGAATTTCGCTGAACTTATTGACCAAAATCTCTGTGTCAAATATATATATATAGTATATATGTGTATAATAATTATCTCTACGGCACATACAATACAATAAATTCTGCTTAATTTATAAAACACATGTATATACTATTTGTATCTAATGAATTTGTTTGGGTTAAAATATACGAATGCCATATAGATCATATACATATAAAAGTCATATGCATAAACTTACACACTTAAGTATTATCGTGTAGAATGCTTACATCGAGAATAGAATGAAGCACAAGTCTTTATAGTTGTTGGGAACATTTACATATAAATACATATATACACTAGCAATTGCAACTACTAGACAGAAATATACAGAGCTATTTTTTATTGGTAATTATACCATTTCAACATATAGAATCTAATACTTAATGCTAACAAAATCATGTAATCTTATCTACTTTTGAATATCTTAGAATCTTGCGCTCTTTGCTTAGCATCTTTAGATAGATTCTATGCAGCACCCAATCTATAAAAATAGATGTTTTATCTTGAACTCACATTCGAGACAACTACTACAAGAAATCACAAATTCTAATAATTTACTTTATAAGTAAAAATAGTAATTTTCTCATGTGTATGCATATGTTTTTCTTTAGCGCAAACGATTGTCAAATATCTAGATGTAATTTATTTTAAATTTTTTTTTATTTATTGTTGTAAGTGACTAGCACATACTTGAGTAAGCTTATTTAACTTTTTTTTATTTTGTTTATCTTTTTAGTATCATTTATAAGCACATCCTAAAAATTTGTCTCTTATACGTTGCCTAACTATTATCGATTTCCTCTTCGACTTTCTGTACATATTTTAAGGGATTTAATTATAAAAATCAATAATACATGTTTTCATTACTTATATCATTCATTTTAAATTGAGCTTTTAACATTTAATAATTGTTAAATTATTATTATAACTTTTTCTATTGAGCTCAAGCTTATCATTACTTTTCTATACGTCCATCTGCTCAACAGATTATGTGAATAGTTTATTTGTTATTTGAAATTTGTACTACCGACCTCACATTTCATAACCTGACAAATTTCTGGGATATTTGCATATTGTACAATGAACTTCTAGTTAACATTTTAATATGATACATAAATACATCAAGTTCCTGTAGTTGACAATTAACATTCAGATATACAATATATTATTTTTGCAATAAATAGTCAATATTAATATGTATATAGTTATAGATATATGTATATGTATGTGTGTTGCATAAATGCATTGCCAGAATCCTTGCTTGCTGCATAGTAAAATATACTGAATTTCTAGTACAATATCAATATCTGTTTGTTTACATTTGTTTTGCACTTCTCATTGACAGCCTCACGCAATATTTGCACAGTTTTGAGTTACTATTTTTGTTTAAGTCTTAAAAAAATAGATTATGTTCTGTTCATAGATAATGCTCTGATATGCTAGGAATTAATATGCCTTGTTTACATAATTACTTTGCTCACTTTTCCTTTCTTTTGTTAATAAATAAAGTAAATAAAACTTTAGTATCAATGACGCTTGCTTGCTTAAAATTTTACTTAATTTACTTCGAATTTGCTTTAAAAATTTGTTAAATATTTGTAAACCTTGTTTTAATTGTCTTACTGTGTGTGGTAAATTTTAAATAACTTTATTCTGGCTATTTTAGGCGCACATCATTGAAACTTAATTAGGCTCTCACTGCAGAAATTAAACCAATAAGGCGAAACTTAACAGCAATAAATTAATAATCAAACTCTGTGTGTGTGTGTGTGTTTGTGTAACTGTAACTGTATCTGTAGATATCTTATAGATATTAAAAGTAGAAGCGTCTTCGTATTTCAGTATTAATTAGCAAATAAATCACGCACGTCGTCATGCATGTAAACGAATCCACACACACACACAGGTCCTGCCCACGTTTGGCAACCTGGAGCCACACAGACCACGCCCACCAACGCCCTAATTTGCCAGCTGGCAAGGAAAAAACACATGTGAATCAAAATTCATCCCTTACTTGGCGTTGGGATCGCGCAATGAGCGCGTGGATGGCAAACCGCGTAGTCCTTTCTCCAATTTGTCCGCATCGCCGGCGGAGAAGCGGAAATTCATTGTTTGCTGACTGGTACCACTGTGCACGCCCAACAAAAACCGATTGCGCTGCTTGGCCTCACTGATGCCACTGCTGCCCACATCGGGCATGGCCAAGGTGCTGCGTGAACCGCGTCTGGAGCCAAGCAGCTCAACGCTCTCCTCCTCGTCCAGGCCGTAGGTGGCCACACTGGCAGCTGCCACCGGCACAGGTATCTTGGCCGGCGGGGAGTACTCTGCATTTGCCTCGGACAGGCGACGATATTCGCCGCTGCGTGAATGTTGCAGCTTCCAGGAGGCGCGTCGCGCATTTGCCACACTGTGACTGCTGTTGCTGCAGTGCACCGATGCATTGGTGGTGGTCAGATTGCCAGTGCTCTGCGAGACCAGACAATTATTGGAACTGGAGCTGCTGCTGGATAAACTGGAGTTGCTGCCACCACTGCCACTGCGACGAATGCTGCGTTTGCTGCGATGCTGATGCTGCTGCTGCTGCTGTTGTTGCACTTGCTGCTGCTGCTGCTGTTGCTGCTGTTGCTGCTGCTGCTGTTGCTGCTGCTGCTCCTGCGGCTGCTCCTGTGTAGCTGGCTGCTCCTCGGGCGTAAGCAGCGCATCGGTGCTCTTGCAGCAACTTTGATGACTGGCGGAATGTTTCATTGTCCAGCGAAAATCATTGGAATTCTCATCATCCAGCGGCGGATAGATGCGTCCAGCTGCCGGCATCTGATTGCCCAGCAAACGCTCCTTGGAGCTGCTCAGATTGGACTCCGGTGCGAGGGGAGAGGCGCACTCATCGATGGTATTTAATGGTGAGATTTGAATCGTTTGCTTCTGCTGCAGCAGCTCCATTTCGTTCTTGATAACCGGCTCAATGCCTAGCAGACCCAGCACCAGACGTGGATTGGCCAGGACGAAGCGCTCGAAGGTGGGAAAATCGATGCGATAGAAATCCGTTTGACTGCTGCGACTGGTCTTTGACGGCGGTGGCTCCACGGTGACGGGCGAGGCAGCCTTTGAACTGGGCATGGAGCCCTTGGCGGGCAGCTGCATTTCGCGACCCCAGACCTCCGGCGGATGAGAGGAGCTGCGCTGCATGGCTGCTGCTTCAGTGACGCCCGGAACCATGTTTCCACCCATGAGTTGTGCATCTACACCAGCCAAACCCAGTCCGCCACGTGCGGTGGCAGCGCCACTGATGTTGGGTATGGAACGTGCCGGAGGAAACTTGAGAGAGCCGTGCGAGTTCATGGCAGCGGATGAATAAGTCATTTCCTGCAGCACACTAATGGCATTGCGCACCTCAACGCTGAGTTGGGCCACATCCTGATGCAGTGTGGACACCTGCGAGTCTAGCCGTTCCAGCGAGGGTCGCTTGCCGCCCGCCTCCTCCTCAATGGATGGCTCCACCTCCTCAAAGGAGTTGCGATCCAGACTGCTGGCCATGTTCAGCGGACGCTGGCGTTTGCTTGTCTCGCGCAGCGTTATCAAGGAGCGTCCACGCTGATGTAGTCGCTGATGTCGCGGACTATTCATGCCCAGCAGCGGTGACCGAGGGATGCTGTGATGCGGCGATGGCGAGGCTGAGAGTGGAGCAGCTGCGGTGCCAACAGCACCGTTCTCTTTCTCCTGCTCGCCGCTGTCTTCGGCCTCCTCGCGATTCTCATCATCCTCGCTGATGCTGGGCAGCGGAAATGACGGACCAATATCCGAATCCTGATTCTCATAGCCCTCACGCAAATTGCATGTCAGATCGTGTTGTATGTCATTCGCAAACTGCTGCTGGTACTCCGGATACAGACGCAGCACCTCCACCAGACCGCCCATGTGTATGCACTTCATATCGCAGTAGGTGAGCGCCTAAAGAAATGACAAGAAAACAAATAAAACACGAAAACGTTTTATGTTAAATGATTATGCACTACTCTTAAGCTCGTTGCCAGACTTGACTGCCTGGCTGACGGCCTTCCTGCTGGGGCCCCTAAATGAGCTACCAACAGCAGGCGTCCTTATTTCTATGAGCAAGGTTAGAGTCCATGGGGCTTTAGTTACTTTTTGAATTAAATTCTTAATCGGACTATACTGGAATTCATTAAATTATTTATTATACCATTTAAAAAGAAACTTTACCCAGATGCATATAACTCCATATATTATTATTTAATCAATATTAAATATTTGTGAAGCTTTGACAAGATTAAACAATTAATTTACCTACATATTTAATTGTAATCTATAAATATTTAAAACATTTGTTAGAGCATCATGTAGTCTGCTACAACCTCAACTCATTCTTTTACCACTTGTTAATGTTGACGCCTTGGCGTCTTCTTTACATGCTCAAGTGCACCATCTTGGCACAAACACACACACGCATGCATAGTCAAACACTTATACAAGCAAGCGCCCACACACACACACACACATTCCGTTTTAGTATCACTCATCCGCCCCGTTGTTGTTCTTGTTGGCTGACTGCCACTTCTGCTGTACCTGAAGTGGCGGCTCAGAGCTCACGCTGTGGCAGCTGCTGCTACTGGCTGTGTAAGTAATACTACATATATGCGAAATGTCTGCGCATTATTTGTCGACGAGGCAGACATGCAAATAAACTGAGCATAAAGGTAAAGCAACAACACAGCCAAAGGCAAAACTTGTAAAATAGTAAATGGCTGTGGAAACGGGTAAACAAACTACGAAATACGTTTTCCACTATGAATTAATTGCAATGCTTTCCACTAATTATGCGCTGATCTCTCAGTTTACATTTTAATCAATCGTCTGCGGCTCTTGGGCCAATGTTGCATTAATTAACTGACAGCTACGTAAGCCACGCATAATTCCTGCGGCTTTTGCGGCTAGCTGGCAGGCACTTTAAATTTGTAAAGCATGCAAAGAAAATATTGAATTTTCCTCGCTGCAGTCAAGTGGAAAAAAAGGCAGCGTTGTCGGCAGATGCTTAAATATATACTTGAAAAGTCGTTTGTCTGCGCTCAACGTGATAAACTTTACGACAGGCAAACAAACAAACTCAAGAAATAATGAAAATAAACAAATGAGTAGAAACAAAATAAACAATAACAATGCTTGAACTTCAAGCTTTTGGCTTTAAAGCCTTAAAGCAGACTCGATAAAAATATAATTAAAGAGCATACACATGTAAAACAAATGGTGGGAAATTCGTGTAAGCATAAAAATAAATTCTATTTAATTACGAGCCCATGCAACCCGACTAGGGACCCAGGATTCCAAATGCCCAGCGACTATAAACATAAGGCTTTGTCAGCATTTACATACTAGGCGATATATATGTCTGTATGTTGAATTTAATGAGACTAGATGATAAGGATTATTTAAAGAGTAAGCTGATGTTCAATGAAAATGTCTTAAATATTATCAAGAGATAATAATTGTATTCAATGCTCTAACTTACTGTTTCAGTAAACTCTGCTTACTTTAACACATGTATTGCTTAATTATTTATTTAGTTGCCACTTTCAGCCAGTGTCATTTTTTTCATTTACATACCTTTATGTCGCTGCTGCTACGCACAACAACATCCTGGCCAGCGCTGTTGGTGGTGGCGGTCATTTGTCCGTTACTGGTGGCAACCAGATGCACATTTATGTCCGAGCCAACGAGATCACCCTTGCCTACGTGTATGTGTAATATATAAACGTGTGTGCGTATTTAAAACAGAAAACAACAAAAGGTCAGTCGCTAAGTTAGAATCAATAAGCATAAAAATAGCAGCCATTTGTCTAGGCAACGTCGTGAATGAATAAACAAGCAGATGACTGGCGAAAGTACAAATGGGAGAAAAGCCAAGCGAGAAGCGAACGAACTTTCGAGTTCAATAGACGCCATCGAAAAGATAAACAAAATGAAAACATGGCCATTTAAGCGAACGCGACTTGAAAACATAAAGCCACTCAAGCTACCTCAAACTAAGCGAAACGAGTCAAAATGAGCACTTACCCAGGATGGCAACAACCATTTCGTCCTTGATCACTTCCATGGAGCCATTGCACAGATAATAGATATAGTTGAGTGCATCGCCTTTGTGTATCAGATATTCACCGGGTGCGCAAAAGTTCGTCTTTATGTGCAGTGACAACAATTTCAAACAGCCCTGCAAGAAAAATCGAGAAAAATGTAATATACCACTGTGGCAAATTCGCGTAAATAAGATTTTGGTTGAGTTTGCTCCTTCAGCTATTTCAAATTGAGTTGGTCAAGAGCAGCCAGCACAGAAGCTCTCTGAAAACATCCTGAACTCTATGCAAGGCTGCACATTGGCCATTTTGCACCCCCCTTTCCCGGTATTCCCGTTGTTCGATACCGTTGCTGTTTGCCATGAAAGTGGCTTAAAGCGCGCTTATTGCCGTTGAGTGGTTTTTGTTTGCCATCTCTGAATAAGCTTTATTAATGTTTGCACTTCGTATTGTCGTTCGTTTTACTATTTTACTCCTCTCAAGTTGCATTCCGATTTGCGGCTGCTGTGTTGATTTTCTGTGGAAAATTAGCTTAGCATTTAAGCAGCTGAAGCAATGTTCAAGGCCAAACAACAATATGCACCTAGATGGAATTTAGTTATTTCATTATGCTGTCAGTGCTCAGTAGTCAGCTCGAGTTGATACCTATGCAAGCATTTAAATTCCTAAGCAAACTGTTAATCAACTAAAGCAGCTCTTCATATTGGCAAGCACACAGCCTAGGTCAAATTCTTATCGATTTTTGTCATAAGTTAGCCTTTACTTTAATTCTGCATTTATAGTTTATGCACTTACAAAAATATTTGTATAATATAAATATTTTATCGTAATAAAGTAAGCATTTATTCTCGTCAGACAAAAAGCATTATGAAAAAAAAGTTTTTTGTAATTTGTACAATGTATATTTTATACATATAATCCTGTAATCACATATTCCTTTTTTTACCCAGTTTATGCTTAAGCAGTGTGCTTACTATGTGCTACAAAAATAATTAACAGCGTTTTTATAGCACTTTTTCAGTTTTTGTTTGTTTTTTTTATCTCTATTACTTTGATGCTGCACAGCATAAGCAAAGTTTAGCCTTTAACTGCAGCTGGCTGAATGTCGAATTAAAGTTCAAGCTCAGCTCAGAG
Source organism: Drosophila maculinotata (assembly GCA_035045305.1). NCBI lineage: Eukaryota > Metazoa > Arthropoda > Insecta > Diptera > Drosophilidae > Drosophila > Drosophila maculinotata. The sequence continues at coordinate 15,518,214 of JAWNPD010000387.1, forward strand.
GGCAACTATAAACTTGTCTTATCTGTGCGAGCAGACGGCACTAGAAAACTTGCTAAGAAAATCGAGAAAATACAGAAGGAAACTTTCCGGTTTTCATGAGCAATGAACCTGTGGCGTTAATGCAACAGAAGCTTAATTGGAAAATCAATTACTCTAGACGCACACAGAGAGCATGCTTCAGTTTTTAGCACCATTTACCAAAATGCTTGGCACACACACACACACACACACACACACAGAGAGATGTATGTGTGTGCCCTGAAGCTTAGTGTGCCGACTGACAAGGGTATTGACATTGTCGTCCACGATAATCGTCACAACTCACACCGTTGCACTTGCTTTTACTTTAGCTTGCTTTCACTTGTGTATGTGTGTGTGTGTGTGATTGTGGCCAAAAGTTTTGCCTAAAACCTTTTTCATGCTTCAGTCGTTGCCCGTGTCGAGCTGTTGGCCAAAAGGCACACACGCGCAAATCATTCAATGAAACTTTCACCTGTATGTGATTGTGGTGTGCGTGCGTGTTTGTGTGTGTGTGTGTGTATGTGCCATGTAAGATGTCTGTAAAGCCAGCAGTTGACTTTTGACTGCCCTGGCCAAGTTAGCTGCCGATTATTTTGGCATTGCCAGCAGTATCAACATCAGCATCACAAGACCATTTGTTTGAAGGCTTGTATGGCTTTTAAAGCGTCGTCGGCCCCCAGCAATAACATGAAAAGCACAAGGGAAACAAACACACAGATACAGACTATATACTATATACTACACTCACCTGTGAGGCAGCCTCGAATATCGGCAGCTGTAATATTTCACGATGTAAGTGCATGGAAACATCGCCACGCAGCTCCTCCGGAAATTCGCGCAGCGTCTGTAAGTGAACCAAAAATAAAAGAAAAGGAAAGTCAGAAAGAAGTGTGTAAAAGGGTGTAAAGAAATTGAGCGGCAAACTCGAGTGACAAGTGCCAGAGCCCAAAACTTAAATATCCTTTAAGGTAACACACACAAACACAGAGTTGCCAAATTGAATTGCATGATATTGTAAGCATATATGTTTGACAATGAATATGTGTATATTTTTTGCCCTTGCAGTTTTTGCCGTCATTCTGTGACTCTACCTATTTTTTTTCTTTTTTCATACGCAATATGTAAAGTAAATATATTTGTCTTTTTTTTTTTTTTCTTTATGTCTTGGTCCCCAAGGTGGCGGCAAGTGTATTGGATGAAATTGTTGAGAGGATTAATATGAAAATTGGAAAGCTTTTGCATTTTGTTTGTTTACATTTTGTTTTGCGGTTGCTTTCCTGCTGCTTGTCCTCTATTCTTTGCTTAGATACGAAAGTATATAGCCTCCTGGGGCTTTTACTTCCCAGATATAATATATATGTATATACCATATGTACTACTGTATATGTGACTATCCGTTGCCTTTATGAATGAATATTACTCAAAAATTTGAGCGTTTGCGTATCTTTGACATAATTTGTTTGACAACAGCCCATAAGCGAAATGCGTGAGTAAATATTGTGCATTGGTGTATGAAAATTTCGGGGAAAACGTACTTGACTTCATATGCAAACACGCAAGAAGGTTAAGAGCCTGCAAATGATTTTCTAACATTCTAAGACAGCATTTAAAACATTTAAAATATTGTAGACAACAAGCTTAGAGATTAAAGTCAAATAAAAAAGCTATGGACATTTGCTAAATTGTTTTTATGAAAACTTAGAAGCTTATAAAAAAATTCATGAATAAATAACAAAAAATATATAAAATACTTTTTCTGCATAATTTTTTGCTATTTTGCATCATCCAATAACATTGGAGCTTCATAAATATTATGGCATGAACTTAACAAGCATTTCAATTGGAAACATCGTTAAAGCAAAGAGAGAAAATGTAATTACCTTTGGCCTTTTTCTATAATTTTACAATATTAACTCAATTAATTTCATTTAGACAAATACACATTATTTGATTCGTTGCTAGGGCACTAAAACCTAAAATTCCATACAAATATACGCACAACATTAATATTTATTTGAAATTTGCATCTCTATGTCAGAATAATTTTCTATTGAAAATTACACATTCATACACCGCACACAAATCAGTGAATAAATCAATAATGGAAAAATTATACATTAGTTTGAGTTCATTCGGAATTTGAAACCCTTTTTTTGGCCACAAAACTATCACGAAATGATAGCAATTTTGTGGCTAAATGAATAAACGGAATTTTGCTGAAATTACTCGTGTGTTTTTGACTATTATTTACATTGACATGTGCCAAAAATTTAGCTACGAACCAATGCCAACAATAACTAAAACTAAGCAACGAAAATATGTTGAAAGTTTCACAACTTCTGCCTGTGTATGTGTGTGTGTGCGTGTGTATTTGAATATTTACTTATTTAATGGAACATTTCCCCGGAGGGCAGCATGAAATTGTTATTTATGTGAGTTTCTCAACCACAAAATCCAAAGAAGTGTAGAATATTTTACACTAATTGCATGCAGTGGCCAAAAAGTTGGCCAACATTAAAAGGAGTGTGCCAACCAACTAACCGCAGGCCGTTTTATTTGCTGTCTGGCTAAAATTTGGCTTGAAAATTACGCGCAAACACGCCAACACAATTTCTGATACAATGAATACTCTCGTATTTCCAAGTGGCAAGAGGGCCAACAGGCTCTTGACGTTTTGCCAGTTAATTTGCATGCGCAATAAATTAACAATTTAATTTACTGCCTGGCAACTGGTGCCCCATTTTGTAGGCTATATATTTTGTGAGCTTATGAGTGTAGGAGTGTATCATTCATGTTTCTCAAATATAATTAAATTAAACTTGATTTAAACATATACTTTTCGACGAATATCCCATAAATTTCTGAACTGTTTATGAATGTGAAAGATGTCTTTGAGTATTTAGCAAGTAAACAGGTTATGTTGATTTTTCACGGATATTCATAAATCAGGTATGTATTACAGAGCAAGAGAACAATTTCAAAAGTTGTAACAACTCTTTTGAGTTCATATGAAATGTGTGCTCATGTGCAGGTTTAAGGCAGTCAAAACATGTTTTTGGCTACATAAGCTACATAAGCACATTTGGTAGGTAGCTGGCTGCAAGCCGAAATTAATTAGTCAAGTTTTGGGGGCAGGCAACAGGACACTGAAAGCCTAGCCTGGCCATTGAAGCATGTTTTTCTGTCAGACATTGAAGAGCAGCAGCAGCTGTAAGCTTCAAAGGCAACAGCACCAAAAACACATTGAATAGCGATGTGAATAACAACAGAAGCAGCCAAAGAAATGCGCTAATTAATTTGCAAATTATGGCAACAAAATTGCAGCAAATTGTTAACAAAAAGTTTTATTTGACTTGTGTTATGATAATGTCAATTAGTAAATGGTACACCAAATTCACGTACACTTAATGCAGCACGAGTTGCAGCGAACAAACTTGGTGCTTTGTGTCAATTTGTAGCATACACAGTTGAAAGGAGCGAAACAGAGACAGCGAGAGAAAAAGTTCGGTAATCTCGCACACTTTTTGCATGCTGTGCAAGCTGGGGCAAAGTTTTGCCGGGAAACGTAAATTGAACTTCAGGTTGAAACTGAAACTTAAATGGTCTTACCCCTGCTGGGCAGGTTAAATGAAGCAACAGAATGGAATTATGATTACTGTGCGCTGTAGTGAATTGATTTTGCAAAGTCCACACAAAAGAAATGGAAAACTTTTGCCAACTTGTGTGCACTTAAACAATCTTCAATTTGCAGCAGTTCAATTAAGCCTGACTATGTATAAAACTCATTTCATCAGCTTAAATGTAAGTATATCTGTATTCAATGCATATTTATACTTACACTATACATATGGTATTCGATTCAAGCATTCGAATTGCACACTTGCTATCATATCAAGCCACAGTCAGTCAATAGCTGCCATTAACTCTATCAGCGAGGGCTGCTCAAATTAAAAACTGACTATAATAATTTAAATTATATAATAAAAATTAATTATATAATTCAAGGGTAGCTAAATTTAATTTCACAAATGATTAAAATCAAATATAAATTACAGCAATCGCAATTTTATTTGTTTGTTTTTTTTTATAACATTATGAAATGTTTTCCCTAAGAAATGCCACATTTATATATTTTATTAAAGCTGCTACACATTAATAAACATACAAGGAGCTTCATTTAATGTTTGCATATGGTTCATTTTACATGTGCTTGTGGGCTACTTTGTTGTATCCAATTAGAAATAATTGGAATAAATTGAATTCAGTATTAAATACTTTGTATATCAACCCCCGGTGCCTTGGGCTGGCAACATATGTATCTACCTACTGGCTGACATGCAATCAAAGGGGATTCAGGCTTTCGCCATTTAACCCAATGCCAATCAATAAGTCACATAAGTGAGTACACACACACACACACACACATACAAATGATATTTGCCTTACCCTATATATATATATTTTCATGCGAAACCCAACTGGCATTTGCTTAATTAAAGGCACAGAGATACCAAAATGCCAATGGAGCCACACTGCTTGCCCAGTGCAAAAGATTTTGCGCGGTATCGGCAACTTTTGTGTGCGAGCATATATGATTTACAAATGGACAAGCAAAGGGTTCTGGCATACACACATACGCATACCCACACACTCGCATTACTATCATCGTATATTCATACTTTACCTCGTAGATATCAATGCCATGGCTGAGTGACCATGAAGTTTGGAAGTAGTCCTCAATGCGCTGTTTCAGCTCCTTGGGCATCTAAAATGAAATTGCATTGAAATAAATAATTATTTAAGGTACCTTTCTTAGTCTTAAAGACTTAAAAGTTAATGAGTTTCCGTCTTTATGTGCTGTCAGCTCATTTGCATGCATATTAAGCAGGCGAGCAGCACAAATGCACTTAATTACGTATACGCCGTGTGACTGCTGCCTAATGGAGCATGCTGCTACTATTCGCACTATCAACAGGTTGCGTTTCGGTCACGTTTCGCAACTGAACATTGCCAACTCTCCTAGTCTCATATCCTGGCAACCACAGCTCAACTCAAACACCCGCCTTGGTATCCCTTACCCAACCTAATGTTGCGTGGCATATGGCAAATGTGTGCTGCATTCCAATAAAGCTGAATGAACGAAGTACTTTGAGCTGAGAGATATATGCATAAAGCTTATGTCGCCCAGTTGGCAGCCACTATGGCGAAAATGAATTTCCTATGTCAGAGCCATTGCGGTTTTGAAATCGACAATCGACTCTTAATGAGCCCGCCCCTAAGGCTCAAATATCAATTCAGTACAGTCGACATAGCCGCATAGCAGAAAATAGCATGATGAATATTCAGATTTCTGAGTTGAACACCAACAGCCAATACCACGAGGTAGCATTAAATCAAATCATGAATCATATACGAGTATGTATGTCTGAAATGCCTAATACAAAATGACAGTTTGGAAACTTGTAAACTTTAATTTTCAAAATCAACTTTAATTGTAGAAATATTTTAAGTGGCAAACCATGACCAAAATGGCTTCAAACATAAAAATCTGTTCGGTTATGGCAAGCAACTCGTGAAACAGAGTCAGCGTCATGATACAGCAAATGATTTTGTTTTCCACATTCAACAGATAAATACTCACATTATGCAGTGCCACGAAATCCTTCAGGTCCCGCCACTTGCTCTCATAAAGCGAGCGACGTGAGTACATGCGTTGTATGATTGCCGTCACGTTACCAAAAACCACAGCATGCATCAGAGCTGAGAGTGTGTTATGTAAAGAGTTTAAAGTTTAAGCATGTGGGATGGGGTATGTAATAAGAGGGTTACATATAGCTCAGAAGGGGGAGTACCGAGAAGACACGTGGCTGATTACCTACCGCCAATCAGCATCATTATAATGGTGAAAACCTTCTCGGCCGTTGTATTCGCCGACACATTGCCAAAGCCCACAGATGTGAGGCTGGTGAATGTGAAATACAACGCTGTCGAGTAAGTTTCAGCCGTTGTCAGTATCGCAACGGACGCATTTTTTCTCTCAGCTAGCAGCTGCAGCCAACCTGTGAACAAGACTTTAAGATTTTAATAGCACAAGAAGGAGGAAGAAAAGAAGTAAAAAAAAGACAAAATAAACTTTGTTTAGTAAATCAGGCATTAGCAAAAGCCCATGTGCCAGACACATATGTATATGCAGTATTTGTGTATTTGTATATATGTTATTAAACTGACAATGACTTGGCCTCCAAAAACTTTCTCCACTGTCCATCAAATCATTCAAGTTAGAGCAAACTGTCAGAGCGTGTCAAATCCGGTTAAATGCTTGGGCCAAAATGGCAACGGAAACGTCAAACGGCAAATGCCAAATGGCAAATAGCAAATGGCAGTTTCTCAACTTTTTCGCCAACATTTGTCCATCTCGCTCCAACAGCTTTTGTGTGTGTGGAGTATTTAATGCGTATCATGTTCACAGCATATAGAGATGTGTAAAGTAACTGGCAATTTGTTGCTTTTGTATGTGATTTTAGCCGGGCTGGGCTGTCAGTTTATCAGGAGTGAATATTACAATATTATTATTTACCCAGGGAATACATATGGCATAATGCATAAATAAATGCTTCTCTGATAAAACTGTTCAGCCGTTCAGTCAGCTACGCGACGGTGTTGATACCCTGTAAAAATTACCAGCAATTTCAGCGCTTTAATTTTATAAGCTTTAGTTGCCTTTTTCTGACTTGTTTAACAGGATATAACAGCTAATACATGAAATGTAAAGTTTGTTACATGAAAGGATTAATTTTAGTTAATGTCAGTTAGCACAAAAGAAAGTTTGGTTTGTCCTGTTCTGACTGCTAAGTGCATTATATCAAAAAATTATACCCTCTAAACTGAGAATGCGTTCTTCTGACTTCTTTTTATATAAATTAAAAATATCGTACCCCACTGGGTATACAAAGTAACAATAAAAACTTTTTTGGAACTCGCACATACACACACACACCCACACATGTATTTAAATCACAATAAACGCTGATTTGATATTGTTCCACACGACTTTTGGGAAAAGTTTGCCATTTGAATGTGCTAATAACCGTCATTTCCCCTTACAGCTTAACACCTGAGCCGGTTTAAACTTTTCGCGTGACTGTTGCCAACTAAATACATTAGGCAAAACACATGTGTGTGTGTGTGTGTGTGTGTGCTTTTGTGCGTTAGTAACTCGTTCGGGGAGGAAATGTGTTGCGGGGCAAATGCAACAATTTCATTTGGCGTCTGACGAGGCAAGGCAAACACAATCAACGCTAGCGGCAAACTAACCAAATTACTGTCCAACTAGCACACACATGGAATACACACATACACACACACACACAATCATATGTGAATGGGATGGTGGTGGTGACCTTGGCTAGTCCAATGCGTCCATGCGTTGCTGCTACTCACCAATGTTGCTCTCGGGAAACCACTCGTACTCCTTTACAGCGATAACATACCAGATGCAGGCGAGCCAGTGTGCCGCCAGCGTAAATGAAAACATCAGCAGCGTCAGAATCATGGCCGTATGCTGTGAATATCGATCAATTTTTTGCAATAGCCTCGCCAGGCGCAACAGACGCGTCAATTTGACAAGATGAATGTGTGATTCCTGTGCATAGACATAGATAAAGAGACATAGACAGAGAGAGAGAGAGAGAGAGGGAGAGAGAGAGTGTGAATGGACAAAACGAAACGAGATACATTGTTAAGCTTTAAGCACAGAAGCACATCTGCACAAGAGCAGAACAACAAGAACAAACTACAAACTAGAAATATAATTTTTTTTTTTTGGAAGCTTAAATACACTAAACGGATATATTCATTAAACTTATGAAACTTATGGCACATATATGATAGTATTTAATTGAATGGGACGCTATATATATTTAATAAACTTATTTTATAACAGATACTTATCTGATATGGTAATTGAATGTGAACTTATATATATATATACTTATTTTATATTTATTTTTTAATCAGACCTGAACATATAAAGTATAACATATTTAAAGAGCTTTATTTTTGGAAATTCAGATTATATTTATATTAATAATTCAAATGTTTTTTTTAACACTTTTTACTTGATTTATAAGTTTGAAAACTGTTTCTATTTAAGCCATAAAATACTATATTTAATAGTGCATTCCTGAAAAACAGTTGACGGATATAAAAATTCACTCTTTATAAAAAAATACTAGTTAATTTCAACGGAAATTTCAGGTTCGACGGAATCACATTTCGCAATAAAATTATAATGCCCCCACGCAGAATTAAGAAAAAAAAGTTCCTGCGACAAGCAATAGTTAAAATGAAGTTTTAAAGTTAGCCTGAAACTTTAATGAAATGCAGAAATAAGTTTTTCTTTTTGGTAGCAGCTAACGGCATGTGGCTCTAATGTAATTTGGACCCCTCGTAGATTGTTCCAATTACATAGCCTAATTTTTTGGGGGCGTAAATCTTATTAGAGCACACACACACACTCACACATCCCCAAAAATTTGGACACATGCCCATTTATTAGCAAGTAGTATTTCCGGCCCTCACATTATTATAACTTCCGTCCCTTCTCAAGAAAAGAAAGGGTGGAAAAGGAAAAAGGGATAGTTAAATAAAAAATCAAAGGGGCTGTCATCAAAAAGCTGAAATGTAAACATAAACAAGCTCATCAAGCAACACAAAAGGGCAGCCAGTTGACTAAATTAACGGTTAAAACGGTTATTTAACCTTAAAGTTGACAATTTATGATTAAAAGTTAAAGTAAAAGAAAGCGAAATTCTTGAGTAGCTGACGAGGCGTCATTTCACAAATGAACACAGTTTGTGTTAGCTGGATAAATTGAAGAACGACGAAACTGCGATCTAAGCATTTAGCTTAGCAACAGCCTTGCAGCAAATTCAATAGAAAGAAAAATGCGAGAGGCTGTCAAGCAGCAATGCGACAGGCATTTAAGTCGGACACAAATAACAATTACAAAGGAAATAAATATTTCGACTACAGTATACCCTAGGCGAGATTCTAATATGTCCAATGTCACACATCAAAGTATCTTTTAGTTTTCAAACTCCGTTTCTTTTACTGTCTAAGTCTAATGTTTTTTTTTCAGTAAATAAAATAAGGATTCTGCCTGCCTGACGATGAATATTGGAAATGCTTTCAAATAGTTACAGGGATAGAGTCTTTAAGGCCAACTTTTTATTAGTAATGAGTCTCAAATTGTTAACTGTAAGCCTAATATTTACCTATACTTAAAACGTTACGTACCTACATTTTCTATAGTACAGGGTATTTAAAAAAATAATACACAGACAGATGAACAGGCAGCAAAACATGTCGAGGCGCTGTAGCTTTAAGAATGGCGGCTTTTGTTTTCTTTTATAAGGCTTTTCGCTTTCATACGCCACGTGGCTTATGTGACTGTATGTGTGTGTGGGTGTGTATGTCTGGGTATTTGTGTTTTGTTGCCTGGCAAAATTGTAATTCATGTTGCAATTTACGCTGCGCTTTCGCTTTTGCTTTTGCTTTCCTTTCCTTCCTTTATTTCTGTCAATTCTTTGTTGCCTTTTGCGAAAGTTGCGCGCTGCCTGCTCGCATTTTGTTTACTTTGTCGCGCACAGCAACAGCGTAAAGAAACTTGAATCAACTCGACTGTCAAGGCAACTTCCGTTTCCGTTGGTCGAGCGGTTGCCGAGTTTTTGGGTCTCAAAGATAATTAAAACTTTGAAATCAAGTGAATATGCAAAGTTTCTAGTGCATTAGCTTGAAATTGCTATGCAGCAACAGCAACCAGAACAAGATACACCACTTTAAAAACTAAGAGGAAGAAGAAGTTAGAGAAAATGTCAAAAAATGTGACAAGAAAGCTTAAGAATTACAAAATTTGAGCGACATGGCCCAACATTTGTCAAAAGTCGTCAAATAAAAATATATTAATGATTTTTACGCTACTTAAGAACTTTTAAGCTTTAAAAAATAAAACAAACAACCACCCAGAGAGTGAGATAGAGAGAGACAGGAAGCAAGAGTGAGTGCCAAAGACACCGCATTTTTTGCAATTAAAACACATTAAAGTTTTATAAAAATAAACTTTTGATGGAGCCCAAAACGAAGCACTAAACAGCTTAACACACGCCGAGATTTGCTGCCCTTTTTTTGTGGCCTTCGGAATTTTTTTTAAGTAATCACGTATACACACACAGACAGACGTTTTTTTCTGTCCTTGGCAAGGATTTGCTTTTTAAAAGCAACAAGTTAAGACTTAGATATACCTACACCATATTTAAATCGACTTTAGCAACTCCATTAGCTAACTTTTACTTACTACAAGTTTAAAGCCGAGTCCCTTTTAAGTAGTTAAATTTTTCGACAGAAATTTGACACCTACTTGAGACTAACACAACTGATGCGGGTATTCAAAAATTTCAAGAGTCAACGAGGCAGCTAAAATGTATTTGATTTGATCAGAATAACAGACAAGCAGCAGCAAGTTGGGTAGCTGTAACGAGACCCAACAACAAATGGAACTTTGGTCGAGACCGCAATCAATATGAAAACCCTGACAATGCATAAAATCAATTGAAAGTCAGCTTGAAAATTAGGCAAACAAAATGGCAGCTTAAAACACAAGAAGATCCTTCAAATGTCCATAATGGCTGCTAGGAACGCATTTGACTTTTATTTCTTTATTTTGTATGTTTTCCTGTTTCCAAAAGGAAAATCGGGTGTATTGTTCATATTTAGAGTATCCGTTTATTTCAGCTTCAGTTTCGGAAGTGATGCTAATTTTGGTCCATAAAAATTTGTTAAATAAATGATTTATTTCCCATAAATTTCAAATGAAGTACTATATATTGACAGATTTTATAGATTTAGAGTATCATAACAGCGTATCTGGCAATCGATCAGCAATTGACTTAAAGGTTCTTTCTTATTTAGCTTTGAGGACTTTAAGTAAAGCTGACTTTGCAGGCAAATCTCAACAAGGAGCCACGGAAAACCGCAAGCCTTAAATAAAGTCAAGTGCTTGAAACGCTGGAGAGGAGGAAGTGATGCTAATTTTGGTCCATAAAAATTTGTTAAATAAATGATTTATTTCCCATAAATTTCAAATGAAGTACTATATATTGACAGATTTTATAGATTTAGAGTATCATAACAGCGTATCTGGCAGTCGATCAGCAATTGACTTAAAGGTTCTTTCTTATTTAGCTTTGAGGACTTTAAGTAAAGCTGACTTTGCAGGCAAATCTCAACAAGGAGCCACGGAAAACCGCAAGCCTTAAATAAAGTCAAGTGCTTGAAACGCTGGAGAGGAGGAGAAAATAAAGACCAAAGTAGAATGCAGTCATGGACAATACCTGAAATCTCATTGCAAGCGGAAGCTGTAAGTACTGCAATTTGCAGCATAGTTTTTTTGGGTCTAATTTATTTGGTGCACATTTAGGTCAGAATGGCGCAATGATAGCAACGGATTTGCCTACTCAGTTACCGAGTCAGCGAGGACATGACTGTAATCCGCTTGACGAGCGAGAAGTGTGCACTCGAAAGGATTCCACTTGCCGGGGCAAATAGAAAAGCGGCTTAAACGAGTTGCGCAACTAAAATAAACATGCAAACTTTGCTCAGCGCTAATTATAGCGTATACATACTTAAATCTTAAATAAAATGCAGCGCTGGCTATTAAGCCCACAATTTAATTAAATCTCTCTTTAAACAAGTCAACGATAACAAAAACCAAATCCAAAGTGAAAGACATGCATAATGCATGATGTACAACTGTTTTATGCAAATCCTCTGAATGCTATTTACCACTAGAAATTCGGCTTAAATATTTAATGACAATGCGGCCATGCTGCAAGAGTGAAGATTCGGGGAGGAGTTCAAGGTTCATTGACGCAATAGTTTATGAAAAGCTAAAAGCAAAGTTCGGTCGAAGTCCAAGTGCAATTGTAGACGAACGTTACTGTGAAAGTTGCATAAGCCTAATTGGAGGCAACACAAGTTTGTGGCGACAAATTCATTTAGACAAATTGATTTCTTGATATGACCATAAAACCAATTAAATATGTGTAGCCAAGCAAATGTGTTTGAAGACAATGAAGTTTAATTTGTTAGGATTAATTGTCAATAAAATGTACAACATTATACAATACAGATATAATACATGCGCTTTGAAGTGCAGCTAATGAGGGACTTAATATATAAAATTATTTATAGCTGAGTGCATTTAAAAGGATACTAAGTACAATATGCATGGCGAACTTAATTAACTGCTTTCACATAATAATGGCGGACATAAAGATATAAATAAATTTGTATATAAATTTTGAACAAAATGATGTTTTCTAATTTAAATGAAGTAATTGCCTATAGGCTAAATGATAATCAAAAACAAATTGCTTTTAAAAATCGGTTGAGTTTCAACCAACTTATAGCTGTCCACTGCTTTTTTGAGCCGTCGCCATATGTATTTAAATATAACTGGCTTTAATACATATATCAGAAACCCATTTCCCACAGTAAAAAAGAAAGGCAATATGCTTCAAAGTCCTTCCCCTGTGCAGTCGCAATGCCAGCAAAGCCATTCATAGCCCAGCTTATGCATTTAAATTGCAACCATCTCTCTCATACACACTCTTTCTCCCACACACACACACACAAAGCCTTTCACACTTCCGGAAGTCCGCACAACAAGCAAACAGATGCCAAGCAATTTCCCGTGTTAATGCAAATATAGCATTCATTTTTCAAAATTGCCACAATAAAAATATTTGTAAAGGGGTTGAAACAATTACTCACCTCGCCGTCGTACAAATCGGAGGCGTATAGATGATCAAAGGGCAGGGCAGCCAATAAATCCAGGGCAAACCAGCCACGAAAATAATTGATGGCAATCTGTTTAGAATTGGATACGACCTCACCTTTGCGCGAGACAAAGGTAGTGCGAAAATTCAATAAAATATCTGCAATAAAAGAGCAATAAAATAAAGGAAAGCAAGAAATGAAGAACGTTAGTGAGACACAAGAGAGTACAGCTAAAACCCCATATTGAGCTTGGGGCAAAATTCAATTCCCAGCCAAGGACAATGAGGATGTGAGAGTGGCTAACAGGTTGTCCCATAAATGTAACAAAAACTGAACTGAACAACAGAATGCCAAAAAGGACAACAAATCATCATCATCATCATCATCATCAACATCATCATCAAGAATATTATGGAGTAGTACTCACCAACAATGAATAGCGCCTCCACAATGACATCGGAGACCATGGTTTGACGATCCGCTTTGGCAAATGCCGCATTGTAGGGGACCATCAATGCCACATAGAAGGTGGCCACCAGTATGACCCAATCCCAGATGCCTTTGAATACGCCATAATGGGGTAAAATCAAGCGTGACTTTTTTATCGATTGCGTTTTGTATTCGGGAAATGGAGCCTCAGTTGAATGCATAAAGTTCTACAAACAGAAAAAAAGCAAACAAGCACAGAAAAGTAAACATCAAAAGTGAATTTCAATTAAATACGCCGCGTGAAAGGATTAAGTTAAGTGCACAGATTGGCGCATTTAAACGTGAAAAAGCAGCGGGTTAGCAAAAATTGTTAATTCAATTAATGGCGCACCCAGAGAAAAAGTTAAGTACAAAGTTAAGAGCGTGGATTTTTTTTTTGGTAAAGATGTTTGTGATTTAATCCTCTATAATAGTATTTAATTAGTAAAGGTTATCTCATTGGATGTATATATATATATATATATATATATATGTATATTTTTTAATAACTTAAGGGAATTAAGAAAATATTTTTAAAAATGATTTATTATTGTTAGTAGTAATAGCAGTGAATATTGAATTCCATATACATTTTGTTAATATTTAGATTATTTTTGTTTAATTAAATCAAGTATACGTTACATTTATACCAATTTATAATTTAGAGTGTATATCCCTTGGCTTTGCCACGTTTATTCAACAACAGGACCAAACGCAAATTAAAAGCGTCACACATATAATTGAATTTGCGTCATGACAGCCCTTTTGCTGTTGTTGTTGTGTCTTTGGGGTGTGTTTTGGGGGTGTGTGTGGGTGTTCTAGCTGTCATATACTCACATTGCCCAGCTTTAATTTGGTTTTGACACCACCCTTTTCGGGTTTGTAATGACCGGATAGCTGATATAGAACCGCACGACTGCGACGTCTTCCCATATTACAGCCGGCAGGTACATCCAAATTATTGCCCTCACCGGCGTCCGCATCGCTGCCATCGCCAGACGGCGGTCCGCCCAGGCCGGGCAGGCCGCCCAATCCCAGCATGCCGGCATTGGAGCCGGCACGGAATCTAGCGCCCAGGAGTGCAGCTGTAAGGGCAAAAACTTACAGAGTCGCAACACAATTCAATTCAATTTCAATTGATGCAGCACACAAGCGTTGTACGAGAGTCGAGAATTGTATTACAATTATTTTATTTTGGATTTGGGTATTGGATATTTTGGGATATTAGTTTTTTAATTTTGTTTATTTTTTTTTTTTTGGGTTATTTTATGTCGGTTTAATTACAATGATGATGCCGGTTAGAGTAAGAAAAAAGAGCACAAAGAAAGAAAATATACAGAAATTGTACAAATACAATTTGAATCAAATATTTGTATACATTTGTATTGATTCATTTAGTCAATTGTTATAAAACTTTATTTAGCAATAAGCTCTAAAGGTGCACATGGACACACGCACACATAGACACATGTGATACTTAAATTAAGCAATTCAGCCTCAATGCGACACAAAGTTAAAGCTGTGTGTGTTTTATATTTTATGTGTGAATAAATGCATTTTGTTCATTACCTTTATTTGAATTTTTAACCACACTTATTTATCTCAAGGTCGCAGATGCATAGCCTTATTTCCCACACATGCTTTTGGTAAGCCCAAAAAAGTAGGCAACACATTTTGCACTTATGCTTTTAAAAATGCCCATCCTACATTTTAACCACTGGCTCTAATATTTTATGACATAAAAGCTTACAGAGAGCTTATAATTTTAAAAATATATGCATTTCAAACAGAGTATGCAAAAACAACAATAAAATTATTTTACAAAAAAACTGAAATTGAAAAAGTCATTTGCAAACATTTGGAGTATTTTACTTTATTGCATGCACATGAAATCAAACAAATATTTGCACAAAAAATCAAAGCATGCCACACAAATAACAAAAAAATAAGAAAGATAATATAATAATTCACCGGTCACTGGCAGGATGACAAGTTACCGTGGCCATACCAGATATTCATGTCTGTATATTGAGTGGTATGTAAACAATGCTGAAATGCAGGATAAAAGTAAACCGCAATCTCAAACACACAAAGCATCAGGGTACAACCTCAAGCAGCCTCATTAAATTTAACTTCATTTTATTTTCGTCGACCGACTCAAAGGCAGCTATAAATTACAATTAACTTAATTGTGAAAAATTAGACCCAAAAAAACAAGAAAGAATAAAATAAAATGTGGGACAGAGCAGCATACTAATTATAAGGATTTAATTTTCAATGTTGTAACACAGTGTAAAAACGGTCTTCGTTCGGCTTATTAGGTTTTTTGCACATCTTTTGTTTTAGGTTGCTTAGGGTGTAGGAAGTTTGCTATGGAATGTGTAACCTATATGATTGTGGGCGAGTTTAGTTAAAAGCCTCACCTAACTATGAGAATTGTGCTCTAAAAAATGGTATTTCAATGAAACTATGAACAGAAACTTATTTTTGTTTTATTATTTGCTTACTTTGGAATTTTTGTATACATTTTTAAACTTAGCTCATCTAAAATGTGCTCACAACAACTGTATATTATAACTTTACGTGTATTTATTATTATATTTATAGCTTCCATGGGCCCAGTCGATAAGCGAGGGTATCAAATTGACAACCTGGAAGGAACTGCTCTTTCGTATTTCGCACAAGGGTCTGAAACAAGCGTAACGAATATGATTTCAATTTTGAGCCGGAGCCGGAGCCCGTCCCAACCTAGCTGTCATATCGAAATGCCAATTAAGCTGCCCGGCACCTCAATGATCCGGGCGGTGGGCCTACAACATTTTTGGGAACTTCCAGCTCCAACAAATTTCAACAGCACGTAGGCGTACGCTTAACGCATACACAAAACCAAAATTGACAGAAATATTGAAGAGGAAAAAAATGTGGAAGCAACTGCAAAATATGCGCGATTCAGTCGAGTGTGGAAAATGCTGGAAAAGTGTCGCACAGGCGACAAATTTGCGAGAGAGGAGAAGCCGCATTCCTGACAGGCCTAATGACGTGTGAAATGACGGTCATTTTAACTGTCACACAGCCGCACATAGCATGAATGATAATTCAATTGCCTTTAAATCCCGTCCATCAAGCATCGGAAGTTTTTCATTTTATCAGCCTAATTACTGGGCCTAGTTGAAAGCATGGTTAATATGGGGCTGTCCTTTCGATAAGCCTCAATTTGCCAATGATGTTGATTACCACTCAACGTGCCAGTCAGTGGTATTCGGATCAAATTTCAAAGTTAATTCGTAAATGAATTTTGAAATTTGCAGTAGAATACGTATACGCAATGTGGGTGATAATTATTTGCAGTTGATATTTGAAGTAAGCCAGATGGCTTAATGAGACATACGCTTTTAATAAAATCAGTCTGACAGCTTTTGTCAAATGTGCTTGACTAGAAGATACCCTGTACTGTAAATATTTTTATCAGTTTCATGCAATGTAAATGGCAAACTTCAGAAATGTACAACCGCAAATTAATGTTAAGCAGCTTTAAAGCACGGCCAACTGTCAGTAGGACATCAAATCCTGCTGCAATGCATTATGCTAAATAGTGCAACAGTTGCGCGCATTATCCTGCTATTATATGTACATTTTTAATATTTACGGATCAACAAGTTGCATGCCAAAATGATGTCATCAGCACTAAATAATTTACCCAAGTCAAACTGAAAACTGAGTAAGAACGCTTAAGACAGCTGCCGTTGCTGCTCCTTTTGCGTTGTGAGGGGCTCATCCTTTTGGAGGATCGAGAAAAGCACACAGAACAGTCAAGTCAAGAGCAGTGACAACAGCGACGTCTACTGAATAATGATGGTAATAAAACTGCAAACGAAACCAGCCAGAAAATGCCAGAAAATGCCGGAGTGCAAGCAAGCAACCAGCTTAACAATGCTACAGCACCACCCCAACCCACTTCAGCAGCCCCAATCCTCGGTCTGCTCACTAATCCGCATTAGTTGAATGCACAATGACCTACGCGTATAAATTTACCTCATGCGCACGGGCTAAGCCATTCTGGTGGAATTCTCTGTTTGCAATTGTTTGGGAGCATCCATTTGGAGTTGTCTCCCTGCACATCAATATTTAAGCATGGGATTTATTTACTTTTGTTCCAACGTTTCTCTGTCCTCGGGGGAATTATGCAGACATTTTGTGCCAGCTAATTCAGTTGTAAGCATACTAAATACGTAATATAGTGGACTAAGCACAGCTAAATACTGACTAAGAATGTATTGAGTAACTTAAAGCTGTAATTAAATATTTCAAATAAAGAGCTGAGCAAACAGATTAGTAAAATAAGTGAAACTGATTTGAAACTGCATTCAAATCGGCTTAAAATGTATAAAAAGTTGCAATCAAATCGCATTCCATTGGAATTGAATAGAATTCAATATATATACTATATACAAAGTTGAAAAAAGTTTTAATAAAAACAAGTTTAATTTAAATAAGTACATACAAAGCATTTGAACTAAAATTGAATGGCAGCTACATACAACTTTTATTTTAATGAAATTAAAATGAAAGCAGCTCAAATTCAATTTGAAATGTGGAAATGGAAAAATAAAGAACTACGTAGCAACTGTTTAACAAATCTCCTTTGACATGGCGAATTAATAAACCGCAGAAGACAAGTCAAAAGTTGACAAGACGGAAATAAAAACAGTATTAAAATATTCATTTTAAAATGTCAGAGACATGCCACAAAAAAAAAAACTCCAAAAGCTGTTAACTAACGCAACTTGCACAGGTTAACCAAAATGTCAGCATACGAGAGATGAAATGAAAAAATGCTACAAAGTTGACAAGATGGCATCGCAAAAAGTAAAAATAAAATGATAATATAAGAAAACTCGTGCTACACACTGGCAACCAGAGAAGCCGCAGACATGTACATGTATACATATATATTTTTACATTTGCCGAGGCGTTTCGTTAACCATTTTACAAATTTTTACACATCTGCGTTATGAATTCATGTATTATTTAACACTTTTTGCTTTCGCGTACGTGTGCGTGTGCGTCTGTGTGATTGTGTGGATTGCGCTTGTGCTATAGACAGTGTATTAACAGTTATTTGTGCATTAATTGTGTGCGTGTCGATTGTTAATTATTGCTTGTAACTTTGTGCGCGAGAATGCATTGATTTATGTGAATTTGCTATTTTGTCTGCCTGTCATGAGCAGACCATATGCAATTTATGGCTTACGCTTTTATTTATTGCTGAACATATTTGCTTACTTACCGCTATCACATTCCTCGTTCACATTCATCTCGAGCATTTTGGTGTGCGTGATGTCCTTGTGCGAGGCCAGGAACAACACCACATCACGCTTCTCATTCTTTATGGGCACAATATCAAACAGACACCAAAAAGGAGCACCTGGAGCAAAGAAATGTATTTTAAATAATTAGTTTAATCATAATTAAAGTGACTATTGCAGGAGATGAAAAAAAGTAATATAATTAAAATCTTAAATTATAAAAAATTTCTTTGATTCTTAATTAATGTCGACTTTTTAAATAAGCAATAATTATATTGTATTATTTTTCTCTACTTGTTGATTTCAATCATTCAACTTCTGACTATATCGAATTTCGGGAAATTACGCTTTATTTCTTCTCGTTCGATTGACCAGTTGTGTGTTAATCCTTTGGGGCACTGCTAATTAGCGGTTAATGGTATGCAAAAAATGATTGCATGTCAACTCAATTAGACCGCAATTATATGGGCGTTATTTTAATTATGTGGATTAATTGTATACGTCGCTCGAGGTATTTAGACTAGAAAACTAATGCATAATTAATAATGATAATGCAGCAAACCCATCCAGCAACCTGTCTCTAGTCAGTTAAAAGTTTTAAGCGCTGCGCTAATTAGAAAACTTATAGACAAGTTAATAGCCGAGACCAATAGCCATAATATCCATCTAAGCACTCAGCCATTACTGGTTTTGGTCTGCTGATTAATCGTGACCTCATTAAAGTACAACAAAATAAAAATAAAACATGCGATACGAACGTGCGAAAATGCTGTGAACAAATTTATTGTTTTGTGCGGCCCACACACAGGATCCGGCTCAGCAGCTGCTGCGAGACGGGGACAAACCACAGGAAACTAGTTCAAGGCAAAGCTCTCCTAACTCAATAAAAGCCAGCTCATGCGAGCCAGGCACCGGAAAATTGATGCCGCAGTCAGTATCTTAAATTAAAAGTCAATGCGAAGATGGTTAAAGCTTCAACTGAGTGGGCAACAGGCAACACTCAACACTCAGCTGCCAGTGCCTGCAACTGCTGGCTTACCAACAAACAACAAACTTTTTTGTGAAACCAGCGCACGTGGATGTGTGCCACAATTGACTTACAGCTTTTCACGTATTACGCTCGTTGTTGTTCTTGTTATTTGGTAAACAATTGTGATAATCCTTTACAGCTGCTTGCGAAAAGTTAACACAATTTTCTGTCATGTGGGCGAGCCACAAGTTTTAAATAGTGCGGTAGAAAACCCAGAGGTCCCTCCTTTCCTGTTTATATGCCACTGACACTAGCTGAAAGTTGCACTGAAATGTTTAATTATTTAAGAAAGAAAAGACCCAGTTGGGTACTAGAAATTAATTTAAAATTGACCAAAGACTTTGCAAATCACATGAAAGTTTAAAAAGAAATCTACGTTTAAATAAAGCTTACTCAGATTTTAAAATACTTAAAAGGATTTAAAGCTATCGCATTGATAGACTCAATCAAAGCTTGATTAACTACTATTGAATACATTTTATTTATTTGCGTTCTGTAATTTTCATTGAATGCTTTAAGTCATTTTAAATCTTTAGCTTAGATTTGATATAATACCCAGCTTTCTCTTTATCCACCGGCAGTTCTGCTACATTAATCTAAGGATTCTATACTAATTCCTGTATGTGGTCAGATTTAGGCAGCTTTGGCAGCTTTGCCACAATTTCCTTTCTCTTGCCTGTTGCTGCCACAAAACAACTTGGCGTTTAATTTCCTCGTTGTCGAGCACAAATTACCTCAAATGCTAAATGAAGTTTGAACAAAAAATGTTTTTAATTAAAAATGAAAACAATTTACAACACAATTTCTGGCCTTTTGTTTTTCTTGTCTTACCTTCCTTTTTGTAGAAAATAACTTCCAACTTTAGTTCCATCTTACTCAAAAGACTTTTCTCAATTTGCTGCTTGTGCTCGTCCTTTGTATCCGGCCCGTAAAGGAAATGACATGAGCAGCCTGTTTCATGTTTGTTGTTGTAGTTGTTGTTGTTGTTGTTGTTGTTGTTGTGCGTTGTTGCGCAATGTCGTTGGCAAACAATTGAATAAAATGTACAAATACATTCAAATGAGTATTGAAGTGTTGGGCTGTCAGTCCCGTCAACTTGTCTTCCGTCCGTCCGTCGGTCCTTCGGTCCGTCTGTCCCATTGTCTGTGCCGTCGTCTTACCCTTTTGCATAATTTGCGCGCGTGAATATCCTGTCAAATCCACGAACCCATCCGAGCAATAAACAATTGGATTGCCATTTGCCTGCGCATTGCCAAGCACAAAGTTGGAGTCTGCAAGGGAAAAGAGTAAATGAGAGAGTATTAGGTTTTTGTGTGACTAGATTTCATATCATATCATTTACTTTACAAAATGTCCACTTTATGGACATCCTGCTGCTTCAATTGTCCTACCGAAGGCCACTCACAATTCGCTTTTTGGCCTCAAACATTCCATGCATATACTATACAAATAAAATATACGTATTAAATGTTTTATTTGCTCGGTGACCTTTAGACCTGCTGACCGGATGGCAGCAATCTACAATATTATTTTAACAAATAAAAGTTTTTAACAAACAACCGATTTTAATTAAATTTTTGCTACCGCGTGTTTCTTGTTTTTTTTTTAGCTGACAATAATATAAAATGTAATGAAATGAAATTCTTGCTTCTTTTTTTCAGGCACAATTCATACAAAAATGAGTGGCTCCTGCGTCCTGTGAGATATTTCCTTGCAATCGAAAATAAATCCAGACAAAAAGGGAGAAACGGAATGCATGAATAACTGGAAATGAGCATACATGAAAATCATTTCACGGATTTCATCTTCCTTTCATGAATTCCTTTTTGTTAATTGATGGATTTATGGTAGTTGATGTTGTATCATAAAAGTTATATAACGACTTCGTCGTATAATTTACGGAACAATACATTTATTCAATGCATTGATGAGGACATGCAATTTCTTACAGTAAATGTAAATTATTGAATTTGAGCCAATAAAGAAGATTTAAATCCCATCTGTGATTAAGATACATTTGTTTCGCAAAATAATTAAATCTTGTGAATAAGCTACTTAATATTGAGTGTGAACAAGAAATGCTATAAATAACTTATAGACACAGATTTGAACAATCGATGCTGATTAAATAGCTATTAAAAGCATTTGTTAAATAAAAGAGCTAATACTAGAAAATACTCTTTAGCATTGTTCGGCAAAGCCCCTTTTAAGCCTCCGCATTTGTGTCTGTCTATGGGCAATGCCATAAATATAACTGAACACACAATTTGTAGTTGCAATGGGGCAGCAGCTTTGAATATCTATGAATAGAACGAATATCAATTTGCAGCCAATGAAAGATTATACAGATGGAGACCACGCATAAAGCTGTTGGTTGAATGAATGATGTAATCAATTGTGTCACATTTATACGGAATATCACAAGCATAATTTTAAATGCAAATATGTCAAAAGCTTTATTAATCATATTGTGTAACATTTGATGTCATTAAAAAGTTAACTGACCCAAAAAGCCAACTTTTGTTGCCACTTGCTGCTGGCCACATTCTCGGCATATTAAATACTTGACTGAGCAGCATATTGTGTACTTACTCACTGACGTGCTGACTAGTCA
This sequence comes from Drosophila maculinotata, assembly GCA_035045305.1. Lineage (NCBI taxonomy): Eukaryota > Metazoa > Arthropoda > Insecta > Diptera > Drosophilidae > Drosophila > Drosophila maculinotata. Next base: position 15,540,490 of record JAWNPD010000387.1, read on the forward strand.
AAAATTCTATATATATATGTATAAAATATATGTCTCGTGCACACAGTTTGTCAACGCATTAAACTTGTGCACAACAACAATCATACGCCATGTGCACCCAGCTGACAAATTACTTGCAGACTTTAGCCCCCAAAAATTATTGCCTGTCGTCTGTTCATTTAGTAATATGTATTAAAATCTGGAGGCATTACTCGGGGCCATTAAAATCGCATAGAAGGGCGATAATTAAAAGGGAGAGAGTGGGTTCACATCACTAAAATAATTCTGTATGTTTTTGAAAGTAGTTTAAAGGGTTACAAAGAAAAAAAAATGTAATTACATTTCAATATGCACATTTTTGAGAACAAACAAATTGCCAGCGATTTTTTCCTCTGTCTGTTACAAATACGTTTAAAGCTTCAAGCTACTCCTTTTATGCAGAAAAATCAATTAACAACTATTGTTTTACCCGCTTGACATTTAAAGAAACCAGAAACTAGCTCGTAACTGCTCATAACAATAGTCGAGTACCCATTCCCTTTTCTCTAAATGTCAAATGCTGCACTGTGACGCAGTTGCCTGCAGTTAATGGAAAGGTAAAGAATTGCATAATCATTCTGCTTATTAGCATTGCCAGCTAATGAAATTTACATTGTTTGGAGCACAAAAGTTGATTGTCAAATTTGGCATTAATAAACAACTGAAAAGCTTGTGACAAATGCAAAGCATTTAACGAGTTTCCTTTTGGCTGCGGCGCCTTTGTGTATCCCGTTGCCTGGCGACAGGACACAACACACACACACACACATATCAAGTTTTAATTTACCAGTGCACTTTTCTATAGGGACACACATTGTCCTTGTCACTGTCCTTCCTTTTTTGCCAATATGATGTGCCTTGTGTGCGCCAAAACTCAAAGGCTCGTTTTTTCATATGCATGCAGTCGTATATTCTGTGATATTTTTTATGACCTGGGCTTATGCATACATACCGTTATGTCCCGTTATGTCAGTGCCCACTCAATAAAACACCCATAAATAATACATTGAAAATTATATAAAGCTGGAAGACTAAGTAAATACCGTTAGTATCGTTTAACTTTTGCATTTTATGCTTGCGCAGGGCATTCTAATACCCCAATACCGTGACAAACGCATTTCCGGTGGGAGGCATTTCCGTGCCCATAAGGTATTAATCAGTACAACAGGCTAAGTCATTCATCTGTCCGTCTCATGTGTACCAGAGCCCAAGTTTAGTTTTATTGGTAAAAATTTCAAAAGTTACGTGTTTATACTGCAGAATGTGCATATAAATAGATGAGAGTTGATATTTGAACAATTCGTTTGAATTTCCAAGTTCACTGGAATGTTGTAGGTGGATCAACTAATATAATTACAAGTTTTGTTATATTAAAGCTCCATCACTATAGCAATATATATATTTCTTAGTAAAAGTATTTTTATTAACATGTCCACAAGTATATTTAGTCTGCGGCAGGCCAAAAATATACCAATTTTCCTATTGTTATACATACTACTTATACATATATATATATATATATATACATATATTTCTTTTGACTTACGCGTGCCATCGAAGCGTGTGGCAATTGTGTCCAGGAATGTGTTCTGGGGCGCTAACAGCCCCTTGCGGGCTGGCATAGGAATGGTTGCGGCCGGTGCGCCTTCAGGAGCGCTGCCTGGGGCTGGACGAAACTGCAAAGAGACAAATGACAGACACTTAATGAAATGTACAAGTTAATTTCGCCGTTAATCATTTATAGTACATTTCGCAATTGCAAATGGTACTGCTTAATTTTTGAATGCCCATGTTGTTAAGAACACATTTATTTGTAGTTTATCAAATATGCAACAGGCCAGAGACTCACGCACAAAAACATTAATTTCTTTTCCCAGAAACAACCATATTGACATTAACATAGCTACTCCCACACTTTGTGGTCACACAGCGGAAAGAAAATTAAACATAAAAAGTTAAATTATTATGTCTGACTTCGGAAATACCGGAACCTCAAAAATTAAGAATAGTTTAAGTTTAAATTTACCATATACCTTTAAAACCAGGTATGTGAGTATTTCATTTTTAAAATTTATATTTCCCTCACTTTACTCAAGTCTTTCATTTTGTAGTATAAATAAATTATGATGCATACAAACATAAAGCAGCTCTGAAGTATTTTATGCACTGAAGAAACTGCGCATACCTTTAAGGCCCAAAAGTACAGGTATTAAAAGGCTAAAATGTAAAATGTCGCCAGCAACATGGTCAGTCCATTTAACGTTGGCTGCCCTTAAACACAATAAGCCCACGTCAATGTTGGAATACATAAATATTGCTGACGTTTTCAATATTTTGTTTCTCTTTTTTTCAACACCTACAGCTTGCGGAAAGAGTGGCAACCAATCAGGTGCCGATCCATGTAAATTCGCAGAAAATGTGAGAAGCAGCCGCAGCTTGCTTGCAACAATAAGCGAACAACCGCAACAACTTTGACAGCTGTTGCGCTTGAAAGCATCGCTTTTACTTATGTATATTTATTTATATATATTTTATTAGTAAATGGCGTTAAACTTCATAAGGCGATAAGAACGGGTGTGTTTGTGTGTGTGTGTGTGTGTGTGTGGGAAAAGTTAATGCCAGAGAGCGTAAAAATGAGAACGAGGGTTAACCAAATATTTAGATTCTTATCAGTCAATATTTGACATTTGATGCAAACCCCAAAGTGGCAATTGATTAAGCTTTACGGTTATTACCCATTGGCATTGGCTGTAAATTCCATAAATTTTGGGAAAGGACGAGATTCAATATGAGGAAAACAATGACAGGGAATTACTAAAAAGGGTAAGCTTTTCAAAGTTCAAGCGCCATTTTCAGCCAAGTTAAAGCTTCAAGCTTTAACTAGCTATCATTCTCGTAAGGTATTCTGCACTGCAAGTTTAATTTAAAGCTGTAATTTTCAGTTAATGTCATTAGATCACAGACCCGCTTTTTCCGAAAATCAGTCAAGTGATAAGCGCTTATGTGGCATATGTGTGTGTGTGTTTGGAACTGATAACAGTAGCTGCCTGCCACAGCGCTAATAATGTCTGTCATAATTGCTTTGCCAGGTAGTTAAGCCCCATGTGACGCAGCCAGGTGCAAATTATGCACAGCAACTTGCAAAATTTAGTTAGACTGCAAATGCAATTTTAATTAATATGCCAAACTGAAGTTCCCTGTCGTGTTTCCTGTTCACCCACCCGTCCCCTCTGCACATATTTTATGTAACGTTTAACCGCAAAATTTTCATATCCACAGTGTGTTGGTCAGAGGACCAGGTACATGGCAGCCACTAACATCTGGATGTTTGAATCTGGTTAACCCAGGAACATGTGCTCTGCCCAGATACAGGCATACACCCATACACTCACACACACATATTTACATGGTACTTTAACTGACAGCAAGCGAGGAGGAAGGCTGTGTTTCGTTGTATGTGTGTGCAATTTCCGTTTCCGCTTTATTCCACATGATTAGACTGATGATATGAGCACTCTCCGGCATCTGCTACTCATGTGTATTCGTAAGCTAAAGCTGAGAATGCCGAGTGAAGGAGGATGCTCCAATTTTATGCTCAAATGTTTGTTGGTCAAAAATGGGCAGGAGCAAAAAATAAACTCAAAAATCAATTGCACAAATGCAAAGAGTGGAAAGCAAAATTGAATTGAAATCGCACAAGCCAAAATATGCATGAATAACCAGAAAAGAGCTTACTTAGTTGTCAGATATCTGGTAAATACATTCATTTATTCCATCCACTAAAAATCACGAATAATAAAAAGTTTTCAAGCCCGTCTAAGATTTCCAACCCTGATACCTTTGCAAAATGGAGCCGAATTTTAATACCGAAGTCATTCAGGTCATAGCATAAAAAGTTAGTATAAAAAACTATATTATAAGTTATTTTGGGGAAGTTCCCTAAATGGCCTAATAAGTGCCCTTCTAAGACTTCAAGCACCCATAACTTTGTCAAAACTGAACCGATTGTCAATCCCGAGGCCATTTTGTTCATTAATTGGCATCTTGTTTAATTCTACATTTAAGGTTTATGAATTTTAAAGAAAAAAATATTTCGCACTTTTTCTGCAAAAAAAGCATAAGGGGGGACCCTTACCAATTTTGATTTTTCAAAAAATAGAATCTTGAAATTTTATGTTTAATTGATTGTGGGTGTCTCAACTAGTATAAAAAACTATACGAAACGTGATTTTGTGGTGTTTCATTTTTCTGTCAAAAATCACGCCAAAAGTGACAAAAAAATTGTCTTGTAAAGTGCCCAAACAACGAAAAATGACCTTCCAAAACTTCAAACTGCCACAACTTTGTCAAATCTTAACCGATTGTCAATCCCGAGGCCATTTTGATCACTATTTGGCATCTAGTTTAGTTCTACATCTCAAAATTATGAATTTTTGAAAAACTTAAATTTCGAATTTTTTTGGCGAAAAAAGCATAAGGGGGGACCCTTACGAACTTTGATTTTTCAAAAAATAGAATCTTGAAATATTATGTTTAATTGATTGTGGGTGTCTCAACTAGTATAAAAAACTATACGAAACGTGATTTTGTGGTGTTTAATTTTTCTGTCAAAAATCACGCCAAAAGTGACAAAAAAATTGTCTTGTAAAGTGCCCAAACAACGAAAAATGACATTCCGAGACTTTAAACTGCCATAGCTTTGTCAAAACTGATCCGATTATCAATCCCGAGGCCATTTTGGACAGTATATTGCCTATACTTTACTTTTCATATGTAACGCTTATGCACTTAACTTTTTCGGATTCTCATGAAAGCATTGAAATCGACACTGCTTAATGAGTATTGCCTCATGAAACCCCCAACATCAACAATACTGTAGTTAAGGCCACATATTTATTAATTAAATAATACACACAATTATTTAAAGCCATAACTGAAGAGTAACGCAAAGTCCTAGGCTTAATGACTAGACACTTGGTGCTGGCTGCTCTGCCAATTGAGGCACTTCACCTGGGCGTCTGGTCTGTTTGAAGTCAATTTAAATTAATACAATTAAAATAGATTGCACAAATAAATATGCACTCATTGCAGAGCCAAAGGCCACAGCTCGAGGCCTGCACTCATTTCAACAAATTTACTTCTACATAATAGCTAAACAAAAGAAATGGGAAAAACCAGAAGAAAACGAAAAGCAACGTTAAGTACCCTTGTAACGTGAAAACGCGTCTGGCATTTTTAATTCCAATATATTTATATACATATATATTTATATACATATATATTTATGTATAAGCAGAAGGCATTTTGGCGTGCGGCACGTGCAACATAAAAAGCGGCACGGAAATGCGATAATACATTTTGCAATTTTTTAGAGTCTGAAACTTCACACACTTGGCTGGACGCAGCAAAATAATACGAGAAAAGCTTAATGCTTAGGGGTATCGATAGCTGAATACTCTTCAAAATATTATGCTGATATATTGATAATATTTAAGATCGCATTCAAGCTCTCACCATTGATTTTCCATGCTTCTATCAATGTTTATTCTGCAAATAATAATAACCATTGTCGCATTTATCGTCAGTCTTGCAGAGCTAGCGGGTAAGAAACATTTCAAATAGAATATTTAAAAGCTAAATTGAATTTGTAACAAATTAAATGGGAAAACTTGAATGCTCTAAGAGCGAAACATGAAACTAAATTGGCATGGCCATTTATTTACTTTATTACAACAGTTGGCCACATGCAACATGCCACTTGCATAGTTTGCTTTCTGCGAATAGCCGCGGGACTACAAGAGTTCGTCCTTTTTGCCGCTTCGCCGACGCTGTTCGCTAGTCAGTATGAAAACCTTTTATGATTTTATTGCCATTAGCAAGCACGGCAAAATGAATATACATGTCCGATTGTTTGCATAACGGAGCTATAACTGTACACATACAGCAGCTCGTCCTTGGGAAAGGTACAACGCTTGGGCACATTGCTGTGTAAAAGGTATCTGTTTTTTTTGGGCCAGCAATTTGCAACCATTAATGTTGCTAAGGTTGAACTGAATAAAATCCTGGCCATTCACTTGCGGCCGGCTAAAAACTTTAAGTCCATGTAAACTAACAGCAAAAAACAGTTTAAATTTATATGATATTTGCAGAGAGTTGTTTCACAGAGAAAATAGTAGCATGTAAAAAATTAATTTTTAATTGTTTTCAGAATTACATATTATTATTGCATTATTTTTTATATGATTATAATATGATTAACAATCTGCTTTATGATTAGTATGCATGATTGAATATATAATGTGGCAACTGGCAATGTTGACTGATTATAGCCATTATTTGACAATTTGTGTCAAAGTGGGTCAATTACAAACAAATAGTTTAAATATTAGTTATATATGTATTATAACGCTTTTGGATTTGAAACAATTACTAAAGGCCATATATTATATACATGTACATTTAAATAATGGTAAGCCAATAAGCTTTTTTATTTATATTAATTGATTTTAGCTGCCTGGTTTCTATTTATTTAAATTTAAAATCTTATATGAAACATTCGAATGTATCGATAAATCTCCAGTACCCATTCAACATCAACCGAATCCAATTAAAATGTATCAAATGTATATACTGCGTACAAAGCATATTTGTATAACAGCTCGAAAACAATATTGATTCAATTGCGCATTAGTCAAGCCTCAGTAGCTGACAATATTTGCAGGCATATTATATTTGGAGATTTTGATCAACGAACGAATTTACAATTCAATTGCTTTTGTTTTGTTTAATGAGTTTAGTTTGAAACAAAGCGCTGAAATGTACATAACGCTCTTGGCAATTTATGTCATTGCCTTTGGCAATCTACTGGTTCATCAGGCGGCGGCCAAGGTGCGTATACGTAATGTGTGAATCGCTTCAATAGGGATAAACTTTAATGTGATTCTAGAATGAATTTGAACTGCAATTTGAGAACTTTACATGCAGTCGAGGCAGCGATAAGGTTGCGAATCCTTTGGAAAGCGTTAACTGCGGTCTTAGCAAGAATCCGAAACGGCGCACTTTGCACATGGAATTCGTGCTGCTGGAGCAGCTGGATGAGCACGATTTTCACATAACCATTGTGCTGCCCCGGCGCACTCTGGACTTTGTGCTGCTCAATGTGACCACAGATGGCTGTCAGCTGCTCTCCAATAAGAATCAAGTACCGCTGATGCGCATCTCACGGGAAATACTTGACCGTTACAGTAATTTTCCCACGCATTGCCCTTTGAAGCAGAACAAGCCCTACTATATGCGCGGCTTTCGACTGGATCTGAGTCTGATACCAGCTGTCATGATGGAAACGCCAATGGCCCTGCAATTTGGCTATAGACGCAGGCAGGTGCAGCTCTTCCAAGGCCACATTGTGGCTCGTGTGCAGCGCACCAGTAATGCCAAAAAGAAGAAAGATGTCTAAATTGTGTAGAATTATGAAAAGCAAATAAACAAAGCTCGACTTGAAACTACCCTGTAAGCCGGTAAAAACCCTTTGTGTTTATATACCAATGCATATAAAATGTTGGTAAAATCAAGGCTTGGGGAAAAGCCAGTGAACTAAGGCAGAAAAACGGACTGAGCAAAGAGAAACCCTTCGAGATTGTTAGATTATCCTCAAATCACAGACTGATAGTGTTTTTCTATGGCTTGATTAACTCATCAGGCATATACTTAAGTAGTACTGGGTTCCTACCCAGTCTAATTCTGCTCTGCTACTTTTGCAGGGTATAAAGAGTTAACAGTCCCGTAGCACAAACGTATGAAGTTAATATAACAAAAAAGTCAGCCAGCTGTCTGACGTTGACAATGCCAACACCGTTGAGACACCTGATGTTGCTGCACTTAGCCACGCTCCGACTCTGTCGCTGTCTCTGTCGCTGTCTCTGTCTCTGTCACTCTTTCACCCTGTGGCAATTTGTTCCGAGCAATTCAACAAATGTTGTTCAATTACCTTTTCACATACACACACACACACACATACACCGCCATACACTCTCATACACACATTGTTGTAGTCGCTAACTTGGCTAACAGAGCCATTGTCTGGCTGCTGCCACATGGCGTTTGACAGTCGTCGACAATTGGCAGCAGGCAACTAATAACATTTTCCGAGCCATCAACTGTCTGCCTCACGGGGTTGCAACAATGCTGCCAGCATACTACACACAACCAATTTCTTTTTGGCCCAGTCTGTTGGTTAAATGATTTGTTACAGTTAACAATTGTGCACTTCCGGCGCCTGTCACAGGTGGCACAAAGCATGCAACACTCAGAGACAAAAAAAATAGAGAATTTATCAAAATCCAGACAAAGTCGAGAATCCTGTTTGAAGTACTAAAGATCATATATCTATGCTGATATAATTTTTTAATAAAACCAATTCAGCTAGAATCAAGAATTTATGTGCTCCAATTAGCTACAGCCTTTTTCTGCAAGTGTAGTTGTAGCTTTAGGCTCTGCGAAGTTTGCAACTAGATTTTAATTAGACGTTAGAGATTTGCATGTGTTCAGCTCAGTCCCAAGTGGACGCTTGCTTGCCAGCAACATGGTTACATTTGGCTGTCAGTTTAGCAGCAACTACTGTCAACATCGATTTGGCAACTATTTGCAACAAATTTGACTTTGGCATTCAAAATGCAAACCCCCTTTGGAGACTGCTAATTGGACTGGCTTTGATTGCTTTTGTGGCTGCTTTGTTGTGGCGTTTGTTGTTGTTGCTGTTGTTGTTGTTGTTGTTGCTGTTGCTCTTGCTGTCTGGTGCTTTTGGCCATTCTCTAGTTAATTTATGAAATTTCACACAGCAACAATTTACAATTTATTATGTATATGATTATTTCATTATACCCATTAAGTAAAACAATTTTCCATGTCTGCAACATCTTGCCAAATGCACACAGAGGGCATAACCAACTTGACAGGACGTTTGTAATAAATAAAATGAAGGCAGGGCTTAGCTAGATTCGCTCTTTTGTTTCTTTCAAAGTTAACAACTTGTGAATGTTGTCTGTTACTTGTCAGTACTTTGGAGATGCCAACAGGGAGCCTACTTGAAAACAGATCCCTTTCACGTTTCTACCAAAGTTAACAAGCACCTCAACATGTTGTCAAAGTTGATTTCATTTTAAATTGAATGTCTTAATGTAGCAGGCATACAATTTCTAGTATTTATTTGAAAGACAAAAGAAACTTTTCAATTTGTTTGGTTTGCTACCTTAATTAGAGTATATATTTAAGTACCTGCAAAATGCCAGATGATTTCATAAATTTCATCACTTAACAAAATATAAAAATAATTATAGTTTTAACCTTAACGCTTACCTAAATATTTCATCGTCTCAACATTCACATTTTAATTAAAAAGTAACGGCAGCGCTTGGATCTTATGAGTACTTAACATAATTTTAATATACTATATCTTTATCTATTATACAACATTTTAAAAGCCATTTGCAAGGGGTATTTCAGGCTGCTCTCATTCCATTTACTTGTGTTGCATATTAAATTTACCGTTGTTAACCTGTTGAAAATTCTCAACTAGCTTAAAAGGTCTGCATTATTAATGGGTTTCGTTTCTGTTGCTACTTTTTGCGCTGGGTTTTTGTTGAAGCGAGCAAACAAATTATTGATAAGCCCTTTCCGCAAATTCTTGTGGTTGCCAACCCCCCCCCCCCCCCCCCACCGACTGCTCGCTTTCCACCGACTCTCCCCCCCGCCTCCGCAGACAACGATACGCAGCAAAATGTTTAAGACATCGCCCCAAGGCTATAGGCAACTGGTTTGGCTTAACTGCGGCGCATAATTAAAGCAACCCTTTCCGATCATTAAACTAGCAACATATACTCTGTACTTATAGCAGATGATGGGCGGGCCGACTCTTGTCTTTATCAACCTACCACAAAAGTTAGGCTTTAAAACTTTTTGGCAAGCCACAAAAAAACTTCAAAAAAACTTGCGCACTTGTGGGAGTTTTTACAGTTTTTCCAGTTTTTTATCTCGAATTTTTTTTTTTTTTAATTAAAACATAAAATGCCAAATACATTTTATGTAATTGATTAATGCTACATAGTGGCGGGCATTGTCAGCAGCTTAAAGACATTTTTGATGAAATATTACTTTGCATATTGTAAATGTAACTGACAGATAACAAAAGAAGAAGAGGAGCAGCAACAACAAAACAAACTTGATATGAAAAATCATTTTCATGTTGTAGCCAAATGGTGGAAATTCATCTTTTGAATTCCCCAACTTACTGGCCCTACTGAAGTAAAGGCGAGACAAGGCGACGCACAGTGGAGCAAATACATATATCGAGAGTAAGGTTAAAATTTAAAGCTACGTTATTAAATAGAGAATTTTCAGCGGTGGAGTACATGATTTATTCGCCTACCTAATTCAAGATTCTAAATTAAATTGTATTCCAAAAAATTGTTTGTCTATAACAGAGTCAGAGACTTACATTGGAAATTCAGTTCCAGATGTGATTCGAAGATTTATTTCTTACTAAAATCGATAATTAAAATTAAATTCACGGTTATATATTTTTATATTTATATTTTTCCAAAACTCATATATATTAGTTTAGTTTTCCCCACTGTGTGTTTTTGCCACAGCTCTGCACAATGTGCCACCAGACTCGTATTGCTGTTGCCGTCAATTTCACAGATTAATGCGCTCACATTTGAACGCCTTGGCCAGCGACTTTCTGGCACTTACATTTATTATTGACAATGGCAAAAGTTTTCGCTCTGCTCACCAAGCGGCAAAAATTGATTTGCACAAATGTTTTAATCGCCAAAAGTTGTTCCACTCTATAAAGACTGTTACGCTTTATGCATACATTTATTATCCCACAATAGACTATACATATGTGCTTGTATTTCAGCTAAAGAGCTCCTTCAAATACATATGGTGGCCAATTTATTTTACTAGCCACAGGCCTTGAATGGGGTTCTACTTATTGTACAAATGCCCAAGCATAACAACAAAAGCATCCTTGCCATAATATTTTGCATTATAATCGCGCTGTCCGTTTGCCTTGAGGACTTTCCTAAATATAAGGCTCATTTTTCATCCCAATGAAGGTTTAACTCTTTAAAGTTCAAGTGAGTTAGCTGAGAAGTAATGTGTAAAATAGAATACAAATATTTTCTCTTAAATGCCCTTTTAAATAATATTCCGCCCAAATTTGTGCCTTAAGATTTATGGTCTCGCAAATGTAGCGAGCAATGGTTACAGAATTTTCATTAAAAGATGAAAGATAATTAAATTTTCCACCAAACAACTTGAGGTCTTCTGGCGTTCAAGAAATGTATCAACAATTATGTACATTATTTCAAAGCTGATATTACAAATAATTAAAATTAATTATACGTTAATGTTATGATTAAAATGAATATGCGCTGGTCTTATATTAATAAAAACGTCGCTATTAATTAATGAATAAATTATATTTGACAGCATATCCATTTCATTGCATTATTCACAGATAATGTAATAAAGTTAAGTTACCCTCGTCAAAATTGTAGCAACTTTTATTATTGACTATTTTGTTTAAAGAAATATGGAAATTTTTACGGAGTAAAAAAAGAAACACATTTAAAAATGTATATTCATAGCTGATTATTTTACAATAAGTAAACGAATAAAAACAGCTATTTCTTTATCGCATTGCACTGTGGGAACATGTGAAATAACATAAAAGTAGCGCCCCTTTCTCTGATAAGCATGCTGTACATAAATATGTATATAATACTTGTATATCACAGTGAAGAACCCGTTTAGGGCTTGCACTTTTATAAGTTATATTCTTATCAGTGTGAAGCCTGAGCATTTTTGTGGCTACCTAAAAAAAATAAAACAACTGATAAAAAAAATAGTATTTCCACTACAACCGCAACTGCCAAAGAACTTATCAACTGCTTACAAAAATAATGCAAAATATTGAAATTCATTTGAATCTTTGCGGTTAGAGTTGAAGAGCTATAAAATCGCTGATCGGTGGCTTCAATTTGTACAGTGCCTTGCCACAGTTCGTACAGAAAACAACTTTCGAAAGAACTTTCCGAGGAAATAAAACTATTTCTCGTCATCATGAATACGGATTTGAAAGCCTTAGAGCTGCTGTTCCAGCGTCCCTTGGAGCCGGTTTTCACCACTCGCGACAATGGCAAGTCTGTCTTCGATCTGCCAGAGAGTTTCTATACGGATCGTTATCGCAACAACACGGAGGAGGTCTCGAATCGTTTCAGCAAGGATGTGGACACGAGAATCCCAGTGCGAGACTTGGCCAATAAGCCGAATCTGGACTTTGCCGACAAGCTGGGCAAGAAGAATCAATTCTCGTTGTTCAACATTCGCCACAGGGATATTGCCGGTCAGCTGATTCAATTGTATTTGGATGCGCCCAACTTGCAGCAATTCGTTGCCCTGGCAGTCTTCACCAAGTAATTGTATTCTTTGCTTAATTTGTACATTATCTATATGGCTTATTGGTATTGCAGGGATCGTGTGAATCCTGTGCTGTTCCAGTACAGCTATGCTGTGGCCATTGCTCATCGTCCGGATACGCGGACTGTGCCCATTCCCAACATCTCTCAAGTCTTCCCAGGCAACTTTATTGAACCATCCGTGTTTCAGGTGAGCTAAGCGACAGCTTGTCTAGAATTCCGCTCTCATATTAAAATTGCATTTAAATTCTCTATAGGATGCACGCCAGGAAGCCTCTGTGATTGCCAAGAGCGGCAATCGCGCCCCTTTGGAGATACCCTTCAACTATACGGCCTCCGATCGCGAGGATGAGCAACGTTTGGCCTATTTCCGTGAGGATATTGGCGTCAACAGCCATCACTGGCACTGGCATTTGGTCTACCCGGCCAGCGGCCCCATTGAGGTGGTCAACAAGGATCGTCGCGGCGAGCTCTTCTACTACATGCATCATCAGCTGATAGCCCGCTATAACGTCGAGCGTTTCTGCAACAATCTGAAGCGTGTGGCGCCACTTAGCAATCTGCGCGCTGAAGTTGTCGAGGGCTACTTCCCCAAGATCCTGTCGAGCGTGAACAATCGCACGTATCCGGCACGTATCTCTAATCAGCTGTTGCGTGATGTAGATCGTCCCAATGACAGCATTGATATCTCTGATTTGGAACGCTGGCGTGATCGCGTCCTGGCCGCCATCGATCAGGGCGCTGTGGAGGATGTAAGTATGAAGTGAATTATTGCAAATGTTCTAGGTATAGAAAACCCTTTTCATACACTCAAGGCTTCTGGTAATCGCATTCCACTGGACGATGTGAAGGGCATTGATATTCTTGGCAATCTGATTGAGTCCTCCTCAACGCTGTCCCTCAATAGCCAATTCTACGGCAGTTTGCACAATCAGGGACACACTGTTATCTCGTTTGCTCACGATCCTGATGCACGGCATTTGGAGGACTTTGGCGTTATGGGAGATGTGACGACGGCAATGCGTGATCCGATCTTCTACAGATGGCACGGCTTCATCGATACCATTTTCAACAAGCACAAATTGCGCCTGCCAGTCTATAATACCGCCCAGCTAAGCTTCGAGGGTGTTAATGTGACCTATGTGGAGGCCAGACTAGGAGCGGCCAATGCCCGACCGAATACGCTGCTCACCTACTGGCAGAAGTCGGTGGCCAATTTGGCAGCTGGCTTGGACTTTGGTCCTGTGGAGGATGACAATATTGCAGCCTCATTCAGGCATCTGCAGAACGCACCCTTCACCTACACTTTCAATGTGTCCAATGCGGGCGCCAAACGCACCGGCACCTGCCGCATCTTCATCTGCCCCAAGACCGATGAGAGGAATCAGCCGCTGACCCTCGACGAGCAGCGTCTCATGGCCATTGAGATGGACAAGTTTACAGTGGAGCGTGAGTAAAATGCACTTGGGAATGCAATATTGTTATATTTGAATATATTATGGAATAGTTATTTATACCCTGTAGCCATTCAAAATGGGTAAAACAGGCAGAAGAAATCTACAAGAAAGATTAGTAGATATATACAAATGTCTGTCGGTCTGTCTGATTTCGGAGACTTTAGAATGTAGTTTCTTTCATAGCATACACTGAACAAGTTAAATGCTTTTCTTACATAACTTTTTCCATTTCCACAAAAATCTATAAGTAATGAAATTGAAATCAATTTATCATCAATCACTTTTAATATATTCTATAGCTCCACCTGTGTTGTCCGAAATCTATAAATATCAATTAGCAATCCATAAATCCATAAGAAGCCATTTGTCAATTTAACCCTTAAGTATTCTAGTCTTTAAATATAATCCATGTTAGAATTCGGATAGGACATCCTGCAGTCGAGTACGCCCGACAAGAGCACTCTTAACTTCGTAACTTCTTAACTTGAGCACTACTTTCTTTTGCCTACAGTGATGCCCGGTGAGAATACGATACGCCGTGAGTCGACAGACTCCTCGGTGGCCATACCATTCGAGCGTTCGTTCCGTGCCGTTGGGGCAAACTATCTGCCCAAGGCTGCGGATGAATTGGCACGTTTCCGTTTCTGCGGCTGTGGCTGGCCGCAGCATCTGCTGCTGCCCAAGGGTAAGCCGGAGGGCATGCAATTTGATTTGTTTGTCATGATCTCGGACTATAGCAACGATTCAGTGCAGCAGACAAGCAAGTAAGTATAGTACAGCTTTCAGCTCTGGCTAGTCTTTGGGCAATTATTAATCACAAATCACAATCTGTTGCTCAGCACACCGAATGACGCTTGTAGCACGGCTTACTCGTTCTGTGGCCTCAAGGATAAACTGTATCCGGATAGACGCACCATGGGCTTCCCCTTCGACAGGCGTTTGCCCAATGATAATCTCACTGAATTTGTGGGTGCCTTTACAAACATGGCCAAGACCGATTTGACGATTAAGTTCAATAATCGCACCATTGCCTAGAAATCGCTGGCTGGCAAACACTTTTATTTACCCAACATGGATACATATATATATTTTATATACACTCTATATATATACCTCAATAATAAAATTCAGTTACAATTTGCTTGCTAAATATTTGCCTTGCGTTATTTAATATTATTAATATCAATGTGATTTCTTGGCCACCCATAAAAACAACTCCCAACACACTCAAACACACACACACACACACACACCGCACACACACATAAAGCTGTTGCGACTGCTGCCGTTTATTTGCACCACACAAACACGCCCACTAAGTGGTGGGCGGGGTGGCAAGGCTAATCCTATTAGACTTCAAAGCCGTTTCGCTCAACAAACTTTCGCATTGGCCCTGACCAGACTTACTCTCTGCCCCTTCCTGTTATCCTGTCGCGTCCTGGCAACAAGCAGACGCTTTCCTATATTACAGTTACTGGCAAAATCGTTGCACGTGTTGCGTTTATTAATTTTATTTTATTTCTTTTGTATACCACAGTGCCTCAATTAATGCTGCATACTGCGTGGTGTCAAAGTTTTGAGTGACTTGGCACGGAACTAAGAAAAAACTAAGCTTGTAACTGGACTTCCGATAGGTTTTTCTTTTGGGCCAACAACAGCTGCTGATTAGAAGTTAACAAATTGATTTTTAATCGCTTTATTGGCGGCATATTGCTTGGCCTCAACTTATTAATTAAATATGTAGAGCTATTGTATCAAAAGTCGATATAAACTTGGCTTGAGCTTAATCTAATACGCTACTCATTGGTTAAAGTTTAAATAATATTGGTTTTTATGTCATGTATTAATAACTTCTTTTTTATATATATTTAATATTTTTAAATTATTGTATGTTTTTCTAGCATTTGTTTTGATTTATATTTTTTTACAGCTTTTGCTTCACTTAATATTAAACACTGCGGAACCCCTAAATTTATACAGAATACCCTAACATTTTAAAGCTACATCAACATTCTAAAATGGCAGCCATTAAATTAAACTTCAAATATTCATTTGTTTTTCATCTAGCATATTTTATTACTTTCGCTAACAATCAAATTAAATTGCAGCAACAAACGCATTTTTTGTAGCCTAAAGAACAGGCTTCCCCAGAACTTATTTACGTCTAAAAATATTAATAAATAGACTAATATACAAAAAAAAATAGAAAAAAAGTTGATAAAAGTATTTTACGTGGGCGCATTGAAAAATACTTGAATTTATTTTTATAGCTCAAGGCCAATTTCTGGGGCTGCCAATTTGGCATAACTTGGCAAACTTTATTCGGCAGCTAAGGGCCTAGTAGAGGACTTCAGTATGTGGTCCTTTTTATCCCAATGTGCTGGGGGTATTTGTTATTTTCTCGGTGCTGTTATTTGTGTTGGGCATTAATGTTGCTTACGTGGCGAGGGTCTCCTGTTTGATTTGATTTTATTTGACTTAACTTTGCTTTACTTTCGCCTCTGTTTATTCAAAAATATTTGCCAACTTAAAGCTAGGGCTCTGGAAAAAGGAATTTTAAGTGCTTGCACAGGGATTCCTGGAGCATATGAGTATTTTTTGTTTGCTTGGGGGCAGACTAGAAAATAGTAATATTATAGAAAATTCGCATTTGCATTTGGATAAACAACATACGAAATGTTTACTCAAAAATCTATGCTCTGAAAATGAAAGATAGTTCATCAATAGTTGCTGTTGCAGCAATAAATTTAACAGCGTTTTCCATTTGCTATTATATAATACAATATGCATATGTTGCACTCTGTTTAATTTGGAGCCTGGCGGCAAATTATTGCACACAATTTCATATTTAATTTTTTGTGTAAATTTTCATTAAGTCATTTTCACATACTGAATGCACACATATGAATTGAAATTAAACGCAAGTCTCACAAGCTCCTCAAATTGCCAACAGCCCATTAAAAAGTCAATCAAATATGTATAAACACAAAAGCGTACAGAAAGCAACAAGGCATAAGATGGGAGTGATCGACAAAGGGATACCCTATAGAAAAAAAGATATGGTTTTCTGTATAGTTTCAGTATTAATTCAATTATTATGCAATTTTTAAAAGAGTCAGAAAACATTATATAATAAAGAGTACCAAATATTATTGCTTTTTTATTTTTATATGTTTGTTATTTATTTTTTATTAATTTGTGCAAAAGACAAATTGAAATTAAACTTTATTTAAATTTGCAGATTGTAGTATCCAAGCATCTACAATTTAAAGATACCCGATAATGCAAACATTTTATTTAGTACAGGGTATACAAATGCAAGACTTTGCCATAAATACGTCTCCAACTATACACATCTCCTATAAGTAGCACATGTTTAGACTTAACCATAGAAGACCTTGCGAGTGCATACAGAAAATTATTGAAAGTAAAATGAAAAGCACCTGAGAATCGTGTTTGCATTTTACTGCCTAAAATTAGCAATTGGCAAGTTGGTAATTTGGTAATTTGGCCGAAAATTTTAAATGTTATTATTTTCGTTGCGTTTATATGGCGCATTCTCTCACGCCTTGAGAAGCTGCAAACAAAAGTCAAAGTGAACCAGAAACATGTGCTGATGGCTTATAATTTATATATACAATACGATTAATGGCTATGGGACATGAGAAACTTGTTGTGGCAGCCATGTGCCATATTTTGCCCAGTTGTAGCCCATAATAAACAGCCAGCGTCTGTCCCCTAACTGATAGAGAGCACATGTGTGTTTTATATATTCTATTTTTTATATATGCTATTTTAATAATATGGCCAAGTTCATCGGCTGCCTAATTGCGCATAAGCTACCAGCTACCTAGCCAACAAGGGGTGGTAGTAAACAGAGGAGAACCAGTGCCAGAGTCAGCTCTTGTGAACGCATTCAGGCGCGCTCGGTGACTAGATAATATGCGTAGTCAAGTTGAAGTACTTCAAGTACGTAACCTACTGCTTATAATATCAACGTATATAAATATTTGTGGGCTTATGCATTGGCAATCTGTAATGCGAAGCGATTCACCGTTTTATGGACAGCCTTAATGATTGCAGCATTTTTGCACAACAAAGCAAATCCGATTGCAAACTGAAGCAGCAGATATGACAAGGAATATACGTGTACTTGGACTATAAAAACGGGTATAACAGACTATAAGAACACCTTACACATCTGTAAACAAAGAGCTGCAATGTAAACAGTTTACATTATGCATGCAGCTATTATACAATGTATAATAATAACATGTGTGTTTACTTTGACTTAAGACGGGTATTTGAGAGTCGTGCAGCTAACTTTATTATTAGTACTTGTTCTATCATAGACATGCTAATTGTTTGCAATTATGCTTTGGAGCTGGCTTCACATTACAATGCGCTCTAAAGTATGGCATAGTTAAGTAGAAATCGAAATGGAACAGATCGTTAAATAAGCACGTTCCAAAGCAGCGCTTGAGTGGCATTCAAATTGCAGTCAGGTCCTGCTCAAGGGCTAGTTGGGGTAGAAAGTAGAAAGAAAATATGATGGAGGCCATTGAGCAAACAAATTTAAATACTGCAATAGATAGCAGCTTTTTCAACTTTTCTTTAACATACAAAATGTAAGCCCTCGTCGATAATTTCTAAAAGAATTATTTTATAAATGGCATATTTAAGTGCTGTCAATATACATATTTGCTCAATTAACTTACGAAAAATATTGTTGCCTGTTGCTATGTGAAAATATTTTTTTATATTTAAGCGTGCAGTTTTTACAGTGTTTTTTTAGCTTTTCATTTTGCATTGTTTTTTTTCCATATGTTTACTCAACATGTCCACGAGTTTTCGACTTTTACCTTTCGGCTGTTAATATTGAAATTAATTGCTAATAAACGAGCTACGCCTGTTTATAATTCGTCAGGCAGCATCATGGCCTCGTGTTTGTTTATCGCCACTATTGGCACATTGGTTCCAGCACATGCCATGCAAAAAACCAATTGAAAATGTACCTTTATCTGCCCATTTCTGCAATCAGATACAACAAGCAAGAGCCAACAAAAAAAAAAAACAAAAAAAGAATGTACAAGCACCTGTGTTATTTTAGCGCCAATATGCGATATGCTTTATGCACACACGACGCAACGCGTGTAAATAAATAAATAAGTGCTTGCAACAACAAACATCGAATACCCTGCCACGCAACGGTTCAACAAGATAATCCAAAGTGTGCTCCGTGCTACAGTAAATTCAAATTGTGTGTAGTGGCGTCTGTTAGTTAAACAATACAGTACAAACTGCCTACTTAACATAAACAAAATGTTGCTGATGCTTTGCCCAATGGCTTTTTGTAAAGTTCTTGGATCAATGAACTGTCAAATGTTGTTATGGTTTCACCTGAGCACTTCCAGAATTTATAGAAATTAAGCATTGCTTCCTTTATTCTTTTTTTTAAATAATTGCTAACATACATAGAAAGTAAGCAAGCAGATAACTTAATATTGCGGTCAAGGATTATTAAGTTAAAAACTTAAATTATATGCATATAATTGTAAAATTAAAGTAAATTACATTGCACAAAATATACCACAAATTACGCTCTCGACGTGTTGCCTTCTGACATTTTAAGGGCTGCATTTACCCAACTAACACAATGCGCATAGAATTACAGTAACTCAGGGCAGAGGCATACTAAAATAATGTTATATTCATAAATGCATGCGTGTATGGGTGTATGTGTGTATACATGTGTGTTTATGTATGTATGTATTGTGGGCACTTTTGGCTCATTGCAACCAGAAAAATGGAAAAAAAACAAAGCGTTTTTCAAGGCAGACGCACCAGCTGTCATTATACAATTTTACCGCCAACAAAATGTTTTATGTGCTGTGCTAAATAAATGCATATAAATTCATATATATATATATATATAATATTGTAATTTAACGTAAGTGCAATATAGTATTTAAAGCAGGCCAGCAACCGTTGCGAATTCTTGGAACTTGATTATATATGTAATCGCATAACTGAACAATATATCAAACTTGTTCCGAACTAAAAGTCAAACAAAAAACAAATTCACAGTTGAAAAATTGCAAGTTATGCAAAAAAAAGGACAAAGTCTGAACGAAGACAAACGTTACAAGTATATATTGATAAATAGTGAAAATTAGAATGTGGAATCTACGTAGCACATTAGCCGCATTGAATCCATGCGACTACTTGAGGAAGGCTCAATGTGCCAAACTGTTAGATCGACAGCTACTGGCACAAAAGGTCAAAGGTGCCGCTCAACAGTTGAAACGGCTTCAGCCCACTGTGCTGCATCCTCGTCGCCAGGATTGCGACATATATCGCAACTGGTGGCAGTTCTATGCCAATGGGCAGCAGCCCGTTCCCCTTGTTGAGCTGCAGCGTCGCGTGACGGCCAAGCGAGGATTTGTGGATCCGATCAAGGACAAGAATGCAACCAAATTCTTACCGATATTTACGGCAAACGAGCAACAGGACCAAAGCGCACTCTACGATCAAATGTACGATGAGTTTGTCAGCTGCTTTGCCTGTCCCCATCCCTGCCCCTGTCCATCCAAGAAACAAAAACGCCGTTCCGCACGGAAAAATGTCTGTGCTCCTTTAGCAGCCGAAAGCAGGCCAGAAGATGTTAAATCGAAAAGGAAGCTATCCTTTGATATCAGCCCAGATTCAAGTTCCCAGCAGAGCAGGGAGTCGGCAACAATTAAGGCTAAAGAATATTTTAAAAAAGTTTATCCTCGAGATTCGGCGAAAAAACAAGATAGAAGTGTTGCTCAGAAGTCCACAGAAAAACTGAAGGAAACTGTAGATGAGAAACAGGATACAAGACTTAATAAGACACTCACAGAAAAACCAGATGAAAAACTGGATGGACAACGGGATGAGAAACTGGGTCAAAAACTTAAATTGACAAATAAAAAAATAGCGAAATTGTATAAAAACCGTAAGTTATATTTAGAAGAAGAGCATAAAATTCGTGAGCAACATTTGAAGAAACTTAATAAAAAAGGAGCAAAGAAGCTGAGTGCAAAGCTGGAGAAGAAGCTGAGTGAGAAACTAAATGTGAAACTGAATGAGCAATGGGATAAGAAATGGCAGGAGAAACTGAGTGAGCAAGTGGCGAACAAACTGAATGAGGAACTAGGGAAAACGTTGAGTCGGAAACAGGTAATGAAACTGAGCGGAATGAAACTGGCGAAGACACCGAGTGAGCTAATGGAGGAGCAGCTGAATAGAGACTATATGTCAGAAATGCAAAGAATGAAAGAACTGAGACATTTGAATTCATTAAAAGATTTAACTAAAACGAAAGTTCGTGGTAGCCTAAGGAAGCGTAAAAAATCGAGTATCCTCAGTAGTTATCCAAGTAGTCCAAGCATTGCAAGTGGCCGTGTTAGGAATTTAAGAGATTATGAAATGATGGCACGTAAATACGAAGAGCAGATAAATGTACCCAAATTTCACAAAGCGTCTCTCGATAAGTCGAGATCACCAATATCTAATAGTATACAATCGCAAATGGCACAAGATCCAAATGTGCAATCCATAACGGCATTAACTGCAAACGTTGAAGTACGTACACAAATTTCAAAGGTTTCCTTAACGTCAACTACGTATCTAGGACCAAAAGCTCGTTATCATGCACCGAGTCCTGCCATCGAACCGCTAACTAAATATACTAGGCCCTACTCCAAAACAAATCTTCATGAACCGAGTCCTACCAACGAAATTCCCTTAGAAATCGAACCTGAGGTAGTGAAACCAATGAAAGCATTGGATTACTATTCATCGAGCATGTTTTGGAGGCTATCAACTATCACTCAATCTCAATCACGTGAAACTATCGACAACTTCCAAAATAGCAGTTATCCGGGAATTAATGTTATGGAACACATTCATGAATTTATCGCTGATAACAATATTGACGTTGAGTTGCCTCAACCAATACCCAAAAACTGGCCACGACAGTTTGAATCGCGCCTTTTACGACGCTTGCGAAGAGAAAAACTCAAACTTCGACTTAATCAACAAGCTCCCAGCCCTAAGGACCAGCAGCCTGAAAAAAAGTCTTGCAAGAAATTAAAAAGAGGATCAGCACAATCGAAAACGGAGCTAGATCGATGCATAATACCGAGCTGTGAGATCTGTCGTACATTAAATTATACCGAACCTGATCAGCCGTATATGATTGAAATGAAAAAGCGTCAGGCACTGCAAAAGCTCAAGAATTATTACAAAAATCGACTGACGACAGAGTCAAGTTCACGGTTCACAAATAATCCGGCCAGCAAGCCCAGAAAGACTCATTCAATGCGAAAGCCACTGGTACCGTTAAGTTCCCCGACGGATCGGCACTGTAGGATCAAAGAGACGCAATCGATGCGACAACAGCTAATTGAGTGCTTTGAGATGCTTCGCAATTGCCAAAAGATTTTAAATAATAAGTTAAAGCATCGAAAATGTAATGAGCGTTGTCTTTGAACTTTAATCTGAGCTGTGATTGAACTAGTTCGTTAAAATCGGCGAACTAATCGACTCACAGCTCAGCTTAAAGCCTGACAATTTTATGATACAATTTTAATTTAAAATAAAATACAAATAAAAATGTTTTTATATATTTATATAGCTTTTAAATTCGTCTGGAATTTAGGCATAAATATTATTTCACTGTATTATGATTGAACTAGTTTGAACAACTCTGCGAACTAGTTTGATTCACAGCAGATCTTAAAACCTGAGTAACAGTAGTCTTATTATTCAATATATATTCAAAAAGTAGAAATATATATTAATTTCCACTCATTTATATAGTTCACAATTCCTATTGAACTTGATCCGCAGTTAAGCTATCATAATTTAAGTTCATTTAAAAATGGTTGATCATAACAAAGGATATTTATTTAGTCCAATAAAAATGACAAGCATTTGTGCACAATTTATAAGAGTAAACACTTTCAAAAAAGTTTATTTTATTAAAAAAAAATTGAAAAAAATATTCATGCCAAAATTGCAAGTGCAAAAAAAACTGAAAGATGAAAGCTAAGAATATGGTATCCAATAGCGAACGCTATGGCCTAAATCCACTGCTGCTGGACCGCAGTTGTCTGGCGAACAAGATCGCGAAACTGACACCGCTCATCAACAAGCTGGACTGGATCAATGACAATGATGCAATGTTCCGGGCATATTGGAGCTACTTTGCCAGCGGCTGCAAGAGGCGACACCTGGAGATACGTCGTCGCATCAATCAGAACGCTGACTTTGTGGAACATATCAAGGATAAAAAGGCTGCATCATTTCTGCAGCTGTTGACCCACAACCGACCGCGCTCTTCCAGTGAGACACGAACAACGGATTTATCCACTAATGTCGCCGCTGAAACCATCTATGAGGAATTAATGGAATGCTTTCGTCGCAGATCGAGCAGCAAAACAGTGAAGCGTCGCAAGCGCGTACGATTGCCGCCACAGTTTTCAGCATGGCAACGTGAGGTGGATGAGGCTTTGAATACACTGAAAGAAACAACCAATCCCTATGATATTGAGCAAATCAGTCAGAAACTGAAGCGATTGAAGCAACTGCAACTATCCCATCAACCTCTTCCCTATCCCGAAAGATTATTAAAGACAAATAAGTACGTGAATCGCAAGCCCAAAAAAGTCACCAGCCAAACGGATAGAGGAAATGAGTCTTTAAAACCGATTGAATCTTCTGCAATGGTACTGAAGAAAACAAAGATGATTAGAAAACAGTTTAGTGCCAAAGAACTTAAATCGAAATACCCTAGAAAAATGCTTGTAGTCGACCAAAAAGCAGATCAACTCTTTCCTGAGAATAAGCAATCCCGTAAGTATAAGAAAGAAAAGCATAAGAGCAAAACAACCTTAGGTAACTTGCAAGATAAAATCGGTTACAAATTGAAACATGAATATGAACAACTATCGGAAGAGTTAGATACTCAGCCAGGGTCTATTGGTTCAGCAACTTTGAAACAATCGATCAAGAAAAAAGCTAAACCCAAAAGAAAAGGGTATGATAAAGAAGAACGACACGAATTCAAGAACAAACTTGAAGATAAACTCGTCAACAAATTGTCTAAGCATCCAAAACGAAAAGAATCCGTAAATAGTGCAAATTATAAAGAAAAACTGCCAAGAAAGTATGCCAAAAAGCTAGATCAAGTAAAAGCAATGAAAAGTATAGATCATATGTCGAGAAATATAGCTAAGCATAGTAAATCAGAACTATTCAGAAAGTATCCAAGCAAAATGCTAGATCACGAAAGCGCTATGGATAGTACAGATAAAATATTGTACAAACAAAAATTCTTCAGAAGGTATTCCAAAAAAGACATGGATAGTAAAGATGAAGCCTCGAGAAAAATGTTTAAGCATCGAAAACATAAAGAGTCAGCAGATAGTAAACCCGGGCATAAACCAAAAGATCGAGAGGAAGACATTGATGGTACAGATAGAAACTTGAGAACATATTCTAAGCACCGAACGCGAAAAGAACCTATAGACAGTACACAGGAGTATAAGCCAAAAGATCGTGGAGAAGACATTGATGGTACAGATAGAAACTTGAGAACATATTCTAAGCACCGAACGCGAAAAGAACCTATAGACAGTACACAGGAGTATAAGCCAAAAGATCGTGGAGATGACATTGATAGTACAGATAGCAACTTGAGAGAACTTTCAAAGCATCGAATGCGGAAAGAACCTATAGACAGTACACAGGAGTATAAGCCAAAAGATCGTGAAGAAGTCATTGATGGTACAGATAGAAACTTGAGAACACTTACTAAGCATCCAACGGAAAAAGCTGTAGATAATTTACCCATGTATAAGCCAATAAACCGAAAAGAAGACAATGATAATGCAGATAATCTCTTGAGAAAAAGTACAAAAGAAGACAAAACGAAAGCTAAAGACATTTATTTACCGAAAATAAAAGAACAATTTATTAGTGAACGATATGTACAGCATAAAAAACCAACTTTTTCATACAGCAAAATGGTGTTACCAACCAAAAGCGGTAAGGATCTGGCTAAATTAAAGCATATTTCCAGACTCAACTCAGTCAGGTCAGAAGAAAAATCGAGAGATAAGTTTCGAGTACAGTCTAAAGATAAAATCGTGATATCAGGCTACAGTAGTCCCGTTATCAGAACAAACATATCGAAATGGGATGCATATTTTGAAGATGCATCGGATTTCAACTTGTCTACACCAAAATTGCTTAAAAAAAAAAGTAGTAGGAGCCTCAAATATTCGGTGGAGTCTTTGGTGGAAGAATTTAAAATGGCTAATGAGAAATTACGATCATTCAATTTCAAACTGTATTCTTTGGACAAAGATGTTGCATATAACAATCCCTACGGCACAAGGAAACGTAGCAAAAGCTTAATCAATATGAATGTACTATCCAAGACAGATATAAAACACAAACCTGATCAAATAAGTTCGCAAATCTCATTAGGATCCAATAAGGAAGTTAATTATACACTGCGTCAAAAATTGAGTACCATAGTCGAAAATGATAGCTTTCGAAACATTCAAACAGTTGGTTCAATCAAGCCGTCGATATCACGGGACGGAGATGATGACAGGGATGAATCAAGTCCACTGCTCATCTCAGATCTGGTAGCCGAGTTCATGAAGTCGCAAAGTATGGAGCTGTTCTTTAACCAGCTGTATCCTGTCATGGATGAAGAGGATTCCCCCGAACAAGATAAAACACCCAAAGCAATGAAAAGTAAACGCGAAAAGAAGAAGAAAGAAGCGACAGTGGTAAAACCAAAACCCGAACCCCGCAAACCGTGCAAAATTTGCGCTCAACTAAAACGACGTCCTCCAATGCGAATACCTTCCTACATGCAGCAGATGGTGCGACAGCAAAAAAACCTCGAGCTACGCTCCTACTACAATCAGATGATGCTACGCAATTGCCAGCTGGATAAGCAGCGCAAGGAGCGGGAGCGGCATGTCAAGGAGTGTCAGCTGTGTCCACTTTTATTATAGAAATTGACCGGCTCCTAGTGGGGCTAAGGCAGTTCCTATAGTTGACCCGAGTCATCAGTAAGTTGGCCCCTCGACAGTCCATTTCATGTGCAAATTGTGCTGCAATTTTTTAGACAAAATTGAAACCGAATTTGTATGTGATTTGGTCTGACGTGGGGCTACATTTGCAACTTTAAATTCAACTTATAATTGCGACAATTATTTTAAATATTTTGTACAAATTTATGTCCATAATAAATGAAAACGTATTTTTGCTTTAAACAAAAATTGAAGTTGGATCTGCAGATTTTGTCTAGTTTTAAATGTAGTATTATTACAAAGGCGCACCCCGAACGAAGAGCCAAAGGAACATTGTACAAAAACGCACTCTCCTTGTAAATGTCAAAGTCAAACGAAAATGCCAAACTGGCAAGAACTGTTTGCATATTGTCAAAAGCAACGCAGCATGCCTGAACTGTGACCCGCCCCATCGTTGACCTATCTTTTATTTTTATTTTTTTTCTTCTCATCACTACATAGTATTCATTTTATGCGCTGGTTATTATTTTTCTTTTTCCATTTTGCGCGTTTACAAGCCAGCAAATAAAAATATTCGCAGCGGGCAAAACCAAAAAACTAAAACAAGTCAGAAAAATGTAGTTGAGAGAGCTTCACATGGATATACCCTATATTTAAAGCTTTGCAGTGTAATTGGAAAGTTGCCTGCCGTCTTAACATTTAAACATTCTGTTTAATTAAATGTTTTTTTATTATTCATAACTTGGTCGGCTGATTGCTGACTTTAAATGTTCAATTAAAAGCTGAATAATTACAGAAATATAAATTGATGCCTGGAAATATGAGCTGTAAATTGACTCTTTGAAGTTGGAACTTCTGCTTATAACATTTCTAGCTACGGGATAGTCAAAATCAAAGTACCAACTGCATAAACCAACAAAAAGTCGGTCAAGTGCTTTCTAGATGGAATATGTATGCATAAAAAGAGATAGGTATATAGTATGTATACAAATTTATGTAATAAAAAGCAAAATCTAAAACTAGTTTATTTTCTAGTTTGTTAATTTTTATGCCTGGCATTGGCCGTTGTTTATTGTTTATTTAATGGATGCCTTTTTATAACTTTAAGCCGCAGAGCGCGCGCAGAAAAGTATGCTATAGAAACTGCGGACTAGGGAGAAAGGTGCGAGGACGCGAAAAGCTGATGCCTTGGGGAGTATAGGGGTTATGGGGCTGCTGTTAATGATAATGCTGATGACAGGTGCTGCTGCTGATGCCGTTGCTGCTGCCCAGGCCAGGAAATTCATTTACGGCCAATTAAATGGCAGTCGCAGTGGCAGGGACAGAAGCAAATAAAAATGTGAATTGCGCTCATTTTTCACGCTCTGTGTGTTGGGCACATAAATTGCTTTAATTTATTTACATTTAACGAGCTGCGTGAGCGCAAAAAAAACATTGTTAATTAAACTCATTCAATTTGTATTTTAATACATTTAAAAAAGCGTCAAGCCACAACGGACATCGTTGTAATTGCAATTTAATTAATATATATGAAATACGAAATTTAATTAAGACATCGCAATTGATTTCTGATGGTTGATGTGGTTGGTTTGAATATATTATATTATATTATAGCTATGTTGACTGTTTGGCTATATTATTTTATATTATCAAATATAATAATATATATATGAATATAAATAAATAAAAATAAGTATAGAAAAGGGATTGTAAACTAATAAAAATAACATAATTAATAATGCTATATAGAATTTTAATTAAATCTCTCGCGACATGTTTGGATCTTTTTAATTTCATTTTGCGCATTTTTTCAATTCCACGAATTTTAATTTCCGCTTTCTTTAATAACTCACTTAAAAGGAACCCGATTTGAAAACCGAATTCCGCTCATCAAATTTCTCATTTAGATTGCGTTAAACCAAATTTTTGCACTCACATGCCAATCAGTGTGTCAGTCGACCCACGAAAATATAATTATGGCAGCACACACACACACACGCACACAGACGCATAGACAAGCATCAATCAATCATACGCAGCGTGCACCGTCGCCGTATCAAAAATTGTGCGATGATGATGTTGCTTATAAACCCACAAAACACAAAAAAAAAAAGAAAATTTAAGGAAGAGCACTTTCACACACACACACACGCAGACTGCTGCTGCCTTTGAAATGCAAATAAGTGTGTGTGTGTGTGTGTAAAACGAATATTTTGTACACAAGTCGCAAATCAAAATGCACACCTACCTTTTAGAAACAGCGGCGGCGGCGGCGGCGGCGGGAAGCGTTCGGGGGCGTTTTTTGGCCTTCAGGCGGCCTGTTAAGCAGTTGTTGTAATTGCTGTTGCTGTTGTTGTTGTTGTTGTTTCTGCTGTCGCTTGTTGCTTCTTCAATTTGGGGGATTTTTATTTTTTTTTTATTTGTTAACCGAAATATACATTTGCCAAATTTGTTTGAGGTGGCATGCAAAATAAATCAAGCGAGCGACATAAAAAACAAGCAGAAAGAAATCCGTGTGATACAATTTGCAAAAGATTCAAGTTTATTTGATTGCATATAATATACAGATATGCCATATATATATATTAGAATTAATGCTGCTCATAACTTGCAGCATATATATACATATATATATATTTATGCCTGCATATGATAACTTTTTAATAGATTATTTTTTTTGTGAATTTGTATAGGTATGTTTTTTGTTTTAAAATATTTGCGGGCAAATCAGAAAAATATTTGAGACGATAAGAGCATTTATGATTTATGATTTATGCTTTTAACACTTTGGTGAGCAAATAATTAACATGCAAAAAATAATATTTTTTATGATTTCCAACTTGATTTATGCTTGCGTGTGCATTCATAAATTTATCGAATTTATTGGCGGCATAAATAATATTTTTGATGTTTGTTTTCACTTTTATTTAAATTACACATTTTTCAATTTTTGTTAGCAACATTGTTGCCAGCAACAATTTGGCTTGCACTTGAACTAGTTGTCTGGCAGCTCTCTGCACACTCTGCCTCCCCGCTCTAAGTGTGTATGTGTGCTTGTGTGTGTGTGTGTGTGTGTCCACTGATAACGTTATGGGGCTTTAAGAAAATGGTTGATTGATATGCGCGCTGGTCCGCTACCTTTTATTTGCCACGTCCGCTTTTCGAAGACACTCAACAGCAACTGTTGCAAATGTCGAAAAGGCAACTTGTGGCTGCCGCTGCTGCTCCGTTGCAGCATCTGGCCGAGAGCTTTTACGCAGCTTTCACGTCAAGCACAAAAGCAAACTGTTGATTTGGTAAGAGAGTGCGCGCTTAAGAGTGCATTTAAGAGAGAGCGACTTCCTTTCTATTAGTACTTTATTTCATTTCAATAATTAACTGTTAGACTTGACTTTATTTTCAGCTAATTGCAAGTGTTAACACAGCTAATGAACCGCTTTCTAAGTAATTACTTCTAGTTAATTAAGCTGAAAAGTTTTCAGTGGCTATTTTTGGAAAAAGTTAAATGCAGCTTGAAAGTAAAAAAAGTGTTGAGCAATTTTAACGGTTTTAAAGCGTGCTCAAAAAAGGTTGGAAATAATTAAAGTGTTGACAAACTACAAATAATAATAAATTCTAGAATCTACTAGAACATTCAGACTAAATAATATGTTGACAATTTGAGAAACTTTTTAAATATTTAGACTGGTTTCTTAGCGTCCATTTAAGTGCATTTAATTTGAGAAAACAGGCCTGAAATAATTAAGAAAAATACCATTAAAATTTAGTATAATTTATAAAATATTAAAAAATATTCGAAAATTATTTCAAGTTCAACAGTTGATAAGTGACTTGGAAAAACTAAAAAGTTTAGTCAGCAAATAAAAATAAATATATAAAATTGATAATTTATGCAATTTTTTAATAATATTTTGCACTTTGTGTATCATTAATTTCGTTTGTTTCTAAGCACAGCTAGCTATTTATTTGAGTGGCTTTAGCTGCGAGTCCTTCGAGAAACACACGGCGTATGTGTGTTAATGTTATGTTTACCAACGGGACACTTGTCAATCTTCAGGAAATCCGCCCCCGACACCCACACATAGAGAGAGCCTGAAAGCTTTTTTGGGGGCAAAAAAAAATGACCACGTGTAATAGACAAGGCCTCGGACTTGAGGCCAGGACTTGAGGCCAGCGCCACAGGTGCCAATGCAGCAAATGAGGAAGTGAAACAAAACTGATGCCGCCGCTCAAGGATGCCCGAACAGACGGAAGGACGCACGTTTGGCAAATTTGTTCAGCGGAAGGACGCACGGCTCGGCTAATTGATAGAGCAAACAAGAATTAACTGTAACAGACCAGACATTCGGGAGCACATGCCTATCAGCTGCTTTGCTCAGGCACCTTAACGGTTTTTGTTATATTATAATATTGTTTATATGAAAAGCAATTATAAAAGTCATGATTCAGTTTTATTTACAAAAGTCACAAATAATAATTACAATAAATTTTTAAAAATAAAATAATTCAAACAAATGTTTCATAAATATTTCTTACGTCTTTTTTTATTCGTAATGCATTTGTGTTTTACTTTAAATACCACTAATTCAAAATTAACAGTCAAATGTTAGGTGAAAATATATTTAATAACACTACTGTTAGCATCAACAGCGATCCTTTTACTTACTGTATGCTAACAGCGAATATCGAAAGGCGTCTGCAGAAATTTGAAAACCAACATAACATAAAATGTTATACAAATTGATAAGCACGATCGTCGTCCCATTGGCACGACTGTTAAATTGCTTAGCTGGCGCCATCTAGTGTTGAGTAGCATAAGCACTTGTGCAGTTGTAGACAAATCATAGACAAGCATTACTAACAGCAAAGACACAAACTATTTGCTCTGTTAAGTAGTAAACATAGAGCTATTTACTGATAAAGCGTTTTGCAGCACTTCAAAATTTAAATATTCTTTGCATTTAATAATAATAGTAATTTGGTTTTATTTTGTATTTAATTTTATTATATTTTTCATTAATTATGCTGTAACACGTGGAGCCACACTGTTAAGTGAGGAGCAATAATGTTATGTTGTCCATGAATGCTGCCGCATTGTTATCGATTGTGGCAGATAAGAGCTACCCCGATATTATCAGCAGCAGCATTGAGAATAGTCGAGCATCTCTAGCAATGCTTATCGCACATCTCTAGCGCTTTATACTGGTTGCTTTTTTGTTGCTTGTTGTTGTTGTTGGTTGGAAAATACAATTAAAAATTGATTATAATATTTAAATATTCAGTGCATCAAGGTAAGTGCAATTAGCGGCACATTCTTAGCCCCCCAAACACAACAAATGTGAAAAAGCTAACGAAAAACGTGTTAAAAGCAACGTTTGAAAATAGCGCGTCACAAGTGTGTGTGTGTGTGTTTGTGAAAATGCGCTAACGTACAACTGCAACGGTTAACGCATTTTCCCAGCCAACTCAATTAATCTACCAAACTTAACCAATTTTCTACTACAGTTTGCTAGACAACAACGCGGCGAAGAATTACAAACATAAAAAGAGACAAATTTGCAAGGTGTTTGTGTAAGCATTTGTGTGAGTGTGTGTGTGACGACTTCTGCTGCTGCTTCTTCTCGTGCGTGCGCGGTGTCGCTTAAGGGACAAACGAACACACACGCACGTATTGCCTTTGTATTGGTATTGGTGTATCCTTTGGCATTTCTGCGAGCTTGGTTGGAGACGAAAAAATCGCTAATACCAAATAATAAACAAGTGCAGCTAAAAGTTGAACTCTACAAAAGCAAATACAATGGAGAAGAGAATAGAATTGGAGCGTCTCTCACGCAAAGCGAACCAGGTATGTTTTTCTTCTCATTTGTCATTTATTAACAGTTGCATTAATAGCTTAAAGAGAGAGAGAGAGAGAGTGAAAAAACGCAAGCACAAAAACGCGCAAAATTGTAATATTATTTTCGTTTTTTTGTGGTTACACAAAATGTTTCATTACACAAATTTTTTGTAATTAATTTTTTTATCGTTAAATATATAATATACGACAAAAATGTGTATGTGTCCTACAACAACAGCTACGCCATCATGTAAATCTAGTTTCGATTTATGTCGTAAAAAAAAGAGCGCAAAAGCGCTGTAGGAAGAAGCAGCGAAAAATAACATCCAATGTTGAAAAAAAAATTGATCGCCATAAGCAAATTCACGCATACATTAGCGCTATTCTCTTGAGTGTGTTTGTGTGTGTTGCGAGCAGTGTTGCCATGTGCGCATTTTCCGCCTTTGCATTGCCCTAAAGCACTGCCAAATGCTGCACTAATTCGAATTATTACATTAAATCAATGTAATTATTTGTCAGTGTGTACATATGTAAATTTATGCTTTTCTATGGTGATCGCGAAAAGTGCACCTGAAATTTACGCCAGCTGGCAATGCTGTTATAAACTACTGTTGTTGTTGCTACTGCCGGCCTTCAATTTGTGACAAACACTGCATATGTACATATATGCATGTGTGTGTACATTTGTGTTTGTATGCCATGCTGCTGCTTGTTGTAATTTCAGGTTATTTGATACCAAAATGTATCTATAACAACATTATAGCGCGCGCATCATTCATGTGTACGCAACAACGCCAAGAACCGCACACACACATACACATACAGGCTAACAAGAAACGTGTATGCACATAATAATCGACACATTCTCGCTGCTGAGACATGCTCACAGTCGTATTGACTGCGCAGTCATAAATACCCTCACACACACACAAACATCTGCCGTCGCAGGCTAGACTTTTCACAATGCAAAAAAAAAAGAAGAAAAAACCGGCCGCCCCAAAACGGTACATGCACTGTTTACATGCACTTCTCTCCCCATCTACGTATATGTGCATCTCTTTCTCTCTCCCTCTCTCAACACAAAAAAGAGCAGACAAACCTGTGTCTTTTATTTATTTTTTTTTTGTGTGGCACTTTTGCTGATTAATAAACATGCGCTCTGGCAAGGCCTACTCAATCAGGGCCACCCACACCCCATCCCCACCCCTGACAAACTGCACACAAGAGCGCCCAACTACAAATACACCACACACATAAATAATACACAAAAGCGACAACGCATACACACACAAAGATAGTCAAAGCTAAGTTGATATGCACACGCTTCAAAGCTTAAGCTGCGTGTGAATGTATGTGTGTGGGCACTCATTGAACTACATCTGTGTGTGCATGTAACTGTCCAGCCAGAACAGATAAGAGAAGCTTTCTCACTATGTAAAATGTTGGCCACTGCTAGCTAACATACATACAAATGTAAAACCACATACTAAATTACTATAATTGGGCTAATCAGAAAACCATCATAAGCAGCCATTGTACTGTTATTGATAGGCATTCAAAATGTTTCACCCCCTCCCACACCTACCCCCTCGTCTATATTTTAGGTGCAACAACTACAAACGTCAGTTTTTGTCAACATATTGTTGTTGCTGCCGGCTTGTTTCATTCTCACAAATTACAGGATTTGTGGTTTTCGTTTCCCCTGCACCCTCCCTCGCATAACTTTTCATTCCGTTTCATTTCTTTGCGCTGCCATGCTATCAGCACATGCTCTTTGCACTGCTCTTTCATTGCCCATTTTCGCGCATTCCGTTTTGTGGCGCGTACGTCACACGTACACGCACACACATGCATACATGCATATACACGTCTGAAAAATGCTATTACATAAACGCGGCGTTGCCACTTTTTCAGCGTTTTTGCTGGCTGCGCAATTTCTTGGATTCATTTTTCCTTTTGTTTCGCTCAGCACATTAAAATTGTTTTTACCATAGTTGCGCCATAGTTGTGTGTAAGATTTTTGCAATTAAAAAAAAATGCTTTGCGTTTGATCGATTTTTTTTTTGCGTATGTATTGTCTTTTCATTTTGAGTTTCTTTTCTTTTGCGCTTGTTTCTGCCACACGTTCACACAGACATGGCGGACGACTGTCAGTCGCAACGCGCTGAATACAGCGGCAGTGTGACCAAATCAGACTAACGTCAAACATGCCCATTTCCGTTTAAAAATACCAAAAGTTGTTAAATCGAAATGTACGTTTAAATCGTTATATATTTTTATTCAGATCACAGCATTGAATTTGGACAACTGCAGGAGTACAAGCATTGTTGGCCTTACAGATGAATATACCTCCTTGGAATCATTAAGTTTGATCAACGTGGGACTTACCACACTCAAAGGTTTCCCCAAATTGCCCAATTTAAAGCAATTGGAATTATCCGACAATAGAATTTCGAATGGCCTCAACTATCTGACGACCAGCCCAATATTAGAATACTTAAACTTGTCCGGTAATAAAATCAAGGACTTGGATGCGTTGAAACCATTGGAGGAATTACAAAACTTGGCTATATTGGATCTATTCAATAATGATGTCACTCAAGTGGAAAACTATCGTGAGAAAATCTTCAAGATGTTACCATCATTAAACATTCTAGATGGGTAAGTGTTGGATGATCCTTTTTTAACAATTTGATGAACTAATCTTTTTAAATATCTCGCACAGATTCGATTGTAATGATGAAGCACAATCGGACGTTGATGACGATGAGGAGATCAATGGTAATGACTCCGAAGATGAAGGTGAAGTTGTGTTAAATTATTCCAAAGCATTCATTGTGAATATAATAGATTTGTAAACAAAAAGAACCTTTGCTGTTTGCTGCAGCTCAAATAGTTATCTGATCATATTTAAAAAGTTTCTGGACTTGTAGTCGTACATTATATATTCGTCATATTCATGCCTGTCCGTAAGGATCTGTTCAGTTATCGTTATCATACACATCTCAACACACAGATTCTGTCGCCTTTCAGATGAGCGCAGTGCCTTCTGTGTAAATGGCTTAGAAATCGATTTAGATGAGCTCGATGCATTGGAGCAGCGCGTAAAGGCAAAAAAACGTTTGCAGGAGGCGTCCAAGCCGCCGCCTGCAGATGACAATGAAGTTGACGAATTAGATGAATATTTAAAAGAATTACAGCTGCGAGAGTCGGCAGCAGCAACTGCGAGCCAATCTCAGATAGTGCCTAAAAGTGAAACGATTCAACCGAATAGTGACAGCCAAACGAGCACAAATTTCGCAATTTTACTCTATTGGTTTTTAGCAATATTAAATCTGGCAAATGCCGCCTATTGTAAGCATTATGCATTCCGATTTTTAATAAAAACCTTATCAATTTTGCATCTTTGCTTGCAGTTTCTGGCGAAGACGATGACGAGGACGACGAGAGCGATGAAAGTGACGAGGTCAATGGCGATGTTCAACTCTCGGAGGTATGCAAAGAGGGAGTGCTTACTTAGAAAATAAATATCAACTAATCAAGGGTTAACTTGCAGGTATATAATGATGATTTAGAGGAGGACAATTCCGACTGGGAGGAGGTTATAAGTGGCGAAGACGATGATGATGAGGATTCCGATATTGATGAGGCCGACGGTGATGCAAATGAATCGGGCACATCGGTCACTAACGCCAAGGAAAAGGAAGCTGAGAAGCCAGGTGAGTTACAATTTAAACAACAATAAAACTGTTTACTCATATCTTACATGCACTTTACAGATGAGTCGCAAGCTAGAGGCAAGAAGAGAAAGCATGATGGTTAAGCAGCATGATCTACAAACTGTATCGTCTTTGTACGTTATAAATTTAAATATACACCTAAACACACACACATACACACATAATACACACACACAAAATACAGTAACAATAACACACATCATATTTTGATAATGCAAAAATGAAAAAAAAAAAATATAAAAAAAGAAGCATTAAAGAAGGGCCCCATTAGAAAAAAAAAACATTTGTTTTGTTACATTTTAAGCTAAATAAATATTCTAAACTCACCCAAAAAAAAACCCGACAAAAAAAACAAAATGTAATAATCAAAAGAAAAACAAAAAATGATGATAACTTGTAAGTGAATACTATAACAAAAATCCCACAAACACACAACTATAGCAAGCGAACCCAAAATGTGGCAGTTCTGCGAATAACACATACAAAAAGAAAGATAATAAACAAAATAAAAGAGCTCCAATTTATTTCTTTGGCAATTATGAACACATTGTAAAATTGCTTAGCATTAAGTTTTGAAGTTTATCAATTTATGATTACAAAATGTAAAATTCAACAAGGAAACAAAATATTATAGTTGATAATGTTACATTTGAACAAACAAAATTTGCTTACTTGCGCCTAAAGTTTTACTCTCCAATTAGTTTTTTTTTTTTATTTAATTTAT
The DNA here is from genome assembly GCA_035045305.1 of Drosophila maculinotata. NCBI lineage: Eukaryota > Metazoa > Arthropoda > Insecta > Diptera > Drosophilidae > Drosophila > Drosophila maculinotata. The sequence continues at coordinate 15,576,827 of JAWNPD010000387.1, forward strand.
TTGCTGCTTTTCCGGTTTCGTGTTACAAACAAGTACTACAGCATAATTACTGCTAAGAAGGATTTTTAACTAACTCTTAAGTCATTCCTTTTTGAATATACATACACATAAATAAGTTAAGCGCAATTATAATTTATACTTCCTTACGATGTGAACTCACAACTCTAAAATTCATTGTTACCCATCCATTTCTCTATACACGCACTATATTGAGCAAATTTTGTTTAAACTTTAACATACTTTTAAGTACGTACAACTTTATTATCATACAGTTTGTTTCCAGTTCTTCAGAAGCAGTAGTAGCATGTTTTAATTATGGCAAGTAAATGCAATACAAAATTTTAGACAAGAATCTTTTCATTTCATCAAACAACTAACTATGCAATACGTTTGTTCAGGTACAGGCAAATTGTATAAACACCGAAAACGAAACCGAAATACATAAAAATTAAATAATTTTAAAATCACTTGTTTTCATTTGGTCCACAGGAGTAACGGATTTATTTCAAATCAAAATGGTTTCTTAGAGGTTCTGGAAATTATCCACTGATTTGCTAAAATTGTTTTTTTCAAAGCTCTGTCTGGAAAAAGGCTAAATTGGCAACACTGGTAGTCTGAAGAACTGAGGCATTTGTATCAGCTGTTAAAGAAAGAGATTATTAAAAAATAAAAATGATTTTTAATTAGATTATACCTATTGCTACTTTGGCGGGAAAACTGCTTAAATCTAGCCTATTATTAATTTAATTTTTCAAGCCATAATTCAACTATCGATAATGCATTTCGATTCATAATCGAAATATCAGAAAAAATACTGTGAAGCTTGTCAACACTGTGCACGTAAATATATGTACGTTAGCCAACACTGTGCGGTACTGGAACATGCGCAAAAGAGGAAGCAAGCGTAGCGCATATGTGGAAGCAGGCGAGCGATATTCAGCCAACGCTGACTTCCAACGTCGCGACGCTGTCGACGTCTCTTTATTTGACGTCGAATCGTCGCAGCGGCTGGCTGTGTTCACAATATACAATACTAGACAAGTAGACTGCGCTGCCTGCTGCCTGCTGCATTCTTGGAACACAAAATTTCACTGTTGGCAGCGACTGAGGAATAAAATTTGAACGTCGACGTCGCGACGTTTCTTCCTCTCGAGAAGAAGACCAAAATCAAAATAAAAACAAATCAACTACTTATAAAGGGTGCGTGCGCGCCAATTATTTAACAACAATTAGCAAACGAAAGAAACAAAGTGAGTTTCTACATATTTAATGATTGTACATATTTACATATACCTTCACACACATACATACATATACATATATTTATATCTGATAGTTAACCCTAATTTCTCGCAGTGCACACACTGAGTGCAGCCATCGAAATGGACAAACTGGATGCCAACCTGGAGCAGCAGTTTGATCTCAATCTGATTGAGGCGGTCAAAATGAATCCCGTTATATACGATCGTTCACATTACAACTACAAGCATTTTGTGCGTAAAGCGCAAACCTGGAAACAAATCGCTGAAACCCTCGGCGTCAGCGGTAAGTGAAATTTTTTGTATATTTAGTTTGTACATTTTTTTTTTGGTTTTGTGCGTGGTGGGGGGGTATAACTGGTCATGAAACCCAACCAAACGCAGTGGCAAGTGAAATTGGTTTGGGTTTCGCAGTTGCCGTCGCTGCAAATTGATTAATTCTAAGTGCAGTTATAGAGTAACGTTGGAGGGCTGGCTGGGGGGTAGCATGGGCTGGCAACAGAGAGACGACGACAGCAGTCGCAGCAGCAGTGGAAGGCTGCAGCGGGCGTCGGCAGCAGGCGGGCAGCAAAAGCAAGTGTACAGAAACGACGCAAAAGTGAACGGCGACGCGACGGAGACGCGACAGACGATTGTGAAATGTCAGGGGCGCAGCATAGATAACACGGGTTGGGCCCGTTTGCAACACTGCATATCAAGCATAGTTTACTAACAAGTAAAAGTTTAGCTTAAGAATTCCGTTTAATTCGGCCGCTTTTCAAACAGAAAGTCTTATTTTGGTCTAAAATATAGTTCTTAGTTAGCTATGCGCCCCAGTTTGGGCGCCTCGGCTGCGCACCTGAGTGCGCTGTCGACGATGTGTGCGCGCAGTCGACATTTTTGAAGTTGCTGTACTTTTGCGTCGCAGTAGTTGTCTTTGTCGCACACACGCTGCGCTGCGCCAGCGTTTATTTTTATACAACTGCTACGGCTGCCGTCGCTGCAGCAGCTGCTGCTGGTTCACTCACACAGATATGAACACACGCACGCACACTCACACAAGACAATCGTCGACCAACCGAACAGCTTTCATTTCATTTTATGAGTATACCAACAAAAACCCTCCCTCCTTCTCTTGTGCCCCCCTCTAACATTTTTTCGATTTCGAAATTTTCGGTGCTTTTCATCAATGAATTATGCAAGCATTTGAATTGAAAAACTCTTTTGGCGCCAAATGATTGAATGCAATGGCAGTGGCAGTGGCAGCAGACTCTGCCACAGAGTCGCTGCCTGGGCTGCTGCTGGCGTTGCCAATACCAAGCAGGCAGAATCCAACTTATAGTTGTTGTCGACGTCGACAGCAGCAGCGGGAAACGCGTTCGGAAGCTGCTGCTGTCGCTGCTTGCTGCTGGCGTGCCACGGATTCAGAGCTTCAGCTGCGGCTTCTGCTTCTGCCAACACAGTCAACAGCTAACGCCGTTTGTTCAAGTGTCTCTCTTCGCGGGGGGTGGAGGCGGGTGACGTTGACGTCTCGCGGTTTGTTTTGGTTTGCAATTTGACGCACACATATGCTGACGTCTGGTGCTGGCGTTGCCACCCACCCCAAAGACAACCTGACAGCCTGATGAAGAAAGTAAACAATGTTTTTCCTTTATGACCTGTAAATAAATAGTTTTCCTTTTGTATTTAAGGAATTATTTTTCTGCAGAGCATAAATATACAATTAAAATAAAATGTTGACATTTTATACTTAATTTTAAATGTAATATAAGTTTTTTAATGCAACATATACACATTATTTATTTTATGCACATGTATATTTTATATTTAAGGAATAATATTGTAATATTATTTTTTTGCAGAACAAAAATGTACAAAGCGATGGAAGAGTTTGCGCGACAAATTTGCGCGCGAAATGAAATTGTGCCAAGAATCGCGCTGGCGCTACTTCAAACAGATGCAGTTCCTTGTGGACTCGATACGGCAATATCGTGAATCGTTGCTGGGAAAGTGTGCCAATGGTAGCCAGAATTCCAGCCAGGTGTCCGATCCCACGCAACAGCAGCAGGCACAGCAACAGACTGTTGTCGATATATTCGCACAGCCCTTCAATGGGAATGCTACCACGTCCGCACAGGCACTGACACATCCGCATGGTAAGTCGATGTTAATTTCGATATTAATGTTAAATGTGAAATGCTAATTTTCGAATTTACCATTAGAAATAACCGTTACTGGCGATGCACAGCTAGCCACCGCTGTGGGCAAAGACCAGAAGCCATATTTCTATGAGCCGCCTCTGAAGCGTGAACGGAACGAGGAGGAGCACAGTGACAACATGCTGAACACCATCAAGATATTCCAGAATAATGTCTCGCAGGCGGTCAGCGCCGAGGATCAGTCGTTTGGCATGGTCGTCACCGATATGCTCAACACGCTGGGCGTGCGGCAAAAGGCCGAGGCCAAGGTGCACATCATCAAGTATCTGACGGATATGCAGCTGCTGGCGCAGCATAATAAATACTAACTGTCGAGCCGGTTGTTGCATCCACAGCAGCGGCAATTGTTGCATCTGCTGCAATTGGAGAATGTGCTGGATCCTCGATGGTTAATGTAAGCAGCTACATACAACATCAACCACAACAACAACAACATGAAAAAAACAAAACAAAACAAAAACAAGATCCCAAAACAGGCGTCGCCTGTTGTCTAGCAACTAAGTCTTAAAAGTCAAACTAAAGTTTAAAAATTAGTTATAAATAAACAGAAAACACACACTTCACTTACATATTTACACAAATACATTTATATAACACCGAACTACAATTACGTAAGCACAAATCATCTACATATATATATTATTATATATATGCTTTGATCTGTAGTAGTTGCCCCCACTTCAAGCCTCTTACCCAGTTTAGATTGTACAAAAAAAAGAAGCGAAAGAATAGCAACTGGTTTTAGAATTAATGTAAAAATCCATTTACGAGTGTTTTCCCAAAATATTTTCTAATACAGCATATTGTATATTTTGACTACCATTTAGTTTAAACATGCCATCGGGTTTAGTTTCGTAATTTTTAATTAAGTAAAACTGTAAACACATCCAACAAAAAAACGTTATTTTAATTTTTTAAGTTTTGTTGTAATATGCTGAAAACGCTTGAAAATTACATTGAAAGGCTTTAATTAAGTACGAACCTTTTAATCATACAAAAACACCCAATCACATAACGCATATTACATAATTACTTTAATATATAACTACATAATTATATATTTTTCTGGATACAAAAACGGTTTTGAATTATCCCTGTAGATTTAAAACACCGTTACAATAGTCGTGTAAATTTGCCAACAATATCCAAATAATGCAATATTATTTTTCAATTTACCCAAATATTTTGATGTACATGGAATCATTAATTGTGCAATTGCTTGCAATAAAAACAAATATACAACAATTTACATTAACATTTTTGCTGGCATTTGGCAGGCGCTAACTTTTGAGCGATGTGGCAACCTTGGCTGCGTAGTAAACAAAACACAGCTGATAGCTAGTCTCTGTTTAGTCTTATTTTTATATAATGTCCGCTAAATGTGAAAAAGTTGAAACAAAAGATGCTGATAACAATGCAAAATTAGATGATACATGGGCAGTAAGTACTGTTTCATTAAATAAGATATTAAACTAAAAGTTCAATTTCTTAGATACGCCCTTGCCACCTGTATAAAGATGAGTACGACGATTGCAATAGTTTCAAGGCGCGTTTCCATCAATATTTCATATTTGGTCAAAATGCCGACTGTTCGCAATGGCTGACAGATTTTCGCAACTGCGAACGCTATGAGCAATCGAATGGCAATGATGTGCAAGCTGGTAACGCTATAATCAAAAGCGAGGAGCAGCGAAGATTGACAAGATTGCGGGCCCACTTTGCAAATGATACGTGGGCGAAGCGAAAACAGCCGCCAGAGGATTGGGCGAAGCCACTGCCGGAATGGCTGGAGAAGCGCAACGAAAACACCTATTTGGAGCTGAAGCAAAAGGAGCTGGAAGGTGGGGCGGCGGCGCAAAATGCCGAAGAGCGTTCCTTTTGCGCCATTATGTAGAACAAATTAAAGAGCCACAATAAATAACAGAAAAGAGTGTTTTTTTATTATGAGCCACCCATCTGGCAACGCCATTGCCACAGCTGTTTTGCATTGCGCGTTTTGCTTTTGGGGTGTTGTTTTTTTTTGCTGTTAGCTGCACTTGGCACACTTTTTTCCTCACATATTTCCAGGTGTCCAACCTAATTTCGCTGAAAATGTTAAAAGGCATCACATTAAAAGCATTGGATGTAAGAATCCTGCAGCGCTACATTGAATCAAGGTCAGCAGGTAAATGTTAATTACATAATCAAAAAGGCCCCCGCCCCAAGCAACCCTTGTTATTAAATCATTTCAGTGTGTACATAAAAATTAAATGTACAATAAATATATAAATTTTAATAAAACTGTTGTTTTTAAATTGCCGCCTCTTCTGTTGCAGTTGCCGGCATCAGATCAGGAGCCGTCATTATGCGAATAGCATCCACCGATCCTACATAACGTTCAATGACTTTCGCAATAAAAATCGTTCGTACACCAAAAAGGAGCTCGTCGGGTGAGTCAGGGCATAAGTATACTGTTCCTTTTGAGAAAGAAACCATATTTTTGGAACCTTCTATTATGTAGGGGAATAGGCCGTTACCAAAATGTGAATATACGCATTAAGATTAACATATTGCTTACCCCCATACAGCTACTCTATGCAGGACATGTACAGTGTGGTCTCCGATGTCAGCAACTATCACAAGTTTGTGCCATATGTCAAGAAATCGCATGTGCACAGCCTCGTTGGCGGCAGTGGCTTTAAGGCGGATCTTATTGTTGGCTTCCCTCCGCTTAATGAGGCGTACACATCACAAGTTACACTAGAGCCGCCTAGTCGGGTCAAGTCAGAGTGCCATGATGGGCGACTGTTTAACTACCTCCTTAACGAGTGGCGTTTTAGTCCCGGTCTGAAGGACATACCCAACTCTTGTGTGCTGGACTTTAGGGTGTCGTTCGAGTTTAAATCGCTGCTGCACAGCAATATTGCCAATTTATTCTTTGATCTTATATGCGATCAAATGGAGAGCGCGTTCATCCTGGAAGTTGAGAGACGCAGCGGACCGCCCTCCATTCGCTCCCATGTCATCAAAACGAAGCGATCTTGACAAGGAACTTGTTTCCAATAGTTTGTGGAGTTGTTTAAGTTAAAACATGTATTTAGTAAAAATTACGTTGACAGAGGCGTTTTATATATATTTTTGTTACAACAAATTGTAAATAAATTGATAACACAAGAACATGGTGTGTAAGTACTTGAATTTCGTTTAAAATGAATAGTTTTAATTTTTTTGTTTTGTTAACAGTCTCGTTTTGTTTTTTTTTTGTTTTTAGGTTTGAAATACATAACAGATAATGTATCAATGATATTGTAACGTTAGTCCCTTAATTGACAGCGTTGTTATACTAGAAATTATAAGTTAAATTAATATTACAATGGAATGGCATCGTTTAAGTCGAGAAATTCTCAAAAGTGGCCTACAATGTTTCATTACACGCTTATAATAATATAAATCGTATTTGTTTCATACATCGACATTTGATTAACTTATAACTACGATTATTACACAAGTTCATATTGCGATATTATAACACGATATCTCAAAAAATATATAAAAACTATAATTCGAATGGTTTATCAATTTTGTGAGGCATCTCTAGTCTATAAATAGTATCAATTTAATGATTTTCAAATTAAACTTTTGTTGAAATTCAAAGCATATGAAATTGTTAACTTTTTCTTGACCAAATATCATGCTATATACAAAGGCATCTTAATATGAAATTGATAATATCGCAATATGTGTGACACAGTATAAACGTATTAGTTGATCAGTTTAAATGGGCAGTTAGTTTTTGAGTTGGAACACCAAAATTTACTTTTTTTTTCGAAGAGAAGTACAAGTGTTCCCAAATATATATATATACGTATATCTACGCATCTAACAGTTAATATCTACTATACTCGAGTGTGTCCTATAGTTATAATGCTAAGCTCTCTACAATTTACTTTATACAAGGGGCGTGTGTAACGATCTCTACTTAGTTAGAGTAGTAAAAAAGTTGACTACCATACAACAGTGTGAAGTTTTCAATGCCCTTGCAAACGTCGGATCATTTAAATCTCTGTAATGCTAATTCTTAAAGGGTATTTAAGCTACGGCGTGCCGAAGATCACTATCGTTATTTTTGTTTACGTTTCTGATATTGTCCAGTGAAATACGCGTGCAACTACTTAGGAAACAATTAGGCTATAGTCATAAAATGGGTCAACAAATGGTTATAGATGCTAATAATAACCGCTAATAATGATTATGCAATTCAAGGTATACACGAAGAAGAAAGGTACAATTCCTTAATACTAACAAGTAACTTAAAACGTCGTTAAACAATAATCTTTAAGCACATATCGGACGAATACGAAAGCATGCTAAAATAAACTCAAATTCGTTGCCAGTTGCGAGCACAGGTTTAGCTCTAAATGTGGAAAGGAGACGCGGCATAAACGCAACCATTTCGAATGGTATTCAGCGTAAGGGGTTTACAAAAATATCACTTGTTGGCCCTACTCTTGAGCAGGCGACGTGGCTGCCACGATGCGGCAGCAACCACCGCCGCCAGCTTCCTTCGCTCTCAGTTGTGTTTGGCTCGCTTGCCAAACATATAGCCCTTCCAACGTTCGGCAGTCTGAGCGATCAGCGGATCGCTATCAATGGTGGCCAGCAGCAGCAGCTGATTGACATGCGTCGCATGATAATCCCAGCGTGCCAGATTCGGTGCTACGCCCAGACTGAGATGGCGCAGATCGTAGCTGGTGCCAGAGCCGGTGTCATACAGCAGCAGCATCTTCTTCAGCGAGTGCATGCCCTGGGCAAAGAGTTTGCCCGCTTCCCGTGCGATTTTACCTGGCGCCGTGCTGTTCAGATCATAGAGTCCGAGCAGCGAGTAGATGAAACCATTGAGTACATAGGATGCGGGCGTTGTGGGATACTCCTCGTACCTGTACGAGAAAAATAATTAATTCTAGTAATGGTGATTTGTAAACTTTCTCGCAAATAACTCGTTGTTCTTGTGATCCACGCACCAATAATACTTGTCCATAAACTGAGCTAGAACTCCGCCATCACGCGAATTGATGCGATACGGCTGCAGGCCCAGAGATGCTGCTTTGAGATAGCGCACATCCCCGCCAGAATGCCAGTAGGCGCGTGCCAGCACAGATATGGCATGTCCCTGACCCATGGCCGATATCCAGCCGGGACGCAGCTCCACAAAGCCATTGAGACTGCGACGCACTGGAATCGTCCAGCCACCTGTTTTGATATCCTGATTGTGAACAAACCACTCGGCTGCATCATAGAAATGCGCCAAATGATCGCTCGTCGAGAGCGTCATGTTATCATAGAATCCAATGCCCAGAAAGGCAACGGACAGCACCTCCAGATCGCTGCGACGCACCTTCAACGGCGAACGCTTGTCGCCCATGACGATACCCTTTTGCACATCGATGTGCAGATCCCGAGTGATATGACGCCACTTGTTCAGGGAACCGCTGCCCAGGCCATAGTAAATGTTTGACTCCTGCACGCTGAGCAGCAGCTCGGCGGCAATGTAGTGCAAATTGTAGCTGTGCTTTGTATCCCGATTGAGAACAGTGACCATTAGGCTACTGCTGTTGGTCACCAGCAGCAAATCGACACTGAGCACCAGATCCTGCGTCTGATTCAGCTGTATGCTAATGGCGCTCTCATAGCCAATGGTCGTCTCGAACTGGACAATGCTCGTGTTGAACTTGTGATGCCAGATGCGTGTCATATTGCTGGTCTTGGGCGTTGTCCAGTCCACCTGATTTCCATCGGCGTCCTCGAGGATATGTATGCGTGGCGTCGGCTCCGTTAGATTCTTGCTGTAATGCGCCAGTGCAAATTGCGCGATTTGTGTGGGATAAAAGTAGCCACGTTTCTCCCACTGTGTGCTCACTGGCACACCCTCCGCGGCGCTGATGCACTTGACCCGATCCCGCACCTCCACGTTGTAGTTCTCAAAGTACATGAAAACGCCGCGTGGATCGTATTTGCCTTTGGGCAGATTCACCTTAGCATTGCTGTGCATCCAATTGAATTTCGCTGGTTCGCTGCCGGTGTTACCCGTGGTAACAGCGCCGCTGACATCAAAATATTGACGCAGAAACGAGAACGGGACATAGACCTCGTTGGCGTTCTCATCACGCTTGCAGTGTATGCTATACTCCTGATTGATGGCACACTCAATGTCCTGCAGTGGCGCCGCCAGCTCCTGATCCGCAGCTGCTGAACTGGCTGGCGTTTCGGCGGCTTGGCGTCTGCCCAGCTGGCGCACAAAGTCCGGCGAAAAACTGAAGGCGGCACAGCGCATATAAATGCCCAATGTGATGATCATCACAGCCACCGTTAGCAACAGCAGCAGCGCTTTTAGATTCAAACGCATTATGAAGAATACCAAAGGCTCGCGCTGGAAAAGGATTACCGTTTAATATGAGCGATTGAAGGCAGTTTCAGCGGATTACCTTTAGATTTTGTGGCTTATGCGTCGTCGCTTCTCTCTGCCCCTGCTGTTCTAGTGTGTGATTTTGAGAGGCATTGCTGGAACTTGGGTTGCCAGTGGCATTCGACGTTAGAAACTCGGACATGCAGACAGATGATAGATGATTTATAGCCTGGTCTTCTTCCCTGTTCGCTAATTTATGCAGCTAACGTCATATTCTAATAATACGTAGAAACCACACAAACACCCACATACATACATGCTTAAGTGTGTAAATGCTTTGTTTTTTGCTGCATTGATTTAATTGCAATCTATTTATTATTTATATATTCTATTTATTGTTATTATTTATTTATATATTACCATAACATATGTCAGTGCATTGTGATAACTAATATTTCATTCAGCTGTTTTCCTTTTTGTTGCAATTTTAATGTGGTTTTCATTCATTTATCATTTTTTTCGAGCACAGCCCACACAAACAACTGCAAAAGCAAACACAAACACAACTGCAATGTAGATGAAGAAGAGAAAGAAGAGACACCAACGCTTATGCGATAAATCGAAATCAGAATACAGCTCATATCACGATGTTGGATGGTTTGAATTTTAAGTGAATGCCATAAGTGTATATTTTAAGACTGCTTACAGAATGTGACATGGATACTTATTTCTTTAACTTTAAGGAGAGTAGACTGCGTGCTAACGATAATTATCATAATCATAATTAATTTCGCCCTGATCATTCATATTTTAATTTCGTAATAAATAATTATCGTATGAACGCTGTCATTTGCAGCTCATCTCTTTGACAGCTGACAAGGGTTGCCACTTTGTTAAATGGGTTGCTGCAATTTGTAAACACAAACAATTGAAAATATTTCGAAAAGCCACAAATTAAATTCGCAAAAATTAATAAAAGTAATAAATGCATAAATGAATTTATTAAACAACTGTCACTGCTTTCTGGCAGTCTTCAAACAATGTGCATATATAAAAAAGAGGTCGCCGTGGCAGCCCTAATCAAAGATAAATCAATAGCGGACTGATTTGTTTACAAAATGTTTAACTGAATTTTAGAAAAAGACGTTAACAATGTTTAGATTTAATTACCAAATTAGTGTTATATGGCTACTGCTGCTACTAAGCAGAACGCTGTCAACCTCCGCCTCCAACGGAGATCGAACACAATTCTTTCACAATTGTCGACAAAACTGCGAACGCACAAATTGCTCAGCTGGCAAGTCCCATAATAGATAATAAATGCACTTATATATATTATACAACATTTGCAGATGGGCTGGAAATACAGGAGCAGGCCATCAGCTTCTATAGCCAAACGATATTCGATCGCATCTTTGGCTGGAGCTGTGCGGATGAGTGCTCCTACGGCTGCATGTGGAGAACGGCTTTTGCGTTTCTGGAACGCGGTTGGCCCATACCGCAGTTCTATGGCAAGTGGCCATTTCTGCGCCTGTTTGGCATGCAGGAGCCAGCCTCAGTTATATTTTCGATACTAAATTTTGTAATGCATCTGCGTATGTTGCGCAAATTCCGCTGGACAGTACGTCCGGATAGTCCCTGCTACAAGTTGGTTCACATTTTCAGTCTGGTAGGCGAGCTTTCAAATTAGCTAATATATAACTTTATCAAACTGTTCCCACTTTTAGATATGTTTGAATGGCTGGGTATGGTCGGCTATATTTCACACCCGGGATTTTCCGCTGACAGAGCTGATGGACTACGCCTTTGCGTACTCTATAGTGTTGTGCACACTGTACTGCATGATGATGCGTATGCTGCATCGTTATTCGCTCTTTCTGCGCGGCGTCATTACACTGGCATTTGTCTCCTATTATATCAACTATTTTGCTTACTTGAGCGTGGGCAAATTTAACTACTCCTTCAATATGAAAGTCAACATTGGTACTGGTGTCCTCTCAGCTCTTGGCTGGTTTATCTGGTGCCATCGAGTGCGTTATCGTCGACCCTATTATAGGCGCATACTGCGCTTTTATGTGCTATTCGCGCTGGCCATGGGCCTGGAACTGCTTGACTTTCCGCCTATACTATGGATACTCGATGCACATTCGCTGTGGCACTTGGCAACGATACCTTTAGTTTCACTGTACTACGAGTAGGTATCAAAAAGCAATCAACATAAATCAGTTAATTAATATTGTTAATTTTCAGCTTCCTGATTGAGGATTGTCAGACACTGCGCAAGGAGAAGGCAATGACAGAAGCGTATCCATACTTCAACAAGGATATTTAAGCGATAAGAATAAATGTTTAGCGATACTCGCATTGTACTGTATTGTAAATTTATTATATACAAAAAATTATGCTACATTTGTCCGCATTGGGATATAGTCACGGGCAGTTTGGGTTTATTGTTAGGTCCCGTAGGCACATTCTCAATTTTACGCATAATCAAGAGTCCATCCAGCACACGTCCAAAGACCACATGTTTTCCATCTAGAAAATTACACCTCGCACAGGTAATAAAGAATTGGCAGCCATTTGTATCGCGACCGCTATTGGCCATGGCCAGCAGACCCGGTGAGTCGTGCTTCAGCGTAAAGTTTTCATCCCCGTATGTGTTGCCATAAATGCTGGTGACTCCGGTTCCATCGCCCTGCACAAAATCGCCGCCTTGGATCATGAAATCCTTGATAACTCGATGAAAACTGGCGCCCTTGTAGCCAATAGGCACACCATCCGGTCTATACTCTCCCGTGCAGAATTGTCGAAAGTTTTCAGCTGTACGTGGAACAGTGTCCGCAAACAGCTCAAAAATCATGCGTCCAATTTCCTGCCCAAAAAAAACAAATGATAATTAGACACGTTTATAAGTTTATATTATTATTCACTTACCGTTGTGCCCACGGCTACGTCAAAGAACACAACGGGATTGTTGGAGCTACGCAATTGCGATTGTATTTGATTCCAATTCGGCATAATTAATATATAGTTAATAAAATATGCAAACGTTTAATAATAAAAGGCGCCGGTTGTGGTTTGTTTACGTTTTGAAGCGATGTACATCGAAATCATCGATAGCTATCTGTGCAATTGTGCTTAAATTATCGATAGATTGTTGAATACCGGCTATCGCATTCATCGCTAAGATCATCTGCTCACACATGTGCTGGCTGTGTTTACTTTATTGAAATTGTGTTGTTATTCTTTGAAGAATTGTTTAATAATTGTGAGCTGTGCCAAGTGTTGAAAATAATTAAAAAGTGCAGTCAGCCAACATTAAGGGTAAGTTCATTTTGATGTTCTATTGTTATTTTAACTTGACGGGTTAATATTCGTTAAAAAGTACCTGCAATTTACGTTTATTTATAGTAGTAGAAGCCTTTAACTAATTGGTTAAGCCATTGCTAATAGTTATTTAAATGAAATCAGACAAGATAAATTGCATGCAACTGATGCAATATATGAAGGCTGCTCTCATATTACTGTATCGCTTACTCTTAAGTTATTCAGCGTTAGCTTTTAAAGCTTCGTTTCGACTTTGACTTCCAATAGGTTATTAATTCAAAATGTAAAACCCAACTGCGTTTTTTTAAGTTAATTATATTTTTAAAAAATGCGCATATCAAATGCTAAGTAAATGTTTATGTTTATAAATAAGTGGATTTTTGTTTGTTCATGAGAGCTTCAACTAAACATACAATGCATACGATATTTTAATGTATTACGTGTGGTAATAGGAACCCAAGAATAAATTAAATGAAATTCAGCAGTGCAACTTAAAAACTATATAAATATGTACTTAAATTCAATTGAGCAAGTTCAAATCGACAGATTCTAGGTACAGGCCTCATTTCAGCTCGATTCTAATACCATAAAAAGTAGCTAATACTAGATGTATATCTTTTCAAACGGCATCAGTTGCTCGCCTCATCCGTATCCACATCCGAAATGTCCTTCAGCTTATTGTTACCATTATTGATGTTGTTTTGAATATTTTCTGTTGCCTGTTGAAAACTTTGCTGTATTGTTTTGGGGTCCACAACCAAAATAGGCGTACAGCCATCCATAAGATGCTCGCTTTGACTCTGGAACTGTTCCCGTGATATGCTGCGGGTAAAGGAGAAACGCAGTGATTTTGTCCTCGTCAGCTTCTTCTTGATTGGCGGCTTGCCCGACACCACCGGCTCGGAGCTGGTGCGTTCTGTTTCCGGTGTCGCCGGCGCCGAACTGATCTCCAATTGTGCATCCCGCAGTATTTCCTCGGCAAAGCCCTTGATCTGACTCCACGCATCCAGAATGTCCTTTTCCGTGGCATGCTCGTACGTGACACAGAAACGTATCACATAACGTCCATTAAACTTGGCCGGCGTCATGTGCATTTTGCCCGAGTGATTGATTTGCGCCAGGAGAAGATGATTCGGTTCATCGCCAGTGCTAAAAATAAATAATTTAAAATATATAAGTAATTTTGCTATTAAAAATGCAAAAAGTTGGCAAACTTACCGCATGCGAAAGCACACCAAACCCAAATGAACATCGTTGCGCACCTCGAAGCGTTCGTCCTTGCGCACAAGCATCTCAAACTTCTTGGCCAGCACCATGTGATTGCGTATATACTCCTGCAGCCCCTTCACGCCGTATGTGCGAAAGACAAACCACAATTTCAGAGCCCGGAAGCGGCGACTCAGCGGTATGCCATAATGTCTGTAGTCCACGCCATTCATATGCTCATGTCGCAGATACAAAGGATTCACATTGAGTGCACTCTTCAACGTCATCACATCTCGCACCCACAGCGCCGAGGCATCAAAATTGGTCAGCAGCAGTTTGTTGGGATTCGTATTGAAGGAGTCGGCGTACTCCAAGCCAGCGGAGAAAACGCGCATCTCGGGCAGAATGAAAGAGTTGCCCGCATAGGCGCCATCCACATGCAGCCAAATGCTGGAAACCTGCCTGCACACCTTGCCGATCTCGGAGATGTCATCGAAGGCACAGCCACCGGTGGTGCCCACTGTGGCCACCACAAAGAATGGCGTCAAACCCGCATTCACATCGTTCTGTATGGCCTGCTCCAGGAGATCCACACGCATGCGACCACGCTCATCCGCATCAATGATGCGCAACTTGACCAGCGCCATTTTGGTGGCCTTCTCCACACTCGAGTGTGCCTCGCGACTCGCATAGGCAATCAGATTGGGCAGAAAGACGCTGTCATGGACACTGGTCTGACCCTTCAGCTCACTAATGGCACGAGCACGGGCCGTTATCAGAGAAACCAGGACACACTCGGAGGCGGAACCCTGGAGAGCGCCACCGCCCGTGCTGCCGGGCGCATCGGAGACAAAAGCCTTGGGCAGACCCAATGCCTTTGCATACCAGTTCATCACAATCGTCTCGAGCTCGGCGGCAGCCGGGCAACTGGCCCAGCTGAAGCCAATGGAGCCAATGGCGCTGCTCAGCATATCGCCCAAGACGGAGGGGAATGAGTTGCCCGATGGAAAGTAGGCAAAGAATTTCGGATGATTCCAGTGCACCATGCCCGGCATAATCTTTTGCTCAAAATCCTCCAGCACATCTTTAAACGATTCCGGCGATTGTGGCGCGTCAGCTGCAAAGTAAACAAAAGTAGGCAGCTCGTTAGTTGATTCTGGAGATCCGCGTGTCTTAAATGGCATGTCGTACAGTGAGCACTCGCAAATTAGAACTGTTCTTTGCCAGACCTGAATTTAATTTGGCAATAATTCTGTTTAATTTGTATCTTCAAAGAATGCTCAACACGGATTATATTTGGAAAAAATATTGTAAAAAACAAGGCAATTTTTTTAATTACGATTCTAATTTCTAAAAGTCGTAATATTCGTGAGATCACTGTATGCACACTATATCTATATCTTTTAGCACCTATAAAACCAGCGCACATCAATATTTATATTCAATTTGTTATTTTTGGCAGTGTGCGGAAAAGATCAACACACAATCCAAACTTTATCTACTTCTACCTGAGGAAGGTGTCCGTGTGTTCAGATGTGTGTGTGTTCGCATAATTAATTGATTTGTTTAGTTGAACTATAGCAATTGTGGTGTTCGTCAGGCGTAAATATTTAGCTTAACTAACTGCGCGCAATTCGCTTGAAAAATTCAGAAATCTTATGACCCAACAACTTGATGCCCCAAATTGTGCCCACGCCAAGCCAACAAAAACTCAAATTAATTTTTTATTTTTTCAGTTTCACGGTTACTATGTGGGTTTATAGAGAGGTACAACTCAATACGCATTGTTTGCTCACAATTAGTCAACATGAATCCACAAGTTTCTGAAGAGCCTGTTGAGTTGTGGATTTTTTGTTGTCTGTGTTATTTGTTGTTAAAATGTTGTACAGATTTTCTTATTTTTTTTCACCCTGAATATTTTGTGTGAAGTGAAATGTTTTTTTGTTTTTTTTTTTTTATTTTCATTTGCTAATTTGTTTAGAAGCCTTTAACTAATTGGTGTTTACAGTTCATCATTTGAGCTAATTTTAAGCGATATTTCAAGAGTTCTGCCAGTCTGACTGGCAGTATTCTTATAAACAAAATAGTTTTGCCAAATTGTTTAGCATCTACGCAAAACGGTTCCAAAATAGCGCAAATATTTTTGAATGAACTTTGAGTGGCATTTTTAAATTCCCATGAGTAAAATATTTATAGTTACATCATGAATTTATGCACAACTTATTTATAAAGTATTTGTGCATGGATGAGCTTTAAACAATTTGGGAATTTATAGTTTCACAATTTTTTGCTGCTTACCTGGTAATAGTTTTTTCAAATATCCTGGATCTAATGTTGGCGCCACATCGCGCTCCTCAATATTGCTGCTATATTGGCATATATAATCGATCACCTCCTTGCCGTATTTGCGAAACTCTTCCACATTCATTGTGCTGTGTTTGTTTTTGTGATTTTATTGTTGTCGAATTGATTTAACACTTTGTTGATAATTATTATCACCTCTGATATATTTCTTGTAACACAATGCCGAATGCTGGGCAACACTAATCTTGTTCTCGTTCTCGTTCTCTTTATTTATTTCACGATAATCCGTTTTATCACGTTGTGCTCGTTGCAGCTTCCTTTGCGCGAATGTCTCGAACTTTGTTACTGCATTCGTTTTTATATCGGCACACGCTCTCCCGACCGAGCTTTGTCTCTCAATCTAACTCTGTCTCTCTCTTTCGTCTAACATCGGCACCTGTGAATTGACGTTAGTGTCTCGTGACTGTTGTCTTCTTTCTTCTGCGGCGCTCAAGTTACTTGCACTGTACTTTGCCGCCGCCTCCATCTCCGTCTCCGCCATGGGATCTCTGGGAAACCCGCTTTGCCATGTTGTTGAGTCGCCTCAGGCCTCAGTTCTCTTTGCGCTTTTTGTGTGGGTTGTTTGGGTCAGTTGTAGTAAGTAATAAGTAAGAAAAAACTACCTGCCGGGAAACATTTTGTAGTATTGTGTTTGCTTTAATTATATGGTTCGGTTGCGAAATGAAAGGTTTTGTCGTGCTGCGATTTTGGTTGTGATTGATTCTTTATTAATAGCAAATTACAGTTGGACATGTGGAGACGAGTTAATTATGAAAATTATATATAAATGGATTGCTGTGGTGATTTCTGTTGGGTAAACTGGAAAATAGTTTTTGGGGTAGTTGGGAAAATCAATATAGAACAGCTCATGTGATTTATCTTTTCTGAATCAGATCATTTGTTGGCATAGGTTTCATTTGAAAAGAGTATTTCTGGAAAGTTTTAGCAAAATTGAGGGGAAAATCATCATTTTTGGTATATGTTCTAAGATCTGCAGGTTATACAAAAAGGTAAGTAACAAAAATCAATAATAAATGATATATTGCATTTTGGTTAAGTATATAAATAAATATTTACTAAAAGTTCTTTATCGTAACTCACAAAATCTTTTGTAAAATTAAAGTATTTAGATTGATGAAGTGTATTTTGGTATATTTGAATTCGTATTTGTTAACCATACGATCTTAAAATGACAATTAAAGTTTAATTTGCATCATACCTATCATTAAGATTACCTAATAGAAACATCATTATACACGTATCCAGCATTGTGTTTTGCATTGTTGTTTTTAATTGATTTAACACAATAGCAAACATATCTCCCAAATCCGTCGGTTCCAGTTTTACCTCTTTTAATTGCTTTAGAGCGGTATCGTTTCTTCTTTTTTTTTTTTGGCCATCTTTAGGGGAACTTTGTGAGATGAAGAAACTTTCCAACTATTAGAGAACGTGTCGAGAATAGGCATTATACAATATACAAAAAGTGCCTAACTAATTCTCACTAAGCTCTTGCTTGAAGCGTATTTAACTACGGTTACCAGATGTAGTATCTCTTGTTCTTCCTTTTTTGGCAACGGGGAATTACTTTTAGCACATGGCACAAATGTGGCAAATAATTGTGCAAATACAACTGTTGGCCCAAATTGTTAACAGTTGCAGTTAAAAAGTAATTGTTACTCATGTGTGTTGTAGCCACAAAATGACGAATTGCCAAATAGCAGTTGTTGCCACAAAATTGTGACGTATTTGCCCCGTCGCGACATTGGAATCTCCGGAAGAGCATATTAAATCCAAAGAAATTGCAATATTTTCCAATTGATTTTTGATTTGTGTGCTTGTGTGGGTTGTTGGGTGGTTGGGTGTTTGTGTGTAAATATGAGTGGGTGCTAATGAGTGCACAAATGAATGAATGAATGCGAGTGCTTTGTTCTTGTGCAATGTGCTAATTAGTTTAGTTAGTGCCCAATGCTTATATAATAATCCAAGCCAAGCCAGGCTCCAGAGTTCAACTAGTTAGCTCCCGCCTCCAGTTAGCTCCACCTCATGCATAATCAATCACTCCGGCGCAACCTCAACAATGTCTGTGCTCCGCTGATTCATTCGCGCACGCGCCTTGCTGTGGGCAAAGTGCGGGCCCCAAAGAGGCACTGACAGAGCATGAGTTGGCAGATTTGCTTGGCCCGGCTTGACGATCTGCTTTGTCGGCTTGATGTCGGGTCTCTTCGCCAACTTTCATTCACAAGCAATGGCCATACGAATGACGTCGTTTATCTAAATATAAACGGCGTATTCAGTTTACGCGGTCACACTTCAAAATTTTGCTCGAGGCCCAAGCGCAAGCAGCCATCCGCCTTCTACGTGGGGCCTGGCACCATCGCATGGCATTTATTACCAAGTTTCGCCGAGCGTTTGGCTCATTAATTATAAGATATTGTGTAGTTGGCACGGCCAAACACCGATACATTTGCAAAACGTGGGTCATCTTTTGAAATTTGGTTTTTCGGTTTGGGTTCTTCTTCTTGGCAGTTGAAGATTTGCTTTCGTCATTGTCAAACAGCTTGACAACAGTACTAACACATTCTTCCGCTCTGTTTATTTTTATTTTGAATTTGCCAAATCACAAGTTTGGCATTTCATTTATTTCGTCGTCCCCTAGATCGTTATGCAAATGCCTCACATTAAATTGCACCAAATGTGTCGGTGTTTTTTTTATGGCTATTTTGTTATCGCCAATCCGTGTTATGATTTATTCACTTCTATTTTAATTTGATCGGTGCCAGTAGCTTTAAATTTTATTTGCTTGTTAAATGAAATCTTTGCGCTAGCTTTGAAGTTGCTTTTGGCTGAGCATTTCATGAGCTTTTGAAATTCGTGAGTTAATTTAATCAAGAGTTCAGTTCCTGAGAATCACTTAAGTTCAATTCATGGTGTTATTTTTTATGTCTTTTGGAGTTTTTATGATTATTTGTATTCTTATATTCATGAAAGGTTTGTTCATATTATAGACCAATTTATTAATTAGTAAATATGAATTATCTAATTATCGACTTGAAGTGAGTGCTGCTAAAATCCATAGCTAATTCTCGATATCTAAATAATCAATAGCATAATTAGTGGTACTCAAAATATAGATAACCCAGTAATCCCAAGTTAACCTTTCTACTATATTTAAACTAGTCTCATTGTAGCCTTGACCCATCACTCAGCATAAGTTATGCATAACATAACATATGTAAATGTGAATTATTAAGCAACTTCAAATCACTTAAATCGCAATGCGTATACACTTTTGGAGTCTATTGATCTGTAGCTTTCTGGTCACATATCTTGAGGCTAATGCAAATAAAAATTCAATGGACAAACTTGGATTTCACAATTACAATGAGATTGTGCGCGATTTGATCAAGAACTGGGAGTCACCAATTGTTTATTTGCGGCAGCTTGGCTACCTGCCCAGCGACTATGAGGATACGTCGAAAATCAAACCGAACTTGGATGCGCTAATGAGTCGCATCGAGGGAGGCGAACAGCCGGAATCATTGGGCGCAGATGAAGACAAAGCCAAAGATCAGTTTTGCAGAACAGCAGACACCAAAAGGCTGCAAGTAAAGAAAAAGCGAGCCAGTTTGCAGCAGAAGAGACAATCCCTAAGGTCACAATCAAAACTACAACAACGTGAGGCAACTGGCAATCAGACCGTCAACTATCCCAATATCGAACAGCTGATGATCATGTCACAGCAGTCAAAGCAGGTACGGCAGCAACCGCAGCCAGCGATAGGGAGGACCAATTCCAATCATGATACAAATGAGGAAATGTTGCAGCGTCTGGTGGAGAAAACGAATCCGCAGCAAGGTCCGTCAGTATTTGCAATGGGGCCAAAAGCTCAGCAGCAACCGGCGGGATTAGCAGGGAGTCAACAAATTTCAAATATGCCACAGACACCACTTGGAGCCACAGCAATGCTACAGTTGCTGAGCGATAATAATCCAAAAAAAGCATCAGAGATCCCCTCGAGCAACAATGTGAGTGGCGTGGGCGGAGCGGGGGAAAACAACGCGATGAGTATGTATGGCACACTGCTTAAATCCATTGTTAAAACCGATATTCATTCGCCTCAATTTAGTCGCCAGGATCAGGCGCAAACCCGAGACAACGTTCAGCCGGAAATCGAAGCACCACAATATCTGAATTGGGATATCCAGAATAAACGACTCAAACAGATCTCGCCATTTGCCAAGGATGCATATGTGGATAAGCTGGTGCAGATCTTTGTGAAGAAGCAGGAAACCATGGATATATTACAACACAAACAGAACGACTACTCTTAAACACAAAACCAAAAAAAAAAAAAAATCACAAATTATTCATATTTGTACGCCATATTTCTGTATATTTTGCAATGTTCCCCAATTGGTATTCAGTAAATTACGTTGAGGTATTCATATTCACCAATCCCTGACTCATAATCCATTTTTGCTGCAAGTAGAAGAAGAGCAGTTCTTACCATTAATATTCTGCTAAATACAACGTCATATCCATGGCATCATCAATATTGCGTACGCTTCAATCGTTAAAAATATGTTTTGTTTATAGCACGAGGCCAAAATCACAGGAGTAAATCAGAATTGTACTATGTGTTTACGATATCGTCTTTGATCGTAATTGTGACCAGCACAATAACAGGTGCTGGGGTCCGAAATAACCCGATGCCTCAGCGAAAGTAAAGGAAGTGCTATCTATCACATAGCATTAGTAAAGTGATTTGTTTTTATACCCTGATCCTATTAAAAATGTGAAAAAGGGTATAATGGTTTTGTGCATAAGTATGTAACAGGCATAAGGAAGCATCTCCGACCCCATAAAGTATATATATTATTGATCGCTATCAATAGTCGAGTCGATCTAGCCATGTCCGTCTGGCTGTCCGTCTGTCCGTCTGACCGTCTGTCCGTCTGTATGAACGCGCTGTTCTCGGAGACTACAAAAGCTAGAGACTTCATATTTGAAATATTGGCTCTCCTAGTGCCGGGTCAATACAAGTTCAACTTTTTTTTTCGATATCTCAACCCGTTCAAAAGTTATCGATAAATTTCGATTCCAGACCAGTGTTTTTAAGGCATAACTTGAAAGTCATAAAAGCTAGAAACTTTATACTTATGTTCAAGTTACTGTATTGCCGGTTCGACACAAACTCATCATTTTTTGTTCGATATCTCAATCCTTTCAAAAGTTATCGATAAATTAAGATTCCAGAACAGAGTTTTTAAGGTATAGCTTAGAAGTTATAAGAGGTAGAGTCACCAAATTTGGTACATATATATAGCATACACATCACTTTTTGGATACCCCTCTCCCATCTTACAGAAATTGAAAAATACGTAATTTTAAAGGTATGACCTTCGGATTTTACAAATTTGCACATTTATATGCCAGCTTTGTGTCCTACAAATTTGATCAGACAATAAACAAAGAAGTTATTAACGATTCAATGTACCATAGTTTAAAGCCAAAGGAAGAAGAATTAATGCAAATGTATGACGCGCGTAGCCAGCTTGTGTTTGTATATGTGTGTGTGTTTCTATGTATGAATGCAGATAAATAACTTCAATGAATGTAAGACCTTGGATCAGGGTATATCCTAGTTGGGCACTCTCGACTAGTTTATACTATATTTGACACCCAAAATCAATTAATAAAAGAATTTCAAGAATCTATTTTTTGAAAAATCAATTTTTGTAAGGGTCCCCCCTTATGCTTTTTTCGAAAAAATATTTGAAAAAATTTAACTTTCAATAATGAATAAATTTGAAATGTAGAATTGATATATAGGACAAACCATGAACAAAATGGCCTCAAGCTTGACAATCGGTTTAGTTTTGACCAAGTTGTGGGAGTTCAAAGTCTAGGAAGGGCATTTATATGGACTTTTTGCGTTTACAAGTCAATTTTTTTTGTCATTTTGGCATGATTTTTGACAGAAAAATGAAACACCTCAGAATCTTTTTTCTTATAGTTTTTTATACTATATTTGACACCCACAATCGATTAATAAAAGAATTTCAAGAATCTATATTTTGAAAAATCAATTTTTGTAAGGGTCCCCCCTTATGCTTTTTTCGAAAAAATATTTGAAAAAATTTAACTTTCAATAATGAATAAATTTGAAATGTAGAATTGATATATAGGACAAACCATGAACAAAATGGCCTCAAGCTTGACAATCGGTTCAGTTTTGACCAAGTTGTGGGAGTTCAAAGTCTAGGAAGGGCATTTATATGGACTTTTTGCGTTTACAAGTCAATTTTTTTTGTCATTTAGGCATGATTTTTAACAGAAAAATGAAACACCTCAGAATCTTTTTTCTTATAGTTTTTTATACTATATTTGACACCCACAATCGATTAATAAAAGAATTTCAAGAATCTATTTTTTGAAAAATCAATTTTTGTAAGGGTCCCCCCTTATGCTTTTTTCGCAAAAATATTTGAAAAAATGTAACTTTCAATAATGAATAAATTTGAAATGTAGAATTGATATATAGGACAAACCATGAACAAAATGGTCTCAAGCTTTACAATCGGTTCAGTTTTGACCAAGTTATGGGAGTTCAAAGTCTAGGAAGGGCATTTATATGGACTTTTTGCGTTTACAAGTCAATTTTTTATGTCATTTTGGCATGATTTTTGACAGAAAAATGAAACACCTCAGAATCTTTTTTCTTATAGTTTTTTATACTATATTTGACACCCACAATCGATTAATAAAAGAATTTCAAGAATCTATTTTTTGAAAAATCAATTTTTGTAAGGGTCCCCCCTTATGCTTTTTTCGCAAAAATATTTGAAAAAATTTAACTTTCAATAATGAATAAATTTGAAATGTAGAATTGATATATAGGACAAACCATGAACAAAATGGCCTCAAGCTTTACAATCGGTTCAGTTTTGACCAAGTTATGGGAGTTCAAAGTCTAGGAAGGGCATTTATATGGACTTTTTGCGTTTACAAGTCAATTTTTTATGTCATTTTGGCATGATTTTTGACAGAAAAATGAAACACCTCAGAATCTTTTTTCTTATAGTTTTTTATACTATATTTGACACCCACAATCGATTAATAAAAGAATTTCAAGAATCTATTTTTTGAAAAATCAATTTTTGTAAGGGTCCCCCCTTATGCTTTTTTCGCAAAAATATTTGAAAAAATTTAACTTTCAATAATGAATAAATTTGAAATGTAGAATTGATATATAGGACAAACCTTGAACAAAATGGCCTCATGCTTCACAATTGGTTCAGTTTTGACCAAGTTATGGGAGTTCAAAGTCTAGGAAGGGCATTTATATGGACTTTTTGCGTTTACAAGTCAATTTTTTATGTCATTTTGGCATGATTTTTGACAGAAAAATGAAACACCTCAGAATCTTTTTTCTTATAGTTTTTTATACTATATTTGACACCCACAATCGATTAATAAAAGAATTTCAAGAATCTATTTTTTGAAAAATCAATTTTTGTAAGGGTCCCCCCTTATGCTTTTTTCGCAAAAATATTTGAAAAAATTTAACTTTCAATAATGAATAAATTTGAAATGTAGAATTGATATATAGGACAAACCTTGAACAAAATGGCCTCATGCTTGACAATCGGTTCAGTTTTGACCAAGTTATGGGAGTTGAAAGTCTAGGAAGGGCATTTATATGGACTTTTTGCGTTTACAAGTCAATTTTTTTTGTCATTTTGGCATGATTTTTAACAGAAAAATGAAACACCTCAGAATCTTTTTTCTTATAGTTTTTTATATTATATTTGACACCCACAATCGATTAATAAAAGAATTTCAAGAATCTATTTTTTGAAAAATCAATTTTTGTAAGGGTCCCCCCTTATGCTTTTTTCGCAAAAATATTTGAAAAAATTTGACTTTCAATAATGAATAAATTTGAAATGTAGAATTGATATATAGGACAAACCATGAACAAAATGGCCTCAAGCTTGACAATCGGTTCAGTTTTGACCAAGTTGTGGGAGTTCAAAGTCTAGGAAGGGCATTTATATGGACTTTTTGCGTTTACAAGTCAATTTTTTTTGTCATTTAGGCATGATTTTTGACAGAAAAATGAAACACCTCAGAATCTTTTTTCTTATAGTTTTTTATACTATATTTGACACCCACAATCGATTAAGAAAAGAATTTCAAGAATCTATTTTTTGAAAAATCAATTTTTGTAAGGGTCCCCCCTTATGCTTTTTTCGCAAAAATATTTGAAAAAATGTAACTTTCAATAATGAATAAATTTGAAATGTAGAATTGATATATAGGACAAACCATGAACAAAATGGCCTCAAGCTTGACAATCGGTTCAGTTTTGACCAAGTTGTGGGAGTTCAAAGTCTAGGAAGGGCATTTATATGGACTTTTTGCGTTTACAAGTCAATTTTTTTTGTCATTTTGGCATGATTTTTAACAGAAAAATGAAACACCTCAGAATCTTTTTTCTTATAGTTTTTTATACTATATTTGACACCCACAATCGATTAATAAAAGAATTTCAAGAATCTATTTTTTGAAAAATCAATTTTTGTAAGGGTCCCCCCTTATGCTTTTTTCGCAAAAATATTTGAAAAAATTTAACTTTCAATAATGAATAAATTTGAAATGTAGAATTGATATATAGGACAAACCTTGAACAAAATGGCCTCATGCTTGACAATCGGTTCAGTTTTGACCAAGTTATGGGAGTTCAAAGTCTAGGAAGGGCATTTATATGGACTTTTTGCGTTTACAAGTCAATTTTTTTTGACATTTTGGCATGATTTTTAACAGAAAAATGAAACACCTCAGAATCTTTTTTCTTATAGTTTTTTATACTATATTTGACACCCACAATCGATTAATAAAAGAATTTCAAGAATCTATTTTTTGAAAAATCAATTTTTGTAAGGGTCCCCCCCTTATGCTTTTTTCGCAAAAATATTTGAAAAAATTTAACTTTCAATAATGAATAAATTTGAAATGTAGAATTGATATATAGGACAAACCTTGAACAAAATGGCCTCATGCTTCACAATTGGTTCAGTTTTGACCAAGTTATGGGAGTTCAAAGTCTAGGAAGGGCATTTATATGGACTTTTTGCGTTTACAAGTCAATTTTTTATGTCATTTTGGCATGATTTTTGACAGAAAAATGAAACACCTCAGAATCTTTTTTCTTATAGTTTTTTATACTATATTTGACACCCACAATCGATTAATAAAAGAATTTCAAGAATCTATTTTTTGAAAAATCAAGTTTTGTAAGGGTCCCCCCTTATGCTTTTTTCGCAAAAATATTTGAAAAAATTTAACTTTCAATAATGAATAAATTTGAAATGTAGAATTGATATATAGGACAAACCTTGAACAAAATGGCCTCATGCTTGACAATCGGTTCAGTTTTGACCAAGTTATGGGAGTTCAAAGTCTAGGAAGGGCATTTATATGGACTTTTTGCGTTTACAAGTCAATTTTTTTTGTCATTTTGGCATGATTTTTAACAGAAAAATGAAACACCTCAGAATCTTTTTTCTTATAGTTTTTTATATTATATTTGACACCCACAATCGATTAATAAAAGAATTTCAAGAATCTATTTTTTGAAAAATCAATTTTTGTAAGGGTCCCCCCTTATGCTTTTTTCGCAAAAATATTTGAAAAAATTTGACTTTCAATAATGAATAAATTTGAAATGTAGAATTGATATATAGGACAAACCATGAACAAAATGGCCTCAAGCTTGACAATCGGTTCAGTTTTGACCAAGTTGTGGGAGTTCAAAGTCTAGGAAGGGCATTTATATGGACTTTTTGCGTTTACAAGTCAATTTTTTTTGTCATTTAGGCATGATTTTTGACAGAAAAATGAAACACCTCAGAATCATTTTTCTTATAGTTTTTTATACTATATTTGACACCCACAATCGATTAAGAAAAGAATTTCAAGAATCTATTTTTTGAAAAATCAATTTTTGTAAGGGTCCCCCCTTATGCTTTTTTCGCAAAAATATTTGAAAAAATGTAACTTTCAATAATGAATAAATTTGAAATGTAGAATTGATATATAGGACAAACCATGAACAAAATGGCCTCAAGCTTGACAATCGGTTCAGTTTTGACCAAGTTGTGGGAGTTCAAAGTCTAGGAAGGGCATTTATATGGACTTTTTGCGTTTACAAGTCAATTTTTTTTGTCATTTTGGCATGATTTTTAACAGAAAAATGAAACACCTCAGAATCTTTTTTCTTATAGTTTTTTATACTATATTTGACACCCACAATCGATTAATAAAAGAATTTCAAGAATCTATTTTTTGAAAAATCAATTTTTGTAAGGGTCCCCCCTTATGCTTTTTTCGCAAAAATATTTGAAAAAATTTAACTTTCAATAATGAATAAATTTGAAATGTAGAATTGATATATAGGACAAACCTTGAACAAAATGGCCTCATGCTTGACAATCGGTTCAGTTTTGACCAAGTTATGGGAGTTCAAAGTCTAGGAAGGGCATTTATATGGACTTTTTGCGTTTACAAGTCAATTTTTTTTGTCATTTTGGCATGATTTTTAACAGAAAAATGAAACACCTCAGAATCTTTTTTCTTATAGTTTTTTATACTATATTTGACACCCACAATCGATTAATAAAAGAATTTCAAGAATCTATTTTTTGAAAAATCAATTTTTGTAAGGGTCCCCCCTTATGCTTTTTTCGCAAAAATATTTGAAAAAATTTGACTTTCAATAATGAATAAATTTGAAATGTAGAATTGATATATAGGACAAACCATGAACAAAATGGCCTCAAGCTTGACAATCGGTTCAGTTTTGACCAAGTTGTGGGAGTTCAAAGTCTAGGAAGGGCATTTATATGGACTTTTTGCGTTTACAAGTCAATTTTTTTTGTCATTTAGGCATGATTTTTGACAGAAAAATGAAACACCTCAGAATCATTTTTCTTATAGTTTTTTATACTATATTTGACACCCACAATCGATTAAGAAAAGAATTTCAAGAATCTATTTTTTGAAAAATCAATTTTTGTAAGGGTCCCCCCTTATGCTTTTTTCGCAAAAATATTTGAAAAAATGTAACTTTCAATAATGAATAAATTTGAAATGTAGAATTGATATATAGGACAAACCATGAACAAAATGGCCTCAAGCTTGACAATCGGTTCAGTTTTGACCAAGTTGTGGGAGTTCAAAGTCTAGGAAGGGCATTTATATGGACTTTTTGCGTTTACAAGTCAATTTTTTTTGTCATTTTGGCATGATTTTTAACAGAAAAATGAAACACCTCAGAATCTTTTTTCTTATAGTTTTT
Source organism: Drosophila maculinotata (assembly GCA_035045305.1). Taxonomy (NCBI): domain Eukaryota; kingdom Metazoa; phylum Arthropoda; class Insecta; order Diptera; family Drosophilidae; genus Drosophila; species Drosophila maculinotata. Next base: position 15,604,904 of record JAWNPD010000387.1, read on the forward strand.
TATACTATATTTGACACCCACAATCGATTAATAAAAGAATTTCAAGAATCTATTTTTTGAAAAATCAATTTTTGTAAGGGTCCCCCCTTATGCTTTTTTCGCAAAAATATTTGAAAAAATTTAACTTTCAATAATGAATAAATTTGAAATGTAGAATTGATATATAGGACAAACCTTGAACAAAATGGCCTCATGCTTGACAATCGGTTCAGTTTTGACCAAGTTATGGGAGTTCAAAGTCTAGGAAGGGCATTTATATGGACTTTTTGCGTTTACAAGTCAATTTTTTTTGTCATTTTGGCATGATTTTTAACAGAAAAATGAAACACCTCAGAATCTTTTTTCTTATAGTTTTTTATACTATATTTGACACCCACAATCGATTAATAAAAGAATTTCAAGAATCTATTTTTTGAAAAATCAATTTTTGTAAGGGTCCCCCCTTATGCTTTTTTCGCAAAAATATTTGAAAAAATTTAACTTTCAATAATGAATAAATTTGAAATGTAGAATTGATATATAGGACAAACCATGAACAAAATGGCCTCAAGCTTGACAATCGGTTCAGTTTTGACCAAGTTGTGGGAGTTCAAAGTCTAGGACGGGCATTTATATGGACTTTTTGCGTTTACAAGTCAGTTTTTTTTGTCATTTAGGCATGATTTTTGACAGAAAAATGAAACACCTCAGAATCTTTTTTCTTATAGTTTTTTATACTATATTTGACACCCACAATCGATTAAGAAAAGAATTTCAAGAATCTATTTTTTGAAAAATCAATGTTTGTAAGGGTCCCCCCTTATGCTTTTTTCGCAAAAATATTTGAAAAAATTTAACTTTCAATAATGAATAAATTTGAAATGTAGAATTGATATATAGGACAAACCATGAACAAAATGGCCTCAAGCTTGACAATCGGTTCAGTTTTGACCAAGTTATGGGAGTTGAAAGTCTAGGAAGGGCATTTATATGGACTTTTTGCGTTTACAAGTCAATTTTTTTTGTCATTTTGGCATGATTTTTAACAGAAAAATGAAACACCTCAGAATCTTTTTTCTTATAGTTTTTTATACTATATTTGACACCCACAATCGATTAATAAAAGAATTTCAAGAATCTATTTTTTGAAAAATCAATTTTTGTAAGGGTCCCCCCTTATGCTTTTTTCGCAAAAATATTTGAAAAAATTTAACTTTCAATAATGAATAAATTTGAAATGTAGAATTGATATATAGGACAAACCATGAACAAAATGGCCTCAAGCTTTACAATCGGTTCAGTTTTGACCAAGTTGTGGGAGTTCAAAGTCTAGGAAGGGCATTTATATGGACTTTTTGCGTTTACAAGTCAATTTTTTTTGTCATTTTGGCATGATTTTTAACAGAAAAATAAAACACCTCAGAATCTTTTTTCTTATAGTTTTTTATACTATATTTGACACCCACAATCGATTAATAAAAGAATTTCAAGAATCTATTTTTTGAAAAATCAATTTTTGTAAGGGTCCCCCCTTATGCTTTTTTCGCAAAAATATTTGAAAAAATGTAACTTTCAATAATGAATAAATTTGAAATGTAGAATTGATATATAGGACAAACCATGAACAAAATGGCCTCAAGCTTGACAATCGGTTCAGTTTTTTCTGTCAAAAATCACGCCAAAAGTGACAAAAAAAATGTCTTGTAAAGTGCCCAAACAACGAAAAGTTCCATATAAATGACCTTCCCAGATATAAAATTGCCACAACTCTGTCAAATCTGAACCGATTTTCAATCCCGAGGTCATTTTTATCATTATTTGGCATCTAGTTTAATTCTACATCTCAAGTTCATGATATTTTATTTTTTGATAAATTAAAATTTTTGACTTTTTTGTTGTTTTTGTTGTTTTTTTTTATTGAATGTGGGTTTCAAAATGAGTATGAAAAACTAAAGGAAAAGTCATTCTAAGTGGTTCCCAAAATTGAATCACGCCAAAAATTGCCCTAACACTGTAAAATACCTTATACATGACTTCGAATTGACCCTTCCAAGATTTAAAGCTGTCATAGCTTTGCCAAAACTGAACAGATTTTGAATTCTCACATATCTATCCCCTTAACAGTTTTTAAAATATAGGGTTTTCTCAATTTATATTCTAAACAAGTAAAACCAACGTTTAACGGTGCATAATTCGCTATTTATTGTATATAATTCATAAACCGAGCTTCTGAGCAGCAACATAACTTTGAGATGACTGAGAGTTAATATTTACTATATATGCATTGTATTAGGTATTTATAAGGAGAGATCGTTATTGTTAATTGGTCTAGAATTCAACTAATCGCCACAGTTACGTATGCAGCGCGCATTAAATAGTTTTGTATATTTGTTTTAGGTTTCTTTGGTTTAGGTAAAGTTGCAAATTCTTTAATTTTGATTATCGCGGCTGGACGATGCCTTCCGCAGGACCAAGGGCGACTTACGCGGCGATTGCTGCTGTTGTTGTTGTTGCTGTTGAACATTCACAATGCCCGTCTCATTCTCAGGCGAAGGTGAGGAGCCTGCGCCGGAATTGCGACGGGAGGACGTGTGTCGCACATGGGTGTCCAGATGACGGAAACTGTAGAGGAATATCGCAAAGAGTTATAGAGAATATAGAGCGTAAATGAATTCGTCATTTACCGCAACGAGCAATTGTTGCCTTTGTCCTCGTTGTTGCTATTGAAGAGAAAGGCCAGCGGCCAGGATATCCACGAGTTGTGATCCACCGAGCTTTGTGTCCGTATTATCGGCGCACTGCCGCGACTCACCACCGGCGATGGCAGCTCCATGGATAGCTTTGGTGTGCCCGCCTTATTGATAGCCGGATTATAGATCTTTGGATCACTGACCATGCGCACAAAGAACGAACGCTTCTGCGCCAGCGTATCCTTTTTCTTGCGATTAATAATCTCGGAAATCTCGTCATGCTGCTCCTTCTCCACCAGCTCATTGGCAAAGTCCACAATGGTCTCCCAGGCATAATCAATATCCTCAGCGGTCGCATTCTGTGCCACGGCACAGAATCTTATAATATAACGATCATTAACGCTGGCCGGTACCATGTGCAGCTTCCCAGACTCATTGATCGCGCTCAGCAGTTTCTCGTTGAGCTTGTCGCCGCCCTTGAGGCGAAAGCAAACCAGTCCCAGCTACAGATAGATAGACAACAAAGTAAAGCATATTCCAAAAATATAATCGCTTTTGTTAAAGCCAAACAAAACAGTTCAGTTTCAAATGACATTGCGTATACGCAATTCTGCAGCTTTATTACGTGATTTGGAGTGGTTTTTTTCTTTCTTATTTTTTAAGAAAAAGGCCAATCTCGTAACAAGAAGCTGTCAATTGGTGCGACATGTATCACTTAAAATACCCTGTAATCTTTTCAATTAAGAAAAGGCATGGAATATGCTTATTTCGTCAATGGAAATTTTCTACGCCATACTTTTTTCATTTTCAACCCCACACAAGTTAAGAAACGATATCGAACGACTTGCAATAAATCGCCTAAGTACAGGGTATTTCCTTTTCATTCACACCCAACAAAATTAATCACTTGTTTTTTTCCGTTTGGTCTGCCTTCAAACAATTTTGTATGCCAATTATGCCAACACACTTCAATTACCCCGATTTTTGCAGCAGTTTCTCTCGGAATTTGGCATTTATCGTGCGATTCCGCACGTTCGCCTTTGATGGGTGTGAAATAGTCATATTTGAAAATATGTAGTTTACGAATACTCGCTAAAACAGCGAAGACAAAATTTCATAATTTGATTTTAGTTAAGTCAAAGTCAATGTTATTTGCGTCAGTCGCTGCCAAAACAGCCAAACAATTTTCCCCACCGAAAAAATACTTTGATAAATGTTTAACATGCACAACAATGGGTCACACACACACACACCTACACATTTGGGATTATAAAAATCACCACAGACCATAATATTTGAAACTTGTTGTGTATACAAAAAAGTGCTTTGAACTCGTCCCATGATTAATTGCTGTAAATGAAATGGACGCATTCAAAATGTAACTCACCTTGACTTGATTACAGATCTCGAAACGTTTATCTTTGAGCACCAGCTCCTCAAAGCGTTTGGCCAATTTGATATGGTGACGTATATAATGCTGAAGTCCGGATATGCCATAAGAGCGCAGAACAAACCTGCCAATATAAAGCAATAACTCAAGCACTGTTTTCAAAATATAATAATAAGAACGAACCAAATATCAAGGCTATATCCCAACAATAATATTTATCGATTTGATTGCTTACGAGACACATGAAACTTAGAATTGGTTTTTAAAGCTATAAGTTATAAAAGATATATATAGATCCAAAGATCGCAGACTGTCAATAAAAAGCTGATTGACTTAATTTATATCATATTCTATTTTTGCAATTAAATAAGAGTGAAGAGTAGTCATAGAAAGCAAGCCATTGTTCGTTTTCCTTGATTCCTCTTAAATCTTTAAAAAATAAAAAGCGTGTACCAAACATAAAGACATTATTTCAATAATGGCTTAAAGTATGCTAGGCTTAGGTGTGTCAAAGCATATTTAGCATCAGTTTTTCATATATTGTTTTTACAACTAAATCGCAAGCAAATAATAAAGGCACATGCTTCATGTGAAGTGATGTGAAGTGTACTCCAAGCTAAGCAGCAAGTTTGGCACTCGAAAAGCCAACGCCAAAATCAAAAAGAAGAAAAAAATATAAAATAAATAAATATATATTTGACAATAGTCAACAAAGTCATTCACGCCTGACACACTCAAGGGTCGGTCTGTCAGATGGGCTCGATCTTTGCGGGCGCTACATACCAGAGTTTCAGTGAACGAAAGCGACGGCTGAGTGGAACTCCCCAATGACGATAGTCGATGGCCGCATCCGAGTAGCCGTGCTTGAGATACAGCGGATCCACGACCAGCGCTGATGTCAGACGGATGCGATCGCGCACCCAAAGCGTCGAGCAGTCAAAGTTGGTCAGTAGCCATTTGTTGGGATTGGTATTGAATGAGTCAGCATATTCGATGCCCTGTTTGTGGGGAGCATTAGTGTTTATTAGCATACTGAGCTCTATAGCTTGCTCGAAAATTAGAGGGCTTATATATATATTTATACATATATATGTTTGTATTTACCATGAGCAGTGGCTTCAGTTCGGGACAGATGAAACTGTTGCCCGCATAGGCGGCATCCACATGCAGCCAGACGCAGGGAAACTTTTTGAGCTCGTTGCCAATTTCGGGCAGATTGTCAAAGGCACAGGAGCCGGTTGTGCCCAGCGTGGTGGACACAAAAAACGGCACCAGTCCTTGCAGTTCGTCCTCCTCCATGGCCTCGCTAATGGTCTGGCCACGCAAACTGGCATTCTCGTCCGGCTCCAGAATGCGCAGCTTCACAAAGCAGATCATCGCCGCCTTCTCCACACAGCTGTGCGCCTCCTTGGAGCAATAGGCCATCAGCTTGGACAGCAGATGTCCCTCCTCCACGAACGGATGCTGCGCCTTGAGACGCTTCAAAGCCTGTGCACGCGCCGCCAGCATGGTGACCAGCACACACTCCGAGGCGGATGTCTGTGCCATCAATGTCAATCAATAAATCACAGCACCATATACACAAGCCGCCAGTGTTTACCTGTATGACGCCGCCGCCGGTGCTGCCCTCCCTGAGTGCCAGAAAGTGCTCCGGCAGCCCAATGGCCTTGCCCAGCCAGTCGAGCACTATGGTCTCCAGTTCGGTGCAGGCAGGACTCGCTGCCCACGAGAAACCAATGCATCCGATGCCATCGCCCAGCATATCGCCCAGTATGGAGGGAAATGAGTTTCCCGCCGGGAAGTACGCATGGAATCTCGGATGCTGCCAGTGCGTAACGCCTGGCATTATTTTATCCTCCACATCGTTCATAATCTGATCCCAATCCTCTGGCTCCTGTGGCGCTTCAGCTAAAGATTCATAGCCATTCATTTATATATACATATATGCATCAAATCAGAGAAGTATTCATATTTTTATAAAAATATGCCAAAAATTCTGGTTTGATAAATCTAAATTAAATCCGAAATAATAATATAAATTAAAATCAACTTTAATATAAAAACAAAGGTCACAAACATCACAACTATAAATTTAAAATATTTTCACTTTCATTTCTTGGCAATTTTAAACCACAAACCATTATTCAAATAAAATACAAAAACAATAGTTTTTACTACATACAAATTTGCTACTTACATGGTAACAGATGCCTCAGATATCCGGGCTCCACGCTGGGCGTAACGCGCCGTTCGCCCAAGGTTTCCAGATAATTCGAAATGTATTCGACCATTTCCATGCCACGTTTTCGAAATTCAGTACTATCCATCTTTGTATTGTTTGCTTCTTTATGATTCTCGTATATTTATTTTCTTAGTTTATTTTAGTAGTTTTTTTGAATGAATCAACTTGTGGGCGATATATAAAAGAAAATATATAGTATCAATTCAATAAAAAAAAACTAATTAATGTAGTGAGAAAATGTGTACAACTTTGCTTTAATGGATCGTCACTATTTATTACGTTCGAATTTTATGTCTATTTGTGCAAATTTGTGCGATTTTAAAAAACATAAAACATTTTTAACCATAAAGACATGTTGGATTTTCACACGTTTATTTTATTTTCTAATTTAATTCGTGTATGTTATAATTGGGTAATTTTTTAATATTTTAATCACACATTAATTTAATTTTGTATTTAGTTGGCTGTTGTTTTTTTAATGTCTGCAAGCTCATTAGCTTTTCTAAATAAAATAGTTTTTTTTTTAATTTACAATGTTGTTTGCTAACATTGCGGCATAAATTAATTACAGAGCTTTAAATTGTATTTTGTTTATAATTAAAAATGGAATTTAAACAACCGGCTGAAGCGTAATAAACCGTAATTTCAAATGCTTTGCACCAGTTCACCAAATGTCGATTGTTGCCACTTTGTTAGTTTATGATAGGCACTTAAAACTGTTGCCTATTGCCACGGTGACTACCACTTACTGTTAGCCAAGTCGTTATGGCCGCGACTGTGAACCGTTGGCCACGGCTTGCAAACCTCAAATGATCCTGGCTCTGCGGTTTGGCCAGGAGCTAAGCTCGGTTGGTCGGTTTCACAGCCACCACAGCAGCTGCCTGTTGGTATGTCTAATGAATGCATACTTTAGCAGTCCAGGGTGGAGTGGAGGGGCGCTGCGTCTCAGCAAGTGGGTGGGGAATGGGGTCTGCAGCTATTGAGGATGGGTGGGGTGGCAAATAAATGAAATATTTGCGGTGCACAGTGGCAGCTATTGCAAAATATGGCAAATAAAAATAATAGAAAACTTTTTATAATTTTATAAAAAAAAACGAATAAATAATTAAAAAATTGTGTAGCCATAATAAAGTCTATATAAAAAGGTACAGTTAATAAATATGTAAGAAGGTTTGGCAATTAAACAAATTACACGTTTTTTTGTACTAAAAACATTTGAATAAATACAAAAAAAATTAATAGTTTCATATTGGACAAATAAAATATTTGTATTTGTTAAATGCATTTATTTTATATATTAAATTATTTCTATAATTTATTTAGCAATATTATAAGTGAAAAATGGTCACAATGCCTGATTTGTGTTAGTGTGTGTGGCTTGATAAGTGTGTGCGTGTGCGTGAAAATATGCAGCAGCGCTGCGAAACATTTAAGAGTGCCCAAGCTAGAATTACGTATACGCAATATTCAATTTGGTGAAATGTTAAATGCTTGGCACATCCACAATCTAATTTAAAGCGTTCTTCGCAGCCCTTTGATGTAATTTACGTAATATACTTAACCAAATGTATATAATGTTAATTCAAAGTACGTGTTTTTTATTGTCACCCAACAAGTCCAACAAGTCAAACTCTCCCGTACACAGATATACATACATCTTGAGAAAAAACCCCCTACTTTGCAGGCATCGTTTTATTAATAACTTCCGCATCAAATAGAATTACACAGGACAACAAAATTACGCTGCTTGACGATATGGTTTCTAAGTATTTCAAAAAGAAAGTAGTTTATATGTATTAATAAGGTAATTTCTCTTGAAAAGTTAAGTTACTTGAGTAGCTGTAACTGGAGGCTATAATTTTTTTAATATAATTATACTAATATAATCATAATATTTTGAGTATTTATAATCAAAAAACAGTAACTAACTAGCAATGATGCCAAAATTGATGCTTACAAATTATACTCAAGGAATTGACTATCTCAGCTATTGAAGTGTAAAAGTTGAAAACAAATTGATTGCCTGTTGCGCTGTGTTATTGTGTATAACGTACTTGATAAGAATGGCGACGATGCCGCAGATGATAATGATGTGCCCTGTTACGATGACGTTCTCAATGAGACAGGCAGAACAGAGCAGCGCCTGTCACTTGGTATTTCGCAGGCATTCCTCGTAACATTCCAAAATGAACCTCCCCAGTTCCCAGTTTCCCTCACAGTATTCTTTTCCTATTTCTATTTCTGCTGCATTGAATCTTGGAATTGTCTGCGTTTTCATCTTTCAATAGGACATGCGATAATTATCTGTGTGTGTGTGTGTGTGTGTGTGGGTGACTGGGTCATGACAAGGCAACACCCCAACCCACCCACAACGACCCACAGCCTCAGTTTTGTGCTAAAGTTCATTAATAAACTTTCGTTGCTGCTGTCGAATTCAGGGATCTCTGCATTTACGCTTATCCCCCCCCATCCCCCCTTTCTGCTCTACTAAATATTGTTTAGCTTCAACAAGTGGCATGCTACGTTTCGCGTTGCTGTTGTGGGGGAGTCTTCGGTGTGTGTGTGTGTGTGTGTCTTGGTTGCTCTTGTTGTGTTACTGCTGGTTGTCATCCTTGTTGTCTAGAGCCCGACACCAACAGCATTTTATTTAATGGGAAAATTTCTGCTGCAGCCGCGCGCATTTAATTGCTGTAGAAATGCTTTTTTATTGACTTTTACTTGAACTCCTCTTCATGCGCAATTCCCAAAGCGCTGTCATGGAAAACCTGATACGCTTTCCCCTGGCAGATTGGTCTTGTTGAATTTGGTTTATTTTTGACAATAATTGAATTAGTTTGTGAACTTTTTAAATGGCAGCTGAAACAGCAGTAACCGGGCAATTTAATTAAAAATGAAAAGATCTTGTGCTGAATAAAATGAAGTTGCTAAAATTTTATTATGTATGAGCTATATTTTTTTGGTTACAACGTGAAATGCAGTTTATATAGGCTTACTATACGTTTATTTAATGATAAATTTAAAAATTTACAAATTTCTTGAGATTGGGATTTATGCACTAGATCAAATTTAGCATAATACCTATTTTATATAAACTGAAGCAGGGGGTTTTTTTGGCTCGCCAAAGCCGAACCTTTTTTTTTAGTTCCGTGGTTTGCGTGGGTTTTTTTTGCAGCTCCTGTCCTGTTTGGCCTGTGGGCTCGGGCACGGGTACAGGCACAGGGGCCGCTCTCGTCTCATAAAGCGGCAATTATTCAATTTGCACAGACTGTCGTGGCAATAACTGCGTAAGACAGTTTATGAGTGGATGGATGGGCTCTCAGGCATCCTTTCAGTATACCCAGCATAGAAGCACTGCATAACGGTTCTTGTCGTTATCCCATTCTGGTTCAAGGTTATCACTTTGGGCCATACAAAAATGCGTTCAGTAATCGAGTTGCATAGTTAATGGTTTCATTTAATGTTTATAGTTTAACAAAATGCTGCACTATCGCAAGGCGGAGAATGTGGAGCAGGAGCTGAGCAAAACGGATTTACCCTTTGAGAATTGCATGCCCAAGGCCCACAAGGACTTTCTATGGATGCATGTAAGTAGAAAATAGCTGCCAATACTAAACTGGACACATATATATAATTCCAATTGGTAGGTCAAGGGCGGCACCAAGGTCAGCAATGTTATAGGATTCGCCCAATCGGCGCTGGACAATGCCGAATACCGCAGTCTGGTGTGGAGCGGCTCCGGCGGTGGCGTTATCAAGACTATATCCTGCGCCGAGGTCCTCAAACGCAGTCATCCACTGTATCAGGTCACACGCATGTGCTATACCAAGTGAGTGTTTTTCCCAGCACATCCTGGAAATGTTTGATATATGGTATCTTTGCCTGCAGCGTCGAGGAGCACTGGAAGCCAAACACGGATGGGCTGGAGGAAATCATTGTCACACGCCAAATACCCACCTTACACATACTCATGAGCCTTGACGAGCTGCCCGATAGCATAGAGGGGTGAGTAGCACAGTACAGTACAAAAAAAAACTATTATCATGTCTTATATATATTTTTTCCGTTTTTATAGACTGCAAAAACCGAATACGACCAGCAATTTTGGGCAGCACATTGAGGCGCCTGCACCCAAACCAGCTGCCCCAGCTGGACGCACAAATAAGCGTCCCAAATTCGGACGCAATAAGCCTCAACAGCAGCAGCAGGAACAGCCTCACTCTAGCCAAGGCAAGGCTGTCATTGACAGTGCTAGCAGCGGACAGGGCTAGTTACAGATTACTTTCCTCATCTAATCAATAAAACACGTTACATTTTATAATTTTGTTGTGGCAATTGTGAGGCTTAAGATAAGACAAAAAACAGCAACTAAATATTCAGAGTGCTATGAATTAAGTATACGCTGTAGAGATAATTCTAAACAAATATTGCTGATAATATTTGTAAATATATGAAAACCTTCTCTTACGGGATAGGATCAGCTTAGAATATATATATTCAGATATAATTCCAATTATAAAAGCTAAAAGCGTATTGCATTTGAATTCAAAAGATGTTAAGTTCTCAAGCTTATAGCCTCCAGGTTTTTTTGGACTCTATGAAATGTTGGAGTAAAAACTGAAACAGAGCCTTAGGCTCTGCTTGAAGTTTTTATATGCCTTTCACCACCTTGTTTACAGGGTATCCATAAATAAACACTTGAATGCCTGGACTTGAATGTAGACGCCTGGCTTAGTCTATTGATAACAGAGCCACAGATAGGCTAAATTGCAGTATTGTTATACTGCCATTGTTGTAGCTTATTTACTTGCTCAGATAACCAAAGAAAAATCTAATCTGTTCGAGCACATCTGATTGCCATTAAAAAGCTTTCCAGTCGCGGTGGGTTGGCCTGTTTCAGTTGATCAGTGCGTAAAATGCTGCGACTGGGACATGTTTTACGAACGGCTGCAGTGCAGCAACTGCGCCAGCAGAGCAGCAGTCAGACGAGTGCTCCGATAGCCGCTGCCGGAGATGTGCTGCCCGAGCGCTGTGATGTGCTCATCATTGGCGGCGGCGGGATGGGCGCCTCCTCGGCCTATTTTCTCAAGTGCCGGACACAGCGGGAGAAGCTCAGCGTGCTGGTCGTGGAGCGGGATGCATGCGTAAGTTTAGTGAACTATGAAAGCTATCAAGGATTTATTTTAATGTTTCCATACTGTTGCGTCCAGTACACGAGTGCATCCACAGTGCTCTCAGTGGGCGGAGTGCGTCAACAGTTCTCGCTAGCGGAGAATATACAAATGTCGCTGTTTGGCTACGATTTCATACACAGCTGTCGCAGTCACTTGGGCGATGTGGAACTGAACTTTCAGCCGCATGGTTACCTGATCTTGGCCAGTGCCAAAGGCGCCGAAACGCTGACTCGCAACTCCAAGCTACAGAATGAGCTGGGCGCACGGAATGAGCTGCTGGGTCCGGCAGCCTTGCAACGCCGCTTTCCCTGGCTGTCCACGGAGGACATTGAGCTGGGCTGCTATGGCGTCGACAAGGAGGGCTGGTTCGATCCCTGGGCCTTACTAATGGGTTTCAAGAAGCAGGCACGCGCTTTGGGCGCACAGTTTGCCAATGCCGAGGTAAAGGGTTTTGAGTGGAATACTGCGGGTGCACTCTCCTCCGCTGTGCTGGCCTGTGCCGATGGCACCCAGCGCAGCGTCCAGTTTGATACTTGTCTGCTTTCGGCAGGCGCGCAATCTGGGCAGGTGGCTCGCCTGGCCAAGATTGGCACGGGAGAGGGCCTGCTGAGCGTGCCGCTGCCCGTTGAGCCGCGCAAGCGTTATGTCTACGTCTTCAACACACAGGGCAGCAATTGTCCCGGCTTGGCGACACCTTTGACTGTTGATCCCAATGGCACGTATTTCCGACGCGATGGCGTGGGCGGCAATTTCCTGGGCGGTCGCAGTCCTGCGGATGATGAGGAGCCCGCCTGCGATACACTGGACGTGGATCATGGCTACTTTGAGTCGGATGTGTGGCCCACTTTGGCCAGTCGTGTGCCCGCCTTTGAGTCGTGCAAGGTGCAGAGCAGCTGGGCTGGCTACTATGATCACAATACCTTCGATGCCAATGGCATCATTGGCAGACATCCCCATTATACAAATCTGTACATTGCGGCGGGTTTCAGCGGACATGGCATACAGCAGACGCCGGCGGTGGGACGCGCCATAGCGGAGCTAATCTTGGATGGTAAATACAGCACGTTAGATCTGAGCCGTTTAGGATTTGAGCGTCTGGTGGCACAACAGCGCGTGTTGGAGGTCAATATTGTCTAGACTTGTAACCTATTTTAATTGGTTTGCTGTTTCGATTTATTGTAATTGTTCTTGTTGTTTGTATATAGGTTTTGATAGTAAACTTCACGTATTAGTTTTGGTACAACTGAGTTTCCCTTTTATATATATATATATGTGTCTATATATTTTGTTTTTGTTTTGTTGGGCTTCGGTAGCGAAATCTCGAGTGTTTTGCATGTGTCTACATATAATTTATTTAAAATAAGAATTAAAACATAATCATATAATTATAACGTAACGGAATTAAGTGGGGAAACTTTTTATTTAGTTTTCTGAATTTAGCATTTTGTTAATTTCATATAGCTTTTTATATTTGTCGTTTGAACTACATACATAGAAATTTGCAATTGATTTTACCGCCCACTTTCTTTCATTCGTTCTTGCTGTGTGTCCCAAAAAACAAAAGAGATGCCTTTATCCTTGATTCTAATGCAAGCTATTAGTAAATATATATATTATAAATATGTTTAAGTGAGTGGTGTTATGAATGACTGCGTTTTGTCCGTCAATAATTTCTTATGCTGTATTTTGTTTTTTTTTTTTGTTGTTGTGTGTGTTATGTGGTTTTTTATTGTTTGTTTGTTTAGGCCTCACTTTCGCCGGGTGCTGCATTCTCCTCCTCGTTGATGGGCACAATCAGATTCTCCTTGGACATGAGATTGTATTTTGTGACAAAATGTGTAAATCGGTGGCATAGATACGTCTCCGCCTCGAACTCATCAAAGATGCGACGATGATGAAAATATGCATGCGAAAATATGCGATAAACACGTCGACACACCGAGCCCAGCTTGGTCACCGACGACTCCTTGATCGACACTCTATGGGCAGGCAAAACACTTGACTCATTATGCGGTTAATTACACTTGGGGTGCCACAACAAACATACCTGCTTGGAAAGTATTTGTTGCTATTGAGCAGACAAGCGGCGCCATCCAACGTATGACGTGTGTAATCAATAGCCGGGCACTCCTTGGGCGTTTTATGTGCCGCACACAGGAATATCCATTGATCGGTGGCCGTCATCTGTGTGCATGTCGAAGGTGAGCATTGCTTCTGCAGTCGCACAGCCAAACCATTCAATTCCATGCAGAATTGCCGCAAATGCTCATACTTCCAGACGCCCTCATCCTGTGCCTCCGGCATGGTCAATATCAGTTCCACATTCGACGGATCACGCTTAATCATCTGCTGTATATATTGCTGAACAGCCAATGTGCTGTCCATCTCCTCAAGCGGTTCATCGGGCCAGCGACAGAAATCCTATATAGTAAAAAAAGTTAAAGGTCTTTTAAACATGCATATATATGCATACTATTATTCACCTACCTTTGATTTGGTGCCTGGTCGGTTCCTACGCAATATTGTCGAGCCGTCAGCCATCTTCATGTTCTTCACCTTGCCACCGCCGTTAGCAAGGAACAAAACAACACACACACACAGCTACACACTCACACACGCACACACACAGGCACAACTCTGTCTACGCTTTTTGGGGCCAGAGAAAAGTTGAATGTAGAAGGCGACCAGTCGCAAAATGCTGGCTTATTGGGAGGTTTATGTATAAAAACGTTAACAACTATTTTCGTTTACACATTTCACATTTGATTAATTATAATATTGAGCTAAAACACCTCCGCTTTGTGCGAGAGAAAATTTCTGACATACATATAGGGATGGGTTATCGATAATGCGAGCAAGACCTTTGGCTGCCTCGGCAACCCTGTTCGGAATTCGCTATTTTTGTGCAGCCCTGGCACTGTATACAGCTATCGTTATCGTTTATCAGCACCAGTCGTCATCATCAGTCAGCTTGCAAAATCTACACGAATTGGAATTGCGTATTATTATTGCCATATATATAACGATCATAATTATTTAAGCGCATTATCGGGATTATAAAGTAATAAGCTGCAAACATGTCCTATGCGTATTTGTTCAAATATATTATCATTGGCGACACTGGTGAGTGATATCAAAATATTTGCAAATAAGTGTGTGAAAATGTCATACATAAATTGAAACAAAACAAAGGCAACGAAATGGCAAACTGCGTAGTGTTTTCTAAATAGTTGTATTTGACCTTTGTGTGCAGTTGTCAACCAAAGTCAAGTGACCAGCTGCCAGCGCCTCTGCAGTATGTTTCATCTGTTGGGAGCCCACGCAGCAAGGAAAAATCAATAAAACCATAACAACGTCTCTACACGGATAGAGTGAGAGAGAGAGTGAGAAGCGCGGGCGTTACTCCACACTGTTGAAGTTAACAGGGGGGGTTGTGTGTTTGCACCCGTATGTTACAGCCCTGCTATCGCCTGCCGCTGACTCAACTGCTGCTTGAGCCCCCCTATTAAACCCCTCCCCACCGACTGCACACAACTACCCGAACGCATTTTCAGCAGATTCTTGATGTTGAGCAAAATTATCAAAAGAGACAGACTCCAATAACGGCGCAGTGCTTTCTGCTTTGCTTATCAGCAGAGTGAATACATATTTACACAGCTTTTGATTTATAGTTATTGAACAGCTGTTGCTTTCATTTTGACTTAACAGAGATCAATCAGAATTTGGCAAAATGAAAGTTACTTTTACATATATCCTGATATATATCCCCCCCACTCTTATTCAAATAACATTTCTTATAAGAAATACAGTTAGGAAATGTTAACTTTTTGTGTGCCTAAACTTAAATACCCTTGCAGACATATGGCAAGCTACGATATAATATTTGGATTTTATTATCCAGATATATATAAATAATACTGAAAAGTTGTTAGTAATAGTCCGAGTAAGATTTTTAATGAATGAGGATATTGGCACATTTTCTGGAATGATATAATCTGTATCCAGTAACACCATGTTTTATGATAAGATAGGTTTGCCTTTGTTTTTAATGGTGCGCTATTTGTTTCGTTTTGCTTTGTGAAAATTACCAAAGCAAACTTTCACTTTACCGCTTGAAGTTTCATAAGCAACAATTACTAAATTTGTTTTTGCTCTGTCATTTTCTTTTGCTTTTTGGTTATCTTTCAAGGCGTTGGCAAATCATGTCTGCTGCTGCAGTTCACGGACAAGCGCTTCCAGCCGGTGCACGATCTGACAATTGGCGTCGAGTTTGGTGCACGCATGATAACCATTGATGGCAAACAGATCAAACTGCAAATCTGGGATACAGCTGGCCAAGAGGCTTTCAGGTGGGCAATATCAAATACTTGTGTTTTCTTTATTTTAATTGTCATGTTTTACTCCCAATTAGATCCATTACACGTTCATATTATCGTGGCGCTGCTGGCGCTTTGCTTGTATATGATATCACAAGGCGTGAGACATTCAATCACTTGACCACATGGTTGGAGGATGCGCGCCAGCATTCAAACTCAAACATGGTGATCATGCTGATTGGCAACAAGAGCGATTTGGACTCGAGGCGTGAGGTGAAAAAGGAGGAGGGCGAGGCATTCGCACGCGAGCATGGCCTCGTCTTCATGGAGACATCGGCGCGCACAGCCGCCAATGTGGAGGAGGCTTTTATAAATACAGCCAAAGAGATCTATGAAAAGATACAGGAGGGCGTATTCGACATTAATAATGAGGTACAGCATAAATACACTAATTATAATTGCTTTGTGATTAATAATTATTGCTTTTGTTGCAGGCAAACGGCATTAAAATCGGGCAACAGGCAACGCCCACAAATCCAGCGTTGCCCGGATCCGGCGGTGCGGGTGGTGCAGTTAATAGTGGCTGCTGCTAGGAATAAAGTACTGTTTGCCGATGCCTGCACTTGGGATAGCCGTAGCCGTAGCCGAAAGCTGATAGCCGCTTCTGTAAAAGCTACTAGTGACTAACTCTTAGAAGGTAGTGGAAGCAGATTTATTGTTTTCATTTTTTTATTTCCAGCAAAATAATAATCGTAATAAACTTAGCTGCAAAAACTAGTAAAACGCAAATAGTGAACCGATTCGACACTAAGCGTACCGTTACAATACACATAAAGTAATTATAAAAATGTTCGCTGAAAAAGTCAGAAACGATAGATATACATAAAATCCAATTTTAAAATAAACTAAAGATCAACAATTTGTATGTGTAAAATGTGTCGTGCGTGATTTCTAAATTTTGTAAACTTTAAACAAGACAAGATACGTATATAATATACAAATATTTTTGTGTACATTTAGTTAGTTTGCTAGTTACATTTTGGATGAGCAGAAATGATGAATGGCGTGTAATATATATACTATATAAACATACTATGTGAATTTTTTCTCATTGTGATTCGTTTTTCGATGAGTCCCCCCCCCCCGTCTCTCTCGCTAGTGGTGGCTGCTTTCTTCTACTACATTATAAACAAATATGTGTAATTATGATTTGTTTTTTTGAACGCATTTGCTTTGTTTTTGTGTAATTTGCATAACATACAAATAACAATATATACAAATCACAGACATGCATGAAAATGAAATATATAATATATAAGTTAAATACATAATTATTATACAAAAAGAAATCGTGGTGATAATGCTAAATCAATTCGATCATGTCGCCGACAATTACGAAGTTTATATATTAAAATAAAAGCCGAAATAAACTTAAACAAAGCAAGAAATAAAATCAAATTAATTATAAACATTTGTATTTGCCAGACCCAAAGCAGTATAATATAATTAATATACACAATAAATATTACAAAAATACAAACCAGTATTCTTATTTAAATGTTTCGTTACCAAAAAAGGGATAGAAAAACGCAGTTTTATTCAAAATTATTATTATTTATTATTTGAATAATGTTTACTATATATGTTTATATTTATTTTTATTTAATTGATGTTTGTAAACAGTTTAGAATTGCATTTTGTATTTAATTTTGTTATATTTGCTAAACGTTGTGCTTATGGCTAAAAAAAATATTTTTGTTTTCTGTTTGAAACAACAACTACATAGTCTATAGTTGTATATATGTAGATGTAGTATCTAGGCGTTATTTAATTTGTTTTATCCTAAATTGAAGTGTGCTTCATACTATAACTCTAGATGCTGTGAGGCATAGGCTAAATTGGTTTCAGTGCGCTACGTGAACTTCTCAATTTTATTTGTTAATAATACTTGAACTGTTTCGGTTTTTGTTTTCTGAAAAATTGTAAAAACTGTTTAATTGTTGCGAACCATTTGCAATTCGGGTGCTTTTCTAAATATATGTTTGTTGTATGTATATTTATCGTTAACATTGTCATATTTACATAGGTCCTACTAATCAGGAGCTATGCATTTAATTGCTAATCATATTATTTGCGGTTTTGAAGACTTTGTGAGTTAAGTTGATTGCAAAAAATGTCTTTTAAGTTATTGTATACGTTACATAGATTGGTATTTGGTATTATTACTTGTTGTTATATGCATGCAGTTTGAGGCATTTCTTGAAATGAATTTACAACAATTAAAACTATTATTCGTTTATAAAGAAGACAATTTGGGGAACCCGTTTTGCGCATGGCAGTGATGCACTGCATTGATATTGAATTGTTGTATATAGTTGGTTAGTTTGATCTCTACATATAAGTATGCATGTGTTTGTTATTGTTATTGTTGTTTTTGTTTTGTTTATTAGAGTATACGTACAATGTAGTTGTCCTAGTGCGTTAACTAACTAATATAGTTGTTTATAATTAGTCTTCAAGTCAATGTTTTGCTTATATGCGAATATAACTTGTAATTAATGAATTATTTAACTACTAATTCGCTCTGAGTTTTTATAGCTGCAACAGCATTTGACATAAGAAACTTGATAACATTTAATGCTAGTCCATTATTACTTGTTGTTTGTAGTTAGGCCGCAGTGCTGCTTAATTGCACTGAAGTTATGCCAATTGTAGTACCATGAATTATATTTTTTGTGATTTTTGTTTTTTCATCTACAGACATTTTGTGTTGGTTTGTTTATATAAGTAAACTAATGTAAAAGTTGAGCTTTTTTAGTCTCTGAGACATCACTATCACTCTCCTTAGTTGCTTTTTTCTCACAGAACTCAATCATATACGAACAGACGCCGGAGAGTGCTATAAATATGCCCGCATAATAGAATGAGTCGTCCCATCTGCAAGTATACAACAAAGAATACAAATAACTAACAATCCTTAAAGGGATAACAATTGCTGTGAACCTACCTGCCCGTATACTCATAGATGGCACCTGCGATGGGCGGACCGGCAATCATGCCAACGCCCTGCACCAGCAGCACCAAACCGTAGGCACAAGTGAAATCATCCAAATCAACAATACTGACCAGTATGCTGGGCGTAAACGAAAACGAGCTGGCAAACGTGAATCCAAAGATGACGCACATCGTCATCAGACCATTATAGTTAGTGATCACAAATGGCATGAAAAACACCGAAGCACCACAAACTGAAATCGAATTAACATTATTAAAGTGTGTCAGTTTAATACATATCAATCTCTTACCCAGCATGCATAAAGAGTAGCAAATATTGATGTTCATCCAGGGTCGATCGCCCAGATAGCCCAGACCAATCATGCCCACCGTTTGCGCAATACCGATTGCGGATATGAGTACGGCACTAACGCCCACCTCGTAGCCATATTGCTTTAGGTAATCGGGCAGATAAAGATAGGGTATGATGAACCTGTAAAACGTGTGTTTTATTTTATGATTAGCATTCAATGTTGTGAAGATAACGTTGTAATGAGCGTAACAAATTAACTAATCGATAACCTGTTATTAATTTACTGGGTCTCAAATTTAGTGTATTTTTAATTGGCTCGTCACCATAATTATATATTATGATTTGTTTCTTTTTTGAGTACCAATATGCGCACTCTAAGGGGCTCATAATTTTCTGTATAATACATTCTGATATTTTGAGCTGTTGCCAAAATTGTTTTCGACATTTGTACTTGACAGTTTTCGACTCGTTATGGCCGTTGCCATTTCGAATGTATATATATCTATTCATTTTCTCGCACTAGTATCTACAAGATACATATTTTTGTTGTGCGCAAATTGAGGCCTTCGGTACTTACCAAATGAACAAAAACAATGTGGATAGATTGAAGAGGGCAAATTTGTTATCCAAGAAGAGCGAAAAATCAAAGGCCGATTTCATGGTGTCCACAAAGTTATCATACCAGGTCTGTGGAGATAAAAGATAAGAAGTTTAATGATTTTATTTGAGTAGAAATTAGGCAATACGGAAACGCAACGATGTCTGAATGGCCACTTATCAGTGCGATGTAGTACACAGACTTAACCCAGTAGTATATATACATATATATATATATATAAATATATTAATATATGTATAATTATTTATTATTTATTTGTAGTGCGTCGATAATCACGCCTTGAGCCCAATACTGAGTTGTTCTGTTGTCAAGTGCTCGGGAATTGGACTTGGACTCGGAGTCGTCTGATAATAAGTGCCGAGAGCAGACGAGCGAGTTTACTTAAGGATTCCTCAACTGTGATCTATGCTGTAGACATTTACTTTATAAAAGGCTTACTTAGGGATTAACCTTAAAGAGTTTTAAACTTGAATAAGATTTAAACAGAGGAAACTACAAAGATTTAAACAGAGAAAACTCTAAGGATAGTATACTCACATCTTCCTCCTCCTTGGCAATGGTGGTCATTGAGTTGCGATAGATGTTCGGACAGGAGGAGGCACGCAAACGATAGCGATGCGTGTTCAGCATCGCTCCTCGATAGTGTATCGATTTGCGATGTATGCGCATGTCCTTGAGGAAGTTCGAGTTCCTGATGGAGATGTTGCGGCGCAGATTCGAGCGATACTGGTTGGGCTTCTTGGAGCGGGACAAACGCCTTATGCCCGTAATGCTGTCGAGACGAGCGCGTCTTAGCGCCAGTTCGCTATTCTGCTCGTGCTCCGGTATGGCAATCACTGTGGGTGGCTGCCGTGGATTTTGATCGAGCAGCGCAAATGTCTCCTCCTTGACAGACATGTAATAGTGCATATCATCGCTCAATATATCCACCGAATTGTGACGCAATCCATTGATCTTCAGATTGGACAACGAGGGTGTATTGTGTTTACTCATGAATATATTTTCATTGAGGGAATAGCGTGAGCTCGCATAGTTTGCCTCGTTGTGCTTCTGGGTGAGATAGCCCTCATCGGAGGAGCGCTGTGAGCCATTCGGTGTGCCCGCCACCGAGGAGCGTTTCTCCGAAGGCGACAGTGTTTCTATGGAAGCCAAATAGCTCTTCTTGGCCGCATCCACTACCTCCGAGGGTATGCCGCCCATGAGCGTATCATCGGGAGAGCCGAGTATATGCGCTGTCGGACCATAAGCAGGTGCGCCGGAGGACATGGATAGGAGATTGTCGCGGGAGGGCGCCTCGGCGCCTTCCTTCTGCCGCAGCGAACGACGACTCAAGCTCTTCACCTCGTAAATGCTGTCCAGCTCCTGGGCACTGAGGAAGGTGGGCAAAAATAGTTCACTACGATAGCGCTTGAGACCCGCATCGAGGGGGTCATCAATCTGCTGGTTGGCTTCCGTGTTGTTCTTCGTCACCAGCGTGTCCAGCACGGCTTCCTTGGTAATGCCCGTGTCCAGCAGCTTTTTGATCTCCTCCAGGCACACACTCGAATTGGAAAACGTGGTCACACTCTGCGAACGGCTCTCCAGGCGATTCTCCTCAATCAGCCAGTCGGGATCGCGCATGAGAGCACCACAAACGCAGGCATTCAACATGGTGCCGCCAAGGATTAAGGTGGCGCCACGCCAGCCGTAAGAATCTACCAGATATTGCGTGAGACGAGCGTAAACAAAGGTGCCAATGCCCGTGCCGGAGGCACCAATCCCAGTGGCAAAACTGCGCTTCTTATCAAACCAAAAGGCAATCGATACCACTGCCGTGACATAACCAATGCCCAAACCCAAACCGCTAATGATGCCAAACGTGATCATCAGCATTTCAATTGAGTTGCAGAGGGAGGAAATGGCAAATCCAAAGGCCGATATAACGCCACCCAAAATGGTCATCTTACGGCAACCATACTTATCCACCAGATTCGACCAGATGGGACCCATAAGCAGCGGCACCGAGAAGAACAGCGAACTAATCCAAGCCGTCTTCGATGGCGACTCCCCAAAGTAGGCCAACAGTTCCGTATTGATGAGGCCAAAGGAGAAGGAAAGACCATCCCAAATCAGCGAAACCATCAGCGAGGCAAAGACAACAACCCAACCATAGCCGCCATCGGGCATTTTGGGTGTCTTCTTTTCGGTGCTGTTCGAATCGATGGAATCGCCCGATGATTCGTTTGATATCAGACGCGTGCGCTTCTTCACCTGGCTGCCATTCAGGGAAAGGCTGGTCAGGTTGCCATCGCCATCGATGCCAATGATGCTGTTGCGCACCGTTGTGCGACTGTGGCCGGCGCCATCGTGCAGCTCCTCGACGGACAGATTGCAGAAGGTCACCTCCGGGAAGAGGTCATGTTTGATGGCCTTGTTTAGTGGCGTATTTGTTGGCGCTGGCAGCGTTGGCTGGCAAATGTTGCCATTTAGTTTATTGCTACTTGTATTAATATTATTATTATTATTGTTGTTGTTATTGGCAGCAGCAGCGCTGTTGTTGTTGCTGCTGTTGCTGTTCTTTGACGCTGTTGGCTTGGCCATTTTGTCTTAGGCTCTTAATTGATTTACTTTTGTGATTTTGGTTTTTCAGTTTTTCAGTTTTTTGTTTACCTAAAAGCAGCTTGTAAAAATTTGCACTTGTTGTTGCAATTGAATTGTGAACACACACAGTTACATCGATTTCAGCAATAATTTCTATATAATTTTCTTTAAGTAGCTGTAGCTGTAGGTGGAATTGGATTGCTTAATTATTTGCCCTAATCCGACATCCAAATGATCAACACTGTGAAAGAGAGAGAAAGCAAGAATTTAATATTTTAATAGATAATTATATGCTAATGATTTAATGATGCTTGTAAGCTAAACTTGAAAAACTATAGATCAATTTACTTATATACTTATGCTAGCTTTAATTAAATCATTTATTAAAGTGAGCATTGCTTTTTTTTAATTTCCTTACCTGAGGGAAAAAATACTTAATACAATTGTTACTTTTTAAACGAACTTCTTTTAGAGAGTCGATTAAATCTCTATACCAACTTGCATGTTTTTTCAAAGCTTCCTCAGTCCTAATCATATAACATTTTATTTTTAATTCCATACCAACTTTAATTTGGGACTTCTCTTTACACATTCAATTCTCTAGTGTAGTCTCATGCTCTGGTGTGGTTTGCCCTTTCTGAAAGTTTACTTTCATTTTAGTTCTTTTGATTAATTGGAAAAGTTTTGTCATAACTTGACATAAAACTGCATGAACTGTTGCACTCTTAGCTAGTTTTCCAGTTGCATAAGTTGCACTTACACGGACTAAAGATAACATGAATTCAGCAGCCGTGAAAATTTCGATCAGACACAGTTTAAATTTGTCATAACACTTGCTTGGGCATTTGTTATTGTCTTCTTCTTGTTTGTTTGCAAACAATTCGCGTTTGTTGCCACTGTAACACCCAACAACAACCACAGACATTTCGTTTGCAAATTCGCACAGAAACTGTTTGCCGAATTGGCATTTTCGGCAAATTTTCCGCCGACGAAAATGAATTCGCCAATCGCCTTCAACTTGACCCCATATAAATAGCCAAAAGGCAGAGCTAAAGAGCAAATAACGCAAATTGCTTTTCGAGTTCCTCTCGCAACAAATGCGTCACAGCGTCAACAGCTGATTTTTGTTGGTTTTCACAAATATGATTTTAAATTGTGAATTGTATCTTTATTATTTTTGTGTTGTGCGGCATTGTTTACGTTTTTCGCATTTGGCACTCAAGTTGCTCGTCTGTTGTTATTTTTAGAGCACTATAGAGTCTATAAGAAGGGGGCCGAAATGACTTGTGATTTCGGGCCCCAAAGCTGCAACTAATTATATAATGTGGGGAATTTTCCAAATTGATATGTTGAAATTGAATTTTTTGGTAATTGTTTTGTTGGTTTTACAAACAAAATTATTGAAATATTGAAGATACTACAGAATATTATCTATGATCGATGATTGTTATGTTTGTTTCGAAACCCTAATTGCTGAGCTTACCTTTATCTTCAGACGCTGTCGCTGGTACAGTCTTTATAGTCTTGACTCGACTCAAGCTCCAAAAAAAACCAAAGAAATGTTCACAATGAATTCTGGAAATTCTGTTGTTTAAAACTTGAACACTGGACCTTGAAGTTTCAATTGTTGATTGTTGTTGTTATAATGATTATTATTATTGTTAAAGTACTTGTTATTGTTTTCACTGTCACTGCCGCCAATTAATTCACCATAATTGCCCAAATCTTCAGTTATATTCAATTCGCTTAAAGTGCTTTGCTGATGGGCCAAGTGTTTATTCAGCGTGGCGGTTCTATTGAAAATTCTTAGACGCGGATCGCGTGGGATATAATGTAGGAACACTTTATTCGATTTGCTGCTGTTGTTGTAAGTACGCGGATTGTTATTGTTGCTATTATCAAAGGTTGCAGACGATTTGTTGTTGTTGCTGCTGCTGCTGCTGCTTTTGCTCCGCTTCTTCTGCTTTTTAATGGAGCTGCTAACGGATGTTGTTGCTGCTGCTGCTGCTGCGGCTGCGGTTGTTGTTGTCGTTTTAGTGGCACGATAAAGTGACTTTAACCGAAAGTCATTCATTAAGAACGTTAACGTATTTAACACAGGCCAGCAAGAAATCAATTGAGCAAATTTCGGCTGCAAATCAAATTGGCTGCCTTTGTTGTTGTTGTAGTTGTTGTTGTTGCAGTTGTAGCTGCCAGTTAACGTTTTTAACCCGGACACGTACATGCGGCACTTCGAATAACCAAAATGAATGCACAAAAAAGAAGCGGTTAAAAACGAAACGAAAACCAAATAAACGAAATAAAGTTTTGGAAATTGATCAATTGATCGATTGACCGTTTGACGAAACGTAACGGAGACGATGACAATAACGGTTACTCAACGCGTGTCAAGTACGCGGCGGATTGTGCGGCTTTTTCGCAAACATATCGTATGGATCAATTTCACAGGGCGTATCAAAATATGCGGCACACGCGGCGTATGATTAATGCGTATTTTCGAAGTTTTCTTTTTTTTTTGGCTTGCAACTCAATCGCAATTGTTGTTGTTGTTGTCGTTGCGTGTTGATGATGATGATTTATGCGCGTTGTTGTAGTCGATTAGCAGCTGATGCTGCTCGTTAAGCCACAGTCTCAGCTACAAAGAGATAGAGAGCGGGAGAGAGAGAAAAACAGAGAGGAATTAGTTGCGATTTGTTTTAAGCGCTTTAACAAATGATTCCAAATTGACAAGCGGCAAGACCATCAGGACCACCACCTTATCATATGTTCTATCACCTGGCATTAAGTCAGAGATATTTTTAAATTGTATCAACAAAAGGCGCCACCACTAAAAATAAATCACAGCAGCATGTAAATTGACAAACAATGTGCAATATTTATATTAATTTTCACAAGCCATTGAGAAATATTTGCCTAGGCTGTAGATAGCACATTCATATACACACATTTACATACATCTATGAAACTCACATAAATCCGAAATTTGTTGCAATTTATTTGCAACATGAGAAATGCACACGCCCATTTACTATAAAAGCCAAAAAATAACAAATGCTCCAAGCCTTGAACAAAATGTGTGGGCGTAGTGCATACACTGAGCGATATTTGTCTCTCATACCAGATTTACAACACAGTTTTATTGATTGCTGAAAAATACAGCTCTTGGGTTGTTATTGAAAGCAGCTTAAGTACTTTGAGTTAGTTTAAACTAAAGTAAAGTAAGCTTACTCAGAGCCAGATGTATGAACAAAGCATTGACTGAAATAAATATTTTATATTTAGGACCAATTGTTCAATACACTTTGAAAATTGAACTAAAAAAAAATTATTTTAAAAGCACATTTAAGCTTTCATGTTTAGTTTTGTGGAATTTCCACTTTCTTTGACTAACTATAAAAAAAAAACTATATTAATTTATTAGATTTATAAAGTAGGACTTTCTTTTTTTTTTGTGTACACATTTCGACCCAATTTAGTTTTATGAAACAAAGACGAAACGACCAGTTCAATGTGCAGTTATCAATGAGACCAGCCGCTTGAGAGCACACTCAACGTATTTGTTGTCGATTGGCTGTAGAAACGTAGCGAACAGTGCCAAGTTCAATGCTCGATAGGCACTGCATTTAATTATATACTACAAGAATATAGTATTATATATGTATGTATGTATGTGTGCATAAGGAACGTAAACAGCGACGCGTCGTAGTTCTTTTTGTTGAGATTTGAGTTTAGAAAAAGGCAAAACGAACGCTATAAACTGTCCACTAAAACTATATTTCTTATCAAATGTCAATTTGCGTCTTGACGAGCTGATTAGCTGCAAAGACTTTGTCGTAAAAATAGCAGTACGATGGTTATCTTTATAATAAAATTTGGCAATAGTGCTCAAAGTGAACTGATAAGCGGGTTACGTTTCATTTTAATTAGAATCCCAAACACGAGCCATTAGTATTTTTAGTAAGCAGCAATAACAAAATGACTTTCACTTTATAATAAAAATAGTCAATTGACTTTGGTTATCTGTCGCTAAAAGATACTTCAAAACAATGTCTGGTAACTTAAGTCTGTGTTATAAGTGTCAGACATCAATATTCGAATGAATTCTTGAAAGATTATATTATCTAGCTTTCGATTAGCAGTCTTTGTGTAGTTGGTTTTAGTAGTTTTAAAGGTATACGTGAGTTAAAACTGCATTTCCTTAAGCTACACCAACTTAGGCTAATGAACTTTTCTTTTTAATAATTTTATGAAACTTTTAAATCACCTTTACGTCACGTGTTATCGTAGGATTCAAGTGCGCCTGCTTGTATGCAGTGCTTTTTGTACTTTATGTACCTTTCACTTATAAATTAAATTTAAAAATTAGTTTTTGATAACTTTGCCTGTCCAGGGCCGAAACAAAAAAAATAATTATGAAGCCACATGGTCAATCACTTAATGGATATTTATCCATTTTCAGGAACGCGTCGCGAAGTTAATTTTTCAGTTATTTGAACTAGTCCGACCGAAGGCGCCAACAGTTCGGTGGCTCGCTGCCTGGCAGACTAATAAGTGAGCACAAAGATTGGGCGACAAGAGCCTCAGGCAGCAAAGAAGAAACGACTCGGAAAAGAACAGAAACAGCAACCGAAACAGAACATAACGAAACGAGAACCGACAAACGGCAAACAACTCGCGTCTGTAATCGCGGCAATCGTTTGCTTTAATCTAATAAATTTCTTATCAGCAAGCGTCGCGCGGGCATGCGAGCACTACGATTACTTACACACACGCACACAAACTTATATATACCCTACATATATGTGTATATAGTATGTGTGTAGTTATCACACTACCTGCCCCACACGCTGCCACTTGACATCCCCGTCGCAATGGCTGTCGGGCAGCCAGCCTTTTGTGATGGGTTTCTCTTTGATTCGAATACCCTGTAGCCATACGTAACAGAGGGTATATATATTCGCCCAACTGCATTAACTGATTGATCTCAGGGACTATAAGAGCTGGAGACACAAAATTTGGTATGTAGTTTCCAAATTGAATTTATTTTACATTGCTTTTAATATTTCCTTCACTTCCCCGAAAATAGACAAAAATATTGATTACTTAACATTTGACACTATTAAAATATTTTCATAATATATACAAAGTGCTCTAGTTCTGAGGTATTTCCTAGTCGAGCAATCTTACATGTTTTTGTATGCTTTGCCTATTTCAGTAGTCAACTGGTTCGTAAATTATAATGCTCACCATATGCACATAAATATACATATTTGGAAAATAAAAATAAAAACAACTAAAGCATAATACAATATATGTGTACATGTAAATGGGCTAATATATGTGTAGTTACACTAACAACGCGACAGCTTTTAATCATAGTGTCAACCGGCAACCTTGTTCATTATTATGAGAATGAAAAAATATAAAAATCTAATCGGTTTATTGCATGCGACATTTGCATACTCTGCAAAAATGATGCTACTATTAGTAAGCCATAACCAGAAATGATTTTAAGGAGTTTGAAATGGTATTATTTGTTTGTTAATTAAATTATCTCTTGGGATACATTAGATTTCAATGTAGGTCAAAAATTAAAATATATATTTAAAATGTACAAAATGATTAACTAGTAAAATTGAAAATATAAATTTCGATTCTGATTTAATTTGCGCAAATGTATAGACGTACTATAAGACCTTTTAAAACTACAAATACGAAATGTGTGTTCGACTAATCTAGTTAATTACTTAGTGCAGTAGTAAATTTTTTAAAAATTGCATTTAGCTTTACGAGTAGTATATGGTTTTATGGATTTATTGTGATAAACCAAATATGCGTGATAAGCAGAAAATATTTTCATTGGCTCCATTGCCTAATGCTTTACTTAACAGAGCTAATCGAGTTGTATGTGTATGTGTGTGTCTGATTCAAAGTGCTTTGATGCTGACCTACACCAGTTAAAATTGGGTTTTTTTTTTTTTGCTTAATTGTGATAGTCGAAATTGTTATATGATGCCAAAGTCTTTAAACTCATAACTTAGCCAACTCAATAAATTTGTTATTCTTAGCAATGTCGGTCACTTTGTGGCGTAGTTAGCCACGTTCATTCATTTTTATTGGCCTCGCTCAAGCTACAATCATAAAAGGCAATTTTCATAATGGGAATATGTCTATGTACATATATATATATATATATATATGAAAAATCTCATATTCGAGCAAAAGTTCTCAATAAATATCAATTGTCATTAGGCAGCAGACTATTACAAATTTAAGCATTCAATTCAATTGTTTGTATTATGTGCTTGGCAATTAGATTCTAATTGAATCAATTGCAGTCTGATTCGTAAATTATTATTCGATTTAAGATCTGTGATATGATATCTGGAAATAAGAAGCTCTTCAATTTATTCAGATTTCTTTACAACAAAGCTGATAAATAATAAAATCACATACGTTTTAGCTACTGAAATCTTAAACCTTTTGACAATTGTAGCTTGTGTAGTGACAGTGTGTCCTTAAAGCCAGTATTTAAGTCATTCCCGTTAGTAAACAACAGAAAAGTAAACTGTAAACACGTATTTACACAGAATGTCTAGGTGAAGGCGTGTAAGTAATCCATTCAAACAACTGTCAGTTTGCTTTCCACGCCCATTGAATGTTATGAATGGACTCACTGGCCAAAGGCTAAGATTGGGATTGTCTGTCTTTTAAGCTGTCACTATTTGATTCCCTTTTGCTGACTGCTTAATTGCTGTGGTGTCAGTAATTGATGGCTGTCTAGCAGCGCCAAGCAACCCGATATCCCCCTTTAGAATTTCGCTTTAAATGCAATGCAAATGTTTAAGTCGTTAATTGATTTGCGGTTTTAGGTTTACAATTGCACATTACATGCGATTATTGGCAACAACTGCAATTATAGAATTAATTGTTATATTTATACCTTATTATTGGCATGTGGAATTTAATTCATCAACAATGGTTCGCACAACTTAATGCCTAATTGTAAATGGAAGTTGACAAACAGTCTGCAGAAATATTCAATCAAAAGAAATATTGCGCCCCTTGAAACTTGCTGCAGTAAAAAATATATACATACATATGTGTCTGTGTGTGTGTGTGTGTGACTGGCAAACAAGTGCAGGCAAAAAAGGTGTCACTGTGACAAAGTCAAACGCACACACATCAAAAAAATATACACACACACACATTGTCCGGGGCAGGCTTTGATCTTATTTACTTGCTGCTGCGTTTTGCAGCAATGACAAATAGAAACAATAACAAGTAAGAGTGCTCTAGTCGAGAGTGAACGACTAGGATATACCCTGATCCAAGGTTTAACATTCATTCATAACTATTTATCTGTATTTATACATGGAAACACTCACACGCAGGCAAGCACACGCTACGCGCGTCATGCAATTGCTTTGCTTCTTCTTCCATTGGCCTCAAACTATGTTGCATTGAATCGTAAATAACTTCTTTGTTTATTGCCCGCTAGTAATGGAATTTGTAGGACATAAAGATATCACGTGAATGTGAGACTATGTATAATTCATACCTCTAAAAATACGTAATTCTGGGAGATCGGGGGGAGGTATCTATGAAATCTTGTAAAGTGCCCAAACAACGAAAAGTTCCTTATAAATGACCTTCCCAGACTTCAAGCTGCCACAACTTTGCCAAATCTGAACCGATTGTCAATCCCGAGGCCATTTTGATCATTATTTGGCATCTAGTTTAATTCTACATCTCAAGTTTATGAATTTTTGAAAAAATAAAATTTCGGATTTTTTTTGCGAAAAAAGCATAAGGGGGGACCCTTACCAATTTAGATTTTTCAAAAAATAGAATCTTGAAATTTTATGTTTAATTGATTGTGGGTGTCTCAACTAGTATAAAAAACTATACGAAAAGTGATTTTGTGGTGTTTCATTTTTCTGTCAAAAATCACGCCAAAAGTGACAAAAAAATTGGCTTGTAAAGTGCCCAAACAATGAAAAGTTCCTTATAAATGACCTTCCCAGACTTCAAACTGCCACAACTTTGCCAAATCTGAACCGAATGTCAATCCCGAGGCCATTTTGATCATTATTTGGCATCTAGTTTAATTCTACATATCAAGTTTATGAATTTTTGAAAAAAAAAAATTTTGGATTTTTTTTGCGAAAAAAGCATAAGGGGGGACCCTTACCAATTTTGATTTTTCAAAAAATAGAATTTTGAAATTTTACGTTTAATTGATTGTGGGTGTCTCAATTAGTATAAAAAACTATACGAAAAGTGATTTTGTGGTGTTTAATTTTTCTGTCAAAAATCACGCCAAAAGTGACAAAAAAATTGACTTGTAAAGTGCCCAATGAACGAAAAGTTCCTTATAAATGACCTTCCCAGACTTCAAACTGCCACAACTTTGTCAAATCTAAACCGATTGTCAAGCCCGAGGCCATTTTGATTAATATTTGGCATCTAGTTTAATTCTACATTTCAAGTTTGTGCATTTTTGAAAAAATAAAATTTAGGATTTTTTTGGCGAAAAAAGTATAAGGGGGGACCCTTACAAATTTTGATTTTTCAAAAAATAGAATTTTGAAATTTTACGTTTATTTGATTGTGGGTGTCTCAATTAGTATAAAAAACTATACGAAAAGTGATTTTGTGGTGTTTAATTTTTCTGTCAAAAATCACGCCAAAAGTGACAAAAAAATTGACTTGTAAAGTGCCCAATGAACGAAAAGTTCCTTATAAATGACCTTCCCAGACTTCAAACTGCCACAACTTTGTCAAATCTGAACCGATTGTCAAGCCCGAGGCCATTTTGATCATTATTTGGCATCTAGTTTAATTCTACATCTCAAGTTTATGAATTTTTGAAAAAATAAAATTTCGGATTTTTTTTTGCGAAAAAAGCATAAGGGGGGACCCTTACCAATTTAGATTTTTCAAAAAATAGAATCTTGAAATTTTATGTTTAATTGATTGTGGGTGTCTCAACTAGTATAAAAAACTATACGAAAAGTGATTTTGTGGTGTTTCATTTTTCTGTCAAAAATCACGCCAAAAGTGACAAAAAAATTGGCTTGTAAAGTGCTTAAACACTGAAAAGTTCCTTATAAATGACCTTCCCAGACTTCAAACTGCCACAACTTTGCCAAATCTGAACCGAATGTCAATCCCGAGGCCATTTTGATCATTATTTGGCATCTAGTTTAATTCTACATTTCAAGTTTATGAATTTTTGAAAAAAAAAAATTTTGGATTTTTTTTGCGAAAAAAGTATAAGGGGGGACCCTTACAAATTTTGATTTTTCAAAAAATAGAATTTTGAAATTTTACGTTTAATTGAGTGTGGGTGTCTCAATTAGTATAAAAAACTATACGAAAAGTGATTTTGTGGTGTTTAATTTTTCTGTCAAAAATCACGCCAAAAGTGACAAAAAAATTGACTTGTAAAGTGCCCAATGAACGAAAAGTTCCTTATAAATGACCTTCCCAGACTTCAAACTGCCACAACTTTGTCAAATCTAAACCGATTGTCAAGCCCGAGGCCATTTTGATTAATATTTGGCATCTAGTTTAATTCTACATTTCAAGTTTGTGCATTTTTGAAAAAATAAAATTTAGGATTTTTTTGGCGAAAAAAGTATAAGGGGGGACCCTTACCAATTTTGATTTTTCAAAAAATAGAATTTTGAAATTTTACGTTTAATTGAGTGTGGGTGTCTCAATTAGTATAAAAAACTATACGAAAAGTGATTTTGTGGTGTTTCATTTTTCTGTCAAAAATCACGCCAAAAGTGACAAAAAAATTGGCTTAAACACTGAAAAGTTCCTTATAAATGACCTTCCCAGACTTCAAGCTGCCACAACTTTGCCAAATCTGAACCGAATGTCAATTCCGTGGCCATTTTGATCATTATTTGGCATCTAGTTTTATTCTTTATCTCAAGTTTGTGAATTTTTGAAAAAATACAATTTTTGCATACAATGCGGATATGGCTGCATTTTTATATTTTTGCAATTTTTTTGCACAGACAGGGAGAGAGCGAGAGAGAGAGAGAGAGCGACCGATGTGTGTGCTAAAGGATAATTTATGTTTTTTGCCTTAAACTTGACAAAGTTTGTGGCCGCACAAACACATGCAAAAGGCGGTTAATATTGATTTTTATATATAGTTAGTATATGTATGTATACATTTTTTTCTGTGTGTTCATGTGTGTAGATACATATGTATATATTTGTATATATGTATGCTGTGCATATTAAATGATGTTTGCCTTTCAGATTTTTCTTCATTTTGGCCTTGTTGCCTTATGAAGCAAAAAAAGAAGAAAAGCCAATCCTAATACAAGAAAAATCCCGTATCAGCTTTCATGGGTAATATTTGAATTGGTTTTCATGAAGTCATTCCATGCTTACATTTATGTGAAGCACAAAACACCCTTTTCAGATCCTTGAAATTAATTTCCACTTTTATATTATTAATATTTACTTTTATTTCCATGAAAATTATCCACTTTATAATGCTAATATTGAATACATTTTTCTGCTATACTTAGATTTAATCAGCTCCAAGGTCAAAGTCTAAGGGTGGCATTAAATTTCACGTGCACGCAAAAACGTCAAGGCATTGAAAAGGTTAGAATTGAAACTGCAATTAGCTTAAATGCAAATGCGCACAACTCAGTTGGAAATCTACATAGCTTGACGTTTGCAAATTTAACCCATTTTTATGCCCAGAAAAATATACATACATATACGACCCTATAAATTGTTTATAGCTCTTATTATTATTTTATTATTATTATTTAAGCGGAGTTTTGCGTGGCGACCGCTAGGATATATTGTGCAGTTGCCAGTTTTTATTTTACAGTTTGATTGTTATAGTTATATACATACATATAAAAGTGTTGTATGCTGTTTGTATATATTATAAGTGGATGGGCTCTGAGATTAAAGTCACATTTTCGGTACACGAAAATAGATACCAATGGTTGATACTAAATTTATTGGGCTCATATATTAAGGCTGGTTATCTTTCTTGATTATCCATAAAGTTTAGTTAGCTTGACAATCTGAACAAACAGCGAAACAGGATATCCCGTAGTCAATCACTCACAACTGGATCAGCTTTATTTATTTTCACATATTTATTCATTACAGTCATATTTTCAATCGCTTTAATTCAGCGCCAATTGATGAATACGAAATCAGTTTTTGCATTTTATTTGCATGCAGTGGCAAATTAAAGTACGATTTACGATTGAAATGATAACAATATAATTTATGCAGTGTCAATTAGAAAGCTCAATTGAAAAAAAAATGACTAATTAGTTTTAGATAATTAATCAAACTGGTTTATCATGAGTAGCTGCAACAAAATTATAAAGCGTATGAGGAACGAGTTTTTAACGGTTAAAAAATATACAAAATCCAAAAAACGTAAAACAAAGAAACAAATTTTAAGGTCTCATAAAATTTTAAATTTACCACGCGCTGACAATTTCATGGCAGTTTACACAGACATGGCGAGACAGCCATCTGTAGATTATCGTTAGGGGTAGACAAAGCAGCCAACAAGGACTAAGGACTCGACAAGCAACGCGGCAAGGACAAGTAGCATATGATGTAATTAAGGCAAAAAACAAATACAATTAAGAGTGCTCTAGTCTAGAGATACCCTGCACTCAGCTTATTTATACATTCAATTATAGTTTTTTGCTACGATTTTGTTGGAAAAAATATTAACATGAATTTTGACTGAAAATTTTGTTTCTAGATTTAAATGTAGTATTAATAAAGAGACTAAATAAGGGGCAACGGAACGCGTGAGTGGAAAATTTGGACCACTGATCAAGAATACATCATTGAGTTCTAGTTGGTTCCTCATGTTTCCATACAACTACAGATACCCTTTTAATAAAAATTGTGTATGTGTAGGAGGGTAAAAAAAAAAAAAATGAAAATCTCCACAGTCAGCATCAATAAGTTAAAGGCAGCTATATTATAATGATCATGTGACCAACTTTTTCAGAACTTTTCTGTCTTTTGTTTTGCTACAGTCAATTGCTCCACTTACTTGGCAAAAATGTATCCGCTGGCGATAAATTTCTTTGTTGAGCAGCAAAACAAGAAAAACGAAAAAAAAAGAAAACAAATGCAAAACTCAATTTATGAGAAGTTTGTGTTTGTTTTCTTAAAGTTTCTTCTTGTCGATGAGCATCCATCGCGGCTTGATATCAAATCACGACTGACTGGCGATGTGTCTCGACGACACTTGGACACACTCTTGTACATACAAATGTATATATTTATATACATGTACATACATATATGCTACTGCACGTCTTGCAGACTCACCCTCTCCATACTCTTCCATCGCTCTCCCTCTTGCACTTATAATCGGATACGGACACGGAGTGCAGCTCATATCTTGTTTTGTTTGTACCAAATGCGTATGTCTTTAATTTTCCAAATGCCTTGTGGCATTTTTCAACCACTAACACTATTTGCCGGATAGCTCTTTTTCCCCTTAGGTAGTGGAAATTTACCAGATGACAATATAAATGCTCTCATAGTCAAGTTGTGCGTGTGTATAAGTGTGTGAATTCAAATGAAACTATGTCGAAAGTGGCAATAAATCCACAGAAACGGTTGGTTTTTTTCTACAAAATTTTGAGGAGCTTAATTTTGAAAAAAAAAATCGTTAGACTTAGCATATTAACAATATCAAAATGCATCAAATTCTCTGCAATATTATTATTATGTTAAAAATGATTATTATTTAATGTTTCACATAAGATACAAAATGTTTCAGTACAGATACAGAAAATAGGTCGAAATCTGTAGAAGATTCTCCCTACAAGTCTTCATCTTAACGCAAACACTGTAAATTTAAGCAAGTTGTGGAGTTTGACATTTCGAGTGCATGAAAATTGCGTTTTGCACTTAGTTCATTTCGCACGTTAGAAAAGAACAACAAAAGTGCATTGTTCAAGTGTTTTCTTTGCTCGCCCTAATTTATTTGGCTACTTAACAGCTTATGCAAATGTACAAGTGGTAAGTACGTGGAACAAGAAACCATATTCCTAGAAAAAAGTAACTGTGAATGTGTGCGCGTGTCCTTCGGCAACGTTGCAAACAAGTTGAAAGTTAAAAGTTCAAGTAATTAATTCAGAAATTGCATGTTTAACTCATTTATTATACAAAAGTTGCGAAATGTAGCTTTGATATGCATGTTTAATCAAAATATATATTATATATACATATATTTATATTCAGCAAAATGTCGTTTGTGAATTATAATTGATGATGATTTCAGTTGTAATTTAAATTCATATCAAACGGATAATAATAAGATGAATGATTTATGTGCCCTTTCATAATAAACTGACAAAATAAGCAATGTATTATAATGTTATTATTATTATGCAATGTTTAATTTGTGTGCTGAAATTATGATTTATTTACTATATGATTTAGTGCATACGCATTTACGTACTCTTAATGATGACGCATTAGATAAGATAACTTGAGTTTATATAATACAAGTTAAATATTATCCAGAGTTTGTTTAATATCACGAGTCAGCTGCTAAACGATGTTATTTAACGAGTTTCGTCTGCCTGTAGCAGTTCATTGACTGTTTAACTTAATTAGTGCCTACCCCCGCTGTGATCTGAACTGCAGGATATTCCATTTGGCTTCTCTAATCTATAATCTCTGCTCAATTTGTCTGTACACAGACTTAAAGCCATATTCAAATAATATTAAAGCCTCGATGTCATGTACATTTTCACCTACAGCAACACCATGATGATTATCATCATCATCGTCATCATTAACATGACATTAGAATGCGTCTCACGCAGCTGCTGCGAACCGGTTTGGGGCATATTTATTTTTATTGATTTTTTGTATCTGTATTTTCGCTGGCAGTATGTAGTATATTTATGTGTACGCACGTAGTATGAGTGTATTCATAGCATATGTATATTGTATTCACATTGCAATCAGCTGTTTGTCTCTTAACACTGACACACATTGTGTGTACGTACTGGTATTCATTATACTCTATCGGAGGATATCCCAACTTATATAACGATTATGAAACGCATTGAAAAAAGCGCTTCACAAAACACAGAGTCAAATAGAATAATAATATAAATTAGGAAATCGGGCTGAATGTATAAAAATAATATAATAAAATAGTGATAAATAGTGGCAATTTAAAGTTAGTGGTTTGCCAGCGTATTAAGAATTCGACTTGACAGAGTTCTTTCTACTCTTTCCTGTTTTCAATGCAATAAAGACCTTACCGGTTTATAATCAGCTGTGCAGCTGTTTGTTTTGACTATAATTAATAACGACATTTGTTTTTAGCTTAAAAAAAAATAAATTTGAATTTGCATAAGGCAAAAATACTATTATTTTATTTATAAAACAAAATAACACTTGCAAGACTTTTAAAAATTATAAATTATATAAGCAAATTGCTAAAACAAAGTTATTTATCTTTATCGACAGCTTTTGCCTAAAATGAAAAGTTGTTTCCAATCTAACGTTACTTGGAGACCGTTTGGAATGAATGGCTTCTAAGTGCATTACGCCATCCGAATGCAAAAACTTTGGCCAAGGACATCGAGACACAGTGGCCCGGAGTATGGTTTTCGATTACATGAAATAAAATTTGCAGATAGACAAAAGCCAAAAAAAAAATAAAATAAAAATTTGGCTGAAACCATCAAAGTGTCTGTAACCAAAGCCAACGCAACTATCCGACATTTATGTATGCATCAACATGAATCCATCCATTTATCCAATATATCTATCGTGTGTGTGTGTGTGTGTGTGTGTGTGTGTGTGTGTGTGTGTGTGTGTGTGTGTGTGTGTGTATTGTGAGTGTGCCAAATGTGGCACTTGACACTGAGTTGGGTCAGATCCGCGGGGGGTGCTTTCCAGACAAAAACAATAAAAATCAAATGGTGGGCACAAGAGGAACGACAAAATGGCGGCGCGTTTGTTGACTTTTTGTGTGTGTGTGTGTGAGTGTATGTGTGTGCCTGAAACTGTGCTACGCGGTTTCCCACTGCTGACTTTGGCTTATGCAAATTATTTGGCCAAAAAGCGCTGCAGAAAATCCCAGTTTCACAGCAGACACTTTGTCGCGGCCAAGTTTGCCAATTTTCCTGTGCGCCAAGGCCATAATTCCTCGGCGTCTTAATCAATTAATTTTGCATAATTTTTGTACATTAATTAATTAAATTGGTTTTGGCCAAGATTGGAGGCCTTAGCTAAATCACTGGGATACATAAAAGCAGACACAAAAACCAGAAAGAAAATTTATCGTAAGGTTGCCAACAATTTAATACCCTTGCAGACAGATACGCCAGTTGTACTATATAGTATAGTATAGTATAGTATTCTAATCTTTGATTGATCTATACGATGGGAATTTTGTGCAATTGTACTCCAATTGTAATAAATTTTTGTCCAAATTATGAGTATTATACATTTTATGACAAAACTATAAAGCACTCATTTCAGCAATTGGAGTAACTTATCTT
Source organism: Drosophila maculinotata (assembly GCA_035045305.1). Lineage (NCBI taxonomy): Eukaryota > Metazoa > Arthropoda > Insecta > Diptera > Drosophilidae > Drosophila > Drosophila maculinotata. The sequence continues at coordinate 15,642,764 of JAWNPD010000387.1, forward strand.
TAACTTAGGGGTTTTTCCATATGAACGTGTCCTATATATAGCGCACGCCTTATCAGCAAGTACACTTTGTTTTTCTTTTATCATATTTCTCATTTATCGTTATAGAACCCATGACGAATATGAAGCTATAAATGCATAACACAAGTCGCAGTCCATAAAAAAGTTAGAAACTGTTTTTGAAGGTTTTCCCCTAATTTGCGTCGTTAAAATATTAATTTTCAGAGCACACGAGGCAATGACGCAAATTTGTACATATTTTGGTATCTTTTTAAAAAATTTTCCACAGTATTTTACTTAAAATAGCTGGCAGAGACATTTAAGAACGACAAAAATAATAACAAATGCGTCGGTCAATAAGCATTAATCATGCGATGTGTCTATAATGTACTGCGATATAAATAAATATATATATATATATATGTATGTATGTACATATGTATATAAGTATATCTTTATGAAACACATGGGCTCATGGTCCAACACAACCTCATAGAATATTTACATATATACATATGTGTAAATCTGTAAAACAAATACTTGAAAGAAGGTCAATAAGCTTTCAGATAACATTTGTCATATTAGACTTGTATTTATATGTATTTAGCTTAAGTGCTTTTGATAAAAGTTGAAACGCACCTGTACTCAGTCAAGTTGAAGAAGTTATTTCCACGTGGGTTCCCCGCATCCGTTATTATTGTTGATTAGCTAAATTACAACCATTTTTTGTGTTTTCTTATTGTTCAATTCGTAAACTTAAATCGTTTACATTGTAAGTCGAATGACAACGATTTCTTTTCTTGTTTTATTTATGTTGCCGTTTAGTCTTTTATATAAACAAATAATGTAACAGCACTTTTGTAATTCTCTCTCTTTATTTTGTTTACGGTTCGCACAGTGGGGCCAACGCGACAAACATATAATTTTTAAAGCTCAATTCGTTTTTTTTTTCAAGTTTATTTATATTTTTTTTGACAAATTGCTCTACAATTTGCTGTTACATAAAAGTACAATAAAAATGGTATATTTTTGGAATAATTACCCGCAAAGTTTATTGTCACGCATTAGCATTTAATATAATTTCTTGCTGATTTGCTTTAATTCCTTTTCCTTTTTGTTTTGCTTTTTTGTTACAACTACAATCAATGTGCGGGAGTTTCGATTTTTTTTCTGCACAATGCGTGAATGCGGATGGTGTATACGGGGGTATATGAGGCGTAGACGGGGGTTATAATTACAGCACCGCCCAGCAACGCAAGTTCAACCAAGAAGTAGTACTATTTGGCGGTTGGCATAAACAAATGCACCCACAAGCACTCATACAAACAAACACTTACGCTCTCAGACACACACAAGCAAACACTCAGCGAGAGAGCGAGAGAGAGAGGGAATGAGAGAAAAAGACGGCTGGCAGGCACGTAAAATGGTATAATTCACAAATAAATATTTGGGGTAGACGTTTTGAGTGAGTTCCAGCAAATCAGACGATTTTTGTTTAATTTATAACTTATCACGTCTAGCACGAAAACTAATGGGACGAAATCTTTACGAGTGTATTGTTGATTTGAATATTTAAATCGAATTTCCTCCGCACACACGACCGTTCGATTCCACAACTGTTAACTGTTATGAACAGGCCGATTTTAGAATAATGTTGTGCTCAAATGTGGCTGTTAACACGCTGTTCAGCTCAAAAGAACTGTTAAGTGATTGACGCTCAGAGAGCGGTCATTGCTGTTACAGAAGCAGTGGTGTAGATCAAATGTTTTTTCGGGGTTACACTCATTATTAATGCTATTCATTTAATATGTTATAAACTTATACGTGTTATTTTATAGCTAACCAATTCTAATTTATTTCGGTTGCATATGTACTATTTTACCAAAGACACTGATTTCTGTATTCACGCACTCCTAACATATTTTGCTCAGAGTCTGTTAACTAACAGCACATGACCAGTGTGTACACATCAAATAGATTAATACAGAGCGCGCCAATTCTAATTTCGAATTTGAATTTGAATTCCAATGGAGCAACCACATTATTTATTTTGAAACTGCGTGTCTAAGTTTTATGGCACTTTATTCACATTTGACAATAGTCGCTTGTATTTTTGAACTCAGCATACAATATATAGATTAAATGCTTACATACATTGTATAATAATTTATTACTGTAACTATAACTATTGATTGAAGCACAGACTAGGAACAGGAATCGCTATCAGCACCTTCCGCTTCGTCAGCTGTAAGAGATAGAGAGAGAGAGATAAAAGTATGGTTATTTAACAAATTCAAACTATAATCCCCCTGACTTAGTTAACATCAATCAACTGATAATTATTTAACTCGAGGCATTCCATGCTTATCAACCAACTTACAAAGAATTTGCAGTCCAAACATTAAAGCAAAGCCCGCCAGAGCAGCAATAAACGCACGCCAGCCAGCATGATTGAGCGTAAGGATCTCAAAGAAGACCACATAGAGGAGCGTACCGGATGCAATGCCCTGCAGTATGCCAGATGGAACACTCGGCTGATTCGCATTCGCCTGCTGACTAATCCCAATGCCCACTCCGATGCCAATGGGCGTGACAATCGAGAACGTTACGAGATAGATGATGGCCAGGGAGGCGCGGGTGCGCGCCATCAACAGTTCCATGCCCACACAGAAGGCCAGGACCAGTTTGTGGGCAGCAACGGCGCCAAACATAAACCACACGGTGCCAACGCTGCCCTCCAGACCAATGGCCATGCCCTCAAAGAGCTCGTGCAGTGATAAAGCCAATATGATGCCCAGTCCACGCATCGAGGAGCCGTTGCTATCCACCGGCATATGGCTGTGACCATGACCGGTTGGAGCAGCAGGTGCCACACAAGGTTGCTCCGGCAACTGCTCCTTGACGGCTTCCTGCTGCTTGCGCCTGCTGCTGCCCATGAGAACACTATGCCGGATGCTATGTCCACGCTCGAAGGCTTCACACGCCAGCGACTCCTTGCGACTGAGCTTCTGCTGATGGTGTTGCATAACCGAGTGCATAAGCTCATCCAGCGCGTACATCACAAAGAAACCGGTGCACATCAGCATCTCCGGCAGCGCAAAGGGTGTATCGGCCAAGAAACCACAATGCTGCAGTAGATCCACCACTTCAATCACCTCCGGCAGCATGTGCACAAATGTGGTGCAGATGAGCACACCACCGCCAAAGTAGAGGAGGCAGCGCACCACCGCCGAGGCGCGCGTCTCCTCCGGATCCTTTTTGGTCCACTTGAGGCAACGATCCAGCATATAGGGCAAAGTGCCGCAAATCACAGTCACCACAATTAGCACCACCATGGCCACTATTTTGGCCACAAGCAACGCATGCTGATCCACCGCCACCGTTCCCGTATCTCTTGCCTCCACGGCATTTGCTGTGCTGGGCAGCACCGCCGGCGGTATTTGTTTTCCGTACATCTTCGCACCACCGATGGCAAGCGACAAGTGCGAACAATTCGTCAGTGGTGGGGGCACTTATAAGCCGCTATCAGTTAGACATAAATTTTATATCGTCGCACTGATTGACAGCAGAAATTACGATCGCCTGGGAAGCAGATTACGCGAGGCGGACTTCCAGACTGCCCGGTTGGACTCTGGTGAGTTTCGCATTTAATCACAGGTTTACCGAACATTGATTTTGATTGTTGGAAATGGTATCGAATTTTGAATTTGCCCAGATAAGAATGCTTATACATACATTTTTGATCTATTTTATGTTGACTATTGATGGACATCTGCTACACAGAAAAAAATCAGTGTGCTGAACATCAAAATAAAAGCTATGTACATAATTGGCATTAGAAATGCCCTGCCTAGACTTCAAACTCCCATAACTTTGCTAAAACTGAACCGATAACCTTCTCCAAGGTCATTTTGGTCATCATTTAGCATCTTAAATAATTCTACATTTCAAGTTTATGCATTTTTGAAATTTTCATTTTTTTGGTACTTTTGTCCAAAAATATCATGTACCCTCCACTTATCATTTTTAGTATTTTTTTTAAAAAAAATATTTTCTTGAAATTGCATATTTTATCGATTGTATTTGAATTTTTGTTTAATCTGAAAGTTCGATATACCTTACTTAAATTATTTTCGTGGAGGATTAAAGTGAATTTTAAAAATTTTTTAGTTTCTTAATGAAGCTTTTAGAGTAAGCTCATGAATGTGATTTCTCTTCTTCAATATGTTGATGTGGGGTAAAGTAAAGTATTGATCTAAAATGTATTAATATAAATCTTAAATTTAGGAATTAGGGCATACAAATCCTCCGCTGCCTTGGGCTTCAACAACTGTACGAAAGTTCAGGTGAATTATAATATTATGCATTTTGACCAAAAAGACTTACCTGCAATTTGCAAGCCAAACATGAGCAGAAAACCAGACAAGGAGCAAAGGAATATGCGCCAGCCAGCATGATCCTTGGACACAATCTCAAAGTAGACCACATAGAGCAGCGTGCCGCAGGCAATGCCCTGCAGGATGCCCGCCGGAATGCTCGGCACATTTGCGCTGGAATGCTCCGTGAGCGCAATGCCAATGCCCACGCCAATGGGCGTCACTATTGAGAAGACGACCAGGTAAGTAACGGCAATCAGCCAGCGGGTATGAGCCATCATTATCTCCATGCCAATGCAGAAGGCCAGCACCAGTTTGTGGGCCGCAATTGCGCCGCACATGAACCAAACCGTATCCACGCTCTCCTCCAGCCCAATGGCCATGCCGCCAAAGAGTTCGTGCAGGGAGAGCGCTACTATAATACCCAATCCACGCAGCCAGTTGGGCTCCTCCGGCTCGATTTGCTCCAGCACCTGCAGCTGGACTTCCTTGTCCTGCTCGGGCGCCTTTTCCAGCTCCAGCTCCAGCTCCAGCTGCTCCGCCTGCCGCATTGCCTTGCGCTTTTGTTTTTGTTTTCTCCCGACCACAAAATACATCACTTCCTCTATGGCGTACATCAGAAAGAAGCCGGTGCACATCAGCATCTCGGGCAGAGCGAATGGCGTCGATGCCAACATTTTGCACTCCTGCAAGGCGCTCACTTCGCCCACCACCGCCGGCAGGATGTGAATGAATGTGGTGGCAATCAGAACACCGCCACCAAAGTTCAGCAGGCAAAGGACTGCCAGGAAATCGCGAGCATTGCTCTTCGTTCGGCTGGTCCATCTGAAGCAGCGATTCAGCATATATGGCAGGAAGCAGAAGATTAGTGTGACCAGCAGCAGGACAACAATCACCACAATTTTGGCCACTAGCAAGCTGTGATCGTTCATGGCGGCGTCTATGACGGAAGCTCTCTAATTGAAATGCTATCCAGACATACTTTATATACCTCTTTTAGTAACGCATATCTATTAAAAGATACCTAGCAATTATATTATAAGTAGTTGGTTTATATCCTAAAGCTCTTAAGTATTGTTTTGAGACTGAAACTCAAATTACTAGGCTGTATAGCTGCTAGCTGCACAGTATAACTTTGAGACTAGGGACTCGTGTTTAAATAATAAGGAACTGTAATGACTCTGTTCAAAATTTATAAATTATATAATTTATAACTGCGAATTTATACAATTTTTTGAATTTCGCCTTAATACATAACAAATATAAGTACGATATTTAATAGCTGACTTTCTTCAATAAGAATGGGTTTTTTTTAAAAAATAGCCAAATTTTTGATTGATTTGTTAAACATATTTAAACAGAGCAGAAAAAATATTTTGTTTTTTTTTTTAGTGTAGTCACCAACAATAACTTTGTCTGGGGCTGCCAACCTGAAATTTCACCAGAGATAGCTGTTAGCAGCGCTGCTAACAGATCGGGGCCTCTCAACATTCATATCGTGGCGTCATGTGCTATTGAAAATTCAGACTGATAACTTCAAATTGGAAAAAGGCCCAAAACACAACACATGCAACTACATATGTAGATTGTTCAGTGCAGATATCTGCCTACCCAAATAGATTACAATGGCAAGCAATGGCAATATTTATCGCATAATAGCAACAGGCGTACATTTAAAAATAACATCCAATAATTCAATACTGTCAAGGGGCTGTTCAACTGAAATTTCAATAGACAGAGCTTTATTTTTGTGTTGCCAACGAAGACTGAATTTCACTCTGATTGTCTTAAAGCCTAAAAGCCCGTTGTTTACTTGCTGAAATTTCAGACTGATAGCTTTCAGTGATAGCAAAATGAACTTAGTACCTTACGTAAGTTTCACTGAATAGTTACGCTCTACTAACTGTATAGAAAATATTAAATAAAACACATTTATGTTTCAAGAATTTTAATTATTATTTTATTCATCCGTAATAGTTTACTGTAAAAATTATGATTGTTTTTGCATTTATTTCATATAATATTATTGTAATTGTATTTAAATATAATTTTAAACGTAATTACTATGACTTGAGTGTTGAATTAATTATTTATTGATTTATTTAAGTACATAATTGTGACGTGAAATGATATTCATATTGATATATTGATATTGATATGTGGAAACAGCCAGAAAGTTTACACTTTTTAAACACGGTCCTGTCGCAACTGTATATTAACGGATTGTCATTAATGTTATTATTATTATTATTATAAAGTATGTCATATTTGTAAATGTTCGGTCAACAGGGACTCTCTCGCACAATACTTGGGGGCAGCATTTTCGGCACTGTCGTTATAAAGTCATCTCTTAACGTCGTCTAATTTAGACGATTCCATGATGATAGTTCGTTATTTAATGTATGCATGATAATGTGTCTGTGTGTGTGTGTTGTGTATGTGTTTCCTTTCGTTTTTATATTTATTCATTTGCTCTCATCCTCTCTCTCTCTTTCTCACTCTCTCACTGTCTCGTTCTCTACACGCAGGCACGCCTTTGTAGTAGTTGCAATATCGTATGTTCTTCAACAATTTCTAGTTACACAGCAGCCGAACTAAAGCCAGCAGCATCCACAGTTGACCCACGCGGTCCCATCACGACTGCTTCGGATGCTGCACGGGTGGTGGTGGTGCTGGCTTGAAGCATTGCAGCAAAAATGCGGTATAGACAACGAATGCCACCGCCAGTGCTATCAGAGCGTACATGAATATATTCAGTTCCGGCTGCCGGAAACGATTCTTGCGCAGCCATTCGAGCACCTCATCCTCGGACAGCAAATCACCTGTAGTTGATCAATTGGGTTAACGATTTGAATATATGTTAGGAAACTGCTCAATACTTGCCTCTATATATGCTAGGAAAACGGCGACGGAAATAGACCATGGCAGGCAATTTGGTAACGCCCCATTTCTTGGCATAGCGCGAATCGGCCATTTTGACAAATGTTATATCCAGATTATCGGTTTCGCTGTCAATGTTCTCCAGTTTCTCCAATGACGCAATGCTGTCAGGGTGATTGTGCTCATCTAAAAAATGTTAAATTGTTCAAATTGTATGTGAAACCCCCAAAGATATTCCAACTTACAAAAGAACACGGATATAAATTCGTTTTCTTCGAGCAACTTGTCAAGCATTTTGCGATTGACCTCCTCGATTTCGTTTTTTATTTCGAATACATCCTGCGATGTTAGCCAAGTGATGACCTTATCATGCTGATGCATATCGCCATCATACAGCACAGGCACTTGTTTTCTACAATATGAAAATGGCTTATAAAATATATTGTCTATTTTATAATTGAGTTTCAACTTACCGGAAATATACCAGAGATGGTATATTGACAACTTCGTATTTCTTGGCTGCCTCAGCGCTGGCAATCTTAACAAAATCAATGCCAAACATATCAGCCTCGCCATCGATTTCCTCGAGTTCCTCAAGTATTTCCTCGCATTCAGCACAATCATCATCATCTACAGTTACAATTTGTAGTACCCCGAAAATGATATATATGACATAAGTTGCACTTACAAAAGAATACAACCAGCAAAGTGGATTCAGCCATTAGACGATCCAACATGCGTTCATTGACCTCCTCGATTTCATCAGCCAACTCGCGATTATCATCATCAATTAACCACTCCAGCACAGATTGTTCGTTTTGTAGATCGCCCTCAAAAAGCAGGGGGTTACCATTGCTGAGAAAGATATTTCAAGTGTTACTATAATTTTAAAAAAAATATTTTATATTTTATAAAGCTACCGGAAGTAAACCAAAGCTGGGAACGTTTTGATGGAGTAACGTTTGGCCAGTTGAGGATCTTGTATTTTCACCATATGTATGCCAAAAACATCGCATTCATCATCAATCAGTTCAAGGCCCTCCAAAATCTGATCACAGATATTACAGTTGATTTTGTCTGAGAATTTAAGTAAAATTAAACAGTTTAATTATGTTTTAGCTAATGATCATATAGCATGTACTATATAAGAATGTGAAGCATACGCTGTGTACTAGATAAGTTAGATAAGTTATAAATAGGCAACGCAAATAGTGGGTAAGGAGAAAACGCCAAAACAAAAGGTATTCGCGCCCAAACTAAATATTGATTTTGTTACAACAAATTCGCAACATTTTATGCAAAATGTAATGATTAAAATCCCTAATTTAATGGGTGGGACATTTAGTTTGGTCGGTAATACGTTTGAAAGCCTGGTTTAGTATAAGAGTTGTAGAAGAGAATAGTATTTTAGGAATATAGTATAGAATTGTTAGAGCTCGAGAAAAACATGCATTATTCGGTTTATGTTTTTTTGTTGTTTTTTTTTTTTGGTTTTTGAGAGAGTTGCGATTTTGTACACACGGAATACGGAATACCTTGTTTTTGGATACGTTTTCTTTTACGTGAAATGTAGCTTTGTACGAATTGGCTGGATGAGTGTTTGGCGGTGGTGGTCAGGTTGCTTTCTTTAAGACTAGAGGGTGAGCAGAAACTTCGACAGTAAGCGGGTGGCTTGCCCTTGCGCTCTGTCGGTACTGATTTGGTTTTTTTTTTTTTGTGTTTTGGGTTTTATATATTTGTATATATATATTTTTTGGTAATTTTTGGATTGGTTTTGGTATTGTGGTGCAGAGAGATATTTGTGTTGTGGTGGTGCAGAGTGGTAGTTGTGGTGGTGGTACAGTGCCAAGGGATATAATTGATATTTGTGTGACATTATGAAAAGTGCATTTCAATTTGTGTAAGAATAACTTACAGAAATAGACGGCCAGATATTGGGTTTCCTCGACCATGGTTTCGAGCATTTGACGTGTGATTAACTCAATGCGATCTTCTGTTTTTTGTGTTATAAGCCATTGTAGGACTTCCTCCTCCTCGCTGAGTTCACCTAGAAATGAAGAAAGATATTGGAATTAGACAAATGTAAGGATTCAGGCTCTTTTTATTTGCTTTTTTTTTTAGAGCTTCTTACCTTCAAACACATTTGGTATGCCACCCTCAAAGTAAACCAGAGCCGGATACTCGTGTACGCCGTAGCCATCGGCCACGGAGAAGTCACGTGTCTTGACAAATGTGATGCCATGTTTATCGCAATCATCGTCTATATTCTCCAGTTCCTCCAGCACTTTGGTGCACTGCTCACAGCCATCGGCATCTAGGAGAGTGTTGATTTTGGGGGAATACGGGCAAATGCATATTATAACAAAGAGTGCACACTAAACAAGTTGGGGGGAATTAGAAAACACTACGAGCAAGCACTACACATAAACTAAGCACAAAGTGGGAAACAGAGTGGAGAAAAAAAAGAAGCAAAGTACATAAAACATAGCACAATTCAAGTGCGACAGATTAACAGAGAGAGAGAGATAGAGAGAGATATATATAACGGAAAGAAAGTGTACAAAAGAGTTCGGTGTTTTTTTTGGGGTTGTGGGCTCTGAAGTTTTGAGGTGCGCTACAGCATAATACGCGGGTAGGACATTCTCATACATGTGGAGGTGTATGTACATGTGCATGTGCATGTGTGTGTATGTGTGTGTGTGAATTGTTGTGGCTTGTGGCGCTGTGTGTGGTTAAACATTCATGGACTCATTCTATTTTGGTGGCTATACAAAAGTTATTAACCATCTTCAAGTTTGCTGGCCGTGGCATCCGTTGCTCCACTATCGCCACCACCAGCACCACCCGGCTCGCCGGCAGCTCCTGCTGCCTCAGGATCGCTGCCAAAGGCGGCAGCCGCACTGGCGGTGCCGCCTTCCTGTTGATGCTGTTCACGCTCCTTTTTCAGACGCGCCTTGCGCACCGCTTTCGAACTGCAAATATCGCACTTTGTTTTGTTCCCTAGGTTGTTTTTTGTTTTTTTTTTTTTTTTTTGGCGTTTTAGTGCAAATTTAACGTGTCGTATTTTTTTGTTTACATTTTTTTTTTTTTAAATAGAAATATAAATGTGGTAAAAAGTCTTTGTGGTTAGATACATTTGAGCGCTGATAAAATATAGCTTAAGAATTACGTTTTGATTTGTTACGTAAATATACCTATAAAGAGTTTGACTGCAAACTGTTTGCGCAAAAGAGTGAGCATAAATTATATCAAGTACCTACATTTAACATCGATTAATGTTACAAGAGGTTTGGAAATGACAAACTTTCAAGGCGCTGCAAAGTATGCTATCTTTTTTGTTGTACTCGATATAAATTAATGTCACCAAACCGATTGCAGCTGTTAAGCGCTTGATAAACTTAACAAATGTTTAAGTTTATAATTTGTTAAATATATCGCACGTTTTGACTTTACTGAACTTACAGAAATAGACTGCAATGGAGCCAGACTCTTCGATCAATTGAACGAGCCTTTCGCCTTCGAGATCTTCAATAACATCTCCACTTGGATCCTTTTGCGTAAGCAACCAAGATAGGATTTGTTCTTCTTCATAAAGATCACCTGCAAAAATAATATGAAATGAATATTTAATACCACTTATAGCTCTGTCAAACACAAACCGGCGTATATAACTGGCTCCTTGGATGTGGGCTTGAAGAAGACAATGGCGGGCAGCGCAAAGACGCCATATTCCTTGGCCATTAGCTTATCGTCGATCTTGACAAAATCAATGCCCGCCTTGTCCGCATCATCATCAATGTGTTCCACTTCAGCCAGGACACGAGGACACTGTTTGCACTCATCGCTGTCTGTAAATATGTCAATAACATTAATACTTATGCACTACTCAACTGCATATTTACTACTACTTACAGAATATGACGGCCACGTAGTCGGAATTCTTGCGTATTTTCTCAAACATCTTGCGATTAACCTGCTCAATGTGATCGGTCATCTCCATGTTAGCTGGACTGGTTAGCCAGTCGAGTACTTCCTCCTCATCATCGATATCGCCATCGTAGTTGATATATTTGCCCTTGCGGAAATAGGTTAGACCTGGTGGATTTCTATAGCCATATTTCTTGGCCATCAGCTTGTCGTTCATTTTGACTATATAAATGCCATATTCGGTAGCCTCGTCGTCGATCAGTTCCATGTGTCGCAGCACACGCGGAGAGTCCGGATCGTCCTCCTTATCTGCAAATATTGATATGCACATATATTTGCCAAAATGTTTCTTCACATTGTTTGCGAGAAACTCATCAAATTTGGTTTGATTTTTGCTTGTTGTTGGGCAGTTACAGTTTTTAGTGGGCGCGCTACTTTCATACTTTCATAAGTACATCGGTTTTGATTTGATTTGTTTAGATCTTTAAACTTAGGATACCTTAAAGTTGTGCATACTTACAGAAGACAACAGCTAAAAAGTCTTTGCTGCCTATATATTCAACTAGTTGCTCTCGATTAATAAGTTCAATGCTTTGATCGGCCTTCTGTTCCAGTATCCAATTGAAAACTTCATCGTTTCTCTCCAAATTACCTGCATATCAAATACAATATGTTTTAAGTACTTGACATTTCATTTAATATGATTACGATTTTTCGTTTCCACATTTTTGACATACCTGTTGGCTGCAGCTCGTCAATCAATCAAAAGTTTTTACATTATAAACCATATTATTGAACTTTCGTTCTATTTTTCAATGTCTTTCCTCCCTTTTGACATTGCCTCAATAACATTGGGCACTTTGCCAATATTTTGGCACTGGAGCGCCAGTGATAATTAATGGCAAACATTTGGCTGACAATGTTTCTAGAATGTGTTCAACATTTTCAAAAATAATGCAAAATCTTTTATGGTTCTAGATAAAGTTTACAATTCTGTTTATATAGCTGAGAATTAAGAACCGCTTGCGAGTATTGAAATCATTTTTAATGCTTTCAACAAAAACAACCAAAACATAATACATTTTTATTTTCTTTTTTTTTTGTATTTGTGCGAACGCTTAAGTATATAAGAAACCTAAATTTGAATTTGTTTTATTCATGTGAAATTTACAATTGAGCTTTGACGCTATTTAATTTTACAAAAATGTTTTTCAATAATTACAAATATATAAATAGTTTAAAAAGAGTTAATAAAACTTTAACAAATACATTGCTTGAGTTTCGTTTCGTTTTATTTTTTTGTGTTTATCTTTACGGCTGCTGTTCAACAACAAATATTTTTAAATTCTTACAAAAGAAATGTGACTCTCAGTGACAAAAGGCTTACAAAATAAGCTAATGAAAATAAAAATAGAATTCGATATTTTGCAAATATCGATAACAAATCGCTAACAGCGAGCCCAAATTGGCTCTCAGACGAGAAAAAACAATATGGCGAGCACTTTGCGAGGCCAGTGTGTACAAATCAATTGAGAGATTTGACAGCTATTAATAATATTAAGTATACGAACAGTATGATGAATATTAGCGAGTTTTGTTGTATTTTAAATATGCGCCTGTTTGCTTGTGTTTTAATTGCCACAACAACAAAGAATATATATGTTTAGTTATAAAATATATATGTATGCTCTTTACAGTTAGCTAGCTATGTAAATAGTATATAGTTGTATTGTAGTTTGCGCTTCTCTTTGCTCATTGTAAAATTGTTTAAAAAATATTTTTGTTTTTGTTTTTTATACTAGCTACATACATAAATGTAAATTGTATATTGTAACAAAAAAAGTAGTAAGTAGTATCAAAAAGTTTATGCTGAGTTATTGACGATTTTTTTTTTGTTTTCTTGTATGTATTGTTAATTACGAATTTTTTTATTTTTAGCTCAATATATATAACTGAAATTCTGAAAAATTATATATATATATATTTGTGTTTGTTAATAGTAAGTTTTGTTGTTGCAGTAATTGCTTAATATTTGAACAAAGTTTTGTTTGCGCAATTGAAATCCATTGACAAAATGCAACAAATTTTAGTTTAGTTTAGTGTTTAGTTGTAGTAGTTTTAGTTTTAGTTTTACAGACAGGCAGCCTCAACAGAAAATAGTCAAAAGTGCAAAAGTACCAAAAGTTACGTTAAGTGAATTAGTTAATTGTAGTTTTGAGTTGCGTGCCAGCATTATTATTAATAATCATTGTTAATATTTTATAACAATGCTGGCCAGTTGATATTGAACTTGCTCTAACCGCTGCAGTACGTGTGGAACATAGAGTAACAGTTCGTTTTGTTTCATTCAATTTCGCGTCTTGTTTTCAAGAAATTCTCTTTTAACATTTACATTGGATCAGGTGTCGGTGAACGTATGAGAAGTATTTAATAATAAAGTAACGCATTGTGCCTCCAAAAAAAAACTCATTTTTTTTGGATAGTGTATATCAAGTTTTAGTATTAATTACGCAACCAGATGAGTTAAGTTGTTGTTGTCTTTTCGGATGCATGTTGCACTTACAAGTTATAATAATGACAATCACAAACAAAATCACACATTACAATTTATAGTTCATAAAAGTAGTTATCTATAATTAATAACCTGTTGTTCAAGGGTTTTACAGCAGAGTTCTAAGTTCTTAAGTTTATGCGTGCTTTGCTTGCTTACTGTCGTTTCGGTTTTTTGTTTTATAATTTGGTTTTTGACAACAGTGCGTATACGGGTTACTTTAATTATTGCATATCATTGAATCATACATTTATTGAATTGCTTTTTATTTAGTATTCAGTTTAAAACTGTTGCCTTACTCCCACAGAGAGATATCCTGAAAAATGAGGTCATACAAATTTTTTAGTCGATTTTGGAAAAAATTAATGCCTGCAAGACACAAAAAAAAAGAGAAGAGAGAGAAATATACAAATCAAATTACAACCAGATATGTCTGTATTTGTGTGTTGGGTGGGTGGTGGTGTGCACAACAACAATTACAAGTGTAAGCAAAATGATTCAAAAACTGAACAATCTGTATATATGTAAATCGTTTGTGTCTTACAATTTTGACAAAAAAAAGTATATGATTTATGTTTTGGTAATTTCTTTTTTTTTTAAAATTTAGAGGGGGAACGCGACGTACCGGTTTTGACGTTCAGCTTATTGCCCGACTTCTTCGACGACTTCTTTGTCTTCTCGACCTCGAGTGATTCATCATCGTCCTGCGGCTGTTGCTTGGCAGCGGGTTTCTTGGTCGCTTGGCCAGATCGCTTGTTCGCATACGACACCTTCACCAGGGGCACATCATCATCATCATCATCGTCGTCATCATCGTCATCGTCGTTGTTGTTGTTGTTGTTGTTGCGCTTGGATTGCTTCTTGTGGGCGACTGCTGGCTTGGCTGCTGGTTTGCTTGGAGTGCTCGTTGTGGCGGCAAATTTGAAATTGCCACCTTGACGTTTGTTAGATTCACCATCGCTGTGTCCGATGCGCTGGGCCGTCATTTTAGGAACTTTCGTTGACTTCTCCAATTTGGTTGGACAGCATTGGAATGGTTTGTAATCGTTGGGCACAAAACTGTTGCCGCGCTTAGCTGAATGGCCGTCGTGACCCAATCCAACATAGAAACATTCGTCATCTGTGTGAGCAAACAAACAAAAACATTTTGTCAGATTGTTTTAGTTCTTAATTTTTTTTTTTTGGTTTTTTTTTGTTTTGTTTTTTGGTTTTAAACAATTTTAAGAAATCACTAACAAGAAAGTTCATTACGAGATAATCAAAAGTAAACAAAAGTGCATAAAGAGTAGGCGAGAAATACGAAATAAAAGTTGTAAAATTTGCTTTTATTTGTTCAACACCTTCGAAATTACCACAAAGAGCAGTTAGTACGATTTTTATTTATCATTGTTTTTTTTTTTTGCATATAGATTGATAGATTGATTTCTTTCTAGAGTATAAAAGCGTGCTTTATGAATGAACAACATTTTAAAATCGTTTCAACATTAATTTTGCTATTCAACTAATAACTGACAAAATGCTTTTGATGCTGACTGTACAGGTATTAAATCCTAATTCAGTTTTGTACTAGAGTTCAATGTTTGGATCGTTGTACATTTTTCGTAATTATTTTTATATTATTTTTCATATATTTTGTTTTTACTTTATCACGTTGCACAAAGACGCCTTTGGTTTTGGTTGTATAATTATTTAGCAGAGCGGGTTCGATAGTAATTATATATTAACAGATAAAAACGTTTGCTTAAGTATTAAGAGAATATAGTTATATCAATAATCAAAATAATGAAGTTATTGACAATTTCTTGTTCATATTTTAAAGAAATAATTAAATTAGAACTTTTCATAATGTAACAAATTAAAATCGAAAATTTTTTTTTAGATATATTTTCAAACATTGTGTCAGCTATGATTTTTGCATTATTTTTGTTTTATTTTTTTTTTTACCAAATTTGTTCACTTTTTTTTGGAGAAGTTATAGGATTGGGAACTTCATACAATATTGTAGGTAGATCGAAGCTTTGGATAGGTCTTAATACATTCACGAGGGCAAACATTGACGTGGAGTTTAGTGTGTGTAAGAGTGTGGGTATATCTCCAATTTCAGTTTTCTGTTTTCATATGATGTGTAGATGAATTGCTGTATCACAAAAGCTATGCGCAACACATTTAGATATTCGAGAGAGAGTAGATGCTTTTGTTACCTTTGTGAAATGCATTTTTAGAATTCCTTTTACCCAAGTCTGTAGATAGACAATGAAAATACTGTAGTGTGCGTTATTTTGGAATATCTGAGTTGTTTTTCATATTTTGTTTTTGGTTTTGGTTTTGGCTTTGTGCAGGTCAGGGAGGAGTTCACAACAAGAAACAACTTCAGTTAGTGCGGCAATGGCAACTCACATTCACGTATTACCTATTTCATCTATAAGATGACCCGCGCAAAGATCAGAAAGCCGATGTATCGTTCTGCCTTTAGCTCTGTGCTTATAAATCTGCTTGCTGATATCTTCTTCTTCGTCATTGTCATCATTTTTGTCATCGTTGTCGTCATCGTCATCGTCATCATCATCATCATCGTCATCGTCATCGTTATCGTCGTCATCATCATTGTTATCTTTGTCATTTTCGTCATCGTCATCGTTATCCTCTTCGTCGTCGTCTTCGTCGTCGTCGTCGTCTTCGTCTTCGTCGTTATCATCGTCATCGTTGTCTTCGTCGTCGTCATCATCGTCTATGTCATTTATTTCGTCGTCATCTTCGTCATCATTTTCCTCATCATCATCATCGTCATCGTCATTATCTTCATCGTCATTATCTTCATCTTCATTATCTTCATCGTCATTTTCGTCGTCTTCGTCGTCGTCATCGTCATCGTTATCGTCGTCATCGTCTCCATCCTCATCTTCGTCATCGTCATCGTCTTCGTCATCGTCATTGTCGTCGTCATTTTCGTCATCGTTATCGTCGTCGTCGTCATCGTCATTATTATCGTTGTCGTTATCATCGTCATTATCGTTATCGTCATCGTTATCGTCATCGTCGTCGCCATTATCATCGTCATCCCGCGAATGTTTTCGTAATCTTTCTTTTCGGATCGTTTGCTGTAGACGTTTCAGTCTTGCTCTTTTATCCACATCACTTTCTTTTGGATAGCTCAATTTAACAATTTTCTCATCACTTCCATCGTCATCGTTGCCTATTATATATATCATATATTGAAAGTATTCATTACGTTTGGCACTTTACAAATGGCTATAAACGGGTAGAATGATATTTGGATATACTATATCCGACTTGCTTGGATTTGATATGCAATCTTCTTTTAGTTTGGCCAAGATATTGTGGGCTCAACTAATTTGGTATTGAATGTTTGGCTTATGAGCGTGAGTTAGAAAGCAGAGAAAACATTTGAAACAAGAACGCTTACTCTTTTGATTGATTAACCACTGCAGCACACGATTTTCATTTTTGAGATTACCTATAAGAATTTAAAACACCAATTAGAATGTGATTGCATAGGTTTATAGTGATAGATATATGAGCTTACCATCATACATGATCGGAACGCCTGTCTCGTAGTATACTAAGGCTGGGAATGCGAAAATGCCAATTTCATGGGCCAGTTTAACATCATTCGATTTGACGAACTGAATGCCATGTTTATCGGTATCGTCATCGATATTCTCCAATTCTTCCAAAATGCCAGGACACGTTTCACACTCATCATCATCTGTGAATAAAAAACGATGATTATAAAACCTTGTGTTTGGAATAGTGTTGCCAACGCACAGAAGAAAACAGCGAGATGTTCAACATCGTTGATCAACACTTGCAGCGTTTTGCGATCGACCGATTCGATAACATCAGCAGTCGACTCATGCAAATCGATAACCCATTCTAGAATTTCCTCTTCCTTCATCAGATCACCTGTGAAAATATGTGTGTTTATTTTGAGACATCTAAATTGCAAACTATCTGATAATACAACTATTTTTGTATGCTTACCGGTGTAAATTGTTCTAAACTTATGTCTATAAAATGCAAGCGCCGGCAAACCGGGCAAATCGTATTCCTTATCAATATCGTCATCGGATGTCTTTACAAAGTCGATGTCTTTTTCCTCGCATTCGTCATCGATGTTTTCTAATTCGTTGAGGATCTTCTGTGCCCTTTTATCCCCCTCGGCGTCTATTAAAGGGAAAAGGAATTAATAAATATATTTATAAAAGCACTTCCTGAGATCTTTAATTTACTCACAGAAGAACACGACAACATGATCGTTTTCGGACAAAATCTTATCCAACATTTTAACATTGACCTCCTCGATTTTGCCAGGAATCTCGAGGGTTTCGTCATCGGTGATCCAGGCCAACACTTCATCCTCGTCATCCAAATCGCCCGTAAAGTGCAGTGGATCGCGATTCCGGAAGAACACTAATCTGGGATAAGACTTGACGGCATATTTCTTAGCGATGCCAGTATCCTCAGTGGTAACGAATATGATGCCAGCCTCATCCAACTCATCGTCGATGCTTTCCAACGCGGCCAGGGTGTGATCACAGGACTCGCCCGGTTCGCAGGGACCAGTAAAGAATACAACCACATACTCATGCTCATTGATCAGATTGACGAGAATCTCATCAGTGACCTCCTCAATGGTTGCGGTTTTCTTCTGCACCAGCAGCCACTCAAGGACCTCATCCTCGTTCATCAGATCACCCTCGTACAGGGCAGGTATCTTGTTCTCAAAGTAAATCAGCGCGGGCAAATGATCGAGACCGTATTCCTTAGCTTCGGCGGCATTATCGATGCGCACAATGACGATGCCCTCCTTTTCGAGTTCATCGTCAATGTTCTCCAGTTCATTGAGAATACGCATATCCTGTTTGTCTTCCTTGTCATCTATTTTTGATTTAGACATGTAGAGAACAGTAATAAAAGTGCGCTTTTTTTTTTTTGCTTACAGAAAATAACCGCTAAATGCTCAGTGTTCTCGACCAATTTGTCCTTCATTTCGTCGGTAACCTCGGGAATTTCCGAATAACGCTTCTGGTGCACCAGCCAGCCAAGCAGTTCATCTTCTTTCATCAGATCACCCTCGTAGATATGTGGAATACCACGTTCAAAGAGTACAATCGATGGTATCTCATCGATACCCCATTCTTTGGCTTCCTTATCATCATCGATCTTCACGAAAGCAATATCGTTCTGATCGCACTCATCGTCGATGTTTTCCAATTCTGCGAGGATTTTCTGTGATTTCTTTTGATCTTTGTCATCTGTGAAAGATTGTTATCAAGTTATTCGGCGGGCTCGAAGAATCACAAGTGAAAATGGAAAACGCAATACAGGCCTTTATAAACTGTTTTTAAGACCCTCACTACTGAAAAGCTCTCAACTTGCAACTGGTTTCATACTACGAAATATTTGAAAGTAACTACCCAAATTTTGTTTGATCCTGAAATCCCTAGAGAGTTTCCGGTTTAGTTTTTTATGGATTAGTTGAAGCGCTTTTAAAATTAATAAATTTATAAGCACATCGAGCAGAAGGCAGCTTTTGCTTTGTTACGATTATATATGGCAGACACTCAGACACACCCCGATATCACAAATACAACATATAATATTTATATATATATATATATACGATCTATACAATATCTACAGTTGCGATGGGATATCCGGTTTTTGGTTTCTTTTGTGGGAATTTTGGCCCTGAAATCACTTACAGAACAGCACAGCAACATGTGGCATTTTCTCAATGATCAAATCCAACATTTCATCAGTAATGTCTTCGATTTGATCGGAACTTGTTTGGTCTTCTAGCCATTTCAATAGCTTCTCCTCATCCTCCAGATTGCCTTCGTATATCGTTGGAATGCCTTTTTCAAAGTATATCAGTTTAGGAACTTTATTGATGCCATATTCAACGGCCTCCTCGGGATTGTCGATTTTCACGAAAGTAATGCCCAATGCGTCGCATTCATCGTCAATGTTCTCAAGTTCTTCAAGCACCTTTTGTGATTTCTTGTCGTTGTTGTCGTCTAAAAAAACACCTCACATGAGCAAAAATGTGCCATACATTTCGGTTTACATATATATTTACAGAAGAGGACTGCAATGACGCGTCCTTCTTTAATCATTGTATCGAGCATTTCATCGGTGACATCCTCGATCTCATCATGTTCCAACTGTCCCAACAACCATTTAAGTATCTGTTCCTCATCCATGAGATCGCCATCGTAAACGTTTGGAATTTCTTTTTCAAAGTATACAATTGCCGGAATCTACAAATTCACATGTCACATACTTAGTAACATCATTATTGTAATTATTGCATTTGTATTATCTGCCGTACCGAATCGATGCCATAATCGGCTGCCGCCTTGGCATCATCGATCTTAACAAACTGTATGCCATGCTTATCGCAGTCATCGTCGATTTGTTCTAGCTCCTCCAACACGGTCATCGAATCATCATTGCCATGATCATCTGTAGATGATATATGATATGATGTGCTTGCGATATATTACATACACATATATACATATGTATATCTCGATCATTATACATACAGAACAGCACAACCAAATTATCAATATTGCTAATCAGCGTTGATAGCGTCTTGGAGGTAACATCCTCGATAACATCGTCCTCATCACCGGTCGATTTATTTTGCACCAACCATTCCAAGACATCCTCCTCACGCTGCAGTTCACCTGCCGGCACAGACACAGTTCGATAATTAAGTAGATGAACAATCAAACGATTTGTTCTGATTTTGTATGGATTGTGTGATGAGTAAGGAATATGTGTGGTGGCGAGAGCAACATCTACGTGTAGGGAGTTTGGTAATCTGTACCTTCATAGATGATCGGAGTCTGGTGACGATAATAGACCAATGCCGGCAGATTGCCCAAGTTGTATTCATCGGCCAATGCCTCGTCGTGTATTTTCACAAAACCGATGCCTAGTTGATCGGCCTCATCGTCGATATTCTCCAATTCTTGCAAGGCCTTGGCGCATTTGCGGCACTGCTGTTTATCTGATAGACGATGTGCAAAGATTAGATATAGTTTTCTGTGTAACTCAACTCCTCCAAAGGTTGACATTAGACTTGGATTCTCTTTTCTTTTTTATTGGATAGTAGCACAACAAATATGGTGCATTATTTTAGTTGTTTATTTGATTTGGCAAGGTCGTGCTGAAATCGGTTTGATTGGGGGCTGTTTTGGAGGGGGAGGGCATTATAAGTATTACACGCTGTGCTTTATTTTATTTTTGGTACAAAAGTATCGTGATTATCGTATCATTCTCGTGTGCAACAGTAAGGTTAAGGTTAATAGTACAAAGGAATAGAGAATTTACGTTAAGGTGCATGCAAACCAAGAATAGAACAGTGTGAGCTCAGAGCAATTGGGAATTGTATTGGACCATTTGGTTAGCCAGCAATGGTGTCGAAAATCGCATTACCCAATCGAATCAGATCGCTTTTGTATACAAAATCAGAGAGAGAGAGAGAGACATAACAATAATTGTATTCTTTGTTTACAACCTGTTGCAAAATGCGTTTCATGTTTGCCCCTGCAACGGAAATCAAAAACGACGAAAAATCGAATTGTTCAAAGGAAAAATGTGCTTATAAATAAAATACCTTAGGTCTTCATTTTCTTCACTTCATTATGCCCACCCGCTCCTACTAACTATAAAAAAAGCTCGCTCTTTTGTCAATTATATTTCGCTAGCTACATTTATCAATTTTGCTATGCGTTAGTCATTTAGCAAGCTTTAGCTCTGGCATGCGCTGCGTATACGTAATATTCGATATCACAATTTTAAGTATTTATTTTACAAGTGTCTCTCTAAAATATTTCCAACTTTTGCTTGAAAACAATTTAATATAAGTATTTAAATTTCATGTATATATTTACATATATATAGATATATGTAAGTATAAATTATAATCAAATATACATTTTATTTAAAATTGCCTTACTCATTATACTTTGCTACTTTTAACCTTGCTTAATGTGTAATAATTTATATTTAATTGTTATAAATAAAATGATTAACAAAATATATTTTTTAACGAATAAATGTCCACAAGCTGAAAATTTTGAACATTAATATCAGACAATATATTTCTATGGAGCTATTTTCACCGGGTGAGTGGGTGTCGCCAAGGTGGCAAGGCCACAGACACATACACACACTCACACAGACACACCCATACATATAAATTATGCATATATTACTGTGCAGCGCCAGTGACTAAACATGTTTATGTTTATAGTTTTGACAGGTTTTTCTGTAAACTCGCATTTAGTATGCAAAATGCATTAATGAATTTTGCCGCAGACTTGGGCAAATACTAAAAATAGTGCAGTATATACAACTAAATATATATATATATAAAAATATATATATATATTTATTTATATATATATATTTATTATGTAAAATTGCATTTGGCTGCCCATAATGACATCCATGCCGGCTCGTGTGTGCCAGCATCTTGATGTATTGCTGTATGCAAAAGCAATTAAAACTGCTGTCTGTCTGCAGTTGTAAGCAAATCGAGAACAACAACAAGAAACAAGCATACAATTAAATGTAGTGCACTTTGAGATACCCTGTAAGAAATATAAGACAGTCTATCGTTTCTTAAAGTCCATTTTTTTACAGTTTACAATTTTAAAATGTTAATAAGCTGATAAAAATATACATATATGTAAGTTATAATATTTGCATTTAGATTAACATTTTAAAATCATTATCTAAATTTTTTGAACATTTTCTCTTAAAAGATTTTTGATCGTTAATATATTAAAATTCACTTTAAATGAAAGGTATGAAATGTAAATGTTAATATACTGCCTTGCTTAGAATCTGCCACAGCACACTCTGTGTACAGGGTGTAAAAAAAGTGATGCCACCAAAAAGAAATAATACTAAATTCATGTCGATGCGCTTAGAAATTTCGACAAAAGGCAGAACAATGGATGCAGAACAGAGGAAGGCAGAATATCTTGTTCTTGTCTCACCTACATGCTGATCATCTATGCGAAGACCTTTCTGCGCTGTCTGCGCTTTATAAAAATACATGTTGTATTGATATATACATACATATGTACATACATACATACAGACAAGTACATATACATACAATGTATGTGTGTGTGTGTGTGTATGTGTGTGTGCGTCTATATATGCACGCGCGTATACAGTTAGTTGTTTGAAAATTGAGCAAAAATAACAGCAGCGAAAAATCATTTTGTTGGCCAACCAACTGCTTGAGTTGCTATTTATAAACCAAAAATTGTAGGTGGCTCTGATGTGTTGAAAAATACAACAACAACAAAAACAGCAAAGAAAGAACTTAAAACAAAAACAAATAAATAAAACTGCTACACTTTGTTGTTGCTGCCCTCGCAGCCCCCTCCCCCTCCATAAAGCCAATAAGTTTATGTTTTTATAGAATTGTTCATTTCCTTTGTTCCATAAACTGTGGCCAAGATATTTCCATGTCTATATAAGTAGTGCTGCTGATCTATGCCGATGCCTCCAAACAATTATATCATAAATGTAATTTATTCTTAATATGCCAACAATTCGGTTCTACAAATTGTTAGGATAGACAGACGCACAGGCTGACGGACAAACTGACAGTTTCTCTAAATTTTGATTGGTGCGTATGTTTGTTGATGTGTTTTCTATAACACTCTCGTTTGGGGTTGGGGTTGGGATGGGGTTGGGGCTGGGATTGTTGTTGGGCCTGTTTGCGCCCGCCGGGCCACAAACATGGTCTGGCGCTGAGCCCAGACATTCGTGTATAAACACTGCTGCTGCTTCTTCTTCTTGTTCTTGTTGTTGTTCTTGTAATCGTATTTTTATACGTATACGTAATATTTCTGTCTTTTCTTTTTTTATATTCTGCCTCTGGCTGTCTGTGTGCGTCAATTGAATATGCCAATTCGTTAGCCAGTTACATTTTCATTATCGTAGTTAAAGTGGCATACAATGTAGTCCCTTCTTTGATAAGTTAAGTACTGCTTCCAATAATATAATAAGCCCTCGTTTAATTGGCCTGAAATTTACTTAGATAGAAACTTTGCTGTGGGCATTGTAAATTATTAGACTTACATTTTATCAAAATATCCAAATAAACAAACATCAAATATTTATTATTATTAAAAGCGATCATTTTATCTTGTTTCATATTCATTCATAAAAAAAAACCTTAGTGAGTAAATATTACCTATATACTACTACCTAAAGCTGGCTGTTTCCAAATAATTATTAATTAGCCCAACAAAAAATCAGATTTGCTCGTTTCGCTCTAAAGATATTATCAGTTATGGTTTCACATTTATGTTAAGGAGGCGTTTCAGGCGGGCAACAGATATAGGTATATATAGGTATATGTACAGGCATACAGGTAGAAAGTGTTATACATATTTACATATAGATACAGGGGCGTTATGTGAGGCTTTTGTGCATATGTAGTTTACAGTTCTTGGGAAGTTTGATTTAGAGGAAAATTATGGTGAATTTGGTATGTTTTTTTTTGTTTGTTGGTTTTAATTGGCACGGGGTTGGGTGAGGGGGGGGTCACAAGTCAAAGACAACCCATTAACATATGCACAAACTTACCCATTACCCTGGGTGGGCATGTTTCATGATCAGGACCTGTTTGTCGTTTGAATAGATACAACGCATACATATATATTGGCTTATGTAATTATGCTTAGAAATGTCTGGGGCAACAATTACCGCCCGCCGTTATGTATATAAGTACATGGATAAATATAGTATAGATATAGTTAAGATGCCGCCGTTGTTTGCTTATGTTAGTTACAATATAGTACAGTTAAGTTCAAAATATTTACATAACTAGGTCCAATCGTAATTGTAGTTTGTACCTAAGTTCTATGAATTTTAGTCACAAGAGAGCTTAACTGTTTTTTTTTTTTTTGTTTTTTGTTTTTCTTTAATTAAATTTGTATTTTTTTTAACGCTAAAAACTGCAACTGCTTTGAAGTAAACACAATCAAAGTATTCCACCAATAAGAATAAATAATCATAGATAAAGATATATAGATAGAGAGACAGAAAGAGAGTAGCATGTGTGTAGCAAGGAATAATTTGTACTCACAGAATAGTACGGCAACAAAATCGGTATCCTCGATAATCTTTAGCAATATCTTGGCGTTTACCTCCTCAATGCGATCGGGCAGATCCATGGCCTCGAGCGAGGTGAGAAAATCGAGCACGCCCTCCTCATCCATAAGATCACCATCATAGATGATGGGCTCCTTTTCCCTATTGACAATTGGTCGGATTTTATAGTATCTCACATTCAATATGTTCATTCGGTTGTCGTTTACCTGAAGTAGGTGAGCGCCGGGAAGTTCTTGATGCCATATTGTTTGGCTAGTCGTTTGTCGTTAATTTTCACAAAATCCACACCAAATGAATCGGTGTCATCGTCGATCTTTTCGAGCTCCGCTAAAACCTTATCACAGGTTACACAGCTACGCGCATCTGTAAGCAATTAAACAATAATGGCAATAATATGATTATTTTTGTCAGAGTTCTCGGAAATGTTGAGAAACTGCATAAAGATAGCAACATGAATTGACGGCTAGCAACTGTCGCGTGTGACGCCAAATGCCGCGGCGATTATTCATTGCGATACAGGATGCATCATCGGTTAATGTAACCCCACTTCCCTACCCCTTCCCCGCATAGCACACCTCATATATAGAGAGCAAGAACCGCTAATGGCATTCTGGGTCCCAGCGCCCAGGCTAGTGAATGAAATGACAGCAGCAGCAGAAATTGGTTGCATTGGTTGTACTTATATTGTAGATGGCCTATAGGGTATGTACATATATGTATTCCATATGGTATATGTGGTATATATGGTTAGCTATTAATGTGTGCACAACTGCCAACAGAATTTGGCTAAATTAATTCATAAAAATGTATGCAGCCACTATTAGGGAAATGAATTGTACCACAAAACGCTGTTGCCACTGTGTGTTGGCGGCATCGGTTTTGGGTGGTTGCACGCCCCTATATTATACAATCTATAAGCTGTACAATTCACAAATTTTATTGCAAATTTCTTTTTATTTTTCTCGCTGCTTTTTCACTACAGAAAAGTAAATTTGCTGAGATTTCAGTTAGCAGCGGTTTGCACTGGTTTCATATAGAAATAAATACTTGAACTTCATTTGTTTAGCATATAAGCATATAGTATATATATATACGATTTGGAACGAGAATAACGCTTTAGCTGTAGAGCGCCCGCCAGTCTGTTGCCTGTTTTTATGGCTTTCTATGGGCGTCGATTATATGGAACAGATGCTTCCTCCATATTACGTATACGCATTATTTGATTTGGTATGAATTGATTTAATTTGTATTCTCTTACAGATTGCAGTGGCTGGATGTATGTTATCTGCTAGCAATATATTCACAATGCACTGCAATAACACTAATAGCATTTACTTGAAACAATAAACAAACTTTTGTTAGCTGCGAATGTTTATTTCCAATTGCAATCTCATTTCAATGAGCTGCCATTTGCGTAGGCCCATATATATAATTTCATTTCTTCAGTTTGTTTGCGTTTTACGTTGATCTTTCATGTGCATAAATAATTTCAGTGTCAACAAGAAAACATTTTGGAAATCGGTGAAATGCGCAGGCGCTCACTTTTTGACCAGTCAATGCTATTACGAAATTTATTTTTGTACATTAACTAATGCATTTGATAAATATGAAATGATTTCAAGTTGATTTTTAATTGACTTGCGGCATTGAAGTAATTTTACTGTAGAATATATATAAATATGAAATGTTGCCTTCAGGCGTAACAATATCCAAGATCCGAAGGTGATTAACGTTTGGCCAAATTATTCAACATATCTATTTTTAAGCTGATAAATTATAACCATGCGGCGTTTTGTTTATGCGAACTTAGCGTTCGTTTTATATATTTTTATATGCTAGCAAATTATTCAATTAACATTTTTATTGGCAGCACATAAAAAAATGAAAATTCTTTGCCCCTAGAGAAAGTAAACTTTGCACTTAAGTACATTTTAAAATTCTTTGGAAAACAAGAACCCCACTTTTTTTTTAGCTAATTACAGTAAATGGTGGTAGGAGGGGGGGGGGCATATTAGCTAGCTTATTTACTGGCCAATTTTTCATGGGATCCCTCGAATGCCCCAAGCGTTTGCGCCAAATCTCTAGAATCCAAAGCAACAAAAACGATTCTGGCGACACACAGAGAGATACATATTGCAGAAAGCACTAAAATAAGAAGAACAACAAAAACAACGTACGGAGACGGCAATTTCTCACAGCCAAAGCGATTGCTGCTCATAACAGAACGCAAAGATACCGCAGGGGGAAAAATAGAAACAAAAAGCGAGAAAAAAACCGAACAGAGACTACTACCAACAAAAAAAAAAAAAAAAAAAAAAAGGAAAAAAAATAAAAAAAAAAATACTAAACCGAATGAAAATCTCAAGACATTTCGTACAACGAAATTTTTCACATATTTTCACTTGTATGCGAATTTTTAGAATTTTCACTAGAGAAAATTTATATAATATGGCTTCTGTTACTATTTCGAGTCGCACGGCCATCGTGCGTTGAAGAAGATTAAATCGAATGTCTATCGCTGCGCCCGGATCTCGCATATCGCCCATTACTAGCCAGCTACAACTACATACATACATACATATATATACATGTACTTACACCAGAAAACGGCAACGTAATCCTTGTCGGCCAATAGCTTCTCCAACTGCTTGGCATTGACCTCCTCGATGACGGCCTCGGGTTCAAGCGGCGGCGGCGGCGTTGCCGCTGGCTGTGATCCTTTCTTGTTAGCGCAATTCACATATCCGGGAAAACTGAGTGCCAGTAACGTACACACGAGCAATGTCAGAGTTTTTAATCGCGTGAAAGTCATCTTTCGGATTTCCTTCAATACGTTCTATGCAATTATTTTGACTTGGCCGTTGCGACTTTTTTTTTTGTATTTTTTAAATAATTTTTAAACTCTTAACTCAAACATGCGTGCGTGTGGATTTATTTATTTAGTAGTTGAAATATTCGTCGTTTAGTTGCGTTGTCGTTATAAAATAAATTATAAATTTTTCAAAATTAAGGCACTATTTTTAGTTGAAAATCTTATTTCTTTCGCGTACACTAATACAAATATATTTGGTGCGCATATATATATACTGGCAAAAATATATATAGGGTATATATGAGAAAATTAGATTATATATATATATATATAAATATATATATATATATATATATGTATATATATTTCTATTAATTGAATGTTTTCCGCGGACTGTACTCTTTTTAGTTTTCTAATTTTGTTCCACTCCGTGCAGAGGTCCGCTCGCAACTGAAAGTCTTTTGGTGAACATTCTGTGCCATTGAAGAGGCCTAGTCAAGCTTTAGGGATCTTATATTTCGGGCATTATAGCTTTTTGGCATTAGCTTTCGGAATGAGCGATAGAGCGAGAAACTGACCGCTGCAAGATCATTCAAAAAGTATGGTGAAATTTGTTGGGCAATGAGCGAGAGATTTTCACATCGTCTGTTTTCCGTTGCAATTCTTTGTTTATGCATCTCAGCATCTATATATATATATATATATAAATATATATAGCGACGCTCGGTGGTCTTACGAAACTTCCTGTAAAAACAAAACACGCAAAGTACCCTAATACACGGGTATATATATATACCAGACATCTGCGTATATACAACGTGAAAGAAAGTGTAAAGAGCAATTGTGAAATGCGTAAATGTATCCAAAGCACAACAGCTGCGAGCACATGGCGGCATTGAAGCAAAACAAAATCAAAATTTGTGATTTATATATGTATGCAAATGATGAGATCTATTTATTCCATATACACGATTTATTATGGTGCTTTCAATCTAAGCTGCAAAATCGATGCAAATCAAAGCAATATAAATAAACATAGTAATCATTTTTCAAATTGATGAGTTAAGATTTGTAATTTTCACATAATGGCTATGTGGCATAGATTTCTGCTATTTTCATGTATTCATTTATAATTATTGTAATTAATTATTGTAAAAAGATATATTAACTTCTAGCTCATCGTTTTATTTTTTTCAAATATAACGGCAAACTACTTTTCAAATTGCGAGTATCGATGCCAGCGAAGCGATAACAATCGATAATAGAATAGACCCACAGTCGATAGTGTGTGACCGTCTGCACAAACTAGTTCCGTATGATATTTTCTCGCTAACAAGATGCGTTCGCACACCACACTTATCTCTCAAATTTCGTAGGAGAAAGACGTCTTTTCCGTGGTCTAATCCGTCAATTCATTCTGTTTTTCGGCCATAAATGCAAGTGCAAAACACCAACAAACAAACGTTGGTATGCGTAGTGCATACAAAATTAACATTGCAAACATAAACAACAAGTGTTTGTCTTCATAAATTAAAGTGTGTAAAAATCGATTATAATCTGTCCAATTTTTCAGGTAAGTTGCAAATTGTTGAATGTGAAGTGCATTCATTTAATTTGTTTATTGTATATTTAACTATAAAAAGGCTCAAAGCATGCATAGAAACTGTTAACCTTGAACTCAGCATAGGCAATAAAATACCAATATACATTTTTCTGATTTCCTCGATTGTATATACGTCGCAATTTGATGTA
Organism: Drosophila maculinotata; assembly: GCA_035045305.1. Taxonomy (NCBI): domain Eukaryota; kingdom Metazoa; phylum Arthropoda; class Insecta; order Diptera; family Drosophilidae; genus Drosophila; species Drosophila maculinotata. The sequence continues at coordinate 15,672,237 of JAWNPD010000387.1, forward strand.
GGAAAACATAAACACAGACCAAGAAAATTGACATTGATAGTTGCAGCTCTTCTTCAGCTCTTTTTCAGCTGTAACCTTTTTTTATCGCATTTCAATGTGAAGGTGAAAGTTATCAGCTGCTTGAATCGCTTTAGCCATTCCATTTTTATTGTTTTTTTTCTTTGTATTCGTGCGAAATTTTCTATACTCTTTAGCTTTAACTTTGTTTCCGATGGAGCTGCAAATAGGTCACATGTAGTTGAGATTGCACTTTTTATGTATACAGCTTTTAGGGCTTTCTGACTGGAAAGTCCACCCCAGCCCTGATATTGGAATATTGGAACACTGTTGCATGCAACTTATTGCTCTGTCAGCTGTAACCTTGTTTTGAAAGCTGAAAGCTGCAGTTTATGGAAAATGCACCCTCGCACCTGGAAAATTAAATAAAAATCTGGGAAATTGCAACTTCCAGAAATTAGACGTGCGTCACATTAAAAGTTGCCTTTGCACCATTCTATTTTTTATTGTCAGAGAACTCTATTGGGTTTCCCAGTTTATCAGAAACCTGCCACTGAAACCATTTATCACATGTTCAAATAATTATAAGATATCATTTTCTACTTGTTTACCTTAAAACCAGTTTTAAATCAATAAAACAGCTGTTTAACAAACTCTAGTCTCTAGTTTCATAAAAAAATATGTTTTTACTCATACAAAGTGCCCAATGCATCTATAAAATGCAGGAATAAATCGCTCATTGTTCAGTTGGATTTAAATCGTAGGCAGTAAGACGTGCTTTTTTTTAGTAATCGTACATTTAATTTATTAAGTGTTGAATTCAAATCTTTGCCTTGTTGATTCTCCAGCAGGGCGCGTGACAATTTAGCGGGTTATATGTTATTATTACTATGAAATTGGATGAAATTGTCGGATGGTAAGTAATTGCATCATGTTCACTTGACACACAATTGTATTTGATTATTTAATGTTACGTTTTGTTGTGGTTCTGTCTACGTAGGTACCAGAAACGAATCGGCACCTATGATAAACAAGAATGGGAGAAAACCGTCGAGCAGCGCATTTTAGATGGCTTCAATAGCATCAATTTGAAGAACACTAAGCTGAAAACGGAACTGATTGATGTGGATCTGGTGCGAGGTATATTAACAAATACTCAATACTCTTGTAAACCGTATTTTAATAGCAGTTGGCCATTTTTTCTAATAGGTTCCACATTTCCCAAGGCAAAGCCAAAACAAACCCTACTCACTGTCATCCGTTTGGCCTTTCTGCGTTACTTCCTGCTGCCCCTCTACGCACAATGGTGGGTCAAGCAGACAACGCCGAATGCCTTCGGCTTCATACTCTGCCTCTACGTAACACAACTGATCAATTGGGCCATATACATCATGCACAGCAATCGCATTGTGCCGCTTGTCTACGAACGGGCATCGAATGCAACTATTCTCGATGATGTTGCAACAGTTGCTGATAAGCAGCAGCAGCAGCAGTCGTCATCGGAGGATAGTGCCGATTTGCTTAGTGCACTGCTAATACCCTGTGCGCTGAGCTTGCTGATTAGCCTAATACACTCACAGATTGTCGCGACGAATACGCCGCCGGGTGGCAGCAGCAAAAACAAATTGCGTCGCTTTTCCATGTCCGGTATTGGCGAGAAAAGCAATGCGCCCCGGGAGCAGCGTCTGCGGCGACGCAAGAAGTTTGTGCGGCAAGTATAACGAAATTAAATTAATATGTCGGCGCCCGACGATAACTATTATATATTGTACTAATTCTTATTTCGCTCCACAGACTGCGTCAATCCGAAACGGAAAACTCACAGCCCAGCAGCAATCATTCATTATCCACACGACGTGCCAAACTGGCACCCATAAACGCTGAATCAAACGCAGCTGGCGCAGAGCTGAAGCCCTGCAATTGTGTGCCGGTGCCCAGTGAGGAGAGCTCCCAAAGCACCACTGCCATTACCATACATCATCAAGCAGCGGCAGCGGACAGCACAACAGTCACCGATCCGCTGTACGATCTCCGACAGGTTGCAACTGCAGCTGCGTCTGAAAGTCCGCATAAGAAGCGCAATGTCAATTGGCATACGCCGATACAAATCTATGCCACATTCGATCAGAATGAGCTGCCCTCGTCCAGCATTGAGCTGAACAATGTGGCTGCACCGAGCGGTGCACATTTGGAGCCCAATTTTCGGGGGCGTCGCAGCATTGGCGATGATGATGGCTTCGAGAGTCTGAACAACAAAAGCTCCAGTGGCGAGGAGAATAATCATTCACCAAACGTAGCCGGCGGCAGCGGCAGCAGCAGTCCACCAGCGGTTATCAATCCGGCCAGTCATCTGCGTTTGCGTCTCAATGTGAGCAGCAGCACCACCAACAACACCGCCACCACCACCAACAACAATAACGGAAGCAGCAGCAGCAATGCACCTGTAACCGATAAAGTGTCCCGTGAATCAACCAGCAGCTGTGCCGAATCGGATGAATGCGACGATGCGGACATCATATCAAGTCCCGCCTCGGCAGGCACACAGGAGTGCAATACCTCAGCCACCGATTGGCTGGGCATCACTACCAACAGCGAGGATTGCAGCTATACGTCCGAGCTGGATCAATCCGATGGCGGCTATAAGCATCAGCCATGCAGCGATGAGGAGATGCAGGAACTGGATATAACACCCACGACCATACTAAATGCGCATAGCAGTTTGGATCGCAGTGAGTTGTCTGCTATCAGTACAGTGATCGCTCGGATATGAGAACTTTCCGGCTAATAGAATCTCCCTTAAGCTGAAGCGTTTACATTTCTAAGCGATCACTGTTTTAGATATATATATAGTATAGTAATTTAAGTTCTCCTTTCCCCTCCAGTTAGCTGCACCATCTGGGATCAGCGCGATGCGAAAAAGGCGCAAATGTCTGTGCTAGAGATAGCCTCCTGCATTATTGAGCGCGTCGATTCGCTGGGCGTGACCAACGATTACATTTACATCGGCGTCTTCTTCTCCTTCCTGCTGACGCTGATACCGACTTTCTGTCGACTGTGCGAGGTACGTGTTTGGAATTGGCAAACTGCGGCAAACAGCTTGTTTGATTTAATGCTCGCTTACAGATCACAATTGATGCGGATAAGGCCAGCGAGATAAGCTATTTCTATATGCCGCAGCTGTTGTGGGAGAAGTCATCGTCCTCGTTTTTTACACTCTTGGGCTTTGCCTTTGGCGACTCGCAGTGGGAACGCACCGTTCTGGCACTGGGCTTTGTGCAGCGTCTGTGCTTGACGCTCATACTCTTTATCATATTTGCCGTGGCGGAGCGCACATTCAAGCAGCGGTAAACTTGATAATGGAAACTTGTAAAGTACTTGAAATTACCCTTCTCAGACTTCAAACTGCCATAGCTTTGTCAGAGCTGAACGGATTTTCATGTACTTTTCATATTGTATTGATTTTTTAAATATTTGCCTAAAAATCGAATATTGATTTAAACTTTTCGTACTCGTTTTAGATTTCTGTATGCCAAACTCTTTTCACATCTGACCTCGTCGCGTCGAGCACGCAAATCGAATCTGCCACACTTTCGCCTCAACAAGGTGCGCAACATCAAGACTTGGCTGAGTGTACGATCGTATTTGAAGGTATGTTGTACAATATACGTTTGGTCAACCTCCACTGTATGTGTATTTATAACTTACAGAAACGCGGTCCGCAGCGTTCGGTGGATATTATTGTGTCGGCCGCATTTATAGTCACATTGCTGCTGCTGGCCTTTCTCAGCGTTGAGTGGCTCAAGGATTCGGTTAATCTGCACACACACCTGACGCTGGAGGCGCTCATTTGGTCAATTACCATTGGCATCTATTTGCTGCGCTTCATGACCCTGGGCCAGAAGATACAGCATAAATATCGCAGCGTTTCGGTGCTTATAACCGAACAAATCAATTTGTATTTACAAATCGAACAAAAACCTAAGAAGAAGGAGGAATTAATGGTCTCAAATAGCGTACTAAAGTTGGCAGCCGATCTGCTAAAGGAGCTCGAAACGCCATTCAAGATCTCTGGTCTCAGTGCCAATCCATATCTGTTCACAACCATCAAGGTGGTCATCCTATCGGCGCTGTCGGGCGTGCTGAGCGAGGTGCTGGGCTTTAAGTTGAAGCTACACAAAATTAAGATTAAGTAAGCCAAAAACAAAAGCATAAGCAAATCACACATAAAATCAAACTATATCAGATATATCGGGATAGAGCCGGATCGATGACACTTTGGCAAATGTTATATTTTTGTAGTACAATTTTTTGGAATGCTTTAGAAAAAAAAGCTACAGTATCTAAATTACCAACAACTAGTTTATATAAACTTATATATTAAAAAGCAAAATTTAAAATAGATGAATAAATTAAGTAAGCCAATGTTTATGTTTATCTTGTGATTGTTCTGCAGCGTTAGCTACTTAAATTATTATTAGCAACAACAGCTACCACTAATGTTTAAATAAAATCCTATATATTTACATGTACGTATCTGATTAGACATTAGAGCGTCGTGCACAATCACATTTAAAATGTTCGCAAACCTTTTAGCATAGCAATCTATCTATATCTATACCTATATTTACTACTATATTGTACTTGTACGTCGTTTTTCTAGTTGTATAGCGAGCAAATTGCGTTATCAAGTCACAGGTTCAATTCAAAACAATATCTAAATAGTGCGTTGCATATAATAAATTTACCAAAGTCCATGAAAAAATATCGCTAATAAAGTAATTTATTTGAATCTGCTTAAAAATTAAGGCATCGTGAAACCAAGAATATAATTAAAAATATATGTATTGTCATATTCAAATTTGAAGTTTGCCGTTTGGCGCTAGCCGTTTGACAGCTGATCGCGCTTTGAGTGTGACCAGAGCTTACACACCTAATATTCTTATACATTTTTGCCCGTCCTTTACTTGAGCGGCATATCCGCCTTAATAAGTGCAACAGCATCAACAATAGATGGCGCTGGACGCTGGACAGCTGATCGCACTGTGAGTGTGACCAGCGCTTGCACACATACCACCCCACCTGACGTAACAGCACTTCTGCAATTTCTGTGATCTTTACCCCCACAATTCCTTTAAACTCCACCAAAATGCTGAAACTCCAACTGACCCAACTGCTGCGGTATTCAATAGCCAATCAGCTGAGATGCAGCCAAATGCGTTTATTGCACGTTGGCGATGCAAATGTGTTGAGTAGTGAAATTGATAAGCAATCAGCAGAGTTCAAGGTTGATAAACAAGTGCTATATATATACATAAATACATATATATAAAGTATTTTCTCCACAGGATAATGCCAAGGAGATGAGCAAGCTGGTCACAGAGTTGCGCAGTGTGACCAGTCAGGTGTTAACAGGTGGGGGTCCCAAGGCTAACGAGCGGCACACTTCGAGGGGGAAGCTGTTGGCAAGGGAGCGGATTAATCTGCTTCTGGACAGAGGATCCCCCTTCCTCGAACTGGGCACGTTGGCTGGTCATGAACTCTACGGCGATGAGGTGGTTAATTCCGGTGGAATTGTCACCGGAGTGGGACGCGTGTGTGGGTAAGTAAACACTTTAGATACCCTGTATTTTAAAATTTAGAGCAATGTACACGGTATATGCTAGACACTCTTACTTACCCTTCAACAAGAGATTAATAAGTTTAATTCTCTCCACAGCACCGAATGCGTTGTGGTGGCCAATGATGCAACGGTCAAGGGCGGCAGCTATTATCCCATTACGGTCAAGAAGCATTTGAGGGCACAGGAAGTAGCGCAGGAGAATCGCTTGCCCTGCATTTATCTGGTGGATTCGGGCGGTGCCAATTTGCCACGCCAAGCGGAGGTCTTTCCCGACAAACTGCACTTCGGACGCATATTCTACAACCAGGCGAATATGTCGGCGCAGGGCATACCACAGATTGCCGTAGTGATGGGCAGCTGTACGGCTGGTGGGGCCTATGTGCCCGCCATGGCGGATGAGAGCATCATTGTGAAGGGACAGGGCACCATCTTTCTGGCCGGACCACCGCTTGTGAAGGCGGCCACCGGCGAAGAGGTTTCCGCTGAGGATTTGGGCGGCGCTGATCTTCACTGCAAGACCTCCGGCGTGACGGATCATTATGCTATGGATGATGAGCATGCATTATATTTGGCCCGCCAAATAGTCAGCAATTTAAATCTGGACGCAACCAACTCCTACAGTGACCAGCTGCAGCACTCCAGCCAGCAGAACTTCCGAGTGGCCACGCCCCCTGATGCGGCTGCTGTGGAGGAGCCTCGCTATGATCCACGTGAACTGTATGGCATTGTAGGACCCAATCTAACCAAGAGCTTTGATGTGCGTGACGTAATTGCGCGCATTGTGGATGGCAGTCGCTTTACGGAATTCAAGAAGCTCTACGGAGAGACTTTAGTCTGTGGCTTTGCCAAGCTGTATGGCCAGACTGTGGGCATTGTGGGCAACAACGGTGTGCTCTTCTCGGAGAGCGCACTCAAGGGCGCCCACTTCATACAGCTGTGTGCGCAGCGCAAGATTCCGTTGGTCTTCCTTCAGAATATTACGGGTGAGCTAAAATTTACTTATTATTAATATACCATATAAATTGTGTTATTTCCCTGCAGGCTTCATGGTGGGTCGTGATGCGGAGGCCAATGGCATTGCCAAGAATGGCGCTAAAATGGTCACAGCTGTCGCCTGCGCCAATGTGCCCAAATTTACGGTCATCATTGGCGGTTCCTATGGCGCTGGCAATTATGGCATGTGTGGACGCGCCTATTCACCACGATTCCTCTACATGTGGCCCAATTCGCGCATCTCGGTGATGGGCGGTACCCAGGCGGCCAATGTGCTGGCCCAGATCACCGAGGAACAGCGCAAGCGTGCTGGCAAAGCGTTAAGCGAGGAGGAGGCGCAGAAAATCAAGAAACCCATTGTGGAAATGTTCGAGCGGGAGGGTTCACCGTACTACAGCACGGCCCGTTTGTGGGATGATGGCATTATTGATCCGGCGAACACTAGACAAGTTTTGGGCCTCAGTTTGAAGGCGGCTTTAAATAATGCTGGACAAGACACCAAATTTGGTGTTTTCCGCATGTAAAATTGCTTATAGGGTAGAATTTGTGCATTTGTGAGCATTTAATGCTCAAACTGTTGAAACTGTTGCATTTATTAGTGTTAAGTGAAATGTTGTTCTTGTGCATTTGTCATTTATTTTTGTAAAACAATCAAGGGCGTGGCCCAACAAAGATTTTTAAATTTAAATTTAAATAAATATACATCAGTGCTGTAAAGTGAACATAATTATCGATTTATCGCTATCGCGGGCGTTAACAGAATTGGAGGACGCTATTGCACATTAACAGAGCATAACATTTGCATGCGTTGTGCACACTAAACAGCATTAATTGCTCAACACTTGAGAGAGCAGTCTACAACACTGCGTGAAAACGGTTCGTCATAGAATTTTGGTAGACGTTTTGTGATTAATAACGTTGAATAATATTATAAAGTTTGGCTTAAACTAAATCAATTAAGTGAATTTCAATTAAATAGGTGAGTGCTAGACAACGAAACAGCGGCAAATGGAGTAAAAGCCTGTCTCCAAGTGCATATATGTGTGTGTGCGTGTGTGTGTGTGCTGGTGAATGTTGCGGCTGCGGCTTTTTTTCTTGCTCCCATCTTTTTCTAGAAGTAGCGTCAGCAGAAAAGAAAGTTCAACGGCAAAAAAGAAGAAAAAAATATGCGTGTATGTGGCGATTTTAAAATAGCCTTGCCGAAAACTTCAAGTGCATACTTGAGAGCACAAAAGTAGGAGAAAATATCTGTACATATGCTGTGCATGTGTGTGTGACTCTCTCTGTTAAATGTCGCCTGCGTTACAGCAGGCGTCTGTCTCCTTTATGCATGTATGTGTGTGCGCCCAAAAATAAAATGTGTGCGTGCCTGTGTGGCTTGCAACAGGAACAGAGCCATAAAAATTCCACTGCCGCATTGCAATTACTAAAAATCGTCAAGAGAGAGGCCTTTGCGGCAGCTAATCTGCCGTTATTTCTACCTGCCACAAACAAAAAAAGAGAAAAAACTGCATTTCCAGCGTTGCCATATTTTGTGTTTTTTTGTTAATTTCCTGTCGCTTCTCAGGTGTTGTTTCTGCCAATACCAATTTATTTCGCATGACGTCATCGGCAGTTTGTCAACTCGTTATATGGTCTATCTGTCAACCCCCGCACATTGTCCAAATGTGCGTGTGTGTGTTTGTGTTTTACTAATAGTTATTCAGTCGACCTGTCTTTTATTTTTTATTGGCTTCATTGAAATTGCTGAACTAGCGGCATTGAAATTGACGCCGACGCTCTCTTCAAACTTGCCGGTATTTTCACACATTCACAGATCAGTTCACATGTACACACACACACACACACTTGCATACAAATGATCGATACTATATGATGATAAGCCGACTGGCCGATAATCTTTTGATCGATGTCGATAGTTATATCATGCATGCGTTGCCGCCAATTGTTATATTTAAATTTGAAGCGTCACCTTTATGAGTGGGGAGTGAGTAGTTCGCCCTCTGTTCTAGTTGCGCTTAATTAGTTGGCAACGTCGTTTGCCGTTTGCCACAACTTCCGGCTGCAATTCACACACATACATACACACACCCACACAGCAATCAGAGTTAAACGCCCCCGTACACACACACACACACACACACACGTGTAAACATACTTATCATCCAGGCATCGACACAGCAAACAAAACAAATCCCTCAATAATGAGTTTTCAACTTGTTGTGTATTTGGGGCAGTTTTGCCTGTCGTAGTTGGCGCACTTCAATCAATAAGCAACAACAATTGCAACAGCAACAATACGGAATAGAAGAAAAAATACAGCTCGCAATTTGTATGAAGTTCCGGCTGTTGCCCCAACTTCAGTTTATATCGCAGCGCGCCCTTTTTATACTCTGTTTCCAAAACTAATCAGAGTGTATTGGTTTCTTTTAAAAACTCCTAACTTTGGATATACAATCGAACTTTTTTAGTCTAAACCACCTTCTAAATTTAATCAAAAATTTGACTATTCAAAAATATCTAGTGTCACCAATTTTTAAAGCTGGATAAGCTCTTTAATTTACAGTGAAAGACCCAATTTGAATGCAATCAAGCATCAATATTTGCTGTTCTATTACACCAAGAACAGAGTATTGTGCAGTCGAGAGATTTTGACTGCAACTTATTTTTTACTTGCTTTTTTTTATGGGTTCAATGCACTTGCCACACTAAGCTACAGCGTGGCAAAACTTTACACACAAATTTAGTTGGCCTGATATTTATAGGCACATTTCGGCGGCCGGCTAATTCAATTTTCCTTTCTTTATCAACGTGTGTTTTTCTCTGTGTGTGTGTGTGTTATGGCCCACGTTCTGGCATTGGTCATGTTGTATTTTCTTTTCTTTATTTTCTGCTCTTGATAATGCCAAATGCCTAAAACGCTGACGCAGCTGCAGGCGCCGATATAGTGACTAAGAGCTGGATGACGGCTCAAGAAGCATTCGACATCGGCAGCGAAGCGTTGACAAACCGCCGGCCCAGCAGCAGCAGCAGCAGCAGCAGTTGCCGCCGCAGCAGCAGCAGCCGTTGCTGCCGCAGTCGAAGTCACAGCCGCAGCCCACAGTCCAAGTTCATTGTTCGTTGGCTCCAGTCTCGCACGGATTGCGCCGCTATCGCCACATTTTGCTTGTGCGTTTTTTTTGTTGTGTTTGTTGTCGTTTTCTTCGTCTCGTACATTTTTCATTCCAAATTTAATTTTGCCTGATTGTGTCTTGCTTGCATTTTACGCTCTCGTAAGTTTTCTACAGCTTGCAAGCTCTTAAAAGAAGTACGTTCTCTTCAATTAAATTAAGTGGTGCGTTTCCACTTCAGCTTATGCAAAATACTTAAAAACTGACTTCAATTACTAATATGTGTGTGTGTGTGTGTTTGTGTTAGTGCTGTTCAGGACTGTCTACAGGGTATCTTGTAGTTGTTCATTGCCGATTGGTGCACTCGTAATTTTGATGATAGCACAAGATGATAAAGCAAGTGATAACATGCATAATCAAGAACATAATAATATGCCATTGTCACACATTCACACTCACCTACATAAAGTCCTTCTACTAGATTCTCCAAAGGTCTGCAGGCTCTGATGCCTTTTAAGTAAAGTGTGTCTTTGTATTAGTATCTGTTATCGTTTTCTCTCTTCCATTTACTCGCTCTTTTTATCACTGGCTCTCTCTGTCTTACTTAGTGATGCTCTCTCTCCCTTACTGACTATCTCTCTCCCTTACTAACTCTCTCTCTCCCTTACTGACTCTCTCTCTCCCTTACTGACTCTCGCTCTTACTCACTGACTCTCTCTCTTCTATCTATTTCTCTCTCTCACTCTTCTCTCTCTCTCTCTCACTCTTCTCTCTCTCTCTCTCTCTCTCTCTCACTCTTCTCTCTCTCTCTCTCTCTCTCTCTCTCTCTCTCTCTCTCTCTCTCTCTCTCTCTCTCTCTCACTCTTCTCTCTCTCTCTCTCTCTCTCTCTGGCTTCTCTATCTCTCTGGCTTCTCTATCCCTCTGGCTTCTCTATCTCTCTCGCTTCTCTATCTCTCTCTTCTCTATATCTCTCTCTTCTCTCTCTCTCTCTCTCACTTAGTGACTCTTTCTAACTGACTATCTCACTTAACGGAGCTCTTTCATATACTGACTCTCTCTCTCTCTCACTTACCGGCTCTCTCACTTACTGGCACTAAATTAGTTTGTATAAACAAGTTACAAGTATATGCCAATCTAGTATAATATAATAATTTATTTAAATTAGTTTTGACTTTTGATCATTTCCAAATCAGCTGTGTGGGCGTCGTTTTTAGGTAGGCCTTGATCTGTGATTCCCTTTAGTTATTCCAAAGTGTTGTTTCAAGTTTTACAAAGTTCAACGTTGTTCGATTAAAATTTGAAGAAAGAATATTTATTTTCCTAGTGTTTACAGCATTTATTTTTCTCAAGAATTACAACACACCGGTATGTTAAACGCCATTATTTATAAACCCACAGCTGAGATCGCGGAGAGTAATTTTTTGCATGGCAATTAGTTGAAAAACATTTGGCAAACTACAAAAACAATTAAAAGAAAAGCAGCGGACAACTTTCATGTATCTAAGTCTCGTGCCAATAATAATCAGCTACATGCCACACATGCTGCATGCCACATGCCGCAGCTAGTTGTTGCATTTGATTGTTGTTTTGTCTGTGATTATCGTGATCTTGATATTGAGGCACGCACATCTGCGACGCTTCAATGCACAGAAACACACCGAAGTCAAAACCAAGACCATACTAAATAAATACATAAATAAAAATGAGCAACAATCATAAGCCAGACCGTAATTAACAGCATTAGGCACTCCCACACATCACCAACATTGCCTTATATGTGAATGTACCTAGCTTTAAATTATAAAATACAATTTCTTCATTTTATATTTGATATTTTGCAGTAACCAGCAACGGCAACAAGACAGCAGAATACATAGCTATGGCTGTTAACGTATACTCCACAAATGTGACGTCCGAGAATCTGTCGCGACATGACATGCTGGCCTGGGTAAATGATTGCCTCCAAGCGCAATTCTGTAAAATTGAGGAACTGTGCACGGGTAAGTCTCACCTTCATTAGATTCGATCATCGATCGTCTATTTAATACATTTTGTCTATATTTAGGTGCCGCTTACTGTCAGTTCATGGATATGTTGTTCCCAAATTCAGTGCCCGTCAAGCGTGTCAAATTCCGTACAAATCTGGAGCATGAATATATACAAAATTTCAAGATCTTGCAGGCTGGCTTCAAAAAGATGTCTGTTGATAAGGTATATTTTATATATATATATATATATATATATTTATCACATATTTTTGTATATCTTCCAGTTTCGATTTAATTTGATTTATGCTTGAGTTTATAGTTATTTTGTTTAATAACACCATATTTATGCACACTTACAAAGTTAATTACGTAATAGCTCAACGCTGTGTGTGTTGTGATGATCCTTTGTGCACTCACACACCTATGAGTATGTAGGCTGATTAAAATTACTATAATCATTGTATTTAGCTAGAAGCTTTTAAAATTTAAGTTTTAATGGCTCTGAATACTCACCGTTTATGATTTTATTTACTTTGATAAATTGTAGCTAACTTTATAGAACATAATCTGTAAAGCCAGGCTCACACAAGAACATAAAGAATCGTATACACTTTAGTTTAGATTCTAAGCGATCCGTTAAAAATCGAGTATATGTCTTGAGTTCTTCCTTGTATCATTTATAATCATATATAGTTCTCAATCAGTAGTACATTTTGCTATTCTAAATGTGATTAAATTTCTCTTAATTTCATATTATTTAAACCAAATGGTTCAAGCTATTAAAACATAATTTTTAAATTAGTTTTCTCTTATCATAAGCTCAAATTAACATTCAAAATGAAACTCTTTTTGAGGCAGGGCGGAGAAAATTGATTAAATTGCGACAAGTTTTATGTACTACACTGTTTGAAAGTTGAACTTTATATGTGTGTAACTAACTGACATTTCCTGTTACAAATCAACGAAACAACCACGACAACTGCTGGCAAACAACAATAACAACAACTACAACTGCAACAATAATACCAGATAATACCAGTTGATAAACTTATTAAGGGACGCTTCCAAGACAATTTTGAGTTTCTGCAATGGTTCAAGAAGTTTTTCGATGCGAATTATGATGGACGTGATTACGATCCACTGACCCAACGAGGCGGCGTCAAGCTGGGCAACGGAGGCAGTCACACTGGCAGTGGTGTCGGCAGCAGCAGCAATGAACTACATCTGATGCATCGCCGGCCGCAGCAACAGCAGCATCAGCAGCATCATTCGCAGCCGCCGATACATAATGTGATCAATAATATCCGTGGTCCAACAATGCGCTTTCAGTCGGGTATGGGCTCGATGAATAACGTTGCGATAAGAAATTCAAATGGTCATTATAATGAAGCTATGCGGGTGTCGTGTTTACTATCATTATGTAATATTTTGTGTGTGTGTGGGCAACAAAACGAACGTGAAGCACGCGGAAGCGTGGGCCAAACCAAACGAAACAACAACTGCAAACAACAAACAACGAGACACCACCAACAAACCATAAAAAATGGCATTGGCGACTGGCTGTTGTGCACCCACCGAACGCACACACGCATTCCCAGCACTAAAAACACACACAACATATATATACACACACAAGCACACACACACACCTAACACACACGCACACACACATCGTTCTTTGAGTTGTTTTGTTTTTTTGTCTTTGTTTTAGTGTGCACATTTCCTCATATTTGATTTTATTATGTTTCGTTTAACTTTTTCTTTTGTTTAACTGTCGCATTCTCTTGGTTGTTTTTCCTCACTTCATTCAAAAAAAGAAAACACTGCATATTATTCTCTTTCTCTCTCACACATTTTACTTTTAGATAATACCCATTGACAAATTGATAAAGGGTCGCTTCCAAGATAATTTCGAATTTTTACAATGGTTCAAAAAATTCTTCGACGCCAATTATGATGGCAGAGATTATGATGCCAGCGCCGTACGCGAAGGTGCGCCTATGGGCTTTGGCTCCGGTGCTGTTAAATCTCTGCCCGGCACAAGCGGCGGCGGCAGCAGCGGTGGCGTTGCCAGCTCCTACAGGCGAGTGCCAACGGCGGCACCGACACGACCAGCAACAACAACAGCGACAGCCCCAAAGCCCCGTAGGTTCTCTTGGTCTGGTTTAGTTTGCAGTCCACAAAACACAAACATCATCACCTAACTACCGATCATTCCCATATACATTTTTGTACATACTACATCTATATATATATATGTACATTTGCTCATTTACACATTTAATTTAATCTATAATTTAACAAAACTGAATGCACAATCCACAAATTGACGAAACACAACAAAGCGTAACTTGAACAAAGCAAGCCATTTGACGTGCTTCACGTTTGTTAAATCTATCAAAATATATGTCAATATATATTCATATATATATATATATATATATGCATAAATTCGAATTATAATGTAAGTCCCCTTAGTTATGTTGATTTTTCCAATCCAAACAGTCTCTAAGGTGCCGCCACGCACAAACAATGCGACGCCACCGAATCGAATGTTGGCCGGCAACACGGGAGCTGTGAAGAAGAACGACGCGGCAGGTGCGGCATCCAACCAGCAAATCGAAGAGTTGTCCAATCAGGTTTGTCCACAGTTAGATTATTCTAGTAAAACACTTGCATTAATGAACTCGGTCGCTTTCCTTAGGTAATGGACATGCGTTTAAATCTGGAGGGTCTGGAGAAGGAGCGTGATTTCTACTTCTCTAAGCTGCGCGATATTGAAATACTGTAAGTTGAATGTTAGGAATCCATCAAATTCATTTTATCATGCATTTCCCATAGTTGCCAGGAAGCCGATGCGAAAGAACCAGCACATCTGATTCAAAAGATTTTGGACATACTCTATGCAACTGAGGTAAGCGAGAGTGTCTTTTTTAATTCGGCAACTTGCATAATCAATTTGTTTTGGCACCACAGGATGGCTTTGCGCCACCAGACGATGCACCACCAGAGGACGAAGAGTACTAAGTAAATAGTCAACAGCTTACGAATAATTGTTTGCTGCATACATATTCAAAACCGAACGGATTACATTTAAGTCCATTTGCTGCGCTATAACTAAATTCAAAAAACTACAGATATATACGGAATCAACTAACCAACGAGGATCTGCAACACAAAAATATAAAGAAAATTTCACTCAAAAACAAAAAAACACATCATAGGGTTATTTAAGCCACTGGTAAAAGTATTGTATAATTCAGAATATACATGCATTAGGAGGTACATATGTACATTACTTATTAACAAAAAATCAATTCAATTTGGATAAGTAATTATGTAACATATACATTTATCAAATGCCGATAGGCAGCTCCCGATTGAACATGAATTTACGAAAATACGAAAAGCGTTAAAACTGCTCAATTTTGTTTAAGACAAAGCTGTGTTATGTTCTGCCTGGAATTTAAATATCCAAAGCACTTAAGCATTTAACTTAAAGACGAAACAAATTCATGTTCAGTCGGCTCCTGCCGTTGCTCATTAGTAAATTGAACACCAAACATACTTGGCGTCTAAATTGTTTGTAGTAATTGCAGAAATACAAGAAAACACACACAAATAAGTAAAAAGCGTGGCAGAAAGTAGCTAACAAAAAAAATCGAAGTGAAACGCAAATTGTTAAAAATGATCCTTAAATTAAACTTGTATAATTTTTTATGTATTTTTTTGTTTAGATTTGGTTTCTTCTATATCATACAAAGTCGGAGCAATGTGCGATTTTCTTTATAAACAATTGAATTTATAATTTTAAATAACTTGAACTCTTGTTATTGACTTTCGTCGTTTTTGAGTGTGTTGTGTAGTAAACCAATCGGAAGTTGTAAAGTGTGGATTACTCATAGTTTATGCAGATGAGATGGCATTTCGAATTTTCAAATTTCTTTAAATAATAACAACTGCAGCAACAACAACCTTGCAACATGCATAACATTATGAATATAGTAGTATTTAAGCCATTTTTGCTCTGAACTCTTTTTTTTAGTTCTATATTTATGTGTAAAGATCCGAACGTTAAACATTTAAATAAAAAACAAAAGCAACTTTCTAATTTCTAAAAACAATTTACAATTCTTATGATTTTTACACTTTACCATACACAAATATAAACCTTCTGTCTTCTATTGCATTTTCTTTTGATTGTTTTAGAGAACATTTTCATTTGAGCACAAGCCGCTGTAAATATTTTGTTGAAGCTTGTAAAATCATTACAAATTGAATATATACATAACAAATATATATATTAATATTACATACATCATATAATGTATGTTATTGGGGCATTTATTTATATGTGTATAAATAGCGTTCTATAATCTAGAATAAAACATGTGTTGCTTGATTCAAAATTGTTCACGTGCATTTCTCATTTCTTAAATACATGCTACAAAATGCTTTTCATGATAAACTTAATATTAAGTTAAATTATTTAACGGCTGCCTGGATCTGGGGCTGCTTGTGGGTGCCATCGCAGAAGGGTCGATGAGTGGTTTGCTTGCAGTTGCACAGCCAATAATCGCCGGTTTGCTCTACCTTAAAGCGGACGGGCCTGTGGGGGGATTGTAATCTTTAGCTATGGTCTGTTTATTTTGCAGTTATTCACCTCAGTTTAATCTTAAGGAATTCATTTTTATGCGTTCCATCGCAGAGTGGCTGCGATTTGGATTTGCCGCAGAGGCACCAGCTGTAGGTTTTATCTATAAAAGTTTTGATTATGTAAACATTTCTAAATTGAAATTTTTTGAACTACGCATACTGACCTTTATCCAGATGAAGTTTGAATGGTCGCTTGTCAAATATGGCGCCATTTTCCTTTTGCAAATTAGCCGTTTGCTTATCCTCTAACATATTTTTGGGTATCGTTTTTGCCGACTCAACTGGCTTGGCACTGGAGCTATAGCAAACCTGCTATAATAAATAAAATATAGTATATATAATGAAAGGCGTGTGTTTGCTTACCTTTAAAAGCCAGGTCGCACGCAGTTTTTGTCTCAATATTACAGACATTTTAATAAGGAATTTATTTACCACAATCAGCGCTTAATTGAAAGGTTAAAATAAACAGCTGTTTGTCGGTGCAGTGTGTACATATTTTAAAAAACCTTAAAACATGAAATGGTCACTTTATTTTAGTATTTAAATACCAGCAAAAATAAGATAGAAAACATGAGACCAACTTGTTGATACCCTAGCTTCAAATATAATAATATACCTATGAATATATATTATATATACACATTATATACTATATACTTATGGCATACTATTTATTTAAAGCCTTTGGCTATTATTATATTACTGCCAACTACAAAGCCAACAAATTCATTTGATTTCACAATAAACTGAAAATCAGTCAACTGATAAGACAGACACTTCAAATTCAGACTTCCCTGGCGACAAATATGACAGGCAGCATGTAGCAGATATGATTATGATGCGTCTGGAATGGAAATATAAAAAGTCAACGTAACCATATGGCAATAGACGAGTTTTCTACGCTTTATCTGCCATACGAAATACTTGAAAAGCCTGTTAGTTCAGTTAGTCCCTTTACGTAAGATAGGCTAGATAAGACGATACGTTTATCAGACGACCCCGTTTATAAGCTGATTAATAAAATAAAATATATACCAAGAAAATGTGTTTTTATTTAAAATACTAAGCTGTAGTTATAAATGTCGTTATTAAATTTAAATCTAGTACGCATCGTTGAATGGATAGTACTTATGACTGGACATGCCACTAAATGGAACCGTCCTCACACCCGTATGATACCTCTCCATGGACGCCACATCCTCCGGCTGCAACTCAAAATCGAATACATTAAAATTCTCGGCAATACGCGATTTATTCGATGACTTGGGCAGGGGAACTACGCCTATTTGGATGAGATAACGTAGGCAGATCTGTGCCGGCGTCCGGCCATATTTCTTGGCCAACTGCAGGGCACGATCATCATACAGAAATGGCGGCCATTGTCTCGCCGGCTGTGGACGCGCCAGTGGACAGTAGGCGCAGATTACCAAACCATGTTCCCGCGCATGATTACGGAGCTGCTGCTGCTGGAAAGCCGGATGACACTCGACCTGATTCACCACGGGCTTAATGCGGCAATTCTGGAGCACCCGTAACGTTTGCGCTGCATTGAAATTAGACAGGCCAATGCTGCGGGTCAGTCCCAAATCCACTAGTTTCTCCATTTCCCGCCACGTATCCAAGTAATCCACATCGGTCAGTTCCAGGGTGCCATGCACATTGCTGTCGTTGTGGAACTTCTGGCCAATTGGCAAATGCATCAGATACAAATCGATATAGTCCAGACCCAGATTGCTCAGGCTCAGCCGGAAGGCGCGCTCCACAATCTCCGGATCGTGATGAATGCCACCCAGTTTGGTCGTCACAAAGATCTCCTCCCGGTTGATCACACCCTCCGTAATCTTCTCCCGTATCGCTTGGCCCACCTCCTGTTCGTTCTCGTAGACGAAGGCGGTGTCTATGTGCCTGTAGCCAATGTCGATAGCGTCACGTGTCGTCTGACAGGCCTCCGTTTCGAACGATTTCCATGTGCCCAGGCCCAGTATTGGCATCTCCTGGCCATTGTTTAACTTGATTTTCGGCGCGAGTTTTGCCATTTCGTTGATAATTAACTACAAATTATGTATATTTATTTATTTTGATTGTTGACGGATGACGTGATTCCAATTTCTATTTGTGATCGACAGCGACAGCAATCAGTTCCAGCACGTCCAAGGTTTAGTGAGCAACTAGCGCGTCTGTCAGCCAGCCGGTTCCACTATGTGATTCAGCAGTTAGCCAGCACTTATTAAAAGCCCGCATCTCTTAAATACCCTGTAAGCATATTAGTTTTAAGTTGGTATGCTGGACTTGTGCTAATCTATTTAAAAGTCGATCTGTCAGTAACTTGATTTATTTGATTATAATGACTGATCTGATATACAAAATATCCAAGTTTAATGATTGAAATATAGCATATAATAAATATATATATTTTTTAAAAGCCAATTTACGTAAATAAAATATATATATAAACCCTAAAGTTACAGGGTATTTTAACGTCACGCTTTCTTTAATATTTAACTTACTTGTTTCGTTGAGTCATGCGATGAACTCACAGCTGTTGTTGTGGTTTTTCCCTTACACACAAAAGCTTTCGCTCACGAGCTTTTTAGCGCGCACTAATTGAACTGACAAACTTCAATATTTTGTTGTTTTTTTTTTTTTCTCTAACACATAAAATTTTTATTTGAATATTAGTTAAAGTTCAAAATGTTAGACATTCAAAGTTACATGGTGTTTATATGCTTAGGTTGTTTGTAACATTTAAAGATTATTGTTAAAATATTTGTAGCTTTGCATAAATTTCTTTGGTAGTATTGTAATTGGTTAAAAGAGTTGCTCCTTGAATTTGATAAATATGCATAAGTACGTATTTATTAATATGCTATTTCATTAAGTTATTTTGGGTTTTTATTAGCATTCATTTAATGTTGCCTGCCTATTTTGGCTTGCTAATTGTTGTTTGTTGGTGTTGTATTCTTACTGTGAGCTCCGCTGAGCGCTTTTTATTAAAACTAGTCTATTTTAGTAATTATGATATATTAAGGGTTGCAAAGCAGCCCACATATACAAGTACTATGTATTTTTAAGTAAAATTGTCAAGATTGTATTCGTTATACATGTAAATATTGATTTGAACATTAAGTTAGATTTTTTTGAACATTCAATGATTTTTTCCATTTAAATTGTTATACCTATTGTTTGAATATAGAGTGCCTGGTATGGTTAAATGGAGGTATATGCGTATAGATATAGCTTGGATCTCTTTGCCCGACTGATACAAATTTATGCAAAGTGCAAAAATGAAAATGGGAAAATCAAAATGTTTTTTAAATGTAAATCAAAGTCGTAGAGATTCTTTTAAGATTGTCAAATCGAATCACAATTTATAAATTTGAAATTTTTTCTTGTATTTTTTTTTTAATATATGTTTTGCTAATTACTTTGTTTTGTTTTTTTTATTGTTGTTTGGAAAGATTTGTCCTAACATAGAAATGCTACAAAATATATAAGTATATAGCTGTATATCTAAATATTTGACACAAAACAGTTTTGGAAACGTTTCTTACACTAGATAGATCTAAATTTATGGCCAAGCATAAATGGTATTATTCCTATAAACCTGTTCCATTTAGACAACGGCCTTGGTCTACTTCTAAATGAACATTTATTCTACATATTTAGAAGAGTTTTCATATTGGAAAATTGTATTTTTTTTACAGATTCTATTATTGTAAATTAGCAATTCTAAATGGACGATTCTGACAGAAATTCCCCATTTCGTGTGGTAGATAAAGTAATTAAAGGCTTGAAATCTCTTACATTCTCATCGCATACTTTAAAAAATTGGTGTTTTTTTGCGTTGTATTGTAAATCAATTTCTATACTTAATAAATTATTCAATTCTTTCGTATTCAGTATTCGCAGATATATAAAAAATCCATTCAAAATTCGTAAAACTGTTTTGGGAGAAACCTCTGAACTCGTATCTTGTGGGTTGTTGTGCATTAGTTGTGTGTGATATACGAGAATTATAATTTATATATAGATAGTGCAGAAGTTAATTAAATACAATACATATATGCTACGTTATATGGTCTGGTAGGGTATAGTTGCCTACGTAGTGGTTCTTGTCTAAGTGGTATGTCGTTGTTTGAGAGACCTTCCTGGGAGAGGAGATGGTTTATTTCGATACTACTTAATTGCCCAGAAATATAAGTAACTACATTGGCTTGCTAATTTTAAATATAAATACATATAAATATATCAAGTGCTGCCTTTTATGAGACCAACGAAAAAGAGTTTAAAACTTTAGATAAAAGACATACATTAATAAATAGGTCCCATAAAAGGTCACACTTGATTTTAAGAACTTTGCTAGGGTTCTCTTTTAAAGTAAATCCTATCAAATATGTACAACTTGAATGAAGCCATTTGGTTTTGTACACATTCTACAACTAATAAGGTCCCTCTCCAGTGTTTTTGTTTTTTATGCTTTTACTTTGCATATATAATTTAATTTTGTTATGTAACTTAAAAAAATTATGATATTTTTGTAAATAAAACAACTGAAAATAACTGACTACAAATATATATGTGGTTGTATTTTATTTATGAATTTTGCATAAATTAAACATATATGAAAGAGAAAACAAAAATTAAAATAAATGACTTAGTACTACTTATAACTTGTATACATTAATAACTAGCTTCAATTAGATTTGATTATATAGTTTCGTCGCTTAGTTGTATGACATGCCAATTATTCGTATTTTTATAAAAAAATAGATACCACTTTTTTATAACTTTTTGTTTGGAGTGGTGCATAGCCATGACATTTAAATGGATATTCGTTTTTTGTTGTTTTATATTTTATAAATTGTTCGTAATTGTTTAGTAAAGTTGTAGGAAATAGGTTTAGTACATTGTTTTTGTTGTTGTTGTTGCTTCCTCTAAATGTTTAGTATCACACACGCCCATTTATTTGTTTGTTTTTGTAACGTCCTCCCCAAAGCCAAATTAATATTCTTCTTTTTTTTTTTTGTACTAAAGCAAAAAGTTTTCTTGTTGTTGTGTTTCAGTTCGTTTTGGAAAATTGAGATAGTTGTTTTGGTTTTTTGTTCTTGATTAAATAGATTTGCCAAGCTTACACATAAATATTACTTATATTCTGGCTAATATGTATGAATGAAGGTTAGCTTATAAGTTTTTTGTGGGTTTCCGGCGCTTATTTAAGATTGCACTGGTTGGTCGCTAGCTGGGCAGCTAAAAACAACACAACTAAGCTCATAACTGTGCTGTTAATTACAGTTTTTCTGTTTTTGTTATGGGGTTTATATTATCCCCATTAAATACTCATCATAGACACTAAATACGCGCTAATTGTATAGGACTATACGACGACGAATGTTTGCTCTAGTTTAATTTAGCTTCCTGGTGGGCTCCACCTTCTGTGACATGGCGGTTACAACCCGCTGATTGTCAATCACACGAAAACTGCTGATGTACGAACGTACCTCGCCCTCGCTTTTGGGTGATGGTGGCTCCAGACCTGAAAAATATACATATATAGAGTAGAATTTACGATTAATATTGGTTCAGATTTGGCAAAGCTATAACAGTTTGAAGTCTGGGAAGTGTATTTCGCGGAACAAGATAACTTCACATGTCAATATTATAGTCAAGAAAATGGATGCAAAAAACTTTGAAGGTAGAATGGTTTGACAAGACAAATAATAAAGTCATGGGGATTGAAAATCGGTTTATATTTGATGAAGCTATAAAAGTTTAAAGTTTCGAAAGGACATTTTCAGGGAAGGTTAAATTTACTGCTTCTCCAAGACAATTGTAATTTTCAAGTGGCAGTTTCAGCTAGTTTCATTACTTACCCAAGCTGCGGGATCGACAGAAGCGTATGGTGCGCATGGTTTGGGCCATCATGTGCATTTTCTCAAAGTTGACCAGTCCATCGAGGCTGGTCTTGTTGCCCTCGTGGGCAAAGGTCATGTCCTTGAGCAGCAGCGGCATGAAAGGAATCAGCGGCGGCTGCAGTTTGCCCACGAAAACGCGATAGGCGCGATGATTGCGACTGGGATCGATGAGAGCCTCGAACTCTTGAAAGATTTTCCGAAATTTCGATGGTATCTTCTCCCAAGTCTGATGCAGCCGCGTTACGGCCATATTCGACAAGCCCATGACAACGGCAAAGAACGCATTCAGATTCTGATACTCCTTGCAGCTGTGTGAGAAAGTTTGTTAGTTGCATTCTAGAAATTGTAAACAGCTTGGGTATTTAACACTCACTAAGCGGCCAGCTTGATGAATTTACGCACTAGACCCACACGTTTGCTGAGACTTTGTGTGGAGACGAGCTCGGTGACAATCCAGTACTGCACCTCATTGAAGCGCCGCAGAAACACATCCAAATTGGCCGTAATCTGTTGCGGGAAGAGAGACAGTCGGCATTAGTACTAGGCTTGGGCAACACATTTTGACAAGCCTTAATTGCTTGAGGGGCCTTGAGAGTTTAGGCCGACAACTCGTGCCAAAACTCAATTTGCAGTTCCATGACAAATGCCAGACTTGTAAATAGTTGACGGCAAACTTGGTGCCCTGAAAGAGAAAGAGTCATCGCCTCGGAGGCAGGGGAGTCCCCACAGTCTGCACTTTCAGCCTAATTAGCCGCAAGGCTTTTAAAACTTTTTCCAAACAATGCAACCGGCAGCCACAGGCAATGCCAATTGAGTAATACAACTATTTCTTTCACTCTCTCTCCTGCTTACACTTGGAAAAAATGTGTGCTTAATTTTCCTAGATAATATCTTTTAAAATAATTTGATAGTAACAACAGTTTTACTTTTAGAAGAAAATCTCAAAGAAAAATGAAATTTGTAAATAGTAAAAAACTTACAGAGCTGTGAAAGAATTATCACCAATTGAAACAAGTAAAAGTGCTCTAGTCGAGAGTGCCCGACTAGGAAAACCCTAGAAGCCAGCCCTTAGGTTCGTTCATAATTATTTATCTGCTTTACCAATTTCCTTATAAAGACCTTCCCAGACTTCAAGCTGCCACAACTTTGCCAAATCTGAACCGATTGTCAATCCCGAGGCCATTTTGATCATTATTTGGCATCAAGTTTAATTCTACATCTCAAGTTTATGAATTTTAGGAAAAATAAAATTTCGGATTTTTTTGGCGAAAAAAGCATAAGGGGGGACCCTTACAAATTTTGATTTTTCAAAAAATAGAATTTTGAAATTTTACTTTTAACTGATTGTGGGTGTCTCAATTAGTAAAAAAAACTATTCGAAAAGTGATTTTGTGGTGTTTCATTTTTCTGTCAAAAATCACGCCAAAAGTGACAAAAAAATTGACTTGTAAAGTGCCCAATGAACGAAAAGTTCCTTATAAATGACCTTCGCAGACTTCAAACTGCTACAACTTTGTCAAATCTGAACCGATTGTCAAGCCCGAGGCCATTTTGATCATTATTTGGCATCAAGTTTAATTCTACATCTCAAGTTTATGAATTTTAGGAAAAATAAAATTTCGGATTTTTTTGGCGAAAAAAGCATAAGGGGGGACCCTTACAAATTTTGATTTTTCAAAAAATAGAATTTTGAAATTTTACTTTTAACTGATTGTGGGTGTCTCAATTAGTAAAAAAAACTATTCGAAAAGTGATTTTGTGGTGTTTCATTTTTCTGTCAAAAATCACGCCAAAAGTGACAAAAAAATTGACTTGTAAAGTGCCCAAACAACGAAAAGTTCCTTATAAAGACCTTCCCAGACTTCAAGCTGCCACAACTTTGCCAAATCTGAACCGATTGTCAAGCCCGAGGCCATTTTGATCATTATTTGGCATCAAGTTTAATTCTACATCTCAAGTTTGTGCATTTTTGAAAAAATAAAATTTAGGATTTTTTTGGCGAAAAAAGCATAAGGGGGGACCCTTACAAAATTTGATTTTTCAAAAAATAGAATTTTGAAATTTTACGTTTAACTGATTGTGGGTGTCTCAATTAGTAAAAAAAACTATACGAAAAGTGATTTTGTGGTGTTTCATTTTTCTGTCAAAAATCACGCCAAAAGTGACAAAAAAATTGACTTGTAAAGTGCCCAATGAACGAAAAGTTCCTTATAAATGACCTTCCCAGACTTCAAACTGCTACAACTTTGTCAAATCTGAACCGATTGTCAAGCCCGAGGCCATTTTGATCATTATTTGGCATCTAGTTTAATTCTACATCTCAAGTTTATGAATTTTAGGAAAAATAAAATTTCGGATTTTTTTGGCGAAAAAAGCATAAGGGGGGACCCTTACAAATTTTGATTTTTCAAAAAATAGAATTTTGAAATTTTACTTTTAACTGATTGTGGGTGTCTCAATTAGTAAAAAAAACTATTCGAAAAGTGATTTTGTGGTGTTTCATTTTTCTGTCAAAAATCACGCCAAAAGTGACAAAAAAATTGACTTGTAAAGTGCCCAAACAACGAAAAGTTCCTTATAAATGACCTTCCCAGACTTCAAACTGCCACAACTTTGTCAAATCTGAACCGATTGTCAAGCCCGAGGCCATTTTGATCATTATTTGGCATCAAGTTTAATTCTACATCTCAAGTTTGTGCATTTTTGAAAAAATAAAATTTAGGATTTTTTTGGCGAAAAAAGCATAAGGGGGGACCCTTACAAAATTTGATTTTTCAAAAAATAGAATTTTGAAATTTTACGTTTAACTGATTGTGGGTGTCTCAATTAGTAAAAAAAACTATACGAAAAGTGATTTTGTGGTGTTTCATTTTTCTGTCAAAAATCACGCCAAAAGTGACAAAAAAATTGACTTGTAAAGTGCCCAATGAACGAAAAGTTCCTTATAAATGACCTTCCCAGACTTCAAACTGCCACAACTTTGTCAAATCTGAACCGATTGTCAAGCCCGAGGCCATTTTGATCATTATTTGGCATCAAGTTTAATTCTACATCTCAATTTTGTGCATTTTTGAAAAAATAAAATTTAGGATTTTTTTGGCGAAAAAAACATAAGGGGGGACCCTTACCAATTTTGATTTTTCAAAAAATAGAATTTTGAAATTTTACGTTTAATTGATTGTGGGTGTCTCAATTAGTATAAAAAACTATACGAAAAGTGATTTTGTGGTGTTTCATTTTTCTGTCAAAAATCACGCCAAAAGTGACAAAAAAATTGACTTGTAAAGTGCCCAATGAACGAAAAGTTCCTTATAAATGACCTTCCCAGACTTCAAACTGCCACAACTTTGCCAAATCTGAACCGATTGTCAATCCCGAGGCCATTCTGATCATTATTTGGCATCAAGTTTAATTCAACATATCAAGTTTATGAATTTTAGGAAAAATAAAATTTAGGATTTTTTTGGCGAAAAAAGTATAAGGGGGGACCCTTACAAATTTTGATTTTTCAAAAAATAGAATTTTGAAATTTTACGTTTAATTGATTGTGGGTGTCTCAATTAGTATAAAAAACTATACGAAAAGTGATTTTTGTGGTGTTTCATTTTTCTGTCAAAAATCACGCCAAAAGTGACAAAAAAATTGACTTGTAAAGTGCCCAATGAACGAAAAGTTCCTTATAAATGACCTTCCCAGACTTCAAACTGCCACAACTTTGCCAAATCTGAACCGATTGTCAATCCCGAGGCCATTTTGATCATTATTTGGCATCTAGTTTAATTCTACATCTCAAGTTTGTGCATTTTTGAAAAAATAAAATTTTGGATTTTTTTGGCGAAAAAAGCATAAGGGGGGACCCTTACCAATTTTGATTTTTCAAAAAATAGAATTTTGAAATTTTACGTTTAATTGATTGTGGGTGTCTCAATTAGTATAAAAAACTATACGAAAAGTGATTTTGTGGTGTTTCATTTTTCTGTCAAAAATCACGCCAAAAGTGACAAAAAAATTGACTTGTAAAGTGCCCAATGAACGAAAAGTTCCTTATAAATGACCTTCCCAGACTTCAAACTGCCACAACTTTGCCAAATCTGAACCGATTGTCAATCCCGAGGCCATTTTGATCATTATTTGGCATCTAGTTTAATTCTACATCTCAAGTTTGTGCATTTTTGAAAAAATAAAATTTTGGATTTTTTTGGCGAAAAAAACATAAGGGGGGACCCTTACCAATTTTGATTTTTCAAAAAATAGAATTTTGAAATTTTACGTTTAATTGATTGTGGGTGTCTCAATTAGTATAAAAAACTATACGAAAAGTGATTTTGTGGTGTTTCATTTTTCTGTCAAAAATCACGCCAAAAGTGACAAAAAAATTGACTTGTAAAGTGCCCAATGAACGAAAAGTTCCTTATAAATGACCTTCCCAGACTTCAAACTGACACAACTTTGCCAAATCTGAACCGATTGTCAAGCCCGAGGCCATTTTGATCATTATTTGGCATCAAGTTTAATTCTACATCTCAAGTTTATGAATTTTAGGTAAAATAAAATTTTATATTGTACTATATGGGTTGGGAGATACTTTCTGTTACATTCTTTTGCACAAAACCATAATACCCTTTTTCCCATTGTTAATGGGTTCAGGTTATAAAAGTGTTAGACAATATTTTAGATAACTTTCCCACAACGCCAAATAAATTGGCATAATAAAAACGCATAATATTTCATCAAGTGTACCTTGCCAAAATGATGCCTGCCAAATGTGTGATAGAGCAGCTCGTATTCATGGACCGCCCAGAATAAATCCCATTCAAAGATTGTGATGTGATAGGCCAGCTCTTTGGTGCTCAAGATTTCCAAATCAATGTCAACACCATCTATGGGGCATTCCTGCTCAGGCAGCGGTGTCTGTCACAAGGAATACACAATTGTTAGGCAAGTAGCAGGCGGGGAGTAGGATGTGTGTGGATAGGCTTACCAAAGCATCCAGATGATCCTTGACGGACACAAACAAACGGCCATTGAGCGTTAGGCCCGTGGGTATGCTAACATCATTATCTTTGAATACGGCCCGTTCGCCATTGGATTTCACCTCCACAAGGCACAGGTCGTCGGGGCCACGATTCAATTGCAGCTTGTCCGCGGCACAGGCCTTGATTAGCTCCGCGGTGGTGTGCATGGGGAAGCGCAGGGTGCAATAAGTGTGGTCCGCACAATACACACGGAAGATGACTGTAAAGGGAGGGAACAAGTGATGTGATAAGGGGAAAGTTAAGTTGGAATGAGCCCAAGTCTAATTTATTGCAAGTCGTATAAAATGAATCTTTCACTTACTGTCATCATCTGGTCGTATGACCGTCTTTGAGGGCGTCACATTTCCGCTAAATAGGCAAATCGGCTGTCCATTTGTCGGCAGCTTCCACTTTTGTCCAGCATTCTGATTGCGATCCTCCTGATAGCGTGCCATCTGCGTGAGCACATTGTGTATTATGCTCGTCTCCTCATTCAAGTCCGGATCGGCCTCCACCTCAGCGGCCAGATCCTCAATAAAATCGCATACACTGGGCTCCTCGAAGGCGGCATGTCGCACCGCCATCACCCACTTTTGCATGAATTGTATGACGCGCTTCTTGAAGTTGATGATATATTCGCGATCCTCGGGCGTTTGTTCATCATGCGCATCACAATGGAAGGTGCACAGCGGTTAAGGAATTGTGTAACCAAATCTGAACTCAGTGCAAAAGTTGCCTACAAAATGAAACTCGAGTGTTGGGTATCCTGAAAATCTATCGCTTTGGCACGCACACGCACAATAAGTGTGTGGAAATGGGAATTTCTTTTTGGGCGGGTCAGAAACTGGCTGCTTATTAAGCACATCACGTATTCCAATGCAGATTGAAGATTAGTTTCAAGCATCATTGAAGACCGCCTCCCTGCCGCCCAGCCCCTCCTCAACAGCTGCTGCTGCTGCTGCACTACACACCAAATGGTTGACCCACTGCCCAAGGACTATCTTATTGTATTGTGTACAAGTCTGTGTGTGTTTCAAACATTTTCAGCTTCATTGTGGCTGTTGTCTTCCCAATGAGGAGGAAGCAAGTTTAACAGTTACTTTGCTACGAATGAAAGTGTATCAGTTCGTTAGTTCTCTTCTTTAGTTCTCTTCTTTATCTGGGGATATCACATTTTGTCACGAAGTAAACTTTGAACCCATAAGCTATACATATATATATATATATATATTTTGTCAATATCTGCAGTCTAGTCGTTCAAGTCATGTCTTCCTGTTTCTATGAAAACTAATCACTACTGAGTTTTTTCTTGTTTGACAAAAATTCAAAATTATGTATTATCCTTAGCAATGCTTATGGCAAAAAATCCATCAGCATCAGAATACTAAAACATAAAGCTGCCATACAAAAAATAAGTCTGATTAAGAGCAGAATATGATGTCCTGTCTGAAAGAGTATTTCATCTTTAGCTAGCTAAAAATAATTCTGCATACTCGTTTTTTTTTCACTCTTGACATTTTCGAGTCACGAACCTGACTTCATGTTTTGCCCATGTGTGTGTGGGGGCGTGGTCATGTGTGTGTGTGTGTGTGTATGTGGTTTGCATGCTGCCAACACTTAAACCGTCGCTGTGGATATGTTTGTTGACCTCCCTCCCCTGCTCACCCACAAACGCTATCCTCTCCTTTCTAGAGACGTGACTCCTGTGTCAGTTGGCCTATTGCCAAGTGCTTAATAGAGTCTGCATGCGGAGGCAGTGGGCGTTTGAATTTTTAAAGTGCTACGCTCAAAGTGGAGCATTTGGGGGTTAGCTTAGAACGGCTCTTTACAGTGGCATTGCTGTCGGAGTTGCAAGTTTCTGTTAAGATGCAGAACGTGGCCGGCGTGCAGAAAATGCGGCTCAAGAAATTCTATTAAATCTTGTATAATTTTATTTGGTCGATTTGGGCTGTAAATCAAATCATAAAGTTTCTATTCGAAACAAAATAGGCCACGAACCAGCATATTTCCACAAGTTTTCGCATTAACTGTTTGGGAATTATAAGCGTTTTTCGTAGAAAAAGAGTGCTATCTTGTATAAGAACCTACCTAAACTAACATGTGCGTCCAACCCACTTTAAGGTATATTTTTGTGCGACTTAAAATTAAATGTAGTTTGTTTTGTAAAAAGGATATTAGTTGGCCAGTTCATCGACGAGCTGCACCACAGGCATAAATACGATATGCGTGAGCAGGAAATCATCTAGGAATGGATCCATGCCGCTGACCGACTGTCCCAGGCGGGTCTCAAGCAAATGTTCAAGCATTTTGTTCGGTGTGCCCGACATCACGGTATATCTGTTAAAGGTATATGAAAATTCAGTCACGTCCAACTAAGCGAATAAAAACGCAATCAAATTGAACCGTTTGCTGTTTTGCGTTTTCAATTAGAATTTACGCGTGCACATTAAAAATTAATGTTTGTCGTGGCAGGGGTATTGCCATCCTTTAATAACCCTGCCACGACATTTGTTGTAAAATTGCCACTCATTGCCACTCACTTGAATGCCGAATGTTGTCCACGCTGTTTGGCCACACGCTCGAGCACTAAAACATCCTTGCCGTGCTCCTGCAATCTCAGTGTATTGGCTTCGACATCACGCAGGATACGATTAAAGTGCTCCTTGTCCACGCGCAACAGATG
This sequence comes from Drosophila maculinotata, assembly GCA_035045305.1. Classification (NCBI taxonomy): domain Eukaryota; kingdom Metazoa; phylum Arthropoda; class Insecta; order Diptera; family Drosophilidae; genus Drosophila; species Drosophila maculinotata. Next base: position 15,702,212 of record JAWNPD010000387.1, read on the forward strand.
GCAATTGTTCTCCTTCAAAACGATTGTAGCAGCTCTGCAAATATAAATACATACATGAATTTCAACTTGCCAATTTGAGAAAGTTGAAGATTTGCTTTTTTTATTCTATGGACGTTGATGTACTAACGAACAGTACATTCAAGTGGCCCAACGATACCAAGCCAGGGCTTGTTAACGCGCGGACCCAGGCAACATGCAACCCACCTCCCGCCCAACCGACCGAGGGGCGCGCCGCATAACGTGCGGCTACGAAGATCGCGAAATAAGAATAGAACATACAATATAAATACAACAAATGAACATAGACTATTTAAATGTTAGACAGATGTTGTAATAGTACAGTTCTGAGAGTAGGGACAGAAGTAGCATTACTTATTATCGGGAAAAGGTTATTATAACTAGAGCATAAGATCCGAAAAGGGTTATGAACTGCATAGTTAGTATTACAGGCTTGCAGGGAAATCGGGAAAAAGTTCCTAGTACTTCTGATCGGAACAGCAAAACTAATTTGGCTAATTAATTCTAATGAATCAATTTCACCGTTAATTAGTTTGTGTAAAAAGATTACACCAAGCATGGTTCTACGATCAGAAAGAGAGGGAAGATTTATTAGTAGAAGTCTACTACGGTAAGGAGGCAAGCGAGTATTAGGATTCCAGTGAAGACACCGGAGGGCAAAGAGTAGAAATTGTTTTTGCACAGATTCTATTCTATCCTGATGAACCTTATATTGTGGACACCATATACAAGACCCATACTCAAGAATGGGGCGAACAAGTGAAGTATAAAGAGTCTTAGTAACGTAGGGATCGTCAAATTCTTTCGACCAACGCTTAATGAAACCCAATACACCAAAGGCTCGATTAGCAGCAGAAGAAATATGCTTGTCAAACTTAAGCTTAGGATCCAAAAGAATACCCAAATCATTAACTGACTCAATTCGTTCAAGTGGTTTTCCATTAAGAACATAATTATTTAAAAAGGGCATTCGCCTATAAAAAGACATAACGTTGCATTTACCACAATTTAAATTTAATAAATTTACCCGACACCAGGTTTGAAAGCTCTCTAAATCAGTTTGCAACCTTTTACCAGATAGAAAGTCTGTAGACGAAAAACAAAGTTTAACATCATCGGCATACATCAGCACCAGAGAGTGTGCTATCACGGAAGGAAGGTCATTAATGAACAATGTAAATAACAAGGGACCAAGGTGACTACCTTGTGGTACTCCGGACGTGACCTGAACAGACTTAGAGACAAGTCCTTTAAAAAAGACTTTTTGGGATCTTAAACTTAGATAATTGGCGATCCAAAGAATTAAGTTTTTTGGAAATCCCAGAAGATGAAGTTTATGAAGTAAAAGAGAATGATTAACGGAATCAAAAGCCTTACTGAAATCGGTGTAAATAACATCTGTTTGCATTTTGTTTTGAAACCCCTTCATAACAAAAGAAGTGAATTCAAGTAAGTTAGTGGTAGTAGATCTATTTTTCACAAACCCGTGCTGGCAGGGTGAAATTATAGATCTACAAAGATGTTGTAGTTGAGAAGTTATTAATTTCTCAAAAATCTTAGGAATAGCAGACAATTTAGAAATACCTCTATAGTTTTGAACGTTTGACTTGTTTCCTTTTTTATGGAGAGGAATAATAAATGATTCTTTCCACATAACGGGAAAAGAGCACAGCTCGATGGACAGATTAAAAAGCAGTTAAGTAAATCCTACAATTTAAAATTCGAAGAGTTCTGAAGTGAAATTTGTAACAAACTTTTCGAGTTGGCAGCAAACTTTTAATAAGTCTTGTTTGGCCAAATTGCATTTTGTTAATTACATTTTGGCAAACTGTTGACAAATTTGCAGCACTTTTGTCGCTCTCTTCCCCGTCCAATTTTCGAAAATTTGCATAAATGCATCTGACACATTTTTCGGCTGCTGCGGTGACGAAAATTTCATTATCCATGCAGAGAGATTTTTCCGCCGTTAAATAAAAGCAATCGATAAATGCGTAAAAATCCAACATAAATAAAATGTATTTACCAATTTTGCGACTGAGGCGCGGCTTTAAAGCCATCTTTCAATATTAACATTGCGGTTTTAATTTTATTTTCAGGAAAGCAAACAAAACATTGAAATTCACATTGCAGCTACGCTTATTATTTCAATGATATTTGAGTGGTTCTGTAATGCTCTTGTGTAATTGAAATATTCATGATAGCTTAATAGTCGGATTTAACTTTGAAAAGCTTCTTTTTGTTGACAAACATGCATATTAATATTTATATTTTTGCAATTATAATAATATTTTGTTAAACGAAAATGAAATATAGTGAAGTTCATAACTTTCATCTGCTTTCGCTACTTTATTTATTTATTAAATTCAGTTTGTAAATACTTCACAGTTAAAGTGAAACTCTCAGCAATTGAAATTACCATTAAAAGCAGCTCTTTTCCGGAAAATGTATATTCCATTTTCTGTTAACTGTATGGCTGTGATAAATATAGATATGCAGCTAATACTTAACTAATACCTAGCATATTTTCAATGGCCAATATTTAGTTTCAATCTTCAATTGTTTGTCAATAAATGCCACACAATGGCCGCTGTTATGAGTCATTGTTGTTGTTATCCTTGTGCAGTGGCAACAAAGTGTCTAATGCTATTACCCAGCCGCACTTGTTGGATCCTTGGCCCCATTGTTGTGCTTGGCCAAGTGCAAGAGTGTTGTTGGTGGCCCCATTGTATTATACTATATATTTTAACTTGTCCAAAAGCAAAAGTGGTAAAAAGTAGCTGCCTAACTCATAGCAAAGTAGCGATGAAAACGATATAAAGCAAATTGTTGATGGCGTTGCTGTTGCCTGCTGCCAAGCCGAAAAAGTTTTTCCCTAAAAGAAACTTTTAGCCAAACGAACTGACAGTTTAAAATGTTGAGCATTTTACCAACAACAACAAAAAAAAGGGGCAGCGAATTTTTTTAATGGATCTACGAGAATGGCAAAGGCCAAAGAGTTTAGCAATTTCCAGCGCTTACCTGGGTGCGTCGTTAATCAAAGCCAATTTGCCAAAATCATCGCCAGTCTTCAGTGTGGCAACGGTCCCTTTGCCATGTATCACAACATCCACAGATCCTTTGAGTAATATGTACCAGGAACGGCCCTCGTCGCCTTGATTGAATACTATGGTTCGTGATGTTGACATTTTCGTAATGAGGCGCGTAAAAAGGGATAAACAGAAAAAGGGATTTCAGCGTTAAGAGCTTTTTCTTATTATCTTGTAAAAATAATTAGCACCACTTGCGGGGCAGTTCAATTAAGAAAAACTTGCATAAAGTTTGCATCAGTTAAGCAATACTTATCATATACGATTTTTCTTAGTAAATAAATCTAATTTTAATTAAATTTAATTAATAATAAATAAAATATGCTAATAAAAATAAAAATATTGTTATTCTGCCATATTTCTACAATAGTATTAAATCTTCGGCAAAACATCTGTTCTATATTGTTGTTCAATCAATTTGCCAGCTAATTAATGCAAATGAGCTTTTGATTTAAGAACTTATTTGCAATTTCTTATGGTACTTACATATGGTGCCCGCCTGTGCGTGGGCCTCGAATACAATTATTGAGGATAGCTCACGCTTAATGCTCGTAGATAGATGGGAGAGGGCTGCTATATGCACAAGTTCCTCGAATACCAGCTCCAGTTCCTCTGGTGTGCGTTCATGTGAACTGTAGATATATATACAATATACATATATGTATGGATAAATTGATTATAAGCAAATAGGCGCAATTGTGGTTTGTGCCCAGAAATCGACAATGTAACTAATTGGCAAGCCAAAGGCAGGCAAATATCAATCATACGCACTGTGTGTCTGTGCGTACAGCAAGCCAACATTTGCATATTGTGGTTTCTGGCATGCAGACAACAGTTACCGATTTGGCTTCAGGATTAGGCTGCCATGGTCTTTATAGTACAAGTAGTAGTTGTGGCACTTACGGTTTGCGCAATATCATGCGCAATGTGGCATCTGGACCACGTTGAAAGAGTGCACTCAATGCCTCACGAATGTGCTCATTAGCTGCACAGAGATCTTCAGCAGCAGGTATGCCAGCAGCGGGTGCGCCGCCCTCCTCGTCCAAGCGGAATCGATACAGAAAGCATTTATCCTTGAACGGCTGCTCCTTGTTAACTGCAAGAAATGTGAAGCAATGTGTTCAAATGCTTTAATGTGTTAATTGCTGCATTAACTGCAAGCGGCAAGTAGGATGTAAGCGTTCCCTGCCATTTTTTTTCACTTACCATGTGTCAGTACGCCTTCCTCGACCAACGCTTGCCACATGCCCGCCGCCTGGGCGCGTGTGTGCACAACGGGTGCTAAGTTAACCAGCCAATCGACCAGCTCCGTGCCAGGCGCACACTTGCGTATTAGCTTGCCGGAAACCTGCACAGCAGCCGTAACCGCAAATGTAACATAATATGTGTGTGTGTGTGTGTGTGTGTGTGACTTTTTGTCAGTCATTACTCACCTTGCGATCCTTCAAACAACTTGAGTTATCGACCACCAATAATGTTCGCAGCGCCCAGCCCATGCGGTTCATAGCAGGACTCGGCGTCTGACATTTCAAAGAAATTGCAAGAAAATATCAGAATTATAAGTAAGCAGCTTGTATTTATGTAACAAACTTAAAGATACATTGCTTTTACAAATCCGTTTAGTTTTGACAAAGTTATGGCAATGTTTGTTTTACAACTATGAAAACACTTATTGCAACTTATAATGATTTAATGGCACGTCAAATAATAAAGGTTAAATGTGCAGTGGCTCAATGCTTAAATTTAGCCAAGAAAATTATATAAATTTTCATTTACAAAAGCTGACACTGCCATTTAATTTTCTTTTCTACTATATCATCTCTGTCCTATAAATATCAGAAAAGTGTGTGCAATTTTGATAAATGATTCAATAAGTCAACGGCAAGTTTTTGGTAGCAGCAAATTAACTGATTTTCCAAGAAGTACAAGTGGCAGAAGCTCAATGTCAACTAAGGTCCTGACACGGTATTTATTTATGATTGCTATGTGTGTGTGTGTGTGTGTGGGATTGTGATTTATTAGAGTTGTTCTACACACACACACACACACACAACGTTTAGTGCTGTGACTGCTTACCTCGGTGATGGGCAACGCTGGATTTGGGTGATCCGGACTCAGTGGGCGTTTTGTGGGCGATGTGGCAGCTGCAGGCTGTACGCCAGGACCAAAACCTAATAATCGAATAATGTAAATATTATTATCAAATATTTTTCCAATTGTAATCGCTGTTTTTGGAATTAATTATTGTATTACATATTGTGCATAATTGAAATTAGGCTAATGTTAATTTGTTTGTATTATTTACTACATACCATTCTTCAATTTGCAATTGGTAATAATGTCATTCATCAACTCCTTGTTTTTCTGCAATAACAAATAGATAATTGTGTTAGCCATGTGCTGATTGTGGTTTGTATTTTTTTTGTATATATAGATATAATCATTTATTATTATTGTTGTTGCTATTGCTGTTGTTGTGGTTGCTGTTGCAATGGCTCATTGCAATTGCTGATGACGCGTACATTGCTCATTTCGAATGCCGTTGATTGTGGACGCTGCTGACGCTGCACAAGACGTCGCAGCTTGACAGTAGCGGAAGTGGCGCCACCTTCTGTTGTTGTTGTTGTTGTTGCGGTTCCTGTTGCTTCTGTTGCTGTTGACTGCTTGTCGCTGTCACTGTGCCGTCTATAGCGCAGCAGCACACAGAGCGCCACCTCATCGCTGGCCACAACTTGGCCAGAACGACGCTGGAACTGGCGCTGCTCGCGCTCCAGCTGCCGCAATTGGCCAGCTGACATTTGCAGACACTTTCACTGTTCACTGGGGACACTTGGGAATTTCTTGGCACATTCTTTTTAGCTATGCGCTCAAACAGGTAATATCTGTCAAACGTTGTTGCGCGCACTGATAAGCCCACAGTTGAGGCGCGCTTTTGCACTGCATGTTTCATTGTTTTTGTTTCGCCTTATCAGCCACTTGTTTAGGGTTGTCAAAGCGCCCGCCAAAACGCTCGACTATAAATAGCTGCTCATTTGTCGTGACATTTTTATAAGCAATCAAGGCTGTGCACAAGGGCAAGGGTAAGTGATTTGACGAGTAAGCGGCCCGCATGGCTAGAAATGTTCTAATGTTTTATTTTTTGCTGACGCTTGGCAACACTTGGCGCACAGCTGATAAGCAGCATTTGCGTTGGCGTTGGCGTTGGCGTTAGCGTCTACACTTATCAAAACGCACAGCGGGACCAGTGAGCGAATGAGCGACAATAGTCGTTAGATATGATGAAGCCACTCAGCAATGTGGAAGTGCGACTGGGAGAGCATCAAATGACTTTGCCTTGATAAACAATAGAATGCTTCGATAATAATTACTCGTTGAGTGCTGGCCCACTCAATTAAGCAGGACCTATTCATTTAGCCATATTGGGTGCCATAGTAACGCCAGCAGCTTAATGGAAGGCAAGTTTCGAAATTAATTATTGGAAATATGAGAAAGGCAGAGAATCTTAACTATTCAATTCAAAATACTCAGCAAATTAATACGATTTAAGTTACACAGAAAACCGATATTAATTACTGAAAATATGTAAGCTAAGACTGGTATTCAATTCAAGCAAAAGAGGCCTATTGCATAATAAGCTGCAGCATAATTAGAGAGTTGCACATTTAATCAAAGTATGTATATGTAACATAGCGGATGCAAGTTGGGGCACTTGTCATGCCATCTGGCATTTACTTAAATCATAGTATTTTGCAGCCCATTGAACCAGCGCTGGCTGCCACATTAGAGAGGCCACAATTATTTCAATTTCTCACACACATACAGTTGGCAGGGGATTGTCTGCGGAAATTAGAACTGTCATTGCGTGGCAGCACATCATGTGGCAAATTGCATTTGAAATACGAAATGGGAAATTCGGAATTCGAGATTTGTTCGTCAGCGGCATTTGCAACTCAATTTGTTGTGCTTGATACCATAAAGTAGACTCTATGATTTTCTTGCACACTCCAATGCCAATCGATTACGAAATATTTGCAATTAATTTGCCACATTTTATGTGCCTTTAAAACATTTCATGATGCCCAACAGCGACCGAACGGCCTGCAGTTTGTAACACAATTGCTCCCTGGCAAACATGTGGTATACGTAATGTACAGTCCATAAATAATAGAAAAGCGCAACGGTATTTGGCATGCCCCAGCTGAACAACATGCAGCATTGCGTGTTGCATTGGACATGCGCCTTATTTATTTATTTATTTGTATACAAACACAAGCTGCAAGCGAATGTGCATGCAACTTAGAACAAGAAGCACACACACAGCAAATGACATAATAATAGCATATGCCATGCAGGCTAGATGAGTCAGAACATGGGTGTATATACATATACATAAGTGTATAAATACATTGAAAATATAGTCATATTTACTTGCAATTACTTGTGTAATTTCTGTAAATAAAATTGATGTGCCACAATTTGTCCTAGAATATATATTATTACTTGAGTTGTTGTCTTGCTGCTGAGTACTTTGAGGTTTAACTTGAGGAGCTTTGCCTAATAGGAATAAGGATACAGAGTAGGACTTACTGCCGATAAAAAAAATAAAATAAATGTGTTATGTGTTATATTACACATCCTTGAACCTTATTTTCGAATTATGTCACTTTTTCATATTGTTAAACAAGCGCAAAAAAAAACGAAATCTGTCTACTTTGGTGACTTTTAGCTTTGGTTCAAGACTTTGGTTCAGATAAGATTGTTATAAATGCTGTGGAAGCATTGCAATGTATAATATTTTAAGTGTATTTAAGCTTCGTCACCCTGAAGCTAACTTTACCTACTGCCTTCTGTTATTTGTGCTCTGCACTTGCAATTCGCAGCGCACAAAACACACACATAGACAAACACAGGCGCACATATAATACGCACGAGCAGTTAAGTGTGGAAATTTGCAGTGACAACTTTGCGCGTAATATATTTTCAATTTATACAGATTTTATCGCATTTACTAGGAGCTGCAGCAAGCAACGATTGCAACATTTTATGGCACGAGCTTTAGCTGTGTGTGCGTAGCGCTTAGTTTCATTGTTGCACGTTGCGTATACGTAATATATGTTTGCGCTGCGTGATGCAGCTACTTTGTTATCTACCATCAGCCATCAGCGAGGTGCAAAGGCAAGTGGCAAGTGGCAAGTGGCAACTGACTACTCTCTCTGTGGGTTTGCCAATGTTGCCCCAATTTGAGGTTACTTCCTCTTTATTTGCTTCCCCTTTTGTAACGCAAAAGGTAAATATGCATTCATTCATCTTATGTGTGCTTGTGTGTGTGTGTGTGGTTTATATCTTTTGTGCGTGTTCTCATTCAATGTGCGAGCATTGCTGCCCCCAAGGGGCAAGTTCATTGCGGTCTGTGTGCCAGAGTCAACCCCTAAAAAAAGAATCTTCTGTAAACTCGCAACTGTGTTGTGCTTGTGGGATTGTGTATTTGTGTGTGTGTGTGTTTGTGTATGTGTGTTTATATCTATCAAACATTTGGTATTTTGACATTGGGATTGAAAACTTTATTGCCAAAATCGGTGGTTTCATTTCGGTTACAACCCAATGCAAATATAATGACTTCTGATTGCATAATATTAGATTAGGACTTACTAAAGCTGCTGCTAGTTGCCCGTAAGTAAATTTCAATATTGCCAATTCACATGGAATTCAATTAAGCTTTGCAAGCTTTCAATACACTTAAGAGCCCATCTATCATTAAATTCGTATACATATTTCAATTTCTAATTAATTAGTTGCTTTCTTTTATTTGGTATAAAAACCTATAGCGCATTATTATTAATTAACATTAATGAATAATACAATCGATTAGCCAATAAGACTTTAATTCAATTTGGTAATTGCGCAAAATACACAAAAGCCATCATAAGTAACGACTACAACAATAAGTTGCGCCAATCAGTCGACAGTTTGTCAGACGCTTTAAGGCGCCAAATGCTTGGCATATGTTGATGTCCTGCGGCTTAATTTGAGCGGGTTACGTCGCGTCGCCTGGCGGTCGCATCATTAATTGTTAATTGAAATTTTAATTAAATATTTTGACAATGACGCAAATACCGCAAATGTTTGGCCAAGTCAAGAAGACAAGAAGACAAGAAGACCCTACTTCAAATATTAGGCACACAGCTGCTCATTAGCAACGCTCGTCTTTGTGTATGTGTGTGTGTGTGTGTGTGCTTGTATGTGTGGGTGTTGCTTTTAATGAGCGCTCGACAAGTGCTTAAGACAAGCATCAAGAACGACGCCTCTAGCATTTTATACATAGAATGACACTAGTTGACACTAGTATGAAAAGCTTTTACATTGAAAACTTTTATATATTCTCACTGCGATTTCTTCATTCCAAAATTAATTTCATTTCAAACTAGTGCTTCAGCAGTTTTCCTGAAAGCACTCAACTTGACTTCCTTGCTGCGAGCTTAATTTAAGTGGCATTTTAAGTCAGTGTCATTGCAGAAAGCACTTGAGTTGTAGTGGAATTAAATATGTGTATGTACACGTGTACTTATGTTTGTATGTATGTGTGCTTATACTCTCTGTCTGCTTACCTCCCAGATGAGTCGAAAATCCTGCTGTTCGACGCGCAGCAGCTCGCAGGTTGTCTTCGTCACAACGGTGCTGTCCCTGGGCAGGTCGTGTAGTATTGATTCGCCAAATGTGGCGCCCACGCCAAGATTACACAAAGTGACGGAGCTCTGCAAAGAAGATGAAGTGGAAAAAGCAGGTGTCAGTAATGTGGTGGGTTGGGGGTACACGTAGTTAAAAGCTGCTCAAGTTTAGTTGCAGCTGTAGATTAAACATTTTGCGGTAAATGTTGGCTTACAGCCAACACAAATACGCACACACACACACAAACACTCACTCACACACAGATAGAGACGGGAGCTGACTTTGCCCTGTGTCTGTGTGTGCTAATTGCTCAATGTGCCACAAATTGTTTCAATGCCTTGTGACCAGATTGTTAGCAAACATTTGCTTACAAACTGAAATCGCTTCATTGCACACAAGTTTTCCCAATAATTCCACAACGGAAACTGTCAAGTTCTAAAACCGGAAACACTGTGACATGTGACAGCCAGAAATGCAATTTCATTGGCTGTCACCCGCCTGCCCCTCACCCCAAATACAACAACTAACAAATTGTCTGCACTAAGCGCCGCATAGCCGCAACATTGAAATGACATTTCATTTTCCAAGGCATCGCATTTTCTACATAGCTGCGTTTTATGCCCTGTGCTTAGAGTTAGGGTTAGGGTTTTTGCGGTTTGTGAGATTAGTTCAACATATCCTGAACTGACTTATTGTGGTCAGATCGATGCATGACAATAATTTAATAAGGAAGTTTGAATAAATACAATTTCAAATAGAAAAACATCTTTACATCTTAGATTTTTGTCTAGAGTTTTCTGTAACACTTATTCGTTGCAATCAAGTTCAGTTTTTCAAGACTGTAACTTGTGTGTTTATAATTAATATAATTTTTAATAATATATAAATATAATATAGTAATATAAAAGTAGCTTAATTACTGTCTACACAGTGCTAGCTATTCGAGTATGTTTTTCCTATAATAATAATAATTTTTAATAATATGGAACAAGAACAGAGTATTACTTTGTTGAGCAATGCTCATTAGTGTATATTCTTTTGGCTGTTTCTAAGTTTGCATCTGTGGTTTGTGCTGTTTGTACGCGCTGTTTGTTGCTTGTTGCTGTTTGTCTTGCTTTCCCAGAAGACAACTTCTTGGCAGCGCCCGCGGGCCCAGCCTCATTTCAGTTGGCTTAAGTCTGGCTCTGGGCGCTGGGCGCTGGGCGCTGGGTCTGAGGCAGCCCATGTAATTGGCTTAACAAGACTTACACACGACCGCAAAATTGTTAAACTCGCATTAGTCGACGGCGTGTGTGTGTATGTGTGCGCCAGAGTTTTCTTTACAGTTATTACACATGCAGTGGGTCTTGGAGGTAAGTGCCACAGCAGCAGCAGCAGCAGCAGCAGCATCAAAGACTTAAGATCCGCTATAAAACATAATTTAATTATTTCAGCGCTGTGTAATTACAATTGTTGTTGGTCAAGTGCTGACTTGAATTTCACGCGTCCCATTTGTAAATTTCATTTACTTGACTTGATTTATGGCGACTTTTGTTTTTGACAAGCCAAAAGTATTTCCCGCTTTCTAGCTGTTTGCCCTCCTTTGGCGGCGTGAATCGCTATAAATTTTGATTGCTTTCTAATTGCTGTTGCCCCAGTTGGCTTCCCAGATACTTTTCGCCAAATATTTAGATAACATTTCTTGAGCGCTTATAGGAATCGACCCACACGTTGCGTTGCCGCAACATAAACATCATAAACTGTGGGTACTACTGGGAAATCAATTTAATTAAAATTTTAAACAATAAAAAAGAAAAACTAAAAAGGTCGAGAAGCGTGCAAATAAATATTTGTTTATCTGAGTATGTTTAATTCATCTGAGCGAGCTGAATATAAGCATTTTATTATTATGTGCTTCATAATATTTATTTGCTCGAATCTTTAATTAGTTTTAGTGCAATTGCCGTTTGAAGCTTTTAGTTTAAATTAATGTTTCCGCTTTCTATGCCTTTGATTAAACACTCTCTACTTTTCTTTTGTTTGTCTTTTTTTTGTGTTATTTTTCATTTCCGCTTTTCATCCTTTGCATACCCTGTACCTATTTAAAAATAATAAAAGGGGTATGATAATGCTGTGCAAATAAGCAGTGACAATTACAGCTAGAAACACTAATGGAATGTAGGGTTTAGAATACCTTTCACAGAAAGTATTGTAAGACTCCCAACTAATTTATTTCTGTTATTTCAGACCCGCAAACTGAAAATCCCCTAATCGAGCACTTTTGATTAGCTCATCCTTTCTTGTTTCAATAGATTTGCTAGCATTCAGTATTAGCAATTTGTTTCACTTTGTGTCTCTTTTATCACAATTTTCCACAACACAGCTTTTCATTTTCATTGCGCCTGCAGTGGGCAAATCCCTTTGCTAGTTGTGAATGGATTATTGAGCCGAACTGGTTCCATTTCAATTGATGTTTGGTATTCTTTGTTATAGTCGAGCTTAGACGTGGGCATTGTGCATTTTAATTGCAATCTGTTGGAAAGAAAGTGCACAGAATAAGCTGCACCATTTCTACAGTTTATTTAAACCAACAAATTGTATACAGGGGTAACATGAATAAAAGTTAATGACGTTATACTTTCTTTAGCTGTCCTAAAAATTAGATACAATTGAAATCATTCACAAATTCATTCACTTCTAAAACTGAGTAACAAATACTATCCAATTAAATGGATACATATTCTGCAACTATCCACAGCAAAGCTAAAGACATTCCTCAATCGGACAAAGCAATCAAAGATACATAGTTATTTGTATCTGAATGCTTTTCATACGCAAATGATAGCACACAACATACATTCGCACACACACACACACTTTTCATACTTGTAACTTATCTATATATCTGTATCTGACATAAATGTGGGCACGTACATTTTACATACTTTTCATACTCGTAAATGCAATGCAATGTTTTACCTTTGCATAATGTCGCGTTGATTGCTCCACATTATACGTACAACTGCGACGAAATAACATTTTTACCTCTATATCTCTCTCTGCGATTTTTTTTATGGTTTTGTTTATGGTTTTGTATATGTGTTTTTTTTATACTGTATATTTTTGTTTTTTAGTTTTGCGTCATATTTTGCAATTTTGTCGTGTTGTTAAAGGCTGGAATAAATTTTTTAATCCCTATATTGTTGTTTATTTTCAGCGTGTGTATTGTGTGTATATTTTTGAATGAAATTCGCAAAACGTGTGCCCGCCGCTTATGGGTCAAAACAATGAAACCCGCAACAGCATAATGTATATATTGGGCTTGTATTTGTTACTGTTGTTGGCCAAGTGATAAATGACGTGCAAGCGTGCCCAGCGCCACCAAATGTTTTGTGGCTAACAACAACGACAACAACAGCTATTGGCAAATGCATGAACAACATGTAGTAAACATTTGCATGCAACACATTTTGGTCATGTAACTTTATTTTGGAATATATCTGTTATTATTATTATTATTATTAGTTCTTTTGGTTGTTTAACGCGTACCACTTTCGATTTATGGCCATAATTGAATTGGCAGCTAGGCACGAAGTCTACAAAATAAGCACAACAACAACACGCTACGAGATGTGTTCGGCAGGTTGTGCAACCGCGCGGCGTCGCGTCGTAAACTGAACTGAAGTTTCGAATTGCCGTCGTCCCACGGCTAAGTTTAAATTAGCAAGCAGCGGCGACATAACACACAGGTGTGTGTGTGTGTTTGTGAGTGTGAGTGCCTTTGTGTGTCTCTTGGTGCAACGCTGCTGCAAGTTGCTGAAGTGTGGCAGCAACAATGGCTGCAACAACTTGCTGTGGCGTGTCGCAAATTGGAGCAGCAGCCACAAGCCTCAATGAGGCATGCAAAATATACGCATATCTCATATCTCGAATGGTCAGTGGCAACATAATAAAAACAAACATGTTCACAAGTAAAGTTGTCAACAAAATTTCAGCTCTGTTTGCTTTTGCTAACATCTTGTTATTGCTGTTGTTGCTGTGTGTGTGCAGCTTTCACTGCTCTTGCAGGTAGCAACATCAAAGCATATGCAATTAATCCACTGACATACGGTCACTCCACCACCCCCCCTTAGGTAACTGACCAAGTGTCCAACTGCTGCTGCTGCGCTTGAAGAATTTTACACGCGCACATGAGCAACACTTCCGTCTCTGGCAGCAGCTGTTGCTGTTCCAATTGCAATTGCACTCCCAACTGCCTGCTGTGGGCTAAAAGTGTGTGGGTGTGGCTAAGCTTTGGGCTCTGGAAATAGTCATGATTGTTGCTGCTAGATGCGTATGCACTAATAGAACATTTAATATGAAATGTGCAAGTGGACAAACTATTCATTATATTAAATGTTTTTGAAAAGTGATTCTTAGGGGTTTAATTTTTCTTTCAAAAATCATGCCAAAAATGACAAACAAACTGGCTTGTGCCTAAACACTATGAAATGACCCTACCAAGACCTCAAACTCCTATAACTTTGCCAAAACGAAACCCATATTTTTCCCCAGTGTAGCTGCTAAAGCGCAGTTCAGTTAACGACCTCTGCATTAAAGTAATTTGCTGCAGCTAAGTAAATCCCACAGTCGAAAAGTCTTCCTTTAATTAAGAAATTATTTTTGGCATTCGGTGTTATTAAAGTTGCTTAGTCGCAGGTGTTGCCAATGTTAAGGTTGAACCACCTGCCCTCTTTACAGCTGGCTATTTGTACTATTTGATTCATTTCTCATTTTGTTGTTCACTCTCTAACTGGCATGTGCTTTATGAGTTCAACGCAAAACAAAACAAAACAAAACCTAAGCGAAAAGCAACGGCAACAAATGTTTGGACCTGATAATTAATTTTGTTTCAGTCAGTTTCAGTGAAGGTGGAGCACAACTGGAAGCGGGTCTACGAAACAAGTCAATGACTGCTCACAATGAGTAAGCAGTGAGCTGAGGTTAAAGTATTGCATGAGCGAGTTGTGTGTATCTGTAAGATACTCGCTAGCCATGCGAATTATTTGCATAAGCAATACGAAGTTGTGTTGAATTGTATTTTGTTGAACAAATGCAATTAACGAATTCTCATATGAACATGTGCTGTGAATATTTCTGTTTTTAGCTTATTAAATGCACAGTAATTTAATTATTTATTAATTTGTATTATTGTTTGTTTATGTATCTTGTTGTGTGTTTTTGTCGTTTTAATTATGTGTATTCATTTGTGGCCGGCATGTGCTAATTAATTAATTATTTGCTGTATATGTAATAATTGAGTAAGTAAGAATGTTTTTAGACTTAGCGACTTAGATATACTCTTATTAATTGCAACATTTATTATTTACACCTTTGCAATTTGTATACATTTCATTTCGAACCACTGCGCAGATGGTATAAAAAATCATTAAATGCTGTACACGAGAAATTCAGAGTGAGTGCAGACCGCAAAACGTGTGAAATTATTTTTAATGACATTTGCAGTTGCACCGTTAGAAAATAGCACATTAAATTGAATTTTTCCACGCCTTTGGCTAGAGAAAAAGTTTTATGCAGTTTTTAGTTCTAGTACATGCCTCATTTTCCACGAGTTGCATGTTGTGATGACATTATATATAAAAAAAACTTTTTATCGTACTAGGCATAATTAAAAGACAATTCTAGTATATGTTTATATTTATAATTTTAAATGGTTTGTTTTAGTTTAAGCACATGTGACCTACAAGTGAAATCACATTCGCATTAAATATTCATTGAGTCTGCTTAAAATCGATGGAAACCATGCAAACAGGGGAATTTTAGCTACCTACCCAAAATCATTGACATGCTCCACAAAAGCAGAAGCCCACTCTCAACTATTTGAATGCTTATGTATGTATGTATATGCAGAAGGATGTCGATGGTAAAAAAATCGCAGTGACTGGAATTTAATGCGACCAACGCTATGCACATGTAGGAGTATTTCGGGTAGAACAAGACTTTGCATAAAATAGTTTGGCATCTTTGCTTTAAATCATTCAGTGCCAGTTCGAATGTAAATAACCAACAGTTGAAGCGTAAAACGCTGCACAGATAAACTGCCAACAAAAAAAATATTTTTTTACTTTTGGTAAAAGTTTTGCGCTCAACGAACAAAAAATTGTGAATATAAATTTACTGTGAATAAAAATAAAATTGTATATAGATTAAGTAAGTGAGACTGACTGAGTAGAATTAACTTCACATTTTTTACCGTTGAAAAACCCATCAGATAAATAAAATCTATGCGACCTAGTCACTCACTTGAAACTTTGTTCAGCATTTTTATTTTATTGCGGGTAGTATATAAATCAGTTTCAGTCAGTATCTCCCTCTCCATTTGTATGGAAACCTTTGAACACTTTAAATTTCTTTTGTAAACTGATTGAGCGGAATATTGTTTATATTATTTCACACAATTTCTTAATACTTTTTGCAGTCAGTATGGTCAGTGAGTGAGGGATATCTTCTAATAAAGTCGTATCAATTCAATCTGTTTTTTAGAGTATTTGTTGTTCACTTTAATCAAATATGGTGTTATTATATGCACATATAAACAACATACAAATGAAAATATGTTTGCTAATCTCACTTATTAAAATGACTACAGTGACAAGTTCGTCGCATAATAACACAGCTCAGCTTCAAGCTAAACTCGCTCAAAACTCAAATCATTCTATTATAATAAATGCAAAACTATTTTTATGGGTAATTGGTATGGAAACGTGCTTTGATCACTACTAATAATTACATTTTAAAAGTGATTTAGCTTTACAATGATTCAAATTTGTTGTATTCTTTTATTATATTTTCTTTGGCAACACACTTTATTTAATAAATAGAAATTAAAGTTTGGTAATTATTATGGAACTTAGAACTCAATACAGGTTTATTTCTATTGTCTCCAAATATAGCTTGCCGTCATTAATCAAACTTTGTACGGTGATTGAGTTCAACATTTTCTTTTTTTATTCATTCAACACATGCGGATAGGCTTGATTCTTTATATTTGTATGTACATATAAAGGCAAACTGGTGGCTTAGTTTTAAAATTATTCCATGTAATTATATGTGCTGCTCCAACAGGTATGACAGCATCGAAAACAAAGCAAAGCTCACAGAACAACAACGCAATAGCCAACAATATTTACACGCTTAAATTCTAAACACGCTCCACTCGCACATAAATGCCGCCAATAGTACCAATAACAAACGATTTGGGATCGTAGTTGAGAGGTATTTCAGTTTTATCACACACTGTGAACTTGAAGTTCTTAATCAGCTGGGCCATGCCAACACGCGCTTGCATTTGGCCAAAACGCATACCGACACAATTTCTGGGACCATCTCCAAAAGGCAACCACTCAACGGAGTCACGAGCTGCCACTTTGTCGGCTGTGAAACGGTCGGGATCGAATTTCAGTGGCTCTGGATACAAATCTTCATCTCGGTGAATGGCAGCTGCTGGCACTATAACCTGAGTTCCTTTCTCAATAACGTATTTGGGATGGCCGGGTACAACATAATCATTGAGAGCTTTGCGCTCGAGGAAAGGCACAATCGTATACAGGCGAAGAGTTTCTGTTGAGGCAGATTTGGTAGTGAGTTAAGAATCCTTTGAACTTTTAGTATTGCGTATTCTGACTCACCTGATATAACCTGATTCAAGTATCCCATGGCCTTAACACTTTCGTAGGTCAGTTTTCCATCATATTGTTGCAGAACATTATTAATATCTTCCCTCAAATTATCCTGAATATCCGTATGCTGGGCCAGCTCGTATAAGGCGTAGGTCATAGTAGAGGAGGAGGTCTCGAAGCCAGCCAAGTAGAAGACAAAGACTTGAGCTGCCAGCTCACCAACGTTCAATCCGGTGACCACTTCGCCATTGTCCATGGTAAAGCTGCCGGTCTGTTTCAGCTCTATTAGCATTTCCATAAAGTCATTACGTTTGATTGATTCCTTCTCTCTGATGGCGATGGTTTCCTTAACCAATCCCATGAAGAACTGGTGAACATCTTCGGGAATCATACGCATTCGCAGCTTGCGAGCCAAATTTGGGAAACTAAAGTGCAGAAAAGTTAGCAATGGTCCATGTCGCAACTCGGTAAAGGACTTTTGACCCATTTTACGGAAGTCAGTCATGGGAGTGCGGAGCGTATTGCATTCAATTCCAAAAGCACATGTGCCTATAACGTCGGTGGTATAACGGGCCATCAGATCTTTGATTTCGATGATGGCTCCACCAGATACGGCCGGTACTTCTTCAAGCATCACACGAACGAATTCCTCGGAAACTTTAATAACAGTCGGGAACATGAACTTCATTTTTCCAGATGTAAAGGTGGGCGTTACTTTCTGTCGCATCTCCCTCCAGCGCTTGCCATCCAAATTGAAGAGATGTCCAGTCAGTGGATCGTCGCGTTCATTGTGGAACTGTCCACGATCGGCGAAATTGTTGAAATCCTTGATCAAAACATTCTTGGCCAATTTGATGTCCATTACAAAGGCGCTTCGCTTTTGCAGAAAGTTGAAGCCCACAAATGGATGACCGGTGTTTCGATACTTGTTGTAGTAATCATATAAAACTTCGTGAAGTACACGATTCTTTCTAAATCCGACCAGATTTCCATATAATATATGCGGTGGATCTTGAGGTATTCCACGCTTCTTCCAATAGTTTACGTTCTGGTGTACAAAATATGCGACCAACGCTGATACAGCGATCACCAAATATACTAAAAACAACATTTTGTGATCAGTTGCTTGTGACTCTACGACTAACACTGAACGCTACTGAGCCAAAAAGCTGTATTATATTCAGATTTCATTTGTAGCAACGACGCATTACTATGAATTTATAGTGAATATCAGCGTGACTCAGCAGTTTGTTTTTGCCGATTCGTGCTCAGATTCAAGCGAACTTGTTCCCGAAGACTGCACTGAGCGTGTAGACTAACCTGATAAGTGCTATCTACGAGCTAAGAGCCGACTGTAGACTTATGCTTAGAGTCAGTATGACTGTGCGGACTCTCTTGCGATACTAGCTGTGTTTATTAAAATTAATCCGGACAGCGGGTAGCTACATATAAAATTCTCTTTATGTTTGGTTTGCGAACAGACAGGTTGAGAATGTTTTTGTTTTTTTTTTGAATATAAACACTTTGCAGCGTAAATCTCAAGGGAATAGTAGATATTATGGTTGGGGATTACCTTTTGTTCAGTTGTCCAGCTCTCAGTTAAGCTGTCTAAATGGCACACTTTGTAAGTTAACGCAATTATTGGCACTGTTTGTTGCGCTAAGCTGCTGGGTGTAAAGTGCAGGACACTTTCAGTGCTTCTGTCCTTTGGCTGTCTGTTTGACCTGTCGGTTTGTCCTTTGTCCTCCTCGACTGACATCAACAGGCGTTCAGCAAATATCTATTGTCCAGTTGACGTTTATTTAATTATGTGCGTTGCATTCTATTTGCTGCTGGCTGCTCAAAGGGATTTTCATTGGAGTTGCCGTGTGAGCAGTGATCAATTATAAATGAGATTTGAAAAGTGTTTTATTTAACAGCCAACATCCAACCTTAAGCTGAGCATGCTGGTCATTCAAATGTTTTTAATGCAATGCTTTAATTGCAACAGTCTTCAAACTGACCTTGAGCTGTCACCCTCGCCCTACTTCTGAGATAGCCACCCCACTACTGACGAGTCCATGTGAATTTGCTGCTGGCTAACAAAGGAAATAAAGAACGCAGTCAAGCAAAAGAAGGTGACGTTCTTATCCATGGCCATAATGAATGCATGAGTTGAACAAAAAGAATGCATTATTTAAGAAGCAACTACACGAAGTGTGGACAGAGGTGGGATGCAGGGGGGGCTGGAAGTAAAAGTATACTGCACTTATGCGCTAAATAAAAATGCAAATCTAAATGTAACATAAGAGCTGCACTATACGACGAGTACCAAGCGTACACAAAATAGCAAGAATGCTGTAGTTGAAAGTGGACGACTGCGGAATACCCTCGACTGAGATTTATTATTATATTGTATGAATAAATTTATAAAAATTTACAAGCTGTACTACTTTCGCTTTAAATAGAGATTTTAAGAAGCACAACACAGGAATATATATTATAGGGTATCTTTCACTCATATCTCGTTTTGTCTTCTATCATCATTGACCCAAGTTTATTTTACCCCTTGCTTACCCATTCTTAAATACTGCGGGGCATAAAAAGTAGTTGCATTTGTATCTGCATCTGCGCACCTCTGCTTCTGTATCTGTATCTGTATCTGTATCTGTATCTTCAACTGCAACTGCTGCTGCTGCTGTTGTTGTTACTGTAGAGAAAGACGCTCAGCTGATTTGATGCTGTCGTCTTTTGTTGTTGACTTAGTTGCTGTCAAGGTGCTGGCAAACAGACAAACAATTGCTCCCAACTATTCTTCATGTCACAGCTCTGTGCCTTCCTGTCTCCCCAATCCATCAACTCTTGAGCGGAGCAGCGTTGCTAATTACGCAAGCGCAGGCTCCAGCATCTTGCGGATATATGTAAACAGTCAGCTAATTGTTTGGACTGCAAGGGACGATTGGAGGGGGCATTGAGCTGAAAGCTGTGCGATGTGACTGTAGGAGGTGTTAAGCCCGCTGCGAAGACAGCTCTTTTAAATGCAAATGCCAGAAAAAGGGTTCAACAACAGCAACAACAACAAGCTGGCTTAGCCAATTCAAGGTGTGTGTGTGTGTGTCTGTTTGTCTCACTGTCTGGTCGGGCTGTTTGTCTCTCTGTCTTATGCATAAATTAGTTTTGTTTGTGTCTGCCAGCTACCCCCGAGCAGTCACTTTAAACAAATTGTAAATTGTGAATTGGGAATGAGGAGTTGTGCGCATTTCCTGTATATGTTGTGATCTGTGTGTTGTGTGTGTTGACAAAACGACGTGGCAGCATCAAGAAGACAGTGCCACATTATGTAAATTTCAAAGCGAAATCACAATAAGAAATCCGCATCATGTAAGAAGAAGTGATTACCCATTTCGACTGCCAAGCCATGCTCCAAAGGCAAAGGCTCAAGGGCAGGACATACCTTTTTACGACTACACATACACATACACATACATATATATCTGAGCACACAAATACAAATCCGAATACAAATAAAAATACACGCACAAAAATGGAGCGACTGCAGCTGTTTTGTGATTGAAAGGGAAGGGGAAATGGAAAGGTAAATCCGACGTCAAGTCAAGTCGACCAATTGTTGTTCAAATTGGATGGCGTTGGCTTCGTCAATGACAACAATAATAAAAAACAAGTAAGAGTGCTCTAGTCGAGAGTGCCCGACTAGGATATACCCTGATCCAAGTTCTGACGTTCATTCAAGTTATTTATCTGCATTCATACATAGAAACACACACACACATATACAAACACAAGCTGCTTGCTACGCGTGTCATCAATTGCTTTGCTTCTTCTTCCTTTGGCACCAAACTATGTTACATTGAATCGTTAATAACTTCTGAGTTTATTGTCCGATCGTAATGAAATTTGTAGGACACAAAGATGGCTCATAAATGTGAGACTATGTAAAATCCGAAGGTCATACCTCTTAAAATACGTATTTTTCGATTTCTTGGAGATCGGGGAGGGGTATCCAAAAAGTGAAATGCATTTAACCTCTGTGTGCTATTAGAGAGTATATGTACCGAATTTGGTGACTCTACGTCTTATAACTTTTAAGCTATACCTTAAAAACACTGTTTTGGAAACTTAATTTATCGATAACTTTTGAAAGGATTGAGATATTGAAAAAAAAATGATAAGTTTGTTTAGAACCGGCAGTACAGTAACTTAAACCTGAATATAAAGTTTCTAGCACTTATAACTTTCAAGTTATGCCCGAAAAACACTTGTCTGAAATCGATATTTATCGATAACTTTTGAACGGGATGAGATATCGAAAAAAAATGATAAACTGGTCTTGTCCCGGCACGACGAGAACTTATATTTCTCTAGCTTTTGTAGTCTCTGAGAAACGTGCGTTCATACAGACGGACAGACGGACAGACGGACAGACGGACGGACAGACGGACAGGGCTAAATCGACTCGGCTATTGATAGTGATCAAGAATATATATACTTTATGGGGTCGGAGATGTTTCCTTATGCCTGTTACATACTTTTGCACAAAACCATAATACCCCTTTTTCCCATTTTTAATGGGATCAGGGTATAAAAAATACATAAAAAATGCTGAAAATTCGTTGTGCGTGTGTACTAAGTATTTTGACAATTGCATGCGCCAAGCCAGTCAGTCAGTCAGTCAGTCAGTCTGACAGTCTCGCAGTCAGGCTGCCAGTGAGGCAGGCAAATTGAAGTTGCCTTCCTTCCGGTTGCCCTTGCACACAAGCCCAATCAATGTGGAAATCATAATCAGCCTGTGTGCTTAAGGGCAATAATAACATGAGCTGAAATCGACGTTTTAATATATAATTATGCATGAGAAGAGAATGCTTAGATATCAAATAACTGTATGTTGTTTAAATATTTTAATCCTTAAATAGTAAATGGTTTCGTATTAAGCTACTCTCATTTCAGCTTATCACTCTCTTTTCAGCTTCTGAAAACACATTAAGGCCTCAAGCGAAAATGTATTAAGCACATTAAATTATGCTTAAAAATGTAAACTAAAGCTACAACAATTTCTCCCTACTTTTTGTCTAGATAAAGTTAAACTTTCTTAAGTCCCATTTTCAGCCAGTGTCATTTAGCCATTAGGCGCCAGCCCTTATGTCAAATTCACAACTTTTGACATTTTTTTTCTCGATTTTTTTAGCAATTTAAAGCAGTATCTATTTTTGGCTCTGCGCGACAGAGCAAATAATTAGCTGACAAACTTTCCTTTATGGGCAAAGGATACGCTGTCAGATCGTTGGTTAAAAATTGTCAGTATATCAAAATGAATGCGGCAACAGCTGTGACAGTCGTTCAACTTGTTGCCTGACAAGTTCATCGCTTTAAATGCTGATTGATTTTCCTCCGCCCTCGCGACATATGCGTTACTCTGATTGTTTGACATGACGACAGCCACGATGGGAATGGAGTTGGAAATGGGATGAGATTGACGCGCGTGCTACATGTGACAGATGCAGAGAGGGCGCTTGGCAGCCAATGCGGCGGCTACTTAATATTGATTTGATACTGATTCAATTTGCTCCATTTGCACGAACAATGATGCATGCAACTACTACTATTTTTTGTTAAGTGTGTGACATATATATTATTTATGAACTGTTTGCTATGAGTATATCAGATGCATAACGTGATTGACAGATTCAATGAGCATTAGGCACGTTGCAATAAAAATCAAATATGCCCAAAGACAACTTGGCTCTGGGACTGTCTGCTAAATGACTGAAAGACTGACTGACTGAGTGAGCAGTTCAGGGTCGACAGATATGCCGCATAAATTGCCAACATGACCCAGTGGTCTGCTTCATGCCGAGACCGGACATTTGCTTGACAAATGATGATTTATGTTGTAGCAGCAGCAGCAAAACGATGACAAAGCCATTGCAAACAGTATAAACTGTACTTTTTACGATGCTACAATGTAAAACAGAGCAAAACTCTGGGTTATTGGGTGATAAAAAATTCGATATTAAATTGTCAAGTAACAAAAGAAAAAGCCGCGTGTGCGCTAGATAAAGCTGCGTATACGCAATGTGGCGGGTAGAAATGGGATTTTGGAACTTCATAATGCAAAAATAAAGAAATTCCAAACGAGGCAAAGCCGTCCGTAAAGCAGAGCAGCAAAGGCTTAAACAAATAGTTACAAAGTCATTTAAAATGAATTATTAGCGTGTATAAGAGAAGCATAATTATGAAAACTTTAGCTGGCAGAAGCTTAGATACCCTAAGCCAGTGATATTATTTGTTATCAGTGATGAAGTCAGATAAAACTCTTTTAAGAAAATAACAGCTTATTTAACTGATTGTATTTTAGAACATAAATGCATTAACAAATAATATTAATTCAAAAAATCTTTGTGTTTCTAAGTATATATATTTAAAATAATATAAAGATGCTTACACACATTTTGTAAAAGCTAAAAAGGCCCTTTGCAAGTGTATAAGAAGGGAACATTCCGGAATGCCAGCAAAATCGGCATAGTATTTATTATTTGGGCTTAGGAGTTGCGGTAATGGCGATTGCTGCCTTTTAGCCGGCAAATACTCATAAGGCACACTCTTTACCCACTTTACCCCATCTTCTTAGCTGCATAACTCAACGCGTTTATTTTCGTTAACTGAAATTATATTAGGCCACGTTGCGCCGCATTGGACACATAAAGATGTACGCCATAGGCATAAAAAACCCAAACATATTTCTACAAAATACACATACACACACACACACACACACACTCAAAAACACGTATGGCCAGCAGGCAGGCAACTCTGGTCAGCAGAAAATCGATATGTTTTGACTGTGCCAAAAGCATAGTCGCTCTTAAATTCTGTATCAATTATGGTACATGTTTCGGTACAAGAGAAATGCTAATTAAATTACTTCAAACGATTAAGACCTTTGATCAAATATCATTCATATACATATATATATATATATATATAGTAGTTGTTTAATCGCATGAAACTATGCATTTGTTTAGTTTTTCATTTCTATTTCTAGACATAAATAAAATAGCTGTAGCTAATAATGTACGACCAGAAAATACCCTGTAGCAAAAAAAGTAACGTAAATCTGTCATTAAGAATATATAAGCATTTCAGTGTAGTGTGTGCCAAATTTAAAGATTCAAACAAAATTATGATATTAGGTCTCATATGTCTTCTTTGTCACAACTACCCTTAAGCTTGTATGTATATCAGGGTATACAAATATATCTAAAACTGCTACCCGTTGATTTTTTGTTCTCCTTTTTTCTAACACTCACAATTGTTCAATTGGCTTTCAAGTTTGTCTTTTTTGCTTGTTTAGGGCAAACCTTTTGAAGTTGTCGCTTCCAAAGTGGCTCTCCTGGCTGCCAGCTACTGACTTTTGGCCAAAAATGCAAATGCGAATCGGGAAATAAAAAAACTTTTGCTTGGCAAATAACAAATATTATTTAAATCAATTCAGCAGCATACGCAACGTAACTGAATTCAATTTTGTTTTTTGATAAATTTTATTTTTTTTTGGGAGCTAACAAATTTTAAATTCTTTATTGTGCAAATATTGATTTGCTTGGCACAAAGTTTGTTTGTTGGTTTTTTGTTTTTGTGTTTTTCCTGTTTTTTTATGTATTTCTCTGACTGCTTCCAAAAATTGATGTTCTAAATTGCGGCATGCAAAAAGTTGGACGTGTTAGCGGATTTTCTTTCATTTTCCAAAGCGATGCAGAACATTTGCAATGGCACTGAACTTAACAAATGTTTGGGGCAAGGTTAACCAACCGGCTATGCCACGCTTCAGCCTCAAATGTATCTAATTCCAGCTTCGACATTCAACGCCTCCGTTTGTCGTGCCATGTTGCATATTATTACTCATTTTTATACACTTCCACAAAGTGTTGTTTATTTTTCTGGCAATGTGTAACTCACGGATGACGTCATAGCTACAGATACAGATACAGACAGCGTATCAGTTTCATGAAAAGAGTATTGTTATACAATAATTACGATTATGTAACGTGACAACTATCAGAAAGTATAGATTGCCGATTGCTGCTTCTGATACCAAACTGATTTTACATTAAACCAAATAATTATATTTCTGCTAGAGTATTATATTTTCGGCTATATAAAAGCAGCTTTCTTGTTTTTTTTTTAGTGTTTATGGTAATTGACATCAAATGCTGGCATTAAGCTTATTGGCATGGAAAGCAGACAGAGACGCATCTGTAAATGTTTTCATACATCGATTGTTGTTGTTGCCCTCAAATACATTATACACACACATACTCACACACACCAACAAGCAAATGTATATATAGGCAGAATTATGGCAGAATTTTGATATTTGCCTGTGTTGGGGGCGGCTTTTCATATTGGCTTAGATTTGGGGCACGTTTTGAATTTAAACGTGCGTAAATTTATGAGCAGCACTTTTTATATTTGTATATCCCCTTTGTACCCTCAACACCTCCGGCTTTTATATTCATTTTTGCTGTACTCTAACTTGTTAATATTTGTGTTTGACGGCAACAACAAGAAACGCAACAATATAAATTATACAATATACGATCAGTGTGTGAGTATTTTTAACACCTTATCAGCACATTATGATTATTTGAATAATTTGACGCTGTTTTTGTATATATGTAAGTACATATTTCTGCATTACATTTAAGTTTTTACAGCGCATGTTAAGGCTTATCTAATGTCTGATATTTCATTGGCCTGATAAAGCAAACATTTGAATCGATTTGTTTCGCTATTTGCACATTTGGTCAAAGCAACTGCTGATAAGTTACCTGAATTGTTGGCTTATTATCTATTTGGTTCAAAATCAATAATTTACTAAGCAATTAAACATCAGTAAAATGTGAGCTTTAAATTGTAAAGCAATGTAATGTATGTAACCTAATTGAATTATTTTTAAATGTGCTTGCAAACTTTCACCTACAAGTGTTATATAGAAATTTTATATGTTGATCGTATTATTAACTTTTTAAATTGTTCTGAATGTCAAATTCAAATTTAAATTCAACAAATTCAATTCTAACTTTTTGCAGCAATTAGCAAACTTTAAATTGAATGCACAATTTGCAAAACAGAAGTCGAAATTAAATAAATGAGAAGCAGTCAGAGATATGTATATATATATATATATATATATACAGTCACAGGTGTTGACGTTGAGCTAAATCAACAAAAGGATAAATACATTTAAGGTTATTGTTGCTGGTATTTTTGTGGGGTTTCCAGTGGGGCAACATGTGCCGGAAAGTAAAAAGCCAAATGAAAATGTCAGTTTTCTGGCAGCACGCAGTTTTAAGGTGATGAGAATCAAATTAATAAAGATAAAAGTATACATACACCGTGGCGTGTAAGTTTCTGCTGGTTTTTGTTGTTTTTTTGTATGAGATATATAATAATAAAAAGAGCTGTTATTTTGATAAGCGCGGCATAAACATGGCCATGCATACCACCTAGCCGCAAGCTGTGTGGGGCATGTGGCAATTTTATTGCAGCACGCCCACGCAGATAGCAACAACAAGAGCAAGAGCAACAAGACACAACTCACACAGATACACTCGCATGCATATAGCCTATTAAAGATTATTAAAAGCGCCTTGATCTCAGATGGTGTTGTTGTGGCTCCGGGCTCCATCCGGTTTACAGCGCGCCTGCTCTCTTGCGGCACGCACGCAAACTTATTGATCCATAAAAAATATAAAACATGAGCATTATTAGTATTTGATGTGCCTGAGAGAGCAGCATCATCCACTCAACAGGGCTTATGCTTCTGGCCCAGTGTGCATGCGGTGGATATGCCACGGTGCACTTTGACCTTCGCCAAGGTTGTTGCAACAGTCGCGCGCCCCAGCAGCCAAGTGCGGCAACAAATTGGATTGCTGGTTAAGCTCTGGGGCATTATAAATTAGATATCATCAATTTTAATTAAGAAATTCACATAAATCTCAATATTTTGATTTCTTTCGATTGTTATGCACACTTTAAGGCCGATCAGCAAATGATAATATATTTTCATATTACCAACTGCATATTTTATTTATTTTGATTTATTTTCTATTCAATACTAATAATGTTATGTGACTGATAAAGCTATTGGCTGCCGGGCCATTTATCTTGTTGCCTATTGGTTTATTCAGCTATGCAGTTTTATTGACTGGTTGGCATTTCGTTTAGCAACCCAAAGTATCATCCATCATAACCAAAGCAAACGCCTTTTGTTTGAACTTTTTATGCCCTAAAGCCATCAAAAAGGGCATAACAATGTATGCAACCGAGAGAAAAAGACCCTATCGGACTTGATTGCAGCCAAAAGGTACTTCTCACGCCATTTCTTTTCCACACAGTCATTATTACGCTTTCATACGGCAAGAATTGATTGTAGGTTTTGGCATTTAACCTGCTCAGAAGCCAAGTCATGACAAAATACTGATTACGAGTATAACAGTTTTATGATCTGCCGAGTTTCGCTTTTAAATATTATAGAAATAGATCAGATAGGATTAGTATACTTTCGACCTAGGGCATCTTCCAGCCTCACTTTCTCAATTAGTATAACTTATTTGTCACAAATCAACAACTATCCAAAATGACAGTTTATTCATTCAAATATTATGCAAATCAAATCGAATGTGACTTTTGTTGGTTTTTATAACATTTTAAATTATTTAAGCATAATTTGTAGATTTTAGTGCTTAGCTTATCTGCCATTGATAAGCAGTGAGAGTATTATATTATACCTTATATAAGTTTTTGAAAGTTTAGTCTTATTTATATATTTTTTGTTGTTGTCATTTCTTACTCATGTAGCCGGAAGTGTTAATAAATTCCTTGACTACCCACCGACATTAAATTTGCTTTCAGCACGCAAATACTTGAGTCGAGTTGAGACTCATTTGTTTGTTCCGCCAAGTTCTTATGCTACCCACTGTCTTTACAGAAAAACCAATAGACGCTATCATAATAGGCTCTTTCTTATCTTTAAGCCAATTGGCAATTGTATTTTTATACAGCTGTTTGTCTTGGGTATAAATACAAAGAAACTTTAAGTAAACAAGATACTAACCTACAAAATCTTTTAAGTTCGGTGTGCAGTAATAAATCCATAAGTTTATTTAGCTGATGTTTATGTTTTCATACATATTTTTTGGTTTGAATCTTTAGTTAGCCTTCGTTTCGATAAATGAATGGCAAATTGCACTCATAAATAATTCACTTGCATTTCGTTAAATCAACAAGATACGAGAAATCATTGCGTATATAAATACATGTGTATCTGTAATTCATTCAGGCCGTAAATTGCTTAAAGAAATTGCACTTTTTGTTGTTGCATAAACAATTACAAAATTTGCACTCGAATATTATTATATTTTCGTTGTGTTTACACTTGTTTCGTCATTGGCAATGCAACTCGTACAGGTATTTTAGTTATTCGTTTACAGCCATAATAATTTAACAACTTTATTTCACGTATTTTCTGCAGTTTCTAGACGATGTTTTTTAATTTTTTTATATTTTTATTTTTTCTTCTATTAAATAAATATTTACACACGCACTTAAAACGCCCGCGTGTTGTTTTTAGCGACACCCACGCGACAACGACCACGTTGAGGATGGTAATGAAAGACGACGCTTTACATGCGGAACACACTTTAACTCCAGCTGGCTTTAAAAGTAAAATGAGATAAGTCTTAGGCTATAGCTATGCCTATAGCAATATCGATACCGATACCGATTCGGCTTAAGCCAACGTACTTTCAATGTACGTGCAGAAAGAAAATCGCGCCGGCGCCCCGAACTCAACCGCAGACTCGAATTCAGCTCGACAGACTCGACAGACTCGACGAGCGAGTTGTGTGTGCGCTGTTGGAGTGTTCAGCACGTATTAATTTCTATAGCGGCAGCAAAAGTATCCAAAAGATACATTCGGTCGCGCACAAGCGCATACACGTCTCGGCCAGCCCCGTCTGCCAGCCCCAGCAGATACATTTTGTATGTGGGCTACTCTTCGTCTACGATCGCTATGAGATTAGCGATGCCCAACTTGTTTGACACAAACTCGCAGCACAAAACGTGCGCATATTGTTCCGATTGTTTGCATTTACATTTACATTTCCCAAACGTCTGGGGATGCTATCATATACAGCAAACATATGCATACCTATATATACAGAGTTGCTTTTAATGAAAAGCGACAAATTGTTGTTATTGCTGTCTCAAGTGGCCCGCAGCTTGGGCATTTCTCCGGCTGTGTGCGCTTGTCAAACACAACTGATGTGCATAATCTTTGCAATCAGTGTGCTGTCAATGACACTAGCTGAAAGTGGTACTTTTAGATTTGATTTATTCTGCAGTGCAGTCGATTAATAAAATGCAAATGATTGTAGCGAAAGTTGAGAAAGATGTCAGCAAACAGTTAGCTAACTCTTCAGCTATTAATGGTTTTTTTTAAGATTTTAATTGGTTTAATGTAATTTAATTAATGAGACTAAAATAACGTATGTGATTAAAAATCTTACAGTGCAGGTTCTAAGTTCAAGTCGTTAAGATTTAAATACATTTATAATCCCTAGTTCGTCAAATTAAGCTTTGACTTAATCTTTAAGTTCTTTATACCATATTTGATTAAAAGTGTAGTCAGATCGTCTAGAACTAAGCTTTAAATAAGCCAAATATAAGTTCTACGAAGTATTTATGCTCATGTGAAGCTTCAAAGTGCTTTCAAAGGCTTGCATAAAATTGATTACTTAATTGATTAATTCTTTGTATATTTCAGCAACAGCTTTAATCAATTGATAATTATGCTAGTAATCGTCACTTTCAGTTCGTTCAATTCGTTTCTCTCTTCTCTTCGTTTTGGTTGTCTTAGATATCTTAGTCTGACAAGTTCATCAGTTGACTTTCTGGCAGAGATACAATAGAGTATTTGCAGCAGCTATTAATTGCCAGTTAGTTAGTGTGTAAATGTGTTTAATTAAAGCAAATGATTAGATAGACCAAAGGAAATTACCAGCATCTTCTCACTGTTAACCACTAACGAACTGATTGACGATTGACGTTTGACGTTCTTCTAGCTGTAAATCGCTTTTGATTAATTCTATGTTTAGTTGTTGTTTTTGTATTTGTTGCTTTATGTGATTCTGATTTTGATTGCCGGCAAATGCCGAGTTACTGGTTTTCTCAATATGGCAGCGCTGTATGCAAATGTGGCAAATGGCAATAAAACTGACCAACTTGGTTAAGCAGGCAGTTCGCACAGCTCTACACTTATTAACTAATTAAAGATACCCAAATGGGGCCAGACAGAATGTTGCTGCTGAGAGCGACTAAAGAGGCCAAAGTATCTTTTTGTGCATGTGTGTGTGTGTATGTGTATTTGTATGTTTGATTCGTGTATCTTTTATGTTGTTGTTTGTAGTCGACCTGTCCATTGTGGTACGCGGTTCTTTTTCATTTTTTTGTGGCCAAAAGTGGAATGCTTCCGGCTTTTGAGAGAGACGGAAATTGCGCACCGTCGCCGCTGCTGCCTCTGCTTCTGCTTATGCT
This sequence comes from Drosophila maculinotata, assembly GCA_035045305.1. Taxonomy (NCBI): domain Eukaryota; kingdom Metazoa; phylum Arthropoda; class Insecta; order Diptera; family Drosophilidae; genus Drosophila; species Drosophila maculinotata. Next base: position 15,733,230 of record JAWNPD010000387.1, read on the forward strand.
GCTGCTGCTGGAAGCTGCAATATTTAAATGGGATTTCTAGCTGGCTCCACACATAAATTCCCATTGAATTTCACTGCTCGCTTATGATATGTGTAACCGCCAGCATTTCTTAAGTTATTGAACTAAGTCGCCCACAAAACGCTGTCTCTGACATCTTATGCTTTCACCATTGAAAACTCGTAAAGCTGTCTCAAGTGGCAAACACCTACGTTGAAATTATGTGAACTTGAAAATCGATGTGCAGTTTCGTGCTGGGTGGCCATCAATTCGATATGGAGGAAGTTACTGGATTGCCTGCCTGCCCGTCAGTTTAATGATCGTCTAATTATATGTGGGTTAACATATTTCTACAAATTTTCATTAGTTTTGATGAGTTTAGGAAAAACATAGTGTAGCTAATTTGATGGCCAGGCGCGCCGACTATAATTATAACATCATTTTAATTGGAGCCGCGTTGTCGGCGTCAACACACAACAAAGATTAATCGTGTAATTCCAGACGAACTTGGGAAGTTGGTGCTACAAGCTACTGGCAACTAGCAACTTGCAGCTACGAGATACAAGCTATATGTTTAAAGATACAAGTAACTTAGCAACACAGTTGAAGGGCGCTCAAATATTGCTGATGGCCATTGCACTTGCGTTATTATTCAATTATAACGGTATGCAGGTGCACTTAATTAATGTGTATGTTTGTGTGTGTGTGTGTGTGTGTGTGTGTGTGTGTGTATGCGTGGCACGCCCACGCTCCCATTGCCGCCCAGAACTTAAGTCAAGTCAAAGCGAGACGCTTATAAATGAATTGCAATTTGTATCTGCTGCCAGTCGCTGCTCATATTTCATTAGATCCAAATTAGCTCTTGGCTTTCAAGCAATGCCGTGAGTTCAAATCATCAACCCCAACCCACCCCACCCCACCCCACCGCACCGCCCTTTGCTGCGTCACGTGAGCTGCTGCTTGCTGGAAATCCGGTTAAGCGGAACTCGCACCAAATGGTCGCTGACTGCAAGTCGCACATACATTTTTTTTCACATTTTCAAATTTCAACTCGTACGCTTGTCTAATTTTTGATGAAACCTCCCACCCTGCCCCTACCGCGCCCCGCAGCACTTGAAATTAATTGTGCGGCTATTGATAGGTCTCAACGCTCTCGGATTCCCCCTTTGTTTGTTTGTTTGTTTGTTGTGCTCAGACTTCTTTTATTTTTTTGGCTTTTCCCTTGCATTTATATTTAGCTCGCCTCTTGTTTTTTTTTTTTCTCAAATGTGGAATGAATTTGGGTTTTGCGTGTCGCACGCCACGCTCTTCCATCTTCCATCATCTAGAAATATCAACCTCAACGCGCGTCGTTCATTCATTAAACTTACCTTGTTTTACTGCTGCTACTTCTTTTTTCGTTGTTTTTTTTTATAAAGTGTCAAATACAGTTTCTTTTTACGGCTGTTTCACGCTAGCCCCGGAACATGGCCTAGAGCTCAGTAAATATGCATAATTTATGGGCCTGTAATTGCGAGCGTTCGCCGCTGGCAAAATTTTTCTAATGTTTCTGCCTAAATAAATCAAGTGAAAATTATGCAAATACGTGCACAGAATTAGGTCATAAAATGCCGTCGTGTACACTGATTGGAGGCCCGCCAACTTAGGTTGAGCTTTGTTTTTAGCAGTTTTTATTGTTGTTGATTTTATCGTATTTTATTTAAAGACTTTGGTGAATAGAAAAATCAAACTCATTGACAACAAGAGATGCATTGATGTAATCAAATTGTTTTGTACGAGGATTCGGCTTTGAATCCCCAGCCCATGAATATTTTGTAGTCTTAGCCAAAGGCCAATGCAATTTCATAGTTTTATTATGTTGGATTTGCAGCTGTGCGTGATGGTAATAAATAATTTGTATTGGATTACAGCTATATTCTTCCAATAAAAAAATTTTCATTTGTACAACATCTACAATTACCGTTATTGAACTTAAGTAGTTTTTAGCCTCGAATTACATTTTCAAAAACTATAAATATTTATATTTTTTGTTAAACTCAATTGGAAATACAGCGTTTTGCTGCCATACAATTTAGAAAATAGTTCCTTAACATTTTTAATAGCATACACATATTTACCAGAAGTATTTTCAGCTCAATTTTTAGATTTTCAGTTATTATGAAACTATGCAAAAAATACAGCAAAGATAATGAAATTACCCAAATTAGTGCACTACAGTTTCAGACCAATGGCAAAGCCACAGCGCTGATTAGCTTAAAGCTCAGGTTACCAGCAATAACGTCCTTCGTGGCTCACTTGCTCATAATAATACTCAAATTTCTATGGAACTCACTCCCACACACACACACACACACACACACGAGTAGTTTGTTTGCCTGTCCATGCGCCCATTTCAATTAGCCGACACCTTCTGGGTGTGGGGTGGTTGGGAAGGACATCCATGCAAAAAATGAACTCGCCCATGTGCCGAGTGTACGGAGGGCAAGCAAAACGGCATCGACAGGCTGTAAAAACGACTGGCCAATATCCGTGCGGAAATTAATGTGCTGTGGCTGTGTGCGCTCAGCACAATGGTACAAAAAAGGGACAGGAGAAAAATGGCAAAAATACAGAAATGTTATGGCAAGGATCTGGATGCACAATAGCGCTGTCAGCAGTTTTGGGGGCTACATTACGACAGATAAAAGACCAGCCACAGGGCCCAGTAAGCCGCAGGTCCCAAAGCTACCCAAACCACATAACCCACTTGGCAATCGAATCGACATATTGAACACGCTGAGTCTCATCTTCATACTCATACTCATTCTCATTCTCATTTACATTGTCATAGTTTGGTGCCGTTGCCAGTTCATCCATGCATAGCCATTCTGTGTACCGCAAACGCCGTAGCTTGTATCCTGCTAGGCGATATAATCGCCATCAATTATATTGTTCAAACCGTGCATTGTTTTCACATGACATGACAGCCGCTGTGCTTTGTAAAGAACTTGACAATGTCTGACATACACCATATATGGATGGCATATATGCATTCTCAGCACACTTGGTGTATTTCATATTTATGTGGGTGCACTCACCTTTCCATCGGAATCGGAATGCGCATGGTAGCGCACCTCCAGTGAACCACCCAGCACCGCATACCAGAATCGTCCTTGCTCCCCAGCGCGAAAAACTGCACGCAATAAAAGAAGAAGACGCAGGTGAACAAAATTGATGAAAATGTCATTAAAACTAAGTGGAACAAGAATGCAACATGGTCTTTAAATATGTATTGTGGTATATGAGTAGTAGAAGTAGTAGGAGCAGTGTATAGTGTATTATGACGTCTACATAATTAATGTAATTATAAGGCCACTTACGTGTGACGCCCTTCTCCAAGTCCTCGTAGAAACCGCACATGGCCAACTGCTGCAAGGCTGACCCTGGGAGGCGACATAACGGTTCCACGCGACGCAAACGACAGGATATTAGTTCCACATCACGCAAGTTACGATCACAAGGACTGCAAAAAAGAAAAACAGCACGCAATGTAAACAGCAAACAAATTTAGGATAATTTCAGTAGTTCAAGTTCATTTATTTGTACATGATTAAGGACCACTTAACTGATGTCCAATCGAACATATTATTCGGATTACTTATCGTTCAACTAGAATTTGATATTTATCATTTGTACTGTTGCTTCTTTCATATGCTTGAGTGTCAACCAACACAGTTCCATATCCTTAGCTACATTTTGACAACATAAGTTAGTCAAGTGACAATTTAATTCCCTTTATTTTTTTATTTGCTCACTTAAGTCCTTTCAAATGCTGGTGTCATTTTAAGTGATTATACATTTTTAGACTCTCTTAATTCTTTCAATTATAACGGTCTACGTAAATACTCTTAAGTGAGTCTAGGAAAATTCCATAAAAATATTTCCACCGCAGAGCTCAAAGTGAATCGGATAAAAACTTGATCAATCACAGCATGTGCTGCGTGCGGTCGGACAATAGAACCTAATAAACTGCGTAGAAGAAGAAGAAAAGGACAAAACCCATACGAATGGGTATGAGTATTTGCAGTTTTTAAATGAGTGCCATTCACAGTGCTGCTGTTGTATTTGTTTTATGACTGTCAGTGGACAAGGCCACGCGTAGCAGCAAAGAAATATGGACAAAAAAAAAACCATTGAAAAAATGCAAATAGGAATGGCAAATAAAAAAGGAAATAGAAAAATATAACAATGCGGAAATTTAAAAATTTGAATGCCATTTGGACATGGCTTGTGTTCGAATTAAATATGCAAATAATACGTTCGCTTCCTTTGCTCTAATGCATTTATTTTTATTTTTAAAATAAAAATGCACAAATTAATGCCATCGGAATGGGCTGAAAAAGAGCAGCCACGTAGCCGGAAACGGAAGCTCTGGCCAAGGCAGAAGAAAAAGTGAAAGTCAAGCAGAGCCAACAACTAATTGCCAAGCGTGCAACTTTAGGCAAGTTTTCTTTCGCGTGCTATTCTCGGCATCCCACCATTGTCTCTCTAAGGAGTGGCCACAATTTGTGGCTCTGCCAAGTGTCGCCACAATGCTTAAGGCCAGGTTGACCACTTGGTCCAATGTGCAGTTTTTTTTGGTCAGCGACTTAAAGTAGTGCTCGCAAAAATCATATTAAAGCTAGCTCGGTTTTCTCTTTCCAACTTTTAACTGTAGATCTAGATCTTTATTCTAAACTTAAGTACAGTCTTAAGTTTTTTATGCTATACATAATACTTAAAATTTAACTTGCCTTCTTAAATGCACTTTAAAGCATAAGTGCCACTTTCAACTAATTTAGTTTTAACTTTATTCTTGTTAGCACTATAAGCTCAGCTGCATTTGTATTAAATGGAATATGTATGCAACGGTAAAAGAGCAAACTGGCAGACACTCTAAATAAAATCTTTGTTTTCTTTAGTTAATTAAAAATGCCATAAAATAGGCAGATGCAAAACAGAGAAATGCTGCTCTAAATCAAAATCAACAAAGCTCTGTGTTTGTGTATGTGTGTGTATGTGTGTGTGAGACAGGATGCTACTTTAATATTGTAGTGTCTACATTTTGGCGCTGGCGCTGAGCAACTTTTGCTGCAAATGAGAGGGAACTGGAACTGGAACAGAAGCTAAAACTGAAGGCAAGGTTTGTCTTTGCCCGCACTCATACATAATTTATAGGCCATGTTGTGTATGGCCCCTCAGCGACTGGGCGTTGGTTGTTGGTGCTGTCGTTAACCAAACAGCGGCACGGCTAAGTGCCATGTCTGCTGCTGTACCGTATATATGTATGTATGTATGTATGTATATGTGCTGAAGAGAATGGGGCATGCTTTATAGCGAAATAACTGCTCGGGCTGGCGAAAAAGCCGGAAGCGAGTTGAGGAGCACGCCCTCAGGCGTCCTGTTGTTTATTATAATAGCATTTTGTGGTCTTGCCAAATGCAAAGTTGCCTTTTTGTAATTGTCCTGTGTGAGCCAAAAACCGCTAGACTGTCTAAATAAAACTTGAAATTGAAATATGCATAAGGCTCTTGTCGAGCGGCACACGTGGCGTATGATAAATATGCGCCAACTATAAACTATATGCGAGACTAGAGCAACAACGCAAGCCAACATCATCAATATCAATTGCTGGCTACCTTGGCTATCCTGTGTGTGCTCTGTGCTCTGTGTCTGTCCTGTATGTCCTGATTGCTCTCAAGCTGTGCTCTTAGCCTCCTCTGATCGCTCTTGATAAGCCGAATTACCGCATTACGAGCTCAAGATTTGCTTGCGTGACTCTCAAGCAGCAGCCATTAATTTGGTTCCAAAATTAAATCATTTATTTTGTGGCAATTGCGGTGCGACAATTTCGACACTTTGACATTGCTTTATTGCCAGTCGTTACTTGGCTAAAATGCAAATGAAGTTGGTCGACGAAAAAATTGCATTTAATTTCGCATGAAACTCGATAATAAATACGAGAATTATACCCTGAACACATATGGTCATTGCTGGGTATCTCATGCGGCAAAGATATGTGTGATATATCTTAATTTATTAACATTCAAGATTCAAAGATCTTCGTATGTTTTAGCCTTTTTAAAGGGTAACTGCAAAGTCTAACATTCTCTAGTTGTAATCATTAAAGCTGTCACTTGCTGCTGTTTGAAGCTAAAACTGCACGTGCTTATTGTTTCAGGCAGCGCACAAATAAAAAATGCAACAAAAAAAGAGGTAAACAAATGCGGCAAGTACAAATATTTGCTGGAAATACACAAACCATAGCAAAATCACAAAGCAAACAGTTTGATGAATGTGTGTGTGTGTTTGCTCTGTGTGTGTGTGTGTGTATGCGGGCTTAGAACCCATTGCTCTTGACCTTTTTGCTAGCTGACCCTGTATCCTGGATTTTTGCCAGGTTGCTATGTAGGATACGCTGTTCATTTAAGCCGCCAGCGGGCAAGTTCTGATTGATTGCGTGGGCGTGTAGCAGTCACGCCCTTGCTAGCGTTTTATTGCAGCTATTTTGGGGCGTGCAACCGATTCTCAGTGAAATTCGAGTAGCAGCTGCCTCAAAATAATAGACCCAAAACGTTTTGCCACTTGGGCTAATGATGCTTTCTACTCTTTAAAGTGCTACCAAAAGTAAATTCTCTGCTGATTTTTGGTTTTTTTTTTTGTGTATTCCTCTGTTTGGTGCTGTGTAAGACTAGTGCAAACAGCTTGTAATGAGCACAATTTTCGCTTGAGTGCGGCCCTTGAAAATTGAATCCCTCCAATTTCAATTCATGCTATGCGCCAGCTCTCAATTTTCGCTGCTTCACTGCGCTAATCAACTGGAAAGGACCAGGGCAGGTCCTCGCCTCAGGGTTGAGAGCGGACTTGAAAAAGTGACCAGCAGCTTTTGTAATATAATTGCATTTGGCCAAGAATCGAGCTTAAAATGCCATTGTAATTTAATAAAGCGTATAATTTGTAGCCAGCCGTGTGCTGCGTTTAGATTTGGATTTGCCTGTTGCCCGCCTGTCGCCTGCTGTGTTGAAGGATATATTAATGGAGGACACAGCTGTTGCCTTTTGACAGATGAATGTCGAGCATGATATAAACATTTTAAATGTAACACACGGATTTCCATTCCTGTGTTTTTTTGAGTGTGTGTGTATGTGTGTATGTAAGGGAGAAAGGAGGGGAAAAGCAAGCAACATTTGCTGTACGAGAAAATTCTTTAGAATTTGAAATTTGAAATAGCTGCCAAATTTAAGTATTCACTTTAAGCACGTGCATTTCTCTTAAGCTTTAAAATATTATTAACATTTTTTATCAGCAAACTGCTATTTTATTTCATAGTAATATTTCACGCTCTGTTTGAACTTTCATACAAACTTTGTAACTTTTTGAAAAATAGCTTTCATGCTTCACAAAGTTAAAAAAAAAAACTTTTTGTGCAATTAAATGAAAGCAATAAATTAAGCAGTACAGTATGGAAAATAGGTTCCAAAAATTATATATATTTTGGGTTGGTAAGAATTGTTTTCATATTTATCAAAACCTTAACAAAATTCCTTTGAGCATTGCCCTTCTAGGCGATTCTTAGGATTTCAAATAAGTTCTTCTGATTTGCTTATATTTTTAAGATGCTTTCGTATCAATCTAATCTAAGATTTATTAGAAATTAATACGTTTCTTTTCACATACCGTTTGTCCATAGCGGTTATCCATTCCATCGCCATTTTGATATATAATTTATTTCTATTTACTACAACAATTTACTGAGATTATTTATTTATATATATTTTATATTGAATATTATATGTATTTAATTAAAAATTTTGATTAGCACGTCAATTTTGTGGTTTCATTTAGTTAAAAACTTGAAATAAAATTGATGCACGACCACGCCACAACTTTTTAGTTAGATTAACACAAATGTAAGGAGCCCGAAATTGTTGTCCTTGGCCAAAGAGCTGTTGAATTGTTGTTGTTGTTGTTAAAAAAATGTTGCATTTCAATGTCCGCGTAAAAGGTGAGTGCAAAATAAAACGGCGGCAAAAGTTGTGGCCCTCTTAGAAGCTGATTGTAAACAATTTGCACTCAACGTGGCTTTCAATTTATAACTCCTTTGAATATTGCAGACAACAAAATGTAAAACATTGTTATTGTTGTTGTTGTTGTTGTCGTTGCTTTGCTTTTGTTAGGAGCAAACGCAAGCGATTTGGACCGAAAAGTATTTGAAAATGAGTTGAAAACGAAAAGATGCAACCGAAAGATACAGATACAAATTACAGTTTAAGCAAATCTAATTTCATGAGTTTTTCATTCGTTTTGTTATTTGTTGGCCATTTCATCACTTGGCTCAAGCCCGCCGCACCAACATGGCTCCAAATCGCTGTCCGCTCGCCGCTCTGCAGCTGTAAATGAAGATGTTAACATGTAGAGTAACGAGTTAGTTAGCTGTGGTAAGAAAGGCATAAATAAAATGCTAAATAAATATATTACAAGTCAGTCTAAAGGAAAGCTATTACTATTGCATCGCATGGAGCAAAAGCATTACAGTTAAAGGGCTTATGCCAATGGCCAACGACAGCCGAGGCAGCTAGCTACAAATGTATTTTATATTTGTTTAGTTTGCTACAAATGAAAGCCAAACTACTGCACATTGTTATTGTTGTTCATTCTTTACAGGATTCAAAGGGTTCGCTACTCTGCTTTGTTTATGTGTGAGTGTGTGTGTGTGTGTGTGTTTGCTAATGTGCCTTGTTGGCCACTGCTGACAGCTGCCCAGAAGGCCTAATGCATGTTGGCCCTAAACAAAGCAAATGTGCGCACCAGATTTCCATACGTGTGTCTAAATGAGAGTGTGTGTGAGTGCATGTTATCACAATAGCATTATTCAAAAAAGGGGCTGACGTACAATATGACATTGGTACCACGCTGCGTATACTCAATACTGCATACAAAGCTCCTATTACAAGCTGTTTAGATATCAAAAACTTTGAAAGCGAACTCAACATAGTTGCCAACAATAGTAGATATTCCCTTTCCAAGCACTGGCCTGTGTAATTTAATATCTAAATAACACTCTAAGCTAACTAAAAACCATAATTGTATTTAATTTCAGTGTGTATTAAATACAACTTAAATTTAGTGCTGTGAAACTTTTATTAGCGACCCCATTTAAAAACTGAAATGATTATCGATTCATTAGTTCAGCTAATAATGCAATCCTATTTTTAGATATAAGCCTCAGTCTTAGTTTAATTTTAGCTATAATCCTTTACAGAATAAAATTGTTGCATGCTACAAAAAGTTTAATCTTTTATAAGTATCTATTTGAATTTATATTTAACTTTAAGTAACTCCAAGTAGAATTCCTGATTGAGTTTCCAGCAAATCTTAGATAACAAATTGCGCTGCTATGCAATTACTTATTACAAAATGCAATCGATATTAATTCCTAGAAATCCCTATTCTTACATTGATTACTCTAATCTACTTTCCATTCTCGAATCGAGAAGTCAATGCGCCACTGCGTATGCTATATAAATTGCCAACTCAAATGTGGATTTCAATTGTGTGGCTCATCGAATTTTTATCACATGACAAATTGTGATAAAATCATATAGTTTGCGTAGTGATACCTTTGCCATTGTTATCGATGTGTGCATAGCTGCGTATTTCTTATCATTGCGCTGTGCTGTGTGTGGGTGTGGGTGTAACTTGATAAGGGTCTTATCAAGCGTGTTCTGTGCAAGGTTTGATATGATAGTTAGAGACGGAAACCGAAACAGAAACAGAAATAACTACAGGAATGGCTGACATGTTGTTGAAGGATTTGTTTAGTATAGTTTTCATTTCGTGCGGCTTGTCACTGCGAAATGCAATTAGTACGAGGGCAGCAGCTGTTTTATGTAACTTGCACTTCATGTTTTTCCAGTCAAGTTTTAAGCAGAAACTTTCTCTAATTTAACTTTCAAGTGAAGAAATGTAGACAGCTTCTCCAAACTAATTGAACCGGCTAGGAATCGAATCCAAATTGGCTAAGAAGGTTGCAAGAACTTCAAAATACTTACGTGGCAATTGTTCGATCCGGTTTTCTTTGCGACTTCTCATTGGCCAGAACCGGTAGGTATAATATATAGTAAATATGATAATCAGGAGTGAAAAGCAATAAAGCCGCAAACTGATATCGTTGGAAAAGTGACAATACGCCTCGTCCAACATTAATGACTAGGGTCTAAGGTATTTTTAGGGAACTATTAAATGTACTTCTAAGTATTAGGATTATCTATGTTAATAGTAGCTAATAAAATGATTAATAAGTTTTGGTTTGGTTAGTACGTGGCTAATGCATAAGAAGTGCGTGCAAAATAGTTAATATATAGTACATATATATTTATATGGATTAAGTTAAAAGAGAATGCAATTTTATATACAGCTTTGATCTGAGCATAAACTACAATTGTTTACCGATTGACTGAGTTCTATTATTATTTTTGTATATTATTTATAAACACTTTGATCCACGTTCTTTGCACACGTTCGTTGGGTTCGAGAGCTGACGACAAACTGAACTTCTGACTGATGATTCGCAATAGGAAACTCAACACTTTTAACTATTATTACATTTATTTTTTAGTAACATTTTATTTGCATATTTTTATTCACTTTTTATTGATTATAATTATAAGAATATAATTTTTGAAAAATTTACAGCTTTTTATAATCATTTAAAAAATTTGTATATTTATTTCAGAAACTTTTTTGCTGAGTTTTTTAAAGCGCTCGCACGTCCGTTACGTTCCTTAGTCGCGTCGCAACTGTTTTGGGCCGAGAGTCCGAGAGTCGAGCGACTCGCTCAATTCACCACCGATTCGGCTGGTAGAGAAAGAGGAGGCAGGTGAAGAAGAAGCATCTGGCCAGGCATCCATCCTGCGCCTAACAGGTGAGTTTTTCTACTGCTGACAGCTGCGTGCTTTTCGGGTGGTTGGGGGCTCGGGTCGGTGCTATATTTTGGGTGGTGAAAATTACTCATAGTGATGACTGCAATGTTGACTGCTGCGGTGCGCATTTTCGTCGCCTTCCTTTGGTTATTCTTGTGTGTTTTCTATCGTGTGTGTGTGTGTGTGTGTGTGTATGTGTGTACTGCCTTAGAATTTGGCGCGTTTTTAGCAACAAGTTTGGCAGCTGTTACAGTGGCTTGAAACTCATTTAGCTGACACATACATATATTTAAATTATTTATTTGCCAAAAACTGCGGGTTGAGGTTTATTTTATTCCCAGAAATTTCGAAGGATTGATTGACCAAAGGTTGATTAACCATGCCGATTATCATGAATTATATATATTTAATTTATTAATACGAAATGTGAATTTGTGCATAATTTTTGATAACGCAATGCTGCCTTAAATATTGATAAATGCTAGAGTAAAAGAATTTATTTAAATTAAAGCAGTTGTGTATAAAATATTTCAGAAATGATTCATTCAAAATTCTTTCTTTTTAATTAAATATCTTCATATGTGCCTTTAATATTCGTATAATCAGACGCAACATGTTGCTAGTTGCTCTCAATCTTGGCTCTCCACTCGCTCTCCCCGCTCTGCGTTCTCGCAACAAACTGTTGAGCGCTCATTTGGTGAGTCGACGCATTGGCCCAGCACTTCAACAGTTGCTTGTTTGCTTGCCCCTACCACCCACCCGGCCCACTACGAGTATTACAGCACCCTCCCACTACGCATTCGCCTCCCGACCCCCGGCAGCCCCCGCCCCCTGGGCAGTCAGTCACTCGCGTGAATTGCACATAAAATGGAATCGCGCTGCGAAACAATCAAAGTGTCAATTAAAATATGCACGACAACAACAACAGCAGCAACAGCAACAACAACAACAATAACAATTGCAATACAAAAGTGTGTCCTTTATATGGTCACACTATTTGTTCCATTAAGGAAAGTGACTCCAGTTATTAAGAGATGGAACTGGACGTTGCCCAAAAGGCAAAAGGTGCGAGCAAAAATGCAAAGTCTCCTTTTTTTTCTCTACTTTTTTATGCCACGCTTTGGTCCTGTGGTTGATGCAACGATATTTACAGCACTCACGAGTGCCTTTATTTCCGCATGAATCATTTGGCGCTCTGCGTATAAATTCCTTGTTTTTATTTTTCATTTGGTTTTTCTGCTATATTTTTTTCATTGCTTCTCTTTTGCTGCTTTACTCTCCACTTCACACTCGTAGGCAGCTTTTGTGGTCCTTGGCGTGTGCGTGTCCTGTAGCATTTTTTATGAGTCGTCGTCGCCGTTCCTTGGTCCTTGATGGCCCCTACTCGTCGTTTCGCTGGCGTTTGGCATTTCGGCAGCTTTAACAAAGGAATTCCAACCATTTTATGGCAATGAATTTCGGCCTGTTGAATTGTCGTATTTGTCTGGCTCGCATGCAAGTAGGGATCAGCATAGATTATGTGATGGCCTGTCTGGCTGGCTGGCTGGCTGGCGTTAATTATGATAAATGTGCTGCTAATAAACTTGGCTGTTCGAGTCGCTGTCATAAGGCCACAATGTTTGCTAGCTGCCCGTCTATGCCAACTTGCGGGCCACGTTAATGCATTTTCTTGTCGTGAAAACTGTGCTAATGGCATTTCCTGTCCAGCTCGCCATTAACACACCAAATGACGTTAGTTGCTAAACATGTTGTTGTTGCACCTTGCTCGCCTGACATTGTTGTCGTAGCTGCAGCTGTGTGTACGTGTCCAGGTTGAAGCAATTCTGCACAGGTTAGCCACGTAGACAATCGATGAGTAAGTTGGTCTGGACACGTGTCCATAGCCTGATAGCCAGTTGATGTCATTCTGTTTGACTGTGTGTGTGTTTGTGTGCCTGTTGTCCATAACACTTTACTCGATTCTTGTTGCATTTACGCTTATTCAATTAACGTTTAACTCAAATTGCCTCTTAAACTGAGCCTAAATATCAATGTGAGTATGTGAGTTATGGCCATGTAATTTGATTAGGACATAATCGAACAATCGAAATACTTACTCACACACACACACACACACACAGACACACACACGCATACCTGTGTAATAAAATGGGAACATCGTTCATGCCAATTACACACAGATAACAACATCAGCAGCAACAACAACAACAACAACAACATCATCAGCATGTCCCAGCATAATGAAGCATGTTCTAAAAATAAATTTATCTGCAGCGCAGTTGATTTGCCCGCAGACATTTTTATATTTTTCATAGCACACTTTTATGCGCAACACAAAATTTATCTTATAAAGTTTAAAATATTTTGAACAGATTGAAAAATACTGCTTTTAATATAAGAACATTATATAAATTAAATTCATATTATATTTAATAAAACAGAGTGCTGTAATAATTTCCTTAACAAGAATCATAATTACCTCCACTTGAACAATAATAATAAATAAGGATAATAATGTTGTAAATAACAGAAAATAAAATGCATTAAATGAACTATAATTCTTAAATACACCTCCCTATTAATAAAACCTCAATATTTGTAAGTCTGTTATAATTAACAGGAACAATATATTTTCCATTTAAAAATATTCATGTATTCTTTGAATATTTACATATATTTATCAGCTTGCATTGAAAAAATATATATATATCTTAATTGCCAGCAATTAAACCAAAACGCAGCTATTAAAATTCGATTGAATGTATACATATAGCGCTCAGTTTTCAATTGTGATTGCCACAAAGTTTGTTGTATCATGAAAATTCACTTATATGCATGCTATCTAGAAGCCCTAAATAGCTGATATTAGAAGGCTCAAAAACATTTACCCACACAAGTTGATTTCCCCACATTTTCAGGAATTGAATTATTATTGGTATTAAACTGACTTTGCAAGTGGGAAATATTTGCCAAAATATCCAAGTACTTGCGAAAGTATGCCGGCAATTTATTGTTTTCTGATAGCAGCAATTCTCTTCAATATTTCGCTGCGTATATCATAAATATTTCTCGCGTTCACTGCTTCACATTGGAAATTTTAAAGTAGAAATTCTATTTAAGGCAGAACATATCTGAAATATTTAAATATCGTGAGGCAGCAAACTTTCTCCTTGGAGATAAATATCCAAGGAGATTTCAAGTAGCTCAGGGAAATACTTTGGCCTAAATGAAACCTATGCACACGTACCGTGAGTAAGTAAGTACCTTGAGGACTCTCACAAAAGCACTGTTCTAGACATTTTATCTTTCTATACTACAAAAACTATGCAAACTAAATGCTTCCCTATAAAAAATATTTAATGTAATTTTTTATAGTACATAAAAAATGTGTACACTTACTTTAAGCGCCACAAAGCTTTAAGCTGATATGGCTGCTCATTATAGCGTCGCGACGTTAATTAATAATATGAATGAAAAAAGCATTGCGCATACGACATGTGGTGCAATTAACGCCTGTGCACAGCCAGCATTAATGAATTGTAATAATTGCATGAAATACCAAGAAGAAACGAGGAAGTGATGTAATTTATTGTGATATTTATGCACTCGCTGCAACTGCAATTGGCTGACATGCAATACAGTAATATTGCCTATAAGAAGTGACTGCATTCTAAAAATGCAAATGCAATTAACAACTTGGAAGCACAAGTATACTTTGTAAATTCATACAAAGTGGGCGTCTCTGACCGTTTGCATAGTTTACAGTTTGTGCATTTCAATCTAAAAACAATTGCATAAAATTATGCGCAACAGAGCGAGAAATTAGATTTTTAGTAGCAACATTTGCGCTGTCAGCGGTGTCAAGTGTCGCCAACGAAACCATGCCACTTGAAACCCTCACTGCCACAGTTCTTTAGTAGCTACCAAGGAGAAGCGACAGGCGCCGCAACGTTTGTCTTGCTGCATGCAGATGACGACATTTGCCATTTGGCCAAGCAGCGAGCGCTATTCCCACTTTGTGTGTGTGAGTGCATGTGATGTCCTGGTGAATTTCACGGCCCGCTTGGCTAACATGTTCTTTGTGCCAAGCTGCCTGGCTGCCGGGCTGCCGGGCTGCCTAGCAGCCTGGCTACTTTTCTCTGTGTCTGCGTTAATTATTGAAGCAATCGCAATTCTCATTCTCCCAGTCCTTAGAAACAGTTTCAACTCTCAGCTTTTAGCCAGTTTAAGCTGCTTGCCAAATTATATGCGCAATTATGAACATTTCTTGAGCGGAGCAACAGCTGCCAGCCAAGGACAACAGCCAAGACAACGATGCTGACAATTTGCAGCAGTTGTTGCTGTTCTTGTTGTTGCTTACCAAGAGTTAATTTTAAAACACATTTCCCTGAGCTCATTAAGCAGCGTCCTAACTTTTGGCTTATTCAAATGACTGAAAAACATTGCGTTTATTTGCTTTTGATTTGCAAAGATTTGTGATTTTTAGCGGATAACTAGAAGCTGGGGGAATATGAAAATTCTACTTTGGTAAGTAATAAATTAAAAGCAGTTGAGCTTAACAATTTCCGATTCTGAGCATCGCACGTTTAATTCTGTATGCAAAATCTCTCACACAAAACTAATTCAACTAAAATTTTTAGATATATAAATGCCCACCCCAAACTCCCAGTAAACAGAATTTCAGCCCAGAGGCCATTTTGGTCAATATAAATTCTGAATTTTGTATTAAACATTTATTTTCCTTGTGTTTGGCATAAAAAGGCACTAAAAGTAAGCTTCCGAATGATACGATGCATCTGCGTCTCTTATCTACCGTAAATAAATTGCGTATACGCCACATGTTTGCCTATTCTAATTTGGCTGCCAAAAATCTGCTGGCAGGTTCAATAGCGTTCGACGTTGCTTTTAATGGGTTTTTCGACTGTGCATAAAAATACCCAAAAACCCATTCACAGCGGGTGCATTGGACGCTGCCGCATTATCAGCTATTGGCATTGGCCAAACATACAAACAAAAAAAAAAACGAAACAAAAGCCAAAGCAATTTACTTTCTGTTTACCTTTGCCTGCTTCTTTTTTGTTAGCTGGGCAACTGCTGCTTTTGATTGAGCTTAGCGAACAGCAAGAAACTGGTTTGCCAGTATTTGTACCTGTAGCTGAAGCTGAAGCAGAAGCTGTAGCTGTGTGCGCAGCGGGTTTTAATTTTATTTTTCTCACTTCATTTGGGGTTTCAGCTAAATTGTTTGGCATCGCTTCAACACTTTACATATATTTGCATACAACAACAAAAAACAGCACAAACTGAAGTCAACGCTTTAATAAACGACCTCGCCAGTGCCTGAACTGGAACTGAAATAACTGAAGCGTTTCGGCCATTAAAGCGCCGAGCTCGTCCCGGCAAAAGCGTAGCATACTTTTCTGCGTAAGAGACGCAAATGCTTCCAACTTTTATGGCCACTTTAGGCAGGTGTCTGTGTGCGTGCGTATATGTAAATCTCTGGGTGTGTGTGTGTGTGTGTGTTTGTATGTGTGAGAATATACTGTGTTGATTTCTTGTCTTACTGCTGATTATTTGCAGCTTATTGCGTTTATGCGACGCTTATCGCATTCGCATGAAAATCGCATTAAGACTCTTCTATCGGGGACCGAGGCACCTACATAAAATAGGCGCCTTGTGCGTGGCATAACTGTGATATTCTCGCTGCTGCCTGTCTGTGTACATAGCTCATTGTGTGGGCGCCTTGTGTTAGCTTTGCTTAACTGTTTTGTTGGCAACTGTTTGATTAGCCCGCTCAGCCATGTCACATAAGTAAATATTCATACGAGGGCTGGCCAATCATTAAGTATCCCCACAATCTCAGCTATCTTTATCGGTTTAATCGCTGATTCTTTTTATTAATAATTACATTTTGAATACAAAAGATACAGAACTCCCATTAGATACCTAATTCTTATATAATTAAAATGTAATATTTTCCTTTCTTTTTGATTACTTATTAATCGACCCTCGTATTTGTTGTTGTTGCTTTAGCCCAAATTTTAGTCATTTGGTGCGTTTTGTTCTGTTTGGCTATTAATTCAAGGCCGCCAGCGTCCATTAATGTGTAAATATTTGCTCTAGGCCTGTCCCTTCTCCCTACTCCCTACTTTATACATATATATCATATATTCAAGGTTAGTTTGATTTGGCTCATATTTGCATAAGTTAAGTTGACGTTTTGGCCGGCGTTTGTCTTGCGCTTATCTTCTTGACCTACTTATCGGGTCATTTATTTATGAGAATTTAATGAAAACTTTTTAGCTAAAATATGTAAATTAATTTGAATAATTTACTGAGCAGCGCTGAGTCTTTGGCAATAACATGAAGCTAGTTGCAAAATTTTATTGCTCACATAGCCTTCAAATAAGTACAAAGGTGGGCCATAAAAATGTTGCTGAGATAAAAACTTTTACGACACTTACTCACTTTATGGTTATTGTTGCCCCAATAATAGTAATTGAAACTAATGATCTAATTTTAACAACTTTTTTACGACCAGTAGTTTGATAATTATTTGAGAAACATTTTAAAACTTTTGGTAGAAAAGTTATCTTGGTTATTTGATTTTATTGACAGTGCCTTATCAATGAACTTGAAATTACCCTTCCAAGACTTCAAAATATCCCATAACTTGGTCAAAACTGAACCGATTGTCAAGCTTGAGGCCATTTTGTTCATGGTTTGTCCTATATATCAATTCCACATTTCAAATTTATGAATTATTGAAAGTTAAATTTTTTGAAATATTTTTGCAAAAAAAGCATAAGGGGGGACCCTTACAAAAATTGATTTTTCAAAAAATAGATTCTTGAAATTCTTTTTTAAATGATTGTGGGTGTCAAATTTAGTATAAAAAACTATGGGAAAATTGATTCTGAGGTGTTTCATTTTTCTGTCAAAAATCATGCCAAAATGACAAAAAAAATGACTTGTAAACGCTTTAAATGGTCTTCCTAGATTTCAAACTCCCATAACTTGGTCAAAACTGAACCGATTGACAAGCTTGAGGCCACTTTGTTCATGGTTTGTCCTATATATCAATTCCACATTTAAAATTTATGAATTATTGAAAGTTAAATTTTTTGAAATATTTTTGCAAAAAAAGCATAAGGGGGGACCCTTACAAAAATTGATTTTTCAAAAAATAGATTCTTGAAATTCTTTTTTTAAATGATTGTGGGTGTCAAATTTAGTATAAAAAACTATGGGAAAATTGATTCTGAGGTGTTTCATTTTTCTGTCAAAAATCATGCCAAAATGACAAAAAAAATGACTTGTAAACGCTTTAAATGGTCTTCCTAGATTTCAAACTCCCATAACTTGGTCAAAACTGAACCGATTGACAAGCTTGAGGCCACTTTGTTCATGGTTTGTCCTATATATCAATTCCACATTTAAAATTTATGAATTATTGAAAGTTAAATTTTTTGAAATATTTTTGCAAAAAAAGCATAAGGGGGGACCCTTACAAAAATTGATTTTTCAAAAAATAGATTCTTGAAATTCTTTTTTTAAATGATTGTGGGTGTCAAATTTAGTATAAAAAACTATGGGAAAATTGATTCTGAGGTGTTTCATTTTTCTGTCAAAAATCATGCCAAAATGACAAAAAAAAATGACTTGTAAACGCCTTAAATGGTCTTCCTAGATTTCAAACTCCCATAACTTGGTCAAAACTGAGCCGATTGACAAGCTTGAGGCCATTTTGTTCATGGTTTGTCCTAAATATCAATTCCACATTTCAAATTTATGAATTATTGAAAGTTAAATTTTTTGAAATATTTTTGCAAAAAAAGCATAAGGGGGGACCCTTACAAAAATTGATTTTTCAAAAAATAGGTTCTTGAAATTCTTTTTTTTAATGATTGTGGGTGTCAAATTTAGTATAAAAAACTATGGGAAAATTGATTCTGAGGTGTTTCATTTTTCTGTCAAAAATCATGCCAAAATGACAAAAAAAATGACTTGTAAACGCTTTAAATGGTCTTCCTAGATTTCAAACTCCCATAACTTGGTCAAAACTGAACCGATTGACAAGCTTGAGGCCATTTTGTTCATGGTTTGTCCTATATATCAATTCCACATTTAAAATTTATGAATTATTGAAAGTTAAATTTTTTGAAATATTTTTGCAAAAAAAGCATAAGGGGGGGACCCTTACAAAAATTGATTTTTCAAAAAATAGATTCTTGAAATTCTTTTTTTAAATGATTGTGGGTGTCAAATTTAGTATAAAAAACTA
This sequence comes from Drosophila maculinotata, assembly GCA_035045305.1. Taxonomy (NCBI): domain Eukaryota; kingdom Metazoa; phylum Arthropoda; class Insecta; order Diptera; family Drosophilidae; genus Drosophila; species Drosophila maculinotata. The sequence goes on from JAWNPD010000387.1 coordinate 15,752,448, forward strand.
TGGGAAAATTGATTCTGAGGTGTTTCATTTTTCTGTCAAAAATCATGCCAAAATGACAAAAAAAAATGACTTGTAAACGCTTGAAATGGTCTTCCTAGATTTCAAACTCCCATAACTTGGTCAAAACTGAACCGATTGACAAGCTTGAGGCCATTTTGTTCATGGTTTGTCCTATAAATCAATTCCACATTTAAAATATATGAATTATTGAAAGTTAAATTTTTTGAAATATTTTTGCAAAAAAAGCATAAGGGGGGACCCTTACAAAAATTGATTTTTCAAAAAAATAGATTCTTGAAATTCTTTTTTTAAATGATTGTGGGTGTCAAATTTAGTATAAAAAACTATGGGAAAATTGATTCTGAGGTGTTTCATTTTTCTGTCAAAAATCATGCCAAAATGACAAAAAAAATGACTTGTAAACGCTTTAAATGGTCTTCCTAGATTTCAAACTCCCATAACTTGGTCAAAACTGAACCGATTGACAAGCTTGAGGCCATTTTGTTCATGGTTTGTCCTATATATCAATTCCACATTTCAAATTTATGAATTATTGAAAGTTAAATTTTTTGAAATATTTTTGCAAAAAAAGCATAAGGGGGGACCCTTGCAAAAATTGATTTTTCAAAAAATAGATTCTTGAAATTCTTTTTTTAAATGATTGTGGGTGTCAAATTTAGTATAAAAAACTATGGGAAAAGTGATTCTGAGGTGTTTCATTTTTCTGTCAAAAATCATGCCAAAATGACAAAAAAAAATGACTTGTAAACGCCTTAAATGGTCTTCCTAGATTTCAAACTCCCATAACTTGGTCAAAACTGAACCGATTGACAAGCTTGAGGCCATTTTGTTCATGGTTTGTCCTAAATATCAATTCCACATTTCAAGTTTATGAATTATTGAAAGTTAAATTTTTTGAAATATTTTTGCAAAAAAAGCATAAGGGGGGACCCTTACAAAAATTGATTTTTCAAAAAATAGATTTTTGAAATTCTTTTTTTAATCAATTGTGGGTGTCAAATTTAGTAGAAAAAACTATGGGAAAAGTGATTCTGAGGTGTTTCATTTTTCTGTCAAAAATCATGCCAAAATGACAAAAAAAATGGCTTCAAAAACGGTCTAATTGTATTCTAAATTCCATACAAATGCCCTTTCTAGATTTCAAAGTCAAAAACTTTTGCCAAAACTGAACCTATTATAAATCCTGAGGTCATTACACGGATTGCCAACCCCGAGGCCATTTTGGTTCTGAAATTGTTTTTAAATACAGTAAAACATTTTAGCCGGTCAAAGCCAGGTACAATTTGATGTACTTGAACTTGAAAGCGCAAGCACCGTATTTTATCAAATTCACTTTTCTAATTTTGGTCCTAAAATACATTTACCGAAATGCTTTGGTTCATCCTTAAAGTACTTATCAATAACGGCACGAATCTCCTCGACTGTCACGGACAGCACACGTGAGCGATATTTCATATAATCCTCCTGAGAGACCCTTAAAACAAAGTAATCCAAGCCAGTTTCACCAGGCGGTATTGGCCAGTCTACTAGCTGCAATACGCCCAACTTAGCCTCAAACAGCATTTGTTCGTCCAATTGGTCACTCTTGGCTTGTAGCCACTCGTAAGTTTTATCGAACGCTTCCAGTGTCTTCGTAGAATGTGGATCACGATAGCTGTAGAAGGTGAAGAGGCCATTGTAACCGATCCTCGCGGCCGTACCATAGGCTCCGTTTTGTTCACGCACCACAGTCAACAGATATTTGGCCGATATGAACTTGGACAGTACTCGTAAAACAGGATGATCTTCATGCAAATATGGCACTGCGTAAAATGCTTTTGAGCAATAGTTGACCGGGAAATTCATAACATAATGTTGAAAGCCGGGTTTTAATAAATGCAATTCGGTGTTGGTTTTCATCTTCTCGAGACTTGGCAATTTGTCCAGGAAGCCTTTGTAGTACTCGATGGCTGTTGGCTGATAAGCCTCCGAGCTATTGATAGCCACTCGCATGTTGGTCTTACTAAACACCTTTGAGCCAATTTGAATCAGTTTATCGCGAATGTCTTCCGTGCTGTGTTCTTGAATGTACTTGTTCATGTAGTCAATGTGATCAACGCCGGTCAATTGGCATTTTATTTTGGCAGCATTGCTGACCAAAGCACTGGAGCCTAGCATGGCGTACAAGTGTCCAGAAAGTGCTAGATTCCCGGTTAGCTTGGAAACGTAGTTTTCAATTAGCATCTTGAGGTGACCGGTGTCTTCTAGCCTAAAGTTCAGCATCAGCTCTTCACACAGTGCAAACATATCGGGTACGTTCTTGTCGAGGGCATGGGTCGTCATCAGTAAACCCGTTTGATAAGAGCTGTAATCCTTAACACTTTCGACGACCTTAACCGTAAAATTAATACCAGCAGTTTTCGAAAGCACCCGTTTATCGAATTCGCAATAGTTGTGATTGATGGTCCCAATATTCTTAATTACGTTCGAGAATAATGGAACGAGCATAGCATCATCTTGGCTTAAGCCCGTCGTATTTAAAAGGCAATACAAATAGGTTATTCCGTTGGTGGACACCTTGCACAGCTGTGTGGGAACACCTTGGACGAGCTCGTCTATAATTTCTGGTACTCTAAGCGGTTCCTGTACATCCCTCAGCGATAGACAAGGCAAACAATCCAAATTTTCTGTTGCCATTTGGGACGCTTCCAACATAAGGCCATTCTGATATATCTCCTCGAGATTTTCTGCGTTGAGGTTGCTAATTTTCATTTTAAGCAACTCGTCCTCAGCCTTTTCTAGATTCTTCGCATAGGATTCGTCGGGTGACATTGTTATTGTGAGTTTATGTGGATTGTGTAGAAAATATTTCTCAACTTTTTGCTGCAAATAGTTCTTATTCTCTTTCAAGCTGCAACGCAGCTTTTTTATCTTATCCAAAACTCGCAGATCGCTGACAACATCCCCCTCGTGAGTCCACAATGACATTGCGGCATAAAACACCTCATTACCAAAGTCAGCACCCTGATGCTTTACGGACAATTCCAGCTTGTTCAGAACACTTTCTATGTGCTCCGGCTCAAAGCCTTCCTTGATGGTTTTCTGCACAGTCTGGTCATAAAGTTGATGAAATTTGTCAAAGTCTTTAGCATCTAGGTTTTGCAAGCCTACAACAAAGCAAGTATCTCGACATCTAAGGAGATAGCCAGTGTTCTTATTGAAGCCACCCGAAAAGTTTGGCTCGATGAGACCCTTGTAGAAAGCGGAGTTGGGACCGCGTATCAATAGTTGACTTAGTACATTCAATTCGAAGACCTCCTGTACATCGGTCCTGTCGCACATTAGCAACGCGACGCCAATTTGATGTTGCCTCTCCGGCGCAGCTCCCATGCTTTGCAACATACAGGGTACGTGTATCTTGCGTGGCTGATTCCAACGCGGATGACGTGGTACGCAGCTGTAGGATGGATCCTTGAACTCCTTTTCGGAAAGATGTTCCTCATCGATAAATGCAAGCGTTTTCATCAAGTCGAAGGAGCCGTAGCAATATATACGCGCATTGCTTGGATGATAGTATTTGCTATGGAAGTCAACTACATCCGAATACGTTAATTTGGGTATATCCAGTGGAGAGCCGCCAGCTACATGTTTATATGCCGTCTGTGGCAACAGGTTACTCAAAAGGTGTTTTCTAAATATGCGGGAGTTGTCAGCAAACAATCCCACCATTTCGTTATAGACGACACCCTTAATCATTAGTTCCGAATTCCGATCATGCAAATCCTTGTGTTCAAGTCGCCATCCTTCTTGTAGAAAGTTTAAATAACTTAGGTTAGGTCTGCAACATAAAAGTTTAACAATCCCGCATTGAAAATACGTTTTTATTTGTATAACTTACCTGAAAACAGAATCTAAATAAATGCGCTGTAGATTCCTAAAATCAACCTCATTTCGAGAACCAAATATAAAAGCGGATATATCGGTCGTTGCCAAAGCATTCATATTGGTCGCAACCGATCTATTCAGCATTTTGAAGAAGGGATCTCGCACTGGATAAGTTTGGGAGCCACTCAAAGCGAGATGTTCCAATACGTGCGACGCACCCATGGAGTTTAAGGGTGGTGTGCGAAAACTTATTGAGAATACATTGTAGATGTCATTACGATCGATATACCAAAGGTCCGTGCCAGTGTCTAAATGACGCAGGCTGCAGGACACAAGATCAAAATCGGAAATATGCTCGATGCGGTCACACTGAAAGCCATGATAAATCTTGCCTTCCTTATACTTGTAATCATGATCGGCAATTACATGTGGCATTTCTATTTCAGGCAAGATGTCTGCCTTCGCCCTGATGTCGCGCAGGACATCCCCAACTGTCAAGGACTTGGCATTTCGTGTAATCAATGAAACGTGTAGCACTCTTTTAACGGACGGCCTCAAACATTTTACGACCCTAAACATTTTGTTAGGCAAAAACGGAATAAAAGAATTTGTTCAATTTGGAAAAAACTTGAAATTTAAAAATCAACTGACATATTTTAAAAACGAAATGCTATAAGTTAGTCATGTAGTACAAAACTGAATCGATTTTCAAAATGCTGCATTTAAAATTGAAAACTTCATTTTTGTTCATAATTCAAAATTCATATTAAAACCTTAAGTATTTTATGATTATCAAGTTTATGTTGAAAAAGTTCTTCAATAATTTCAATAAATACACTTAAAAGCAGCACAAATTCCAAGCTTTCTACTCAGATTTATTGCATTATGAAGAAACTTCCGCCGGACCGAATAGCATCCTCAGCATCTCCCTAATACATACACGCAATATTAATTTAAGCCTTTTATGCTTTTGGGTGCTGCAGATTTACATTTCTAAAGCCATATGAAGTTTATGAAGCTCGCAAAATTAAAGTTGAAGCACAAAACTTGTTAGGGAAATTGAGTTGTAAGCGGATTTTATGAACGCAACCTGAACGAAAGTTAAGCCAAGTCAAGTCAAGGATGCAAAACCTTTTAAATGGTCATTTGTTCGGCAGTTGAGGTGCGGCCAAAAAGGACTTGCACAAAACAATTTTAGGGCATTGTTTCTTCAGCCGCAATCGACGCAGATAGACATGGCCATAAAATGTCTGGATATTATGCAGATTCCTGGCATATTTAAGCAGTTTGGGGGCTATCTATGCGCACAAGATTAAAGTTGACACCATGCGCGTGGCATGCGGGGGGCAGGCGGGGGATATGTCTTCATTTATGCCGCTCGTGTCCGGACTGCGGCCAGTCGTAGTTTAGTATTGAGTTTTTGTACGTGCTGCTATCCGAGTCCGGGTCCTGCGTGACTGACGTAAGCATCCTTCCATCCTTCCATATCCAGTTGCAAGAACAACAGCAACAACAAGCCGCCTGATGCGCTTTTGATAACTTGTTTGTGTGCTGCTAACTGACAACATTTTGTTGTAATCCGAATGGTTGTTGCCGCTGTTGTCCTGTGACAGGCGGCATGCGGCGTGACTTGGCGACAAGTTGCCGCCATCAGGTTGATAAATAGTTTTGCCAGCTGCTACGACCAAGGAAAAACGAAATCCTTGAATTACACGCGCCTGTCACCCATAAGTTGATTGAAATTAAAAAACAAACTCAGCGATTCCAACAGGCAGACAGTACTACGCTGTCACACAGTCGAGTATTTTTATATTTTGCCAGCAAATGACAAGGCGCCCACGCGAACCGCACTCGAAAGCAGGTGTAAAGTTTCCCAGGCGCTTTTTTCTGTTCAACATTTTTTGTGCTGGCCTTTAAAATTTGTGCGCGCTGTTCAAGTTTTTATTTCGCTTTTGCTTCGCTTCGGTTGCGCCACATAAAATTTGATGCACTTGAAAGCTGGTAATGAAAATGTACATCAAACAGCAGCGCACATAAAATTGTCTTCTTGAAATTACAACAAGATTTTACACTCGATGCGCTTACGGACATTTACGAGATGGACACCTGTCTCCCAACAAATAAGTAAAAGCTTTTCGTAGCGACTTTTACACTAAACATTAAGAAAAAGCTGGAAATGCCGTTTGTCACATCTTTTCATTCCTATAAGGCAAAAAAAGCTGCTGGCTGATTAAAGCGTTGAGTTTTAAGCGAACTTTAGTATACTTAAAGCTTTAAAGCGCTTTAAAAACTGTTTGCTTACTTAATCTAGAATGCTGAAACAAGCTGCAGTCATATTAAACCAACTTTAAACTTTTTTAAGCTGCTTAAAAGCTGCCTTCTTTTTTCAGATAAAAAACACATGACACATTTAAGTAAAAACTGAATAAAGCCAATCAATTTATAATCAGAAACGCTTTGCGCACAATATTTAATCGCTCTTGAATGTTTCATTTGCTTGTTTAACTATTTAAGGCTGTCTGAGCTTAATTGCATACACTCGAAAACATTTAATGCCACTTGAAGTTTGCACATGCTAATTCACTCGCTAATTGGCAGCTCTCTCAAAGTTTTAACCCACAATTTAAGTACCACTCTCAGCTCAGTACTATTGACACTCAATCAATTTAACTAGCCGTCTAATATGCACCGGCAAATGCACAAAACCACTCCGACAGTTTCCAGCTGATATCAAAGCCACGGCCACACGCGTCGTATGCGTAATAATTGAAAGAGCAACAAATTTGCAGCCAATTTGTGGCAATTGACAAGCACTAGATAAGTGCGGCAGAGTGCGGCAGAGTGGTAAAGAGTCGAACAGAGAGAGAGTGGATAATAAGTGGGCGATGTGTGCAGTTTTAATGATACTATATATATATATTATATGTCAAAAAAGACACAACTAGCAGCAATCGATGTTTACAAAATTTGACCCACAGCCGCTAAGCGAGCATAAATAATTCATTCAGCTATGGAACAGGCTATTGAATTACACAGCTCTGACTCTGACTCCATCTATCTGTCTGATGCTGTGTGTGTGTGTCTGTGTGTGTGTGTGTGTGTCTGTATCGCTTTTAATGGCACCCCAGGGAAATGACGCCTTATGAATGCCATTTTAATGTACACAACAACAACTTTGACATTATTGTCTGGCACTAACTGAAAGAAATCCAAATGCTTATTCTGTGACGTGTTTCACTCTCTATTGATAGACACAAAGTTAGTCAAGCTGTTACATATACCATATACTATACACATATTAATACACATATACATATATGGCCATATCTAAACAGTTACTCTTGCAGTTATATGTGAGTGTGTGCGTTTTGCGTCATGCCACACGCAAAACTGTTATAGATATACACTCAGAGAAATAGGCTGCTCTAAATGCAATGACAATCGGCAGAGCATTGCTTTAATAAAGTGTAATATATATATATACTTATTGATTTCAATATACACATAAATAAAAATTTATATTTCTTAGTTGTAGAACTTAATTTTTGTATTCCTATAACGAAACAAACTTGGATTCAGTAATTTCTGGCTTACAAGAAAAGTTTTTAAGCAGGAATTTCGTGCCAGGACTTTCGACCTTGGTCGGATTTGATTTGATTAAAAATGGCATATTCCTGATTCCCTGAGTGTAGATATTATAGAGACAGCAGCAGGCCAAAAAGAGATAAACGGGAAGTGCTGAGGGGGTTGCGAGGGAAGGAGGGGGGATGAGTCTGGCAGACGTAAATGTATATTTGACGCACCACAAGCATTTATCAAGTGGTTCGCTCAATTTGGCAAATCTAAACGTCTATCGGGACCATTCATTTGACTCGCTTTCAGCATTTTCTATTGATTTTGCCGACTTTATTTTTTTGCTGTTGTTGTTGCTGTTGTTGTTGCTGTTGTTGTTGCTGTGGCCCAACCAAGTGCCGCTCAAAAGTATTCTAGGGTTTTTTTTTACGGCCCAAAGCAATCGTTTCGATTTGGCCATAAAGTTTAAAGGCTTTTCGGCACGCTCGGCTAATTAGCTGCTCTCATCATTGACGTCATTTGCATGCACTAAAAACACTCGAATTTCAATCAAAACAATTTATACAACTTGCCGCCCCTGCCACGCCCCTCGTATCCCCATGTTTGCTTAAGTTTTATCCTTTTGTTATGCCATTTCTTATGGCATTTTGTTGCCGTTTTGAATCCTTAGGGCGGGTAGGGGGTAGCAGGGGTCTCCGCTCACCTGGCCGAACATTTTATTTAAGTTTTTGCATTGTTTAGACTTATGTATATTTGCCCTGAATACGACGGCAGGTTTTGGACTTGGGGTGGTGTTTTTTTTGTTTTTGTGGGGGGATTGTTGTTGTTGTTGCTGCTTCCACCCTTAACTTTTGTGTGCGGCTCTGTTTGCTTTAGCATTGAAAAAGTTGGGTCTTCTCCTCTTTTATTTGGTCGGCTTGGACTCATAAAGCGAGAAGCTTTCAACTTTTTCAACGGCAGGTTTTTATGCCTTTCAGTTTAAACATTGCCATTGCCTAGGTGAGAATGAGCCTCAAAGTTTTCCTCTCGCCTGCTTGATACTTCTTTCGCTATATACCATATAGTAGCTGTACAGATAAGTGTTATATATATATATGTAAAGTATATTGTACTAGCGTCAACAAAAGGTCAATGAACAATTGACAAAGTCGCGTTGCTTTTGACTTGCCATTTAAAAAGTTTTATATAATAGTTTGCCAGCACTTGGAAAGTGCCATTAAAATGCCGCTGATTCATTTGGTTGTTTTAGCGACTGTCTTTTGGCCCTATAACAATGCGGTCGGAAGAGTTGAGTTTTTATCAGTGCACGCTCAATTAAAAGTTGGCAATTTGCAAGTTTCTTTGCCATTAAGTATCTTTGCTCGGTTAAGTTTAACTGATTGTTAGCAAATTTGCAGAAAATATATATAAGCTGTATAAATAGCTGTGTAATTAGTTGCAAGGTAATATTTGAATAATTGTGGCTGTTATTGGAATTCGAAAGTTAAAATATAAATATATTTTAAAATTAAAAACAATACTGCCTTTAATTTATTTAAGTATCTACATAGATAATGGTAAGCCTGATACATTAATAAATGTTTTATGACAGGCTTCGAATTGAAAATATGTTTAGTTTTGTCAAATTTATGACAGCTTAAAATCAGAAATGAGCATTTCTTAAGAATTGACTAATTCAAATAGTCAAGAAAATAAATAAAAAATCCGAAAATGTTAAATGTATGTATATAGTATATCTTCTATATAGTACTTTGCAGATTAAACAGCTAATGTGCTATTGATTTTATAATTTGAGATAAACTAAAACCAAAACAAAAATATATATATATATTTTATATACATATTTCTCTTCATTTTATGACTAATTTGTAGCCATACTATGCCATAGTGTACAATTTACAACCTGACGCTAAAAGCCAACAGATATCACTGCTTATCTATTGCAATATTACCTATAGATTAGACATGAACTCAACGCAACTGACGAGTTAACACTCAGTTCATATTGCCAACTCAAATAGCGCATTTGTTTTGTTTGCTAAACATATTCTGTTACGAAAGTCTACGAAATGGAAGGATTTTTTATCGCACTTTCTGTAGCAATTTCGATATTCTTTATAACTTCGATTGTGGTGGTGATTCGCCGCAAACAGAAGGCGACTCAAAATCTGGGCTATGTGGTCAGCGATGGAGGTGAGTTTGCTGAGTTTTAATAATTCTCGGAATACATTTTAATCGGTGCTTATCAGCTGGCCATTTGCTTGTCTCATAAACGTTGGCTTTGCTTTGTTTTTGTTATTATTTTCATTAACATTTGATTTATTTGCTCCACAGCACCAGTGATGGTCAACTCGAACTCTCATGCGGCTCCGGTGGGTGTTCCATTTACAGTTATGCACTACCCACCGCCAGGGTATCAGCAAAATATTCATTATCCTGCAACATATTCATATCCCGCACAAACCACCAGGTAAGCTGCTTACAAATGTGAAATTCCTGGAATTTTAATATTATTATATATACCATATAGCCACGTACAGGTGCAGATGCCCATGCAAATGTCAGGAAGGCAAGCACCCATGCCAGGGTAGGTTGAATTAATTGTAATTAACTTGATTACTTAATCGTATTTACATTTTGCATATTTCATTCCTGATTATAGCATGCAGATGCCTGTGAATAATGCAGCTTTGCCTGAAGGACAAATCAGCATTCTTTCGGCCTATGAAGAAAAACCTGTCGCTCGTCAAGTCCACCAGGGAGCCGTAGAATCAGTCAGCCAAATTTAACATCCTTTGACTAGGGCTTACTTTTTGGTTAAATGTACCGATTTGCTTATTAATTATTTATTCGTGCTATTTTAGAATTATATACTAATGAAAAGACAAGGAATTTAAATATATATTTTTTAAAGAATTTCGCCAAAGCTAAAAAGCTTAAACATTCACAAAACCTTTCATTTTGTATAATAAATTCAAATTTAAAAAATATTGCCAAAGATGGTCACACTAGCTGTCAGCTGAACTTGTACAATATCGATAGCCTGGTTAATCGATACTATCGCACCCGAGCTGCCAACTCAAATCAAACAAGTTAATAGCAATGCAATTAAGGAAAAATAAATTAGATAAACTATGTATTAATAATTTTACAATAACTCTAATGAGCAAATAAATAAATAAAAGTCAGCTTGCTTCTGAAATTTTTAGCCTTTTTCACTCTATAGCTAGTTAGCGATATCTGTTACCTGGCAACTCTGTTTGACAGTTCTTCGTCGTGCAACTTTTCGATTGCAACTTGAATTTTTCTGTCGGGAAAAACAACGTATTGTTTTGCTTAAATAATTAAACAATTGCAAACGCAGTGTCGTTTCAATTATATTTAAAATACTAGTGCGAAAATGTTGGTCAACGAAGCCCGACAAATTATTAGCCGCGCCAGCTCCTTGGCGGCACGTCACCAGGTAAGAGGGGGAGGGGACTATTTATTATTATATAAGTTTAAACTAAAACATGAGTAAATGCCAATGATAAAATGCTAATAGAATGCGTTTCGAAATATTCGCAATTATCGATTATGTAAACATTTTCACATTAAGCAAGAGGCGAGAGAGAGAGAGATAGAGAACCGATAACTAACTTAATTGCGGGTATTTTCCAGTTGCGTGCAATCAGCTGTTCAACTCAGCTGAAACAGCAGGCACAGCCAAAGGAGGCGCAGGAGCCGCAAATTAAGAAATTCGAGATCTACCGCTGGAATCCGGATAATGCTGGGGAGAAACCGTATATGCAGACCTATGAGATCAATATGCGGGAATGCGGTCCCATGGTCCTGGATGCACTCATCAAGATCAAGAACGAGGTGGATCCCACACTGACGTTCCGTCGCTCCTGTCGCGAGGGCATCTGCGGCTCCTGTTCCATGAACATCGGTGGCATCAACACTTTGGCCTGCATCAGCAAGATTGATGCCACCAGCTCCAAGCCCCTAAAGGTGTATCCTCTGCCACATATGTACGTGGTGAGGGATCTGGTACCGGACATGAACAACTTCTACGAGCAGTATAAAAATATTCAGCCCTGGCTGCAGCGCAAGTAAGACAGCTTTAACTATTCCTAGTACCCATTAAATACTATATATTCCTTTTAGAAACGAAGCTGGCGAGAAGAAGGGCAAGGCACAGTACTTGCAGTCCGTGGAGGATCGCTCCAAGCTGGATGGCCTGTACGAGTGCATCATGTGCGCTTGCTGCTCGACATCCTGTCCATCGTACTGGTGGAATGCCGAGAAGTATCTGGGTCCGGCTGTGCTGATGCAGGCCTATCGCTGGATCATCGATTCGCGTGATGAGAACACCGTGGAGCGTCTGAGCAAGCTGAAGGATCCATTCAGTGTCTATCGCTGTCACACCATCATGAACTGCACGCGCACCTGTCCCAAGGGTCTCAATCCGGGACGTGCCATTGCCGAAATCAAGAAGTTGCTTTCCGGCCTGGCCTCGAAGCCGGCGCCCAAACTGGAGACGGCCGCTCTACACAAGTAGACAAAATGTTAAACCCGATAATAATAGCGACTCCTCTTTGTTTGTGAATCCGTTCCCTCTGGCTGTAGACTACTCTGACAATGATAGCCTCCCCAACTAGTTTTTGCTTATTATGTTTATAATTTATTTAAGCTTAAAGTAAAGTTATTTGTTATTACAGTTTGTAAAGGGAACTTTGTAATCGCAACAACAAATTAACTAAACGGTGTATCTATCAAATGGAGTTTTATTTCCCTTTATCCTTTACGCCCTAGGGTGCTGTGGGGGAAGTCTCATCATTCATTTGTATATCATCGGCTGAGTAAAAGTCTTGTGTAACGGGAATGACACGATCGTTAGTCTCATCGTCCTCCTCATCGTGACTGTCGGTATCCTCGCTGTCATCGTTGGCTATAGATTACATATATTAAATTAATATGTAAATATTTATTACGCTCAATTTACTTACCATCTTCGTCATCGGTCTCGACACCTGTTATTGTATGCACCTTTCCCAGCGGCTGCAAATCCGTTGCAGCTGTTTTCAATGACTCCCGCTAAATGATAATTGCAGTTAATGTTAATTATAACCGCACATTTTTATATGCATCATTTACATACCCAATTCTGGCGCTCATCCTCGTAACGCTTCGGTTGAGATTCATCGTCGGAGGTCATATCGAACCAAAAGCGATTAGCCATCGAAGGGTTCAGATTAGGAAAGAACGGTATCATGGACATATTTGCAATGATTAAAGATATGCAATTTGCCGTCTGCTATTTTGTTATTTATTTTTTGACAGCGCGATTTTGCGACAGTCTGGCAACCTGCGTAACATATGCAAATATATCGATTAATTTGTGGTAATCGAAACACATTTGTTGTCACATTGAAAGTCAAAGGAAAAGAAACAAAAATATGATTGAAATAACTTGCAACGATCGTCTCGGGAAAAAGGTAATGAAATTCTGATTATTATTAACTAATTAACTAACGACTATCATTTCCAATGCAGGTGCGTGTCAAGTGCAATCCCGATGACACCGTCGGCGACCTCAAAAAACTGATTGCAGCCCAGACTGGAACAAAACACGAGAAAATTGTACTGAAAAAGTGGTATACAATTTATAAGGACCCCATTCGTCTATCAGACTGTGAGTATATAATTAACTGTATGCTTAAATTTTATATATTAACGACATATTTCCTTTTACAGATGAAATTCACGACGGCATGAACTTGGAGCTATACTATCAATAATCTGCAGGGCCTAAATAGATAAAATAATGCAAAAAACCTTTTTTACTGTTCAATATGAATAATTTAATAAAATAAATGTAAACAATTAAAAAAGTTTTGTCGTTATTTTTATAGTACTATATATATAGTCACGATTTTATATAGCCATGAAAATGTATTTATATACTTTATACTACCCTCAGTTAAACATAAGTTTATATATCATTATTTATAGTAAAACTAATATATATGAATGCAGTAAGGACTCGCGCTTTTTTTGGTAACATTACTATTTACGATATATCGATAGGCTTAACAGCGGTGACTTTGCACTGTTATTCATAGCATAATCATCGCTGTTAAATTGGCATGTATCGCTAAATATGAGTCAGTGTTGGCTTATTCGTCAATTGTTTATCGGTGGTGTCGGATGTGCCATTTTCTTGGTGCGCAAAGTCTATTTATAAAGCGTCGCGTAAATAACCAATTGTGCAAAAAGCACATTAAAAGAAAAACTATATTTTTGTGAGTTGTTTTCAACAACGTGAATGTGTTAAGCGTAAGCGATTTTCACAGTTTTTTATAAAACGTTTATCTGTGTGTGCTGTGTTTATATGTGTGTGGGTCTAGATGTGTGTGTGTGCCGCCTTTCCATTTAGCAGGCAACAACACAAACGCCGCGTTGCGGGGCGGAAAAACTTGTTTGGATTTTCACACAACTTCACCCAAAAACAAAAGAAAAGAGTATTTTAGTGACGCATTTTTATTGATTAACAGTAAACGTGTGTGTTTGCCTTTGGCGTGGCCCACCCTAATGCATTTTCTGTTGCTATCGCTATATTTATCTCTGTTTATACTTAGCACCCTCAATGCAATTTTGTAGTGCTTCTTCTTTTTTGCAATGAGCCCACCGGCAATGCTTACTCTATTTTTAGCATCATTCCGCTGCGCTCTCATTGCAATCTAATTAAAACTCAGCCAAATGTGCTCGATTTCCACACGCATTGCATAATTTCTAATGTTAATGTTTTGGTCTCGATTTGTTGTTGTTGTTGTTGTTGAGCACTCGAGCATTAAAGCAAACGGGAACTCATACATACACATTTATGTATACTTATATACAGTGCATCAATTATGTCTTCGTACAGTAACTTTGTTAACTGAAAATGGATGAATGCAAATGTTATTATTATTCAAAACATCAGATTGTGAATTTACTCTGTATATTAAGAATATTTCGTAAACTAACTGGAGTTTTTTGGAATTTGTTAAATATCTGGTTATTTCCCTTTGTTATTTTTAGCTATAAATAGTAATAATCAACATATTGAGTTAGGTTTTTCGGTTTAATTAAGGTAAAGCATAGACAAACACATCTACATTCATACTTTTTCGGTTTAAATATTTAATGTTAGTTTCTTTCGTTGCCAAAGTTAAACAACTCTGCTGTACGAACACATTATTGATACACTGTACATAGCATGTTAGTTAACGCATGTAAGTTTCTGTGTTGTAAAAGTTTCGTAAGAAACGGTTTCGTTAGCAATTGTAATGCTCGTTTGGCCCCCACCCCCAACGAACCCCACCCCCTGCTCATTCTCAAGTGAAATTCACATTGTACTTTATAACGTAAACAACCCACGCCCGAAATACACACACACACACGCACACATAAACAAATAGAAAAAATGCTCGGCATTTATTTATTTCCCCATATAATCTTTAATTGTTTTTTGTGTATTCTTCGTTTGCAGTAAACCTTTTTAAGCAGCGCAATGAGCGACGATATTTACCAGATTGAGACGCGCCGGCGTTCGCGTTCCAAGACCCCATTCCTGCGCTCCCATGGCGATCTGGAGGGTGAGGAGGGGCTATTGCAGCAGCAGAAGAAGAAGAAGTCCTTAATGCCAAATGTGCAGTGAGTATATCTACTTGAGAGTCCCCCTAACAAACATAGCACTTAACTTTAAAACCCAAAAATATTAAATTAAAATTTTAAAGAGAGTATAGAGTAAATTGTTAATTTGAAGAAACAAGTTGCTAATCACTGTCGTTATCAGTGAATAAAACTAACTCTTAAACTAAAACACAATTGGAGTATTTATGTGCGAAGCACGCGAGCAACAGTTCAAAAATTCAATCCGTTACTAAAACAAATGAATTGAGGCGTCATTAATATAAAGCACAACAACTGCAAACACAGCTCATGCACATGTTCAGTCTGTATGTGTGTGTGTGTATCTGTGTGTTTGTGACCATGACGTCATCTGCTTGTTATTCACACTCGACGCGAAATTTTAATTTCGAAACGAACAAATAAGCAACTGAAATATCTATCAAATAACAGAGATGAGCGTGTTGTCACTGTGACTGTTCGCCAGTCACTGTTTACGCTGAGTGCGATCAAATATTTCACAATAAATGCCAATTGATTAAATTAAGCGCAGGGAGCTATAAACTTATTTCAAATACATATATACACTGAATGGAAGCAAGTTACTCATATCTACAAGATACAATCACATTAACAGCAGTTTCCGCACAGCTCTGATTCAAATGTAAATGAGTTCCAACTGTCGACGAGTTTTCATACAGGGTGCACTGTCACGTGTTGTTTAACTTATACTTATTTTGGCGGGCAAATCGAAACTAACGCAAGCTTTGTGGTTTGCTTTTTAATGGATTGTCGTCGTCCGCTTGCTTGATGACGACATCAGGCGGGAGGCGGGGGCAACTGTTGACCCTGAGAGATTCGTTTTCATGTTGCCACAAAAAATAAAAACCAAATGCCGTTTGTTGGCTTTATACGATTGAAGGTCAGACGCGTTTCTATTTGTAAATTATATACGAGCGCATATTTTTGTAGTTTGTTTTGATTCAGATTTGATGTGCTAATTATGCATAATTCTTTATCTATATACTATATACATTGTTTCCGCCAACATTACTAACTTGCTTACACATTTGCAGGACCATTGTGGAGGAGCACGTGGTGGAATCCCGTACAACCACCACCAGCAGCAGCAGCAAGAGCAACAATAAATCCACTCGGTCGAAGGCATTTACTCAGTTAACCTCCGACTATTCAAGCGATGAAACTTCGCCAGAGGACAAGCGCAAGCAGCTGTCTGACAAGAAGGCTGCCACCACCACCAGCACCACGTCCACGGTGACCAGCATGATCACAAACACCAGCAAACGTCTGGGCAATGCCTTCAGCAGCCTCACCGCTGTCACTTCCACGCCACGCAGCCAACTGGAGAGCACACAAAATTTGCTAAACTCAACGCAGGAGCTGCAACAGCAGCGCAACACTAGAAACCGATCCAATGGCACTGTCACAGCCGATCTGAGTGACGATCATTTGGCCTACATTGAGTACAGAGATGCGGGCGAGTACTGGAAGTGAGTAAATGTACAAATACATGAAAAAATGCACTTGAAGCGGCGAAAATTGATTGCCAAACAGTTAATCTTGATTGATATTTACGCCACGAAATTATATACTACAGTAAATAAGAATTGAATAGAAATCTTAAATTAGAACTTAAAACTTAGCATAATGTCAAGTCAGCTTCAAGTTCAATTTTTCGTCCTTATTTCTATCTTCTCGATCGGTTGCTAATATTGTTATGTTTTGCAGTAAAACTCCCAAAACGGATTATACCTACTCGGAGCTATCGCCGCATCGTCGTCAGCTGGCGCCTGGCATTGTGGCCATGCCGAATATGTCGCGTCGCAGCCTGGAGAACCACGATGAACGTGTCAATTTTATGGTTTACCAGAACCCATCACAGGAGGAGTTCATACGCCGTCGCTATCAGTCGCGTTTGAGCTACGACTCTGGCGATGAGGTGGACAACACGCATTTTGGCCAGCAGCAGAAACAGAGCTGGTGGATCGTCCGCTTCATCAGCATTATTGTCAGTAGTATGAGCAACATCTGGACGCGCGTTACAAGCGTTTCGGAAACTGAATCCACAGCATATCACAACTACCACGCCAGACAGCAACAAAAACAGAAGCAAGGATTTCTTCTTGGCAGCCTATTGAGCCTGATGAACTATCTTTACATTGGCATTGCCTCGGTGCTCAGTCTGGACACTTGGCTGCTCAAATCCAGCAATACGGAAAACAAGTCGAAGAAGCGCTTTCTGCTCTTTCTGCTGATTCTGCTGCCTCTGCTCCTTCTAACGGGTGAGTGAAAATATATAAAAATGTTCAAGTATAATATAATTAATGTAAAGCGAAATATAAAAACGTGTGCGCCTTGACATTGAGCGGCAGCCACAGGCTGACCTTGGAGCATATCTACAACTAATGCCACATGCAAATAGTTCACCTTTTGCTTGGTATAAATATACTTACATATATATGTATAAATAAAACTTGTCGGCTTTGGTCGTTGACAGCGCATGACGTCAGCAGCCAGTTGTTATTGTTGTTATTGATATGGAAAATGTGTGCATAATTTGTACGAAAAGCTCAGAGCACACGTTTATTTATTTCAGTTTTAGTTGGAATGACACTGGCAGGTTTATAAAAAATGTTGAATATATAATATATGTATTGAAAATTAAAGAAATAGAAATAAATTGTATTTGATGATAAACTGTTATTAAAGTGTCATGCCAGCAATAACAATATTTATTTAATTATATCGTAGCTTAGCCCAAAAATACTTAGCTAATTGCAACTTTGAACTTTACAGGTCTGTTCTATTATCTACATCCCAATGAGAGCTTCCCGCCAAAATCCCTAACTCTTAACACATTTACACTACCCGAATTGCCCACGATCGATATAAGCTCCTACTTGAATGCCGCTCAATACGACTCCTTGCGCTCCCAGACTGTTGAGCAGGCGGTGCGTGTCCGTGACTGGGCCGATGATTATCTGTTGTATTTGAAAACAATCGGCCAGAATGTGGCCAACAGAGGCCGACAGTTGTTTCAGAGCGAAGAGGTCTATTACGAGCGTGTTTAATGAATATTTTCAGCAATTTTGCTACCGTTTTGGCTATGAGCTGCTCCAGCAGTTGCTCATGTAAAGTTTTTGGTTTTTTAACTGCTCGAAACGTTTCGTTATAATTAAATCTTACACCAAGATCAATTCAAGTACAAATTCAAGCATTTGTTTAGCTTTTCCTTAACATATTTCGTTCAGTTCATGTTACATTTTTCAATGTATGATCTACTATTATTATTATTTTTTGTTTAAATTGATCAACCCACCTACACATACACATATCATAACCCACCCCACCCACCCCACATCCAACACCCCACTTCCACACCCCTTCCCCCTCACCCACTTAATGACGCAATATGGAGAAGGATAGAGAAAGAGAGACAGAGAAACACCGCTGTTCAAATGTGCAGAAACTAATAATACAAAATACATTTTAAAATTATCATTCTCTTTGTCGAACAATTGTTGCATCCATTTGTGTTGGGTGCAACGTTCAAAACATTTATTTTTTGTTGTCAAACAACGTTCAATTTGTAATTTTTCATTGTTTGCCCTCGTAATTGTTCATAAATTATACATAATAAAAGTGCAAACAATTTCATACACATTTATGAAATACAGTACAAAACAAAAAGAAAACGAATATAGTTTGTTTTATTTGCCATTTTATTGAACGAATGCCACGCGATTGCAAGATGAAATGGTAAGTAAAATATATGTAGAACAATATTAGTTGGCCCCAGAACAGAACTCTATCCTTCTGCATTTGTGCTCATTTTGCTATTGGCGTCACCCCAAAAAAACAACAAAATATACCCTTTCCAAACGTTGCCCCAAACTTGACCTTAGCTAAAAAGTTGCAAATGTAGAAGGATATTAGCCTGTTTGTATGCCAACTAATGTTGCTCTGTTTTACAGCCTGGCTGCAGCTGCCCGAGGAGCGGCGTCTGGAGTATGTGCAGCGGTCGGAGGCATTGTTGCCGCTGCCGCTAACGATTTATGCCACATTGCGTGGACAGTTGTCGCAGGCTGGCGCTGCCTTCAAGACGCTGTGGCTGCCACAGGAGCCGCAGGAAGAGGCTGCCATCAAGCTGCAAATGGAGCAGGTGCAGCAGAATATGCAAAAGGCGCTTACGGCCGAGGAGTATGAGAATATACTGAATCATGTCAACAACTATGTGCAACAGCTGGTGGAGCTGAAGCTGCAGCAGCAGCACAAGCAACAGCAGCAACAACTATCCCCACAGCAAATACAAATTATAGTGCAACTGATGCGTGAGAACCTGCAGCAGTTTGCTGAGCAAAAAGCCCAGCTTAGCGAGCAGCAGCTGGCGGATTTGGCGCTGCGTTTAAAGCTGCAACTGCAACAGTCGGGCTCGTGGCAAGCTACAAATCTACAACTAACCCCAGCACAGCTGGAGGAGATAACACGCTTGGTTAAGGCGGAGTTCAAGCTGCAGGAAACACACTATACGCTGCTGCTGGAGCGCATTGATTTAACAGCACTGCTAAAGCGTCTGCTGAGCACACCGGAACTGGCACAGTTTGTGGATGGACGCATCAATCTGGCGCTGCAGCAACAGACCCATGCGGAGGGCTCTGGTCAATCCTTAGGCGAGCAGCAAGTCGATCAACTAAACAGGGAAATCGCCTTTATTAAGCTCGCTCTGTCGGATAAGCATGCGGAGAATGCGGATCTGCACCAGTCGATAAGTAGCTTGAAGCTCACCCAGGACGATCTGCTGGCACGCATGCAACAGCATGAGTTGGCACAGGATCAACGCTTTAGCGGCCTACTCGCCGAAATTGAAAGCAAGCTGACAGCTCTGAATGATTCACAGTTTGCGCTGCTCAACAAACAGGTGAAGCTGACGCTGGTGGAGATTCTGGGCTTTAAGCAGGCGCCGGGCGGTGGCAAGCTGACCGATGTGGATCTGCAGAGCTGGGTGCGCAACATGTTTGTGGCCAAGGACTATCTGGAACAGCAGCTGCTTCAGCTAAATGAGCGCACCAACAACAATATACGCGAGGAGATCGATCGCTCCAGCATTGTGTTGATGAGCGACATTAGCGAGCGGCTCAAGCGGGAGATCTTGCTGGCCGTGGAGGCCAAGCACAATGCAAGCAGCCAGGCATTGAAGACGCACATTAACGAGGATGAGGTGCGCAGCATAGTGAAGGCCGTGCTGGCCATTTACGATGCGGATAAAACGGGTCTGGTCGACTTTGCGCTCGAATCGGCGGGCGGGCAAATCCTTTCCACACGCTGCACGGAAAGTTATCAGACCAAATCGGCGCAAATCTCCGTCTTTGGTATACCCCTCTGGTATCCCACCAATACGCCCAGGGTGGCCATTTCTCCAAATGTGCAGCCCGGCGAGTGCTGGGCCTTTCAGGGCTTTCCTGGATTTCTGGGTACGTAAAACTACTTAATGAGTATTCAATTACTTACAACTTTTATATATATGCAGTGCTGAAGCTGAACTCCTTTGTCTATGTGACGGGCTTTACGCTGGAGCACATCTCCAAGAGCCTGTCGCCCACAGGACGCATTGACTCGGCGCCACGAAACTTTACCGTTTGGGTAAGTTGCCAAAGTATTTAACAGGCTGGCAGTCATTAATTGATTTACTTGCTTGCAGGGTCTGTTGCACGAGAAGGATCAGGAGCCGGTGCTGTTTGGTGAGTATGAGTATCAGGATAATGGGGCCTCGCTGCAATACTTTGCCCTACAAAATTTGGATATTAAGCGGCCCTTTGAGATTGTCGAGCTGCGCATCGAGACGAATCATGGCCAGCCGGACTATACGTGTCTGTATCGCTTTCGTGTGCACGGCAAGCCGCCGCCAGCCACATAGATCCTCATTATGCTAGGTCTAACTTCAAGTTCAGTCAGGTGTACATTAAGTCAGTGCCTTAAAAAGGAAACTACAATACTTGCAACAGCAGGCAAGAACTACAACAACTACAACCAGAACTTAAGCTAACAGTACGTTAAAACATAAAAACGTTAGGCTATAGTATTTAAGTGTTTTTTGTATGATAATTAAGTTTGGGTAGTGTTTATCAAAATGTAAGCAGAACTTGTATATACTTATATAGCTTAGAACTAAGCTAGTTGTGTCCACAGTCCACAGTGTCCTATAATACATATTATGATTTAGTTGGATTAAGTCTCTAGTACAATGTAATGAGGTGTACACCAAATAAGTTGCATAAGAATTAGAGAGGGATCCAAGTTAATTTATAATTGTTTGCCATTTTTAAAACGTTTTGAACTTAATAGTCATAGGCTTGTAACTAACTTAATTAAGCCATATGCTTGCTATATAAATAATATATATTATACTTAGATTTACATATCTTAAGTTATAGCTAAGTTTAGCTTTGATATAAGTTCAAGCACAAGTACGAAATAATTTAAATGCCATAGGAATTGGAATTGAAACATGGAAATCTAAACACAATAGCACCAATAAACCTGAAACTCATTGAATTCCCACTTAATAGCTAAATATCTCATCTGAATAACAAGAAATTAAACAAGAATTCACATATCTCGAACTAACATTTATTTAAACACATTTCATATGTATACGTTCAAAATATGCTTAGAAAATGAACCCAAAAATAGTTAATAGATTACTAAATAAATACAAATCATATTATGTATATTTATATGCTATTGTTGTTACTTTTAAGTACAATCATGTCCACTTTGTATTTTCTTTTATTTACATGAAATCAAATAAATGCGTTGCACAAATTAATTAAAATTAATTGTAATCAAAAGTATCACTCCACATTTTCTCCTTTCGGTTTTTTCCAAGCTTTTTCTGCAACTGCGTAAAAGTTGAAAAGTGCTTGCAGCACACTTAAAAAGTTAATGAACAAAAATGTGCAATTAATAGTTTTGACTTGGCTTGCAACATATATATATAATACGTTATAAGCTCATTAAGAGCCTGACAGCTTTCCAATTAGAATTGTGTTGCGTTCCAAGACAATATCCTGGCAGGCATGGCAATTTCAATTTAATTTGTTGCACATATGCGTATTGTTAGTTGACAGCATTCCACTTGGCCAAATTAATGCTGCAATTGCAGACGAATCTCGAAGTCTTATATATTTAAATATTCAACGCACTCGACGTAACCGGGCCAACCATAAATACATACACACATACATATGTATGTATGTAAATTCATGATGAGGCAAAAGGAGCTGCCAAAGGAGTTCATATTTGTAAGCAAAGGCAGGCACGCACTTAATTAAAAGACGCTGCTGCGCAACTGACGGAATGACAAACTCCCAAAACTGGCTGACTGACAGACGGACGGACTGAGTGAATGAATGTTTGCTACATTCTGAGCAAGGAATCGTTTGCAAAATAGATGAAATTGCAGTGCTTAAACTTGTTGAGACCTATGCAAGGCTCTGAAAGTCAAAGCTATGTGGCATGGGAGCGCGGCAACTAAGGAACGTGCCCCTGGCTCTCTGTTCTTATCAGTGATGGTCGCGTGCGAATATCAGCATGACAAACATGACAGCGTCAAATGATATAATCTTCTGCGTCTATAAATGGCGTGGGTTTATAAGTTTGCAGATTTATCCAATTAAAACGTACAGCTCGATTTTAAAGCTATTAAAGTATACATCCGATTTGAGAAGAGAACCAAACAAATTATCTATAAAACAGGGATGGAAACTTACAAGATACAAAATATTTTCTCATTAGATACAACCTTCAATCAGCATAAAAAATTTTCGTCGATTTATTCGAAATGTGGCGTCATAAATTTAAAATTAGTTTTCGTGTATTGTATTAATATTCCCACTTTCGTTTACATAATCACCAAGATACTTTTCCACCTGCTTCGATAGGTTCAAAACAATCTTTTCGTAAAAGTTTTTTAAATTAGACTGACTAAAAGTGAATTGAGAGTAAATACTCTATTTATTTTAGAATTTTATTATTCATTATCTTATTTTCTTAGCACTCTTGTGTTAAACACGAAATTGGTGTCCTTTTTTGCGCGTATTCATGTCCTGTCATCCCTAGCTGGTAGTTAAAGACATTGCTCACGTGTTTTGTTCGCTGTGTGTGTATAATTACTGAATGACATTCCCCGCAACCGTTGCACATTCTTTCTACGTGTTTATTGCAGCCTGCCTTGAGTTAGTGGGCGGAAATGGCCAATATACTTACCCAATGGCAGCTAGGGCAAACTTGTAATTTTTCTTTCATGGCTGTTGCAAGTGTTATTTATTTGGGCCTCATTAGACCTGTGCTGCGACCCGATGCTCATTAGTTTTTTGGCATTTTTTGTTTGCACCTGAGGGGCGTGTAGCACGTTTAATTTGTTTACACAAATCTTGTGCTGTTGAAAGCCGCAGCGAACGGCATTTGTTTGACTTGCGCTCAAGAGTACAAAACAAAAAAAATAAAAAAAATAAAAAAATTTAAAAAAAATTGGAAACAACTTTAACTACTCAGAAAGTTTGAGTTTGGCTGTGTGTGTGTGTGTGTGAGAGTGTGTAACAATTAAACAGCTGCTAAAAAATAGTGACTAATGAGAAAAGTTTTAAGCAACGGCATTAAAAATAAAACTGCCTTTTTAAGTTGCAACAACTTTTGTTTTATTTTCTTCTCCTCTATTCGCTCTGCTGTATTGAATTTGTTTGTGTGTGTTGGCCTCTTCGCCAAAACTGAAAGTGTGCGAGCCATAAAGCGAGTTGGCCAAAACATTGAAATCATTGCATAGTTTATTGCCTCGCCTACACTCCCCCAAAAACCGTACCGCCCCGCCCGCCCCTCGCCGCACCGCCCACGTTCTGCTCCGCTCAGGCGGCACTTATCAGCGGGCAGAAAATCACAAACTTTGACACAACTTCAGCTGTAGCTGATAAGCATTGAAGGCGCTTATAATATAAAATACTTTGCACAAGTATTTGCAATAAGAATATGGGGCCAAACTTCTCGACAAACCTTTATGCGCATTTGGGGAACTCTAACGGGAACTTGAGTTGAATCTGGAGCATCTCAGTTTCAGTTTCAGTTTGTTGACTCTGTGTGCCCTCGTTATATGCTGTAAACAAAACTCTCAAGGAGTATATTCAGTTTATGTATTGATATGTACTTAGACAGCTTTTTCCCGCTATGAAAAATAAATGTAACCTATAATTATTTATGAAGTAGCAGTAGAATATTTGTAAATTTTGTTGTACTGCAAAGACTGATATTTAATCCATTTACATTTTATTAATTAATGCTCAAGTCAACATACAATTTCAGTAGATTAAAGAGTAATAAACAAAGTTAGTATTTAAGTTTCATGCTGTTTATAACTTTATGTACTCTACCAAAGTGATTAGTACATTAATTAATAGGAAGCAATTCTTGTCGTTCTATGATGCTAATCCAAATAAATAAAAATAATTTATTTTCTTTGCTAAAATTGCTGAAATTAAATACCCGATTGCAGCTTTTCGTAGGTAGTTTTCACTTTAATTTAACTAGAAATATGATTTGGTTTTCTGCTTGGTGGAGTCTGAAAACAGTTTGACAGGCAAATAAAGGCTGGAAATGAGCATTAGAAATGCGCATACATTCAGCGGCTGTCAAAACTTTTGTTTGACATTTGAAATTCATGTTTCTTCCTTTGTTGTGCGTGCGTGAGTGTGTGTGTGTGTGCAGTTGGTGGGGTGTGTCTGAAAGTTGCCAATGCTTAGTTAGAGCCATTTGTTTGAGTTGCGGCCGTAATTAAATTTGCTGTAGCTAACTTAAAAATAACGTTACAGGCCGTTAGACTGCGCTGCTACCCAGAAAACTTTAAAATTGATTTAATGCCATTTGGCTGTCATTTGTGGCTAAAACATGAGCGCACTAAGCGTGAACTGAGGAAATGTGTTTGCTTTTGTGGCCGTAATGAAATAAACTTGTCACACGTTTTGTCGCAAGCCATTTGGCCATTTGGCCATTATGTTTGGTTGTTCTCATAGTGCTCAAGTTTAAATGCCGTAGTCAAATGCAATAAATGTTGCCCACAGCTGGCAGACAGGATATTTTCATTGGAAATTAAATTACGCATGAAACTTGTTTACAAATCCAAAGTTAATCCTTGCTGCCAGTCATTCAGTGACTGCGTCAGTTAGTCAGTCAGTGGGTGGTAGGGTCACATTAACCTTAATTAAGTGACAAACAACAAACGTTGCACCCCCCGTAATACCCCCCGTTGTCCTGTCTTTGAGACCAGCAGTTCGGCTCCTCAGTTCATTTACAGGCAATTGAATTTTAATAGGATTTCGCTTTTGGCCCAAAATGCTGCCGTTGGCCCAAGTTGCCAGCTGTACAACCCCTAGCCCCTACCCACCACCTCTTCGTCCCTTTGCCACCCACGAAGCCATATGCCTCAACAGTCGATTGTCAAGTGTCCATTTGCATATTTGTCGTTTCAGTTGCGCAACTTTTGGGGCCCTTTGGCATTGGCTTTTATTTTGTTCGCTCGTAATTCAATTTATTTGCAATGCTCGCAAATTTTAGCGTGAAAGTGAAAAGATTTCTCTGGCATTTCTCCCGCCTTTCGGTGCTTCCATCTGTTTCTGGGACAGAGCATTGACGTTGGTTGCGGTTAAAGCAGCCGCAAGCCAGTTTAAGGCCAGTTGCCGGCCTTAACGCATCATTTAAGCTGATGACAACAGGGAGGTGGGTTGGAGTCGGAGCGGGGAAGCAGGGTATCAGAAATAGAGGGATTCTCTATGCGTTGCTCTTAATTAAAGATTAAATGTGCTAAATTGTGCGGCCTTTGGCAGCAAAAGTTGGCTTTAATGTCCTCTCTGATTGCTGTGTATATGTTTTCCTTTTCTTTTTTTGTTCTTTATTTTTTTTGTGGCTCAGAGCAGCTGGTTTGTCAATGGACATGCAGGCGTTCGTCCATCCATCCATCAATCAATCAATTACGCTTAGAAGTGCGTCAGGACATAAGGGAATGACAATAAAACGTGCCTCAAGTTCATTTTTGTCAGCGAATTTTACGACCAACTTTGCTAACAACAATGAATTGAAATGTAGCGTTCTAAAAGCTTACAAGCCCCACCCTCCTAAAAATATATATATCTTATAGCTTTTAGGGATTTTATGCTGAAATAAACTACTTCATTTTCAATTGAAAAATCTCTTTTGCAATATATATAAAATCAACTATTTTTTTTTGTATTATAAATATATATTTTGTATCTCGGAAGCGGCTGCATAAATATTATTCCTTAAAGCAGCAGAAAAATTTAGCTTTAACTCCATTAACGAAAACAACAAAAAACATATTCTATAAATCCACTCACATTATTTATATTTAGCCTGAATCCCCTATTGCTAGTATAAAAGTAAGTTGTAATTTGCCATTACTACATAGCCACATTATTAAAAATATGTTTTGATGCAAATATTTTTTCTGTAATGTAGAAATCTTTGTAGTTAGCGGAAATTTCGTTATTTACATTTATTTATGCCATGGTATTGATTTGGCGTTTTACTCAAAATGTTTTTTTAACCATTTTTTTGTATACATACATACACAAATACATATGTTGATGGTCATTTTTAATAGATTTTCCACAATATTTACAGTTTTCATTTATTTAACTCATATGAGCATGGCTTTTGTCTGCCACGCCCCCTCGCCCTATACTCACCCGTTATTCCCGTAAATTCTACAAAGCTGCAAAGCAATTATTTAACTGAATGGTCGACTGAAAAGTGTTTTATACTGTCAGCCCGACATGGACATGCTCCTGCATGGGGCTACACAACAAAAGGAATAAGGACAAACATTTTAAATGAAAATCAACATAAAGTACAATACAGAGTGTGTATAAGCCAGGTTGTTGACTGTTCACATTTTAATGTTGACAATGGGTAGATATAACCACATCCCATCAGCCTAAGACTGATATTGGATTAAAATTAAAACAATATTTAAAAATGATTCTTTATTTGATTATAGAGCTCTCTATAGTTTGATAATGTTTTAATATACTTAATATATATATGCTGTTTATCAAACAATTATAATAAAAATAAAGACAAACTTGTGTATGTACTATGTGTAGTATTTACACTTTGGTTGACTTTGACCTCATTCTGAAGTTAATTTTTCTGTCAAAAATCACTCCAAAAATAACAAAAAAATTGGCTTGCCTTATCAATTACCTTAAAATGACCCTTTCAAGACTTCAAACACCCATAACTTTGTCAAAACTGAGCCGATTGTCAAGCTTGAGGCCATTTTGTTTATGCATTATTGAAAATTAAATTTTTTGAAATATTTTTGCAAAAAAAGCATAAGGGGGGACCCTTACAAAAATTGATTTTTCAAAAAATAGATTCATAAAATTCTTTTCTTAATCGATTGTGGGTGTCAAATTTGGTATAAAAAACTGTGGGAAAAGAGATTCTGACGTGTTTCATTTTTCTGTCAAAAATCATGCCAAAATGGCAAAAAAAAAAGACTTGTAAACGCCTTAAATGGTCTTCCTAGATTTCAAACTCCCATAACTTGGTCAAAACTGAACCGATTGTCAAGCTTGTGGCCATTTTGTTTATGCATTATTGAAAATTAAATTTTTTGAAATATTTTTGCAAAAAAAGCATAAGGGGGGACCCTTACAAAAAATGATTTTTCAAAAAATAGATTCTTGAAATTCTTTTTTTAATCGATTGCGGGTGTCAAAATTAGTATAAAAAACTTTAAAAAAAATGATTCTGAGGTGTTTCATTTTTCTGTCAAAAATCATGCCAAAATGACAAAAAAAATGGTCTTGTAAACGCCCTTAAGTTCATACAAATGCCCTTCCTAGACTTCAAACTCCCATAACTTGGTCAAAACTGAACCGATTGACAAGCTCGAGGCCATTTTGTTCATGGTTTGTCCTATATATCAATTCTACATTTCAAGTTTATGCATTATTGAAAATTAAATTTTTTCAAATATTTTTGGGAAAAAATGATACGGGGGGACCATTACAAAAATTGATTTTTCAAAAAATAGATTCTTAAAATTCTTGTTTTAATCGATTGTGGGTGTCAAATTTAGTATAAAAAACTATGGGAAAAGTGATTCTGAGGTGTTTCATTTTTCTGTCAAAAATCATGCCAAAATGAGAAAAAAAAATGGCTTGTAAACGCCCTAATTGGTTTCTTAATTCCATACAAATGACCTTTTCAAGACTTCAAACAGCCATAACTTTGTCAAAATTGAACCGATTGTCAACCCCAAAGGCATTTTGGTCATCATGTGGCCTCTACTTTAATGCATCGGTTTCAGACTTTTATCGACACTCTGGCAAAAGACATTCCCATCGCGTTTTATCAGTGCCGCCAGAATTATTGCAGGCCCATCATGGTTAAGGACGAGTTGTCACAGCTGCTATGGCCGCCACATCATTATAATGCTGCCGCGATACTTAAATACATACAGTAACAGAAACCGCGAGAAATGGATACGTATACGTATATTTATGTGTATGTTTATGTGCGACATACATATATTGCATACATATATCATGGCATGGTAAAGCACTTTTGCGGAAGTGCTGCGGAAAACTGCTGTTGACACAATTCCACACAGTGATTTCGCTGTGATTTCTGCTGTTGCATTTCATTTACGCGACTGCAATTTATCGAAGCTTTTTCTTTTATTTAAGCTGTTTGCACATGGCCAATGTCACAACTGCAGCGGCTGCTGCTGCTGTTGCATTTCCAAGTTGCAGTTTCCAATTGCTGCATTGTCAAAAGTTTAAACAAGCTACCAATCAGAGACGAATGGGGAGAGGGAGAGTGAGAGACAGGGAGAGAGAGTGTGTTACTATTTGTAGTGTAATTAATTGAATCAGCGAGTTCTTTATTAGCTGGTGGGCAGATCCCTCCAAGCGGGACATTTATTCATGTTGCTTGAAGTGCAGTGTTTGCAATAATACGTACATTCAATTTGTGTCATGTTTTGCTCACAATTAAGACAATTAGCAAGCTAAACATGCACACATACGCACACGCACACACACTCACAAACGCTGACGGCACTGGCTCATGTGGCGTATGCGCAATATTTCACGTGTTTATTGATTTTCAATTGATAACCAAATAAAAGAGCTGCTCATTGCACATAATTTTTAATTGTTATGTAGTTGATTAAATAAAGTGTCGATGTAATTAAAAATTAAACAATTCGCCGCACACTTGCAATTATTTATTAATTAAATCACATACAAATAAGCAGCGAATTGTTTGCTTATCAGTTATGTGCGCCATTTAGGCCAGGACTTTGCAGCTTTGTTAATAAAATAGGACAAGCTCTTGAATGGCAGCTTTGAATGCGAATACTTGGCCATAACTTTAGTGGCAATTCAATTGCAATTGTATCTGTGACATTAAGACTGATTTATGCACCATAAAATATCGACTAGACTCGAACAGGTTTCTTTTTATACCCCACACCCATGAAAAGGACATAAAACAGGCATACAAAACTTGTACTAAAGCCTGCAACAGACAGAAAAAGATAAATTCTTTTTATATAGCTAATATATTCTTGAACATCATCAAATTTCGAGGTGATATAAGCGATATACACCATACACAAATTCTTGATTGGCAACAACAGTTTGGAAAAAGTTAACGTACTTCAGACTGCAGGGTATTTCCTAGTCGAGCACTTTCAGCTGTAGCATTTTATGTTTGTTTATTTTATGTCTACCAATGAAAAAGGCCAAAAACGAGTCGGACATTTGTTTTGTCAAGTTACGAGTACATTTTATACATCTGTCAATAACTATGGGTGGGTAAAAAGGACGGCGGGGGAAAGTGGAAAGCAGGGCCCAAATATTGCGCATTTTGGTAAATTTGAATGGAGAACCCGTTAATGCAAAGTAAACAAAACAGTTAAATTAAATCTAAAACTCTCATTGTTGATCCAAGTTAATTGCGTACAGGTGGAACTGCCAAAATGTTTACTTATTTGTTTATGGACCCTTTCATTAAGAGGTCCGAGTACGTGCAAAAATGGTCGCTCCAGGACATTTCGTTTATGTGTGCTGTGTGTGTGCGCGCTTGTGGGTTTTTTTATATTATAATTATACTGGCGACATTTTAATTGTGCTCAATGCATATTTTATAAGCCGAGCACTAAGAGTTGTAGCTTAAGCGACAGCTAAGCCAAATTGGATGCTCCCCTCGAGGACATGACCATGCCACAGCCGAGTGGCATGCTTCTATGTGGCATATCGTAAGAGTGTTGCAGCCGCAGGTGCGCTTAGCATGCACTTTAGTAAAGTTCTCAAAGTAGCGTCAAGTAGCGCATTGTCTTACACTAAAAAAACTGCGTGGGCTGTTTTTAGAGTTACAGTCTACAAAGGAGAGAAATTATACTCTTAAAAATAAAAACTTAACAGAAGAAAATTTAAACTTCTTATTCTTCTTTTGTGTGAAAATTGTGCTGAACTGTCTTCATAATTTGTCATTATAAAATAGTTACTTTCTCTTTAAAGCATAAAATGCACTTTGATTAATTATTATTTTTGTTTGTAAGTAGTTAATAAGCAGCTCTCTTGCTTTAGAAGCAGCAATTGCTTGCCTCAGGCTGATTTGGCTGATATGACGCTGATGCCGTTGCCAATGACTTGGCCTTCTAGTCTTCCACTTTGCAGCTAGCTTTCTGTGGCATAATTGCCATGGCAACTGGCAACTGGCAACCGGCAACTAGCAACTTGCAGCTGGGTAACTTTTGCATTTTGTCTATAGTTACCGCTGCTGTTGTTTTCAAATTGCTTTTAGAAATCTTTCATACTTTCTTCGTCTTCCGCTTCTTTTTATGCTGCACCTCTAATGGGCGGCCCTTTACTTTTTTAATTCTTTGACGCGATTCTTAATTGCAGGTACTTTAGATACGCTTTTTTTGCTCTCTATCTTTTATGCATCCCATTTTCTTGGAATTGCAATTAGAGTTTTTCTTTGTAATTGAAATGCGCAAATGATTTGATTTCAAGTTTACGTTTTTAATATTATACACTTTCCTTTTAAGCCGCCTTATTGTGGGTCATTTCAGAGCCAGGAGCAAAAAGCAAACTTTTGAATTCAACAAGAACAACAACAACAACGAGAACAATGTGCGATAAAAATGCCTTTTGTGGAAAATGAAAAGTTTTTTCGAGTTCATTTTTGTGATACAACTGGGTTGCATTTTGTAGCTAGTTTCTGAGAACTTTCTCCATATACATAAATGTCTATGTGTGGGTGACATTCTCTTTGCAACAGTGTGTGTGTGTTAAAGTTTGTTTATCAACTTTTCTTGGCGACGGGGCAAAAACTTTGAACATTTTTAACACTCCATTTATGTGCTTTTATCGCGTCTGACCATTTTTTTTAACCATAATATTCTCTATATGCATAAAGTGAATAAATTTAAATTATTTCAGCTGCATTCAATATCAAAAATAAATTCTTATTAAGCGCAATGAAATGCAACAATAAATAGCAAATTGCCTCAAATTGGTAACAATTTGATGCTGGTTAAAATTGTATTTGTGGCTCAAATGTCGAATTGCAAACAATTCGAGATATGTGGTAAATTTTCGTTTTGCTTTTGTGGTATTTCAATAAAATAAATGTTTCGCTTAAGCCATAACATAACTAAGCCATGTTAATTAAATTAAAAGCATCTTATGCGGTAAGTTGGCCAAAAGTAAATTGGCCTACACTCAACCAATAAATGCAGCATGCAAATCATTTTTGTTGCCGCTTTTATATGGCGTACAAATCCGGTATTAGCCCTCACAATGCCATTGACAAGTGTCTGCAGCAATTTGCAGCAATGTTTGCTCTGCAATTTGCATAAAGACAAGTGCTGCAGGGAGGTGTGTGGGCGCGTCGAGGGGCTGTCTGTATTTTACCCTTTTTAAATATTTACATGTGGCCATTTGCATTTACAGGCCCTGAGCTTTGTTCCAGTTGCTGACCTCGCCCCCAAAGGGTCTTACACAAAGCTGTCCTTTAGAATTTATAATTGTTATTTAATTTGCATAAACTTAAGACACAGTCCATCCCGTCCCGTCCCGTCTCGTCCCTTCCCGGCCCACTTGTCTTGGCTTGGACTAAAAGGAAACACATGTCCAATGAAATGAATCATTTTTATGGCCCGCTGCACGCTGAGCCGTCTTGGCTAATTTATAAATCTGTTGGGATACTTAAAAATTTAAAACAATTTATTTTAATATTTATGGCACAACTTTGCGGCATTTTTCCAAGGCAAAAGGATTTCAAGGATTTAAACAAAACATAATCATAAATACCGAGTATTATGCCTAATAAAATCAAACAAAAGCGTTTGACAGTTTTATTAAATTTTGCCTCCGGCCTGTCCGTATTTCTATGAATAGATTTATTTTTAAAGTGGAGAGTGGCGTGTGGTGGGGTGGGGAAGCAGCTTTAAAACAATTACTCGAGTGATTTGATTTTCGGGCCTACCCCGACGGCAAATGTCATTTCGTATTTCCAAGAAATTTGTCAAGTTTCTTTCAAGTCGCAACTTTAAGTGCGGAATGGAATATAAACAAACTGAAATTTGTAGCTAAGTGGTTCTCAAATACTCTAACATTATATGACTGTTATGACAATCATAAAATCTGTAGCTATCTGCAGTATTTAAACAGATATATAATATTTTATGTAAGAGTAGCCAAACTATATCCTTAATTCGTTACAAAACCCTAATGCTCTCTATAATTAATTGCTTATTTAATTGCACAATGTCCACGCACATGAATTCTAATTTTACAATTCTCGGAAATTTATATTTTGATATGTTGCTGGCAGATATTAGATTTTAGCTAAATTATTATGGTCATCAAATATGCACAACAACAGCAACAGCAAGACTAACAAGAACAACAAAAATGTCAATGCTGTCAAGCTGTTATGGCTCATAATTTCCACATTGGAATATTGTTGCTGTGGTGGTTTGTGGGCTAGTGAAAATATGGCTGGCAATTGACATTTTTCAGATGTCAGCCCACATTGATTTCCGTTTAGTTGGCTGACTTTGGACCGGAAGCAAATCGATTGCGTTGCCATTTATGACATATCTATGCCATATATCAAATGTCCAATATGCCAGATATCGTCTATGCCACATGTGCCAACTGTTGCGTATGGGATCCGAATTAATGTTTATGCATATTTCTTCTAATATATTTGTTATGTATGTGAGAAGTAAAATATTACAGCGACACTTGATGAATATGAAAATGATTGTTATGCGAGTTTTATGTAAATATGTGGCACATGAAATTTATAAAAGAAATTAGCAGATGAAAGCGTCTAAGGAACAAGGCGATGCAGAAACCGGCAACTGTTGACAGTTATCCTGACACAAACACGCATTGTCATGTCTCACAGGCGTCAGCCTCAGCCTCCGTCTCAGTCTCAGCCTCAGTTTCAGGCTTCACAGCGCCTGTCAGTCAGCCTCAGTCAAGCTATCTGTGTGTGTGTGTGTGTGTGTGTGTGTGTGAGTGTGTTTCTCAGGACATTTACATATTTACACTTTACGCAGCACAAAGCACCAAAATAAAAATAAAAACAACAAAACATAAAAACATAAAAACTTATGTGCTTGTGTGCGTAAAATTGTAACTGTTGTTGCAATGTTAACGTTTAATGGATGGCAACAATAACAACATGCCCAAAGGCTGCCCAAATGCAATTTTCACAAAGAGGCAGCCCTGAGAAATGGCAGCACAAAACTGAATCATTTTAATGCAATTTACATGCAACACACTCACACACACACACCCACACACACATTCACATGCATGAATGTGCGTCTAACAGCGCGCTAACAGCGCTCTCACTGTTAAAACTTCGGCTCTGAGCACCGCTCAACAGAGCTGTGTTTAGCGCCCACAAACTCATTCATAAATAGCAGCGAGCGAGAGAGTAACAGATTGGGCTGTTGGATGCTGGCGCTGTGCTGTTGTTTAAATAGCTAGTGCACAGCATCTGGCGGCCACAGTGGGCGACGCAGCGTTGAGCCTGAACGACGGTTGGCAATATTATTACGCATACGGCGCGTGTGACGAAGTCAGAGTGTCAGTCAATCAGTCAGTTTGGCAGTCAGACGTGAACTGTGAGTGCAAGACCTGCATTTGATTAACGACAAATTTGATTATGTAATTAGCAAAACCTTGTAATAAAATCCAAACAAATTGCACCAAATGTGCGTGTGTATGTGTGAAATTGCAATTGGAATTTAATCAGTGGGTGAACATGTGCTGCGGAAGTTGTTACAAATGAAAAGTAAATCAAATATTGAGCATACGCCCCAGCGACCAGACATGGAGTCTGCAATGACACTTAAACTTAACAGCGCTTTGTTGTGCATGTGTGTGTGTGTGTGTGTGAGTGTCTGTGCATTGCGCTAATTTCTCACACTTCAAACGTCTGGCAATGAATTTCCGTTTTGCCTCTCACGGCTGCTGCTTCGCACTTCACGTTCCACATTCTGATTTCCTGCTTTCTGGTTGCTTTCTTTTTTGCCACTTTTCGCTTTTGGCTTTTCACTTCCGCATTCGCCTCAAGCGAATTGTTTAGCCCAAGTGTTTTGTTTGCCTTAGTTCTATGTTATTTCTTCCCATCTCCCAACTCACATCTTCCATCTCACTCGCCGTCTCTCTATCCTTTTATGCCATAAATTAAGCACTCTGACAGTGCGTTTACCTTCGCATTGTTTGCCGATAAACACTTTATGCGAATTTGAGCTCTGCATTAGCACCTGCTCTGCTCTGCTCTACTCTGGCAATCCTTTCAATCCTCGGTCTCTGTTAGCATTGCAGTGAGGAGACACACTTTTATGTGCTTAGTTAATGTGGTATAATATGGCATTAAATTAGTTTAAATCCTTTAGAAAATCCTTTCAAAGTAATGGCTAATTAATTAAAAAGTAGTTCAATGCCAATATTGGATGACATTTTCAATTAATTTTGTATATACGAAAACAATTAGACGGAATATATTTTAAGGAAGGGAACTTGTTAGACAGACGTTTAACAATGCAATTTAAACTAGTAAATGATATTTGATTGTTATTATTGTGATTATTGTTATCAATATGAAACTGGTACCTCATTGTTCACGTTTACTATAAAATTGCAATTTAGTTTAGTTTGCTACCGATTCACTATAAAGTTTAAGCACATATTAATTAGCTTTTTTAATTACGCTCTATTTACTTGAGGGTAACTTGGAAAGGAAAACGGACACAACAGCGATTTCGTTTGATTAGTTAATGGCGTTTATTTGATTTCAAATTGCTGAACACACGCGCAACTGAAGCTTCCGCTGTGCGTCGCGTCCCGCGACTGTTTGCCAAGTTTAGCTTGGGTTACATAAGGCACGTAGCGTGAAAGTGAAGAAACACTTGTTGGTTTGCTTTGCTGCTTGATTGGGTGGGGCTGGGATTTGCTTTTGGCTAGTTGGTGCTGCCTGGCACGTAGCAGAGGCAAATCACAGCTGTGCGATTACCAACTTGGCAAATGAATTGAATATAAGCAATGGGAATGGTAATAGATGATTAAAGTAACAGCACACAGATATAAATGTGTTTGGGAAAGCGTGATGAAAAGTGTTGCCTACTTATGCGGGCAGCTGCCTGCTTAAGCTTGCAGCCAGAATATAGAAAGTGTGTCGCGTGCTCATTTGATAAAAATAACTAAAATGCCCACAGCGAAGACTACTAACTGCAACAATCGTATAAAAATAAACGACAACGAAAAAAAAAGAAATAAATAAATAGAAAAACAAACTGCAAACAAGCAACGAAAACTGTAACCCGTGTCGCTGTTGTGTGTGCGAAGGTTGCGTGTTTATTTTGTGAGCAAAGCGCACAAGAATGTGCCACTAAGTGCATGAAATCCACAAGCAAAGGCAAAGGCAAAGGCAAAGGCAACAGAAACGGAAACGAGAACAACATGCCAGGGATTATTAGCAGAGGAAGCGGCATCACCATGACAAGCATCAATTGTTTGTGGTTCTCCTTGCTGCTTTGCCACAGCTGCAACATTTTTGGATTACTGCGTCTCGAACAGCACCTGGCCGAGGGTAAGTCTTAAAGAGTTAAGAGCTACCCGAGAAATGTTAAACATTTTACAGTCAGTTTGCGAGCATACACGGTTAGAAATCTTTGACTAAATTCCAGCAAAGCGAAATATTACTTCAAGACCTTAGATCATTTAAAAACATGATTTGAATGAGAAAGTGTAGCAAAATAACTCATTTAAATTCTGAAAACTTATATTTATTAAAATTTAAGTTTAAAAATACTAAAATGTCTTAACTCAAAGGTGATTTCTAATTTGCAAAGAGTTCTATTACATGGTAGTTTTATAAAATATTTAAAATAATTTTGAATTTGTATATAAATAAAAGTGCAAGATTTCTAAGCGTGTAGTACTTAAAATCAGTGCCAAATAAATTGCGGGGGATTTTATGAGTGCACGCTTCAATTGTGTTTTACATTTGCCATTTCTGATATGCTCTGGTGCTCCACTCTCCATTTTATATCATTATGAGAGCAGCCTTTTGATTTAATGACAAATGCCATAAAACACACACACACACACAAATCTGTGACTGCGTGTGTCTGTGTTTTATGCGCGCTTTTGATTTATTTCCAAGTGTTCGCAAATGTTATGCTTTTCATTATTTTTTATGATAATTTATCAAATATGTGAGCAGCATAAAAAACGAACCAGATGAAAAAGTGAGTAAACAGTTGGCAGTTTATGGGTTTTCTGAAAGGTGGAAACAGCCTGCTGATTGTAGCTTAGCCCCAATAATAGCCCACAAAATGGCTTAAGGCCAGTTAGCAAAGCTTTAAATAACCTTTAAGCAACAACAACAAACAAAAAGCCACAACAACAACAACAGTCAAAAAGCCAATTCAACAGCAGCTTATTTCGCCTCTTTGCTTTCTTCTCTTTTGCTCCACCTGCTTCCTCGCTTTCTCTCACTTCACCTACCCCAATGCTGTCACAGCGTTGCCCTTTGAGTATTTAGACGAGCACCTGGAAGACTTCAACTACGACCTGGACGAGGCACAGTCCCAGGCCAAATACGATGCACGTCTGCTGTCCGAGCAAATGCTGAGCGACGCTGAGCTCCAGCAAAGAGCAGACATCGAATCCGGCATTAGCTCCAATTCCAACACCAAACCCATTTCCGATGCTGACAGCGCTCCACAGACGGCAGCTGCTGCCGGCTCTGCGTCTGAGGATGACTTGGAGCCACATAGCCGAGCAGCGGCATGTTTTACAAATGGCCACAAGTACACACACGGACAGAAGGTAAGCTCAACACACACACACACACACAAACAAACTCAACGGTCTTGTGCACCTGTGTTTTTCACCTATGCGAATATTCATATGCGGTTGCGGTGCTTTTTACTGCTTTCTTCATGTCGGCTGAGACATTAAATGACTCAAGACCTTGATTTTACAGTTAAAGCTGTGATAGATGCTGTAGCTATATAAATTGAATTTATTTCAATATAAATGTATTAAGTTTGATTACATATATATATATACATATATACGTAATACATATATTATTAATTAATTAATTAACATTCATGTATTATTAAGATTATTATCAGTAATATTTACTTTACTACTCTCTGATTATTTCTCCACATAAGTATTTTAGAATAAGAGTATATATATTGATGTTTTCTGAGGAAACTGGATTGTGTACCAGCAAAGTGTTATAGTTCAACCAATACAATGAAACAACTTTGCAGTCTGCTGCTCTAGAAGCTTTTTCATATTGTGCAATAAGCTTGTAAACATTTACCAGCAAATATTGTGCGAGCGAAATAAATTGCTACAATGCTTTGAGAAAAACAAGGATGCCAACTTAGTTGCACAGCAAGTGAATACATACTTTTTTTTTGGCTTTGGGCATAATATTGAAAATATCTTTCTTTATTAGCTAAGTATTTCTTCAAATTGGCTAATAACTGTTAAAAACTATCTCGCTTCTTAAATAACTCAACAAATTATTTACAAAAATATAGAAACAACTATTTAGTAACTGTGCCGAAATCATAAGTCATCAATGCAATAACTAAATCTAGAATGCTTTTCCATTTGAGTTTTTGGGGGTTCACCTTTAGTTCGCTCCCAATGCAATTGTGATCGGACTTTGAAAGATTTTAAGCATTTATATCTAGCTTTAGCTTTAGCTGCAGCGACTAATAGTTACTTCGTTTTGGACCATTCCCAAACATCTGCTACTTTCATTCATTTGAAAGCTACGCTGACCAAAAAACAACCAAAAAACGTGACATCACAAACACCATGTTCCATTTGGATGCTGTTTGTCTTTTTTTTTATTTTTTAGAGATTTGGTTAACCCTTGTTGTGTACTTTTTTCTCTATGTTTTACCATGTGGCAGGTGCCGCGTTTGGATGCCTGTGAGGTTTGCCTTTGCATGGACGGTGAAATCTTTTGCTGGTGGGAGAAATGCGGTTAGTTTGAATTGAGTTTTACGTGCTTTAATACACGAAATGTAGATGAAACTTTTCGCTTTCTGCGCAGATAAGGCGAATGCAAACAGAGGGCCAATGGCGACGACAACGGCTGTCGGCGACTATTCGGATCCGTATCGGTATGAGACCACAACGAGGAAATCAACAA